>CM042091.1:9215664-11615664 GCA_023512835.1 Taxillus chinensis
ACAACTAGGTATAAGAACATTTCTATTAGGTTTCATAAAATTTTATTTTCTTTATAATATAAGGATAAAATTTAAAAATTTTAAAACATATTTACATTGATATTCTTAAAATATGATTTAAAGATAAAGAATAAATAGTGTTCTATATAGTTAGGAATTCAATATTCATATTTTAACATTTTTTATATTTTGTTTGATATATATATATATTTGAATAACTATAATAACTATAATAATATTATTTAAATAAAATAGAAAAATTATATGAAATAAGAGTATTTTTATTTACTAAGACCAAGTCCCAAAATATTTGTTTAACACATTACTCATCCCCTCTTCACATTTAAATAATGATATACTCATTTTCATTGGTAAATAGTAAGTAATTATTTTCCATATTATATAATATTATTGTTTATCTATTATCACATTTATTATCTACTCACATGAATTAATAAAGAGAGTATAAAAAATAAAATAAAATGAATATTATTTTAATCAAAATAAAAATAAAATAATAATAGTATTAGAGCTAAATTTATAAAATGACTCTCCATATATAAAAATTTTAAAAGTAACATTAGAAAGGATCTAAAATGTAGTTTTAAAAAAAATTAATACATTTTAATATAAAAGTTTAAAAATAATTAATTTTACCTAATATTTAATTGAAAAAAAGTTAAAAGAAAATTTCTATTACTGAGTCCTTAAATGAAAAGCAGTATTAGTCCCTTTAGGCCAACTTGGCATTGCTATTGAGAGGCTACTTTTTCTAAGCGATAAAAGGTGTTACGTGAACTTTAAAAAAGTACTTATAAAATTTTTTTCGTTTTTTTTGCTCAAAAGCGACGCAGTTCAAATATTGCTTTTATAATTTGCTTTTTTTAGGAAGCGATTTTAAAAAAATAAAAAAAAAAAAAATAATATCCCTTCATCCTCTATATGCTACGTGATCTTGACATGGGAAGGTGTTGGATGACGATAATGGGGCTTGGGCGGCGAGGATCGGGGAAGAGGACTTGGGCGACGGGGATAGAGAGTTGAGGTGGGGGGGGGGGGATGGGGACAGTGGGCTTGGATGATGGGCGGCGAGCTTAGGCAATGAGATCGGGGGATCGGGGGAGGCTTGGGCGACGGAGATGGGGGAGGGGGGCTTGGGCGACAGGGATAGAGGGTTGATGAGGGGGGGTGGGGGCGATAAGGATGTGGGTGGCGGGCTTGGACGACAAGGATGGGATCGGGGAGGCTTAGGTGGACGAGAGGTGTGTGTGTGTGTGTGTGTGTGTGTGGGGGGGGGGGTTGTGATGGAGGGGAGAGAGGAGCGGGTGGTAAGATTAAGAAAATGTATTAAAAAATTATAATGATAAAAGGATATTTTCGTCCTTTTTAATCTCTATAATAATTTCATGTTTAATTTACCAAACACATATTGGGCGGTTTGGCAATGCTTTTACTTATAAAATAAGTAGAAGCATATTAAGTCGTTTGGTAAAAATAAAAAAATATCTATTTAAAAAGTTTCTGTTTTTTTTAAGACAAAGGTAGGAGCAACTCCAAATGTGCTTTTCAAAAACTGCTTTATCAATAAGTAGTTTTAAAAATATTAAAATATCATTTTTAACTGTAAAATAAATATTATAATTTAAATAAACTTAAATACAAAGCGATCGTCGTATCCATGGAGAGGAAGTGATGCCGGATCGGGCAATGATTTCTCAAACTCGAATTTTCACTATGCCTAGGCATGGGTTATGCCAAGTTCTAAACAAAAGCTTGAAACTATCGGATTAAAAAACAAAACACTACTGCAGGAAAATAACGAGAAAAGAGCTTGTAATTAGGCAAATAGAGGGAGTGGGCCGGCGACGATGGCGTGAGAGGGGGGGGCGGCAACGGTTGCGTGAGGGGCTACGGTGGACGATGGTGACAATGACGTAAGAGGCGGTAGGAGCTACGATGTCACGAGGGGGAGGGGCTTGAAGACGGTGGTTCGAGAAAGAGAGACAAATTAAAGACCTCATGAGATATTTTTGTCTTTTATAATTTATACACGAGTTTTATTTTTAAGTTATCAAACACTTTTATTTGTTTTTAAAACCTACAATACTTTTAAATTTATAGTTTACAAGCACTCACCTTGCTTATTTTTAAAGCGATTTTTTTAAAGACATAACTAAAAGTAATTTATTCTAAAAAGTACAATATTATCAAACTAAGCAATTATTTGCTTTTAAATTCTACATGACTTTTAAAATCATATTAGCAAATACTTACTTATTTTTATAGCGAGTTTTTTCGATCTGACTAAAAATAGCTTCTTTTAAGAGCACAATATTATCGAACTAATTTTTTATTTTTTTTATACATATCAATTTGATGAATAAATTTTTAATTAAATTAATATTATTTTAATAAAAATATGAAAGAATTATAATTTACTGCAATACAATGCAAGTAGCATTAATTAATTTAAAAATCTCTAAATGCCCTGCTTTCTGAGCCGTTGACGGTTCCTATGAATGCGCACCACAAGTGGATCCATCCACGCCCGTCTCGTCCCTCACTTTCCCTTGTCTCGGTCTCGCTTCCTCCGACCACTCTCGTTCCCCCGCGGCCGTGCCGCATATTTCTTTCTCTTACCTACGCTGGTGTTTGTTTCCTTCAAAACGCGTCTGTGGTCCAGATTTCATCTCGTGCGGCATTTTTTCGCCCGGTTCTCGCTCGAAACAATTGATCTAAATCTAATGTTACTGTTGTTATTTCGGTCGTTATTGCTTAAATTTACAGGTGCGAGGCTGTGATCTTCGAGATTTGAGAATCGATTATCGCTTTTACCGCATGCCTGGCGTGGGTGGGTGTCTTGGGACTTCAAAATTTGTGATTTTGTGATGTGATGTTAGGGTTTCTTGAATTGGCATGCTTGTGTACTGAGATCTGTTGTGGTTGATTAGGGTTCACGAGATCGATCCATGTTCAAGTGGTACGATTTAAGGGTGTTTTCGAAGAGGCATGTGTGATACGGTATGATACTTCTAGTGTTGAAATTGGCTTGATTTTGTTCTGTTTCATGTGATGATCTTTTATCTAATCTGGTGTTTTGTGGTGCCTATTTTAACTGTCTATGGTCTGCTCTATTTTAGTGTCCTCTGTCTCATGCACCCACACAGGGACTCTCTCTGGGCTGAGAGTTGAAATTGGTTTTTTTCTTAATCCCTTTATTTTTTTTCCATTGTATGCTTACTTTTAAATGCATTTTGGATATTGCATGTTTTAAGTGTTGGAGAGTGAATATAGTGTGAAACAAATTTGTGCTTATTTTATACTTAAACTATTTGTGCTTATATTAGTTCCAATTTGAGTTTATTTGATTATGCATTATTTGAATAATAATTGAGAATCTTGAGTAGTTAGAATTAAGTTGTCTAGTATGGATATCTACACTGTTCACAACTAAAATTTTTAGTTTTTATGCTTGATTGATTTAGCTCTGAATTTATACCTTATTTGGGAAGTACAAATTGTAGAAATTATGATATTAGCTAATTTTGAGCTATGCTTGATTATTAATGTATATATTTTGATATACTTTAAATATCATTACATGTTACTCATGTCTCTACTTAAAGTTTTTTTTCTTGCAAATTGGGGCTATCTTGAA
Organism: Taxillus chinensis; assembly: GCA_023512835.1. Lineage (NCBI taxonomy): Eukaryota > Viridiplantae > Streptophyta > Magnoliopsida > Santalales > Loranthaceae > Taxillus > Taxillus chinensis. The sequence continues at coordinate 9,219,323 of CM042091.1, forward strand.
CTAAACTTGTGTGCTTAAAAGAAAGAAAAAAAAAGAATAGATTATGGATTGTGGGGATGCATAACTCATCAAAGGAGAAAGGAGCATAAAATGCACCCTTTGTAAAGCATTGCAACACATCCACACCATTATCAATTATATGAAAAAAAAGAATGAGAAGAAGAAGTTGTTTTCTATAGAATTTGAAAAAAAAAAGAAGAAGAAGAAGAGAGAGAGAGATATATCAATTCATTTATATTATATCTTGTTTAGTTTTTTATGCACATCACTGATTTGTCTTATCCTTAAGTGTTGATATGGTACATGGCATGATGTTTTAAGTGTAAAGAAATTATGATATTAATTTTTAAGCATGCCTTTTCAAGTTGATTGATTGAAGATTGCATATTTGTGCAACTCGATTAAGTGCTTTGAATGAAGGTTTAAATTGAGAAGGTGTGGAAATTGAATAATTTTAGTGCACCCACTCACATCCATACTAGAACTTGATTTGTTATACTTGAGTTGTTCTCTTTATATATTTAAATTTGCATGATTAAATGATTTTTATTTTAGTGTTTAATTTTTATTTTTATTTGAGGACGAACAAAGTTTAAGTGTGAGAAAATTTGATCACTACAAAAATTATCATTAAATTAACATTTAATTTATGAGATTTAATTTAATATTGTAGTGAATTAATGCATTATATAATATTTTTTCTATTTTAGTTGTTTAAGGTTTTTAATTACTTTTTTAGAATTAATATTAATTTTGGTGGTTTTACTGTTATTTTAATTATTCCAACTTTAATATTGACTCTTGGACTAATTTCTAATTTTGTTAAGTGATTGAAAATTATATAATTAAGATTGGAAGAAATTGTTCTCTTCTTATATATAGAATTATGGCACTTAGAAAAAGCTAATTCATGCATTAGAGGTTGAGTATTAAACAATGACCACAAGTAAAGAATTAAATTTAACTAAGGCATAATCTTTGAAAAAATAGATCAAATGAAATCTTAACTCCAACTTCCTTCATAAATTAAATTTCTTTCTACTCTAAAAAAGTATTTTTCATCTCATATTTCTTAAAATAATTTATTTAAATTTAGTTTTGTGTTTATATTATTCCAATCTAAATCACCTTCTAAGCTAGTTTAAAATTTTCAAAAAGTTGTTTATTTTGTTTATAAACTTTAATAGTTCGTAATACCTTATCAGGAATAGGCGAACCCATCGCATGGAAAGCCTTAACATTACATTTTTCTAAATTATTTATTTTTGATTCGCAGCATGTAGTAACTAGCTTCAAATCCTTGGTCTCTTATAGCTTCAAACATCAATTATTTGTATGCTAGTACTTCCATGTAAAAGATTTTATAATTTATTTTGTATGTCTATGATCATATCGTATCAATCATAAGATACAAAAATAAAAAAAGGCGTTATTATGATTATATCCGATGGATTTGTCAAACCAACACGGTGAGGCATATAACAATTGAAGATTATATGTCTCTTATTAAGCGAATCTCACCTAAATTTAGTGATGATTTAATTTGGTATATGATAGAAATATACACCTATGTGTTTAGCGAATAAAATAGTAAGATCATGCTTTCAAGCGAAGCATGATTTTGGATGCTTAGACGCCGCCTCAAGAAGGATGACATAACATAAATGTGGATGCATCATTTATTGATTTTAAAGATGGATCGTTTAAGGGCAAAGTTGGATATGGTTGTATTGTTCGGGATTCATCAGGAAATCTCATTGATTATTAGGCGAAAGTTATTTCATATGCTAGAGGCACTGAGGAAGTAGAATTGAGGGCTTTTTATTATGCGCTTCATAATGCAATTGAATTTGGTTATTCAAATATTGAGTTGGAGGGAGATTGTTGTTGGATAATCAATATTATGAGATGTAGCTTTAAACCGAGACATACCCCATAATCTTTAGTTAGATGTCTCAATTTGATTACCTAACGACAATCTCCCTCCAACTCAATATTTGAATAACCAAATTCAATTGCATTATGAAGGGCATAATAGAAAGTCATCAATTCGCTTTCTCACTGACTCTAGCATATAAAATAACTCCTGCCTAACAATCAATGAGATTTTCCGATGAATCCCGAACAATGCAACCATATCCACTTTGCCTGTAAACGATCTATCTTTAAAATCAATAAATGATGCATCCACATTTATCTTATGTCATCCTTCTTGAGGCGGCGTCTAAGCATCCAAAATCATGCTGCTTGAAAGCATGATCTTACTATTTTATTCGCTAAACACATAGGTGTATATTTCTATCATATACCAAATTAAATCATTACGAAATTTAGGCGGAATCCGCTTAATAAGAGACATATAATCTTCAATTGTTATATACCTCGCCGTGTTGGTTTGACAAATCCATCGGATATAATCATAATAACAGTCTTTTTTTTATTTTTGTATTTTATGATTGATACAGATATGATCATAGACATACAAAATAAATTATAAAATCTTTTACATGGAAGTACTAGCATACAAATAATTGATGTTTGAAGCTATAAGAGACCAAGGATTTGAAGCTAGTTACTACATGCTGCGAATCAAAAATAAATAATTTAGAAAAATGTAATGTTAAGGCTTTCCATGCGATGGGTTAGGTCTATTCTGTATAAGGTATTATAACTATTAAAATTTATAAACAAAAAGCAAACACAACTATAATAATTGTTAATGTTTTTTTTACCTTTATGTGTTCGACAATAATTGGTATTTTGACCATCATTTGTATGAAAATCATGACCATTGATCCAAAGAATCCTGTAATATTTAGTTAAAGATGAATGATATATTAAATTAATAATTTAAAGAAAAGAAACAGAAATAAAAAAATTAAAAGTATGTTCAATTCTCTCATGACATTTTCATACATATAAACCTACTTAATCTTATAGCTATATCCAAACGTAGGACATTTTTAGTCGTAGTAGTAATAATAATTACCCTTACGTCAATCACTTGAAAGGTTAAAAAATAAATGAGTAAATAAATAGATAAAAATATGTTTAATCTTTTATGACAGGCTCACACACTCATTTCCTTTTCATCTTCTGCGGCGTGTCGTGTCAAGTGACTAATTGTTAATTGTGGCTTGTTTTGTAATTGTTAATGATTGTGGCTCATGGACTATATTAGAACCATCTGGGGCAAATAGATAACTAATGAAAATCCTGAAGTAGAATTATCATCTCAAATGGGCTAATTGTCGTTGGGTAATCAACAAAATTAATAGGTCAATGAGTATTCCTGACAAATATGAGCATATATACAGGTATTTTAAATTTTAAGTTTTGATTAGTGTTTTTTTTCCATAAATTATATGCATTTTAATTTTTTTCTTCCTTTTTTTTCAGTGATATTTATCGGATGATGAATGCTTTTGCCAATTTGAAGCTTTTGTTTGCCTGGGAGGTAAATTTCTTTGCGGATAAGCTAACAAGGATTGTAACGCGAGAGGGTTTGATAAAAATATTTCAAAACTGAAATGGCTGCTCGGTATGAAATCATAAAGGAGAGGAAATTACCTCGAAACCACACTACATGCTCATTGTTCAGTAAGATTTAGTTTTTGCGATGATTTGATTTTAAGAATTTAGTAAATGTATTTTAAAACCAAAATCAAATTGAGGCATATCTAACTAAACATTGTGGGGATGTCTTTTTCTCAATTCACAACTTCTTCTTAATTGTTTTCATTTTCTGTGTAGTTGTTGAAATCTTCCTACTAATTATGTTTATTTTCAGGTTCATTCTTAAGATCCTTTTGTATTTTTTGCTTTTGCAGAAAAAAGAGATCTGGGCAAGAATTTGGAGGAATATACTCTGTAGTTATAATTGTAAAGTAAGTTGGATCCCAAAGAGTTGCTATTATTCCTCAGTGGTTATTAAGTTTATAATTGATCATTTAATTATTCCGCTTATTGCATGCATGGGTCTCAGCTTGTCTACTCAGGATTTTTGGTCAGATTGTTGCTAAGCTTCCTCTAGTAGTCTAGTACCTACGAGCAGTAAACATCAAGGAAAAGTATGCGAATGATTGACATCATTTTGCCACATTTATTTGGCTGCCAGTGTCCTAGAAAACCTAGTGTCCAAAAATGGCTCATTTGAGGAGAGCACTGTTCAAAGAAATTATCTATACACAATTATAAAAAGTCCATATCAAATAAAACAGCGAGAATATAATTTTTTAAAAGAATAATTATTGTTGTTTTTCTCCATATGATGTTTTAAATAAAAATGCCATTGCCCTTGAGTTCATGAGATGAATTTCACATTCATTTGAAATCTAACAGAAGTGTCCCCTATTTAATGCATTATATAGCAGTAACAGATAAGCATAAAATGTATTGGGAGTTAGTCAAACGTGCAAGGGTGTTGCACGAAAGTCATAAGGCTTAAATTCAGAATTTGCACAACACCACTGTTGTGTCGATGGAACCTGCAGCTTCTTTGGAGGTTTTTTAGTGCACTTTTCTCATTCGATTGCCTGTATCAAACAATGAATCTCATCATACTACTATATCTCATGAGGACCCTAAGATTTTCCCTATCCTCATATTTTTAGCTTCCTGGCATGTACTTTCACTATGTTTTTAGTTCTCCGTTCTTTTTAATTTGAGTTCATGATAAAAAAATTCCTGTATAATGTAATCAAATTTCTATGGTACTCACACAGCTGTGGATGTTTTTCACGTTGTGATTTTCTGTATGCTTTCCATAATGCCTTAAGGTTTCATCTGAACTGGTTTTGTTTTTATTATATTTTAGGGTTATTTCCAAGCATTATTTTCATGCGTTGAAAGGCTACTACATTAGCTGGATGTTGAAACCTTGCTGCTTCTTGGAGCAGGGGAGGCGGAATCAATTTGGACAAAGGAACTTGGCTTCCAAAAGATGAGGAATGAGCAAGTGCAAACATTAACTTCTTTTTTGCATTGAGAAAATGGGACCTTCAGTTCAGTTATGGATTCTATATGATATGCTAATGTAATGGAACTTACGGTGGTGGAAAATGGAATGTAAGCTCCCGCAAACGTGGGTCCTTTCTTCGTTTAACGTGATAAATTATATCATGTGTATGTTACAATATGTAATTTTTGAAACAAATTTCTTTTAACAGTTTTCAAATAACTTTCTGTTCCTCTTATACCATTCCACTGCATGGTTTCTCTTGGCGCTCAAGTTATGATCCAGGTTGAGTATGGAGTAATTCAGAATGATTTTTTAAAGTATTGCCCTTCTTTGGACATTAGACCTATGTTGCACTTGATGTACTAATGAAGGATGATATCTCTGCTGCGTTATATGCTCCTGGACAGTGAGCACATGTTATAAATTTTCCTGATTCTCGTAGCAGTACAAAACTATTGAGATATCTAGCACATTCCGTTATCAAATTCAGACTATCACATCTCCCCTTGTTTTTTCTGACTTTCTTACCTTATTTTACGAAAGTGAAAGATGGAGTTTTGCTTTATCATACGACTTTCAACATTATTTAATCCCTGGGATTATACTGTCACTTATGTCAATACATATCGCGACAATAAGGAGTTCAGTAATCTGTGTTTTGAAAGGCTCTTGCAATTGTAAGGCTCACCAGATTATGGACGTTGACAAAAAATGTCTATGGATGATGATTTCGTACAATATGATGCCTTATAACCATGTTTTTCTTTATTAAATCCTAATCTTACCTCTTTAGTTACTGTGTGACCAAACATTGGTTCTATCATGTTCCTTTTATTATATTGTTACATGATTTTGATTACAGGCTTTGATTTAATTTTGTAGTTAGTGGTCCCGAGATCCTGGGGGAACAGCACATAAATATCCCAATACACTTCCATTCTACTCTTATATTTTATTTAACATAGTATTGAAATGCCTAACTAATAATGTGTACCAATTATAAATTGTAACCAGGGTACAAGGAATAATACCTATACTGGATTTTGTATTTGTTTTTCCATAGTGCTTAACTTTATTTATTATTTTTTTTAGCAAGATGGCCTGCTTGAGTAATTAGTAGAGGACAATACTAAACATAAGACGGATAAATTCATGCTTATTATAATATTATAAAAACAATTATTTAAGCATTTCTTTTTCCTGATTGTTACAAGGGATATGGCTATCATTTCTCAGAAAACAGATCTTAATTTTCAACTATGCACAAGATATAAGGAGAAGGATGAATTGAAAAAGAAAAAGGAAGAAATAAAATTATCCTTACAATTCCCTTTACGCTTACAATAGGTTTGATTCAATACTACCTTACTAGACAAATCTTTCCTCATGCTTCCAAGAAAGAGGTCAAACATAGTCCTTGTGAAGATTTCCATGGAAATCGCTCAAACCCACTACCTCAAATCCTTGCTTGACGCACATTCTTTCCTTACTAATCAATTAAATCATTCGTTAAGAATTTAGACGCTGCAAATTAAGGATACCGAGCTGATGGTCAAGTTTCCTAATAACATCCTCAGGTCAACAATGATATTTATTTACACGCATCTTTCGAAAGCCTTTGATTGCAGCTCACACAAAATAACGGCAGGCAAGAGTAAGAATTTTTTTCCAAAATCTCACCCGAATGACCAATTCAAAAGTTTATGGGAATTGATAATACTATTTAATTAGCTAATAGATAAAAGTTATAAATACATGATATCCTAATAGCCTGTAACACAATTTATTATCCTAACCAATAATAATAATAATTATTATATATTCTCATAAATTGATAATTTAAATCTTAAAATAAGTCATAATGACTAATATTCATTTTGCATATAACCGAGTCACATGCTCTAGTGAATTTAAATGGTAAAAAAAATAATAAAATTAACTTAGCTATAAATTTATTAAAATAATAAGTCCATGCATTTCAGGAGAATCAACTTCAAACCATACTTTCAAATGAATTCAAATCAATCAAAATGTATGAACAATCTCAAATATATTTATACCGAATCTTCAACCCAGTTTTAAAAGTACATAAATAGCATATCTAAACTTGTTCCAAAAACGCATTAGTGATGTGTAATGTTGAACCTTTTGAGTGTTTCCAAAATATTTATATGTTTTGCCAAAATACAGAGTTGGGGAACATAATTCCATTTGAATATCTGTTGAATCACTAACTCCTAGACTTTGCCTTGCTCGTTTTTGTATATTTTAAGGTTTGGGTTTTTGCCAGCCTTTTTAATTAATAAAATAATTCAGGTGCTGTCCCCTTTTCATAAAAAAAAAAAAAAACTCCCACACAGATGTAAACTAGCAAAAATAAGTTGCTTGTTGATGTGAACTCCAGTATTCCACTCATTCTTATCTAACAGAAAAAGCTCACAGTACTTCATCATGCACAGAGAGTTCTTGTATGCATACCACATGTGTGACACCATCACCAGAGTCAATAACAAGTCCAGTCAACAAAATAACCAATTGCCCCTGTTAGGCATGGGAATTAATCATTCCAAACAATGTTCATGGTCCTTCACGGATGCCCATTAGATACAACAATCAAGCCATTTATGTTAATTGCCAAAGGATGAATATGTTTGTCAACGCCAGCATGTAATTATATCATTCTAAGTTCTAACTGCTGAAAGGTCGACATTTGAAACTGTGGCCATACGGCATTAAACACTACTGAAGTCGGTAATCAAATGTAGAATCAAATCTAATAATACCATATTTTCATATATTTCTAGAGTCGTCTATACCTGGTTTAAAAAGAAAAAAACAATCCAGAAAGTATCATCAACCAGGCCCACCATGCTTTGGATCTTAAAAAAAAAGGGGGCGAAAGTGATTACAGACGGCATCTTCTTTCATTGCCAACTATATATACCCTACGATGTCAACCGCCAAAACAAAAGTCACAACTCATGGTTCTCAATTGGAAGAAATCTCTTATATAAAACAATGAGGATGCATACCCAATCACATGGATGTGCACCAAAAGCCTTAGTCTTGCAAAACACGTCAACTCACAGGCTCCTTGTTTCAATCAACAGCCCAGTATTGAGTGGTCCGAGCACTTTGTGACGCCACTTGGCAAAAATTTCAAAACCAAACAAATTGCATCTTTCACATGAGCCTTAGTTCATATTCACCAGCCATGGTTATATACCTCACCCATGGAAGAGCCTGGTAGCCACTTTTTTCAATGATCTTCAGGTAGCGAACCTAGAGGAACACTTGATCCATGAGCAATAAGGAGAAGTACTCTAAACTCAAATCAGACTCACGTGTAATGGGAATAACAGCAGCAGCTAGAGAGCACATTTCGGATTGGCAGTGAAAATAAAAATGAAATCATTCGTTGCCTAATTTAAAAGCAGTCCTCGAATAATATACCCCACTACTGCGCTATTGAGTTATCTAAATGGACCCAACAGGCGACCACATGGTCAGTCTTGGCTGGACAAACCTCCAGGCAATATTTGCATATAAGCACCGTATTATAATAGGAACAAGCAATAATGCTTATGATAGACCAGAATATTTTATAGCCCCATGAAAATGTGCTGTTTGTGCAGTAGAGAGAAAATGACAGACGAGCATGAGAGATAATATTCTTGCTGAAGAAGCATAATCATTTATCTAAAATTCTCCGATTTCACATCAATTTAGCAATTATATCATAAAGGATCTACCTGTATCCCTGAAACAGTAAAATAGGGTATTTCGAATTTCACACGTATAGGAGCTTTTCTTTCAGGAGTTGATTCTTCAGCTGTTATACTGGGAAGAAGGAATTCTGCTCTTAGCATATACTCCTGCACAATTTCATCCCAAAATGGCATCAATTTTTACCATTTGATCCTACAATTTAAAACATTTTGGTTTTCTACACTTATGAATATGTAACATTAAAAGTCTGTGTTGTATAGCTACACATTCTCCTAGTATGACCTTACAGTTTATGCAATAACTTCTTCCGATCTTTCTAGTAAAAAAGAAATCTATTTGACTAGCATTTCCTTACTCCTATGTGTGCTAATGTTTGCTACAATCTAATGTTTTAGTAAAAAAGAAATCTATTAAATGAAAGTCTAATTTCTTAAATCTAATGTTTGCTACAATCAAGTCATAAGATATGAAAAGGCCTAAAATTGGGTTTGTCGCATCATTTTTATCCCTAAAATCAAAACTTTCATCGACATTCTCAAACCTATTATAACTATTCCTGGCATGTCTATTAAAGTTTACTCCCATGAAAATCTTCTTATAGCATAAATATATTTGAATTCCCTCAAAATTGTTCCTTGCATTATTCAAACATATATACAGTAAGCACTAATAATATTAAACATTTCATCACTCAAAATGAGTTTAGCGAGTATAATCTTATAGCTCTTTTTCTGGCGTTGATTATTTCAACCAATTGATAGTCAAGAATAATACCTAGTTTATTCTTATTATTATCTCTACCTGTATACAATAATTTGTAACCTCACTCACTTATATGTTTAGCTTTTTTACTTATTCATTTAGTTTTTTGAGTACACATAATTTTAATATCCCTTCTAATCATATTCTCGGCTAGTTCTATATACTTGTGAGTTGTGAGAGACCCTATGTTAAACGTAAACTAAGATTATGATTTTTAATTAAATCACCACGCCTATGCCCATTTGACATCCCATCCAAGCATCGATGTGGCACGTTTTTTCTAGACAACAATTTAGCAATCCTTACCTATTTATCACTATTCTCGGATTTAGAAGATGCAGCACGTTCCTTTATAGGGAACATCCCTATAGTTTTTCTTATGTCATAATACAAAAAGATGTGACGAGTTTTTACGTTCAAACCTGCTGCAACCCCCTCCCTTATCTAGATTTGGGACTGGCAATGCAATAAATGCTAAAAATGGTACTAAGAATAATACCATAGAGATTGCTTTGTAGAAATCCCTCATGAAACTAGGATGTTGTAGTTGCTTGACCTATTGGTGTTTATAGTTACTTGACTTCTTCATTTTAATTAGTTTAATTACTAGTTTATAGTTATTAGCGGAGAACTGAAGAAGATACACTTCATTTCTTGTATATTATACTATTAAAATGACTTAAGTAGTTGAACTTTTTCCCCGGCTTTCATTAGGGTCATGGCTATCATTTCTCCGTTGCAGGAGAGCAAATATCGGACGGCCCTTGGTGCAACATTTCTTCCCAAGGCTTTCAGGTATTCACCCTTTGGACACTAAAAAACATATTGATTGAAAATTTTGAATTTTTTTTTTTTTTACAATTACCAACACATTGTCACTTTATTTTACTATGGGCTGTCTGGTTTGATGTTGGTGTAGAGGAAAGTTTACCGAAATATATGAGAACGTTCATTTGCTCCTGATTTCTAATAAATATTACCACAAGCAAATATAAATATCATAGAATGAGTTTAAGATTGTTACCCTCTAGCCATAAGCTCCAACTTTTTGTCATCTTCTATTTTATTTGATGCCTTTTTTTGCTTTTTGGTGGCTACTTATTTTTTTTTAAAAGGACAAGACTCCAGTTGGCAGCAAATTTATTAGGCAAAGCGGCAAACAAACATGAGAAGTGAAGGAATACTATGTGTCTAATTTACTGCAAACCATTATTGAAAATAAGTCAAGAAAGCATTCCATTCTATAAAAACACGCATGATTTACTAAGTGTTACATCTTGGAAATATATAGTTGTGATAAATGATAGATGTTGTACCACTCATTTTAGAAAATTGTTAATAAAGTTGACACATTTTAAAGGCATTTTGTTAATAATTGTGAATGAAATATCTGTTTCTTTTGCAATTTTTTGGTGGGTTTTTTTTTCTGGAAGGATCTAAGTGCTAAGATTTTCAAGGGCAGCCACTTTATATATCTTTGGGGATAGTGTTGTATTCTTGGATTCATTTTGATACTTTACTTTTGGATGCCTGCAGATAGTTCTTTCAATGATGTATTATGTGGATTGGAAGGCTTGATTTTACTTTCTTTTGAAAAATAAAAGGATCATTTTTTTTTGTGTGTCGCATGTACATAAACCAGATAATTGCGTGACTTTCATAATTAGTTCCTATGTGAATGTATCTTGCCTACATGGCTCTGGCATAAGCCTTTTCTGAAGTGACTAATTTTCACAGCCTATGCTTGAGTTTTCTGATGATCGTGGCCCAGCCACTATTCAAGTTTTAGTGAAGTAAGTTCTACCATTTGTACTGTTTAAGCTTGATTTCATGACAATCTATATAGCTTCTGTTTCTACTATACTTGTATTCGAATTCACATGTTTGTGTTATTCATAATATATAGAATAGAGCAGCTTATATAGAGATGGTGTGAATTGTCAAAAGCTACATTGTGTCCATTAATCACTCTTAACTTCCACTGTTTCGATTAAGGACTGACCCTTACTTCTATGCATCAATTATATAACACATTTGCAAATGAAGTTTTAAGGAGCCATCATACAGTGGAGGGGGGAACATTGCATTTAAAGGATCTCTTGAATATGGAGCTGCGTTCACAGCAAAGCTGTTCAAAGGAGAATTGCTTTTGGGTGACTTACCAGTTCACTTTATATATTCAGTAAGCTACGATTTCCATCAGTTATCTTTCAGCCGTTTTTAAGACCCTTGAAAGTGGTGCAATGCATAAACAGTACTTGGTGTTATTTGTGTTTCCATCATACAGTGGAGGGGACGGTTTGTGTTTTGTGTTTCCATTGTTATGCTGGTTTGACAGCCTTCCATAATCCCTTGGCTATGTCGAACTAGAGGTGATGGTAGTGATTTCAATGGATAGTAAAATTTGTCAGTAGTATTGTAAATTGAATTCTCTCTTTAATCTGTTCGGCAATTGCTGCCAATACAGGTAAAATCGCATGGGAGCTCAATGTTAGGTCTTCTCCTGGAATTCTCTTCAACCTCACAAGGAAGGGAATTGATATTTATTGCACCAGGGCAGAGCACCTTGCCTACCATTAATCAGTTTTCAAGCAGAATTGGTAAAGTGATTATACCACGAGTCACAAAACCAGAGGCCTCCCCTGGGTGGATGACATGGAAAAGTAGCTTTGCATTGAAGGGTTGGGTCTTGACTGAAATTCAAGCTGTATGCTACAAGCTAGCTTCAGAAGCTGGAGATGGCTCTGTGAATACGTCAGCCCAAAGCCCATTTGACTATTATGCGGTGCTTGGTCTTATTGCTATTGAAACGCAGAACTTTGAGTTGCCGTCCTCTAATTCATGGCTAGTTGAGGATCACTATATTAGGTGGACTCCAGGGCCTGATCACTCCAAGTTACTTTGTGTTAAGATCTCGTGGAAGCTTAAAGTTGGGGATAGTTCATCATTTTCAAAGTATAATATCTATGTGCAAAAATTAGCAAAACAAAAAGTGGAGGATCCCCGCCAAATGATGGAACATGAGGATGACGAGTTTCTTGGAGTGGCCCATGTAGAAGCTTTTTATATTTCAGATCTTGTGGTTGCATCTGGCTTTTCCGCTATCAAATTCACCATTCAAGCATGTAGTGTTAATGGGGCCAACCAGGAGCTTAATGCTTCTCCTTCGCTTCTGTTGGATGTTGAAGGTTAGTGTATTTTATTGATTCACGCATTTTCCCTTTATTTTGGAGGAGCTTCTAACATGTGGCACCTGGGCTAATTGTTGGAATTTGAAAAGGGCGTTTGTCGCACACGCATTCCAAATAAAATTTAAACTAAGTATAGCTAGTGGCTTAACCTAGATCGTTTCTACCTGGAGGACTTATAAAATTCAATTCAACTTATTTAATTACTTGTTAAACAAAAACTAATGAAAAAGAATAAATGGAAAATTGGAGGATTTTTGATTGAATGAAAACTAATTAAAGCAAAGATTTTCAACTAAGAAAAGTAATAACTGAGAAAATCAATTAATTAAAGATGTAACCGGTTTAACTTTACACTGAATCTTGTTTATCACTATCCCAAAAGATTAATTAGATAAATTATGGCCCCATAATTCAAATGCATCAAGACACCATGAATACAATCAAATTATGAATTTATTCCAACAGAATAATTATGAATCAATTCTCGAAAAGACTGCCCATTCCCTACGAAACAAATTTTCCACTCAATTAAAATAATAACACACAATGAATTGCTAAATCAAGACTCAACCGAGATATTAAATTAACAAATCACAGAGTTGAGAATTAAATCATAGCACATAAAATATCAAATTAAATATTAAAACATGGATTCAAAACAAGCATCCAAAGTGCTACGCTAAACCGATTACAAAATACTTACCCCTCCATGGGTTAGAAAATCACAAATCTGTTTGGAAAAATTAGAACAACAAAAATTAGAACAGAATTAAGAAAAATAGACTGCAGAAAATTAAATATCCGGTCTTGAACTCGATCCGAATCTTCAATGCTTGCTGCGTAGTCTCTCTCTAATTACTGCTGTGTAAAGGCTCGGCGTGATGGAGTGGTGGAGGTGTGATGGTGCTAACTGACGCGCGGGAAGGCTTGCGTGAACGATGGAGACAACGATGGCGACAACGGCTGGGGCGGTGTGAGACTCGTGCTGCTGCACGAGTAGGATGGAGTCGACGGGACGCTGAAGGTGTGGCTGCGCTCGCGACGTGATGGGTGAAGACGGCGCTGCATGGGTCTTCTACCTCTTACCCTCTTCGGATATATGCACGCGAGATTTAAATAGATGTGGGCATGAATAAAGTTGCCTTATTTCTTCATCAAATCATACGTGGTCCCCATATCATTAACTCTTTCTTCCAAATTTGACTTCCCACCTACGTGATACATAAATTTTCTTTCTTCCCTTTCCATTCTACATGGGCAATTAATGCTTGTGTGGGTCCACATAATATCACCTCTCCTTCCAATTTCTTACGCCCAAGCATAAAGCCTTCTTTCCATTCTTTTCTTTACGTGACCTCTTAATTTTCCTTCTTTTGATTTCTTCATGGCCCACATGCTTTCCAATTTTTCTCCAAATGCAACCTACAAAACATGCAAAAACAAATAATAATACTAATAATAATAATAAATATATTAATTAACTAAAATATAAATATAGAAAAATTCTATTAAGATTAAAATTAATATAATCAATTAAGTTCAAAGAATGAATATTAAAATTGGAATAATCATATTAACATTAAAAATCACCAAAATTAATATTAAATCTATAAAAAGAGTAAATAATTGAAATTGGGGAAAACTATTATAAAAATGCATTAATTCAATAAAATATTCAATTAAAGTCCATAAATTAAATGCAAATTTAATGACAAATTATGCAGTGATCAGAATTGTTAAAATATCTAAGTGTTTATAATTGGTGCAAGGTGTTGTATGGAATAAAATTCACCATTCAGGCATGTAGTGTTAATGGGGCCAACCAGAAGTTTAATGCTTCTCCTTCGCTTCTGTTGGATGTAGAAGGTTAGTGTATTTTATTGATTCACGCATTTTTCCTTTATTTTGGAGGAGCTTCTACCATGTTGCACCTGGGCTACATGTTGTAATTGTTAAAATATCAAGTGTTTATAATTGGTGCAAGGTGTTGTATGGAATAAAATATTAATAGCAAAGTGTTATGGTAATTTCCTGTCTCAAGTAAATCCCATTACAAGTGACATTATATTCCGTGACATAAATAATTGTGTGACGTCGATCTAGTTTGCTCCCAGACAGTGTCAGCCATCCTTATCGCTCTCCTATTATTATTGTATGACGTGGCTTGCCAGTACTAGGACAAGCTTTTTATCTATTAATAAATTGGCTGCTATGGTGGCAACTGTATAATGGCATCGTAGAGAAAAGGTGAAAAATAAATAAATAAATTAATATTTATTATTAATTTTATTATTTTGCTCATTTATATTTCATTGATCAATAGCTATTTGTAAGGATAATATTAAAATTACAGGATTTTCATATGCTTTTTCATCCTTTGGCTAAGGAAAATTTTGTTCGGTTATTAATGCAAATTTTTCTTTTACCGTTACGTTTTCACAACATTAATCAGTACCTTTTTTCTTATGCTTAATACTTTTCCATAGTTTTTTATTAGCAACCAAGCACAGGCGTAGGTCCGAAACTCGGTTTATTATGAAATTAGTAGAGCTAGTATTAATTAAACGAGACCTATCCAATGTGGATGGAGAAGGGCTAGTGAATAATTAGAGAAAGCATTCCACATTTCCTGTGCAGCATATTTTCGTGGTTGTATCCCAATAACTTAATTGATCACTCGTGTTGAACCTAGTCCCCGGGCAATACTTTGGAACCAATTAAATTAAATACCAAAAATCACAAAAATTGCTTTGTCTCGGCACTTTTTCAAAATTGAATCAGAAAGCGGAATAAAGAGAAAAGAGAAAGCGACGAAAATGAAATCATTTTTGAAATCTATTCCCCCTTTGGAGGCTTAATTCTCGAACCCTCAAAATCAAAAAGAGACTTAGGATTCCACCCTCTTCATGGACTGTTAGATGGAAAATGGAGATTGATAGATGGAAAGTTAGATTCCTTCCTATCTACACGCACCCATGTTGATAAGATGCTTTTTCCTGTTGCCTTGGTAATGGTGAGGGCCTTGTTCGTGACTCATGAGTCATGAGTCATCTTGTCAACATGGGTGCGTGTTTTCAGACATCTTGTCTTTTAATAAGTTATGATCCGTGCATGACCCGTGAGGATGTTAATATGTTTTTTCATTTTGATATTTTATTTTGTCTCCAATGTGCAATATACTCATATAAATGGTAGAAATTTGGGATTATGATATTGATTGAATCGTGCTCTATCTTTTTTTATAAATACAATATAGAGGAGTCTCATTAAGATTCCGGTCTCTCAAACTCCTTTTTCTAATAAACTATGACTTTAATCTTCACTTGACTTTTTCTAATAAAATACATTGTGATTTTTTTTAATCTTCACTTGACTTTTTCTAATAAACTATGAGCCACTTTCCCATCTAAAAGCGAGAGAACGACTTGGGTGTCCAAGCTCCAAAGTTTGTGGTTACAATTACGGGAAGCAGAAGATTAATGGGGTAGTTTGCACTCAATAGTATAATTATTTGAGAAGAGTCGATAGGCGTTGAGGACCAGATAACCACTGAAAACGGTGGTTGGGCTGCAAAAATTAAAATTAAAATCAATATCAGAGATGAGGGAACACAATAATAATGAGGTAGTTTGCACTCAATGCAACAATTAGTTAAGCAGAGATAGGATTTGTTGGCAGATTACCACTGAAAAAGAAAAAGGTAATTGGGTCGAAAAAATTAAATTCAAAATCACATATGGTTAAAAAAACTGACAGAAAGGCAGTTATCACAATAATCCTTTATGCTCGTAATAATTTTTTAAACGTGATGTAGCATCTAATTAGCTTTGGGCTACATTATGTACTACGCTATAATGAATTTATAATATATGTTTGTATATGTAAATAAAAAATGAGGCAACGGATAACAACCCAGAAATTCTATTATTTTAATAAATAAATATATTTTCTGACATAAAAAATAATTATTTATTAAAGTTCAGTCTGCCAGGTGTATTCATTCTCTCCTATGATGACGGATTCTGAAAATATAATTTGAAGGGGGCGATATAAAAATAGTTAAAATTATTATAATTTATTTTTAAAAATTATTATCTCAAACTGCAATTAGCAATATATATGTTACAAGTAATAACATAAAACTAGAAAAAATTCAAATCTTCTTATAACTAAATCTTATACAATTGTTTAAAAAATATATAATTAATTTACCATTATTATAATTGACAAAATCTGCATCGTTAATACTTTTAGACTGTAAGTCATATTACTAATTAAATTTAAATAATACTAAAGAGTAAAAACATAAATATATATAAGAGCATATCAATTGTATGTGTATATATTAGAGTGACATAATGGAAACATAACTTTCTTTTATAGATATCAAATAATTCATAGGTATACTAATTTTTGTTGAAACTTTTTTTTTTATAAATATTATTTAATAATTATATATATATCAGAAATCTCTTTATACATGGTAATTAGTTAATTTATTGATTACTTTTAAACCATGTCATAATATAAAATATTTATTTGTTAGTGATCGTAAATCGCACTGTATATGAATAACGTCATGTTTTATATAACTATTGGTACATATGTCATCTAATATATATATATATATATATCAAACTTAGATAAATTTATATTAATCTAATGAATTTATATGACTTAATTAATTAATTTATCTATTTTATATTATATATATATATATTATTATATATGACCATGTTATTAGATTATCTAATTCTTTAATTTATGACTACATGACTAACGCTATTAATCTATTTTAATTATGATTATATAATTTATTATTTCACGATCTTAAAAAATTTACATATATCATTATATATTAGTGTCATACTCGTATAAAACTATGACCTTCTATTGTATTAATATTATAATAATATTAATACAAACTCGAATTTTCACTATGCCTAGGCATGGGTTATGCCAAGTTCTAAACAAAAGCTTGAAACTATCAAATTCTAAAAAACAAAACACTACTGCAGGAAAATAACCGAGAAAAGAGCTTGTAATTAGGCAAATAGAGGGAGTGGGCCAGCGACGATGGCGTGAGAGGGGGTGGGGCGGCGACAGTTGCGTGAGGGGGCTACAGGTGGACGATGGTGACAATGACGTAAGGGGCGGTGGGGGCTACGATGTCACGAGGGGGGGGGGGGGGGGGAGGGGGGCTTGAAGACGGTGGTTCGAGAAAGAGAGACAAATTAAAGACCTCATGAGATATTTTTTGTCTTTTATAATTTATACAGCAGTTTTATTTTTAAGTTATCAAACACTTTTATTTGTTTTTAAAACCTACAATACTTTTAAATTTATAGTTTACCAAGCACTCACCTGCTTATTTTTAAAGCGATTTTTTTTTCCAGCATAACTAAAAGTAATTTATTCTAAAAGTACAATATTATCAAACTAAGCAATTATTTGCTTTTAAATTCTACATGACTTTTAAAATCATATTAGCAAATACTTACTTACTTATTTTTATAGCAGTTTTTTTTCAGTACAGCTAAAAATAGCTTCTTTTAAGAGCACAATATTATCGAACTAATTTTTTATTTTTTTTATCCATATCAATTTGATGAATAAATTTTTAATCAAATTAATATTATTTTAATAAAAATATGAAAGAATTATAATTTACTGCAATACAATGCAAGTAGCATTAATTAATTTAAAAATCTCTAAATGCCCTGCTTTCTGAGCCGTTGACGGTTCCTATGAATGCGCACCACAAGTGGATCCATCCACGCCCGTCTCGTCCCTCACTTTCCCTTGTCTCGGTCTCGCTTCCTCCGACCACTCTCGTTCCCCCGCGGCCGCGGCTGCCGCATATTTCTTTCTCTTACCTACGCTGGTGTTTGTTTCCTTCAAAACGCGTCTGTGGTCCAGATTTCATCTCGTGCGGCATTTTTTCGCCCGGTTCTCGCTCGAAACAATTGATCTAAATCTAATGTTACTGTTGTTATTTTCGGTCGTTATTGCTTAAATTTACAGGTGCGAGGCTGTGATCTTCGAGATTTGAGAATCGATTATCGCTTTTACCGCATGCCTGGCGTGGGTGGGTGTCTTGGGACTTCAAAATTTGTGATTTTGTGATGTGATGTTAGGGTTTCTTGAATTGGCATGCTTGTGTACTGAGATCTGTTGTGGTTGATTAGGGTTCACGAGATCGATCCATGTTCAAGTGGTACGATTTAAGGGTGTTTTCGAAGAGGCATGTGTGATACGGTATGATACTTCTAGTGTAGAAATTGGCTTGATTTTGTTCTGTTTCATGTGATGATCTTTTATCTAATCTGGTGTTTTGTGGTGCCTATTTTAACTGTCTATGGTCTGCTCTATTTTAGTGTCCTCTGTCTCATGCACCCACACAGGGACTCTCTCTGGGCTGAGAGTTGAAATTGGTTTTTTTTCTTAATCCCTTTATTTTTTTTCCATTGTATGCTTACTTTTAAATGCATTTTGGATATTGCATGTTTTAAGTGTTGGAGAGTGAATATAGTGTGAAACAAATTTGTGCTTATTTTATACTTAAACTATTTGTGCTTATATTAGTTTCAATTTGAGTTTATTTGATTATACATTATTTGAATAATAATTGAGAATCTTGAGTAGTTAGAATTAAGTTGTCTAGTATGGATATCTACACTGTTCACAACTAAAATTTTTAGTTTTTATGCTTGATTGATTTAGCCTGAATTTATACCTTATTTGGGAAGTACAAATTGTAGAAATTATGATATTAGCTAATTTTGAGCTATGCTTGATTATTAATGTATATATTTTGATATACTTTAAATATCATTACATGTTACTCATGTCTCTACTTAAAGTTTTTTTTCCTTGCAAATTGGGGCTATCTTGAACTAAACTTGTGCGCTTAAAAGAAAGAAAAAAAAGAATAGATTATGGATTGTGGGGATGCATAACTCATCAAAGGAGAAAGGAGCATAAAATGCACCCTTTGTAAAGCATTGCAACACATCCACACCATTATCAATTATATGAAAAAAAAGAATGAGAAGAAGAAGTTGTTTTCTATAGAATTTGAAAAAAAAAGAAGAAGAAGAAGAGAGAGAGATATATATCAATTCATTTATATTATATCTTGTTTAGTTTTTTATGCACATCACTGATTTGTCTTATCCTTAAGTGTTGATATGGTACATGGCATGATGTTTCAAGTGTAAAGAAATTATGATATTAATTTTTAAGCATGCCTTTTCAAGTTGATTGATTGAAGACCGCATATTTGTGCAACTCGATTAAGTGCTTTGAATGAAGGTTTAAATTGAGAAGGTGTGGAAATTGAATAATTTTAGTGCACCCACTCACATCCATACTAGAACTTGATTTGTTATACTTGAGTTGTTCTCTTTATATATTTAAATTTGCATGATTAAATGATTTTTATTTTAGTGTTTAATTTTTATTTTTATTTGAGGACGAACAAAGTTTAAGTGTGAGAAAATTTGATCACTACAAAAATTATCATTAAATTAACATTTAATTTATGAGATTTAATTTAATATTGTAGTGAATTAATGCATTATATAATATTTTTTCTATTTTAGTTGTTTAAGGTTTTTAATTACTTTTTTTAGAATTAATATTAATTTTGGTGGTTTTACTGTTATTTTAATTATTCCAACTTTAATATTGACTCTTGGACTAATTTCTAATTTTGTTAAGTGATTGAAAATTATATAATTAAGATTGGAAGAAATTGTTCTCTTCTTATATATAGAATTATGGCACTTAGAAAAAGCTAATTCATGCATTAGAGGTTGAGTATTAAACAATGATCACAAGTAAAGAATTAAATTTAACTAAGGCATAATCTTTGAAAAAATAGATCAAATGAAATCTTAACTCCAACTTCCTTCATAAATTAAATTTCTTTCTACTCTAAAAAGTATTTTTCATCTCATATTTCTTAAAATAATTTATTTAAATTTAGTTTTGTGTTTATATTATTCCAATCTAAATCACCTTCTAAGCTAGTTTAAAATTTTCAAAAAGTTGTTTATTTTGTTTATAAACTTTAATAGTTGTAATACCTTATACAGAATAGGCAGCCCATCGCATGGAAAGCCTTAACATTACATTTTTCTAAATTATTTATTTTTGATTCGCAGCATGTAGTAACTAGCTTCAAATCCTTGGTCTCTTATAGCTTCAAACATCAATTATTTGTATGCTAGTACTTCCATGTAAAAGATTTTATAATTTATTTTGTATGTCTATGATCATATCTGTATCAATCATAAGATACAAAAATAAAAAAAAGACTGTTATTATGATTATATCCGATGGATTTGTCAAACCAACACGGCGAGGCATATAACAATTGAAGATTATATGTCTCTTATTAAGCGAATCTCACCTAAATTTCGTGATGATTTAATTTGGTATATGATAGAAATATACACCTATGTGTTTAACGAACAAAATAGTAAGATCATGCTTTCAAGCAGAAGCATGATTTTGAATGCTTAGACGCCGCCTTAAGAAGGATGACATAACATAAATGTGGATGCATCATTTATTGATTTTAAAGATGGATCGTTTAAGGGCAAAGTTGGATATGGTTGTATTGTTCGGGATTCATCAGGAAATCTCATTGATTATTAGGCGAAAGTTATTTCATATGCTAGAGCTGCTGAGGAAGTAGAATTGAGGGCTTTTTATTATGCGCTTCATAATGCAATTGAATTTGGTTATTCAAATATTGAGTTGGAGGGAGATTGTTGTTGGATAATCAATATTATGAGATGTAGCTTTAAACTGAGACATACCCCATAATCTTTAGTTAGATGTCTCAATTTGATTACCTAACGACAATCTCCCTCCAACTCAATATTTGAATAACCAAATTCAATTGCATTATGAAGGGCATAATAGAAAGTCATCAATTCTGCTTTCTCAGCAGCTCTAGCATATAAAATAACTCCTGCCTAACAATCAATGAGATTTTCTGATGAATCCCGAACAATGCAACCATATCCAGCTTTGCCTGTAAACGATCTATCTTTAAAATCAATAAATGATGCATCCACATTTATCTTATGTCATCCTTCTTGAGGCGGCGTCTAAGCATCCAAAATCATGCTTCTGCTTGAAAGCATGATCTTACTATTTTATTCGCTAAACACATAGGTGTATATTTCTATCATATACCAAATTAAATCATTACGAAATTTTAAGGGAATCCGCTTAATAAGAGACATATAATCTTCAATTGTTATATACCTCGCCGTGTTGGTTTGACAAATCCATCGGATATAATCATAATAACAGTCTTTTTTTTATTTTTGTATCTTATGATTGATACAGATATGATCATAGACATACAAAATAAATTATAAAATCTTTTACATGGAAGTACTAGCATACAAATAATTGATGTTTGAAGCTATAAGAGACCAAGGATTTGAAGCTAGTTACTACATGCTGCGAATCAAAAATAAATAATTTAGAAAAATGTAATGTTAAGGCTTTCCATGCGATGGGTTCGTCTATTCCTGTATAAGGTATTACAACTATTAAAATTTATAAACAAAAAGCAAGCACAACTATAATAATTGTTAATGTTTTTTTACCTTTATGTGTCTGACAATAATTGGTGTTTTGACCATCATTTGTATGAAAATCATGACCATTGATCCAAAGAATCCTGTAATATTTAGTTAAAGATGAATGATATATTAAATTAATAATTTAAAGAAAGAACAGAAATAAAAAAATTAAAAGTATGTTCAATTCTCTCATGACATTTTCATACATATAAACCTACTTAATCTTATAGCTATATCCAAACGTAGGACATTTTTAGTCGTAGTAGTAATAATAATTACCCTTACGTCAATCACTTGAAAGGTTAAAAAATAAATGAGTAAATAAATAGATAAAAATATGTTTAATCTTTTATGACAGGCTCACACACTCATTTCCTTTTCATCTTCTGCGGCGTGTCGTGTCAAGTGACTAATTGTTAATTGTGGCTTGTTTTGTAATTGTTAATGATTGTGGCTCATGGACTATATTAGAACCATCTGGGGCAAATAGATAACTAATGAAAATACTGAAGTAGAATTATCATCTCAAATGGGCTAATTGTCGTTGGGTAATCAACAAAATTAATAGGTCAATGAGTATTCCTGACAAATATGAGCATATATACAGGTATTTTAAATTTTAAGTTTTGATTAGTGTTTTTTTTTCCATAAATTATATGCATTTTAATTTTTTTCTTCCTTTTTTTTCAGTGATATTTATCGGATGATGAATGCTTTTGCCAATTTGAAGCTTTTGTTTGCCTGGGAGGTAAATTTCTTTGCGGATAAGCTAACAAGGATTGTAACGCGAGAGGGTTTGATAAAAATATTTCAAAACTGAAATGGCTGCTCGGTATGAAATCATAAAGGAGAGAAAATTACCTCGAAACCACACTACATGCTCTTGTTCAGTAAGATTTAGTTTTTTGCGATGATTTGATTTTAAGAATTTTAATTAGTAAATGTATTTTAAAACCAAAATCAAATTGAGGCTATCTAACTAAACATTGTGGGGATGTCTTTTTCTCAATTCACAACTTCTTCTTAATTGTTTTCATTTTCTGTGTAGTTGTTGAAAGCTTCCTACTAATTATGTTTATTTTCAGGTTCATTCTTAAGATCCTTTTGTATTTTTTGCTTTTGCAGAAAAAAAGAGATCTGGGCAAGAATTTGGAGGAATATACTCTGTAGTTATAATTGTAAAGTAAGTTGGATCCCGAAGAGTTGCTATTATTCCTCAGTGGTTATTAAGTTTATAATTGATCATTTAATTATTCCGCTTATTGCATGCATGGGTCTCAGCTTGTCTACTCAGGATTTTTGGTCAGATTGTTGCTAAGCTTCCTCTAGTAGTCTAGTACCTACGAGCAGTAAACATCAAGGAAAAGTATGCGAATGATTGACATCATTTTGCCACATTTATTTGGCTGCCAGTGTCCTAGAAAACCTAGTGTCCAAAAATGGCTCATTTGAGGAGAGCACTGTTCAAAGAAATTATCTATACACAATTATAAAAAGTCCATATCAAATAAAACAGCGAGAATATAATTTTTTAAAAGAATAATTATTGTTGTTTTTCTCCATATGATGTTTTAAATAAAAATGCCATTGCCCTTGAGTTCATGAGATGAATTTCACATTCATTTGAAATCTAACAGAAGTGTCCCCTATTTAATGCATTATATAGCAGTAACAGATAAGCATAAAATGTATTGGGAGTTAGTCAAACGTGCAAGGGTGTTGCACGAAAGTCATAAGGCTTAAATTCAGAATTTGCACAACACCACTGTTGTGTCGATGGAACCTGCAGCTTCTTTGGAGGTTTTTTAGTGCACTTTTCTCATTCGATTGCCTGTATCAAACAATGAATCTCATCATACTACTACATCTCATGAGGACCCTAAGATTTTCCCTATCCTCATATTTTTAGCTTCCTGGCATGTACTTTCACTATGTTTTTAGTTCTCCGTTCTTTTTAATTTGAGTTCATGATAAAAAAAATTCCTGTATAATGTAATCAAATTTCTATGGTACTCACACAGCTGTGGATGTTTTTCACGTTGTGATTTTCTGTATGCTTTCCATAATGCCTTAAGGTTTCATCTGAACTGGTTTTGTTTTTATTATATTTTAGGGTTATTTCCAAGCATTATTTTCATGCGTTGAAAGGCTACTACATTAGCTGGATGTTGAAACCTTGCTGCTTCTTGGAGCAGGGGAGGCGGAATCAATTTGGACAAAGGAACTTGGCTTCCAAAAGATGAGGAATGAGCAAGTGCAAACATTAACTTCTTTTTTGCATTGAGAAAATGGGACCTTCAGTTCAGTTATGGATTCTATATGATATGCTAATGTAATGGAACTTACGGTGGTGGAAAATGGAATGTAAGCTCCCGCAAAAGGACAACGTGGGTCCTTTCTTCGTTTAACGTGATAAATTATATCATGTGTATGTTACAATATGTAATTTTTGAAACAAATTTCTTTTAACAGTTTTCAAATAACTTTCTGTTCCTCTTATACCATTCCACTGCATGGTTTCTCTTGGCGCTCAAGTTATGATCCAGGTTGAGTATGGAGTAATTCAGAATGATTTTTTAAAGTATTGCCCTTCTTTGGACATTAGACCTATGTTGCACTTGATGTACTAATGAAGGATGATATCTCTGCTGCGTTATATGCTCCTGGACAGTGAGCACATGTTATAAATTTTCCTGATTCTCGTAGCAGTACAAAACTATTGAGATATCTAGCACATTCCGTTATCAAATTCAGACTATCACATCTCCCCTTGTTTTTTCTGACTTTCTTACCTTATTTTACGAAAGTGAAAGATGGAGTTTTGCTTTATCATACGACTTTCAACATTATTTAATCCCTGGGATTATACTGTCACTTATGTCAATACATATCGCGACAATAAGGAGTTCAGTAATCTGTGTTTTGAAAGGCTCTTGCAATTGTAAGGCTCACCAGATTATGGACGTTGACAAAAAATGTCTATGGATGATGATTTCGTACAATATGATGCCTTTTAACCATGTTTTTCTTTATTAAATCCTAATCTTACCTCTTTAGTTACTGTGTGACCAAACATTGGTTCTATCATGTTCCTTTTATTATATTGTTACATGATTTTGATTACAGGCTTTGATTTAATTTTGTAGTTAGTGGTCCCGAGATCCTGGGGAACAGCACATAAATATCCCAATACACTTCCATTCTACTCTTATATTTTATTTAACATAGTATTGAAATGCCTAACTAATAATGTGTACCAATTATAAATTGTAACCAGGGTACAAGGAATAATACCTATACTGGATTTTGTATTTGTTTTTCCATAGTGCTTAACTTTATTTATTATTTTTTTAGCAAGATGGCCTGCTTCGAGTAATTAGTAGAGGACAATACTAAACATAAGACGGATAAATTCATGCTTATTATAATATTATAAAAACAATTATTTAAGCATTTCTTTTTCCTGATTGTTACAAGGGATATGGCTATCATTTCTCAGAAAACAGATCTTAATTTTCAACTATGCACAAGATATAAGGAGAAGGATGAATTGAAAAAGAAAAAGGAAGAAATAAAATTATCCTTACAATTCCCTTTCGCTTACAATAGGTTTGATTCAATACTACCTTACTAGACAAATCTTTCCTCATGCTTCCAAGAAAGAGGTCAAACATAGTCCTTGTGAAGATTTCCATGGAAATCGCTCAAACCCACTACCTCAAATCCTTGCTTGACGCACATTCTTTCCTTACTAATCAATTAAATCATTCGTTAAGAATTTAGACGCTGCAAATTAAGGATACCGAGCTGATGGTCAAGTTTCCTAATAACATCCTCAGGTCAACAATGATATTTATTTACACGCATCTTTCGAAAGCCTTTGATTGCAGCTCACACAAAATAACGGCAGGCAAGAGTAAGAGATTTTTTTCCAAAATCTCACCGAATGACCAATTCAAAAGTTTATGGGAATTGATAATACTATTTAATTAGCTAATAGATAAAAGTTATAAATACATGATATCCTAATAGCCTGTAACACAATTTATTATCCTAACCAATAATAATAATAATTATTATATATTCTCATAAATTGATAATTTAAATCTTAAAATAAGTCATAATGACTAATATTCATTTTGCATATAACCGAGTCACATGCTCTAGTGAATTTAAATGGTAAAAAAAATAATAAAATTAACTTAGCTATAAATTTATTAAAATAATAAGTCCATGCATTTCAGGAGAATCAACTTCAAACCATACTTTCAAATGAATTCAAATCAATCAAAATGTATGAACAATCTCAAATATATTTATACCGAATCTTCAACCCAGTTTTAAAAGTACATAAATAGCATATCTAAACTTGTTCCAAAAACGCATTAGTGATGTGTAATGTTGAACCTTTTGAGTGTTTCCAAAATATTTATATGTTTTGCCAAAATACAGTGTTGGGGAACATAATTCCATTTGAATATCTGTTGAATCACTAACTCCTAGACTTTGCCTTGCTCGTTTTTGTATATTTTAAGGTTTGGGTTTTTGCCCGCCTTTTTAATTAATAAAATAATTCAAGTGCTGTCCCCTTTTCATAAAAAAAAAAAAAAAAACTCCCACACAGATGTAAACTAGCAAAAATAAGTTGCTTGTTGATGTGAACTCCAGTATTCCACTCATTCTTATCTAACAGAAAAAGCTCACAGTACTTCATCATGCACAGAGAGTTCTTGTATGCATACCACATGTGTGACACCATCACCAGAGTCAATAACAAGTCCAGTCAACAAAATAACCAATTGCCCCTGTTAGGCATGGGAATTAATCATTCCAAACAATGTTCATGGTCCTTCACGGATGCCCATTAGATACAACAATCAAGCCATTTATGTTAATTGCCAAAGGATGAATATGTTTGTCAACGCCAGCATGTAATTATATCATTCTAAGTTCTAACTGCTGAAAGGTCGACATTTGAAACTGTGGCCATACGGCATTAAACACTACTGAAGTCGGTAATCAAATGTAGAATCAAATCTAATAATACCATATTTTCATATATTTCTAGAGTCGTCTATACCTGGTTTAAAAAGAAAAAAACAATCCAGAAAGTATCATCAACCAGGCCCACCATGCTTTGGATCTTAAAAAAAAGGGGGCGAAAGTGATTACAGACGGCATCTTCTTTCATTGCCAACTATATATACCCTACGATGTCAACCGCCAAAACAAAAGTCACAACTCATGGTTCTCAATTGGAAGAAATCTCTTATATAAAACAATGAGGATGCATACCCAATCACATGGATGTGCACCAAAAGCCTTAGTCTTGCAAAACACGTCAACTCACAGGCTCCTTGTTTCAATCAACAGCCCAGTATTGAGTGGTCCGAGCACTTTGTGACGCCACTTGGCAAAAATTTCAAAACCAAACAAATTGCATCTTTCACATGAGCCTTAGTTCATATTCACCAGCCATGGTTATATACCTCACCCATGGAAGAGCCTGGTAGCCACTTTTTTTCAATGATCTTCAGGTAGCGAACCTAGAGGAACACTTGATCCATGAGCAATAAGGAGAAGTACTCTAAACTCAAATCAGACTCACGTGTAATGGGAATAACAGCAGCAGCGATAACCATTCAATACATCTTATCAAGCAGCAGCTAGAGAGCACATTTCGGATTGGCAGTGAAAATAAAAATGAAATCATTCGTTGCCTAATTTAAAAGCAGTCCTCGAATAATATACCCCACTACTGCGCTATTGAGTTATCTAAATGGACCCAACAGGCGACCACATGGTCAGTCTTGGCTGGACAAACCTCCAGGCAATATTTGCATATAAGCACCGTATTATAATAGGAACAAGCAATAATGCTTATGATAGACCAGAATATTTTATAGCCCCATGAAAATGTGCTGTTTGTGCAGTAGAGAGAAAATGACAGACGAGCATGAGAGATAATATTCTTGCTGAAGAAGCATAATCATTTATCTAAAATTCTCCGATTTCACATCAATTTAGCAATTATATCATAAAGGATCTACCTGTATCCCTGAAACAGTAAAATAGGGTATTTCGAATTTCACACGTATAGGAGCTTTTCTTTCAGGAGTTGATTCTTCAGCTGTTATACTGGGAAGAAGGAATTCTGCTCTTAGCATATACTCCTGCACAATTTCATCCCAAAATGGCATCAATTTTTACCATTTGATCCTACAATTTAAAACATTTTGGTTTTCTACACTTATGAATATGTAACATTAAAAGTCTGTGTTGTATAGCTACACATTCTCCTAGTATGACCTTACAGTTTATGCAATAACTTCTTCCGATCTTTCTAGTAAAAAAAGAAATCTATTTGACTAGCATTTCCTTACTCCTATGTGTGATAATGTTTGCTACAATCTAATGTTTTAGTAAAAAAGAAATCTATTAAATGAAAGTCTAATTTCTTAAATCTAATGTTTGCTACAATCAAGTCATAAGATATGAAAAGGCCTAAAATTGGGTTTGTCGCATCATTTTTATCCCTAAAATCAAAACTTTCATCGACATTCTCAAACCTATTATAACTATTCCTGGCATGTCTATTAAAGTTTACTCCCATGAAAATCTTCTTATAGCATAAATATATTTGAATTCCCTCAAAATTGTTCCTTGCATTATTCAAACATATATACAGTAAGCACTAATAATATTAAACATTTCATCACTCAAAATGAGTTTAGCGAGTATAATCTTATAGCTCTTTTTCTGGCGTTGATTATTTCAACCAATTGATAGTCAAGAATAATACCTAGTTTATTCTTATTATTATCTCTACCTGTATACAATAATTTGTAACCTCACTCACTTATATGTTTAGCTTTTTTACTTATTCATTTAGTTTTTTGAGTACACATAATTTTAATATCCCTTCTAATCATATTCTCGGCTAGTTCTATATACTTGTGAGTTGTGAGAGACCCTATGTTAAACGTAAACTAAGATTATGATTTTTAATTAAATCACCACGCCTATGCCCATTTGACATCCCATCCAAGCATCGATGTGGCACGTTTTTTCTAGACAACAATTTAGCAATCCTTACCTATTTATCACTATTCTCGGATTTAGAAGATGCAGCACGTCCCTTTATAGGGAACATCCCAATAGTTTTTCTTATGTCATAATACAAAAAGATGTGACGAGTTTTTACGTTCAAACCTGCTGCAACCCCCCTCCCTTATCTAGATTTGGGACTGGCAATGCAATAAATGCTAAAAATGGTACTAAGAATAATACCATAGAGATTGCTTTGTAGAAATCCCTCATGAAACTAGGATGTTGTAGTTGCTTGACCTATTGGTGTTTATAGTTACTTGACTTCTTCATTTTAATTAGTTTAATTACTAGTTTATAGTTATTAGCGGAGAACTGAAGAAGATACACTTCATTTCTTGTATATTATACTATTAAAATGACTTAAGTAGTTGAACTTTTTCCCCGGCTTTCATTAGGGTCATGGCTATCATTTCTCCGTTGCAGGAGAGCAAATATCAGACGGCCCTTGGTGCAACATTTCTTCCCAAGGCTTTCAGGTATTCACCCTTTGGACACTAAAAAACATATTGATTGAAAATTTTGAATTTTTTTTTTTACAATTACCAACACATTGTCACTTTATTTTACTATGGGCTGTCTGGTTTGATGTTGGTGCAGAGGAAAGTTTACCGAAATATATGAGAACGTTCATTTGCTCCTGATTTCTAATAAATATTACCACAAGCAAATATAAATATCATAGAATGAGTTTAAGATTGTTACCCTCTAGCCATAAGCTCCAACTTTTTATCATCTTCTATTTTATTTGATGCCTTTTTTTGCTTTTTGGTGGCTACTTATTTTTTTTTTAAAAGGACAAGACTCCAGTTGGCAGCAAATTTATTAGGCAAAGCGGCAAACAAACATGAGAAGTGAAGGAATACTATGTGTCTAATTTACTGCAAACCATTATTGAAAATAAGTCAAGAAAGCATTCCATTCTATAAAAACACGCATGATTTACTAAGTGTTACATCTTGGAAATATATAGTTGTGATAAATGATAGATGTTGTACCACTCATTTTAGAAAATTGTTAATAAAGTTGACACATTTTAAAGGCATTTTGTTAATAATTGTGAATGAAATATCTGTTTCTTTTGCAATTTTTTGGTGGGTTTTTTTTTCTGGAAGGATCTAAGTGCTAAGATTTTCAAGGGCAGCCACTTTATATATCTTTGGGGATAGTGTTGTATTCTTGGATTCATTTTGATACTTTACTTTTGGATGCCTGCAGATAGTTCTTTCAATGATGTATTATGTGGATTGGAAGGCTTGATTTTACTTTCTTTTGAAAAATAAAAGGATCATTTTTTTTTTGTGTGTCGCATGTACATAAACCAGATAATTGCGTGACTTTCATAATTAGTTCCTATGTGAATGTATCTTGCCTACATGGCTCTGGCATAAGCCTTTTCTGAAGTGACTAATTTTCACAGCCTATGCTTGAGTTTTCTGATGATCGTGGCCCAGCCACTATTCAAGTTTTAGTGAAGTAAGTTCTACCATTTGTACTGTTTAAGCTTGATTTCATGACAATCTATATAGCTTCTGTTTCTACTATACTTGTATTCGAATTCACATGTTTGTGTTATTCATAATATATAGAATAGAGCAGCTTATATAGAGATGGTGTGAATTGTCAAAAGCTACATTGTGTCCATTAATCACTCTTAACTTCCACTGTTTCGATTAAGGACTGACCCTTACTTCTATGCATCAATTATATAACACATTTGCAAATGAAGTTTTAAGGAGCCATCATACAGTGGAGGGGGGGAACATTGCATTTAAAGGATCTCTTGAATATGGAGCTGCGTTCACAGCAAAGCTGTTCAAAGGAGAATTGCTTTTGGGTGACTTACCAGTTCACTTTATATATTCAGTAAGCTACGATTTCCATCAGTTATCTTTCAGCCGTTTTTAAGACCCTTGAAAGTGGTGCAATGCATAAACAGTACTTGGTGTTATTTGTGTTTCCATCATACAGTGGAGGGGACGGTTTGTGTTTTGTGTTTCCATTGTTATGCTGGTTTGACAGCCTTCCATAATCCCTTGGCTATGTCGAACTAGAGGTGATGGTAGTGATTTCAATGGATAGTAAAATTTGTCAGTAGTATTGTAAATTGAATTCTCTCTTTAATCTGTTCGGCAATTGCTGCCAATACAGGTAAAATCGCATGGGAGCTCAATGTTAGGTCTTCTCCTGGAATTCTCTTCAACCTCACAAGGAAGGGAATTGATATTTATTGCACCAGGGCAGAGCACCTTGCCTACCATTAATCAGTTTTCAAGCAGAATTGGTAAAGTGATTATACCACGAGTCACAAAACCAGAGGCCTCCCCTGGGTGGATGACATGGAAAAGTAGCTTTGCATTGAAGGGTTGGGTCTTGACTGAAATTCAAGCTGTATGCTACAAGCTAGCTTCAGAAGCTGGAGATGGCTCTGTGAATACGTCAGCCCAAAGCCCATTTGACTATTATGCGGTGCTTGGTCTTATTGCTATTGAAACGCAGAACTTTGAGTTGCCGTCCTCTAATTCATGGCTAGTTGAGGATCACTATATTAGGTGGACTCCAGGGCCTGATCACTCCAAGTTACTTTGTGTTAAGATCTCGTGGAAGCTTAAAGTTGGGGATAGTTCATCATTTTCAAAGTATAATATCTATGTGCAAAAATTAGCAAAACAAAAAGTGGAGGATCCCCGCCAAATGATGGAACATGAGGATGACGAGTTTCTTGGAGTGGCCCATGTAGAAGCTTTTTATATTTCAGATCTTGTGGTTGCATCTGGCTTTTCCGCTATCAAATTCACCATTCAAGCATGTAGTGTTAATGGGGCCAACCAGGAGCTTAATGCTTCTCCTTCGCTTCTGTTGGATGTTGAAGGTTAGTGTATTTTATTGATTCACGCATTTTCCCTTTATTTTGGAGGAGCTTCTAACCTGTGGCACCTGGGCTAATTGTTGGAATTGTTAAAATATCAAGTGTTTATAATTGGTGCAAGGTGTTGTATGGAATAAAATTCACCATTCAGGCATGTAGTGTTAATGGGGCCAACCAGAAGTTTAATGCTTCTCCTTCGCTTCTGTTGGATGTAGAAGGTTAGTGTATTTTATTGATTCACGCATTTTTCCTTTATTTTGGAGGAGCTTCTACCATGTTGCACCTGGGCTACATGTTGTAATTGTTAAAATATCAAGTGTTTATAATTGGTGCAAGGTGTTGTATGGAATAAAATATTAATAGCAAAGTGTTATGGTAATTTCCTGTCTCAAGTAAATCCCATTACAAGTGACATTATATTCCGTGACATAAATAATTGTGTGACGTCGATCTAGTTTGCTCCCAGACAGTGTCAGCCATCCTTATCGCTCTCCTATTATTATTGTATGACGTGGCTTGCCAGTACTAGGACAAGCTTTTTATCTATTAATAAATTGGCTGCTATGGTGGCAACTGTATAATGGCATCGTAGAGAAAAGGTGAAAAATAAATAAATAAATTAATATTTATTATTTTGCTCATTTATATTTCATTGATCAATAGCTATTTGTAAGGATAATATTAAAATTACAGGATTTTCATATGCTTTTTCATCCTTTGGCTAAGGAAAATTTTGTTCGGTTATTAATGCAAATTTTTCTTTTACTGTTACGTTTTCACAACATTAATCAGTACCTTTTTTCTTATGCTTAATACTTTTCCATAGTTTTTTATTAGCAACCAAGCACAGGCGTAGGTCCGAAACTCGGTTTATTATGAAATTAGTAGAGCTAGTATTAATTAAACGAGACCTATCCAATGTGGATGGAGAAGGGCTAGTGAATAATTAGAGAAAGCATTCCACATTTCCTGTGCAGCATATTTTCGTGGTTGTATCCCAATAACTTAATTGATCACTCGTGTTGAACCTAGTCCCCGGGCAATACTTTGGAACCAATTAAATTAAATACCAAAAATCACAAAAATTGCTTTGTCTCGGCACTTTTTCAAAATTGAATCAGAAAGCGGAATAAAGAGAAAAGAGAAAGCGACGAAAATGAAATCATTTTTGAAATCTATTCCCCCTTTGGAGGCTTAATTCTCGAACCCTCAAAATCAAAAAGAGACTTAGGATTCCACCCTCTTCATGGACTGTTAGATGGAAAATGGAGATTGATAGATGGAAAGTTAGATTCCTTCCTATCTACACGCACCCATGTTGATAAGATGCTTTTTCCTGTTGCCTTGGTAATGGTGAGGGCCTTGTTCGTGACTCATGAGTCATGAGTCATCTTGTCAACATGGGTGCGTGTTTTCAGACATCTTGTCTTTTAATAAGTTATGATCCGTGCATGACCCGTGAGGATGTTAATATGTTTTTTTCATTTTGATATTTTATTTTGTCTCCAATGTGCAATATACTCATATAAATGGTAGAAATTTGGGATTATGATATTGATTGAATCGTGCTCTATCTTTTTTTTATAAATACAATATAGAGGAGTCTCATTAAGATTCCGGTCTCTCAAACTCCTTTTTCTAATAAACTATGACTTTAATCTTCACTTGACTTTTTCTAATAAAATACATTGTGATTTTTTTTTAATCTTCACTTGACTTTTTCTAATAAACTATGAGCCACTTTCCCATCTAAAAGCGAGAGAACGACTTGGGTGTCCAAGCTCCAAAGTTTGTGGTTACAATTACGGGAAGCAGAAGATTAATGGGGTAGTTTGCACTCAATAGTATAATTATTTGAGAAGAGTCGATAGGCGTTGAGGACCAGATAACCACTGAAAACGGTGGTTGGGCTGCAAAAATTAAAATTAAAATCAATATCAGAGATGAGGGAACACAATAATAATGAGGTAGTTTGCACTCAATGCAACAATTATTTAAGCAGAGATAGGATTTGTTGGCAGATTACCACTGAAAAAGAAAAAGGTAATTGGGTCGAAAAAATTAAATTCAAAATCACATATGGTTAAAAAAACTGACAGAAAGGCAGTTATCACAATAATCCTTTATGCTCGTAATAATTTTTTAAACGTGATGTAGCATCTAATTAGCTTTGGGCTACATTATGTACTACGCTATAATGAATTTATAATATATGTTTGTATATGTAAATAAAAAATGAGGCAACGGATAACAACCCAGAAATTCTATTATTTTAATAAATAAATATATTTTCTGACATAAAAAATAATTATTTATTAAAGTTCAGTCTGCCAGGTGTATTCATTCTCTCCTATGATGACGGATTCTGAAAATATAATTTGAAGGGGGCGATATAAAAATAGTTAAAATTATTATAATTTATTTTTAAAAATTATTATCTCAAACTGCAATTAGCAATATATATGTTACAAGTAATAACATAAAACTAGAAAAAATTCAAATCTTCTTATAACTAAATCTTATACAATTGTTTAAAAAATATATAATTAATTTACCATTATTATAATTGACAAAATCTGCATCGTTAATACTTTTAGACTGTAAGTCATATTACTAATTAAATTTAAATAATACTAAAGAGTAAAAACATAAATATATATAAGAGCATATCAATTGTATGTGTATATATTAGAGTGACATAATGGAAACGTAACTTTCTTTATAGATATCAAATAATTCATAGGTATACCAATTTTTGTTGAAACTTTTTTTTTATAAATATTATTTAATAATTATATATATATATCAGAAATCTCTTTATACATGGTAATTAGTTAATTTATTGATGACTTTTAAACCATGTCATAATATAAAATATTTATTTGTTAGTGATCGTAAATCGCACTGTATATGAATAACGTCATATTTTATATAACTATTGGTACATATGTCATCTAATATATATATATATATATATATATATATATATATCAAACTTAGATAAATTTATATTAATCTAATGAATTTATATGACTTAATTAATTAATTTATCTATTTTATA
Organism: Taxillus chinensis; assembly: GCA_023512835.1. Taxonomy (NCBI): domain Eukaryota; kingdom Viridiplantae; phylum Streptophyta; class Magnoliopsida; order Santalales; family Loranthaceae; genus Taxillus; species Taxillus chinensis. The sequence goes on from CM042091.1 coordinate 9,254,610, forward strand.
TATATATATATATATATATATTATATATGACCATGTTATTAGATTATCTAATTCTTTAATTTATGACTACATGACTAACGCTATTAATCTATTTTAATTATGATTATATAATTTATTATTTCACGATCTTAAAAAATTTACATATATCATTATATATTAGTGTCATACTCGTATAAAATTATGACCTTCTATGGTATTAATATTATAATAATTTTCTTTAAATTACACACGTGTATATATATATAGCCAAAAAATGAGAGGTGAGACCATGGCCCCTGCGGCTCCGCCTATGTCTCTAATTCTCTCCCATTCGAGTACCGCTGTACATATGGAATAAGATATAAATAATTATCTTGCATACTTGACAAAGTTTAATTTCTTAAAAAAACAAAAGATTTGTATCCTTCAACTTGATGAGGGAAAAAATGATAATAAACTGTATTATGGTACTTTTTATTTGCAGGTAAGTAATTAGGTTATGAATAATTATCTTGCCGGTGGTATGAATTTTATTTTAAAATATTTAATACCAATTCAACTTCTTAAATACTTGTATTATTGCAATATTGTAGATAATTGTATTAAAAAATAGACAAACTAACAATTGCACATGGCCAAGACCATTCGGACGGATGTAAACACGCACGTCACTTGCCTTTGGAGAGAAAGGTGGGTGGACTCGTTGACGTGTCGTGTCGAAGTGGGAATTTCATATGGGCTGTTCGAATTTCAATTTTACACGAAAGCTTAAGTTGTCGTCTTCCCTACATACATGGGAATCAGGAGGACGCATTATAATTTAGTCTCTTGCCTTTTTTGGTAGATCTCTACAGTTATTCGCGTCCCTATGCTTCGTTGTTTTGCTTTGCTATCAAAATTGACTTTGAGTCCACAATGTTTCATTTTTTTTCTATTTGAATCAAAATGCCCAAATTCTCATATTAGCGTCCAAAAAAATAATTTGACAATTCAGAACTCTACACCTCCTCCAATTATACCAAAGGGTGACGGCAGCAAAAAAATGCATACACAATAAAATTGATGGATTTCAAGCTTGAACCCATTTGATGAATTTTGGGATTGGAGAGTAATAGTATGTTTGGTTAAACTATTTTATGTTTTTATTTAAATAACCTAATAGCTATTTTTGGGTCTAAAAATAAATTAGATGTTTTTTTTAAATATGAAACCTATTGTCCCGCCTGTTACGTGCATTCTTAATTACTGCTTCCAGTCCCAAGTATCATGTTCCAAAGTCCAAACCCCGAGTCCATGTGAAACAATTAGGTATAAGAACATTTCTATTAGGTTTCATAAAACTTTATTTTCTTTATAATATAAGGATAAAATTTAAAAATTTTAAAACATATTTACATTGAGATTCTTAAAATATGATTTAAAGATAAAGAATAAATAGTGTTCCATATAGTTAGGAATTCAATATTCATATTTTAACATTTTTTATATTTTGTTTGATATATATATATATTTGAATAACTATAATAACTATAATAATATTATTTAAATAAAATAGAAAAATTATATGAAATAAGAGTATTTTTATTTACTAAGACCAAGTCCCAAAATATTTGTTTAACACATTACTCATCCCCTCTTCACATTTAAATAATGATATACTCATTTTCATTGGTAAATAGTAAGTAATTATTTTCCATATTATATAATATTATTGTTTATCTATTATCACATTTATTATCTACTCACATGAATTAATAAAGAGAGTATAAAAAATAAAATAAAATGAATATTATTTTAATCAAAATAAAAATAAAATAATAATAGTATTAGAGCTAAATTTATAAAATGACTCTCCATATATAAAAATTTTAAAAGTAACATTAGAAAGGATCTAAAATGTAGTTTTAAAAAAAATTAATACATTTTAATATAAAAGTTTTAAAATAATTAATTTTACCTAATATTTAATTGAAAAAAGTTAAAAGAGAATTTCTATTTATATTCCTTAAATGAGAACAGTATTGCAGTCCTTTTAGGCCAGCTTGGCATTGCTGTTGGGAGGCTACTTTTGCTAAGCAGTAAAAGGTGTTCTGTAAACTTTAAAAAAGTACTTATAAAAATTTTCCTGTTTTTTTTTTCGGCTCAAAAGCAGAAGCAGTTCAAATATTGCTTTTATAAGCTGCTTTTTTAGGGAACGCTTTTTAAAAAAAATAAAAAATAAAAAAAATAATATCCCTTCATCCTCTATATGCTACGTGATCTTGACATGGGAAGGTGTTGGATGACGATAATGGGGCTTGGGCGGCGAGGATCGGGGAAGAGGACTTGGGCGACGGGGATAGAGAGTTGAGGGGGGGGGGGGGGATGGGGACGAGTAGGCTTGGATGATGGGGGGCAGCGAGCTTAGGCAATGAGATCGGGGATCGGGGAGGCTTGGGCGACGAGAGATGGGGGGAGGGGGGCTTGGGCGACGGGGGATAGAGGGTTGATGAGGGGGGGTTGGGGGCGATAAGGATGTGGGTGGCAGGCTTGGACGACAAGGATGGGGATCGGGGAGGCTTGGGTGGACAGGGTGTGTGTGTGTGTGGGGGGGGGGGGTGTGATGGAGGGGAGAGAGGAGCGGGTGGTAAGATTAAGAAAATGTATTAAAAAATTATAATGATAAAAGGATATTTTCGTCCTTTTTAATCTCTATAATAATTTCATGTTTAATTTACCAAACACATATTGGGCCAGTTTGGCAATGCTTTTACTTATAAAATAAGTAGAAGCACATTAAGTCGTTTGGTAAAAATAAAAAAAATATCTATTTAAAAAGTTTCTGTTTTTTTTAAGACAAAGGTAGGAGCAACTCCAAATGTGCTTTTCAAAACTGCTTTATCAATAAGTAGTTTTAAAAATATTAAAATATCATTTTTAACTGTAAAATAAATATTATAATTTAAATAAACTTAAATACAAACTGATCGTCGTATCCATGGAGAGGAAGTGATGCCAGATCGGGCAATGATTTCTCAAACTCGAATTTTCACTATGCCTAGGCATGGGTTATGCCAAGTTCTAAACAAAAGCTTGAAACTATCAAATTCTAAAAAACAAAACACTACTGCAGGAAAATAACCGAGAAAAGAGCTTGTAATTAGGCAAATAGAGGGAGTGGGCCAGCGACGATGGCGTGAGAGGGGGTGGGGCGGCGACAGTTGCGTGAGGGGGCTAGGTGGACGATGGTGACAATGACGTAAGGGCGGTGGGGGGGCTACGATGTCACGAGGGGGGGGGGGGGGGGGAGGGGGGGCTTGAAGACGGTGGTTCGAGAAAGAGAGACAAATTGAAGACCTCATGAGATATTTTTGTCTTTTATAATTTATACAGCAGTTTTATTTTTAAGTTATCAAACACTTTTATTTGTTTTTAAAACCTACAATACTTTTAAATTTATAGTTTACCAAGCACTCACCTGCTTATTTTTAAAGCGATTTTTTTTTCCAAAGATAACTAAAAGTAATTTATTCTAAAAGTACAATATTATCAAACTAAGCAATTATTTGCTTTTAAATTCTACATGACTTTTAAAATCATATTAGCAAAACTACTTACTTATTTTTATAGCAGCTTTTTTTTCAGGCTGACTAAAAAATAGCTTCTTTTAAGAGCACAATATTATCGAACTAATTTTTTATTTTTTTTATCCATATCAATTTGATGAATAAATTTTTAATCAAATTAATATTATTTTAATAAAAATATGAAAGAATTATAATTTACTGCAATACAATGCAAGTAGCATTAATTAATTTAAAAATCTCTAAATGCCCTGCTTTCTGAGCCGTTGACGGTTCCTATGAATGCGCACCACAAGTGGATCCATCCACGCCCGTCTCGTCCCTCACTTTCCCTTGTCTCGGTCTCGCTTCCTCCGACCACTCTCGTTCCCCCCGCGGCCGCGGCTGCCGCATATTTCTTTCTCTTACCTACGCTGGTGTTTGTTTCCTTCAAAACGCGTCTGTGGTCCAGATTTCATCTCGTGCGGCATTTTTTCGCCCGGTTCTCGCTCGAAACAATTGATCTAAATCTAATGTTACTGTTGTTATTTTCGGTCGTTATTGCTTAAATTTACAGGTGCGAGGCTGTGATCTTCGAGATTTGAGAATCGATTATCGCTTTTACCGCATGCCTGGCGTGGGTGGGTGTCTTGGGACTTCAAAATTTGTGATTTTGTGATGTGATGTTAGGGTTTCTTGAATTGGCATGCTTGTGTACTGAGATCTGTTGTGGTTGATTAGGGTTCACGAGATCGATCCATGTTCAAGTGGTACGATTTAAGGGTGTTTTCGAAGAGGCATGTGTGATACGGTATGATACTTCTAGTGTAGAAATTGGCTTGATTTTGTTCTGTTTCGTGTGATGATCTTTTATCTAATCTGGTGTTTTGTGGTGCCTATTTTAACTGTCTATGGTCTGCTCTATTTTAGTGTCCTCTGTCTCATGCACCCACACAGGGACTCTCTCTGGGCTGAGAGTTGAAATTGGTTTTTTTTCTTAATCCCTTTATTTTTTTTTCCATTGTATGCTTACTTTTAAATGCATTTTGGATATTGCATGTTTTAAGTGTTGGAGAGTGAATATAGTGTGAAACAAATTTGTGCTTATTTTATACTTAAACTATTTGTGCTTATATTAGTTCCAATTTGAGTTTATTTGATTATGCATTATTTGAATAATAATTGAGAATCTTGAGTAGTTAGAATTAAGTTGTCTAGTATGGATATCTACACTGTTCACAACTAAAATTTTTAGTTTTTATGCTTGATTGATTTAGCCTGAATTTATACCTTATTTGGGAAGTACAAATTGTAGAAATTATGATATTAGCTAATTTTGAGCTATGCTTGATTATTAATGTATATATTTTGATATACTTTAAATATCATTACATGTTACTCATGTCTCTACTTAAAGTTTTTTTTCCTTGCAAATTGGGGCTATCTTGAACTAAACTTGTGTGCTTAAAAGAAAGAAAGAAAAAGAATAGATTATGGATTGTGGGGATGCATAACTCATCAAAGGAGAAAGGAGCATAAAATGCACCCTTTGTAAAGCATTGCAACACATCCACACCATTATCAATTATATGAAAAAAAAGAATGAGAAGAAGAAGTTGTTTTCTATAGAATTTGAAAAAAAAAGAAGAAGAAGAAGAGAGAGAGATATATATCAATTCATTTATATTATATCTTGTTTAGTTTTTTATGCACATCACTGATTTGTCTTATCCTTAAGTGTTGATATGGTACATGGCATGATGTTTCAAGTGTAAAGAAATTATGATATTAATTTTTAAGCATGCCTTTTCAAGTTGATTGATTGAAGACTGCATATTTGTGCAACTCGATTAAGTGCTTTGAATGAAGGTTTAAATTGAGAAGGTGTGGAAATTGAATAATTTTAGTGCACCCACTCACATCCATACTAGAACTTGATTTGTTATACTTGAGTTGTTCTCTTTATATATTTAAATTTGCATGATTAAATGATTTTTATTTTAGTGTTTAATTTTTATTTTTATTTGAGGACGAACAAAGTTTAAGTGTGAGAAAATTTGATCACTACAAAAATTATCATTAAATTAACATTTAATTTATGAGATTTAATTTAATATTGTAGTGAATTAATGCATTATATAATATTTTTTCTATTTTAGTTGTTTAAGGTTTTTAATTACTTTTTTTAGAATTAATATTAATTTTGGTGGTTTTTCTTGTTATTTTAATTATTCCAACTTTAATATTGACTCTTGGACTAATTTCTAATTTTGTTAAGTGATTGAAAATTATATAATTAAGATTGGAAGAAATTGTTCTCTTCTTATATATAGAATTATGGCACTTAGAAAAAGCTAATTCATGCATTAGAGGTTGAGTATTAAACAATGATCACAAGTAAAGAATTAAATTTAACTAAGGCATAATCTTTGAAAAAAATAGATCAAATGAAATCTTAACTCCAACTTCCTTCATAAATTAAATTTCTTTCTACTCTAAAAAGTATTTTTCATCTCATATTTCTTAAAATAATTTATTTAAATTTAGTTTTGTGTTTATATTATTCCAATCTAAATCACCTTCTAAGCTAGTTTAAAATTTTCAAAAAGTTGTTTATTTTGTTTATAAACTTTAATAGTTGTAATACCTTATACAGGAATAGACGAACCCATCGCATGGAAAGCCTTAACATTACATTTTTCTAAATTATTTATTTTTGATTCGCAGCATGTAATAACTAGCTTCAAATCCTTGGTCTCTTATAGCTTCAAACATCAATTATTTGTATGCTAGTACTTCATTAAGTAAAAGATTTTATAATTTATTTTGTATGTCTATGATCATATCTGTATCAATCATAAGATACAAAAATAAAAAAAAGACTGTTATTATGATTATATCCGATGGATTTGTCAAACCAACACGGCGAGGCATATAACAATTGAAGATTATATGTCTCTTATTAAGCGAATCTCACCTAAATTTCGTGATGATTTAATTTGGTATATGATGGAGACGTCCGTCTATGTGTTTAACGAACAAAATAGTAAGATCATGCTTTCAAGCAGAAGCATGATTTTGAATGCTTAGACGCCGCCTTAAGAAGGATGACATAACATAAATGTGGATGCATCATTTATTGATTTTAAAGATGGATCGTTTAAGGGCAAAGTTGGATATGGTTGTATTGTTCGGGATTCATCAGGAAATCTCATTGATTATTAGGCGAAAGTTATTTCATATGCTAGAGCCTTGAGGAAGTAGAATTGAGGGCTTTTTATTATGCGCTTCATAATGCAATTGAATTTGGTTATTCAAATATTGAGTTGGAGGGAGATTGTTGTTGGATAATCAATATTATGAGATGTAGCTTTAAACTGAGACATACCCCATAATCTTTAGTTAGATGTCTCAATTTGATTACCTAACGACAATCTCCCTCCAACTCAATATTTGAATAACCAAATTCAATTGCATTATGAAGGGCATAATAGAAAGTCATCAATTCCGCTTTCCAAGTGCTCTAGCATATAAAATAACTCCGCCTAACAATCAATGAGATTTTCTGATGAATCCCGAACAATGCAACCATATCCAGCTTTGCCTGTAAACGATCTATCTTTAAAATCAATAAATGATGCATCCACATTTATCTTATGTCATCCTTCTTGAGGCGGCGTCTAAGCATCCAAAATCATGCTTCTGCTTGAAAGCATGATCTTACTATTTTATTCGCTAAACACATAGGTGTATATTTCTATCATATACCAAATTAAATCATTACGAAATTTAGGCGGAATCCGCTTAATAAGAGACATATAATCTTCAATTGTTATATACCTCGCCGTGTTGGTTTGACAAATCCATCGGATATAATCATAATAACAGTCTTTTTTTTATTTTTGTATTTTATGATTGATACAGATATGATCATAGACATACAAAATAAATTATAAAATCTTTTACATGGAAGTACTAGCATACAAATAATTGATGTTTGAAGCTATAAGAGACCAAGGATTTGAAGCTAGTTACTACATGCTGCGAATCAAAAATAAATAATTTAGAAAAATGTAATGTTAAGGCTTTCCATGCGATGGGTTCGTCTATTCCTGTATAAGGTATTACAACTATTAAAATTTATAAACAAAAAGCAAGCACAACTATAATAATTGTTAATGTTTTTTTACCTTTATGTGTCTGACAATAATTGGTGTTTTGACCATCATTTGTATGAAAATCATGATCATTGATCCAAAGAATCCTGTAATATTTAGTTAAAGATGAATGATATATTAAATTAATAATTTAAAGAAAGAAACAGAAATAAAAAAATTAAAAGTATGTTCAATTCTCTCATGACATTTTCATACATATAAACCTACTTAATCTTATAGCTATATCCAAACGTAGGACATTTTTAGTCGTAGTAGTAATAATAATTACCCTTACGTCAATCACTTGAAAGGTTAAAAAATAAATGAGTAAATAAATAGATAAAAATATGTTTAATCTTTTATGACAGGCTCACACACTCATTTCCTTTTCATCTTCTGGCGTGTCGTGTCAAGTGACTAATTGTTAATTGTGGCTTGTTTTGTAATTGTTAATGATTGTGGCTCATGGACTATATTAGAACCATCTGGGGCAAATAGATAACTAATGAAAATACCGAAGTAGAATTATCATCTCAAATGGGCTAATTGTCGTTGGGTAATCAACAAAATTAATAGGTCAATGAGTATTCCCTGACAAATATGAGCATATATACAGGTATTTTAAATTTTAAGTTTTGATTAGTGTTTTTTTTTCCATAAATTATATGCATTTTAATTTTTTTCTTCCTTTTTTTTTTTGTGATATTTATCGGATGATGAATGCTTTTGCCAATTTGAAGCTTTTGTTTGTCTGGGAGGTAAATTTCTTTGCGGATAAGCTAACAAGGATTGTAACGCGAGAGGGTTTGATAAAAATATTTCAAAACTGAAATGGCTGCTCGGTACTGAAATCATAAAGGAGAGGAAATTACCTCGAAACCACCTACATGCTCATTGTTCGAAGATTTGTTTTTGCGATGTTTGATTTTAGATTTTATTGTAATGTTTTCCAAACAGAGGCTACTACTAAAGGGTCTTTTTCTCAATTCACAACTTCTTCTTAATTGTTTTCATTTTCTGTGTAGTTGTTGAAAGCTTCCTACTAATTATGTTTATTTTCAGGTTCATTCTTAAGATCCTTTTGTATTTTTTGCTTTTGCAGAAAAAAGAGATCTGGGCAAGAATTTGGAGGAATATACTCTGTAGTTATAATTGTAAAGTAAGTTGGATCCCGAAGAGTTGCTATTATTCCTCAGTGGTTATTAAGTTTATAATTGATCATTTAATTATTCCGCTTATTGCATGCATGGGTCTCAGCTTGTCTACTCAGGATTTTTGGTCAGATTGTTGCTAAGCTTCCTCTAGTAGTCTAGTACCTACGAGCAGTAAACATCAAGGAAAAGTATGCGAATGATTGACATCATTTTGCCACATTTATTTGGCTGCCAGTGTCCTAGAAAACCTAGTGTCCAAAAATGGCTCATTTGAGGAGAGCACTGTTCAAAGAAATTATCTATACACAATTATAAAAAGTCCATATCAAATAAAACAGCGAGAATATAATTTTTTAAAAGAATAATTATTGTTGTTTTTCTCCATATGATGTTTTAAATAAAAATGCCATTGCCCTTGAGTTCATGAGATGAATTTCACATTCATTTGAAATCTAACAGAAGTGTCCCCTATTTAATGCATTATATAGCAGTAACAGATAAGCATAAAATGTATTGGGAGTTAGTCAAACGTGCAAGGGTGTTGCACGAAAGTCATAAGGCTTAAATTCAGAATTTGCACAACACCACTGTTGTGTCGATGGAACCTGCAGCTTCTTTGGAGGTTTTTTAGTGCACTTTTCTCATTCGATTGCCTGTATCAAACAATGAATCTCATCATACTACTACATCTCATGAGGACCCTAAGATTTTCCCTATCCTCATATTTTTAGCTTCCTGGCATGTACTTTCACTATGTTTTTAGTTCTCCGTTCTTTTTAATTTGAGTTCATGATAAAAAAAATTCCTGTATAATGTAATCAAATTTCTATGGTACTCACACAGCTGTGGATGTTTTTCACGTTGTGATTTTCTGTATGCTTTCCATAATGCCTTAAGGTTTCATCTGAACTGGTTTTGTTTTTATTATATTTTAGGGTTATTTCCAAGCATTATTTTCATGCGTTGAAAGGCTACTACATTAGCTGGATGTTGAAACCTTGCTGCTTCTTGGAGCAGGGGAGGCGGAATCAATTTGGACAAAGGAACTTGGCTTCCAAAAGATGAGGAATGAGCAAGTGCAAACATTAACTTCTTTTTTGCATTGAGAAAATGGGACCTTCAGTTCAGTTATGGATTCTATATGATATGCTAATGTAATGGAACTTACGGTGGTGGAAAATGGAATGTAAGCTCCCGCAGCCCAATACGTGGGTCCTTTCTTCGTTTAACGTGATAAATTATATCATGTGTATGTTACAATATGTAATTTTTGAAACAAATTTCTTTTAACAGTTTTCAAATAACTTTCTGTTCCTCTTATACCATTCCACTGCATGGTTTCTCTTGGCGCTCAAGTTATGATCCAGGTTGAGTATGGAGTAATTCAGAATGATTTTTTAAAGTATTGCCCTTCTTTGGACATTAGACCTATGTTGCACTTGATGTACTAATGAAGGATGATATCTCTGCTGCGTTATATGCTCCTGGACAGTGAGCACATGTTATAAATTTTCCTGATTCTCGTAGCAGTACAAAACTATTGAGATATCTAGCACATTCCGTTATCAAATTCAGACTATCACATCTCCCCTTGTTTTTTCTGACTTTCTTACCTTATTTTACGAAAGTGAAAGATGGAGTTTTGCTTTATCATACGACTTTCAACATTATTTAATCCCTGGGATTATACTGTCACTTATGTCAATACATATCGCGACAATAAGGAGTTCAGTAATCTGTGTTTTGAAAGGCTCTTGCAATTGTAAGGCTCACCAGATTATGGACGTTGACAAAAAATGTCTATGGATGATGATTTCGTACAATATGATGCCTTTTAACCATGTTTTTCTTTATTAAATCCTAATCTTACCTCTTTAGTTACTGTGTGACCAAACATTGGTTCTATCATGTTCCTTTTATTATATTGTTACATGATTTTGATTACAGGCTTTGATTTAATTTTGTAGTTAGTGGTCCCGAGATCCTGGGGGAACAGCACATAAATATCCCAATACACTTCCATTCTACTCTTATATTTTATTTAACATAGTATTGAAATGCCTAACTAATAATGTGTACCAATTATAAATTGTAACCAGGGTACAAGGAATAATACCTATACTGGATTTTGTATTTGTTTTTCCATAGTGCTTAACTTTATTTATTATTTTTTTAGCAAGATGGCCTGCTTGAGTAATTAGTAGAGGACAATACTAAACATAAGACGGATAAATTCATGCTTATTATAATATTATAAAAACAATTATTTAAGCATTTCTTTTTCCTGATTGTTACAAGGGATATGGCTATCATTTCTCAGAAAACAGATCTTAATTTTCAACTATGCACAAGATATAAGGAGAAGGATGAATTGAAAAAGAAAAAGGAAGAAATAAAATTATCCTTACAATTCCCTTTCGCTTACAATAGGTTTGATTCAATACTACCTTACTAGACAAATCTTTCCTCATGCTTCCAAGAAAGAGGTCAAACATAGTCCTTGTGAAGATTTCCATGGAAATCGCTCAAACCCACTACCTCAAATCCTTGCTTGACGCACATTCTTTCCTTACTAATCAATTAAATCATTCGTTAAGAATTTAGACGCTGCAAATTAAGGATACCGAGCTGATGGTCAAGTTTCCTAATAACATCCTCAGGTCAACAATGATATTTATTTACACGCATCTTTCGAAAGCCTTTGATTGCAGCTCACACAAAATAACGGCAGGCAAGAGTAAGAATTTTTTTCCAAAATCTCACCGAATGACCAATTCAAAAGTTTATGGGAATTGATAATACTATTTAATTAGCTAATAGATAAAAGTTATAAATACATGATATCCTAATAGCCTGTAACACAATTTATTATCCTAACCAATAATAATAATAATTATTATATATTCTCATAAATTGATAATTTAAATCTTAAAATAAGTCATAATGACTAATATTCATTTTGCATATAACCGAGTCACATGCTCTAGTGAATTTAAATGGTAAAAAAAATAATAAAATTAACTTAGCTATAAATTTATTAAAATAATAAGTCCATGCATTTCAGGAGAATCAACTTCAAACCATACTTTCAAATGAATTCAAATCAATCAAAATGTATGAACAATCTCAAATATATTTATACCGAATCTTCAACCCAGTTTTAAAAGTACATAAATAGCATATCTAAACTTGTTCCAAAAACGCATTAGTGATGTGTAATGTTGAACCTTTTGAGTGTTTCCAAAATATTTATATGTTTTGCCAAAATACAGTGTTGGGGAACATAATTCCATTTGAATATCTGTTGAATCACTAACTCCTAGACTTTGCCTTGCTCGTTTTTGTATATTTTAAGGTTTGGGTTTTTGCCCGCCTTTTTAATTAATAAAATAATTCAAGTGCTGTCCCCTTTTCATAAAAAAAAAAAAAAAACTCCCACACAGATGTAAACTAGCAAAAATAAGTTGCTTGTTGATGTGAACTCCAGTATTCCACTCATTCTTATCTAACAGAAAAAGCTCACAGTACTTCATCATGCACAGAGAGTTCTTGTATGCATACCACATGTGTGACACCATCACCAGAGTCAATAACAAGTCCAGTCAACAAAATAACCAATTGCCCCTGTTAGGCATGGGAATTAATCATTCCAAACAATGTTCATGGTCCTTCACGGATGCCCATTAGATACAACAATCAAGCCATTTATGTTAATTGCCAAAGGATGAATATGTTTGTCAACGCCAGCATGTAATTATATCATTCTAAGTTCTAACTGCTGAAAGGTCGACATTTGAAACTGTGGCCATACGGCATTAAACACTACTGAAGTCGGTAATCAAATGTAGAATCAAATCTAATAATACCATATTTTCATATATTTCTAGAGTCGTCTATACCTGGTTTAAAAAGAAAAAAACAATCCAGAAAGTATCATCAACCAGGCCCACCATGCTTTGGATCTTAAAAAAAAAGGGGGCGAAAGTGATTACAGACGGCATCTTCTTTCATTGCCAACTATATATACCCTACGATGTCAACCGCCAAAACAAAAGTCACAACTCATGGTTCTCAATTGGAAGAAATCTCTTATATAAAACAATGAGGATGCATACCCAATCACATGGATGTGCACCAAAAGCCTTAGTCTTGCAAAACACGTCAACTCACAGGCTCCTTGTTTCAATCAACAGCCCAGTATTGAGTGGTCCGAGCACTTTGTGACGCCACTTGGCAAAAATTTCAAAACCAAACAAATTGCATCTTTCACATGAGCCTTAGTTCATATTCACCAGCCATGGTTATATACCTCACCCATGGAAGAGCCTGGTAGCCACTTTTTTCAATGATCTTCAGGTAGCGAACCTAGAGGAACACTTGATCCATGAGCAATAAGGAGAAGTACTCTAAACTCAAATCAGACTCACGTGTAATGGGAATAACCCAGCAGCAGCTAGAGAGCACATTTCGGATTGGCAGTGAAAATAAAAATGAAATCATTCGTTGCCTAATTTAAAAGCAGTCCTCGAATAATATACCCCACTACTGCGCTATTGAGTTATCTAAATGGACCCAACAGGCGACCACATGGTCAGTCTTGGCTGGACAAACCTCCAGGCAATATTTGCATATAAGCACCGTATTATAATAGGAACAAGCAATAATGCTTATGATAGACCAGAATATTTTATAGCCCCATGAAAATGTGCTGTTTGTGCAGTAGAGAGAAAATGACAGACGAGCATGAGAGATAATATTCTTGCTGAAGAAGCATAATCATTTATCTAAAATTCTCCGATTTCACATCAATTTAGCAATTATATCATAAAGGATCTACCTGTATCCCTGAAACAGTAAAATAGGGTATTTCGAATTTCACACGTATAGGAGCTTTTCTTTCAGGAGTTGATTCTTCAGCTGTTATACTGGGAAGAAGGAATTCTGCTCTTAGCATATACTCCTGCACAATTTCATCCCAAAATGGCATCAATTTTTACCATTTGATCCTACAATTTAAAACATTTTGGTTTTCTACACTTATGAATATGTAACATTAAAAGTCTGTGTTGTATAGCTACACATTCTCCTAGTATGACCTTACAGTTTATGCAATAACTTCTTCCGATCTTTCTAGTAAAAAAGAAATCTATTTGACTAGCATTTCCTTACTCCTATGTGTGATAATGTTTGCTACAATCTAATGTTTTAGTAAAAAAGAAATCTATTAAATGAAAGTCTAATTTCTTAAATCTAATGTTTGCTACAATCAAGTCATAAGATATGAAAAGGCCTAAAATTGGGTTTGTCGCATCATTTTTATCCCTAAAATCAAAACTTTCATCGACATTCTCAAACCTATTATAACTATTCCTGGCATGTCTATTAAAGTTTACTCCCATGAAAATCTTCTTATAGCATAAATATATTTGAATTCCCTCAAAATTGTTCCTTACATTATTCAAACATATATACAGTAAGCACTAATAATATTAAACATTTCATCACTCAAAATGAGTTTAGCGAGTATAATCTTATAGCTCTTTTTCTGGCGTTGATTATTTCAACCAATTGATAGTCAAGAATAATACCTAGTTTATTCTTATTATTATCTCTACCTGTATACAATAATTTGTAACCTCACTCACTTATATGTTTAGCTTTTTTACTTATTCATTTAGTTTTTTGAGTACACATAATTTTAATATCCCTTCTAATCATATTCTCGGCTAGTTCTATATACTTGTGAGTTGTGAGAGACCCTATGTTAAACGTAAACTAAGATTATGATTTTTAATTAAATCACCACGCCTATGCCCATTTGACATCCCATCCAAGCATCGATGTGGCACGTTTTTTCTAGACAACAATTTAGCAATCCTTACTTATTTATCACTATTCTCGGATTTAGAAGATGCAGCACGTCCCTTTATAGGGAACATCCCAATAGTTTTTCTTATGTCATAATACAAAAAGATGTGACGAGTTTTTACGTTCAAACCTGCTGCAACCCCCCTCCCTTATCTAGATTTGGGACTGGCAATGCAATAAATGCTAAAAATGGTACTAAGAATAATACCATAGAGATTGCTTTGTAGAAATCCCTCATGAAACTAGGATGTTGTAGTTGCTTGACCTATTGGTGTTTATAGTTACTTGACTTCTTCATTTTAATTAGTTTAATTACTAGTTTATAGTTATTAGCGGAGAACCGAAGAAGATACACTTCATTTCTTGTATATTATACTATTAAAATGACTTAAGTAGTTGAACTTTTTCCCCGGCTTTCATTAGGGTCATGGCTATCATTTCTCCGTTGCAGGAGAGCAAATATCAGACGGCCCTTGGTGCAACATTTCTTCCCAAGGCTTTCAGGTATTCACCCTTTGGACACTAAAAAACATATTGATTGAAAATTTTGAATTTTTTTTTTTACAATTACCAACACATTGTCACTTTATTTTACTATGGGCTGTCTGGTTTGATGTTGGTGCAGAGGAAAGTTTACCGAAATATATGAGAACGTTCATTTGCTCCTGATTTCTAATAAATATTACCACAAGCAAATATAAATATCATAGAATGAGTTTAAGATTGTTACCCTCTAGCCATAAGCTCCAACTTTTTATCATCTTCTATTTTATTTGATGCCTTTTTTTTGCTTTTTGGTGGCTACTTATTTTTTTTTTAAAAGGACAAGACTCCAGTTGGCAGCAAATTTATTAGGCAAAGCGGCAAACAAACATGAGAAGTGAAGGAATACTATGTGTCTAATTTACTGCAAACCATTATTGAAAATAAGTCAAGAAAGCATTCCATTCTATAAAAACACGCATGATTTACTAAGTGTTACATCTTGGAAATATATAGTTGTGATAAATGATAGATGTTGTACCACTCATTTTAGAAAATTGTTAATAAAGTTGACACATTTTAAAGGCATTTTGTTAATAATTGTGAATGAAATATCTGTTTCTTTTGCAATTTTTTGGTGGGTTTTTTTTTCTGGAAGGATCTAAGTGCTAAGATTTTCAAGGGCAGCCACTTTATATATCTTTGGGGATAGTGTTGTATTCTTGGATTCATTTTGATACTTTACTTTTGGATGCCTGCAGATAGTTCTTTCAATGATGTATTATGTGGATTGGAAGGCTTGATTTTACTTTCTTTTGAAAAATAAAAGGATCATTTTTTTTTGTGTGTCGCATGTACATAAACCAGATAATTGCGTGACTTTCATAATTAGTTCCTATGTGAATGTATCTTGCCTACATGGCTCTGGCATAAGCCTTTTCTGAAGTGACTAATTTTCACAGCCTATGCTTGAGTTTTCTGATGATCGTGGCCCAGCCACTATTCAAGTTTTAGTGAAGTAAGTTCTACCATTTGTACTGTTTAAGCTTGATTTCATGACAATCTATATAGCTTCTGTTTCTACTATACTTGTATTCGAATTCACATGTTTGTGTTATTCATAATATATAGAATAGAGCAGCTTATATAGAGATGGTGTGAATTGTCAAAAGCTACATTGTGTCCATTAATCACTCTTAACTTCCACTGTTTCGATTAAGGACTGACCCTTACTTCTATGCATCAATTATATAACACATTTGCAAATGAAGTTTTAAGGAGCCATCATACAGTGGAGGGGGGAACATTGCATTTAAAGGATCTCTTGAATATGGAGCTGCGTTCACAGCAAAGCTGTTCAAAGGAGAATTGCTTTTGGGTGACTTACCAGTTCACTTTATATATTCAGTAAGCTACGATTTCCATCAGTTATCTTTCAGCCGTTTTTAAGACCCTTGAAAGTGGTGCAATGCATAAACAGTACTTGGTGTTATTTGTGTTTCCATCATACAGTGGAGGGGACGGTTTGTGTTTTGTGTTTCCATTGTTATGCTGGTTTGACAGCCTTCCATAATCCCTTGGCTATGTCGAACTAGAGGTGATGGTAGTGATTTCAATGGATAGTAAAATTTGTCAGTAGTATTGTAAATTGAATTCTCTCTTTAATCTGTTCGGCAATTGCTGCCAATACAGGTAAAATCGCATGGGAGCTCAATGTTAGGTCTTCTCCTGGAATTCTCTTCAACCTCACAAGGAAGGGAATTGATATTTATTGCACCAGGGCAGAGCACCTTGCCTACCATTAATCAGTTTTCAAGCAGAATTGGTAAAGTGATTATACCACGAGTCACAAAACCAGAGGCCTCCCCTGGGTGGATGACATGGAAAAGTAGCTTTGCATTGAAGGGTTGGGTCTTGACTGAAATTCAAGCTGTATGCTACAAGCTAGCTTCAGAAGCTGGAGATGGCTCTGTGAATACGTCAGCCCAAAGCCCATTTGACTATTATGCGGTGCTTGGTCTTATTGCTATTGAAACGCAGAACTTTGAGTTGCCGTCCTCTAATTCATGGCTAGTTGAGGATCACTATATTAGGTGGACTCCAGGGCCTGATCACTCCAAGTTACTTTGTGTTAAGATCTCGTGGAAGCTTAAAGTTGGGGATAGTTCATCATTTTCAAAGTATAATATCTATGTGCAAAAATTAGCAAAACAAAAAGTGGAGGATCCCCGCCAAATGATGGAACATGAGGATGACGAGTTTCTTGGAGTGGCCCATGTAGAAGCTTTTTATATTTCAGATCTTGTGGTTGCATCTGGCTTTTCCGCTATCAAATTCACCATTCAAGCATGTAGTGTTAATGGGGCCAACCAGGAGCTTAATGCTTCTCCTTCGCTTCTGTTGGATGTTGAAGGTTAGTGTATTTTATTGATTCACGCATTTTCCCTTTATTTTGGAGGAGCTTCTAACCTGTGGCACCTGGGCTAATTGTTGGAATTGTTAAAATATCAAGTGTTTATAATTGGTGCAAGGTGTTGTATGGAATAAAATTCACCATTCAGGCATGTAGTGTTAATGGGGCCAACCAGAAGTTTAATGCTTCTCCTTCGCTTCTGTTGGATGTAGAAGGTTAGTGTATTTTATTGATTCACGCATTTTTCCTTTATTTTGGAGGAGCTTCTACCATGTTGCACCTGGGCTACATGTTGTAATTGTTAAAATATCAAGTGTTTATAATTGGTGCAAGGTGTTGTATGGAATAAAATATTAATAGCAAAGTGTTATGGTAATTTCCTGTCTCAAGTAAATCCCATTACAAGTGACATTATATTCCGTGACATAAATAATTGTGTGACGTCGATCTAGTTTGCTCCCAGACAGTGTCAGCCATCCTTATCGCTCTCCTATTATTATTGTATGACGTGGCTTGCCAGTACTAGGACAAGCTTTTTATCTATTAATAAATTGGCTGCTATGGTGGCAACTGTATAATGGCATCGTAGAGAAAAGGTGAAAAATAAATAAATAAATTAATATTTATTATTAATTTTATTATTTTGCTCATTTATTTCATTGATCAATAGCTATTTGTAAGGATAATATTAAAATTACAGGATTTTCATATGCTTTTTCATCCTTTGGCTAAGGAAAATTTTGTTCGGTTATTAATGCAAATTTTTCTTTTACTGTTACGTTTTCACAACATTAATCAGTACCTTTTTTTCTTATGCTTAATACTTTTCCATAGTTTTTTATTAGCAACCAAGCACAGGCGTAGGTCCGAAACTCGGTTTATTATGAAATTAGTAGAGCTAGTATTAATTAAACGAGACCTATCCAATGTGGATGGAGAAGGGCTAGTGAATAATTAGAGAAAGCATTCCACATTTCCTGTGCAGCATATTTTCGTGGTTGTATCCCAATAACTTAATTGATCACTCGTGTTGAACCTAGTCCCCGGGCAATACTTTGGAACCAATTAAATTAAATACCAAAAATCACAAAAATTGCTTTGTCTCGGCACTTTTTCAAAATTGAATCAGAAAGCGGAATAAAGAGAAAAGAGAAAGCGACGAAAATGAAATCATTTTTGAAATCTATTCCCCCTTTGGAGGCTTAATTCTCGAACCCTCAAAATCAAAAAGAGACTTAGGATTCCACCCTCTTCATGGACTGTTAGATGGAAAATGGAGATTGATAGATGGAAAGTTAGATTCCTTCCTATCTACACGCACCCATGTTGATAAGATGCTTTTTCCTGTTGCCTTGGTAATGGTGAGGGCCTTGTTCGTGACTCATGAGTCATGAGTCATCTTGTCAACATGGGTGCGTGTTTTCAGACATCTTGTCTTTTAATAAGTTATGATCCGTGCATGACCCGTGAGGATGTTAATATGTTTTTTTCATTTTGATATTTTATTTTGTCTCCAATGTGCAATATACTCATATAAATGGTAGAAATTTGGGATTATGATATTGATTGAATCGTGCTCTATCTTTTTTTATAAATACAATATAGAGGAGTCTCATTAAGATTCCGGTCTCTCAAACTCCTTTTTCTAATAAACTATGACTTTAATCTTCACTTGACTTTTTCTAATAAAATACATTGTGATTTTTTTTTAATCTTCACTTGACTTTTTCTAATAAACTATGAGCCACTTTCCCATCTAAAAGCGAGAGAACGACTTGGGTGTCCAAGCTCCAAAGTTTGTGGTTACAATTACGGGAAGCAGAAGATTAATGGGGTAGTTTGCACTCAATAGTATAATTATTTGAGAAGAGTCGATAGGCGTTGAGGACCAGATAACCACTGAAAACGGTGGTTGGGCTGCAAAAATTAAAATTAAAATCAATATCAGAGATGAGGGAACACAATAATAATGAGGTAGTTTGCACTCAATGCAACAATTATTTAAGCAGAGATAGGATTTGTTGGCAGATTACCACTGAAAAAGAAAAAGGTAATTGGGTCGAAAAAATTAAATTCAAAATCACATATGGTTAAAAAAACTGACAGAAAGGCAGTTATCACAATAATCCTTTATGCTCGTAATAATTTTTTAAACGTGATGTAGCA
This sequence comes from Taxillus chinensis, assembly GCA_023512835.1. Classification (NCBI taxonomy): domain Eukaryota; kingdom Viridiplantae; phylum Streptophyta; class Magnoliopsida; order Santalales; family Loranthaceae; genus Taxillus; species Taxillus chinensis. The sequence goes on from CM042091.1 coordinate 9,274,372, forward strand.
TCTAATTAGCTTTGGGCTACATTATGTACTACGCTATAATGAATTTATAATATATGTTTGTATATGTAAATAAAAAATGAGGCAACGGATAACAACCCAGAAATTCTATTATTTTAATAAATAAATATATTTTCTGACATAAAAAATAATTATTTATTAAAGTTCAGTCTGCCAGGTGTATTCATTCTCTCCTATGATGACGGATTCTGAAAATATAATTTGAAGGGGGCGATATAAAAATAGTTAAAATTATTATAATTTATTTTTAAAAATTATTATCTCAAACTGCAATTAGCAATATATATGTTACAAGTAATAACATAAAACTAGAAAAAATTCAAATCTTCTTATAACTAAATCTTATACAATTGTTTAAAAAATATATAATTAATTTACCATTATTATAATTGACAAAATCTGCATCGTTAATACTTTTAGACTGTAAGTCATATTACTAATTAAATTTAAATAATACTAAAGAGTAAAAACATAAATATATATAAGAGCATATCAATTGTATGTGTATATATTAGAGTGACATAATGGAAACGTAACTTTCTTTATAGATATCAAATAATTCATAGGTATACTAATTTTTGTTGAAACTTTTTTTTTATAAATATTATTTAATAATTATATATATATCATAAATCTCTTTATACATGGTAATTAGTTAATTTATTGATGACTTTTAAACCATGTCATAATATAAAATATTTATTTGTTAGTGATCGTAAATCGATGTATATGAATAACGTCATGTTTTATATAACTATTGGTACATATGTCATCTAATAATATATATATATATCAAACTTAGATAAATTTATATTAATCTAATGAATTTATATGACTTAATTAATTAATTTATCTATTTATATTATATATATATATATATTATTATATATGACCATGTTATTAGATTATCTAATTCTTTAATTTATGACTACATGACTAACGCTATTAATCTATTTTAATTATGATTATATAATTTATTATTTCACGATCTTAAGAAATTTACATATATCATTATATATTAGTGTCATACTCGTATAAAACTATGACCTTCTATTGTATTAATATTATAATAATTTATTTATAAATAATTTTCTTTAAATTACACACGTGTATATATATATAGCCAAAAAATGAGAGGTGAGACCATGGCCCCTGCGGCTCCGCCTATGTCTCTAATTCTCTCTCCATTCGAGAGTTCCGTACATATGGAATAAGATATAAATAATTATCTTGCATACTTGACTAAGTTTAATTTCTTAAAAAAACAAAAGATTTATATCCTTCAACTTGATGAGGGAAAAAATGATAATAAACTGTATTATGGTAATTTTTATTTGCAGGTAAGTAATTAGGTTATGAATAATTATCTTGCCGGTGTATGAATTTTATTTTAAAATATTTAATACCAATTCAACTTCTTAAATACTTGTATTATTGCAATATTGTAGATAATTGTATTAAAAAATAGACAAACTAACAATTGCACATGGCCAAGACCATTCGGACGGATGTAAACACGCACGTCACTTGCCTTTAGAGAGAAAGGTGGGTGGACTCGTTGACGTGTCGTGTCGAAGTGGGAATTTCATATGGGCTGTTCGAATTTCAATTTTACACGAAAGCTTAAGTTGTCGTCTTCCCTACGTACATGGGAATCAGGAGGACGCATTATAATTTAGTCTCTTGCCTTTTCTGGTAGATCTCTACAGTTATTCGCGTCCCTATGCTTCGTTGTTTTGCTTTGCTATCAAAATTGACTTTGAGTCCACAATGTTTCATTTTTTTTCTATTTGAATCAAAATGCCCAAATTCTCATATTAGCGTCCAAAAAAATAATTTGACAATTCAGAACTCTCCTCCTCCAATTATACCAAAGGGTGACGGCAGCAAAAAAATGCATACACAATAAAATTGATGGATTTCAAGCTTGAACCCATTTGATGAATTTTGGGATTGGAGAGTAATAGTATGTTTGGTTAAACTATTTTATGTTTTTATTTAAAAAACCTAATAGTTATTTTTGGGTCTAAAAATAAATTAGATGTTTTTTAAATATGAAACCTACTGTCCCGCCTGTTACGTGCATTCTTAATTACTGCTTCCAGTCCCAAGTATCTATGTTCCAAAGTCCAAACCCCGAGTCCATGTGAAACAATTAGGTATAAGAACATTTCTATTAGGTTTCATAAAATTTTATTTTCTTTATAATATAAGGATAAAATTTAAAAATTTTAAAACATATTTACATTGATATTCTTAAAATATGATTTAAAGATAAAGAATAAATAGTGTTCTATATAGTTAGGAATTCAATATTCATATTTTAACATTTTTTATATTTTGTTTGATATATATATATATATATTTGAATAACTATAATAACTATAATAATATTATTTAAATAAAATAGAAAAATTATATGAAATAAGAGTATTTTTATTTACTAAGACCAAGTCCCAAAATATTTGTTTAACACATTACTCATCCCCTCTTCACATTTAAATAATGATATACTCATTTTCATTGGTAAATAGTAAGTAATTATTTTCCATATTATATAATATTATTGTTTATCTATTATCACATTTATTATCTACTCACATGAATTAATAAAGAGAGTATAAAAAATAAAATAAAATGAATATTATTTTAATCAAAATAAAAATAAAATAATAATAGTATTAGAGCTAAATTTATAAAATGACTCTCCATATATAAAAATTTTAAAAGTAACATTAGAAAGGATCTAAAATGTAGTTTTAAAAAAATTAATACATTTTAATATAAAAGTTTAAAAATAATTAATTTTACCTAATATTTAATTGAAAAAAAGTTAAAAGAAAATTTCTATTTACAGTCCTTAAATGAAAACAGTATTGCAGTCCCTTTAGGCCAACTTGGCATTGCTATTGAGAGGCTACTTTTGCTAAGCAGTAAAAGGTGTTCTGTAAACTTTAAAAAAGTACTTATAAAATTTTTTTCGTTTTTTTTGCTCAAAAGCAGAAGCAGTTCAAATATTGCTTTTATAAGCTGCTTTTTTAGGAAACAGTTTAAAAAAAATAAAAAATAAAAATAATAATATCCCTTCATCCTCTATATGCTACGTGATCTTGACATGGGAAGGTGTTGGATGACGATAATGGCGGCTTGGGCGGCGAGGATCAGGGAAGAGGACTTGGGCGACGGGGATAGAGAGTTGGCTTAGGCAATGAGATCGGGGGATGGGGACAGTAGGCTTAGATGATGGGGGCAGCGGGCTTAGGCAATGAGATCGGGGATCAGGGAGGCTTGGGCGACAGAGATGGGGGGAGGGGGGGCTTGGGCGACGGGGGATAGAGGGTTGATGAGGGGGGGTTGGGGGCGATAAGGATGTGGGTGGCAGGCTTGGACGACAAGGATGGGGATCGGGGAGGCTTGGGCGGACGAGATGTGTGTGTGTGTGTGGGGGGGGGGGGTGATGGAGGGGAGAGAGGAGGGGGTGGTAAGATTAAGAAAATGTATTAAAAAATTATAATGATAAAAGGATATTTTCGTCCTTTTTAATCTCTATAATAATTTCATGTTTAATTTACCAAACACATATTGGGTCAGTTTGACAATGCTTTTACTTATAAAATAAGCAAAAGTACATTAAGTCGTTTGGTAAACATAAAAAAAAGTACTTATTCAAAAAGTTTCTATTTTTTTAAGATAAAAGCAGAAGCAACTCCAAATGTGCTTTTCAAAACTGCTTTATCAATAAGGAGTTTTAGAAATATTAAAATATCAATATTAACCATAAAATAAATATTATAATTTAAATAAACTTAAATACAAACTGATCGTCATATCCATGGAGAGGAAGTGATGCCAGATCGGGCAATAATTTCTCAAACTCAAATTTTCACTATGCTTGGGCATGGGTGATGCCAAGTTCTAAACAAAAGATTGAAACTATCAAATTCTAAAAAAACAAAACACTACTGGAAAATAACCGAGAAAAGAGCTTGTAATTAGGCAAATAGAGGGAGTGGGCCAGCAACGATGGCGTGAGAGGGGGTGGGGCGGCGATAGTTGCGTGAGGGGGCTACAGGTGGACGATGGTGACAATGACGTGAGGACAGGTGGGGGCTGCGATGTCACGAGGGGGGAGGGGCCGTGACGTCACGAAGGGGGAGGGAGGGCTTGAAGACGGTGGTTTGAGAAAGAGAGACAAATTGAAGACCTCATGGGATATTTTTGTCTTTTATAATTTATACAGCAGTTTTATTTTTAAGTTATCAAACACTTTTATTTGTTTTTAAAACCTACAATACTTTTAAATTTATAGTTTACCAAATACTCACCTGCTTATTTTTAAAGCGATTTTTTTCCAGCACAACTTAAAGTAGTTTATTCTAAAAGCACAATATTATCAAACTAAGCAATTATTTACTCTTAAATTCTACATGACTTTTAAAATCATATTAGCAAACACTCGCTTACTTATTTTTACAGCAGTTTTTTTTTTCAGCACAATTAAAAATAACTTCTTTTAAGAGCATAATATTATCAAATTAATTTTTTATTTTTTTTATCCATATCAGTTTGATGAATAAATTTTTAATTAAATTAATATTATTTTAATAAAAATATGAAAGAATTATAATTTACTGCAATACAATGCAAGTAGCATTAATTAATTTAAAAATCTCTAAATGCCCTGCTTTCTGAGCCGTTGACGGTTCCCATATGAATACACACCACAAGTGGATCCATCCACGCCCGTCTCGTCCCTCACTTTCCCTTGTCTCGGTTTCGCTTCCTCCGACCACTCTCGTTCCCCCGCGGCCGCGGCTGCCGCATATTTCTTTCTCTTACCTACGCTGGTGTTTGTTTCCTTCAAAACGCGCCTGTGGTCCAGATTTCATCTCGTGCGGCATTTTTTCGCCCGGTTCTCGCTCGAAACAATTGATCTAAATCTAATGTTACTGTTGTTATTTTCGGTCGTTATTGCTTAAATTTACAGGTGCGAGGCTGTGATCTTCGAGATTTGAGAATCGATTATCGCTTTTACCGCATGCCTGGCGTGGGTGGGTGTCTTGGGACTTCAAAATTAGTGATTTTGTGATGTGATGTTAGGGTTTCTTGAATTGGCATGCTTGTGTACTGAGATCTGTTGTGGTTGATTAGGGTTCACGAGATCGATCCATGTTCAAGTGGTACGATTTAAGGGTGTTTTCGAAGAGGCATGTGTGATACGGTATGATACTTCTAGTGTAGAAATTGGCTTGATTTTGTTTTGCTTCTGTTTCATGTGATGATCTTTTATCTAATCTGGTGTTTTGTGGTGCCTATTTTAACTGTCTATGGTCTGCTCTATTTTAGTGTCCTCTGTCTCATGCACCCACACAGGGACGCTCTGGGCTGAGAGTTGAAATTGGTTTTTTCCTTAATCCCCTTTTTTTTTTTTTTTTCGTTGTATGCTTACTTTTAAATGCATTTTGAACATTGCATGTTTTAAGTGTTGGAGAGTGAATATAGTGTGAAACAAATTTGTGCTTATTTTATACTTAAACTATTTGTGCTTATATTAGTTTCAATTTGAGTTTATTTGATTATGCATTATTTGAATAATAATTGAGAATCTTGAGTAGTTAGAATTAAGTTGTCTAGTATGGATATCTACATTGTTCACAACTAAAATTTTTAGTTTTTATGCTTGATTGATTTAGCCTGAATTTATACCTTATTTGGGAAGTACAAATTGTAGAAATTATGATATTAGCTAATTTTGAGCTATGCTTGATTATTAATGTATATATTTTGATATACTTTAAATATCATTACATGTTACTCATGTCTCTACTTAAAGTTTTTTTTCTTGCAAATTGGGGCTATCTTGAACTAAACTTGTGTGCTTAAAAGAAAGAAAAAAAAGAATAGATTATGGATTGTGGGAATGCATAACTCATCAAAGGAGAAAGGAGCATAAAATGCACCCTTTGTAAAGCATTGCAACACATCCACACCATTATCAATTATATGAAAAAAAAGAATGAGAAGAAGAAGTTGTTTTCTATAGAATTTGAAAACAAAAAAGAAAAAAAGAAGAAGAAGAGAGAGAGATATATATCAATTCATTTATATTATATCTTGTTTAGTTTTTTATGCACATTACTGATTTGTCTTATCCTTAAGTGTTGATATGGTACATGGCATGATGTTTCAAGTGTAAAGAAATTATGATATTAATTTTTAAGCATGCCTTTTCAAGTTGATTGATTAAAGACTGCATATTTGTGCAACTCGATTAAGTGCTTTGAATGAAGGTTTAAATTGAGAAGGTGTGGAAATTGAATAATTTTAGTGCACCCACTCACATCCATACTAGAACTTGATTCGTTATACTTGAGTTGTTCTCTTTATATATTTAAATTTGCATGATTAAATGATTTTTATTTTAGTGTTTAATTTTTATTTTTATTTGAGGATGAGCAAAGTTTAAGTGTGAGAAAATTTGATCACTACAAAAATTATCATTAAATTTACATTTAATTTATGAGATTTAATTTAATATTTTAGTGAATTAATGCATTATATAATACTTTTTTCTATTTTAGTTGTTTAAGGTTTTTAATTACTTTTTTAGAATTAATATTAATTTTGGTGGTTTTACTGTAATTTTAATTATTCCAACTTTAATATTGACTCTTGGACTAATTTCTAATTTTGTTAAGTGATTGAAAATTATATAATTAAGATTGGAAGAAATTGTTCTCTCCTTATATATAGAATTATGGCACTTAGAAAAAGCTAATTCATGCATTAGAGATTGAGTATTAAACAATGATTACAAGTAAAGAATTAAATTTAACTAAGGCATAATCTTTGAAAAAATACATCAAATGAAATCTTAACTCCAACTTTCTTCGTAAATTAAATTTCTCTCTACTCTAAAAAGTATTTTTCATCACATATTTCTTAAAATAATTTATTTAAATTTAGTTTTGTGTTTATATTATTCCAATCTAAATCACCTTCTAAGCTAGTTTAAAATTTTTAAAATTCTCATTTTTTCCTTGGGTTCGACAATCGAACCCAAAATTTACTTATTATTTGTCACAATTTGTATATTTATGAATTACTGATCATATATCTGTATTAATTATGATATACAAAAATTAAAAGAAAAATTAAACATATTTTTATTTATTTATTTAACCTTTCAAGTGATTGACCTAAGAGTTATTATTATTATTATTACTACTACGACTGAAAATGTCCTAGGTTTGGATATAGCTATAAGATTAAGTAGGTATATATGTGTAAGAATGTTATTAGAGAATTAAACATACTTTTAATTTTTTATTTTGGCTCTCCCTTTAAGTTATTGATTTAATATATCATTCATTTCCAACTAAATATTATAGGTTTTCTTTGGATCAATGGTCATGATTTTCATACAAATGATGATCAAAATACCAATTATTGTCAGATATATAAAGGTAAAAAAAAACATTAACAATTATTGTAGTTGTTTTCAACATTCTTTTGTAGTTATACTTGTTTTTTGTTTATAAACTTTAATAGTTGTAATACCTTATACAGGAATAGACGAACCCATCGCATGGAAAGCCTTAACATTATATTTTTTTAAATTATTTATTTTTGATTCGCAGCATGTAGTAACTAGCTTCAAATCCTTGGTCTCTTATAGCTTCAAACATCAATTATTTGTATGCTAGTACTTCCATGTAAAAGATTTTATAATTTATTTTGTATGTCTATGATCATATCTGTATCAATCATAAGATACAAAAATAAAAAAAAGACTGTTATTATGATTATATCTGATGGATTTGTCAAACCAACACGGCGAGGCATATAACAATTGAAGATTATATGTCTCTTATTAAGCGAATCTCACCTAAATTTCGTGATGATTTAATTTGGTATATGATGGAGACGTTCGTCTATGTGTTTAACGAACAAAATAGTAAGTCATGCTTTCAAGCAGAAGCATAATTTTGAATGCTTAGACGTCGCCTTAAGAAGGATGACATAACATAAATGTGGATGCATCATTTATTGATTTTAAAGATGGATTGTTTAAGGCCAAAGTTGGATATGGTTGTATTGTTCGGGATTCATCAGGAAATTTCATTGATTATTAGGCGGAAGTTATTCCATATGCTAGAGCTGCTGAGGAAGTAGAATTGAGGGCTTTTTATTATGCGCTTTATAATGCAATTGAACTTGGTTATTCAAATATTGAGTTGGAGGGAGATTGTCGTTGGATAATCAATAATCTTTAGTTAGATGTCTCAATTTGATTACCTAACGACAATCTCCCTCCAACTCAATATTTGAATAACCAAATTCAATTGCATTATGAAGGGCATAATAGAAAGTTATCAATTCTGCTTTCTCAGCAGCTCTAGCATATAAAATAACTCCCGCCTAACAATCAATGAGATTTTCTGATGAATCCCGAACAATGCAATCATATCCAGCTTTGCCTGTAAACGATCTATCTTTAAAATCAATAAATGACGCATCCACATTTATCTTATGTCATCCTTCTTGAGGCGGCGTCTAAGCATCCAAAATCATGCTTCTGCTTGAAAGCATGATCTTACTATTTTATTCACTAAACACATAGGTGTATGTTTCTATCATATACCAAATTAAATCATTACGAAATTTAGGCGGGATCCGCTTAATAAGAGACATATAATCTTCAATTGTTATATACCTCGCCGTGTTGGTTTGGCAACCCCCATCGGACATGATCATAATAACGGTTTTTATTTTTGTATCTCATGATTGATACAGATATGATTATAAACATACAAAATAAATGATAAATTTTTTTACATGGAAGTACTAGCATACAAATAATTGATGTTTGAAGCTATAAGAGACCAAGGATTTGAAGCTAGTTACTACATACTGCGAATCAAAAATAAATAATTTAGAAAGATGTAATGTTAAGGCTTTCCATGCGATGGGTTCGTCTATTCCTGTATAAGGTATTACAACTATTAAAGTTTATAAACAAAAAGCAAGCACAACTATAATAATTGTTAATATTTTTTTACCTTTATGTGTCTGACAATAATTGGTGTTTTGACCATTATTTGTATGAAAATCATGACCATTGATCTAAAGAATCCTGTAATATTTAGTTAAAGATGAATGATATATTAAATCAATAATTTAGAGGAAGAGCAGAAATAAAAAATTAAAAGTATGTTCAATTCTCTCATGACATTTTCACACATATACACCTACTTAATCTTATAGCTATATCCAAACGTAGGACATTTTTAGTCGTAGTAGTAATAATAATAACCCTTATGTCAATCACTTGAGATGTTAAAAAATAAATGAGTAAATAAATAGATAAAAATATGTTTAATCTTCTATGACAGGCTCACACACCTATTTCCTTTTCATCTTCCGCGGCGTGTCGTGTCAAGTGACTAATTGTTAATTGTGACTTGTTTTGTAATTGTTAATGATTGTGGCTCATGGGCTATATTAGAACCATCTGGGGCAAACAGATAACTAATGAAAATACTGAAGTAGAATTATCATCTCAGATGGGCTAATTGTCATTGGGTAATTAACAAAATTAATAGGTCAATGAGTATCCCTGACAAATATGAGTATATATACAGGTATTTTAAATTTTAAGTATTGATTAGTGTTTTTTTCCATAAATTATATGCATTTTAATTTTTTTCTTCCTTTTTTTTTTTGTGATATTTATCGGATGATGAATGCTTTTGCCAATTTGAAGCTTTTGTTTGTCTGGGAGGTAAATTTCTTTGCGGATAAGCTAACAAGGATTGTAACGCGAGAGGGTTTGATAAAAATATTTCAAAACTGTGGCTGCTCGGTATGAAATCATAAAGGAGAGGAAATTACCTCGAAACCACACTACATGCTCATTGTTCAGTAAGATTTAGTTTTTGCGATGATTTGATTTTAAGAATTTAGTAAATGTATTTTAAAACCAAAATCAAATTGAGGCATATCTAACTAAACATTGTGGGGATGTCTTTTTCTCAATTCACAACTTCTTCTTAATTGTTTTCATTTTCTGTGTAGTTGTTGAAAGCTTCCTACTAAGTATCCTAGAAAACATCAAGGAAAAGTATTGCTGAATGATTTTAATTGTTTACTCAGGTTTTTTGGTCAGATTGTTGCTAAGCTTCCTCTAGTAGTCTAGTACCTACGAGCAGTAAACATCAAGGAAAAGTATGCGAATGATTGACATCATTTTGCCACATTTATTTGGCTGCCAGTGTCCTAGAAAACCTAGTGTCCAAAAATGGCTCATTTGAGGAGAGCACTGTTCAAAGAAATTATCTATACACAATTATAAAAAGTCCATATCAAATAAAACAGCGAGAATATAATTTTTTAAAAGAATAATTATTGTTGTTTTTCTCCATATGATGTTTTAAATAAAAATGCCATTGCCCTTGAGTTCATGAGATGAATTTCACATTCATTTGAAATCTAACAGAAGTGTCCCCTATTTAATGCATTATATAGCAGTAACAGATAAGCATAAAATGTATTGGGAGTTAGTCAAACGTGCAAGGGTGTTGCACGAAAGTCATAAGGCTTAAATTCAGAATTTGCACAACACCACTGTTGTGTCGATGGAACCTGCAGCTTCTTTGGAGGTTTTTTAGTGCACTTTTCTCATTCGATTGCCTGTATCAAACAATGAATCTCATCATACTACTACATCTCATGAGGACCCTAAGATTTTCCCTATCCTCATATTTTTAGCTTCCTGGCATGTACTTTCACTATGTTTTTAGTTCTCCGTTCTTTTTAATTTGAGTTCATGATAAAAAAAATTCCTGTATAATGTAATCAAATTTCTATGGTACTCACACAGCTGTGGATGTTTTTCACGTTGTGATTTTCTGTATGCTTTCCATAATGCCTTAAGGTTTCATCTGAACTGGTTTTGTTTTTATTATATTTTAGGGTTATTTCCAAGCATTATTTTCATGCGTTGAAAGGCTACTACATTAGCTGGATGTTGAAACCTTGCTGCTTCTTGGAGCAGGGGAGGCGGAATCAATTTGGACAAAGGAACTTGGCTTCCAAAAGATGAGGAATGAGCAAGTGCAAACATTAACTTCTTTTTTGCATTGAGAAAATGGGACCTTCAGTTCAGTTATGGATTCTATATGATATGCTAATGTAATGGAACTTACAGTGGTGGAAAATGGAATGTAAGCTCCCGCAAACGTGGGTTCTTTCTTCGTTTAACGTGATAAATTATATCATGTGTATGTTACAGTATGTAATTTTTGAAACAAATTTCTTTTAACAGTTTTCAAGTAACTTTCTGTTTCTCTTATACCATTCCACTGCATGGTTTCTCTTGGCGCTCAAGTTATGATCCAGGTTGAGTATGGAGTAATTTAGAATGATTTTTTAAAGTATTGCCCTTCTTTGGACATTAGACCTATGTTGCACTTGATGTACTAATGAAGGATGATATCTCTGCTGCGTTATATGCACCTGGACAGTGAGCACATGTTATAAATTTTCCTGATTCTCGTAGCAGTACGAAACTATTGAGATATCTAGCACATTCCGTTATCAAATTCAGACTATCACATCTCCCCTTGTGTTTTCTGACTTTCTTACCTTATCATACGACTTTCAACATTATTTAATCCTTGGGATTATACTGTCACTTATGTCAATACATATCGTGACAATAAGGAGTTCAGTAATCTGTGTTTTGAAAGGCTCTTGCAATTGTAAGGCTGACAAAAAATGTCTATGGATGATTTCGTACAATATGATGCCTTTTAACCATATTTTTCTTTATTAAATCCTAATCTTACCTCTTTAGTTACTGTGTGACCAAACATTGGTTCTATCATGTTCCTTTTATTATATTGTTACATGATTTTGATTACAGGCTTTGATCTAATTTTGTTGATGGTCCCGAGAAATCATGGGGAACAGCACATAAATATCCCAATACACTTCCATTCTACTCTTATATTTTATTTAACATAGTATTGAAATGCCTAACTAATAATGCGTACCAATTATAAATTGTAACCAGGGTACAAGGAATAATACCTATACTAGGATTTTGTATTTGTTTTTCCATAGTGCTTGACTTTATTTATTATTTTTTTAGCAAGATGGCCTGCTTCGAGTAATTAGTAGAGGACAATACTAAAGTCATGCTTATTATAATATTATAAAAACAATTATTTAAGCATTTCTTTTTCCTGATTGTTACAAGGGATATGGCTATCATTTCTCAGAAAACAGATCTTAATTTTCAACTATGCACAAGATATAAGGAGAAGGATGAATTGAAAAAAAAAAGGAAGAAATAAAATTATCCTTACAATTCCCTTTCGCTTACAATAGGTTTGATTCAATACTACCTTACTAGACAAATCTTTCCTCATGCTTCCAAGAAAGGGGTCAAACATAGTCCTTGTGAAGATTTCCATGGAGATCGCTCAAACCCACTACCTCAAATCCTTGCTTGACGCACATTCTTTCCTTACAAAGTAAATACTAATCAATTAAATCATTCGCTAAGAATTTAGACGCTGCAAATTAAGGATACCGAGTTGATGGTCAAGTTTCCTAATAACATCCTCAGGTCAACAATGATATTTATTTACACGCATCTTTCGAAAGCCTTTGATTGCAGCTCACACAAAATAGCGGCAGGCAAGAGTAAGAATTTTTTTCCAAAATCTCACCGAATGACCAATTCAAAAGTTTATGGGAATTGATAATACTATTTAATTAGCTAATAGATAAAAGTTATAAATACATGATATCCTAATAGCCTGTAACACAATTTATTATCCTAATCAATAATAATTATTATTATAAATTCTCATAAATTGATAATTTAAATCTTAAAATAAGTCATAATGACTAATATTCATTTTGCATATAACCGAGTCACATGCTCTAGTGAATTTAAATGGTAAAAAAAAAAAATTAACTTAGCTATAAATTTATTAAAATAATAAGTCCATGCATTTCAGGAGAAATCAACTTCAAACCATACTTTCAAATGAATTCAAATCAATCAAAATGTATGAACAATCTCAAATATATTTATACCGAATCTTCAACCCAGTTTTAAAAGTAAATAAATAGCATATCTAAACTTGTTCCAAAAACGCATTAGTGATGTGTAATGTTGAACCTTTTCAGTGTTTCCAAAATATTTATATGTTTTGCCAAAATACAGTGTTGGGTTTTTGCCTGCCTTTTTAATTAATAAAATAATTCGGGGTGCTGTTCCCTTTTCATAAAAAAAAAAAAACTCCCACACAGATGTAAACTAGCAAAAATAAGTTGCTTGTTGATGTGAACTCCAGTATTCCACTCATTCTTATCTAACAGAAAAAGCTCACAGTACTTCATCATGCACAGAGAGTTCTTGTATGCATACCACATGTGTGACACCATCACCAGAGTCAATAACAAGTCCAGTCAACAAAATAACCAATTGCCCCTGTTAGGCATGGGAATTAATCATTCCAAACAATGTTTATGGTCCTTCACCGATGCCCATTAGATACAACAATCAAGCCATTTATGTTAATTGCCAAAGGATGAATATGTTTGTCAACGCCAGCATGTAATTATATCATTCTAAGTTCTAACTGCTGAAAGGTCGACATTTGAAACTGTGGCCATACGGCATTAAACACTACTGAAGTCGGTAATCAAATGTAGAATCAAATCTAATAATACCATATTTTCATATATTTCTAGAGTCGTCTATACCTGGTTTAAAAAAGAAAAAAACAATCCAGAAAGTATCATCAACCAGGCCCACCATGCTTTGGATCTTAAAAAAAAAGGGGGCGAAAGTGATTACAGACGGCATCTTCTTTCATTGCCAACTATATATACCCTACGATGTCAACCGCCAAAACAAAAGTCACAACTCATGGTTCTCAATTGGAAGAAATCTCTTATATAAAACAATGAGGATGCATACCCAATCACATGGATGTGCACCAAAAGCCTTAGTCTTGCAAAACACGTCAACTCACAGGCTCCTTGTTTCAATCAACAGCCCAGTATTGAGTGGTCCGAGCACTTTGTGACGCCACTTGGCAAAAATTTCAAAACCAAACAAATTGCATCTTTCACATGAGCCTTAGTTCATATTCACCAGCCATGGTTATATACCTCACCCATGGAAGAGCCTGGTAGCCACTTTTTTCAATGATCTTCAGGTAGCGAACCTAGAGGAACACTTGATCCATGAGCAATAAGGAGAAGTACTCTAAACTCAAATCAGACTCACGTGTAATGGGAATAACAGCAGCAGCGATAACCATTCAATACATCTTATCAAGCAGCAGCTAGAGAGCACATTTCGGATTGGCAGTGAAAATAAAAATGAAATCATTCGTTGCCTAATTTAAAAGCAGTCCTCGAATAATATACCCCACTACTGCGCTATTGAGTTATCTAAATGGACCCAACAGGCGACCACATGGTCAGTCTTGGCTGGACAAACCTCCAGGCAATATTTGCATATAAGCACCGTATTATAATAGGAACAAGCAATAATGCTTATGATAGACCAGAATATTTTATAGCCCCATGAAAATGTGCTGTTTGTGCAGTAGAGAGAAAATGACAGACGAGCATGAGAGATAATATTCTTGCTGAAGAAGCATAATCATTTATCTAATATTCTCCGATTTCACATCAATTTAGCAATTATATCATAAAGGATCTACCTGTATCCCTGAAACAGTAAAATAGGGTATTTCGAATTTCACACGTATAGGAGCTTTTCTTTCAGGAGTTGATTCTTCAGCTGTTATACTGGGAAGAAGGAATTCTGCTCTTAGCATATACTCCTGCACAATTTCATCCCAAAATGGTATCAAAAGCAAGCCTAAATGATAGTTGCATGGTAGAAACAATACACAAACTACCTGCATGCTATAGTGATATTAATACCTTCCCACCAGGAAAAGATTTTATCTTCCAGACCAACGCATCACTTTCAGGTGCGTAAGCAGCAGATCCCATTGACGCACGAACATTTGGATTCGTTGCATCATATGGCACAGGCAACTCAATTTCAACATTTGTTGCAGTGCTGTATAGTCAACTCAGTAAATGAGTGAACTCAGGCTACTTAAGCATATTAGTGATGAAAGATTATCCACTTTGATTCCAATGCCTCCTATAAGCAGTTACTGTTTACAGACGCAATTAAGAGGTAATCAGAAATTTCTGAAAGATACCTTCGCTCCTTAAACTGGCTTCGAGCTTTTACCATTATTTCAATACGGCTTCTTGAGTGCTTCTCAACTTGAGCTTCCACCCATATCAATGGTTTTACCTGACAGCAAAATTTTAATTTTTTTTTTAAATCTACAAAGTAAAAGGCTATTAAAAATGCAGCATTGAGGATCTGCCAAATGGACCTGTGTACTGAGTCGATATGTCATGAGATCAAATGATCCATCGGGAGGTATGAAGGACATTGTCCTATCATTTTCAAATCATGCCAGGCGAACACACCTACATTAATTATGTATTTATATTTAAAAAATAGGAAAAACAAAACACGCACAAGAACAAGATGATCTTTCACATGGTGTTTGGGTTTTTTTTTAAAGAAAAGAAGGATGTTGCATGCTCTCTTAAGTCTTTTTTTACTATGGTTGAGAGACAGTTTAATGCTCGCATGAAAATCCTACCTAGTGATAAAGGGACAGAATTTCTTTGTTTAACACATTATTTGAAAGACATTGGCATTGTTCATCAAACCTCCATGGTTGATACCTTTCAACAAAATGGATAGGTTGAGCGGAAGCATAGACATATTTTAAACGTGGCACGGGCATTGAGTTTTTAGGCACACTTACCTATTAATTTTGGGGTGAGTGTGTGTTGATAGTTAGTTATTTAATAAATTGCACACCAACGCCTTTACTTGGTGGGAAGAGTCCTTATGAATTATTATTTGGGTATCCACCGATCCTTGTTAATTTACGGATTTTTGGGTGTTTGTGTTATGCTAAAAATTTAAATCGTGGACGTGATAAATTTGCTAGCCATACACGAAAATGTTTATTGGGTATCCTTATGCGAAGAAAGGAAGGAGTATGTTTGACTTTGATAAGGGAGTTTTTTTTATTCTCGTGATGTTATTTTTGTTGAATCTCAATTTTCATTCATTGAGCAGTCAACACAAAGCATGTTGTCTTCCAATCCGGTTGTCGAGCCATCATGTCACACTGAGGAGGAGGCATCTTGGGTCAATGGTGTGTCATCCGAGCTGGGCCATGACCAATGTGCCTATTGCTGATTCTAATAGCGGTGAAGAAATTCTTGGTCGGGCATGCGGCAGGAAATATCCAGCACACGTCTTTGCGACTATAGCACACATACAACCCATCTCATTCCTTCTCCCATTTCTTCCTCAGCATCCTCAGGTATGCCTTACCCCATTTATAATTATGTAAATTGTAATAGGTTCTCTGTCCCCCATCAATGCTTCCTTGCAGCTGTTACGGTTGGCATCGAACCCTCTTGCTGAGGCTCTACGTAGTCCTCATTGGCATGCCACTATGCAACAGGAGATACAGGCCTTAGAAGATAATGGGACTTGGGAGATTACAACCATGCCACAAGGAAAAAAGGGCTCTCTATGCAAATGGGTTTATCGATTGAAGTATCGTGCTGATGGTAATATTGAGCGATATAAGGCCCGTTTGGTGGTTTGTGAGAACCACCGGATTGAAGGACTAGATTTCACCGAAACCTTTGCTCCTCCGATAAGATGGTGACAGTTCATACCTTTTTAGCGGTTGTTGCAGCCAAGCGGTAGGAGCTTCATCAGATGGATGTTCGTAATGCTTTCCTCCACGGTGATCTCTCGGGAGGAGGTGTATATGACATTACCTGCTGGCTTTCATGCTCCCTTTCGCATGTCAAATTGTCGTCTTCGAAGATCTCTTTATGGACTGTGCCAAGCACCCCGTAATTGGTTTGCCAAACTAGAGTTCTCTATTGTTCGTTATGGTTTCTCAAAATCCATGCATGATCATTCTCTCTTTACCTTTTCCCGTGAAGGATTCAGTCTTCATATATTGGTATATGTTGATGATCAAAATCCGCACATGATCGCAGTGATAACTCTCCTATGATTGCTCATTTCAAGAATTATATTTGTTCTTGTTTTCATATGAAGGATCTAGGAAAGCTTAAATATTTTCTTGATATTGAGGTAAGTCATGGTCCTTCTAGTCTCTTTCTCGGTCAACGAAAGTATGCTCTTGACATTATATTTGAAACGGGCCTTTTGGGAGCCAAGCCGGCTTCAACTCTTATTGAGCAAAATCATTCCTTAGCTCTTGCTACCGGCACGACTAATTTATGCCCGATCGTTATCATCGTCTAGTCGGACGACTTATTTATTTGCTATTGACAAGGCTTGAGTTGTCATACTCCATTCATATTCTAGCTCGGTTTATGCAACATCATAAAGAGGCTCATTGGGATGTTGCTATATGTGTCGTTCATTATCTCAAAACTGATCCTGGTCAAGGTCTTTTATTGCCATCTCATTCCACCTTGGCTCTTATGCGGATTGAGCTAGTTGTCCGTTGACTCGGCTTTACAGCTTATATTGTCTTCTTGGAAGACCACAAAACAACACATTGTGTCTTGCTCTTCTATTGAGTCTAAGTGTCGCGCGTTGGCTGCTACTACCTGCGAAATTAAGTGGTTTCGTGGTTTGCTTCGCTCTCTTGGGGTTCTTTGTTACTCACCTATTCGTATTTTTAGTGACAGTCAATCGGCAATCCATATTACTTGAAATTCGGTGTTTCATGAGCGTACCAAACATATTGAGGTTAATTGTTACTTTGTTCATGATGATATTTGTCTGGTATTATTGTTCCTAACTTTGTCAAGACTGACGACCAGCTCGCTAATATTCTTACAAAGGCTTTGAGATCTCGCCGTTTTGGTACTTGTCTTAGCAAGTTGGGCCTTTCGTCTCTCCATGCTCCAACTTGAGGGGGGTGTTGAGTAATGCGACTTATGACCTTTCACCTTTCCAATTAGATGTAAGAGCTAATCATACAATGTAACAGTTTCTCATGCAATTAGGTGTGATGAAACGGTCGTACATGTAACCGTAATGTATTTAGTTTTCTCCCTTTGTGTATATAATTCAGCCAGGATAAAATAAAAGACACGTATATAATTTCTTCAGATTTCATCAAAGAAATCGAGAATTAATAAAATAAATTATGACCCTAATACCAAAAAAGGATTTAGGCACCAAGAGAAGAACACTATGGAAAGGAGAAACATCGTCCCCAGACCAATCCCAAATGCCATCCCAACGATGATGCCTTTGTTTCTCTTCATCCTGGGAGTAACACGTTGGTCAGAACGGCATTCCCGGAAAACATATTTGCCGCAAAGGCCAGGATTGCCTTCAAAGCTTGAGTTCTGAAAGGAGAAGAACTGACCATCAAAGGGAATTTCCCCGACAAGATCATTGTATGCCACGCTGAACATGGACAGAAAGCTGAGATTCATCAACGAACAAGGAATATTCCCGGACAATTTATTGTGGGACAAATCCAAGGATTCTACGCTTGTCATCAGGGACAGATAACTGGGAATGGGTCCGGTGAAACTGTTGAAACCCAGATTCAGAACGTGGAGCCTCTTCAGATTACCAAACTCAGGCCAAATCTCTCCACTGAGCAGGTTATGACTGAGGTCAATCGTTGGCCTAAAGCTCGAAACCTGGTTATATTGGTTCCCTTTCAAGCTCAGGTTCGTCCTCATGAAATAGGGAAAATCAGGCAAAGAAGAACCGTTCTTGGCTGAGATGGTCCTGTTGACCAGGCAGTCCAATCCAGTAATGCTTTTTGGTATTCCCCCAGTAAAACTGTTGTACGACAAGTCCAAGTAAAACAGCAACCTAAAACTCCCCACCCACTCAGGAATCGCCCCGGCCAACCGATTCCGCGAAATATCCAACAGCTGCAGCTGGGTGCACCTCTGCAGCCACTGGGGCACTGTGCCGGAGAGCCTACAATTGGCTATGACAAGAACCTTAACATTCGGGAAACGGATGTCCGGGTCCGAGGGCATCGCCTCGTCCTTAAAGTTTGAGGTGAGGACAAGCGAGGCGAGTTTGGTGCAGTGCTGCAGGATGTCCAGCGCCGCCGTGATGTTCCGCAGGCTGGTGTTAGAGAGAGCCAAGGAAGTGAGCGACAGGAAGTTCCTGAATGTCTCCGGGACCTGTCCTTGCAATTTGTTCCTGCCGAGGCTGAGCGCTCTGAGGCTCCGACAGGACGGGAGGTTGTCGGGGATGGGTCCGCTCAGCTGGTTGCTACCCAGATCGAGTGAAGCGAGGCTCCCCATGGCCGAGCAATTGATGGCGATTGGGCCGGTAAGCGAATTGTTCCTCAGGGCAAGCGCCGTCAGAGTCGGGCAATTCACGAGCGAGCCTGGCAGCTGGCCGGTGAAGCCGTTGGAGTTGGCCGTGAAGGTCTGTAGACTGCGAAGCGTTGAGAACTCGTCCGGGAGAGAACCCGAGAAACCATTGCAGGACACGTCGAGGAGTACGAGGCTGGAGAGGCTACCGATTCGGGCGTCAAGCGGGCCGGAGAAGCGGTTCTCGGCGAGGCTCAACTGGGTCAACTCACCGAGTCGGAACAAATCGTCCGGCAAGCCTCCGACCAAACAGTTTCTGCCGAGCCAGAGCTGTTGTAGCGCACTGCAGTTACCGAAACCCGGCGGCAGAGGGCCGGAGAAGTTGTTGGCTGAGAAGTTGATGTGGGTGACCCCGCTGGAAGTAGTAGAAGAAGAAGAAGAATCGCACAGACCTGCCGGCAAAGAGCCGTTGAGAGAGTTGTCGGAAACATCGAGGTGCTCGAGGGAAAGTAGGTTGATTTCGAAACCGAATCCGAAACCTCCGGAGAACTGGTTTGAGCTCAGGTCAATTGATTTGAGATTCGGGAGAACGAAGAGGGACGGCGGGGGAGAGCCGATGAGGGAGTTTCCGGAGAGGTTCAGGGTTCTGAGTTGGTCCAGGGCGCCGAGCGAGTGGTCGAGTTGACCCAGCAGCTTGCTGTTCTGGAGCAGGAGGGCGACGACGCGGCCGGAGGAGGAGTTGGCAGGACCAGGACCCGCCAGCCCGAGGGCGGAGAGGGGCTGGCCGGTGACCCCTCGCCAGCTGCAGCAATCGGGCGAGTAGGAGTTGACATCCCAGTCGGTTACGTCCCAAAGTATAGAAGACGCGAAGGCCCGCAATGCCTTAAGGTCGTTGGGGTCGCAGGCAAGGGCTTGCGCACTGGAAACGCGAGCCCGCAGGCAGGTAGCGAGAACGATGAGCATCGGCCAGAAATCGAATCCGCACATGTTTTGGCTCTTCAAATCAAGCCTATGGTATTCGTCCTCCACGAGCAACAGACACCAGATCAGGTTACAGAAAAATGGTTATCTGCTGTTCTGCTTGAAGCCATGTTTCTGAGATGTAAGTTGTAGATGAGAAATGACATAACTAGTTAGACCCGTAGTTGAATTGGGTTTCTGTTTGTGTAAGAAACACCACCATTTCGGTGTGTGAATATATAATTAGTTAGACTGTAGGTTACCGTAATTTGCGACAGGCTAATTTCAACTGTTGAATTGACTCCATGACGGCTGGCTGTGTGCTTTATTTACCCTATTCCCTAATCCTTGCGTAGGATTTGGTTATCTGCTGTTTTGATTTCACGTTAATGCGCGGGGAACAATTTTGTCTCTCCTCTTCCACTTCATTCATTTCTAAATTGCTAATAAAATAATAATATAAATAAAATATTTATTAATATAACTATTATTTCACTACTCAAAAAATATATATAAATATAAAATAAAATTTATTACTCAATATCGACCTCTCTTCTTCATGCTGCAATAATTGAAGTTGGCCTTGGCATACTCAGGTAAACGACACCGTAGTGAGATAGGAATTGTCAACATGTTTTCTGTGGGGCCCACCTACACCATTTACGCAGTAGCGCGTGAATTTCAGGTGGTGCGCATCTCCCGCCGGTTATTTAACCATTTTCACCTTCCTTTGGGAAAAAAACAAAATAAAAATTATACTTTGCTCCTTGAAGTATGTCACCATCCAGTCTTGCTACTCATTGTATCAAATTTGCTCACTCCTTACTTGGTGAGAGTAAATGACAATGAAACAGATTAAGATCAAATAATAGATGACCTAAACCTGTCTCACATAGATTTGGGACAAGTCGAGACCAACGAATGCAACAAGTCAGATCGAAAGTAAAAAAACCCTCAAACCCACTACTTCAGCATCTTTAAACCTAGAAACTCAGCACCGTCAAGCAAGTGCTATGCAACCCTTGCTTGACACACATTCTTTCATTACAAAATATACACTAATTAATTAAATCATTCATTAAGAATTTAAGACGTTACAAATTAACGATATTTATTTACACAAACAATGACACTAGTGTTAAATTTCCTTGGATATTTATTTACATGCATCTTTTGAATGCCTTGGATCGTAGCTCACACAAAATAACGGCAGGTGAGAGTAAGAAATTTTTTGCCAGAATCTCATCAAATGACCAATCCAAAAGTTTCTAAGAATTGATAATACTATTTAATTAGCTAATAGATAAAAAGTTATAAATACATGGTATCCTAATTAGCTATTATTGGTTATTATCCTAACCAATAATAATTATTATTATAAATTCTCATAAATTGATAATTTAAATCTTAAAATAAGTCATAATGACTAATATTCATATTGCATATAACCGAGTCACATGCTCTAGTGAATTTAAATGGTAAAAAAACAATAAAATTAACTTAGCTATAAATTTATTAAAATAATAAGTCCATTCATTTCAGGAGAAATCAACTTCAAACCATACTTTCAAATGAATTCAAATCAATCAGAACGTATGAACAATCTCAAATATATTTATACTGAATCTTCAACCCAATTTTAAAAGTAAATAAATAGCATATCTAAACTTGTTCCAAAGACGCATTAGTGATGTGTAATGTTGAACCTTTTGAGTGTTTCCAAAATATTTATATGTTTTGGCAAAATACAGTGTTGGGGAACATAATTCCATTTGAATATCTGTTGAGTCACTAACTCTTGAATATTTGTACGACCATTGACATAATGACCCAAGTAACAACAATCGGCCAGGATTTCCTTACAAGTTTGATAGGAGAATATTGGATACCAAATAACCAATTGCCCCTGTTAGGCATGGGAATTTATCATTCCAAACAATGTTCATGGTCCTTCACGGATGCCCATTACATACAACAGGCAGTTGGTGCAACCACGAATGGTCAAGCCATTTATGTTAATTGCCAAAGGATGAATATGTATGTCAACGCCAGCATGTAATTCAATCATTCTAAGTTCTAACTGCGGAAAGGTCGACATTTGAAACTGTGGCCATACGGCATTAAACACTACTGAAGTCGGTAATCAAATGTAGAATCAAATCTAATAATACCATATTTTCATATATTTCTAGAGTCGTCTATACCTGGTTTAAAAAGAAAAAAACAATCCAGAAAGTATCATCAACCAGGCCCACCATGCTTTGGATCTTAAAAAAAAAGGGGGCGAAAGTGATTACAGACGGCATCTTCTTTCATTGCCAACTATATATACCCTACGATGTCAACCGCCAAAACAAAAGTCACAACTCATGGTTCTCAATTGGAAGAAATCTCTTATATAAAACAATGAGGATGCATACCCAATCACATGGATGTGCACCAAAAGCCTTAGTCTTGCAAAACACGTCAACTCACAGGCTCCTTGTTTCAATCAACAGCCCAGTATTGAGTGGTCCGAGCACTTTGTGACGCCACTAGGCAAAAATTTCAAAACCAAACAAATTGCATCTTTCACATGAGCCTTAGTTCATATTCACCAGCCATGGTTATATACCTCACCCATGGAAGAGCCTGGTAGCCACTTTTTTCAATGATCTTCAGGTAGCGAACCTAGAGGAACACTTGATCCATGAGCAATAAGGAGAAGTACTCTAAACTCAAATCAGACTCACGTGTAATGGGAATAACAGCAGCAGCGATAACCATTCAATACATCTTATCAAGCAGCAGTTAGAGAGCACATTTCGGATTGGCAGTGAAAATAAAAATGAAATCATTCGTTGCCTAATTTAAAAGCAGTCCTCGAATAATATACCCCACTACTGCACTATTGAGTTATCTAAATGGACCCAACAGGCGACCACATGGTCAGTCTTGGCTGGACAAACCTCCAGGCAATATTTGCATATAAGCACTGTATTATAATAGGAACAAGCAATAATGCTTATGATAGACCAGAATATTTTATAGCCCCATGAAAATGTGCTGTTTGTGCAGTAGAGAGAAAATGACAGACGAGCATGAGAGATAATATTCTTGCTGAAGAAGCATAATCATTTATCTAATATTCTCCGATTTCACATCAATTTAGCAATTATATCATAAAGGATCTACCTGTATCCCTGAAACAGTAAAATAGGGTATTTCGAATTTCACACGTATAGGAGCTTTTCTTTCAGGAGTTGATTCTTCAGCTGTTATACTGGGAAGAAGGAATTCTGCTCTTAGCATATACTCCTGCACAATTTCATCCCAAAATGGCATCAAAAGCAAGCCTAAATGATAGTTGCATGGTAGAAACAATACACACACTAACAGCATGCTATAGTGATATTAATACCTTCCCACCAGGAAAAGATTTTATCTTCCAGACCAACGCATCACTTTCAGGTGCATAAGCAGCAGATCCCATTGACGTCCGAACATTTGGATTCGTTGCATCATATGGCACAGGCAACTCAATTTCAACATTTGTTGCAGTGCTGTATAGTCAACTCAGTAAATGAGTGAACTCAGGCTACTTAAGCATATTAGTGATGAAAGATTACCCACTTTGTTTCCAATGCCTCCCATAAGCAGTTACTGTTTACAGACGCAATTAAGAGGTAATCAGAAATTTCTGAAACATACCTTCGCTCCTTAAACTGGCTTCGAGCTTTTACCATTATTTCAATACGGCTTCTTGAGTGCTTCTCAACTTGAGCTTCCACCCATATCAACGGTTTTACCTGACAGCAAAATTTTAAATTTTTTTAAAAATCTACAAAGTAAAAGGCTATTAAAAATGCAGCATTGAGGATCTGCCAAATGGACCTGTGTACTGAGTCGATATGTCATGAGGTCAAACGATCCATCGGGAGGTATGAAGGATATTGTCCTATCATTTTCAAATCGTGCCAGGCGAACACACCTACATTAATTATATATTTATTTTTAAAAAATAGGAAAAACAAAACACGCACAAGAACGGGATGATGTTTGATGATATTAAGTGTTCAGACAACTAACATAAATCAAAATCTAAGGCTCGTCTGTTACAGGGAAAATGAGTCAATCTAGAGAATATTTACAGAGTATTTTCAAGAAGATACATTTTCAGGGGGCAAATATTTTCACCCGTTTGGTGTTTTTAGCATAAGAGAGCGAATGGAGGAGGAAAATAATTTACAAATTAAAAGTGCAAGCCATTTTCCAGAAATTTATCCTAGTTATATATTAATTTTACTTGATATATTGGATGGCTAATTATTATTCTTGTTGAAAAACATCATAATTGAATGATATTGATATTTAGGAGTCATCAGCTTTGAAGGAATCCCAAAACCCCAAGAGGGCAACCAAATTTGAACTAGGATCTTGGGTGTGCGGGAAAAGTTTGTTTGGTTGGTTGGTTTTTTCCTGCTTAACAGGAATACAAACATCACAAGACTTAGACGAGAATCATGCCAATTAACGTATGCATTTTTTCAGTGACATTTGTGTCATTGGACTTCAATGGAAGACTGAAGAGGCAATTAAATTTGAACTTGGATCTGGATTGTGGATCTGCTGGAACAAAATTTGTTTAGCTTGTTTTTTTCCTACTTAAAACGAATACTAACATCAAAGCCTGGGCAGAATCACATCAACAACCATAACCACTTTTCAACTCTATGGTTAGCTTGTGCGAGGAGAAAATTGATGCTGGGTAGAACTCAATCCTAGTGGAGGAAGTCAAGAGAGATTGGAAGCTCATTCAGGAATCAAACAGATTTTTTTTCTTTGAACCTTTTTTTACATAGTTATTTTATTTTATTTTTCTAGATCTAACCAAAGAAGGGATAGACACTGTTCAATGGACATCCAAACTAAACAAATGACCTTAGACTATGTGTTCTAATCCTAATAAAATTACAGTTGCATTCCATATACACAAAAAATCCAAATTGAGGGAGGGCAGCATCTTGACTAAACAAATGGCTCTGTCCCTTAATGAAATAATACTTACACGCATAACCCATCACATAAAGTAATTCAAAAAAACTGACATGTATGCAGGTTGACAAAGCAGTTAGAAATAACATACTGATGAAACTTGATATCATCCAGATCAATTGCTTTTCCTTTTGTGGATCGGCCTTGTGCTTCCAATAAGACTCTATCATTGAGGCCAAGTTTGCACTCAGGCATACCACTGCAACAGATTATAATAGAAAAAAAAAAGGGATTGAGTCCTAGTAGAATGTACATATGAAGAGTAGTCAGATGCAACTATAAATGGAGCATGAAAATTCATCTCACATTCAAATAGAAGGCAGGCGGTAAGCACCTGAGGCTTAACTACCTGTAATTGTGTGCGCACACACAACCCAAAAAACAAAAAAAAAAAAAAACAAGGGCACAATGTACTGTTGAGAAATAGAAAGTCAACATCCAAAATGCCTCAACAAATAGATATTTTCTTTTCTCTACACAAAAAGTTTTTCACAACTAGGAGTCAATCAAGGGTAATATGAACTCAAACATATATAGCTCAATTAGCATATTCAATAGGATTAAGGGCTACAGAGCCCTATCAGCTGAAAGGAAAACTCTAGTTTGAAATAACATCATTGACTCAAAACACCATTCCTCCCCTCCTGCTTCTTCTTTTCTTTGATAAAAGAATAATATGTCGTTGAAAATAAGAGAACAGAAACAGAAATAAACCCCATTACATTAATTTATGATAAAGAAATGATGTCTTTTCAAACATTTCATCAATACAAACACTCTACAATTCTAGACTAGCATTCCCAACTTAATTTTATTTTATGATGAGTCAATCAATGAGGAAGTACTGACAGTATATGGATCATTACAGTCAATAACCCTAACAGTGATTCTAATTTACAAGTTGTTGCAAAAATTTTAGAGCATAACTTGGATGAATTACGAGTTACAATTACAGGATGGATATTTCTGGAATTTTGTACTAATTGGCCAATGATATAGTGAAAAAAGTTAAATAAAATATTAACAACACACCTTAAATATGTTCTCATCTTAAGTGCCCCAACAACATCTGACCTAATAATTTGCCCATTGCTGTTAACAAGTATATTGACACTCTCCACTACATCCAAGAATACCTGAATGAAGAAAGCCAAAACTTTGTCATTCAATGACGTAGAACTGTCTCACCATATCATATGGGAATAAACTTACTTCATTCTTCTTGTACCGAATCCCTTCACTCCGCCAAGACACTGCATTTGTAACAGCCATGGGAGGCCTCTGTGCAACTTCCATTCTATAAGCATCAGTCTTGATAAATTCACTAAGAATCTTTGCTTCAGTATACTGAGGGTAACCAAAGTCCATCATCTCATCAAGTAGCTCATACTGCCAAAAGTCCAAAGGCCCCAATGTTACAGTATCCAATTGTATTATTATAGCCACCAGCTCATAAAACATTTAACCATTAACATTAAACACCAAATTAAATTAGAAAATAGATGAAAAAAGAAGTTAAAACGTCCTTCTTACCACAACAACAAAATTATCCCTGAGGGATTCCTCTTCTAACTCCTCAAAATAATGTTTAAAAACCTGGAATAGAGGAATGAGTCAAAACTCACAAAAATTCTACAAATGCTTATAAAGAAACTTTCTTTTCATACTAAAATTTATTAATTTCAAAATAACAAAAAAACTTGTTTTTTAAAAAATGATAATCCAATATAAGATTTCTATTTGTCTTAGTTTATATGGCCAGGCCCAATTATTGGGATTAAGGCTTGTTGGTTTGGTTTTGGTTTGTTTTACAATCCAATATCTTGTCTAAGGGTGAGGGTGTTTAGAGGAGTTTACTGTTTCTTATAATAAAAAAGTCCATTTACACCATTTGCATGCAAGATGCAATAACGTATAAGCTGCTTATTAGTTGTGAATAATTGTAGAATGGCCAAAAAAAAGACAAAAAAAAGTTATGCTTTACCATTTTTAATATGTTAATAGTTTTCGTAATAAGGGTACACTTGTCTTTTTCCTGATAAGGCAATCAACTTATGAGAGAATATGGTTTACAAACTTGTTGCCAGACCTTCTATGTGTTTTACATGGGTAATTATAACCAAAATTAATTTTCCGCAAACACCCTCTATATATTCTCCTAGAGTATGGAATAGGGCCAAAGGCCATGATACAATACTACTAGTAGAGCCTGCTGCTTACATCAACTACGCGATGAAGAAAGAGAAGAAGGCTTGCAGCATTGCAGTTCTGCCTCGCTGCTACCATCAAGTACACGTTATTATGTTGTATAAACATGTAGGTAACACCATTATCATACACAACTGGATCTTGAGACTCCGGATCACCCTGAAACATATCAAATATGCAAGCCAAGCGCGAGATTAAAGAGTTTAGTCGCAAGTAATTCAACATAGCGAAATTCATGACCAGGACATAAAGTAAAACTGAAAAGGATTAGTGATAACAATTTGGGCAAGAACGTGAAGATAAGTAACAAGGATTTCGATTCTGCAGCTGAAATTTCGATTGATTGGTTAAAACAGTTAGGAGGGAAATTTCATTTTATAATGCCTCCTAAATTCAATCATCCGACACAAACTAAAACCAGTTCTCTTCAATTCAAGCGTCCCACAAACCAACTACATAGCGCCAATCAAAAGCGAGATCTCAACACAAAATAAAAAAAAAATCAGTAATCATAACCGATCCCCCAAGTCCCATATACCAAAACAACTGTAACGAGGAGGATAAAACTGAAACCTCTTTCTCAATGAGCTTGGTGAAGAAGCGCTCGGCCTGAACGGCGGTGACGTCGCCACGGAAGTCGCGCCACACCAGCACTCGGCCCTTGATGTCGAGAAGGAAGAGCGCCGAAGCCGCTCCCGCCATGGTTTCTAGGGTTCGGGTGGGGTTTGGCAAAGATCTGAAGGGAAGGGATCAGTGATGTTGGGATCGAGACCGATGTGATCTGGCGAAAAATTGGCGACCCGATCGAATCCGTGGCTTCGAATCTTTGAAATCTAGGGTTTGGAGAGCCATTGGAACGCGGTTACACTTCGTGGACGAAGCATCGATCGGCGCGGAGTCTTGTTGGAGGAAGGGGGCTGGTTTCCGGCTGGATCTCTCCGCTGCTGGAAAGCTAGAAATGGTGATGAAAAGAAAGCCGAGAGAGCACGATTGCAGGACCATTAAACATTAAAAAGCGAATATTATTCATTTTAATTTTAAAGTCAAATCGAATATAATTATATTTAATTTAATAAATGTTTTATATTAATCCAGCTCATTTAATATTTTCAACTTATATTTATATTTTATATATAATAATTATTTCACAATGTTTGTATAGTTTAAGTGCGTGCTTGGTTTATAAACCATTAAACAAAACTTCCTCTCAATTCTACATATTTTGATTTTTTTAAAATACGGTTACGAATTATAAATTTTTATTTTAATATTGGGACGGTTTTATCAAACCCTGATTTCGATTATTTTAAAATTAAATTAATCATGATTTTGATAATGAAAATCAAATATACTCCTGAAATAAAACTTAAAATTGTAAATTTTATCTTTAAAATGAAATAAAAAATAAAAAACTTAATTTTAACTTTAATTTGAAATCAAACACATGCTACACTAATTATTGATATGAAATTTGAAAGAATAGGTTATTTTATTAATAAAAACCTGGCTTATAGCACTACTATTGAGCATAATAAAGCTACAAAATTATCCAACAGTAGCCGAAATATAATAGCAACTCCAATACTAATATATATTTTATATTTACAGGTGAATAAATTTTCATATGTGAAGAGTTATTTTTTAAGTTTAATTTTAACAATATTTTCTATTTTATATGTTTTTATGTTAAAATAATACTATTTTCATCCGACCCTACCAAAACAGATTGTCATCCCTCTCCCATTCGCCCAACCATCGCCAACTCCACCCTATGTCCCCCCCCCCCCCCCCCCCCCTCCTAATTGCCAAACCCACCCTACACCCAATCAGCATCGGTGAAAGAGGTGGCACCGGTAGCTTGTATGTCAAACTTGTTGAGGCTGAGGTCAACGTAGATGAATAATGTGGTAAAGAAGTGACATCAGAGGGAGAGCCAAGTTTCATGAACCGAGACTTATTCTATCACACTTAGGCTATTTTTGGGTATTTTCCCCTTGTAGAGTGTTGTAACTTAGTTTATAAAGTGAGTTGTAGAGATTTTAATGCTTAGTTAGAAATGATATATCCTGGTGTCATAATCAGAAAAGTGTTAATATCTATATGTAGGGGAGTGATGTTGTAAAGCATTCAAGCAATAATACAATCGTTTATTACCTTCATTTAATCTTTCTTCCGCTAAGCGTTTCCCTACACAATTGCTTTACAATAGATCAATATGTTCAAATCCAAATGCGACAAGTTATGCTGACCTAGCGTTCCTTCGTACGGATGGAAACTAAGTGTCGCACAGGTTCAACTACTATAAAGGCTGACCCCATGATACAAGTCAGGTGGAAGCCTGCATGTGGGGCGGTGCATATGTGAATGGCCAGAACTCTGTGGTGTGGTTGTCTTCATTTACCCGTAAAGGTTTGACGACAGGGATGGGGCAGCGAAGATATGAGGGGGGACTGCGTTAGCTGAAGATGAGAAGTAAAGATAATGGGAGACGGGAGGAGGAGATAAAAAAACACAAAAAAATAAGAAAATAATATGTAGATAATAAATAGTAAATCTTCATATGTAAAGAGTTATTATATCAATTTTCAAAACTGAATAGCCATGTGAAAAGTTTGTTGTAGCATAAATTTAAAGTTGTGCTCTCTATATGTAAATAATACATAATAAGTTGGAATTGCTCTCATATATAAATAAATAATAAACATGTGATAGACTCAATAATGTTATAATAAATTGGGTTAATGACTAACTAAATTTGTTGAGATAATTTCATTAGCTAAAATTTATTATAACATTAAATAATTATTCTCACCCATTCAATTGACTCATATGGAAAAAAAAATAGATTGTTTATTTGTTAAAGCAATCACTGCACCTCTTCAAGCATTTTATTCATCATAGCACCTACCAAGGTCACTTTAAACTTTTTTAAAAAATGATTGAAGAGCCAAATTAATAAAAATGATTAAAAACCTCATTTTTCAACTTATATATTCTAACAACAAAATTAATTTATAAATAGTACTTGTTTAAGTTTAATATTTACTATTTCTTTTCAACAATTTAAACAATTATATTTTATCTTCCATCTCTTTTTCTTCTCCCTTTTCATTTTTTTCTCTTTTATATTAATAAATAAATATTTGACAAATAATATTTTGACAATACAATAAAAATGAATTGTTAAAATAGGGAGTTGAATATATGATTTAAATCGTGAATTGTTATAACAATATAAAAGTATTTATTTAGTTGTTTTAAAGATACAAATGTAATATCTCATATCTAAAATATGCTAAGATATGGCTTATATTGTCATTATATTGGGGATGAAGGTGTCAGTTTTGTATTATAATTAAAAATATGGTCATTTTAACTATAAATATGTCTTACTTAGGATTTGAATGATCCACTGATATTTTAATAACATTTAGTAGCAAGATAAATGATAAATTAGTTAATTTCATAATTTGGGGATTTCCATAGTGACAATTAAATATAAATCCAGAATTTAACTTAACTAATGATGTGTTGGTGTTTTTAAGGAATTAAAATAGAAGTTTTAATTGAATAATAAAATTGTGTTTAAAGATTTATTGTGCAATAAATTAGTGTTTTAGTGGTTGTAAGACTCTTGTAGTGAGAGATGAGGATTATAGGGGGAGGTCGTCTTAAAGGTTTGAATGTTGGTTTTTTGTGTCTAAGAGAGCCTTAGTTGTTTTGGTAGGTGAGGTAAGAGAGAGAAACTCGATATGGACCAATAAATTAAATCAAATAATATAAATCAAAAATATATGGTTTTAAAATTACTTTGGATTATTGAGTTTGAATTTTTGAAAAAAAATTTGATATATTACCGTTGGTTAATGATGTAGCCAATTCGGAATTGAATCACCTAAACATAATGCGATATATATTTGAAAACTTTAGCTGTCTCTTCTTATGTATGTTGTATACAAACATGATTGTAACCTTAGTAAAATTAGATTCTCTTTTAAAATTGCATGAAAAAATCAACATTAATACATATTTATAAGTATTAGCATACAGATCAAAAGTATTAATGATGGATAGTTTTATATGTGTTATATATATATATATATAATATAGTCAATATACTTTATAAGATTATTAACATGTCATTTTATTTAGCACTTTGATGAATATTGGTTGAAATTAATGGTGGTAAAAAATTGGTGAATTGAACAAAAAACTAATGTATCAAATCGAAGTGAAAACTAATGATTTTCACTATTGTTGGTTGGTTTTGATTTATGATTTTTTCAAAGTGAAGTTTTTTGTTTTGATCTAAAAATGCTGCATAAATCTAGCGATGCTCACACATAAATGTAATCTCTCTAAAACTAGGTCAAAAAATAACCAAAAGTATATTATTATTATTATTTTAACACTATACCTTTTTCATAAATTTAAATATCACTTTTAATTAATTAATTTATTTTAATATTTTAAAAATAGATGGAAAAAGATAAAATGCGAAAAGAGAAAAAAATTTAAAAACAAATGTGATAAGAAAAATATAATAATTTAATAAATAATAAATAAATAATATTTAATTAAATTTAACTTGTTATAATTAAACGTGTTAAATATGTTGTCAAGAGGCTAAATCTATAATTTTATGACTTATTGTCTATTAGAGCAGTTACATTGAGTTATTTAAACTTTTATTTTTCATAAAATACAGGAATAAAATTTAAAAAAAAAACTCTAAAACATGCTAAGGAATGAATATTTTTTTTATATTTAAAAATTTATTATTTATTTTCAAATAATTTTCATATGTTCTCAAATTTTATTTGACACATTTATTTTCGGGTGATATAATAAGTAAAGAGAGAAAAAAGTAAAAAATATTATTTTAATATAATAAAAAAACTATAAAAAATGACATGAATATGTTTTTTTTGAAATTTGAAAAACTTTTAAGATATAATTTCAACGAGCGTAGCTAAAATTTGAAGGAAAATATAATAGAAGCTTTAATAAGGCTATTATTGTTGAGAAAAAAAAGATTGTCCAGGCGCCAGCACTTGAGTTCGGTGATTTCATCGTTCTTCTCTCGGTTCTCGGTTCTCGGTTCTCGGTCCGACCAACAGCTTACGTACGCGCCCATGAAGTCGCTGCTGAATCCAGGCCCCTGGTTGGTTTTCACATCTTCAATCCAAACCACCACCAAAACCTGGCCTCCACAATCCACCACCCACTCGCAGACCGAAATCGCTGTTAATTTTCCCCGAATTCACCGGAATCATTGGAGTCTGCGAGGGCTAGCAGCTGTGAACAGCAGTAGTACCGCAAAAACAGCACCGGGCTCGATGGCGGTCGCGTCGGCAATCGAGCGTTTAGGATTTCTAGAGACCGATATTCAAAACCCAGCAGCTGTCTCTACGGCGTATCGCGATTCGAAGCTCCCGAAGCCGAATCAGACGGTTTTAGAAGCTCAGGCTAGGGTTTGCACGGGACCTACGCAAACTAGGCCGCTCGGAGAGGAACAAGCCTTCAAAGTGTTGGAAACCATTGTAAAATCAGGTGAAAATGAAACCATGTAGTTTGTTTTTGTACCAAAATCAGACAGCGCGACTAAACTTTCAAGCCTTGCCTAACCTACTACTAAACGGTAATTGCAGCCGCACTAATTCTTCATATTTTCACGGTGATTTTATTTTGCAGTATGGAGTCCTCGATTCTGCTTGCCATTGTAATTACATATCAGTTTTATGCCTTTGACTATGCTTCTAACCAGATAATTCTGTTGAATCTGTTATTAAAAAAAGGGTCGGCATCCGACCTTATTAAACAACAAATGTCGGCTGCTGACAGGTCCCCGGCTTAAACAATTGGCGGTAAGTGTGTGCCTGGACGGCTGTCATGCTTCGGGCAGCTGCACAGATAGCTCTATTGGACGGCTGCTGCATCAAATGGAGGGTGGGACACCTCTTATAAATACCCTCATTTGGGTATGGAAGAGGGCATTAAGCAAAGAACTCCAAGTATTTAATTGGAATGCGGGGAGAAGAAAATAAATAGAGAAAATCTGGGTCCAATATGTTTGAGTTATTTTGGGTATGGGTCTTATACCGAGTTTCACATATTCTATTGTGGGTATTATAGTGAGATAAAAGTGAGTTTGTCAGAGATATTATATTCAGGTTTTGGAGTTCTCAAATTTGGGCAGCAATTTGAGATAAAATTGTATCAATTATTTGGTAGTAGGTGATTTTAGCCATCCATGTTGCAAATTTGGGTGTTTTTATTTTTCATTATAAAGTTGAATTTTGTATATATTGTTGCAGAGATTAAGTAAAGGTTGAATGAAATTTTATCTAAGAGATTGAGACTTAAAGTGACCATTGTCATCTAGTTTTTCCTGATAGTTTCCTTAGTCTACCGGTGTATGAAACCCAACGGTATCAAAGCTTGGTTCATATAATGCTTCGTCGGACTGACAATGGTAGCAATGGTTCATATAATTCAAGATGGAGCAGTTTGATTGCAACTTGAATTTCAATTTATGGTAAGTCCATATGATGGTTTATATAAAACGTGATTGAGAGAAAACCTCGTTCAATGAGGACAGAAAGTCAGAGTTGATGCTGAATGATGATTAGGTGGTGATGGATGAAAAGGCACTGTCGTCTGTGCAACTATCTTTGTCCAACAAGTTTCTTTATGAGGTGTTGGAAAAGACAACCATGTGTTTGTGGTTGAAGTTGAAAAATTCGTATCTTACAAAATTTCTCACAAATGATCTCACGTTGAAGCAATGGTTATATGCCTTATGCATAGAGGAAGGTATATTTCTCTAACTCAAAATCAGAATTTAATTTCATGGATGATGGATCTATAAAGAATTGATATGAAGCTTGATGATGAAGGTCAAGCTTTGTTATTGTTATGTTTCTTGGCAATTTCATACCACTTTCGAGATATGATGATTTATGGAAGGGATTCTATCTCGCTAGAAGATGTTAAAATTAATTTTCAAAGTAAGATGATGAAGATTGATAGTGATTTGACATCAAACAATGCTCGTTGGGCATTAGTAACATGTGGGTGAGGGGGGATAACTGACAAGGAATTCGATAAAAGGGCACATCCAAATCCAAGGTTGGCAGAAAGGGCATGCAATGTTATCACTGCAAGGAGTTTGGCGACATTAATAGGAGCTCTCCACGTTGGACAGACGATGGTGGTGCAAATACAGTGGCAGTGACCTCGAATGTAAGTATGAAGGAAATATGATTATCTCTGAAGGTAAACATACTTCTTCTCCTGTTGACAAGTGATTTATAAATTTCAGATTTTTAGTTTATGTTTGCTATTGTTGATGGGCCCACATGCAATGTGGCCAGATATAAAGTGGTGATACATTGAGTGATGTGGCATATATCCAAAGTGTACTTGAGAATTTTATTTCAGTCAGTCAATTGGACTCTAATGGTTGCCAAAATCACACGAGGTTGCGTGGTTCTACCAAAAGGGCAGAAGTTCAAGAAGTTCTTTCGTTTAGACATGAATACAGTTGTATATCGTCTCAACATCTTGAAGAGTATATAGAAGACAGGTACAAGTGGAGGATGCTAGCACAATGTCTCTTTCGCAATTGGTGTAGAGACAAAAATGATGGGTCTTTCAGGAGTAAATGATGGTGGTTGAAGGATACCTATGGTGGAGATCAAGATCCTTCTTTGATGTTGACTGATTAACAGGGTTGAAGTTGCATATGTTTATTGGTCAAACTTTTGAATGAGATGAAGTTAGACCTGTGACTGATTCAGGTTATGGGAAGCTGAAATTTTCTATCATTAAGCAAAGAGCATTAAATGGAGGTAGGGACACCTCTTATAAATACCTTCATTTGGGTATGGAAGAGAGCATTAAGCAAAAAGCTCTAAGTCTAGAATTGGAGTGTTGAGAGAAGAAAATAGGGAGAGAAATTCGGGGTGCAATATTTGGGGATATACTATGAGTTCTTTTTGGTTACTTGTTTATACTGGGTTTTACATATTTTATTGTGGGTATTATAGTAAGATAAAAGTAAGTTTTTCAAAGTGTATTATATCCAGATTATTTGGGGTCTCAAATTGTGGACAACAATTTGAAATAAAATTATATAAATTTTTTGATAGTGAGTTTTTTCAATCAGTCCTATGTTTTTGTCAGCTCCAACGGTGCTTCCACTGTCGGTCCCAAGCCCGGATCGTGGAGGATTGTGTTTAGTGTAAAAACCTGTCACATCTTTTAGTATGATATAACCGATTCCATATTATTGAGGCTGGTTGGTTTTCTTTTTGTCCTATGTTTTTGTCCTTTTATGTTGAAAGAGTTTTTATATAAATTCCAGTGTTCTTGTTTTTTCATTTTCTAGTTAAATTTCTCGAATATTTCTATAGAAATTGAGTAAAAGTCTAAAGAAATTTTACCTAAGAAGGTTGGAACTTAAATGATCTTTAGTCTTTCCAAAAATTTTCCTTGATATACTGATGCCTCCGTATGAAACTGAACAAATTGAAAATCTATTATTTCATTGGAAAATCTGTAGCTTTTACTTTATATATGAAAACTTCATGGTTCTTTTTTGCTATTTTTTTCTCAACTGGCGCCACAAATCATGTATGGGTAGAACACTAGCAAAATTCTGCAATAATTGCTGGCTAAACCATGCTTTATATTTTGAATGTTTTAGTGTGAATGTGTGATTATCAAACACATATCTTGTGTGTGGGTGAGACATTACTATTACTATTATTATTGTTGTTGTTATTAACAATTGCTTGCACATTAAGCTAGGGGAGAACTCAAAGATGAAGAGGAAGTTTCTAAAGCACAGCTTGGGGCATTTTTCTCTGCAATGACAATCCGCGCAAATGCCTTCCCAGAAGCAACTCAATGGAGTGAAGGTGAAAAACACGTAATGAGTAAATTCTGGCCACTTCTAGTACAAACACTTCCACAGGATGTTATTTTCATCGCTGACCCAGAAGGTTCTATTATGGGAGGAAGTTCAATTGGGCCACAGTATGTTGGTAATGACACGACAGAGATGAGATTGGTTGGTGCCCTCAGGGAAGTTTTGGCTGGAGGCCATCTTGGATTTGAAGAGGTCCAAGGTGTTCTAAGAGATGTACTCCCATTGAAATCTGATGACATGAAATCAGCAGGAGTAAGTGAATCATTGCTTTCGGCATTTCTAATAGGCCAACGTATGAATAGGGAAACAGATCGAGAACTCAAAGCATACTGCCTTGCCTTTGATAATGAACTTGGTAATGCCTTTGGTTTGGTTGTTAATCACATGTGCTAGAGTTGTGTGAGTGTTTCATATCATGATCAAGAGCTTATGTTGCTGGTTAAGTTAGTGACTAATGGTTTTTAGGCTCTCCGCCAATTGCTGACGTTAGATCACTGACTCATTATGGCGAACCTTATGACGGGAACACGCGTTACTTCAGAAGCACATTGTTTGTTGCAGCAGTTAGGTCATCTTATGGTGAATCGTGCTTGCTTCATGGGACAGAATGGATGCCACCCAAGGTAAGCTGATAAGCCTATTTATTATTTTGACTCATATTACTTGATTTTGTAAATTTCATTACTGAATACGGTGTTGTTGTTTCTAGTGCTGCATCTGAGTGCAAAACAACCCTGTATAAAGAGCCCTTTAGGTCATTGACTTAATTTGTTGCATAACATGAGCCACAATATGTTCGTTTCATCGTATTTTGATCCTAGGAACTTATTACTTGCTAGAGTGAAGAGTGCCTGTGCTTTGAGGACGTTTTGTGCTCATAAACAAAATTATCAAATTGTGAAAATTTTGTATATGTACTTCTGCCAGTATGTTGTGCCCTGCCTTCACCTTTTTTTAGACCTCAAGGCCTCAACGCCATTTATCTTGTTTGCTTTCCACTCCAGGGGGGCATAACTGAAGAACAGATGCTGCAGTTTATGGGAGCACATACACGCTTGTCTCCATTGCAAGCTAAGGAACTTCTTGAGGTTTATATGCTTTGTCAGTCACCTATTGTATTGTGCCATCACTACATTTATTCAACTTTCAAAAATGTTGTTGTAGGACGATGAGGCTGGTTTTGCTTACATAAGTCAACGGGAAGCTCACCCATCCATGTATACTAATCTATCCAGACATCTTTTAAGTAGTCTTTGCTGTTCCTTGAACCTTACATGCAGTTTCTCTTCTTTTTCTTTGGCACATTAGTAAAAGAAGGAAGCAATGGAGACAAGTGTGTATTTAAACCAAGTGGGTACAATTTTATAATTTATTTATGCAGGGAGGAACATTTGACTTTCAAGCTTCTCTAAACATAGAAGCGCATAGGTCCAGAGTTTAATCATTGTCGAGATGAGGGATGCATTTTAATTGAGAATACTTGAACAAAAGGGCTACCACTGAAGCTCTGTCTAAACTGCATATTCAGTCATATTTTTAGAAGAAAACAAGTTTTTACTACCATCCTGACAATTGTGCAGACATTCGATAACCGGGTTGAGGGAGCATATTAAGAAGCGTCCACCACTGGCTACATCTGAAAAGATTCAGCAAATTGTGAGGGTAAGGAACACTATTTTCGTCAGTGTGTTCAAGAGAAATGTATTCATCAATAATGTCCATTTAATTTGTATACAAGTGTGAAAAAATTAATTTGCTAATTTTTTTATTGATGTAGCTACATATGTGAGAATATGTTAAAAATTGCCTTAGCTATTAAGCAATATTTAAAGATATGTATATGTATAAATACATCATCTTTTTGTTTGAATGATTTCAGTCCTTACCTTAATCAATTATGTAATGTCAGTTTCACATCTAATGCAATCTCGTGCATTTTAATTTTTACACTCCATAGGCTCAGGGGAGGGAAGCAATCGTTGCTGGATTTTATCATGAAGCTTATGAGGAACCACTGTTGATGCTTATGAAACGAAGAGGTGTTCATTCTGGTTTGGTGGTTAAGGTTAACTTCACTTTGTTAAATTCAAATGAATGTTTTTAGAAATTGATCTTTGCAATGCTAGTATGAGTACACATACAGATAAAATGATGTTGACTACATTGTAAATGTTTCAAGTTTTAGAGCCTAGAAAATGTATTCCAAAATGAACTTTAATTTTATACTTTATGCTGTCAGTGTAGGGCGAGGAGGGAGCCCTCTCAATGACAACGAGATTACGATCAGCAAACACATCAAAAGGACTTCCTGTGAACTACTGCTCGGGTTTCCGATCACTAAGCGTAGCATCGGCATTTGAAGTTGCTGGTTTGTATCTTCCAGTTATGTTTTAATTTTTAATGTGCATCAGCTATTTTTGCATCCAAGGATCGTGTCCCTTTTAATAAAATAAACAGAGATTATTTGATAATATTTAAGGTGTAATTTCCTAACTTGACGCACCCTGATAGGTCCCGTATTAATCCAATGACACTTAAATTAGAGCCTGTCCTTTGACATTGCAGGGGTATCACGTGAGAGTTTCAACATTGTGGTTAATGCTAAAGACTATGGTTTTAACCCCTCTGATACACCAAGAACTGATAGATCAGTAAGATTTCTGCAGTTTCTCCTATAAATGTTATCTTTTCTCTTATCTTCCAATTGGCAACTCATTCTCAAGGCCTTCAGCAATTGGCAGCATAAAATAACACTGTCAAAAAAAAAATAGCAGCATAAAATACCTGAAATGTTTCTTTCATTTTCACTAAGAAATAGGATTAATAAAATTTTGGTTTGATTTAAATTTCAAGTCATAGCCCGAATCTTGTCCGCAGAACTTAGCTTATTGCATCCACAAGTTCTTTATAGTTTATATGAGAAATCAGTAGAAACAAAAATGTAAAGAATTATTTTTTATGCATGACAATAATATATTTTTGAGTTTCTGAATAAATTTTATCCAGGGTTTTTAATTTCTAAATTTGTTGATGATGTAGCTTGTGAAATGTTGTCATATTCTGCAAATACAGGTATCAAGGAACATTGAGTTGGGTTTGGAAGCTTTACATGGCAAACACGGACCAGCATATGATAGGATTGTTCTAAATGCTGGAATGGTAGATCACTTGTTGGGATGTGCTGGTGCAGAAGACTTATCCCTTGCATTTGATAGAGCCAGGGAGGCCATTGACAGTGGAAGGGCTTGCAAGAGGCTCTTTAATTACATAAAGCTATCCCAAAAATTGAAGCAAAATTAGCCAATGAGGACTGCAATATGTTTCCATTCTTGTAACAATAGTGAATGTATAACTAGGATGATAATGGGACTGGTGGGGATTGCATAGTGGGTGATTCAGACTCATTTTGACTGAGTTCAAGATGGGTTGGGATCAAATAATGATTTGGGTCGGACCGGGTAATACATGGTATTCATAAATTAATATATAATAAAAAATAGCCCAGGCAGGTCAGTTTAAGTAAAAAATCATAACTGTTTTGTCGTCTTATCTGGTTTGGTAATACTTGCTTGGGGTGGGTTGGGATAAAATTGTCATTCTTATGTATAACTATTGTCTACTAATTTCATTTAGGAAATGTTTATCATATAGTTACTCTTGTATTATTCAAGAGTATATGAACCTAAAAAGAGAGGATTTTTTCCAAACAAATTTGAATTTGATTGTTCACTAGTTTTAATGTTATAATACCAATATTAGTTAAATCCTGTAAATCAAACAATCTCTAAAGTTGAGTTTTTTTTAGATCAAACATTTTTTTAAGCTCGAACAAGTTTCTTTTTTGAATTTAGTGTTCCCTCCTTAGGTTGAGCACTTAATTTGGCCAAATGTTTAGGTGATAGCTCAAATTATCCTTCGAAGTTAATCAAGAAACTGCTTAGCTTGTATAGTTGCAAAGACAAAAAATTTTCTTTACACTAAAACTTAATCCTGTCTTCCATCGATCTCTTCAACTCAAGTAAACCAAATGTAGACAATTCCTTCACTCAAATACCATTATTCTTTGACCTTATAAATACATTCTTGATCAGCTCTCACTTCTATCATTGTTCAACAATTTGGCATTTACTTTGGTTAACTGTCTTTGACTTTTCTTAGCTCAACACATGTTTGACCATTAATCCATAGCAAAAGTGTCTACATCACAAGATGATCATGTAATGTAAGTAATCTAATCTTTTCTTATGTGAATTTCTTGTTTTTACACACCATTTGCATGCTTGCATAACTCTTAAACCTTATTTTATTCAAGTTCGTTAGTCAATAATGTTATTATTTTATTGAGTCCACTTTTTTGTTGTTCATTTCTTCTTAATTAATTAAGTAGTTTGACATTATAAATGGATAAATATAAAAAGAGAAAAATAATAATAAAATGGCGCCCAAACCAAACCCAAAAAATAAAAGAAAACAATAAAGAATTGTTATTATTATTATTATTATTATTATTATGGATATTTGAGTAATAATGGGCTACTTTGGTAATATTATATATTTTTTAAATTACTTTCAGTTATATTTTTAAATTATAAATTTAAAAATATTTTAAATTTGATAATATTATTTGAGAAATCAAAAATAAAATTCTTATGGATATTTAAAAATACAAAAATATTTTTACTTTTAAAATTTTTAAATGTATTTTTTTCTTTAATTTTTTAAATAATATTAATATTAATATTTTATAAAGCTTAAAATTATTAGAAAATTAACTTTTAAAAACAACTCGGTTCACAACTAGACTAAGAGCAACTCCAACACACTCTATTATCTATATGTAAAGAGCAAAATTTTAATTTTATACTCCAACAAGCTCTTTACATGGTTCTTTACATCTGGATAATGCTAAAGTAACTCTTCACATTTGAAGAGTCACTGTTCATTATATACATATTATTTTATTATTATTTTTGATTTTTCTCTCTCCCTCATCTCCCGTTCTCTCTATCTCTCTTGCCGCCTCCACAGATCTGGTTGGGGCAGGGTGCCGTCGGAAGGGGGGGCGACGCCGGCCAAGGGAGGGCGCGATCGGGCGAGAGCGACGCCGACGGGGGAGGGGGTGGTGCCGTCGAACGGAGGGTGAGGGAGGCGGCTGCGCAGGTGAAGGGCTATGCGCGTTGGCTGGGAGAGAAAGGAAATATATATTAAAAAATTATTATTTTAATATAAATATAAATAAAATAGATAAAAATATTGTAGTATAATATAAAAAATAAAAAATTATTTACGCGTAAAGTAAAAATACAAAATATTATAGGAGATGCTCAAGTTAGAGTTTTGTTGATCGTTTTTTAAAAAATAATCAATGGAAGGCGCTGCCTCTGCACAACGTATTTTCCGACAATTTTCCTCTGCGTCGTCCGGCCACCCGCGTGCGTTTCGGCAATGGTTTTTTTATTCAGCGCTCCGCTTTTTCGTCCACCCACCACACCTGCCAAGATTCGTATATTCAAGCACTTGTTCTGCGGAGGGGAACGGCTGGATCGGCAGATTGGGGGCCGGCGCGGCCGTGGGGAGGGGTCGCGATGGCGGCAGTAGTTCCCACGGCCGTTCGTGGAGTCGTGAAGGCGGGTGGAGGAAGGGTAGCATTTTTTAATCAAATTTTTATCCAAACGTTGTCGTTTGGATGTACAGCAGGCCTACAGCAGGGCTAATCTATAGCAGAGCAGAGGATCCTGATCCCACAGACACAGCTCTCGGTGGGCGCTGGAACAGAGAAACTGGTATTCTCCCTCCACGCAGGCATGTCAAGCTTGCATCGATCTTCGAGTGCTCTGATGAAGAACGGAAATCCTCCACAAGAACTGCTCGACGACCTATGCAGGTTTACTCCTTCTCTGTTTCTCTTTCTTTCTTTTTGTAGAAAAAAGAGAGGCTATGGTTCCTGTTTTAGATTCTAACTACATTTGTCATTACTTATATATATATATATATACACTCAATCTATAGTTCAGGGTGTATGATCATTCACTGCTGCTGAAATTGACGTGAAAATTAAAATTGGTGCGCGCGCATTGTTGGTGGCGTAGGCTTGATGATGATGATTTAGAATTTTAGCAATGCCAGTTTGGATTAATGTGTCAACTGGGTTACTAACGAGACTTGGCATTTGAAGGTCTCTTAATTAGAATCTAGAATTCTTAGACCATTTGCTGTATTTTTATGGCACTGATTGGTTGTAAGATCCCAATGTGGTCTTGCACAACAAAATAAACAATATCAAAACGACCCAACAAAATGTTTATGGGATATTGGGTTGTTTTCTTTTAATGGCGTTAAAGAGTTGAACATAGAGTCATAGATTACCAGTGGTCCAATAGATTGGCTAGAAACAAACATTCCATGAAAGGTCTGAACTAATTCCACCATCTCCACTGCAAACCCATTGCACGATCTTTGCTGCGTGTTCTAGGATTCGCTCCGCCGCAGTGTCACTAACAAGATGAAACTCAAATTCTATGTTACATGGACATTAGACCAAATGTTCAAAAAAAGACATTAACACCACTTGCGTTTTCTTGGACATTCACCACTGTGTTGTCCCCCCTCCACTTTATTGCACTTGAACAGAATTTGTGGGGGGAAGCCATGAGAGAACTGAGCAAACCCGAAAACCCCCCGCCAGGTGTCTGGTCAAGGATAACATCTATGGGACCT
This sequence comes from Taxillus chinensis, assembly GCA_023512835.1. Lineage (NCBI taxonomy): Eukaryota > Viridiplantae > Streptophyta > Magnoliopsida > Santalales > Loranthaceae > Taxillus > Taxillus chinensis. Next base: position 9,317,678 of record CM042091.1, read on the forward strand.
TGAGTTGACGGGTGGGGGGCTGTAGGCGGAGACAGGCGCCAAGTTTCCTACATGCAACGAGCTGTTTTGTATGTTTTGGACTGATAAAGAAGAGCTTGCAGGTGGCATTTCATCATAAATCATAGCAGTGGCACTAGGTGCTTGAGAGTTATATCCATGGTTCTTAAAGGGTGGAGGCGTCCCCATTTGGGATTGAAAGTTTGGATGATGACTTCTAATCAGTGGTTTCTGTTGTTCAAACATATGTGGAGAAGGAAGGTGGTGAGAGTTGCTCACAATCAAAACAGGAGGCTGATGTAATATTTTTGATGAGATTGCCCTGCCAGTAAGACAAGAAGCATCCATATGATTTGCAACATATTGAAGTTCTGGAATACTGATGATCAGGGTTGATGGACTATGTGGTGGTGAAGAAGTCCAAGGAGCAGGTGGATTATTTGGCATATTATAATTCTACAGCCCAGCACTGACCTGGGAAGGGTAGGATGGAACCTGGTTTAGTGAAATAGACCCAGTGTTTGGGATTCTCAAAGTGGTTTCAGGCTTCAGCCTATGGGAAGTTGTTCTGGGATGAGGATTCATTTTTGGCAGGCGTTCAACCTTGGCAGACATAATCAGTAGACAAAAAAGAGAAAATCTGAAATCACATGCAAGCTACCAGTTGGCGCTGGAATGAAAATACAAACAAAAATCCAGAAAAGAGAGGAGATCAAGAAAGAAACCCCTGATTTGATGATAGATAATCTGAAATTGGGAAAATGCACGCACCCAGTTAACAATGGAAATGTGGAATTAGAATACAAACAAAACAGTGAGGAGAAAAGATCAAATGAAAAGAACCTAATTCGATGACAGGAAATATAATCATTGGTAAGATCCTAATTCGATGATAGGAAATCAAACAAAACATCATTGCGGTGGGTTTAAGAGAACAGATTGACACCAGCAAATATTAACAAATATGCCACCGCATCTGCCGAAAACAGAGAATCAAATGCAAAAACACCAAATTTGTGTTTTCAAATACTAGAGTTTGGGTATCATTTCAACGGTAAATGATACAGAATTTAAATCCTAAATACACTCACCAAACAACAACCTTGTCATGAGCTTCAGTTTTCAAGCTCTAGCTATCCATAAGAGTTTTTTTGACATTTTTTGACATTATACTGATAATACTGCTATTACTGCCAGTTGTCTCTCTTTCTCCTCATTTCCTTTGTGCGCTTGCTTGTATGAGTGTACTTTCCATTAAGAACACAAAGACATTTAAGTTATGCATTATGCCCCATGTTCACCTTTTTCTGGATGCATGTAGGTCTTGGAAGAAACAGGCTTTGATGTTTCAGATCTTCTCAATAAGGATGAGTATATTGAACTTATTTTTGGACAGCAAAGGGTGCGGTTATATATAATTACTGGTGTGAAGGATGATACTCCCTTTGGCCCACTTACTAAAACGGAAATAAGTGTATGTGCTACATAAATTTCTCTCTTGCAATTTTGCCTTAAATTGTACTTTCTGAAGGAAGAGATGCCGGAGATTTCGCATTTACCATTTTTTGGCATCTAAATCACCAGGAAGACTTTGTTCATCAAGTTCTGGTCTTGAAAAAAGAACTGGCCTTGTATCAAACTTCTTTGGCTTGGGAGAAAAAATGTTAAAGTTTTTGACCCTAAAACAAGTTTTCATAATCTCATGCCACTGTGCCCCTTTCTCCCAATGATGCACTGCATTTAATTTGATTTATATATTTAATAAGATTTTCTTTCCCGATAAGTAGGAGGCACGTATTTAGGATTTTTTATATCATACGTTCTTTTTTCTGAATTCTTTAAATACTGTTTTGTAGTCTATGATTCTGACAGTTTTCCTGGGGCAGATTCCCAATTCTTTCTTTCTTTCTTTCTTTCTTTATTTTTTAGTTTCACCATAGTTCATTGATAAAGCAATTATCTGAGCATGTTACACTCATCCCTTAATCACACTAGAGTTCAGCTTTTGGGCTAGGCTTTTTTTAATAGGGCCTAAGGATAATCTTCTCATATAGAGCTACTTTCATTGTATCCAATTTTCATTTTTGTAAACTCACATATGTATCAGATAGTACTGTTTTGAGAATTCATTTGTTCTCTCCTTGTAGGAAATTGCATGGCAGCGGCTTGATGAGCTGCTACCAGCAAACGGTGACGTGATATCTCGTAGTATTACAGGCCTCAAGCTTTACATGGTTTCTCCCTTTTTGGCGTGAGTATCAGGCATATATATTAAACATCTGGTCAATGTCTTTTAGATGCATAGATGTTTTACTGAATCCGGCATTTTTTATGCAGATCCCTTAATGAATGGATTTTAGCAAATCAGCCTGCAACAGCTCTAAAACCTGATATGCCTTTAAGAGGTTTATTTTGTTATATTCATTTATTCACGTAAAATAGAAATTTTAGTAGATTAAGTATGTTGGCCTCTTGCTAGATTGAGTTTGACAGTTTTTGTAGATACTATATTGGGAAAAACAGATTACAGTCCGATCCTTTGTTATTGCTCTGTATCACCATTATTAGTTTCTTTCTTGCTTTTGTTCCTTTCCCCTCCTGACTAAACAATGACTGACAATAGTTCAGTTTGTTGAAAGAAGTTCGTGTTGGGGAAGTAATTAAGCTTACATGAATGATGGAAGTTGCTCGTGTTACTCATTCTGCTGAACGCCTGGTGAGTGTTAGTGAAATTTGTTACTTAATATTTTATTTATTAAATAAAAATGTGGGAATAAAATTCTAATATTGGAAAAGAACTATAATCTTATGAAGGGTGTTTAAATTCAGCTTTGTGTAGGTATCCTTTTTGATAGTCTATGAGGCAATAATTTGGAAAGTATTATTTAAAATTTTAAAGATAGGAGCAATGTAGGATCAAAACTAGTTATTATTTAAAATTTTAAAGATAGGAGCAATGTAGGATCAAAACTAGGCAGTTGGCAAGAGGATGATCCTATCAAACACAACACTTTATTTTTTAAAACGTTTGTTTATGTATTTATCTTTTGTAGAACTATTTACTAAAATTTATCATGAGATATGACTGCATCCATATTGGCTCATGTGGCTTGATTTCATCCCAAATCTCGCCACTAGCAAGAGCTTTGTGTACCGGGTTTTAAAATGATCATTTATCAAAATTGTTACTGCTTGTTTTTTGGGTTAGGTATCGGTGTTTGGAAAGCAAAGAACAGCTCTACGGGAAGCAACACTCTCAGATAGTAGACATTCAGCCACCAAAACCTGCGGCGGATGCTAAGCCAATGGACCCGGGTCCTGGCATGAGCTTCAGAACTTTCAGGTTCGATTTGGCTCCAGTCTTTCAAGGCTTTGATACAGCCTTCTCTGCCTAAATTTTGTATCAATTTCTTTCTGTAAAGAGTTCGATCAAATGCCCACAATTAACTCTCCTTTTCTTAGGCCAGTAGGCTACTTCTGTGGTCTGCTTGTTAACATTTTGCATTTGTAAAACTTAAAATGGTTGTACATTCTTTTCAGAAACCTCAATGGTATAATAATATTTTTTTATTATTATTATTATCTCTGGAGATTTCTTTAGTTGTAAAAAAAAAAAATTATCCTCAACTCTAACCATCATCTTTATTTTAACTTTCTTTTTATTTAAATAATAACATATATCTCCTCCTCGTGTACCCTCGCCGAGTCAATCACTGGGTGCAGCGAGTCAACTCTCCTGCCTTACAAAATTATATGTATTGATGGAAAAAATAATAATTATGGCATTAAACACATCAATCTTGCATGCGAGTCAACTCTCCTGCGTCAGGAGGAATTCCTCATAAAGTAAAAGAAGGAAAAAATTAAATTAAAAAAATATTTTCCCCAACAAGACCAATTGCATTCATAAGTAGTTAAGGACTATATGTTATTCAATTGGCAATATCATCCGACATTCCGATTTTTAAAAACGCGTCACATCACCCTAACGCATCCATCCATGATATATCAAAACAAATGCTATACCAATTAATTACCGACGTCTGCAACACACCAAAGCTCAAATGCAAATTCCATGTCTCAACCCACCAAGATATAACAACAATTTTGTAGTATATCATTAAACCACGAAGGAATGAAAATTACATGGCCATTAAAAGTGTGTCAAATTTAATAAACAAAGTTGCCTTCATAGAGATCTAATTCAGCTTCATGATGAATATTTTCTTCATTTAATTGGTAGCAAAGCATGTCAACTTTTTTATTTTTATTTTTTATTTTTTTATATTTAAATATATTAAAATTTAATACATATATTATATTATATAATTTTAATTAAACAGTTAGATTTCATATGAATAATTATAAAATAAATTTAAAATAATATTAATTATATTCAATTATATTGATTAATTTTAAATTTTAAAATAATAAAATATAAATAAATAAATAAATAAAACACAGCTTTAGGGATCCCCTGGACTGAGTCATTGGCCTTGATCAGTCCATTTAAAATGTAGACCCTTTTTTATGCTCGGTCCATTGAGGGCTGGGGTGTGTCGAGCTGACCCATTTTACATCCTTATATATAATTATTAAAAGTAAAATTAAAAAAAATTACCATCACAACAGCAACGAGAGTTACCAACACGTAATTGAACAACGTAGCTCTCCAAGCCGGCAACTTAGGATTAGTGAAACAACTACTGCTACCTAGAGAAGGAGGTTCAGCATGAGCCTTATTGCGTGGAACCTCTTATGGCGGAGGTTTCGCTGGATGTTGCCCAAGTAGGAGTGCTTGAACGACTCTTTTAGCTTAATTCCATGTAATGATAAAGGAAAAATGAATGCAAAAAACTTAAAAATGAACTCTATCATCGCCACAGCTTATCGCCAGCAAGTTACTGTATAGTATGATATATTAAAATTATGTGAATTTAATATTTTTTTTTAAAAAAATTACATATCAGTATAATTTTAATATAAAAAAATTATTAAAATAATATAATTTTAGTGAATTATACCAAATAAACATGTTGCTACCTCTCTCAATGATTGCGCCGCTACATATCTGGGTCCATTAATTAAAAAGGAACAGGCAGAGTTGAAAAGGGTAGCAATTTGCTCTACTTAAATAGCAAAGCAAATTGTGCGATCGGGGTTGGCAGCCGGCGTAGTCACTGAGAGTGGCGACAGTAGCAGTGCGGTCATTGAGAGACATAACATCGATTGGAGATGGTGTGCGGTGATGGTGGAGTTTGTGTGTAGGTTTGTGCGAGATCAGTTTGGGGAAGTTGAGGGTATTTTGGGTTTTTTCCTTATTTTATTTTGGATTGTTAGATAACATTAAATAAGATGTGATGGTTTAAGAGTAATTTTGAATAAGATTTGATGAATTTTTAAAATAATAGGCCAATGTAAGCACACTATAATTTAATAATAATAAAAGTTTGAAAACAGTTTTGAAATACCATGGGTTCATAATTGTTGTTAAAATTTATTTTTAAGTTTATAAGTTTTGATTTTTGTATTATATTATTTTAATTATATTGAATTTCGTATTAAATTATAATGTAAAAATAATTTTTATTTAAAGAAAAAAAATTAAAAAAATAATATTTATTTTTGTTGTTGCATGTATATGCGAAAACAAACGTAGATTTAATTATTGAATTGCAGAAAACTTTGTAAACTGAGGAGGGCAAGCAAGAGCAAAAATATGAATCATGCAAGACAACCACGATAACCAAAAGGAAGGAATATAGAAAGTGAAAAACATAAGGGGCGGGTAAGATGCTGGCAAAAAGCAAGTGTCAAGACCATTAATAATCATGCAGACCTAACCAAACCAACCATGAATCATGCAGAGACAACCACGATGAAAATAAAATAAAATAAAACACTAAGAAGTATATTCTTCATAAATCTGATCTCATTTAAAAAGGAAGTTTAGCCTGTTATGGAACTTTAATTTAGAGTAAAATCATGTAAAAGGTAACTGCTGAAGAACCAAAATAGAAGAGCATGAATGCTGTGATTGGATCTAAGTTGATAAAGAAACTATAAATTGTCAACTGATCACATATCCTTTGAGAGAAGCATGCAAATAGGATACGTAAAGAAGTAAATTCTCTGAGATTGAACGACTTCAGCGATGGGTTTTTTCCACTGAATTGTCCTCGTAGAACCAATGAGCATACTCAACAAAAAACAAAATCCTTTCAAATGACTGTTGGTCTTCCTTTGGAACATTCAAGACGAACCGGCTGCACAGGGAAAAAAATTAGCTTCTATTTAATAAGGCTTCAGGGCATATCATTCAAGCCAGTTTTTTCTACAACCCCATTTGAGGCCACTGTATGAAGAAGGACGACAAAGGAAAACACAGTATGGGAAATAAAGGTATAAGCTCTAGCTCCCTGGGCCACACGAGCACTAAAGATGGTTCCATCCAGTGGGGGGTGGATGTTTGTTTCTAGCCAATCCATTGGACCACTGGCAATCTATGTTCAACTCTTTAATGTCATGAAAAGAAAACAACCACCCAATATCCCATAAACATTTTGTTGGGTCGTTTTGATATTGTTTATTTTGTTGTGCAAGACAACATTGGGATTGAACAACCAATCAGTGCCATAAAAATACAGAAAATGGTCTAAGAATTCTAGATTCTAATTAAGAGACCTTCAAATGCCAAATCTCGTTAGTAACCCAGTTGACACATTAATCCAAACTGGCAAATTTTAATTTTCACGCCAATTTCAGCAGCAGTGAATAATCACACAAACTGCTCTGCTCTGCTGTAGTTAAAGTAAAAACGCAAAAACTCTTTTTTATAAGTAATTTTTTTTATATCAAACGAATTTTTTAATGTTTATACCTATAAAATAAATAAAAACATTCTTTTCAAAACAATACAAAGACTAAAGTTAGAACAATGACTGTTGGTCGTTTAAAAAACATAATCAGTGGAAGACGCTGCGTCTGCGCAACGTAATTTCCGACCATTTTCCTCTGCGTCGTCAGGCCACCCGCGTGCGTTTCGGTAATAGTTTTTTTCAGTGCGCCGCGTCCACCCACCACACGTGCCAAGGTTATCGCTTTTCTTATGGTTTTTTTCCCATCTCTAAGATTCGTATATTCAAGCACTTGTTTTGTTGATTTTCATCTTGTATTTGTATTCTGATTTTCAGGTTCATGTATACAGGACCATTGCTGCTCACTCCATCATGTCTGCCTGGGCGTTGGACCACGAATCACTGAATGAAAATGTGAAAAAGCTTCAATATGCCCTCAGAGGCAAGATGTACCTCAAAGCCACTGAGCTTCAGGAGGAAGGAAAAAAGGTACACAAACTTGTTCAGTTTAGGGTCTTGTTTTTGGTATGTTATTTATTCATATGCACACGCGCACACATACATGATACATCCCATCTTTGATCGTGAGCTTCTCTGTTTCCAAGATTTATATCAGCTTATAAAGTAACTTATTAGAAATTTTTACTTCCAAGTATATGCGGGTGGACATATATTTCAACACAATTCAGTTTCTTTTTGCATCTTCTTACCAGGAAAAAAAAAACTTTATTTAACATGTACAGATCATTTTCTTAAATGTCGGGAACCCTCATGCTCTAGGACAGAAGCCCGTGACATTTTCTCGCCAGGTTCATTGCTGCTGTGATTTGCCATGTTTCTGTTTTTGAGTTTCTTAGGCAATTCCATGTAATTTGTGTGTTGAACCCGGTGCATTCGTGCTTTGGCTGCAGGTGATTGCTCTGTGTCAAGCTCCATTTCTACTAGATGATCCTAATGTAGGACTCATATTCCCCGCAGATGCAATTGCAAGAGCTAAGCTCTATCTTTCATCTACTGTGGGTGGCCTAGGTATTCATTCCTAAAATTAATGCATGCCTTGCGATTGATGTTAGTATTGGGGAAATCAAGTGTCTAGTAGAACACCAATCATTTGCACTTCATACAGTTATTGAATGTTTTGAATTCAGTAACGTGACAACAGCTAAAGCACATTGTCACTTTGACTAATTTTTTTTCCCCACGTTAATTTATGATTCTATGTATTTTTAAAAATCTTTTTTGCATGTTTGGCTCTTGGTTACCAATATGCTTTTCTTCTCCTTCACTTATAACTTAAAGCATATTGCTTGTTTCTCTGCATCTTGCTTGTGTAGTTGGTTCTTTTTTGTTTGCATGTATTCATTTCTGACAGAGATTTTGAGTTAATCCGTTACAAATGTTCTTATTAAAATATAGGTGCTTACTGTGACACTCGAGGCCTTCCCGTAATAAGGAAGGAAGTGGCAGAGTTCATTGGAAAGCGCGATGGATATCCATGGTGATAATACTAGGCACTAAGTGCACTTCAGATATAGTGTTTAAAAATTTATTTTTGAAGCTGGATCTGAGTTGGTTTATATTTTAACATCATAATGGCAGCAACCCAGAATTCGTACATCTCACTGATGGTGCCAGCCAAGGAGTCCTGCAGATCTTGAATACATTGATACGTGGTGAAAAGGATGGGGTATTGGATCGTTCATCATTTGCTTCCCTTCCAAAACTCATTTTGCAGCTTGTGTTGAATAGAAATTGTTATTTTTTCCCAGGTATTGGCCCCGGTTCCACAATACCCGCTTTATTCAGGTGCATTAACTCTATTTGGTGGTTCTCTGGTTCCATATTACCTGGAAGAGACTCAAAATTGGGGTCTAGATATTCTTAACCTTCACCAATCAGTTGCAGAAGCTCGTGCTAGAGGAATTATCGTATGTGCATCAAATTGCTTGGCTTGTGCTTGATTCTAAATTGAAATAATAAAACCTATTGAAACCTTTCCAGGTCCAATTCAACAGAGTTTTTTAACTTTTACCTTTTAGTCTTCAGAAAATTTCTGCTTTGTATTAGCTGTACTACATAGTGTCCTTTCTTAAAAATTTTGGTACAATGATGCAATTTTAACATTTTCTGATGAACTATGATGATCAGGTGAGGGCTTTGGTGATTGTAAATCCTGGAAACCCTACTGGTCAGTGTCTCAGTATAACCAATTTAAAAGAAATATTGCAATTCTGCTTCAAAGAGAAGATAGTAGTGCTTGCAGATGAAGTTTACCAGCAGAATATATACCAGGATGAACGACCATTTGTTAGTGCTAGAAAGGTGTGGTAAAATGATAAATCTGCTTAAGAATCGGTAAATCCTATAGAATAAATTATTGTTCTGATATATTATGAATATGAGAAGTATTTAAATTTGAATGATCAAATAATCTTCTATGGAAGAAAAGGAAAATCGTTAGAGTTGACATTTTCCCCCCACTCTGAAAGGTTCTCTTTGATATGGGTTCCCCAATGAACAAGGAGCTCCAGCTTGTTAGCTTCCACTCTTTGTCCAAAGGATATTCAGGTGAATGTGGACAGCGAGGTGGATACTTTGAGATGGCTAACATTCCTCCACAGGTTTGCTTTTCTTTCTAAATTCTATTTACAAGTGTCACGCGCCAGACAATGTTTCAGTCGTCAGGTTTTCTAAAATTGAATTTCTCCTGGTCTGCACAAATTCCTGATGCTCAATTAAGTTTCCATGATCTGGTATTGCAGACTGTTGATGAGATATATAAAATTGCATCGTTGTCAGGCTGTCCAAACATTCCTGCACAGATATTTGTAAGTAGAGATTTAGTTGTTCCACTTAGCACAATATTATTAAAGAAGTAGAAACAAATTGATTATTGAAAGTCCTATTCCTATTCCATTGCTGTTGTACCCACGCTTGATTTCTTGCATGGAGACTTGGACTCCCATCAAACAGTTATGCCAGTGTAAATAATACTTGTTTTCCTCTTTTTACAGATGGGGCTGCTGGTCAATCCCCCCAAACCTGGAGACCTCTCATATGATTTGTTTGCAACTGAGAGGTACAGTTTCTGGTTGATTTAATTTCCTACGAACATACTTTTTGAACTTGTATAGGCCTTTTTGGATTTTCATTCGAACATTTATCCATAATTAGTTTTGTTTGCCATTGGAACCAGCAACACTATAAAGTGTAAGTTTTGTCATGCAGTGACTAGGAAAACTTCTTTGGTTTATCAATGCATTCAGGCATAAATGAATAAAAAAAATCATTCTGTGATTATTGGATGGTTGGAATCACAAGATTACAAGAATAGGCTCTTATATTTTTTAAGAAGTGACTAGGAAGTTTCATAAATCCTAACTTCTGCAGAAAGGGGATCCTTGAGTCACTGAGGAGAAGAGCACATGTGATGACTGATGGATTCAACAGTTGCAGAAATGTGGAATGCAATTTTACAGAAGGTAAAATATAAATAAATCTATATACTGGTGCAATTTTACCTCATTATTATTAATATGCGTCATCCCAAATGAACAATGTTGACTTCAATTCAGGAGCTATGTACTCATTTCCCCGAATATGCCTGCCACCTAAAGCAATAGCAACCACTGAGAGGGCTGGACAAGTTCCGGACATGTTCTACTGCCTCAAGCTATTGGAGGCCACTGGCATCGCCACTGTCCCTGGTTCAGGATTTGGTCAGAAAGAAGGGTAACTAATCAACTGGAAATTTGATGTTAATTAGTTCCTCAATCTTAGATACAATAGTAAGATGGACGTTTATGTACAATGTTAGGGTCTTTCACTTGAGAACAACTATCTTACTGGCCGAGGAAGACGTGCCCGTGGTCATGGCCAGTTTCAAGAAGTTCAATGACGAGTTCATGGAGCAATATGAAGAAGATCACTCTCTTCTGATCTATAAGTTCTTCTTCTTTGATCATTGTTTATGAAGACCAATTCTGCTTGAAACAGAACTTGGATATTTAGTAGAAAACCAAACAAATAAAGAGCAACGCATGATCAATCTTCTTTGATCAATGTTTATGAAGACCAATTTCTTTCCCCTGCTTTCTCTGAAACCTAACCTCGTCCCTGCTGCCTGCTTGAAACCGGACTTAAATATTTAGTAGAAAGCGATAATGGGAAACGCATGATGGTTGTTATCATCTCCCAATCTTTAATCCAATTATGATGTTTTTAATGATTAATGCATTCTGATTTTCTTTTAAGAGAGAGAGAGAGAGAGAGAGAGAGAGAGAGAGAGAGATGCCATAATTACTAAGCGGTAAATTGCTACAGAAGTTACTACCATGAGAAGGTATACTGGTAAGGTGTTGGGTATCACCACACCAGTCAGGTTGCATTCTCATAGCTCATGGCTTATAATATATTAATATCCTCTGAATTTGTTACACAGGTAAATGGTGGGAAAAAAATGTAAAACCACATTGGAGGTCAGGACAACCACAACCCAAAACTCAACCACCGTTAGTTTTTTAACTATCTCAAATCCCCTTAACCTTTGACACAGATACTAATACTATACCGTTAGTTTAGTTGATTGCATTATTCCTAAACAACCACATGTCAAATTGTTGAATTAAATATATATAAAATCTTTGTAAGTCCAAATAAGTTTTAAAGTAATTTTTCCTATTTTAAATTTTGTTACTATAATTTGAAGATCCCTTTCATAAATAATCTATTTGTTTGGATTGCTTAGAGTAACTCCAACAGGGTTATTTTATTTTATTTTTAATTTTCCCAGATTGTGATCTACTTATGCCAAAGGGTAGGTAGATATAGAGATCGATCGAGGAGAGAGGAAGCTACAGAGCCTCACCGCGACTCAGTCGAGAAAATATGGAAAATTACAGGTCCTATGAACGAGAGAGAGAGAGAGAGAGAGAGAGAGCAGTGGATAAAATAGAGAAAAAAGAAGAGAGTGCGGCTGCGGAGAAGACGGTGAGAGCTGACGGAGGAAAGATATGGTGAGAGAAAGTAACGGAGTGATAAAAGAAAAAAATAATATAATAAGATGTAAAAAAATAAATAGATATTTTATTTTTTAAAAGAGTATAAATTTTATTTGTAGAGGGTAAAATAAAAAATTTATTTTAATTCTCTATTTATTTATAAAGTATAAAAAACCTTTTGATGGGTGGTTATTATAATTATTTTGTCATGATTAGATTTGGCCCATTTGGGTTACTCGATAATCTAATCACTATCAATAAATGCAAGTTATGTGTAACATTATTTTTAAATTAATTTAAATTATTAGTTTTTGATTTGCTTTATCCTGAAATAATAATAGTTAGGCGTTTTATCGAATTTATTAAAGTTTAAACACAAGTGTTTGAAATAATTAAATTATTATAAGTTAAAAATAACTGTAAGGGGCTGGCGCCAAAATCTACGTGGATTTGCTGGCGGGCGTAGTCCGCAAGTTTCACGGGCGCCTTCACTTTCCGTAAGCAGACTTTACCTTGGGCATCACGATCGCCTCGGGTTCCTTTCTCTTCCTAAATTATGCACACACAAAGCGCTCTCTCACTCTCTCTCTCTCTGACACTCTCTTACACACACACACACTTTCTCTCACACACACACTGTACTACCATGGTAACATCAACTTTGAATGCGAGTCTTCCTTAATTATAAACCCCATCCCTAAGTGGCATGTCCCCTCCTACCACGTCTCCTCAAAAGACTGGGACTCACTTCCCCAAGTCTTTTTTCATCCCCACCAAAAGGTCCAATCTCTCTCTCTCTCTCTCTCTCTTTTTCTGAACAGAGCGAGTTTTTTCACCTTCCAAAGCAAGCTAACTTTGTTCGAGAGATGGGCGTGCCGGAGAAGCTGCCGCCGCAGATGGACGGAGTTTGCCCGGACACCGAAGGACAGAAGTGGGTCACCGCCGGAAGTCCGTTACTGGCTCCCTTGAGGCCTGTTTACGCCAAGCGGCTGTCGGCGGCGGCGGTGGTGGTGCCGAAGAGGGGCTTGGAAGAAGAGGACGAGGGAGAGTACCGTTCGCCTCCAACCACGCCGACGGCCAAGGAAGCCAGGATTCCTGCTCTGCTGTCGTGCCCGCCGGCTCCGAGGAAGCGGAAGCCCTCCCGGAAATGCCGCCGCAGCGGCTTCAGGGCGTTTTTTAACCCTCCGGACTTGGAATCTGTTTTCGTACTTCATGCTAGGAAGACTAATTGACCTTGTTTAGTTTTTCTACTCTGTTTCTGTAGTTTGTGCAATTCTAATTCTGCTAATAGTTGCTGCTGCTACAAGTTCCATTCACAGCGCTTTGTACATATAAATAACATGGCTACTACTACATATTCATTTCTCTAACTTGGGATCATGAATTCATTATATCTTCTTCTTTTTTTAACCGTCTAATCCTGTGTATTTGGGATATGCTAAAACAACGGGCTATTATCAATGCCCTTTTGTTATCTCCTATCCTCGGGTCTGATAGGGGTTTTTTTTTTTTTTTGTGGAGTTCAAAATGAAAGGGGAAAAAAAAAGAGGTCGACTAGCACTATTTACATTTGAGTTCTACTTTCAAAGTGGTTCATTATCTTCCCTGCACTTTTCTCACCAACCCAAAAACAAAATCAAAAGTTTTGGTTTTATGTATTTGTAGCAGCCTTTCCTCTTCACGAAAGTCTAAAGAAAAGTTCAAAACCAAAGCAAATGTGTTTGGAATCAAGCAGCAAAGTAGAACAAATCGCCCCCAAAAGGGGCAAGAAAATGCTGCAATTCAATAACATGGCTGAGTATTCAAATTTTAGTTGGGGTCGTGTGAAATTAAACTTTCTTCCATTGACGCTGATTAACTGGGGCATCTTAAAAAAAACACTAATCTGTCTTCTGGGCTAATGTTTTTTTTTTAAAACCATGCTCCGTTCAAATTGAAAGAAACAACAGAGGATTAAGCTGCCCTTTGTCGCTTCAACTGTTTGTTTCATAGCCAAATCGACCTGTTCATGGACTCGAGTAGCCAAAAAGTTGCTCAAAGCCAAAGAAAGAAGGTTAAATCGCCATCAAATTCAAAAGGGGATGACTGGGTGAGAGGCTGCTGCACGGATGCTTCCTTGGGTGAATTTTTGACAAAAAGGGCAAAAAAAAAATTCCACATGACACACTTCCCAGTGTCCTTTCACAACTTGAAATTTGAAATTTGCATGGTTCTCCCTGTGTCAGCAGAAGCCCTCCAACTCCGTTCTAGTCTTTTGGTCTGCCCCACAGGCGACTCTCACCCATATTCGACAGTCTGCTCAGGGCTCTTTTTTTATCTTTGTGATTGTGGCCTTGTGGGGGGGAAAGTTCATTCACTGTTATGCTTTTAAGATATGCCTCATTAATTTAGAAAACGACGAAATACAACTGGGGAAGGTGGAGCATATAATTGGAATCCAATGCGAACACTTAAAAAGCACTTTCTGTTCTGCGTCACCATCGATACTCCTCGCTAAATTTATTAGTGCCACAATAATGAAGCAACCATAATACTTCATCTTCATGTATAAAATATCCGATTTTAGTGTGTGTGTGTGTGTGTGTGTGTCTATATATATATATGCGTCATTTTAATGTCCTGCCGTCTTAATTCTTTAATTTGAGCTGTGAGATACAGATAACAGATGTACTGGTCCAAATTTAAGTTTCTTAACTATAGCGCTGTTCCTACACTGAAATGAAACTTAAATGACGAAAATCTTTACGGTTGAGGCTAAACTTTTATATATATATATATATATATATATATGATTTTGTTTAAATGAGAACCTTAAAACTTTAATATAGGTTGTTGAATGGTATAATAAATAATTACTATAAATAAAGAACTTTAGTTAAATTCAAATCTAAATCGTTAATTACATATCTAACCACTTAAATTAAAAGTTTTCACACATAAATTAAGTTAAAAAAATTAATAAATTTATTTATACATGTTTTGTTAAAATTACAAACATCGAGTTTGACTAGTATGTACTTCGAAGTTTGAAACTTTAATAAAATTTGCATTCAAAATACAAACTTCAAATATAATTTGTGACTAATATTATTTCATGTAAATAAATTTATTGGAAGTTTTAGTTAGTGCTTTAAGAGCATCCACAACAGCTTCATATTTTCTATTTCTATCTTAAAGCACTATTAGTAGATTCTTTATAAGAGTTTGTTTTCTTTTATTTAAAAAAAATCAAAATTATAAAATCATTCTCATAACAAAAGTTTTATATTTAAATTTTTATATAGAATTTATATATTATTTTATAATATATTAAAAAATACTGTTTACTTCATATAATTATTAAATTACATATAAAAATTTCTTTTACCTTCTCACTTTTATATTTTTCATAACTTTTATTTTTATTTTATATTATGTTTTAAAAAATATTATTTTAATAATATAAAAAGTGATTTAGAAAATATACTATAGTATATATTTATATAGAAAAACAAAAATAGTTTAAATATACAATTTTAAGAAAAATAAATTTAAAGCACAACTTATTAATTCTCATGAAACTCTAATTCAGTGCTCCAATTGAGTGGATATTGCAGTTTGGATTTTTTTTAAGAAATTAATTTGTATAAAGCTATTATTGAATTCGGGGGGGCAACAAAGATGAACGGTCCCCGTATGTGGGGGGAGAAGTGACGACAGGTCACAACTCAACTCTTTCCTTGTTGTCGTATTTGATTAGCCGACTTTCATGTTTGAACACTCCAACTCCAAGCCAAGCAGGGCCTCACGTAGCCCTGCGAGTGGTGGTCTGCATGTGGATGAAGAAGGAATGGGCTACCTGGCACCTGCACACCGTCGGTAATTGGACAAGATTAGCGGGCCAAAAAAAAAAATATGAAGTGCGTCCTAGGACATAAAGACAAGGCCCCATGCATTCTGTTCATAGATTGAGATATTAATTTTTATTTTTTTATTACTTTTTTAAAAGTTGCTGTTTACTCTATTGGTGTATAATGTGAGAGCCTTCATTGTATTGGACAACAATGTGAGAGCCCTCGGATCATGGATGCACTATCCCCATCACATGGATGTACTATAATATATTCCAAAAACCCATGGCTCCGCCACATAGCAATGAAAATGTTGCAGTAATGTTGAGATTTGTGTTCTTTCAATTTCAACTTAAAATTAGAGTCATCCATATGGTAACTCTCTTGTCCTGCGTCCAGATGAAACTTATAATAAACTCATGAACCAAATAGAGTTGGTGAATGGTCTTTAATCGGTCTGAAATAGCTCGATTGCCCAGCTGTGTTAAGATCCGAAATATCATGGACTGATCCACTGTCTGTATAAGAATTGTTATGTCACCCTTCTCTACTTGTCCTACAATTTTAAGGGTACTTGGATGTATGGGCCTTCCGCATCTCTGGCCTCTTCTAGCTGCACTTTACTGTTTTCCTCGTCTAGCTCCTCTCCCGTTACCATCTATAACTTGGTGTGACACTTTTTCCTCCTAGCTAAGGACAGATTTCGAGATCGCACTTGATCCATGAGTCTACTGTTTTCTGCATTCCTGCTGTTTATTCCACCTTTGTAATGTCCATACTCTTGATATCATTTTTCTTAGGCGGTCACCTTTTTTAATAATATCTAACTTTAAATAATAAAAAAAAAAAGAAATTTTTGTCTTACTCCAATAGTTTCTCAGCCGTTATCTTATTCTACCTGTTAAAAAAACGATCTCATTCTTGTTTAGCTAAGTACATACCATCATACCGTATGAAGAATGGGGTCTGAAAGACCCTTCAATGCCACCAATGAAGCAACTGTGACCCCTCTTTTACCTAGGCACGACACCATCCCTCAGTTCTTCAAATTTATGTTGATGTTCTTCATCTGTTCCTTGTTTGAGTTTATGGATTCACACCTCTATCAACATGAAATTTTTGGTGTCAAACACTAGTCCGCCCATCAAAGTGGATTCTTTTATTAGAATCTATCAAATCTGCTGCGAAGCATAGTCATTGGACAAAGTCAAGTTGGAGGTTATTTTGTTAATTTGTCTTAAGCAAGTGTTTGAATCATTATACCCTAGGTATCAAATACCAAACATGTATCTAGATTCTAGACAATACAATACAAGAGTTTTACCTGCTTCTGAATTTTAGCTCGTAATAAACCCAACATGCAAGCCACTATTATATTAGAACATATATGTAATATTAATAATACCCAACAACTTTTCCCAACGTTAGGGGTCCAGATTTTCAATGGTGCTGCATTGTCCATTGGGCATCAACACTACGGGCCTGATATTCCTCCCTCATACCAGCCGCCACCCTGATTAAACGTCCGCTCGAAGACCACTGCGTTGCTGAGCTCATTAAGCATCATGTTGATCCTAGCATCCATCTAGCTATCCTTCATATAGTAGCCATTTTTAAAGGCTTTTCTCGATTAATTCCTCTTTTGTACGTTTGTAGCCTTAGCAGTTCAGAGTAGTTGAGGATGATCGGGTGGAGTCAAATCTGGCTTCCCATGACAATGCCATACCTTGAACCAGATACTCTACATTTCTTGATAGGACATTGGCTACGTTGCCTGTTTACAAGAATAATGAGAAAAGGCTAAGGAAGCTATATTAATAATGAGAATCCATTCAAGAACAACTACTTCAAACTGTCTTGAATGGACACCAAAGTCACTATATTAATAAATCACTAAGTGTTGAAAAATGCAGCAGCTGTGACAGAGCACTGTAATCGATGTCCAGATAATGAGGATATCCCGGAAGACATTCGAGCACCAGAATAGTAGAGGAGCATATAAATTTGAAATTTTAAACTTAGAATCAAAAAATTATATAATTCATCATTAGTGGCAAGACTTCTATGTCAATGATTAATAATACTTCAGTTCTCGGGGAGAACAGATAGTAACTAATAAATGAAAACATCTTTACCAACGCGGAGTAAGCAAGATCCACTATTATAGACTACAGCTTCTTGAACCCACGATAAGGGAACTGTAATAAGCACCATTCATGTCACCATTAGCCTTAATTAAAAACTCAATACCCCAAGCAATTGCTTCTGTCATCGATATCAAGGCAAGTCTTGGTCACTCATTTGTCACAATACGCAACTACATTACAAAATAAATTTGAACTTCCACGGAAAAGGAAAAGGAAAAAACAAATAAATCAAAATTTGAACTTTACAATTTATTATCAAAGGAGACGAGAACCATAGCAGCTAGACATAGCCAACCTGAGTTCTTAAATTCTGTTTTTTTTTTTTCTAAGTTTTAATCATGAAATATTTTCTGGAAAAAGTGGAAATATATAAAATAATCATAAGAAATTTTATCATCCTACATGAAGTATCCTAGTTACAATGGAAAAGTCCACAGTTGCAGTTCTATAAAACCTGTGAAAGGATAAAGCGTTTGTACTATGAACTTCATACTCCATCAAAATAAAAGAAAAAAGAAGTCCCTTTGATGTTATGTCAAAATTCCTAAAGAAAGACAACTAAAAAGCTGCATATGCCTTTTCCTTTTCTACTAGGTTGCCTAAATTTATTGCAATGCTATAGTAAAGCTACAGTTAGGACACAGAAAACAACACGAGAATACCAAACTCCAGCCATCCTCATCCTTGGAATTAAATATTTATACATCACCTTCCCTAATTATCACAAAATGATGGGGTCCTCTGGTAATCACAGCCACAAGATTGCACAGAAAAGAGTTTTTGTGCCAATGAAACAGACTAAACATAGAGGAAATACAGGAAAGGTATGCAAAAAACAGTTCATAAAATAGAAATAGAACAAGTATATTGGGACAAACCAAAATGGCAATGTGGAGTAGTAAAGTGGGCCAGCCAGAGGGAAGGAGTATTATGAACTGCCATCAAAGAGCATTTTGTAAAACCGTTTCCTTTCTTCAGGGTCATGTAAACCTCCAAGGTTACCTCCATGTCCAAGGTCATGTTGCTCTGATGTACCATGTTTTCCCTTTTGCCCTCCTTTTGATCCCATATTAGCCAAACCTTTTTTTCTCTTCTTTTCTAAATTTGCTAAATGGCGCCTTCGATTATATTCATGAAGCCCCTCCTGCATCAGTTCTCCAAATTTGTCCTTCGCAACAACAAGCGGGTCCTTATCAATCAATTCTGATCCATTATACTCTTCTCTGAGAAGAACTGTGTGAATTTGGTACTTGTTTGAAACATAAAATATGGCTGGATGCTTGAGTAGCAGAGCATTTAATTTCTTAGGCAAACTATACTCCCTAGAAAAATGGCCTAGCTTGATAATGGACAATTTCTTCCACAAGGTCAATGAAAGCAACTCATGCACCAAAGCCACAGTCCTCTTCTCCATCTCCATTGTTCCTTCCACCAGAGATCTAGGATCTGAGTAAGGTGAAATATAAGGAGCTGCATTAAATTCATGAAACCTTTCCAATGATTTTACCCAACTTGATGGCAGCGAGCATGAAAATTGTGGTTTCAAACCCAGTTTGTTAGCTGAGGCTTCAATTGCAGAAACAGCTAGGTCAGGATTCCAGGATGCAAGCTCAATCTCCATATTGTTATGCCTCCCGGTATGACTCACAATTCGAAACAATTGAGGATATTTGGGTACAATTCTAACCAGATAATCATCTGGGAATCCAAAACTTCGCTTCAACTCCGTTAGCTTCATGATATTCAGTCTCTTATTAACGCTCATCATTAATAACTTTGATAACCTCTCCACAAGCACTGGCTCCTGCATATCTTTCACGGATTCTTCCTCATCGACTAGAAACATCATCCGCTTCGTCAGCCGGAAGTAATACTCATCGTTGTCACGATAGATTTCAAAGCAGCAGGGGTATTTCTTAAGCCAGTTGAGGGCCTTTCCCTGAAGATCAAGGGTCTTAAATTTTTTCTGTAAAAATTTAACAGGTGCAACATGGCCAGGGCAGCGGAGAATTATGTTCTTGATCTGATTATTGACTATCCAACGTCGGTTTCTAGAGAGAGCTGATTCGAGATCTGGGTCCTTCTTCATTGACCACAGCGAAAAACTTCGTAAAAGAGGAGACACCAGATGGTAAGCTTTAGTGTTCTGGTGACTTAGGCTTTTGAAAACAATGCCACACAAAATCATCCTGAATTCAAAAGAAGGACCTACCGAAACTAATAAATCAATACAAAATCACAGCAAATGGAAATTTTGCAGAACATGGTGGAAAATCACGTTAATTAAATGCTCCTGGTGTTGAAATTTGATATGTTTATGAATCTAGCATAGTTCACACAAAATTCAACTACACCCAACAACATAAACTATAGTTTTCGATCTCACGTGCGAATATCTTTCCTTGGTTTTTATGTTATGTTATGTTATGTTATGTTGAGCACAAATCAAAAACTAGCTAAGAATCAGATATAAATATGAGATTCAACAGAGAAACATATCAAGCAATTCGATAAATTTTTCATCAGGCATACTACGAAATGTGAAAAGCAGGCAGAGATTTTTTTTATACAGAATTTGAGAAAATGAAAAGTGCGGTGGAAATGGTGAGATAGTGGAAGAGAGATAGACCTAGGTTTCTAGAAACGGTGGCGGACCGCGCGGACGACGGCGATGCAGTGAATGCGGCGACGGCGGAGGCGGTGGTAGCAAGTTAGCGCAGAAAAGAAGAATGGGGGACTGGAATGGAAGCAAACGCTGCAGATCGAGTGTTACACTCGGGATCTCCTGGCACCTGCGCTAGCAACTGCCGCGCCTTCCGTATGCAGCCACGTCCCCTCTCCTCCCAAGCCAAGCAGGACGGCTGTTCTGTCATAGAATAAACGGCGCCGTTTCGGTGTATGCTCCAACTAAAATCATGCCACGTGTTTAGAGCATGATACGCTTTTTTAAAAATAATAATTGTTTTAAAATAATATCCAAATAAAATAATTTGTTTTCAATTCTACTAAAATCTGTTTTTCAATATAGATTTTGAAAATAAAATATCAAAAATAACACCAAGCATAAATTTTAAAAAAAAATGATGGTTTTTTTCGTAGTTGTCATAATATTTTATTATATTAGAAATCGTTTGTAATTGTTATGGGAAGCAAGTCTAAAGTCTAAAGGACATATACAAAGAAAAAAAATTAGAAAAAAAAACTAAATGGCTTTATAATTGTATAGATTATATTAACAAACTTTTCTATCTCTAACAATAAATGAATCAGGTGTTCAAAATGTTTTTTAAATAATATCATTTAGCTAAAATTTATTTATATTCACAATTATTTTTTATGTTTACAACAAAAAAATGAATATGAACATGTGAATATTATTTAAAAATATTATTTGTTCATATTATTATAAGTCTTTTTATATTATTAATACTGACTTTATATAGTAAACAGTTATTAAGTAGTGTATATAAATTTAAAATTTAAATCAACTATAATTGTTATTTAATTGTTAGATACTTAGATCTATACTTAGAAAGTACTTCAAACTTACTTAAGTTTTGTTCTTTAATTATTTTTTTGTATAGTCTCTACGAGTACACTTGGCTTTCTCTTAAAATCAATATATAATATTTAAAAGACATTAAATTCTCTCTAAAAAATGTATGCTCTTTTTTTAATATGTTTAGTCCTCCACAAATGCTAGATTATATATTTGATAACGTAGTTCCACTCTAATTTTATTGTTTGACTCACTGTGACTTCTAAGTTTGAATTATTGAATTTTCTTATTTGATAATGTATTGTTTGATCCAGATTTTAAGTTTAACACTAGAAAAAATTATAAAATACTAACCAGACAAAATAAACTTTTCAAAGCACACCATCAATTATGATTTTACAACTTGATGAATGCAACTAGGTTTGATTCAACATCTTCATTTTCGAAGAGCGCTAATCACTTTATAACTATTAAAATATTAATACTTCTTACACATTGTTCTTCATGTAACACTTATGAACAACTCCTCATGCCACTATTGGCTCCACGATTGTTTGATATACACTTGAAATCCGACCAACACCACAACTTTACCATCAAAAGTGTGACTAACTCCCTATATTGCTAATTCGTCAAACACTACTATTGTCTCCTTTATAGTCGCATAATTTGTCTTAGAGCACTTATACAATTCTTAAAAAATCAAGCATTTACTGCAAATATCTTTGATATGGACAACAAGGTTCCAAACATAGCCACAATAAATTTTCAATTCCAACAAAAATAATCAGCATGCACCAGTGTCTCTTCTCTCCCCTAAAAACAAGATTAGGAAGAGGTTTAATCTCGTCGTACACACTCTCCGACCTTAATTGATCTCTATCAACGCGCTACTCGTATAGTTATAGATGAACACGATGTTATACCTCTTCTAATATAATAAAAAAATAATTTTGAATAAAAGAGATAGTGAAAATTTATAGGATTGATGGAGTTTTTTTAATAAACAATAGAATTAAAGAATTAGAAATTAAAACATATACAAACATAGATTACTACATGTGTTAATGTGTCTTTTATATTGATTTTTCTGTGATTACCAAAAAAAGTTGTCTCAGTGTCTCCCCAAATCGCATGCATATTATGTTAGGAATAATAATAAGAAATGTGATAATACTAACAATACTAATGATGGGCGGAAAATATAATTATGCATTCACACTTGATTTTAAGTTTTCATCCATTTTTTGGAAAATGTATAATGTATTATTTCTTTTAATTTATCTACTCCTATAACATTCTACATTCCTCGTTTATGTATCTATTCTTTTAAATATTTTTTTCTTATACCTCATTTATTATAACCACTCAAAAGTCTATAAGTATATAAAAATTGTAGGGAAAGTGTTTGATAACAAATACTTAATCCCAAAAAAATAGAGATTTAATGTACAAACCCCGTTCTCAAATCGCATTTTATATTAATATACAAATTCTACCCTTAAATCTTATTTTATACAATTGAAAAGTTAGGGTCCATTTCATGCATATTTTGATTTCTATACTGGGCTTTCATGATTTTGTTATTGAAATTTTGGAAATAAATTTTATATGGCAGGAGAGATAATATACTTTTTAAAAAGAGTTTTTTTAAAATTGATTCATATAAAAAATAATAGACTCATTTAATAAAATAAATAAATAATACTAATATAAAATTCCCCGATAAAATTGTGCATAGATTTAAAAAAAACAAGACAATTCATAAATGACGTGTTTTCAAAATAACTAAAATATTAATTATATTATAATAGTAGCATTTTAAGGATTTTTAATTTGTACAATTCAATTTATCGATTTTCAATCACTATTAACACAGTAATACTCAATTAAGAACACCAAAGTAACAAATGACAAACTATATTGACTAAATATTATACAAATATATTAATTTATCTATCATTAATATTCCTGTCTACTAATATTTGTATAAATACGTTAGTATTACTTTTCTGATATAATTTTAAAAATAATATAATTTAATTAAATAAAAAAATATAAATAAAGACATCAAATATATATATTATAATATATTCAATTTGTTCGATAAATTAACTAAAATCAGTATTAACGTTCAACTTCAACTTTAAAATTTATCCACAGAAGAAAATCGTATGAGTTCAAGATTAAGTTTTGATCGGTACGAGAGGGCTATGGTGGAGACTGGAGAGGGTATTTGCCTTTCAGGTATTAATATTATGGCAAAGAAACCATCGTCTTGACTTCTCACTGTCCACTCCCTTCCCTTCCCTTCCCCCGGCGGAGGAGCGCACGCCTCCCAGCAGCGACAACGGCAGATGACGACGCAGAGAACATGGCCGGCTGGCTCCAAAATCCGTCGCTTCAGGTCCCTTCCGTTGGGAACCTCGGACGATCGAAACCACCAAGAGACCGATCTCCGCCGGCGAAAACACAGGCCCTCGCTGGCGATCTACGAAACCCGAAAGGTCCGGGTGTACCGCGCCCCGTCAACCTCGTCCCCCTTCTTCCCCGGGCGCGACTTCTCGGCCCTGCCGTACGACGTGGTGGCGAAGATCGCGGCGCCCTTCACACTGCCGAACCTCCAGGCGGCGTCGCTGGTGTGCAGGGCATGGAGGGACGCGCTCCGACCGCTGAGGGAGGCCATGCTGCTCCTGCGGTGGGGCAAGATGTTCAAGCACGGCCGAGGTGGCGTTCGTGCCAATCCGACCAAAGCCCTCGACTCGTTCCTCAAAGGCGCGGCCCGGGGCTCCACCCTTGCCATGGTCGACGCCGGACTTATGTACTGGGAGATGGGGAGGAAAGAGGAGGGGGTCGCTTTGTATAGGAAAGCCGCCGAGCTCGGCGATCCCGCCGGCCAGTGTAATTTGGGAATCGCTTTCTTACAAGGTTAGAATTTTAGGGTTCCTGCTAATGTTTTATCTTCTTTTGAATCCCTGTGCCTGTTTCCTTTATGATTGTGAAATTTGAGGAGTGGTCGGTCCTAGCGTTAAACCGTTAATGTTCCCTGTTGACAGTCGATTTGAAATATTGAACTAGGATAGCCATTTAACATTCAAGGGGGATGGGACAATGGCCTATGTATTCTATAAAATCGGTTGTACTTCTACTTCAAGCTGATAGCCATTTTAGATTGGTGATGGGAAGTTTGAGTTCACTATGGAAATCTCCATATACAAAGCTAGCAATTGGAAAACGATATCCAAAATATAATTGAGTCTTGCAGTGGCAGGATTCTTGAATTTGAAGTTTCTTATAGGGAAATGAATAATTTCCCTAGGGTATTGAGTATTTGTTCATGATCATTCAAAGTTCATTCTAGGGCTGATTCCAAGTCAAATCAAAGCGAGGGGTATGGATTTATACCATGGTTTGAAGTCGTGCTCGCAGACGCCATTGCGGTTGTAGAAAACTTAATTGTATTTCCGGTGAGATGCAACTTTAAGAATAAAATAATATGCAGTTTAAAAATAATTATAGAAAAATTTAAAAAAATTAGACAATCACATTAAAACCATTAAACAAGAAAAATAAATAGTTTGGAGTGCATAATATGACTTCATACATTTAAAAAAAAGGTGCTAGAGTACTAGCTTTAAAATAAATATATTATTATCTTTTGCATGTTTTATAGTTTACCACTTCAAGTTTTCATTCAAATTCAACTTTTCTTATATTTACTTAATAAAAGAATAGGTAAACAAATATATTTTTCTCCTTAATTATATGTGGAGTGGTAATAATGTTGAATTCCTTTTCCTCCTTCATATGGTTAGGGGAAATACCCAGGTTTAAGAAAGAATGCGATAGAAAAGCTACACTTGTTTCTTGTGAAGGGTGGCTACTAGAATTCTATTATTATATTTGTTGGTTGGGTGGATAGTACATCTTTGTACCATTGTCACTTGAGCCATAACCTCCATCAAATTATCTTATTGATCCACTTGAAATTTGGTCAAGATATCCATAACCACCACCACTACTATCATAAGATTCATACCATAGTAATAATGTCTACACCGATCATAGTAACCACCAGTTTTAGGATGGCAATGGTGAGAATGATTTCTATCATAATCTTGACGAACTCTAGTAGAAGTAATACTTCTATGACTACGAGATCTCCATAATGGGGATAATGGTACTGGTGAGGATGATTACCCACGTTCTAAATTCAAATAACCCATTTCAAAATCAAGTGCAAGACCCATGGTAATAGATTTTTATGTATATAATAATTTTTATCAAATTAGAAAAATATTTTTTATAGGAAAAATAATTTTGAATTATTAAATGTAGATATTTGTTTTGATTTGTAAAAAAATTATATTAATTACTTATGAATTTATTAATGTTTTTTAGTTTTAATTAAAAATATTAAATACCTAAAATAAACAAAAATGCAACAAAAACACAAAAAAGAAAACGCAAAAAACTAATAAACATATTTTAATACAACTATTAAATTTTTAAAAAAACACTTATGATGCCTCTTTTGGTGTCGGCATAGCGTTGACTCTAGGTGTGATGCGTGTAGTGTGGAGAGAAAGAATCTTGGCACTCAGCATCAACAATAGGTTATCCAGGTGGTGTGCAGTGTGGAGGAGAAGAAGAAAAAAAGAGAAACAAAACGTACAGTGATTGTTGACTGTTGAGAAGAAGAAGACTCGGCACAACTTATTAAAAAAGACTATACAAGACTATACGAGTTACCAAGATTGCATTTCAGCCGAGATCTCGAATGAAATTTCAGAGGTTCCTCAAAATCAGTGAGTTCCATGGATCGGCTCTTGATCTCATACCAGCACCCTCCAATACCTAGTTGAAACATTCGAGTCATCTCGGAATCGCCCTATACTTCAAAGTTCAAAGTGTGATTAATACATTGATTATCAGGCCCCATTTATTCTTGACAAGGCAGGCATGTCCTCTGAAGAAGTGCCTCAGCTGCACCCTAGTGCTTGGCTTTGTGAGTCTATACCTCTTTTACAGCCTTCTCAACAGGTGTGGTAATTAAGAAAAATACAATGTAGGAGTGCTAAAAATTTCTTTGTTGAGTTCCTTTTCCTTGTTGAGGACTTTGCCCTTAACAAGGAATTCATCCTTGATTTGTGCATCAGGCTCCATCTTGGCATCAAATGTGCTGCTTCCCTCTCTCATTCAATGGGTCTGTTTGTTAGCCAAAATAAAAGCAACTCTAGTTGGCATGGTTAATAACATCTAGATAAGTGTGTCAAGCGCTGATTGGTAGCTAGGTTATGCTAATGGAACCCAAGTTGTTTGTTTCTTTGATGTAGCTAGCTGCAAAAAAGGAAAAAATAAAATAAAATCTCAGTTGATGGGTTAGCGAAATTACAAGCATTTTTGTGAGGTTGAGGCACTATGGATCACGTGAACAATTGCAACAGTACAATCTCTTGCTGATGTCCTTGAATCTTGATATAGAATAACTAGATTTGTATATGTCAGTGGAATTTGGAAACCTAATTTTGTGACATTTTCTTTCATGACACTAAGATTGATTATTTATTAACCATTGGGTGCATATGATTTTTTTTTTTTTTTGAAAGGAAAAGGTTATGTGCTTATGCTTGTGTTGTAATCATTCTTGCAGGTGAACCTCCAAACCCTGTGGAAGCTGTGAAGTGGTTGTATCAAGCAGCCATTGCTGGCCATGTCCGTTCTCAGTACCAACTTGCACTTTGTCTCCAGCATGGTCGGGGGGTGGGACGTAATTTAGTGGAAGCTGTAAGATCTGTTACAGGGCAAAGATTATTAGGCACTCGGTTTTAATGCCTATTTCTTCTAATAAAAACTTGTTGTAACAGGCTAGATGGTATCTTCGTGCTGCTGAAAGTGGGTATGTACGAGCTATGTATAATATCTCACTCTGCTACTCTTTAGGTGAAGGTTTGGTGCACAATCATAAGCAAGCGAAAAAGTGGATGAAGCTGGCTGCTGATCATGGTCACAGTAAAGCTCAGTTTGAGCATGGGCTCTGCCTCTTTTCGGTATGTGGTCGACTTTAGGATTACAATTCGTATTATATAAACCTACAAACACACTGCACGAAACTGACTATAACAGTAATGATAAAATAAAAATCTAGGATGTGGGTTGCTGTAGTATTTAATGAAAATTCCTTTTTTGTTTGCTGGGCAGGAAGGGGAGATGTTGAAAGCCGTAGTCTATCTGGAGCTTGCTACTCGTGCAGGGGAGACGGCAGCGGGTCATGTTAAGAATGTAATTCTTCAACAGTTATCAGACAGTTCACGTGATCGGGTGATGCACCTTGTTGACACTTGGCGTTCATTGCCATCATCACGCCGAGTTGCATCCCCCCTAAGATATTGACCTCAATGCTTTGCTCATCATATGTCATCTGCCTTCTGCTATCTGCACTTCCTGCTTCCTAATTACTGCCCTGTGAAACTCAAGTAAACTGCTAATATGTTCACCACAGCTGGAGTGTGACCTGAAGCTTTTGCCCTTTTTGATGGCCTTCTACAAGGCCATCCATGCCATCGAAATTCCATGACTGAGATTTACGGAGCAGATGGATGAATATTTTAGAGCACTTTGACTTGGGGCAGTCCAGACTCCGTCCTTGGCTAGTGAAACTTGAGGTTATTGGTGTTTAACTAGCTTTTACGATAATTTAAAATACTACGCACTTGTACTCAATGTTGTAACTTGTAAGTACTGTTATTAGATATATGTAAGTAGCCTTTTGTGTTCGGAGAAAAAAAAATGCAGGAATAACAAAGTTCTAGCTTGAATGATCCAATCCAGTTTTATGGATTTCATAGCGCTTTGCCAAAATATAGCGAGAAGTAGTCTTTCCCCTACCCCACTCAAGGCCTGCCAGTGTGTTCTTTCCACCACGCAATGACTCGATTGGCATTTCCCAGCCGGTGTGTTCCCAGCCATTGAGCGGTCTTATATTTTCATGTCATTTTATTCAAATTAAACAAATATGAATTTAAATAATATTTTTGGGAATACAATCAACATGTGTTTTAATCCGAAATCGAATTTAATAATAATTTTTTGTATTGTTTTTTGCTTTTTTAGCTTGCAATAAATCAGGCTAGAATGTCGGAATTGCTATGATGGTTGGGTGTAAAACCCCCCCAAAAAAAGTTTAATTTGATTCGATCAGTAATAACTGTTTTTGAGTAGAAAATTAAAAATAATAAAATATTAATTTTTTATTTTTAAAAAAATCTAAAATAAAAATTTTTAAAAATATTTATTATCTGTATTCAAAAATAATTATTTTATTTAAAAAATAAAAAATAAACAGTACTTCAACCAAATATACCTTATATTCTAATTCGTTCGTTAAGTCAATAAATAATTTTAAAATCAAAATGAATCGAGTTTTAACAAATTCTAACTTAGCTCATTATATTAATATTTTAATTAAATTATTTAAAACTTAAAGAGGTGAAGTGGGTAAGACACAAACAACCATATCATTAATTTGTAATAATACTACATTCTTATCTCTTCTCATGTGCGGCCTAATTTAATATTAACATTAATGTTTTTCATATTAACATTAGGTTGACTTAAATTAACAGTTCAGATTAAAACTGTTTAAATTAATAAAATTAAAATTAACACGAATAAGTTTGAATTTACGTAAACAGCCATTTTTTGGCGGTTCTTTAAATTTATTTCTATCATCCCTCAAATACAACTCCCTAATATTTTTTTAAAGAAACACTCCAGCACAAATATTTATTCTGCCCTCTATTTTATTAAAAAAAATTAATTAGCTCTAAAAATAATTACCCTCTCCCGAATCAATTTCACAAAAAAACTGTTCAATATGTTGATACAATGGCCAAGTGTACTCCATTGCAAAATAAGGCAGGCGTGTGAAGGGATAGTCAAGGATTAATATTTTATGTAATACTCGTAATTTGAATGATTAAAATTAAAATTTTTAATTATAATACGGTTAGTTAGTTAATTTTAATTTTAATTTTAATGATTAAAAATAAATCAAATGACGTAAATTAAGGCTGAGGAAGATATCATTCTTTAAAATATATATTTTTTTAAAAATAGATAATTTAAAAAATTTATGAATAATATAAATTCATCTTAATTCATAATTTTTTTTTAAAAAAATTATTTTTAAAAATAATCTTAGCATAAATATTACAGGGTTGCGAGTTTGTGTCATTAGGGATTATGGTCACGTGGTTATATTTTGCGTCATTGCATACGTACGCTGATACAAATTCAGACCAACAAACCTATGTGTAGCTGCCATTCCTAGATTAAAGTAGTGTGTGTGGCAAAAGCCCTCCCGCACAGCACAAAACAAGACTGTTGTTGTGGTATTTATGTACGCGAATGGCAGCTCCCTGGTAGGTTCCACCAACAGCCGAGCTCACATTTCAACGCTCAATTAGTCACCATACAATAAAATGCAAATACAAACAATCATATTGATGTTACATCACAGTTCGATCCGCGGGTGATCTTTATTTTATTCTTATGTAAGTTTTATGCAAAGACAAACAGCCCCCCCATTACATCATGGTTCAACTTTTTTTTTTTTCTTAATGATGCAATTTTATTTTTAAAAAATAAGAGCACAATGATTCGGCCTAACTCGTAGATAAAATTATCATAAAATGAAATAGTACAATATAGGTAAATTAACTAATCTGTTAATTGCTGCACGTTTTTTTCAACTGAAAAATCATGTTAATGGATCCGAGGATGCGTATATTATAGGATAAGTCATCATCATCAACTAATCAACTTAACTTTAATTTATACGCTGTTTGTGAGTCGATGACTATGTTTCACCTTGATTTACCCTTATGTATATATGTATATAATTGGAACAAATGTGGAGATTCAATATACTGACAGTTATTTGTTTAATATTTTAATGTTCGATAAGTATTTTTGTTTGATTTATATACTATATATATATTAATTAGAACAGAAAATTAAGATTTGATATAAAAATTTTATTAAATATAAATTCAAAATCAAATAAATCACACCTTTCTTTCAAAATTTTATTATATATATATGTGACTATTACTAGATTTTTTATTACAATTCACACCTTTCTTTATTCAAAATCCTCACATCACATCCATATTCATGTGCTTTCAAAGTTTAAAAGTGATGGATTATTAATAAGTATTATTCAACCGTTAAATAATGAGGGTTGAAGTTGATTAATTTCTCTCTCATACGACTTCAATCTTTCAATCATTTTTCACTCTGCACGACGGCCACGCGTCACTGCTACCATTACGGTGGACACCACGCTCCGCCTTTCCCCTCCCGCTCCGGCCTCAATTGTGACTTTATTGATCATGACTCAGGAGATTTGATTAATATAGTTATTTTGAATTTGTTTTTTTTTTTTTGAATTGATATCACATTTTCCCTGGTTAAGCCATTAATTAAGCAACTTGGATTCATCATTCTCAAAGAAATTATAATTACTATGCTACTTCAACAGTACGTCAATTTTTTTTCCCGTAGGGCTATACTTAATTGCATTAATTTGTACATTCTTTTAATTTAGATATTTGAATAATAAACAAATTCATTGGTTCACCGTATGTTTTACATCTCTATAAATGAAAGAATGAATACAGTTATCCTATTTTACCATTAAACGTTAATTTTAAAAATAATTTATCTAATTTAAATTACTACATAAATTATAATATCGCAAATTTTAAAAATATGCCAACAATATCACATGAAAAGAAAAGACGTAAAATGTTACGTGATTTACATTAATTCTCGCAATATCAAAATCAAAAGAGAAGGAAATCTTTTCATAACTCTTTCGTTATAAAATGAAGCAATTTCATCTCATTCATCCTCAGTGTTATGGTTATAAGTCATCCAATCTCAACTTTTTTTTAACAAGTTTATTGGTGGCCTAAGCTCAATATTTGATTAATTAGTGCTCACAATTAATAATAGTATAATTTAAAATTAATTTTATATAACTTCAATATTTGAAGCAAACTTTAATTAAGTTCTACTATGAACCACCTAATATCATATTTATTAATGGGTCAATAATTGTTTGACTTCATATTTATTAATGAGTGATATATACGTAGTATTTATTAATTAACATTTTTAATTAATATATGAATATTTCACTCATCTCCAATAAGTTGTGAATTACCCTAAATGGCTAAACCCATAATTAAAGTTACGCAGATTTTAAAATCATCAAGTTTTTCAACAATTTAAAATTACTTAATTGTAATACTGTGCTAAATTCCAAATCCAGCTAAATTCATCATGAGTCGTCTAACATCATATCTAAATTCTACATATTATATATTACTTTTAAATAATAAAACTATTTAATGTTAAGATTAGTAATATCCTCGATGACATTGAATTGAATATTTTAATGCGACCAAGCCTCGCGCATACATGTTGGAGTTGCTATAAATAAGAATTACGAATACAGTCATCCGAAATAATTTGATAATTATTATTTGGGTGTGTAAGATTGAGACATATATACATATCTTCTATACTCTCATCATACTATTTGGCAAATTGGCAAAAGTGTCAAATTAGATGATTCCCTTTCGCTTTCAAAGGATTATTCACCCGTGAAAACGGAACAGTAGTAGTATTTATAATTATGCTTCTCAGTAAGTCGATGGTAAAAGTTATTACATGACCAATTAATCAACATCCAATTTTAACAAATAAAATGGAGATTAACATGACCTGTCAGCATATAAAAAAACGGATCGTATAACCTACTGCCAGATAAAAATTATTTCATTTTGATTTACTTGTTTAGGCCGTACAAAAGGAGTCGGCCATATGAAATATTAGGATAAAAACATGCGTGAGAGCCTGAGAGGACATGCAATCATGCACAACCTTGGAAGTGGATCATTTAGAATTCACGGGGGGCTACAAACAATTCTAAAAGGGTGATAACTTCCACCGGATTTAATGAATGTGAAACACATGAACGTAAAAAAAACAGACTAATACAAACCACCAGCACAATCCAGGAATGAATTTAGGCAATGGAGAAATTACAAACTATCCAAGACTGGATGGTTAGCTAGGTATTGAATGGTTAGCTCGCCGAAAAACTTAAAGCTTGTGGAATTCTCACATATTGATTTTTTTTTAAATTGTTTACATTAACGGATATGCTTAAAGACAAATCTAAAAAGTTTGACTATACTATTAAAATTATTATAATTCATATTTTAAATTATAATTAGTAGCATCTGCGTTAATGACATAAAAATATAAAAGGTTTATCAATTTTTTCTATAATCAAATCTTAAATAGCTGTTTAAAAATTATATAATTCATTTACCATTGTTGTAGCCAGCGATACCTTCATTGTTAAGTCACATTACTAATTAAATTTAAATATTAATAAAAATTATATATATATATATATTAAAGCTTGTTGATTGTAAGTATATAGATCAAAGTGACAACATGGAATTTTTTTTATAGATATTAAATTATTCGTAGGTATACTCATTTTTATTGGAACCTTATTTTTCAAAAGTTTTATTTAACAATTTTAAGCTTATCTATAGCAAAAAAAATCCTAATATATGATATTTAGTTAATTTATTGATGACTTTTAAGCCATACTACACTTTCAATCGAGTAATATAACTTTTTTGCCTATTAATGATTGTGAATCGCACATTATATGAATACCGTCATGTTTTATATGACTATTGATATATATATATAGTTTATATATATCAGAGAACTAAACGCTGAGCAAATATGATGGTATTCATGCATCCCCATAAGAGTTTGTGCTAGTTATCAAACATTATTTTGTTTGATGTTTAATACTTCTCATGGTACCAAAACTATAATCTCATGGTTTATTGGCTCATGTTTACAATAAACCATGAGGAAGCAAATATCCTCATGGTATACTTTCTCTCTACGATTATATATATATCAGGATTTAGATAAATTAACAATTTTGTATTAGTGTTACGCTAATATAAAACTATAAATTTATTATTTTAATTTTTTTACTAATATAATAATAACTCATTTGTAAATAATTTTTTCTTTAAAATTTTATATATATATACACACACACACACATTCTCAAATATTAACGCATCCATATATATTTGTATATATATGTGACTTATATATATATTCATTAATTAATCAGTTATTTCGTATATATATATAAATCGTTAAAGTAATTAATCACTAATTACTCGTGTGATTTATCATTACAAGTAGATTTTTTTAAAAATATAAACTTAACTCATAAATTTGTGAGTTAATTTTTCTCATTTAATATATATATATATATATATAAAAGTTATTAGCGAATATGACAAAAATCATGTTTATAGTCTGTTTTTTTGTTCAAGTGCACCCGAGTTTGAGTCTCAATAACTACACAAATTTTCCACGTTGTAATCCCAAATTTTAAACCCCGCGCGGCTTGTCACGTTCGACTCCAATGTCAACGGGATGAGGCGCGAGGGATAATGGGGAGGATTTTTGACAGAATAGAGTGTGTAATAAGTTTTTTTTAATTTTTTTTTTTAAAATGATTTCGGATTTCCCGTTAATTTATTATTCCCACTTCCAGTTTTTTAAATTTTTATTTGCTCCTACAAGTCTACGTTGTCATCTCTATTTTTTTTAGTATGAAAAGGAAATACTCGGTTGGGGTCGTTGCACCTCTATGAATAAGCTTATTTATTAATAGCGTTGCTTTGTAGAAATTACATGATTTCTAAATGTGTAATGCCGTGTATTAGCTAGTGTCTTACAAAATGGATGAATGACTGTATAGCATATAAAAAATTAATTAGGTTATTAAAAGAAAATATGAATTAATAATGATTATTCATATTAATCACAATTTAATAGTATTATTTGCAATTAACTTCTAAATAAACCAATAAATACGTTCTCGGTACACGTTGAGTCATGTTTAAATAAATAGACGTACAAGATTAAGATTAAATGAACACGTATACTAAATTTGACTATCCACATGTTCGCTGATAAATGAAAATTCCATCTATATTCTGTTTTTAATCACATGACATCCATATACAAGAAATGACAATGTACTGGTTGACCTCTCCTTTAAAAAAAAACATTAAAACCACGCACCTACCGAATATATAATGAATCTAGTAGCAAGCTATTATTTTTCTTTCCCATTTAGCATAAATTATTATTATTATATATATACACACACACACACACAACTATAAAACTATTAATCTTTATAACTTTTTTATAGGTAGAAACAGAGCAACTTGGACACACATGGATTAGGCTATTATGGTAACGTGAGGTCCTCATTTAGTATAATAGTACTGTTACATCACGCGCGCATATGTGTGTGTGTGTGTGTATATATATATATATGTCGTGTGTTTGTGTGAGACTGTGTGTATTAATTCTCCATCGAGCTCTGTGTCCGAGTTGCTCTGTTTCTTTGTGGTCTTCTATAATCACCCTGGATTGATTGATTGATCGAAGGGAAGCAATAATGGAGAGGGAAAATAATAAGGAGCCGCTAATCACCCAAAGGGTCGCAGACGATGACGATCATCAGCCCCAGGCATCGCCGCTGCTATCAACCTCCTTCGCCGCCGATGGGGACGACATCCAACCCATCAAAGGCCCCAAGGACTTCTTTAGAGAGTTCGGAGTCGAATCCAAGAAGCTCTGGCACCTTGCCGGCCCCGCCATCTTCACCTCCATCTGCCAATACTCCCTCGGTGCCATCACCCAGCTCTTCGCCGGCCACGTTGGCGATATCGAGCTCGCCGCCGTCTCCGTCGAAAACTCCGTCATCGCCGGCTTCTCCTTCGGCATCATGGTAAATAATAATAACTATGACTGCTCTCATTCTCTCAATTTGTTCATCGATCGCTCTGCACTTTACGTTTATATTTCTTCAGCAATCAATAACATATACATGTTTTAATCCTATCTGGGTGATAGTTTAAATATGCGCCGCCAATTCTGGTGTGTGACTACTTATCACTTATGTTGAGACCACACAAATTTGGTATTAATCCATTACGTATAGTGTCACATATATATACATATGTATGTATGTATCTGCTATATATATATATCTGCAAATTTATAATTAAGATTGATCGTTGACTAATGAAATGTAACTAACTAATTAGTGTTTGGTTTGGATGATTGTGTATATATATATATATATGTATGTATGTGCCTATGTGGAAACAAAATAATAATGGAACAACAGTTGGGAATGGGGAGTGCTCTAGAGACGCTGTGCGGGCAGGCGTTTGGGGCGGGGCAGTTGGACATGTTGGGGGTGTACATGCAGAGGTCGTGGGTGATTCTGAGCAGCACGGCGGTGGTGCTGTCCTTACTGTACGTGTTCGCGAAGCAGATACTGCGGGGGATAGGGGAGACGGCGGCGATATCGGAGGCGGCGGGGACGTTCGCGCTGTACATGATCCCGCAACTGTTCGCGTACGCCTTGAACTTTCCGATAGCCAAGTTCTTGCAGGCGCAGAGCAAGATGATGGTGATGGCGGGGATAGCGGCGGCGGTGCTGCTGCTGCACACCGTCATGAGCTGGCTGCTCATGCTGAAGCTGGGGTGGGGTTTGGTGGGCGCCGCCATCGTCCTAAACGCGTCGTGGGTCATCATCGTCTTGGCCCAGCTGATTTACATCTTCGCTGGGACGTGCGGCCGGGCTTGGTCCGGCTTCTCCATCAAGGCGTTTCAGAACCTGTGGGCCTTCGTTCGCCTCTCCCTCGCCTCCGCTGTCATGCTCTGGTACGTACGTTATCATTCATCATATTTTCAATTTTTTCCTACAAATCATATTATTGTGACGCGTGACCGATAATTCGTTCGCTTAACTCATCCACTAACTCGTTGAATAAGAGCTAGTGACATACACCATGATCGAATGCATGCCCTTCCAGCATTGGCATCAGCCTGCAAACTTTTCTAATAATTTTTTTATTTTTTTTTAAAAAAATAATCAAAATATCTTCCATCAATTTTTCTAAGGATTTGAATATATTAAATAAATATTACATCTTTAGAAATTTACTGTTTATTTCTAAAATTTTTATATTTTTTTAATACATGTTAATTTTTAAATAACTATAACAAATAAAAAAGTAAAAAAATTAAGGAAAAATATAGTTATAAGGTGTGTGTGTGTGTGTGTATATATATATATATATATATATAAAGCATGTGTGCACGTGACTTGATTTGAGAATATATTCGGATATGGAAATTTGAGTTTTTAAAATATGTTTAATGAGGTGGTGCACTTATGATTATTCATTAGTATTGTTATTTTGAAAGGATTGTAATTTATTAATGTTCAAATGATTAATCACGTGCAGCCTAGAGGTGTGGTATTTCATGGCGTTAATACTGTTCGCCGGTTACCTGAAGAATGCGGAGGTGTCTGTGGACGCCCTCTCCATCTGGTCAGTTTTGTTTTTTTGTTTTTTTGTTTTTTTGCGTTCGATTTGATTTACTCAGAGAAAGCATAAACTTCGTTTATCAATAAAGATAAATTAATAAATGGATTCTCATTATTTTATCTTCAATGATTACTATCCCGACAACTTTGCTGAAATCGTCCGTGGTCACATACGGCGCACGCATCGTTCGTACTCAAACCTCTCTAATTAAGCTCTCTAACTTAGCTAGTAATATAAAATTATAAATATAAATATTTATAATAGATAACAGATAAGCATCATGATATAATATATATATATATATTATGTTTGAAAATTAGAAACAGTGTTATGTTTGAAAACTAGGTATCAAAGGATGCTAAAACGGGATATAATTCATCGCAGCTCCCCTAAAAAAACCTGCCAGAACATGTTTTGAATTGGGCTTTCAGTCTTTGTGTCCAATGATTACTTACATATTATTAACTGTGATTGATATAATCTCGATTTGTATCAACCTTCAATAGGACCAAAAAAAAAAAACTAGCAATTTCAATTGACTCGTGCAGTCGTCTTGCTTTGAGTATATATTATATAGCTGTCACGCCATGATGCCGCGGGGTCACTGCTTGACTAGACAATAGCGCCGCACTTAACTAAGCGACATGTGGCGAGAAAGGCGGAGAGTCAAGTAAGAGACAAAAAAACACCACCTACCATTCTTTTAAAAGTAATATTGACGAATAGACGAAACAAACAAACCTTCAAACCAAATATTCCCACTTGTCATGTCAACGGGACATGTTAGCATATCGAATGCGTGTCGGTTGGGCCGTTTGGACGAGGATGAGAAAGAATGAGGCACTTGGAGTAAAAATAAAGATTCAACAATGTAGGATGAGATCAGGGTTGATGTGAGGCGATTAACCTTTGGAATAGGTTCTTGAAAAGGATGGTGATGGCAGAGTGGTTGTGAGAGCAATTGTTGGCTTCGGTGGAGCGACGACCCATTTTGAAGGATCCATAATTTGAGCTAGGACTAGGACTGCTAGCGGAAGAGAAATAAGGTCATAGTCAGAAAATGAAGAGAAATAAAAGAAACAGAGAAAAACAAGTAGTATACATATAAAATATTTTTCATTGCACTCTTTTGTTGAAAACCAAATAACCTCTTATAGGCTTATAATCAAAAGATTCAAAACTGTTAATAATTAAAAATTACCTACTATCAAATACAACTACCCACAATCTCAATTACCCATTCTCTAATAAAAACTAACCATTATCCCATGGTTCAATTACCCACTATTTAATAGAAACTAACCATTATTCCATACGTTCATGATCTATTCCCATGGTTCTCATGAATTAAAGCAATTAAGCACTTTAAAGTATAATTTGATTAAACTTTTTTGCCGTGATTGATCCGTGCAGCATGAACATATTGGGGTGGGCAGTCATGGCCGCTATTGGATTCAATGCAGCCATAAGGTTGGTTCCAAGGAGCCCTTAATTTAACTTCGTTCTCGTTCTACTCATTTAATTTATATGTACAGGTAACGTTATAACTATTTCCTTTACCTCTAGTGATATATCTTAACACCTCTATCATATATATAATATTGCTCCGCAGCGTGAGAGTGTCGAATGAGCTCGGGGCAGCTCATCCAAGAACTGCCAAATTCACGGTGGTTGTGGTGGTGTCAATGACGATCTTGTTCGGTGGTTTGCTCTCTCTCTTCCTCATCCTTTATCGCAATCAATACCCTTCCTTGTTTTCAAACAGCGAGGAAGTCAAAGCCCTCGTTAGAGAGCTCACTCCACTGCTGGCTGTCAGCATTGTTGTCAACAACATTCAACCCGCACTCTCTGGTACGTCTTGTTCCTACCTAGTTAAATGCAGTACGTCTTAAGAAATTACTAATAACTCAGCTGGTAATGGAGTTTTGGTGGTGATGGGTATACAGGGGTTGCTATCGGAGCAGGATGGCAGGCTCTTGTTGCATACGTCAACCTTGCTTGTTACTACTTGTTTGGAATTCCCTTGGGCCTCGTTTTGGGTTACAAGGTCGGACTTGGCGTGAAGGTACGTTAAGACAACTTGGTACAAACAAACAAAAGACAACAATCAGAGGTTTTTTTTTTTTCTTTTCCCAGAATTGATTGAGTGCCATTTTACAGGGTATATGGTACGGGATGCTGACGGGAACAGCGGTACAGACCTGCGTTCTTTTCGGATTGGTTTATAAGACCAACTGGAACAAAGAGGTTCGTTATATTTAGTATAACCCATTAGAGTTAAATGATTGTCTCCCTGCAGACCGATAACATACTCGTGTGACTGTGTCGTCATATATGTATTGGTGTGCAGGCGGCTATTGCCGGTGAGAGAATCAGACGGTGGGGGGGCCACGGCGATGACATCGACAAAGACAACGATGCTGAGAAATAAAGGAGAGTCCTGATTCATGTTGAAGTGAAATCTGTTACGTACATTTCCTCTAGAGGGCGCCTGTTCCTACTGGAATTAATGATATGCAAGCAACTCTGGAGAGAGATTGCAGGTCCACAGGCTAATTGCAACGTTTTTTTTTTTTTGAATAAATTTAGTAGATAGGAATTCACATGAGACCCTCCTTTCAATTTCATATGGTCGGAGGCAATTCACATGAGAACCGCTTTTATGAGCCAAGCTCTTGCTAATTCATTTATTTGAAAACTATATATGAATTCAAATGAATATTAAATAATTTTAAAATTATTATTTTTAAAAATAATACAATTCGACCAAACAGGCGCGAAAAGGAATTCCGGTGACGTAAAATGAATTGGACGTATACAACAGAAACAATGCTACACCATATTTAGTACGGCACCATAGCTGGCCCTAAAATGAAGCACGGATTATCACGTTGGCGTCCTAATTGCGTTATATTTGAGGCTTTAGCGGGCCCGTTGGAGATGACCTAAGCTCATAACATTCACAGCCAAAATTACATTATTATGATACGGGTTATGTCAGAACTAAGCTATTTTGAGTTACATTTTAAAAAAATGAAATCATATTAAAACAACTTAATTTTGCTTTGTTTTCCGTGCACTGCAGGTTTCTACGACATGACCCGAACACCAAATCAAGAGCAGCACCGCATAAGCTGACCACTCAAAGCGCGCATATGAGGAAACAAGTTAATACAGCATATTCAAATTGGAATGTGCTCTGTTCCACACATTTTAGATGGCATTTGCTTGGCGGGAAGCCGGAAGAGAGCTATAATGCTTCAAATCATATACTTTAATGAATATTGAATGACAAACTCAAAAAATTAATGGGGAAAATGTGGTATGTGGGATAAATCTAAAACCCAATCGAGTATGTTTGGTGTTATTTTTGTTATTAAAGAGTATTTTTAAATTGTATTTAAAATTTATTTTCTTTGTTTGGAGATTATTTTCTAGATCGAAAGTCGCCAGACTGGCAGAGTAGACCATTACACCGTCGCTGTACTGACAAGGGAGGGCATCACATCACGCTGTCACCGGACAGGCACATGGGCCGTTGCAATGCAAGGAGGGGCATCCCGCAGTCGTTAGACTAGCTGGAGGAGCCATCTGAAAATAGATTGGAGCTGTCGTGATGTCGCTGAAGAAGCGAGGAGGCCGTCTGAAAATAAATCTGGGCCATCACACTATCCCTGAGCATGACAACACAAACGGGAGGGGGTGTCACGCTGTCATGAGACTGGTTAGAAAGGAGGGGCCATCGGAAAACAGATCTAGGGTTGTTGCACCATCACCGAACTAGCAGGGGATCTAGGAGGGGAGGTGTCGCGCTGTTGCTAAACTGGCTGGAGAGAATGTCTGAAAATAGATTTGGGTTGCACCATTGCCGGACATGGCAAGGGAGCCGTTTGCCATCGCACCATTGCCGGACTAGCAGGAGGACGTCTTACTGTCACCGGACTGGCAGGGAAATGGCCGGAAAACAGAAAACAAAATTGGAATGCATCTAACATGATGTTTTCAACTTTCTGTATTCAAAAACATTTGTTTTTGAAAACCAAAAACAAAAAATGAAAACCAAATTCCAAAGCCTCGCTGGTACGTATACCCATAATAAATTGCAAGTCCGATGGGAAAGTTGTCCAGCTTAAAATTTCTTAGATTCCATCTACTACTTTTTCCCTAAGAAAATATGCACTACCTGATTATCGATGGCAAACACGTACTGAGAGTCCGACAATCAAGAACTACCTTAAATCACATTAGCATTTTAACAATGAACAGATGCAAAACCAACTTAGCACTACCCAGCAGATCAGAATAGGTCCAGATCATGATCATCAATTGCATCGTAAATTGCGATTTATCACCATTAGTATGAAGCAATATAACTTACAAAACAAACTTAACACCAACATTTCTCTGAAAATTCCAACACATAAATTACTCAAATTTTGAGCTAAAAGGTGTGATTGCGATGGCAAATGGGAAATGAACCTGCACTAAATCGCTGAAATATTAAGTGCAACTAGGAATTCAAATGCAGATTGTGCACCTCACGCGCAATCTCACTGGACAGAAGGACTAGTCCGCTAAAGACCGGAGAAGATTATGATAGACACAAGTAGAGAAGTTGCAACAAACTAGCACGGGCATTCAAAAACAATGGTAACACATCGGCCATATAAAACAACAGACTTAACTCTCACACCACTAACATAAATACATGATTCAGAAATTTCAATCATAGTATAATAATATTAGAATCCCCATTCGTGAGTTTGAAATCAAATCCAAATTTCATTCATATTTCAGGAATTTTTCATCCATATTCATCAGGTGGCATTGAAACCATTTAATGATAGTAAAACAAAAACAGAATCACATATATGAAGAAATTCCTTCAACATAGCAAATGAATGCGAAATATGAAACAAATGCAAAATTGGCTATTTATAGCGTTGTGAAAAATAGTGCAATGAAATTGTGGGAGTTAGTAGAACACAAGCATCTTCACCCGTGGAACCTGGATAAGGGCATCTCACCACCGGCAACACACCAAGACATGAGATATTGGCAACCTAATTACTTAAAACTCACGACCACGAGTTTTTTTTTTCCAATGACTCGTGCATATAGCAGGTCCATTTAAAACTCTTTTTTTTTTGTGATAGGTTATTTAAAACATAATTCTAAAAGGGAATACCATACAAATATTAAAGGACAAGGTACTCTCCATTAAAGTACGAACCCATAATTTGAAACAAACAGGGTCGACCTTAAAAGTTAATAGAATAATAAACGAGAATGCCAATAAGACAGCACGTTCAGAAACAGCAACCAAAAAAAAGACATAACCGCATACATAAACAAAAAAACATCGAATCAATAAGTCAAGGCTGTTTAAATTACTTAAATGAGCGAAGCGACCAACTAAGCCGTGAGGACAACGGCGCCACCAGCCTCCTTGATCTTTTTCTCAGCGATCTTGGACACGAGTTTAGCCTTGACAACGATGGGCTGGGAAGCAGGCAGCTGGCCCTTTCCCAACACCTTAAAGTAGCCGAACTGGGTGACATCGAGCATGGGAGCGCTCGTGGAGGTGGCCTTGTCCTTGACATCCTGGGGGAGGAGCGACCAGAGGTGCTCGATGTTGACGATGGGGCAGTGGAACTTGTTCCTCAGCCTGTGGAAGTAACGCATTCCGACCTTGCCGAAGTACCCGGGATGGTACTTGTCGAAGAGGATGCGGTGGTGGTGCATGCCGCCGGCGTTTCCTCGGCCTCCGGGATGTTTCCTGTGCTTTCCGATGCGGCCGTGTCCGGCACTGACGTGACCCCTCTTCTTGCGATTCTTCCTCAGGCGAGTTGTCATCTTGTCCTCGCTTCGCTTCTCCTCTGCGACGGACGGACCGATCACCGATGGATCTGTGAAATGCGGCGTTAGGGTTTTCAGGCTCTGGAAGAGAGTTTATATATCATATCGCTTCGGTTTTTCCACTAGGGCTGCAGGCTGGGAGCGGAG
The DNA here is from genome assembly GCA_023512835.1 of Taxillus chinensis. NCBI lineage: Eukaryota > Viridiplantae > Streptophyta > Magnoliopsida > Santalales > Loranthaceae > Taxillus > Taxillus chinensis. The sequence continues at coordinate 9,360,559 of CM042091.1, forward strand.
TGAGAGTGGGCTTTTAGGGTTTTATTACAATGGGCCTCGCGTGCATGGACCGACCGCTGATGGTTGGATGTCGTTTTTGAGGTTTTTTTTTTTATGCCAAAACGATGTTTTTTGGAAGTGTTTCGGTGTACTGCATCCATGTATGTACACGGCAATAAAAAAATAGAGTTTAAATCTTTGTATGTTATAATACATTAAAATTATATCGATAGATTTTTTAAAAAATTACATATTAAAATATCATCATTTAATTTTAAAAATATTAAAATAACATAATTTTAATAGACTATATCATATATTAATTGTAAAGAATCGTCTTTTCAAAAACTAAAAACAGCTATGGAATAAACATGTGGACATCTCGCCTCTTTTAAGATTTAAGAAAACATCACACCCGTGCGCCTCTTCCTTATACCAACAGTCCAAGGCCTCTAACTCATTCTTGCTAGCGCAAGGCCTAGAGTCTCCGTACCTCTTCGCCTCAATCTCCTGATTCTCTAATAACACTAAATCAAGCATTAATGGATCATACCAGTAGCCCTTAGGTCTACCTCTCCGCCTCCACTTACTGATTCTCTAGTAACTCGAAATTGAGCGTCCAATCATCATTGAATCCACACAATCAACAAAGGTCTGTGTGTGTTTCTGGAACTTATTGGTCCTATATTATAGGGTTTTTGTTTTTGTCTTTGATGCGTAAAAAATGAGAAGTGCTTTCTTCAGGTAATATAAATTTGCATCTTCAAAATATTCATGAAAAAATGTAAGAATGTGAGAGCTCTTGCAAACCAATTCGTTTGTATAATATATAGCTCGTGGTAATGATATAGCATGCCATTGTATTTGTCACTTCAAATTTTTTGAATTAATTTCGTATCTTTTTGTTTTTGTTTTTTTTTTCCAATTTAGTGATACAAAATGTTAGATCTTCAAATTTATTTAAATTAAGCAAATACTTAAATGTTAAATAACTTATTTAAAAAGTTTATATTTTTAGGAAAAACATTAAGGGTTAAATGTCCGGTATAAGTTCAATGCATTAATATTAAACTGGTATATAGCTTATATTTCAAAGCATGTTAATTTCACCTTCAAAGCAGTTTCGTTTCAATATATAATACTTTTATTCAAATAAAAAAAACTTTAATTTGAAAAATTTATTACTTCATTTTATGAAGGGGTTCGAGATAGAGTTGTATATCTTGATGCTTAAATGATAAAGCAATATTAATTAGAGAGTTCGGTTTGAGATTATTATGACTCCTCTGTTGATCCATCTATAATTAACGATGTTCACTGTTATTCCTTTGATGACAAAAAAAGTATTATTAAGTATAATAAATATTTAAAAATATGATATTCCAACATTTATATGTATCTGACAATTAAATTTGGTTGATTTTATTTATTATTTTTTAAAACATATTACATCTTATATCAAAAAAATTATTTTTAAATTAAAATTCAACATCAACTACAAGAATATAAAAAACAGAATACACAACCTAAAATTCATCACAGCTAATTAAAAAACACACATATTAACATTTCTATCACCATCTACTCGATCACTAATTTCATTTGTATTATTCTAATAACAAATACTATCTTGGAAAAAAAAGTTAATCAATTTGCTATAGAAACAATTCTTTTAGCAAATATTATATATACATATATATACATATATATTTCATTTTTGTTTTGGTTAAGTTGAGTTAACCAAACAGTCCCCGGCTTTCAAATTTATATGTAAAGAAAAAAAAACTTGATTGTATCGGTCTTTCAAAATTTTTAATTTTTAATTTTTAATTTTTAATTTTCTTCTACAATACTTTATTTTTGAAAGATTACTTACCGCGTACAATATGTAGTAATTTAAAAGTTAATATTTTTTTTGTTTGATTGATAAATTTTTTTAATGAAAAGTAACAATAAAAAAATAAAAAAAGTATAATTTAGAGATATAAGTAAAGATAAATTTAGATTTTAGATTTGCCAACCGAAACAAAATTTAAAAATGTAAAAGAAGTCCGACAACCGCCGCCCCCACACACACCCTGTTTCAGCGTCTCAGGTTCATTAGTTTTCTATCCAGTACCGCCGTACCGGTCTCAGTGTCTCATACTTCTTGCCGGGTTCCGTCCATGGCTCTGCCTCTCTGCAAACTCAACCCTCGCTTCCTCTCTGCCCCCCCACCCCCGCCACCACCGAACCCTCCTCCTCGCCCCTCCCGCCACCCGATTACGCCGCCCCTCTCTCCGCTCCAATCCGCTTCGCACCATCGGACGCAACTGTAACAAACTCGTCCCTGTCCCTCTCCCTCCCATACCCACCGCTTCCATCAATGGAGTTTCTGTGCAGGACGGTCAGGAAGAAAGGGAGGAAGATGTAGAGTTGAGGAAATGGATTCGGTTGCTTCGGTCGTTTATGCCCGGCGGGAGTTGGTGGGGCCTGTCGCCGGACAAGGTCGAGGTTGTTCCAACTGCAACCAAGCCGGTGACGGTGTTTAGGGCGCTTAGTCGGATGTGGCAGCTGGTTGCTCGAGACAGATGGATCATCTTCGCCGCCTTCTCTGCCCTAATCCTCGCTGCGGTGCGCATTTTCCAATTTGTTCCTTACTGTTTTTGTTTTGTTTTGTTTATATTGTTCATATGGAATGCTTTAGCATTGATTTACCGAAGTTTTTTTTGTGTCTCCAATTTTTCTACTGACATTCTTAATTTCAATGCCGTGGTTCTTTAGCTCTCGGAGATCTCCATACCTCATTTCCTGACAGCATCCATATTTTCCGCACAGAGCGCGCAAGTCGTGGTTTTCCACCACAATGTGCGTTTTTTGATTTCATTGTCAGTCGCCTCCGGAATTTGCAGGTCAAAATCTTGTATGGTCACAGAGCTCTCTTCTTTCTTCAACGCATTCACGCATGCTAGAGCAAAGCTATATTTTACCGACTTGTTAGGCTATGTTTAGAATATCCAATATTGGATTAGTACAATGGGAGTCAAAGAATGGTGCTTGGGATGAAATTTGTCTTTTGTTTTCTGTTTTTTTTTTTTTGTTTTGTTTTTTAAAGTTAGTTTACTTAAACAATTCACATATAATGTAAGGTCACTTGCTTATTGAAGAACTCTAAGCCAAACCAGGGATGTGGACTACACAGCACCTTCTTCCCAGCACCTCAGCTGACCGTTATGCTGGAGGGACCATTTAGTTAGGGCACTATGTAACGTAAGGATCAAGATTCATGATGCATGAAAGCATACACGTATTTCTATTAATTTTGCATAGTTATGTGACTTGTTTTTTTTATTTTATATCAATATCCCGACAATCCTCAAGTACAATTAAGCCATCTGGATGAAAAATGTGACTGAGGTGCTGACCCTGTAATCTGTTTATTTGAACTTCAGTGGTCTACGAGGTTGCTGTTTCGGAATTGCAAATATGATCCTTGTGAGTTTCTGTCTTATTATTTGCTTTGTCATATTGTTCTATTTTGAGAGCAGTCAAATAAACCACAGTGCTAGATGGTGAAGTTCCTCCCTATTGGATGATTGTCCATTTTTATACAACGGATGTCCTTTTCTCCGTCCAAAATTGCTTGGTTGTTTTGACTAAATAGTTATGCAGTAGCTGTGTCCTCAATCATTGTTTATATCAACCCATGTGAATTTCTTGATCATCTAAGGATGTTTAATGGCCATTACGGGTACTTTGATATCTAGGCTAGAGTTTGCCATTTAAATGACATGGCAAATGGAAAATTTTTAGTTTGTTGTTTCTTCAAAGGTGTTACATTCCTCTTATACTGTATGCCTTAACTTACATTGAACATGTTCGCTGAAGTACTGGTTTTCTTATAACATTCTGCAGGTCAAGCGAATGAGAGAAACATTATATTCAAGTCTACTTTTCCAGGTTTGGAAACATCAGGAATAACTTTTCTAATATGTCTGCAGCCACATGCATTAGTCAATCCAACAATTCCTGCCGTGATTCTTCATAGATAACCCAATTTTACCTTTTTCTGGCCTTGTTTGTAGGATATATCATTCTTTGATGCAGTAACGGTTGGTGATTTGACAAGTAGGCTTGGGGCTGACTGTCAGCAAGTTTCACGTGTTATAGGAAATGATCTTAATTTCATACTACGGAACATTCTTCAGGTAGATTGTCTGATTAAATAAATTAAGTGTAATGAATTTTGCCTGCAAATCAGGAATATCTTTTTATTTCTATTTGAGTTATATATATATATACAAAAAAAAAAAAATCAGGGTTCAGGTGCATTGATCTACTTGCTGATTTTGTCATGGCCGCTTGGACTCTGTACCCTGGCAATTTGTTCTACTCTGGCAGCGATTATGCTTGTCCATGGCATGTAAGTCTCTATATGTTTTTTTTTAAATTCTGTTTTATTAGGTTTTCCTTTCTTAAACTGGGGTTCCCTTGATAAAAATTAAAATAAATGTACTTATGACTATGAACAGGCAATGCCACAGAATTTCATATATTTAGGACAAATCATAATTTGTTTTAGAAGATGGATACTTCAAGACGTTTACAAAACAACTCATGTGCACTCCCAGATTATTTCTTGTTTAATGCAGTCTTTTGTGTATGATTTTTTGGAAGGAATATATCGTGAGAATTACATGAAAATCTGATATTGAGAGAATACTATGGGGGTGTGAGTTCGTATCCATGTACATGAGTAATTAATGTACAAGCCAACAAGAATACAACCATTATAGCACAATGACTATAATTATGTCAACCATTATACAACCATTATCATTATCATTATTTCTAGTCTTTTGTGTTTTGAATGTTTTCCTTGTAATTATGTCAACTCCTTTTTGTCAGCTTGAAATTCAATTAAAACATGGTTGGTCCTTGAGTTATTATAGCATAATGCCTTACACAAAATCAAAAAAATAGAAAAAAAACAATCAATGAGTTGCTATCAAACAAAATAAAGGTGTTATCATGTAGAGCGGTTTACAATTTTACAGAAAATATTCAGGAGTCGGTTATGTGTGAGAAATGAATAAAAACTCGTATACCCCTACAATGCTCAAGATTTGATACCTAATTTTGGTCAATGAGAGCTTTTCTTGTTTTATGTTTTTGTTTAATACTTAAAGAGACATTTTATTTTAAAAAATAAGATGTGTGACCAAAGTCCCTTGCAACAAAGATTTTGGAAAATATGAAAAAAAGTTTTAACATGCTAGGATGTGAAGGAAGGGTGAAATAAAATAAAAATAATATTATTACAATTGATTTCAGTTTAGGTTGTTAGAGTATGAACATCAATTGTTCAACCCCACGGCTCCATGCCTTTAGTTTTCAACTTCTAGAAAAGGAATCATTTTTGTTTTTTTGTTTTTTGTTTTTTTTAAAATAGAACAAAAGAGATAAAAGTTATTATTATTTTTTTGTCAAAACACAAAAAGGCCGGGGAGATTATTACAACCTCATATTCAAAATAAAAAAATTAAAAAGAATCTGAAATGAAAGAAGATGATGAGCTCTCCTTCTTAACGACCCTTTCTTTGCAAAAATAGAAATTGATGCAAATTTTATTTTCCTCCCTTAGTTTCCGTTTCTTTGACTTTCTCCACGTTTTTTTTATCTCCAAATGCTATGAGAGAAACTATGTAGTCTCCTCCTGTTTGTGTGTTTGTCGGTGTGTCTCTGTGTGTTTCTGTGTGCATGCTTTTGTAGGCAAGGAATGGAGACCAGCTCCTCTCATTAGGGGTGGTAATTGGGGCCATTTAAGCATAAAAATAGAAATTTAGATTTTTTTATTCTCCAATTTGGCTAATTGGAATCTATTTGCATTTTCTCAAAAATAAAAATGAAAATTCAAATCTCTTTGGCCATTTTCCCAAAAAGAGGATAGATGAAATAATTTCTTTTTGGAAGTCCATATCTTACGCAGCTGTAATTCAAAATTAGAGAATTAATCCTGAATATTTGATTTGGATAAATATGGTTATGATCAAAGCTAGAATTTGTAGTAAATCTTGGGATAGTGTGAATTAGATGGACGGATGGAGTCAGTGATTGTGAATTCGTGATTGTAACTTCGATATATGCTTTATTACTTTGGTATATGGTGTGTTGTGTTGAAATAAGTTTGATATTTTGAACTATATCTTGAAGTTAGTTCAATATGAAGACTTCAAGGGAAATTTGGTTTGAGATGAAGTTTAATATTTTGAAGTAATGCTCGATCTCTCGAAGTAATGATTTTTATCTTGGAGCATAGGACGATGGAGTTCGATTCGAGATAGAAGCGTAGTTTGATATCTCAAAGCTCCTTATCTCGAAGTAACTGATCGAGCTGATGTAGTTCAATTTGAAATAGAAGCTTAGTTTGATATCTTGAAGCCCCTTATCTCAAAATAACTAATTGTGCTGATGTAGTTCTAAACGGAAGCTTAGTTTAATATCGTGAAGTAACTGTCTGAACTTATGTGTTTCAGTTTGAAACAGAAGCTCTGTTTGATATTTTGAAGTCCCTCATCTCAAAATGTCTAGTTTTGAAGTTTTTTTTTTCTTTAAAATTTTAATTACCATTTTTTCCTTCCTTAGAATGTCGTAATATGATACTTTAGGGAATAATTTAGGAAGACCCACAATTGCATATAGAGATATTCTAAAGAATTTTGCATGTTAGTATTTTTAAGGCCCATTTGGCCAAGGGCGTTGATTGTCTTTTGATTAATTTTGACTTTTTGTTCAAAATTATTTTGGCCATTATTACTCGGATTGAATGCGATCATGTGCGTTGGTTTTCAAATTTTCTCGTCTATCATTTGGATCTAGCTTTAAGTCATTTTAAAGTTTCGTTAGAGAGGCTCTCAACTTTAGGCTTCCTTGGCTAAATGTGATTATATATTCAACCCAGGTAAAATTGTTTCCAACATCAAGTACTTCCATTTGCATTTTTTTCCGAATAGATAACAGAAAGAGGGATCATGTTAACTATTTTATGCATCTCTCTATCCACATGGGCCATCTATCCTCTCCTGATCATACACATGCACACACAATCATATCACATCATGAACTGTAGCTAGTAAGCTCTCAATTAATCAAGTTGCAGTGAACCCTCCAGTTCTTTATTTGACAACTTACCATGGAAATTGAACTAAACTTTTAAACGTGTTTTCCATCTTCTATTTTCTTTAATCAACGTTTTAACTATGTTATCATGTACAGGTATCAAAAGAAAGCAGCAAAATTAACCCAAGATTTCACTGCTTCCGCCAATGAAGTAACTTCAGAAACTTTATTTATTTATCTGGGCCTTACCGTGATTGCCAATATATGGTAAAATGATTTTTCATTTTAGGTTGCACAAGAGACCTTCTCTTTGGTGAGAACCGTCCGTGTTTATGGCACAGATAATCAAGAAATTCAAAGGTTATTAACTGGGCTACTACTATTATGATTATAATATTTCGATGATGCGTTTCTGTCAATTGGTAATCTTATAATTGATGCACCTTAATTCTTGAAGACAGAAAACTAAAGCAAAAACAAGTAAATAAATAATAAGTGTAATTATAAAGCTTCATATAAGTTGATAACTTACACAGTTATAATAAACAGGTACAAGAATTGGCTAGATAAATTAGCTGATATAAGCTTGCGGCAAAGTGCTGCCTTTGGATTTTGGAACTTCAGCTTTAATGCTCTTTATCACACTACACAGGTATGTGTAGTGCCTGTTCCACTCCAGTCACACCAAGTTAATTAATTCTTGTGTTATTTTATAAACAAATCGTCTTATATATCTTTCTCATCTTATAAATCGTCAGAAATTAAGCCTATACATGTATATTATTGTATACTCCTTTTGAATCCTTAGCGTAAAAATATTTGAATTTTTCTGAAATTTTTATACATTAATAAAATTATATGCTCATGGAAGTGATTACTTGAACAATTTGACATAGAAATGGATCCTGTTTAATGCAACTTAAATGTTGCCATTGCTTTTCCAAATTCTTATTGCAAAACATAGCGCCTCAAAAAAATGTATGCTGTCCATTCTGAATTTATATGCTTTTACATGCTTAATCACTTGCATGTGAATAACTTGACTTCTATGTAATTGCTTTTGCAAATATTATAGTTGAAGTCAACTCAACATATATTAATCTTAGATATTAAGAAAAACTAGTTTCTATATTCTTATTTTGAGTAGGATAGTCTGGGTAGTTATATTTTCCGAACCTTGGTCATTGTTTGAGATCTGATATAGCAAATTTAATTTTGTAGATAATTGCTGTGCTGATAGGAGGATCATCTATTCTGGCCGGTCATATAACAGCAGAGCAACTTACCAAATTTTTACTGTACAGTGAATGGTTGATTTATTCAACATGGTGGATAGGGGATGGCATTTCATCATTGATGCAATCGGTTGGGGCAAGTGAGAAAGTCTTCCAGTTGATGGACCTTCTGCCCAGTGACCAGTTTTTATCAAAAGGCGAGCCCTTGTTTACTCATATAAAAAGTGTTCTATATAATTCCTTAAAATTGAAAGAAATACTTTTTTCCTGATATTTAGTTTTAATCACTCAAACATTTTCTGTTAGTCAACTGCAGGATTAAAATTGGCAAGGGTGAAGGGACATATTGAATTTGTGGATGTATCTTTCTTTTATCCTTCTAGGGCATCGGTATTTATTTCAGTCTTTCCTAATAGAAAATGTTTTATTGTGTACATGCCACATGGTCATAAAACCCTTTAGACAATTTTATTCAATGCATTTTTTTATTTCTTTTTGCTGAGGTTTCCTAATCAGCAGACTTCTTTTTAAAGATTAATGATAGTTACTGCTGTGGTTTCCATTCCTGCCTTTTGTTGTGGGCAAAGCATTCTCGATTTTTGCCATGCATCTTTAAATGTTCCATGCTGTTAGTACTTAGTAGGTAGTCCGTCGAATAAAGTCATAAACAAAGTATTTTCATCTGGCTCTCTGAATTTATATTGCTGTATATCCCTTTGACAGTTTGTCTTTATCATATTGTTTATGCTAATATGGAGGTGGCTGAACAGGTACCGGTACTTCAACATGTTAACATCTCAGTGCATCCCACTGAAGTGGTTGCAATTGTAAGAAGACTTTTCTTCACGCCACATGTTTTCTTGCTTCTCATTGCTAAACGATCTTTCAATTCATGTTAAGGTTGGACTTAGTGGTAGTGGAAAAAGCACTCTGGTGAACTTGATACTCCGCCTGTATGAACCAACAAATGGTCAGGTCAGTCTCTTCTTTCACCTTCTAATTCTGTTGAACTTTAGTCTCTTAAAATTATTTTTATCTAGAATCTTTTATCAATTGGTGTTATGTTCATTGTAGATCTTAATTGATGGTGTTCCTCTTCGAGAGTTTGACATCAATTGGTTGAGGGGGAAAGTTGGATATGTGGGACAGGTCCTCTTTTGTAACTTCAATAATGATGATGAAATATTGAATAATCCTTTTCTATTCCTTATTAGATAATATTTTGAACAGGAACCTCGACTTTTTCGGATGGATATCAGTTCAAACATAAAATATGGATGCCCAAGAGATGTTAGGCAGGAGGATGTGGAATGGGCTGCAAAGCAGGCATATGCTCATGATTTCATTTTGTCTCTTCCAGATGGTTACAAAACCATTGTTGATGATGATTTGCTCAGTGGAGGACAAAAGCAGCGAATTGCAATAGCCCGGGCCATTCTTAGGGATCCGGCCATTCTGATCCTTGATGAAGCCACTAGTGCGCTTGATGCTGAGAGTGTGCACAACGTAAAGGTAGCAGCATTTCATATATTCAAAATAATAACGAACATATTTATCTGTGGCACACTAAAGAGGTGTTTAATCTGTCATCATTGTTCCATTCAACATTATATGTAGGGTGTTATTCGTGCTGTCAGAAATGAGTCAAGGACGAGAACTGTCCTAATAATTGCACACAGGTTAGTCTGCCACTCACTGTTTTCTTTGTGAGTCTTTTTCCCATGTTTGATTATAAATTACATGCTCTTAACAGGCTTTCTACAATACAAGCTGCTGACAGAATAGTGGTGATGAGTGACGGTCAAATAGTTGAGGTAGATTTCTGCCAATCAGGAGACATAAATTTTTATTCTATTATTCCCTTTCTGATATAGGGCAAGAGTTTGCTTTAAAAATTGGATCAACAAGAGCAAATGGTTGCTTTTGTGCAGTATCTCATTCTGCTTGTTAATTCTGAAGTAAAATTGTTGGCTGTAGTATCTCTAACTCGTGTATTTATTAAGCTCTTGCTGTTTGCAGTTAAAATTTTAGTCTATTATTCCCTTTCTGATATAGGGCAAGAGTTTGCTTTAGAAATTGGATCAACAAGATCAAATGGATGCTTTTGTGCAATATCTCATTCTGCTTGTTGATTCTGAAGTAAAACTGTAGGATGTAGTATCTAAGGCCTCGCTGTTGGCAGTTTAAATAGTGCATGGATGATTTTGCTATAATGCTAGCTAGAACAATCGCCTTTATGTGGTTTCCATTGCTGCCTTTCTATGGTGTTCAGACAATTATATATGGGCATGACCTAGTACTTCCATGCAGATGGGTGTACACAGGGATCTTCTCATGGAAGATGGTTTGTATGCACAATTAACTAGAAGGCAAATTGATGCTGTGGCATGAGGTTTCAGTGGATGGATGGATGGATGGATAGTTTTTAATCCTTTTTTTGTTTTTCATATGATAGTATGTAGGTTCTAGCAATTGTTTTCATGGCTGAACCTCATATTACACCATTTTTTTTGTAAGTCTGGAAGTTTTGGCTGGAGGGAAAACAAGCTATGTTATCAGGCGTTGACGAGTCTTGGTTCCACTATGCCATCTTTGGTGAAGTGTGTTGGGCAGCAACAAATGAAAAAAATGGAGTTTTTTTTTTTTTTTGCATAATTGTTGAGATATAGAAGTACACATGGGGTATATAATGCTCATTTGCAAATGCAACAGAATGTATTTGTTGTATAGTACACGGGGGTTGTAACTCATGAATAGGAAGGAGCTCTGGGACTTATGGTTGTATACTATAAGGCAGTTTAGGATGAACACTTTATACATGTATGCATGTATTGTGCATGATACTCGAACATACATGTGATGTGAACTTTCTTGATTACTTTCCTGAAGGTGGCTCTCTTTTGGACCTTGATTAGCTACATTGAGAGTTGATACCTGCTTAATATATGAGAAAATGTTCTCTATCTCATTTTAAAATTCAAGGATGAAACTTGGGAAGGTTGGGAGCAGGTGCACTTGTAGATGCATCCAAATCCAATTGTTTAATGTTTGCATTGTATATTTATAGAACTAGCTGGAGAAGATCCCAAATCAACAAGTCTAAGCACAGTAAATGAATATGTCAATACATTGCGGGGGTAACACTATAGTAATAACTCAACCATTTGCTTATAAAGACAGATTTTTAGAATATGCTTTCATAACGGGTCCTTATACTCAAAACTTCTTACAGTGTAGTTGTAATTTTTTAGAATATGCTTATAAGTTATGTACGTGGAGTTGTAATTTTTGGACCACAATTGAATCTAACAGCATGAAAGTAGGTATTATTCCAATAATTTCCAACAATATTAGCTGCTATAAAATCCATCTAATGTATTTTTTATGAAATAATCATTTCGCGAGTATTTGTCTATCCATTGATATTGATTATTTGATGAATGACTAATCATGTGACAGCAAATTTTCTTGAACTTCAAGCTTTTGCTTTTTGAATCTTTGAGTTCTTTTATTACTTCTTATGATTTAAGCTTGACCTTTTAACTTTAAGTGTTGAATTTAATGACTCCTAATAATATTACGTCTCTTTTTAGTTAGTTGAATTAAATTCACAATCATTGATCTAGAAGTGATCTATCGAATAAGTAGTTCAATGTAGATGGTATCTTATTTTTTGTTATCAAACTTAGGTAAGTGTACTTTTCAAGTTTCTTATCATCCAAGGATTTGTTTTTTTCAATGTCGTTATCATTGGCATTGACCACCATTGTTTGCCTCTTGTTAAATTTTGTTCGCTCAAAGGTAGACTTTTTATTTTGAAATCTTTCGGTCTTTACCTCATTTGTGTTTTTTGGTTTGGTGCAATCAACCACAAAGTGTTTAGGCTTATTGTAGTTAATAACGAATTGTTTCTTCTTGAAATTTGATGAAATCTTTCTAAAGCTATTCTTTTTCATCTTTCTCGATAGATTTTTTGAACTTTATCACTATAAGATAACACTCATGCTCATCATATTTTTTATCTGAGGACTTGTTATAGAAATAAATACTTGAACTTGCCCTCTAAAATAGTTATATTGTAAATTTCTTTTAAATAAAATTAAATCAGTATAACACATGACTAACTTAAGTTGTTCATTACTTGAAAAACTTATAGAATTTAATTAAATTTATTCTTTAAGAAAACTAAAGAAAGGCTAAGTTATATTGAGTTACAAATTTGGATGGTTTGTTTGTAGAATTAAAAAAAATTAACTATCTAACATGAAATTAATTAAGATACAATTAATTATGATGTAACCAATTCAATCATTCAACTTTAATTAATTATTTAATATTATCTCATAAAATAAACAAAATATTTATGACCTCATAATTTAATTCAAAAGTACTAATTTTACATTATGACAGAGGCTAATATGTGATTGCCTTATCAACATTCTCATAATCTTCTTTTATTATGTTTTTATCATGACTTTAACCTAAAATGGTTTTTCGATTAAGCTCTTATGTGCGCTCCATGCCCTTTTTGTAGCAAAGGTCAGCTACACACAACATGCCTACTGTTTCTCTTGGGATTTTAGTTCTTGACCTAACATACTGATAAAATGCAACACAAAAATTTAATCACACATTTATCTTTGGATCATATCAGGAAAAATTAATCACTGGTGACTTTATTGGATCTAATAGCTTTGTAAATGAAGTATATTATGTTTCTTTGAATGAAAATTCTTCTTCTTTGTCAAATAATAACCATTGTCTTCCCAAACAATGTAGTTATTTTAAAGAGAAATATAATTTCAAATATTTAGACACTATTCATACCATTAATGGCTTACATATTAATGTTCTCTCATCTTCTCAAGTTTATATTATATAATTGATATATAAGATAGCAAATCTACATAAGTGAGAGATTCACAATTATCTTGTTGTTTAGATCTAAAAGATCAATAATTATGAATAAGAGAAATTTAAAAGGACAAATAAAGTTATTGAATCTTATACATGTAAAGAGGTCCTTAATCAGATTAAAGGATATCAAATTTTTTTTGAGAACTCCAACTCTTATGGGATTACATTAAGAAGTTTAGACACCCAAAAAGGAGGTCAAAGAACTTTTAGCTTTTGTTGAAATTATTCAAGAGAATCTAAACACGATTCAAGTATCCCTTATTGAATCACATTATCCCGAGATAATATTAAATAACACTTTTCTAGGTACTTTATGAACTGCTAAATGGACTGTCACAACTTCTTTAATAGTTAATAATGATAAATCATAAGACGATAACACTATTAAACTCAAGTACTAACATGAGTTATCTTAGAGAAGGACTATTGACAACTTTATACTATATGAAGAAGACTATGAATATTAACCTTGGTAATAATAGGATAGTAAAAATCAAATATTATTTAACTAAAGTATTCATATGCAATAATAATGTTTGTATTGAAACAAAGCAGTTTGATATTGCTTTTGAGAGACTATTTTTATTTATGTTATAAGCATAAGAAAACAAAATACATTTGGTAAACTTAAAAAAAAATACTTATATATTTTTTATTTTTCTTATGATAAAAAACAAAAGCAATTTAGGGATTCCTTATCAAAATTGTTTTCTAATAAAACAACTTGTAAAAATCAATATTAATTATATTTAAAAATTAAAAGGATAATTAGTGTAAGTTTAAAATTTTTAAAGTAAGAAATTTTTTGTCTTTTTAAACATCTATAACAAAATTATTTTTGATTTATCAAACAAAAATTATCCATTTTTAGAATATATATTACTTTTAAAATAAAAATTTACCAAATACTCATATATTTTAACAATAATATTTTAAGTACAACTAAAAATAGATTTTTCAAAAGCAAAATATTAATTATGAAAATTTTATTTGTAAATCTATTTTGTGTAAAATTTGAGAGTTTAAAAGACCTAAGAACATTTACAATATACTCAATAAACTTTAACATAATAAACTAAACATAATTTTAATATTTTAATTAAAATATTAATTAAAAATTTCTCTCCGTCCTCTTTCCTCACGCCTGATTCCCATTGCCGTGCAGCCCCCAATTTTTGTTTTTTAAAAAAATATATTTTTGAACTAACTATATAAATACTCTAAATTATTATATTTTATTGGACAAATAAGTTATTCAGTTTCTTCCGAAATTTGATAGAACCAATAAAAAAGTTATCTGCGCTACGGAAAAGAGGTGCAATCGCGTAGAATTGACCTCACCCTTGGTCCCTGTTCCTTCCTCGCTTACGATACCCCTCGGACCCTCTCACCCGTTCATCTCGTAAATAACATTTCTCCCAAACCCGCGACCCAACCCAAAAGAAGCCAAGGGAACGCCCAAATTCCCCACCATCGCCACCGTCCCAATCGCCGCCGTAACCCTGAACCAGACCACCAAGAGCATGGACGCGTTCCAGCAACCTCACCGGCTATTTCGACCGCCTCCTCCTCCGCCTCCTCCTACTTCCGCGTCCCTGGCCCCCCCGCAGGGCCCCTGGTATTCCGGACAATTTCAGTACCACCACCCCTCGGCCTCGCAGCCTCCGTCGCCGTCGCCTCCTCCGTCCCAGTGGCCCCCACCGCAGCACCCTTCCGACCACCACCTCCCTCCTGGGCCTCCTTATCCTGCGCCACCGCTTGCCCACAACCTCGCGCCGCCCTCTTACCATGCGCGCCCCGCCCAGAGTCAGTTCCCGCCTCCACCTCCTCCGCCGCCGCTGCAGTCACTTGCTCACACTCCCCCTCCTCCGCATCTCCCTCCCGCTTATCATCATCCTCATCCTTATTCCCAGGCTAATCAAGTGAGTTCTGAAGTTTCGACGTTAGTTTGTCCGTAGGGTTCGGTCTGTTTCGACACAATACTATTCCTAGTCAAGCTGTTTTTGATTTTGTTTTTCCTACAGTTTATACTGTCTCTATTTTCTTCTTCTTTTCTAATTGATGGGATATAAGTGAACCATTTTTCATATTCGATAAGGCCAACCTCTGTCTGTTTATGGAGTTCTGTTAAATTCCAAATACACATTTTATATTCAATGCAACACTAACACTATGGGTAAGCTTATTGCTTCTGAAATATTTCACGCAGAACAAGCAATTTTAGTTTCTCTTTTGACTTCAATATAGATAGTATGTTTGAAGTTATTATAATGTGGGTGGATATTAATATGTTAATTTCCATTACAAAACCATCCGTCTGAATACCTGAAAAACTTATGCAGTTTCATGCTTTGATTACTTTCTTGAGAAGTGCTATATGCAGGCGCTGTGCGCATTGTTTGTGCACCTCCCGCAAAATGTGGCACCCCGCCTGCCCTTAAAAAACAGAATTTGGTGGAAAAAAAAGAATCATTTTCCTACTTTCTCTACCATGCTTCTAACACTTGGTGGAGAAAAAGATGCAAAGATCCATTTGTCTTTCTTATATATATATATATAAATTTTTTTCCCCGTGGAACATTTATGGCCTAATTATTTTTTCACGAGTGCTTGTAGGAATGGGGTAATTCTCATTGGGCGCAAAACCAAGGCTGGGAGTACCCAGGTGAGTTATTGTATGTACTTCAATTTTATCAAGTTGGTCTTCCTCTGCTCATCTGAAATATATATTTACACGAGTTTATTTCAGAAATAGTTTGCTTTGCAATTAACTTGAAAAACACTGAAGCTTAGATGTCTGTGTTGGATGTTTGCTTCTTGTTTCTTCACTTTTTTTTATTCGACTGGCTTTACAGTTACATACAAATAAAGAATTATGTGCAGCCCTTGTCACTTTGAAAGGCAGTGATGCTATATTAATATATGGGTGTTGAATTGTTTTTTATATGAAATGGTAGAGGTTCATTGGACTGAAAGAATATTGTCCATATTATCTTGTATAAAACGACTTGGAATTTTATAGTACTTAATCTATGTAATTAACAGCACATAACAGTGAGGAGGATTTGGCTGCAAGAGCTAGAGCATGGGCTGCTGCTAATGCTGCAATGGAAAATCAACATTCACAGTCTCAGTTTACACCTAATAGCAGATCCAATGAACAGAGTCACTATCATGATCAGTATTCCCAAACTGTTGACCCACAATATCTAGATTTTCAACAGCATTCACTGTCCACATCAAGTTATCAACAATACACAGCTCCATCTGGACCTCTCCACAGGCCTGCTATGGCTCATCTGCAGGATCCTGCATTGATTAGCTCAGGTTCATCCTCTTATGTTTATGATGGACACTTACCATATGCTGCTAGAGATGGAACCCTGACTGGAGAATCTAATGCTGGTTTTCCTCATCAAGAAAGTTTGCCAACAAGTCCATTTGTTCACCGGCAGGAGGTACCTTCTAGTTATTCTTCTGTTACAGGTAATGGTTAAAATATTGAAATTGGCTGTGAAGCTCTGATCGAGAAATTATTTGGAGATTGATTACTTAATTATATTTCTAAAGATGAAGGACACTTTTGACACCTGATAGTACTTTAGCTTGTTTGTTTTGGATCATTTTACGGAGTTGCAATACAGATTGAATTTACTGAAAATTCTGAGTTGAAACCTCCAGGGTGGTTTGCAAGAATTTGAATCTGATAACCATGGATACTTTGTTTTAAATATTAGATGTACTTTGGTATTGCTGTCACTTTATTTTCTTTTTACCAGTGTTTTTAACATACTTTTGCAGTATTTGTTTTAATGTGTTTTTCTAGGAATTTAGTTAAAAAAGGAAAATGAAAGAATTCCTTGTAGACTGCTAGAACATGGCATGTTTCATTTAAGAGCACAACTGTATAATATTTTAGATTTCAAATATGCCTGGTAAAAGTAGCACTAATCAATAGAATTCTCCAAAGAATCATTTGAGTAGGAACTCTCTCGCGTTCTTAAACATTGAACTTTCACTCTGATGTCCATTTAAATTTACACTATTTTGCCTATCCTGTTCTAGAAATCAAAGCATTCTTAATGCCTGCTTCATGGTGTCTGTCTCAGCATATTAATGTAGCACTGGTGTATAGCAATCACAAGTAGGTTCACAAGCTTCAAATAAGGGCTACAAATATGTATGTGTGTAATATTTATTTGTGTAGGAAAAAAGGAAAATAATGTAGGATAAAAAGCACAGGTTGGTTATACCTTGACCAAATCAACAAGGCTTAATATATCACTCTCACTCTCTGCATCTCGTGGATCTCAGATGTCTATCTCAACAAGAGAATCCCACTATTTGCATCTCACAGACTATAGTTCTGCTTTCAGTTAATCTCTAGGTTGAAACTATCAATCTTTATTCATCAAAAGCTTCTCTTCAATTACATGCAGAAGTCCTATTTATTACCACGCTGGGAATTAGGAAATAAGAAACTTTGATGGAAACTAGGAGATCAGGAAATTATTATGAAAGTAAGAACACTTAGAGTGGAACTCTAATTAAAAAATAGGAAGTAATGAAAATCCAAGTGCACAAAGTTTTTGCAAGTGGTAGGATGCAGGAAGGGGTCGGGCCACAAAGGCCAATATTGGCGCAATCTTTCCCTACAATTAATTTAATCACAAAAGGCCTGTAGAGTCGCGAACAAGCCTCTTGCAATTAAAATTAATTGTAGGAAAAGTTTGTGTCTATATTGGTCCGACTCCTTTTCCGATCCAACCATTCGCGAGAGCTTCATGCACCAGGTTTGTGAAGTAATGAAAAGTCCCAAATAAAATAAAATAAAAAATTCATGCATCTTGAGGCAGATCAAATAAATAAATAAATATGCATCATAGAGTAGAAATAATGATCATATGATCATGTGTACTTTATCCTAACATGCTGTAATCTTTCATAAATGCCTTGGCACATTTCGAATTTATAAAGGCTCTTGAAACCAGCCCCTGCCAGAAGATATGTCCTTTGGAGGATATCTTAATACTCCCATCTTTCATGTGTTTCTCAGACTGCTCATACTGCAAAATATTGGGATAGCCTCCAGATGAGGTATCCTGCCTTTTGGATTTTGTTTGTCTTCCCCTTGATTGGTTTACAAGGGCCCAGGGCATTCATGAATGATCAATACCATTAACATCCTCACCTAATGATAGCAGGGTTATAAATCTGTAACTACTTCACAATTGTGCAGAAAACTACACCCCCTTGCATTCATTGAATTGGATACTCGGTGGTTGATTGGGAATTCTATTGCTACTGAATGATTTAGTTTGATGAAATGCTGTTATGACAGGTAAAGAAGTGGCTGCAAATCAAAATGAGCAGCTGTACAATTCATTGTCTTTTCCCATTCCCTCAGACCAGCAAGGACAGAACCCTGTGCAATCATCGTTGCCTAGTCTCGGTCTTGGTGGTTCAGTTTTGTCTGAGCAGCCCCATTTTGCGTATGGACACCAGTCAGCTAATCAGGCAATGGATCTCTCTGATCAGCCTTTGGATTTTGCGCCAAGGTTTAATCAAGAACTTGATCCGCATGTGCACTCCAGTTATGCTCACCATGATTCTGTGGGATCTGCGAGAGGCAATGAACCAGTTGCTTCTCTGACTTCTATTCAGCATTGGACCCCCACCATTGTGCCTGGGTCTGTTTATCCTCCGACAGGGCTACAGGTATTAGTTTATCTTTGGTGTATTTCTCTGCTGTTCTGGAGCTAGATTAAGTATGCTATTTTTTTTGTTCACCTCTAAAAAGAAACTAATGTGTTTCCTTCTGCAGCATGATCCTTCTCTGGCTGTGCCTTCTCCCATTCCTGTAGCAATGATTGGAAGGGTTCCTGGGCAAAGCTTTCAGCCACCAGTTCCGTCTGTCAGTGCAAGTTTTAGCATTGGTGCGGGAAACCCTCTTCATCCCCCAACATCCTTCTCTGCTGATGCCTATGGTGTTTCTGGCATTTCAGAACGACCAAGAAAGGTAAAGTTCTTGGTACATTGGATTTTTTTGGAATAAAATTTTTTTTCTTAGGAATGCAAACATTCCTGTGGAATCATCATTGCAGTTTATGGGTTGGGATAGTGGAATGATTCCTTTTTCTTTAGATTAGTTACTGAAGCTGAAAAATTGAGACCAGCATTGCATTTCTAAACCCATAATGGGCATCCAGCGGATTAAGAAAGGTAAATTAGATTCCTGTTCTTCCAGTCTATTCCCATCTGATCTGAAAACTTGTGGAATTTTTCAGGCTTCAGTGCCCAATTGGCTTAGAGAAGAAATAATCAAGAAGAAAGCTGCTATTACAACAAGCTCTGCCATAGAGCATCCAAATGAGGACACGGAATCTCTTGAAGATGAAGCTATTGACAGATCTTCTAGGAAGGGAGACCAGGCAGATAGCAAAAGTTTTGAATCTTCCAGGTCAACTGAAGAAGAGGATGATGATGAGGTTTCTTGTTTTTTTACCTATTCTTTTTCTTGTGTTGGTTTGTTTTGATTTAGTCCATTTCGGAGCAATTTCGAATCTTTATCTTTCAGTACACAAGTATCTTTATTTACTTGTTTCATTCAGCTAATATTTAGTGCCCTAACCCTTTTCATGGCCTTTTATATTGATCTTTCATTTATCTTCTTATTATGTAGGTTAATGCTGAAGCAGCTAGGACTACTGCAATTAACCAGGAAATCAAACGTGTTCTCACTGAAGTTCTTTTAAAGGTTGCATCTGCTGATTTCTATGGATTCTTATATATTATATTTTGTCACATTTTAACCTTTTTCTTTCTGGGCAGGTTACTGATGAGCTTTTTGATGAGATTGCGACCAAGGTTCTTAATGAACACAATTTAAAAGCTGAAGGTACATTCAATTTATGACCTCTGAATTTTGTATGCCTTTTCGTGTCACAAAAAACTATTTCATTGTTGTTGACTAAATTTGTTCATAACGTCACTATTGTAGACCTCAACACAGTTGCCCTTGATCATAAACTATCTCCATCAGCTCCTAATTCAAAGCCTTCTGCAAAGGTTTTGATTCCAGTTATACCCAGAGAATCAGAGATTGATAATGTGGTTGAAAATTCTATTTCTCACCCACCTGGAGATTTATTGGGCCTTGCCAACTATGCCTCTGATGATGATGAGGGCAATGAAGAAGTTGAAGGTTCCAGAATGCAAAATTATGAAGAGAATACTGTTCAGCAGCATTCATCTGCGAAAACCTTTGCAGTTGAAAATGACAGCTCAAAAGCTGAAATTGTAGAGAATGATGAATTTCAATCAAATCTGGGGAGTGATCCCAGCAAAGGCAATCCAATCAAAAACAAAAATAATAGTGGTGCTGGGGTTGCGCAAAGTGATAAAAGGGTAGGCAGAGAGTTGTTACACCACAGTGCTAGTCCTCCATATTGTTCAAAGGGTTCCTCTGAAGTTGAGGGTCTAACTGCTTTAGAGTCAAAGGACATGGAAGAAAGGGTATTAATGAAACCTGTCCTGCCAGAAGAGGAAAACGTAATGGTTGGTGATTCCCAAGGCAGGGATTCTAGAATTAGATCAGATAAAAATGATAGGAATGAACTTATTGGTTCTGCTGGACTAGATATTGTCAAGGAGGTAGGGAGTGAGAAGAAGGTTGATGAGAGTCATAAAAGACTGGACGAGAGGCATCTTAGAAAGGAAAAGATAGATGAAAGAAATGGTTCAAAAGAGAGAATTAGACAGCCAGAAACTAACCATGTTGAAAAGGCCAAGGAATCTGATCCAAGAAAAAAATCATCTAATCTTGATGGCAAGGACAGAAAAGAAATAGAAAGACTAAAAAAAATCTTCTGATAGAGATGATATATATAGATTACGAGAGAAAGCAAATCATGGAAAGGGTGATAGATCAAGGCATAAATCCGTGAATGAGTCCAGCAGGCACAAGAGAGGACGTTCTCCTTCCGGTAGTGGCAGAGGTAAAAATAGCAAGGACCATTCCGTGGTTAGTTATACTAATGACTCAAGCGATGAGTCAGAAGAGGATTCTAGAAGGTTTGCAATTTGATTCCTTTTTCTGTCGTTTATTTCATTTTATTTATTTCATTTTCTTATTTGGTTCTTCAAATTTTCCATGTGTTGCAGAAAAGTGCACTCAAGGAGACGCAAATCATCACCATCGCCTGTCAGGTCCAAGAGAAGGTACCTATTTATCTAATTAGGCTTCTTTTGTCGATGGCCTATTGGTTATAATTAGTCTATATGTTTGTATGCTTTGGCTCTGTGTGCTAATGTGAGCATCAAGGGACCACTGCACATTCTTAACTTCTATATTTATTTTATATTATTTTTATTTTATGATAGCAGTTTCTCTGAAGTTATTTATAGAGACAGTGTTAGGCTTCCCAGCTGCATTTAAGTAGTTTGCTCAGCATGTTCTTGTTACTTTCATTTTTTTAAAATTAACTAATTTAATATTCTGCACCTGCCTTAATGTGAAAACTACTTTTTACAAAGCAGATAGTTTTATGAATTTATCATTCATATTTTTATATTTTTTTGTTTGTTAATTTCCATTTCTTAAACTTAACAACTCTAGTTACTTTGAGCTGCTAAGGTATGACAAAAGGAAGCACAGCATCATTGCAAACAGAAGCAGAGCGAGTTTTGCATTTTGATGTTGTGTTTGATGCTGAAAAACTAAACTCTTGTTTGTTTTCAACTCCTGAGCCAATCTGTCAATAGCTGTATGAAGAAACCTCTTTACCCATTCTCTTTAAGTTGTGGATCCATAATCTCTATCGAGCTAAGACTCTTCCTTGAATGTATGACCCGATTATAGTGCGCAGACCACTCATAAAGGTAAAAATACGATCAACTTATGGATAATGGATGCATGAGACAAGAATTAAATCTTGTTTTCCTTTTCACATCAGCTTTGAAATTTTGGGAAGAAATCACTTTCTTCTGAAACTTATTCTATCAAGTTTTGAATATACAATGTAGACCATGCTTTAAAAGGTTGCTGAAAAGGATCTATGTAACAACATGATTTGCAAATCATTCCTTGAAATTTTCAAAACTAAATTAGCTGTGTTGTTGCTGCATAAAATACTTATCTTTGCTATGCATGTCTATTGTTTCTAAAGATATATTTTGAATGAAAATAATCAATACGAGCTCTTCATTGACCGTCTTGTTCACTAGTAAGTATTGTATTGGTGCATGTTGTTGTACTTCTGAACCCAAGCCAAAGTTTAGAGAAATTGGAATTTTCTTATTATTTGAAGTTTTGGTGGCATTATATTTAATATTTATATTGTGATATAGTAATATATTAGGACTTGTATTAGGATTATTTTTAAATTAATTAAATTTCAATTTATGGGAAAACAGAATCTGGGCCTTTGCTATTCCTATAATAGTTTTAATTATTTTTTTTACTTTGGAGGAATGAATTTTATCTTGTGAAGGTTTGACCTTAGTTGTTTTTGGACTTCAATGGACATTTTCCTATAATAAGAAGAGGGAATTAATGCAACTTTCTAAAAAAAAATTTTATATGGATGCGTGTAACAAGAGTTTTAAGTGATCACAATATGTCATTGAGTTTAAAAGAAAATTTTATGGGATGACTGTCAGACTATATTTGTTATATGGAATAGAGTAGTAAACATAAAAGAAGATCAATATAGCTGAAATGTGAATGTTAAAATAGATGTATATAATGAACAAAATTAAAAATAAGAATATTCCTAGCATAATTCCAAAAAACAAGCAAAGGGACTGCCTCGAGGTACTGGGTTGCCACCTTGGGGCAGGTGCCTTGGCCCTGTTCCTCAAAATGAGATGGCCACCTCAATATCTCTCTGGACTAAAAAATTAAAAAGTTTTAAATAGCCTTTAAAAGAGAATAAACATGTGGTTTATTCTGAGTTTGCATTGTCAGAATCCATGTTGCCTTACACCAAGCCGCCTTCCAAACTGAAGCTGTCAGAAATCATCACCATTGCCCTTGATTGTTGTTGTCGATCAAGCTTCGGAGACTACCACTCGCGTCTTGCTTCGTGGATGTCATGCACGATAAGGTCCAAATCTGATGAAGACCAACACGCACGATGCTCGAACATCCATATATGCCTCTGTGGTCACCACCACACCTTTACCCTTGTTGCATTGATGTTGTATTTATGGTTAAACCAAAGGCATTACATGTATATATGTAATATTTCTTATTTTTTAGTTTTGTTTGTTGTTATTATTTGATCTATTTTTATTTTATTTTTTTATTACTAAAAAATTAAAATTGATCAACTTAACAATAAGTTTAACAAATAGGATATTATTATTATTTTTTATTTATGTGTCTTCAGATAATAATGACGAGTATAGTTTTATTATGATTGAATATTTTGATTTGAATATTTATGCATAAAGTTTGTTTTATTTTATTTTATTTTATTTATTTAAAAATGATAAAAGTAATAATAATAAGCCTTGCTTGTGGAGTGTCCTGGGTAGCACGGTTGGTTGTGAAGTCCTACACAAAGCACTTCACTTGTGATAAGCCTTGCATCTTGCGTTCGACTCTCGTAGGAATCTTTGTGAATATTATTCGATGCACAGCATTTTTGTGGCATTATGTTGTGTGTCGGGGCTTGTAGAGCATTTTTTGTGGCATTATGTATTTTTTTTTTTAAAATTGGTTGTTGTTCGAGGTTGAGGCTTCCAATTTGATTGTATTGAGGTGCCTATCTCGATTGTACCGAAACGCTTGTGTTACCATACAACCTTGGGGCCATACCGCAATACCTCACATACTTTTGAGGTTGATTTGTGGTGTCATTAGGGTACTTTCAATTGAAGATAAATATAAGAAAATTGATATTGAGTAACATGAAAAAATTGAAGGAAATAAATAATAACTTGGGTTGAAGTGGTTAAAAAAATGTAATTACTATATTTGAAAAAAAGTATTGATTAATAAAAATATTTGGAAGAGTAAGATTCGTGTATTTGATCGAATATGAATTTTATCTTTTGTTTATATAATTAATTTCATATTATGAAAATTAAAACTAGTTGGTTTGATTTTATAGATGCTGTGCAACTTTTTTTGAAGTTAGAATCTCTGGGTGTGTATGCAACTTTGTTTGGGTTTACCTCAGCTAATAAGGTAGCCACATGGAAGTAGCACAACCATCAAAGATGTTCTAGCATTGTCTAAAATGCTAAAATCCTCAGTTTATGTTGCTATCACTCCACATTATTAGTTTTGGTGTGATCAGCTGTTGCAAAGAGTCAAAGAGATGGTTCTTCTAGGTTTGTCAGCAAATTTGTTTCAACATTTTTTTTCATTTCTGCTAGATTTGAACCTATTATAGATCATTTTTTTTCCTGACTATTAAGTATGTGGGAAATGTTTATTTCCCTGGATGAACCCCCTCGACCTGATTTTAGAAGATAGCTGGACTTACAGTTACAGTCCCTTGTATTCTTGTTCAGTGTTTCATTAAACCCTAGGTGTGCGTGGTTCTCAAGTATCATGAACTAGTTCTAAGATTTGTACGTTAGATTTTCCTGATGGATTGTATTTTATTGTTGTCATAACTATGGTTGCTGCTATTTTTATGGTGGCATGTAAGTAAAGGAATTCACTACAATTGGTTAGGTAATTTCCAGAGTTTTTAGCTGATGTATGGTATTTAATCATATACTTGTCAGAAGCAGAGAACCGTTTTGTGGTAGCAGGCTGTTCTTAAGTATTAACTGTGTACAAGGCTAATCATAACTCACTGGATCACTATGATGAATGTTTTCATTTCTAGACAAGTTTCGCGGTCTCCACATAGCAGGCGTTCTCAACGCAGGCACTCCCCTTATTCTTCTCTTGAGACAACCAGGTGTGTTCCCATTCAATTATTATGACTAAGATAGTGTTAAAAATATTTTTGAGACGTAACAATTACCACCTCAGGTGAAACTATATTTTCTGGACTGGATTATTCCATTTTCACCTTCCAGATTATATCTTCTCTATCTGCTTGTAGGGGGACCAGGAGGTCGAGGTCCAAGTCACCTGTCCATCGGAAAAGATGATAGTGTAGAGTACAGTGGACTTCCTTGGCGAGTGTTGTGGCGCTGGTTAGAAGTGTCATTGAGATTTACTCTTATGATGCAAAGTAACCATGGCTGTGCTCTAGAGCATTGAAAGGGAAGGAACTTGCCCAGGCTGCCGGCTGGTGATGCGCGTGGCTAGTTGGTGCGTCATCTGGGTCTGTGGATGAGTTTATAATAATTTTTGCCCCGTCTCCGGTTTTGTCATGAAGCTTTTTTGTACATTTTGTACCAATATTAACCCCTGCAGCTGTGCTCACAAGTCGTTAGTCTTGCTGGACATTTAGGTCGCTGATTGGCCTGTGAAGGATCCTAAAATCGTGTTGCTTGTCTTGAGGAAGTTATGTTGATTCCAAAATGTAGGCATATCTGCAAGGACCAAGATATATATCTTTATATTTATTTATTTACTATTAGTAGTGTGCTTCGACGGGGGTTTGATGAATTTGGATTTGTTCATTGTTGCATTAAAGCACCAGTAGTGAGTCCAATAAAATTAAAATATAGTCAAATAATTGTTTAAATGTAAAAAAAACCAATGCTGGACAAATTCGTTGAATTAATTTTATTATGTTAATAATAAAATAATTATTTTTATAAATTCAATTGACATAGGAGAGAGGAGAGTTTAAAATATGAAAAAAGTTTAAAGTTAATATTTTGATAAAATAATGAAAGATTTATAAAAATAAATTCTTATAGATAATTTTTAGTTACAGATGTATGTTATATTGGGTTTTCAATTTTTTTAGATGTTAATTAAAAATTTATTTTAAGTTTTATGTATTTTTTTAAAATGTTTTATATTTAATTTCATATAATGTTTTATTGTATTAAAATAAAATTTTTATATTATTATTATTATTTTATGTTCTAATTTATTATAATTATTCAAAAATATACGTATCAAATAAAATATAAAAAGCTATTAAAAATATTTTAAGGAATAAATAGTAAAAATTTAAATGTAGAAAGATATTATTTATTTTTATTTTTTAAAAAATTATGAACATGTTTTAAATTTTTTAAAAATTTATTCAAAAAGTTTAATATACAATATGGAATACCGAGACAATGTTTCAAAAGTTATAAAAAAAAAAAAAATGAACCGAGGGTTTGCATACCGATACGTAGACCGTTTGTGTGTATATAATTATTATATCTAATATCTGATGAAGATGAACCGAGTAACTCGCTGACTCACATCACGTTACATGTGCTTCGTCCGCCGTTGTGGCGGCGTTGGCGGTAGACAACGAGAATTTCTCCAAATCCTCTTTTGTTTTTTGTTTTTTGTTTTTTTTTTTCCGTTAAAGTTGCACATTCTATTCATTCCTTCAACCCAACTCAACCCCAACGGCGCTCCAATCCCAACCCCAAAACCCCAAATTAAAAATTAAAATGCATAGACTTGTGCTCACGTTCTTTCATTCATACAAGCTCAGCCCGTCCCTAATCCCTAATTTCGAATTTCATCGATCATCGATCATCGATCATCGATCATCAATCATCAATGGAGGTCAAATCTCCTCTTCGCCATCCTTCACTCCGCCGCCGCCGCCGCCGCCGACGACAGGTCAAAATGATAGATGATAATAGCCTCTACTAATTATCTAAATCTCATGCCGCGCGAGTGTTTCATTGATTGGCAACGATCTAACAAAACCAGATATTTGCTCTCTTCTTCTTACTTGAACGGTGTCTCTTACAGTGTCCCGAGGTTGGGTTGTTGTCGGTTTGGATGTGCGGTTTCATCTTGCTGGGACTGTCCCTCTATGCCACTACCAATCTTACGTTGCTGGATGACAAGCCCGATTCCGGGCCTCCCACAGTCGCCATCTTCTCCGCCCCCCGTGCTTTCGCTGGCTCCGTCCGGGGGAGGCAGGACTTGGCAGTTCGTTCGTGGCTGGCGCTGTCCCCGAATATTCGTGTTGTCTTGTTCGGCCGAGGCCACGCTGTCGCTTCCTTTGCAGCGCCCTTTGGTTCGCGTGTTTCCGTCGAGCCAAACATCGATTTCACGTGAGTGAGCATTTTAATTAATTTCTTTGGTCCGTCACAAACATCGATTCCAGAAATGATGCCTCTCACTCTCACTCTCACTCTCACTCTCTCTCTATTAATTTTGCTTCAGGTTCTTGGGCACTCCATTCTTCCATTCCATGGTTGCAAGGGCACAGGCATCAACATCCGACATTTCTGTTCTGATTGATCCCGAAGCTGTTCTCCTTCCAGATTTCACATCCGTCCTCAATCATGCTTTCAAACAACTCCAACACAACTGGCTTCTTGTCGCTTCACCGTGGAAAGTTCCCTACTTCCCATTTCACTTGGATGATAGCAAGGTTTTACATTTTTGCTATTCAAGATTAGTTGCAGTAGTATTAGTTTAAACCTTAAGAAGAAATCCACACGAACCCCATACATACTGCAAGCTAGTCCAAAATCTTAAGCCACCATTCAAATGCCAGATCCATCCATAGTCATCCGTATTGATAAGTGAAATCGATGTATAGAATTTCATTAACAGTTCTCTCAAACCTTAAGTCCATGCTACCGTAAGCAATTTCCAACATCTATGACCAGCTCTGCATTTATTTCCTAACTTTTCTTGTTATACTTGATGCAATTCTCATTTTAAAAGACACCCAAAATTTACCTCCAATAAAAAATTAGACCATGGCTTTGGACAGGCTTGCTTAACTTTAAACGCCCAAAATCTACTTCCAATTAAAGTTTAAAAGACCATGACTTTGGCGTAAATTAAATCACAGAGGCCATCATATCATACTATCATAGATGTTTACAGTTTTCTTTCTAGAAAGATAATTCTATAATAATTTCAGGATATAAATAATAGATACTAATGCAAAAATGTTACATACCAGGTCATAATGATGAGAAATGTTTCTACGAGCTTGGGTAAGAGTATTTTGCCTTAAAGCATGCCTAATGAAAAATCTTGCAGAAGCTATCCCAGCCGTAAAAAGCAATGGTGTCCACCAACCCCTAAAGCCAGTGCAAGGTTAATGAAAGTACAGGGACTAGTAGATTATCAATAGCCCTATCACATTCATGATAGTCCAATAATAATGTACCTTTGTTTATTGAATTTGGAATTAGATGATGAGCCCATTTAGACTGAAAGTGGACGAACGCTTTGCTCTTAACTTATCGTACACCGAAAAAAAAAAAACATTGAAAGTCACTTCGTTCAATCAGTTGCAGGGGTTTTTTGTGCAAAGTCGGCAGTGGGATCATTGTGGGAAGCAGATGCTTATGGCGTGGAACAAAGTAGGCCTACCTTTACACGTGGGAGTTCTCCCTCCTTTCTTGTATGGGAAGGGCCTCCATGATGAATGGATTGTCAATGAAGCCTTTTCATTTGACCCCAGGTTCATATTTGATGCCAGTAGGACCATCCCAATGTTTCACGTGAATGATCCAGATCATCAGACTATTTCCTTAGGT
This sequence comes from Taxillus chinensis, assembly GCA_023512835.1. Classification (NCBI taxonomy): domain Eukaryota; kingdom Viridiplantae; phylum Streptophyta; class Magnoliopsida; order Santalales; family Loranthaceae; genus Taxillus; species Taxillus chinensis. The sequence continues at coordinate 9,389,391 of CM042091.1, forward strand.
TCTTCACAAAAAAGTGAAGGGCGAAGTTGGGAGAATGCGATCAATTCCCATCTAGGGACAGTTTATGGATCTTTATGCGTCTCTGAGGCTAATTATTCCAGATTAGTAAAACTCGTCAAGTGTGGCAGGCAATATATTCTTGTTGATACAGAAGAGAATGGCATTTATCCATTTCAGTATGAGAGCTCGCAGGGTTTGTGGGAAGGAAGAATAATGCGTTTTTGGAAAGAGAGGGAAACTAGAGCGTGTGTTGATGATATAAAGTCAGTTAATAGAATTACCAATTGCTCTACAAAGACTCAATTGAGGTTCCCCTTACTACCGTCTCTTCCACTCTCCTTAGAATCACTCCTTCGTCTAGTTGCAGACAATAATATGACGATTGTGCTTGCTATGGCTGGGTATAGCTACAAGGACATGCTAATGAGTTGGGTGTGCAGGTTGCGGCATCTCCTCATCACAAATTTTGTGGTTTGTGCCCTTGACCATGACATCTATCAGTTCTCCATCTTGCAGGTACATCTTACCTTAGAAATTGCAGTTATGAATTAATGTCTGCTACTTCTAGTCTTTCTCACATAAGATATTTATGATTTCAAGGGGTTGCCTGTCTTCAAGGATTCATTAGCTCCAAACAATGTCAGCTTTAACAATTGTCACTTTGGAACAGAATGCTTTCAAAGGGTGACCAAAGTGAAGTCCAGATTAGTTTTACAGATACTGAAGTTGGGGTACAATGTACTTTTGAGTGATGTTGATGTATATTGGTTCCAAAATCCATTGCCATTGCTTTCCTCGTTTGGTCCTGCCATTCTTGCAGCGCAGTCCGATGAATACAAGGAAACAGGTATGAACTCCAATTATTGCATAATAACTATATGATATTACTGAAACATAATTTGTCATATGTATGAATGTCCAAGAGGAAAAATAGCTGAAAAAAATGGTTGTTCATATGGCATACTTGAGTTTTCTTGAAATTCCGTCTCAACTATAATAAAACTACGCATATTTGATTATGTTTCTCAACATTTATTTTTGCGTTTCCAAAACATATTGAAAACAAAACAGTGAAAACATCATAAATGTGTTCATTAAAACAGTTTCTGGGAATGCAACCTATGTTTCTCTCTTTCCTCTGATACTACAATAAGAAGAAAGCAGACGTATTTTTCTCTAATGGATAGGCTGTGTAATTATTATCTTCTGTAGGCCATACATTGATCAAAGCTATTAAACTTTTTGTTGGTTATACTGCCTGCAGGGCCCATCAACTTACCTCGGCGCTTGAATTCTGGATTCTACTTTGCTCATTCTGATGCATCAACAATTAAGGCTATGGAGAAGATAGTTAAGCATGCTGCAACTTCAAATCTATCCGAACAGCCAAGCTTCTATGACACATTATGTGGTGAAGGAGGGACCCATCGTGTGGGTGATGATAGGTGTGTGGAACCTGAAACAAATCTAACAGTATATTTTTTGAACAGAGACCTCTTTCCAAATGGGGCATACCAAGGCCTCTGGGAGAAAAAAGATGTAAGAGCAGCATGTGTGAAGAAAGGCTGCCTAATTCTTCATAATAATTGGATCAGCGGAAGGAGGAAGAAGCTTGTACGGCAGGTGTTATCTGGTTTATGGGACTACAGGACTAGCACGAGGATGTGTTTGCAGAACTGGCATAAGACTGATATGACGCGCTATTACTGAATGATGGCTAATGAATTTATAACTGGACCCTGCTTCAGTTTGGTACAACCTTTACTGGAAGTTGATCAAATAAATAGTTTGTTATTGAAGAAAAGCAAATTCAGAGGCAATGTGTTGATATTTGGATTGACCAGATTTTGCTTCTGGCTCTGCTTTAGGTGTTTATATCTTGCAATTAGTTCAGTTTACCCCAACAAAATAGAAAAACGTTCAGTCAGGTGGGACACGTGGTCTACTAAAGTTACGTATTTCCATCTGAATTGAAGGAACTATGTTCTGGGACGTGTTGTGCCAACGTTTTCCACAGTTCATGCAAACCCTTTCCAACGCCTGTAGAGAAGTTCTTGCACGCTTTGGAATATGATACCTACCATCATCTACAGCTGCAGTGAATACAAGTACGGTATTTAAAGAACATGTTGCTGGCTCTTTGACAGCAAGGTGTTCTAGTGTCTGCCTGTATTTTTGAGTTTGTTAGTGTTTGTACAGTTTGTATACTAAAGTTCCTTTTGCCAATCAGAATTCAACCTGCTGGAGAGAAAGAGGATGAGACACATATTCCTACTTTCTTTTGCAATGGACTTTTTATATATCTAGGGACAGGTTGCTTAGATGCACAAGGCTAAAGCTTTTGTACCAATTTTGATTGCCAAGATTGTGGAGGGGTTTGAGATGGGAGACCAGTCCTGATTTTGTATGGGAGCTTTCTTCGTCATTTTCATTACCATGGGACTCTTGTAACATGTATTCTGGTTTCTATATCCCTCCTAAACCATCAAAACTGCTAGTATTTATGTTCATCATTTAAAATTGACAAGGTAGTTTTACTTTAGTTGCTTATGCTATGCTCTTTTCCATGCTTTATTCTTTTAGTGGCCTTGTTATCTGGGTTAAAAACCGTCTGCTGTGACAATCGCCTATTTTGTATTCTCGGGTTTTTCGTTTCTTTCTGGATTTCAGTGGAAAGGTCAGCTATTCATAACTCTGTATTGTGATTATGTCGGGGTAAATTACAAAACAACATCGATGACTTGATGTTAAATTTCATTTATAATCATCATCTAGTAGATCATGCCCTGGAAATTTATGTTGACCTATCAATACTGACCTTGATTCTATTTATTTATTTGGAAATAATCCTATAGAAATTACAAATGGCATTCAATTTTCATTCTCCCCTTCAAAAAAAAACTAATTTCCTTTCTTGTTTTCCATTATAGCAATAAACTACACAACATGAAAGAAATAGCATCGTTCTACAAATGGCTTTGAAGAGAATAAGGTTTAAGACATCCATTGTATTGTCCACTCTTTGAATGTACACTCACAAAATATGGGACAGCAGCTTGGTCAATATGCATGTGTAGATGACAGAAACTATGGCACCAACTGGAATCGTTACAGCCCACGAAGTCACAATTTCTCTCACTGTCTCTGCCCGAACGTTGTTGAGTCCTCTTGCAAACCCCACCCCCATGACTGCACCCACCAGAGTATGAGTCGCTGAAATGGGCAACCCCAGCTTGGATGCGATAAGAACTACAAAAGCCGCAGCAAATTCGGCGGCAAATCCTCTGGTTGGAGTGAGTTCTGTGATCTTCTTTCCAATTGTTGCCATAACCCTGTACCCCCACATTGTAAGGCCTGCAACGATCCCAAAGCCCCCCCCAAGCAAGAACATCACATGGAATAACAATGCTCCCCTCACTGGTGCCCCCTTGAAGAATGGCTAAAGCAGCTGCCAAAGGACCTATGGCATTCGAGACATCGTTCCCGCCATGGGCAAATGACATGAAGCAGGCTGACAGGACTTGCATGTACCCAAAAACCCCATAGACGATTTCCAGCTGGGTGCCCTTTGGACCTGCTACATCAGAAAGGAACCCAATGTTTTTACTGTGGATGGAATCGTCCCTATGCTCTGGTTGTGATGAGCTGGACTTGGCAAGGAGGTGGCCAAGCTGTTTCTGAATGATTCTATATACTAGGAAGGCACCAGCAGCACCAAAGGCTAAAGCCTGGGTGAGAGCCAGAGGAAGGCTTTTGCTGAGAGGGAAGGCTGCAAAGGAGATTCCAGTCACGCCCACAAAGACAGCCATTGGTGCAGCAGCAGCCGCAGCTTGTCCTGGATTCGTAGCACTATACACAAACTGGAAAAAGTAGAGCTGGTAAGGATTTATGCATGCTTGGAAATGGTATAGGTTCATGTATATGTAAAAGCTATGAGCCTGTGGTCTGAAGTAGTGGAGAATGGGGACATACCCTTCGGATGAACTTGTAGACGATGAAGGAAACCATAGCGCCCATGAATGGAGAGAATACCCACGATGAAATCACTCTTGCCAGTGAGCTCCAGAAGACAGCACCAGGGCCGCCGTAAGCCAGGCCAAATCCAACCATGCTTCCTACAATACAATGCGTCGTGGACACTGGCCATCCAAAGTAAGATGCAGTCTGAACAATGCAAGCAATCGTATCATGTTCATGTCATTCCCTTTTTGAAGTAACTGATATCATTCCAATTTCATTGTTGAGAATAATCATGACATTCGCTCTTCGCTTTGAAGGAACTGGTATTATTCAAATTATATATGGTTTGGGTAGGATAACTGATTAGCAGTGAATTGAAGTACTAGAAATTCGGGAAACAAAATTGGTGCTAGAGTAGAGAAGAGGAGACCCTTTACCTTCGTTTTGTTCATTAGTTTTCATGTTGCACTTCTGGTTAGTATTATTATATTCTAAATATACCAAACTGACCAGGAGCGTTTGATTAGACAGACACTAGCAGAGAAACACGACCATCAAAACTTGAAGACAATCATCATGAAATCTGATAGATAGAAAGAAAGATTGCACTTAACCTGCAGCCAAGTACCAGCAGAAGCAAGAGAGGAGAGCAACCCTGCAAACAGTAATTTTTCCTTCCCCTGGAACACGTTAGCCACAATAATGCCCTTTTGCATTGTGCTTGTCACATGGGTGCCCATCAGCAGCGCCCCAGAAAACTCCAGTACTGCTGCTGTCAACACTGCTTGCCGGAGCGAGAGTGCTCCGGAACCGACCGAGGTCCCCATCGCATTGGCCACATCATTGGCCCCGATATTCCAGGCCATGTAGAGCCCAAACAGGAGCGTTACGTAGGACAAGAGCTGGGTCTTGAAGCCCAGCCCCCGACCCACGGACTTCATCAAAAGGGGCAGCGTCAGGGCTGCAAACGCTATGCATATGGTGATTGCTGTCGCCGTGTTCGAAGAAATGCCGAAGGCCCGAGCCATCTCCGGCAGGTCCGCTTCCTCTGGTTTCGCATTTCCTTCCGATCCGGTGCCCTGCTGGTTCTCGCCCTCAGCAAAAGACGAGATGGTGGCATAGGGGAGACGAAACTTGGAAGTTCTGAACTTAAAAACCGAAACAGAGGAACTGGGTAGGAGCAGTCTCACCCACTTGGGTTCCTGGAAGGAGAAAGGAGAGCGAGTTCTGGGGAGGTGAAGGTGGCGAGAAGTGCGGAGGAGGAGAGACGCACTTGGGTTTTTGGTGGAAGACAAGCAATAAGAAAAATTCATGTCTTAGGGTAGCTATGGGGAAAATTTTAGTGGGAGGGTTTGTTTGTTTGGCATGGAATATGGAGGAGTAGGCGAGAGTGTGCATCGTTTGGAGAAAACTGGCGAGTGGGAGTAGGAATGGATTGGGCTGTGCTTCCTCTGTTCCATCTAACAGAGTAGTGGGTGGTTCAGGGACCTCCCCATATTCATGCCACAAATCTCCAACCTTTTTTTTTTTTTTTTTTAAATAATAATATTAATTAATTAATTTTAAAAAAATCTGAGCCTTGCATCACTTGCGATTGTGGTAGACTCTCTCGCTAGCGTGTGATTGCCTGGGCCTACCAAACAAACATGGCTATTATCCTATGTACGTTACGGGAGAACTTGACCTCTGTTCTGTTGCTTTCCTCGACTCTGATGAACAGTTACAGACTAATTGAAACGGCACCATCTCAGCGTATGTCGTTCTTCTGTTCTTGTACAATTATACTCCACAGTCCACGCCCAAGTCCCAACCATTGGGGATTTCTCAGCATATGTCGGTCTTATTCCGTAAGAAATGTTTCAAAATTTTACAATAGACCAAAGACGTATCAGCTTGAAAAGGCTATACATATATATATACACACTTTTCAATATTTTTTTATTAGCAAACATTAACATCTTTTAAATGTAACTCAATTTTTATTCTTTTAATCTAAGGTTCATTTCATTTTAAACAAATTGTATTCTTATTTCTATCTTCCTGGTTAACAAAACATTTACTCTATTGTTGTGAAACCACACACCTTTTCAATATCTATATAAAACATCTCTAGCTTATAGTTTTTGTAAAAAAAAAAAACATATTGTCTCTCATTCTTTGAATCACAACACCAGATGACTACTGCATGTTTATTAAACCCCTTCTTTCTCTTCTACTTTTTTCTTTACTATCCAAGATGATTGTGAAAGACGGATATAATTCATCTTTGAGGGAAAGTATTACATTGTACCTATTGTAATAGATCAAGGGTTATTTTTGTAAACTGGTAATATTTAAAATAATACCGAATAGCTTTTCCCTCTCATACTTCTTCTCTTCTCTCTTTTTTTTTTTCTCTTACACAGTCTTACTATGAAACTTTAAATTGTCGCCACAAAATATTGTACCCTGAGACAACAAAATAATATAGACCGATTTAATATTTAAAATAAATTAATATTTATCTTCCAATAATATGCATGGATCAATTTTTGTACACATTTTCTAGCGAAAACACACAAGGTTGTGTTGAAGTACCAATGAAAAATGTTTGTAATAATATGACGTTGAAATATATAATATCAGTAAATTGTAAACCTTATAATGAATTAATAAGATTATATGATCGCCTTATCTACAATTACCGATGAAACCTCCCGTTAGCATACTCCACGTAATTACCATGCATGGTGATTTAAGGTGTACAAATATTTTGAGATAATATTCGCCTCTTCCCTAACATATGTATCAGAGCAATATTAACTCACAACTAAACTAGTAAACTTAATTTTTTGCTTTGTTTTTTCTTTCTTTTTTTCTCTTTATAGTTCCCTACCCAATCGACGTACGGCACCTCTTCTTCTACTGCTATAACAGGGGTTGGGCGTACACCATGATGGTATTCATAATGTGAGTCCGCTCACGGGCTCCTTGCAATTATATATATTATTTTAGTTTTGTACACCAGACTTTAGAAAAGCTTAATGAATTAAATAGCATAACTGGTACAATAATTTTTTTCTTCGTGTCATACTTTATTAATTTTAAATCTCAAACGATTTCGAATTTCAATATTAAATTGATACTCCGCAATCATCCTTCATTTCTAATTATAATATTATACCTAGAAACCAAAAATAATAATAAACAAGGTAACCAGAAAAGTTGTTTGTGGGCGGACTACGCGTCATTTTTTTAATTTTTATATAAACGGTATTAACCCCACGACAGCACGACAGATCAGCCATCAAACTAAAATAAAGACAAAATATATTATAATGGATAAAACATGTATATATGTTTTATTTTTAAAAATAAAATTATTTTAAAATATTATACTAACGTAAATTTATATTATATTTTTTAAAATAATTTTAAATTATTTAAATTTAATATTTTTTAAAATAAATTTATTTTCAAAAATAATATATATCATTTTCTTCCAACAGGCCGATTTGTTACTCTGAGACTCCATGGTAGCTAGCCCTAGGCCGGCATGCAAGCTCCCCTTAAAGGTATAGGAGCATATAGACCCAAAAAAGACACTTTTTTTGGGGGAAGCCAAAGCAGAGCCACTCGTTTAGTCGTTGATATCCAAAACAAACACCCATTGGGTCATCCTATATCCCCTTACGTGTTTGGTCGGGCGGTAACGGCAAGTGATGACAAGGCCTCGCTATATAGAGCAAAAGGTAAGCATCCCCAGATCAGACGACAAGGCTTTTCTTATTGATGCTTGAAACTAACCATGCACGTACACATGCACCAAACGCTTCGGTGCAAAAGCTGTTTGCAAAAATAATACCACCGCACAAGCGTACGTGCTCGCCAGACTCACCTGCGCCGCACGCTAGCTAATATATAACAGTACTGCCATACCGGTGTATATTCACATGTGAGGACAAAGCTGCCGGCCGGCCGGCCGGGCTCTTCTCCAAGTGGACGGGGGACAAAGGTGCGTCAGTTGAAAGTTGCTAGCTTGTTTGGCGGTGCGTCTCGTCCGTTTCTGCAAATGCTCTACGTACGCATTCAACTAACGCACCCTTTTAATTTTTTAAAAAGATATTATACAAGAACAATGATAGATAATATGAGGTTGGTTAATTTTTGAATAATCATAACATATATCAATTGGGAGAAAAGGAAGAGAAAAAAAATCATAAGCGTTTAATCGGTGATTTTGTAATAATATAAAAAAATTATTTATTAAAAAAATATTTTAATTTATTAGTAATAAAATATCGTAAGTATATAGCGCGGGATCATTGACAACTCCTAAATTATTCATAATTTTGTAAATTTGATTATTTGTACTGGATATTCTTTAAAAAGAAGAAAAACGCCTGTGCGCACACATTTAAATAGAAGGGGTAATTATTAAATAAAATGCCATGATAATATTGAGCTTTTAACTAATAATGTCATTTTATTAAAAGTTAAAGTCAATCAGTTAATGGATAAAACAAAAGAATACGTTGAATGGTGGTTAAGTGCATTTTATTTTAGAACTGAATTTTAGTTAATAATCTTAAATGTCAATTGATTTCAAATAATAAATAAGATTTTACGAAATAAAATGCCAGCCAAACGCATAGGACTTGCATGTATTTTTCGATCACATTTCCCTTCATATTCTCGAGCATGTCATTGATGTTGGGAGTCTGCTTTTGCTTATAAAATAAGCAAAAGCAGTAAAAAGTGTTTGATAACCTCTAAAAAAACACTTATAAAATAAGTTTATATTTTTTTTACTTAAAAGTATAAGCAATCTGAAAGTTACTTTTAAAAACTGCTTTTCCAGAAAGCAGTTTTTTTAAAAATAAAATGTCAATACTAACCTTCAAAATGTTATACAGCTCCTACCGTTCTCGATAGAGGGGGGGCTTGGGCGACGATTTGGTAGATCTTGAGCTTGGGCGACGAAGATGGGGGGCAGCGGGGATGAGGGGTTGGACAATCGAGGGGGGGGGGGTGACGGGTGGTAGATCTTTGGCGACGGGCAATGGCTTCGGGAACAGGTGCTAGATCTTCGGCGACGGGTGACGGGCGACGGCTTCGGCAACGAGTGGTAGATCTTCGGCTTCGGCGACGGGCGACGGGGTGGGAGGCCAAAGGCTTAAGCCAAGTCATTAACACGTTTTGACTTTGTTAATTTTTATTAAAGTTTCATAAAGCAACGGCGATGGCTTGAGCGACGGGGATGGGAGGAGGTTTGGGTAGCGGGATTCAGGCAAGGTAAAAAAAAGCATTTAAAAATTATATAGGTGAAAGGATATTTATGACTTTTTACATCTCTACAGCACTTCTATTTTTAATTTATCAAACACCTACTATCTGCTTTTAAATTCTACAGCACTTTTAAAATCATATTTTATCAAACACTCACCTACTTATTTTCACAACAGCTTATTTCTTCAGCCTTCTCTTAGAAGCACATCATTACCAAATTAAGCTATTATCATAATTAAAAGAGCATACGTAAAATTAAACATATAAATCAATTTACTATGATGACTACACCAAACATTCGTGTACGCAACCACAAGTCGGGACCAGTCCAAACCGGCAATTAGCCTGCATTTGAGTTTCAGCCGGGTCCACCGTTAAATTTCACGGTAATTTAACGGTGGGTGGAGGCGACGTTGCGTGAGGCTTACTGGGTGGGGATGAAGAAGATTAAGCAAGATGATTGCAGAGGGTTCGCACATTTATTTTTGGAAAATTTATAATCCCAATAATAACTAAGTCATTGCTTTTTTACCAGCTCAACTAAGCACTAAGCAGGTGTTAATAAAATTAACATTGCCAACGTAAATAACTATTGTATTAAATATGATCAAATAAAATATTAGCTACTACTATATTATTATTATATGAGGCGGGGTGAAATATAATAATTTATATTAATTTTAAACTGATATAACCAAGACATAACAGTGATCCAATAAAATTTTAAAAGTAAACTTCTGTGCAAAATTAAAATAAATATTACCGTCACATGGAAAGCGCACAGCGTTCAAGACGCGCCAATTTGTTTTAACATGTCTTTGGGACCATAAGTGCAGAGTAAGCCCGTGGGCTGCAAAATTAAATCCCAGCCGCCAGAGAACCCACTTTTTAAATGGTGAAAGAATTTTATGTGAACAAATATTATTTGAAAAAGTTACTATTGTTTATTTGTAATTATAAAAAATTACGAGAAAATGTAGTATTATTTGAAATAGTAATTATATTTTTACGTATATAATTATATTAATTTATGTGATAGATAGGAAATAATAATAATAATTTTATAGTTTTTACGAAAAAATTTTATTATGAAATTAACCTCAATTTTCTATACTATTTTTATGACTTTTTCTTTTCACCGTCATTTTTCAATTATTGTCAAACAACCCAAAATGGCATTTTTGTTCCTTTTTCACTCATCCACCATTTTCCGTGGCTTTTTAACCTTTACCAAAATACTGTGCATGGAGCAACAAAATTGGTCTCAATCTATCAGCTAAGTGTGGGAAAAAACATAGCCAAAGAATTTTATATATATATAAGTCTCTAGGAATATAAGTCTTGTAATAAACTCAACAATATTATAATAAATTGAGTCTTTAATTAAATGACTAATTAAGTTCGTTGGACTAATTTTACTAAGGTTTATTTTAATATAAAAATAATTATTTTTACTAATTTAATCTAATTGTGTGAGGAGAGAGGAGAGATAGTTTAAAAAATATTTTTAAAAATTAATATAATAGTGAAGGATTGGTTAAATATACTATTCCATATTGTAAAAAACAGCTAGTTAAAATTTATAAATGTGAATTTTGAATCAAAAGTTTAACTAAAAAATGTTAAACTAGTTGCGAGTGCCCTGAGTGCCTAAACTTTATTTATATGCTTTCAAAAGTTGGTTATAAGTTAAAAATATATTTGTAGAAGTGTTTGATTACCTATTTATAATTTATAATTATTCTCATATGCTAAAACCATGCTATAAGTCATGAGTAAATGAGGGTATTTATGCTTATAGGTCATATTTTAATTTAATAAAACTTTATTATACCACTAAAAGTATTATAAAACTTATGATTTATATTATTATCAAAAAATTTTACTTTGAACTTCTTATTTCATAGGTCCAAACAAACCTTAAGGAAATTGTTGCTACCTCCTTAGTTGGGAGTGTGTTTGTGTTTATTTGTTTTACGGGAAAAAAAACAAGTGAAGAAACAATTAAAAATTAATTCATGATGAATTAAAAAATTTATTATATATATAAAACTATTTTTATTGCTTTAGATTTTGAAAGTCATTTTAAAAAAGTTTTTCTTACCGCCTTCTATACATACTAATAAATTAATTTTCATATTGTAATGCAACATAATCCAACATCTAACGTTTAAGGTATATATACTATGTGTTCGGTCATTACATAATTTAACATACATATTAGTGTGCCTTAACTTATGAATACAATATGTTATTTTATGCATATATTGACTCATTATGTTAATAACTTTTTACTTTTAATCACCTAGAATGAAAAAGAAAAAGAGAATGAGTAAGCTCAAATGGGGTCATATAAAAGGCAAAAGTAAATATTAATTACATAAATGAATATATACATGGCCAATTTCATCACCTGTCCATTAATGCTCATTACTTGGTTTGGTTTATTGGTACATTAGAGCATCTCTAACAATAATATGTATTTTATCTTCACATGTAGAGAATTTTTTATTTGTGAAAAGTATTTTTTTGCTTTTAACTCCAACAATACTCTTCATTTCAACTTTATTTGTATTAAAATAATAAATTTTATTATATTTTTAATATAATAAACTTTCATTTGGAGAGAGAAGAGAGGAAAGAGAAAATAACAAATATTAAAATAATATGTGAAGAATGAATAGTGACTCTTCAAAAATGAAGAGTCACAATAGCTTTTTCTACATGTGGAGAGTCAAATGAAGAGTTTGTTGGAGCTTATTTTTTGCATTTGGCTCTCTATTTGTAGACAATAGAGAGCCTCTTGGAGTTGCTCTTAGTAGTCATAAAGTCATCATTGCAATGGGTCCAAATCAATATTATTATAATAAAAATTTTACTCTTGATTTTTAGAGTCATTACTAATCAAATGAGATATAATTGACCACCTAATATAATAGTTTAGTTAAAAGGTAAGTTCGGGAGTCAATTACATACAAAAAAGAATAAAAACTCTCAGGACATCTAAAATTGATATTAATATTAACAAAAAAGTGTTTATATTTATTTCAGCTTGATTTGAATTTTTATTGAAATGTAAGACTAACGAGTTATAATAATGAATAATTTGTCCAATGGAGTACCGAGTATATTCATTATTTTTCTAAATTGGTTTTACACTTTTTTTTCTTTATGTACATTTTGTTATTTTGTTTAAACATTGCAATGTAGGACAAGTGTCCATTGTGTCAAAATTTTAAAACCATTTTAACATTATATGACAAAATCAAATCAAATAAGAACCTTTCCAATAATTTTTTTTTGTTTAAATGATTAATATTAGACATTAATTATCTAACCTTGACGTTACTTGAAGCGCTTAAATAAAACTATACTTTAGATTTATTCATTTTTAGTTTCCAAGAAAATGAAGTTTTTTATTTTGTTTATGTATCTTTGTTTGTTTTTTTTTTTAATTTTAAATTTCCTCTTTAAATCTTTTTTAAATCTTTTTATTTTCAATTTTTTTTGGTTTTTTCTGTTTTCAAAGATTTTTTGGTTTTAATAATTTTCAAATTTTAGTTTTTTATTTTAAAGTTTCATTTGTATTTTTTAAAAAAGTAATTTTTTAAAGGTGTATAAGTAAAAGTAATTTGATTTTTAAAAAAAACATTTATTTTAAAGTTTCATTTGTATTTTTAAAATTTTAGTTTTTTTATTTTTATTTTTTAAAAAAATTACTTATTTTATTTTGCTAAATTAACATTTAAGCTTTTTAAGACATCTCTTTTATTTTTTTAGTCTGTTCCTTTTTCTTGTTTATGTTTTTGTTGTTTTATTTTATTTTCATTCATTATCCCTTTCTTTGTTTTTTAAACATTTTGTTTTGTTTTTAAATGTTCAAAGTTATATTTTTTTTTTTCATTTATAAACTTTATGATGTTTTAAGGTATTTGTTTTTTTTACTTTTCCTTTTTTAGATTTGTTAGTTTAAGTTTTATTTTTACTTTTTTTTTTTTGTATTTTTGAAGCTTTTAAAAAAAGATTTAAAGGTTTAAAAGGTCTTGTTTTACCAAGAATTACCAATAAAAAAATAACCCAGATTATAAATATACAAAAACTAATTTGATATTTATTTATTTATTTATTGTATTGTTTCCTTATTATTTATCCACCAAATTTGTTAAATTCTACAAACAAACATAATTACTCAAATTCAACAAAACACATCGTAGTATGAGTCTTCAAAATTTATACCTAGATGTTAGTAACAATGTAAGAAATTTCAATTTTGTAACAACTTAATAATTTTTAGTCAAAGAAACTGTAAGAGTTTGTCTTATACACGCTTAGACTGTTAAGGGAAAAAAGAACTATGAACTTGAGGGATTATATATATATATGGGAAAAAAATTTATAAAAAAAACCCATGGAGAAATCCTTTTCTATATTTCTAGTCCAATTTTTTTCATTATTTTTTATCCAAAATCCTTTACCCTAATTTTATTTCAAGCTTCTTTCATGAACAAATTTCTTTAAAAAAGGATTTCTTGTGTGATTCCTCGTGCAATAATTCCTTCTTATTGCTCCAGTTGGGTTATGAGTCGTGTGGAATTTATGGTGATGAATATAGGTAGTGGATTCTTGACTTCATCAAATTGAGTTGGTTTTAACAAGTATAATAAGATGGGATATAAGTTGGCAAAGGATGAGTTGGCGTTAGAATAATATTTGGAGCGTATAATGACAATAAATGTTGGTAAATAAGTTGACTTAGATTGTTATGATTAAATTTGTAATACAAGTGCTAGTATGAGCATACATTAGCTTTGAGGCATAACAATAGTAGGAGTGTAATAGAGTTGTGGGTTTGCGGTGTTTATAGCGGAACTTGGGATTATGAGAGAGAGAAAGGTGAAAGAGGATGAATGAACCATTTAGACGGTAAAATTTCTCTCCTAATACCTTTTCACTTTCACTATAGACTTTTTGGGTGTTCAAAGCTTATAAAACTCATGTCTTGAAGCTCTATAAGAAATCATTTATATAGGCAGGGGGGAGTTTGAGAGAGAGTCATGAGGGTGCTACTTGCTTCTTGAATGCATGGGGAAAGTGTTAAGGTCTTTATGGAGCAAATACTCCCGATGATTCTAGAGTAGCATAAAATAATTTGAGGATGCCAACTATTTTTCATGAATAAAATAATTTGGCTTCAATTGACTAATTTCATATATAATTTGAAATGAAAAAAACTAATTTTGAACATGATCAAATTTAATTAATTCAAGAAATTATTTGATATGGTTATAATTTTTGATATGGTTATAATTTTCATTATATAGTGGGATTTATTTATGTTGTGGTTTTTTTCCAATTTGAAAATTTTCACGTCTTGTCAGATTGTGATAATATTTTTTTTTCAAATTGGTAAAGTGAATTAGAAAATAAATTTCTTAACAACTAGGATATTTGAAGATTTGTGGTATCCAACGTCCTTGCAATATACCCATATATTTTACTCACCGCCATCTCCATATGAATGGACACCAATAAATCAAATTCTTTTGTGGTAGGATTCACCGAATGAATATTTTTCCAATAATCATTTATTAAAATTACTTTTAAAAACTATTTCAAAAGCAAAAATATAATAACAGAGCCAATGCTTTGGTTTTGTTGAATTTCATTTCTCGTACCGGTATATTTCAAATATGCAATAAAAAAATATAGCGGGATTTGGAAATTTAGGCAAAATATAAAATTTCCGTTACAAATGAAGAAATTTCCTATAGCATTATATTAAATACATGTATAAATTATTGAATTCATCTTTAATATTATAATACTATTTTTCAATAATATTGATAATAATTGAGGGTATGTGTGATCGTCGGTCGTTTTATACATGTTATATTATTTTATTCAACTGAATTTTTAATTTTCATTCGGATTGATAGAATTGTTCTATTCGTCCAAATCAGTTTATTCGGTTTTCGATCGGTTGATATATCGGATTAAATAGAATTAATAATTTTTTTTCTCAATCCTATCATCTCTAATTTTTCATCTAAAATTTATAATATTAACACCAACTAGAATACATAATATAATTCTCAATCCAAACAAGCCAAATCAAATAAATTGTCATTATCAAAAATATTTTTAGATTAAACCTAAGAAGTCCCCAATCAATGGACTTCCACCTTCAATTCATAAAATCTTCATATTTCTTATCGTGTCTGAGAAAATTTCTCATTAAAAAGTATTTATCGATCGATTTAAATAGTTTATATCATTTATCTAATTGATTTATTTGGTATTCATTTGGATTGCCAAGTTAATCGATCCGTTCAAATAAACATCGACTTATTTGATTTTAATTTATTCAATTTTTAGTCGATGAGATTATTATATTAAATTAATTTATTATTTTTCTGCTCGGCTATAATTAAGGTATTGCCGGCAATCCAGAAGGTTTTGGTCAATATCTAAAAACTAAAATGTGGGTGAATTTTAAAAACTTTCATGCTTGAAGCATGATTATAAGCTTTTAGGCAAATTTGCTCCTTTCTTATTTTTATTGTTTAAAAGCTATCATTTAAGTTTTGTCACGCTACAATTGTCGGTTTCAAATGAAATAAAGTTAAAAATACTAAATATATCCCACTAAATTTTTATATATTTCATTTAATTTGAAAAACGTAATGTTTGAGTTGATACCACTGTGGACAAATTTGATTAAGTAGCATTGCTCATTAAAGAACGGCAAAAGAGGGCCGTCATCCTCACGTCGGACAGCACCTTTGTTTTTACTCCATTAAGCTTTCTCCCTCTCTTCATTATTTAAAATAATTATAAATTATCATAAATTTTATTATATCCGGAAAAAACTGAAAACATTATAATAAATGGAAAAGAAAATTTACATTAAAAGGGTACTCACGAGGAACAATCTGAAAATGCATGGAAATAATAAGAGATATATTTTGAATCAATTCTTTCATAACAAAAGAACCTCATTCAAACCATAAATTAATATCTGATATTAAAATATAAGTTAATAATAATAATAAAAACATATAAAAAAGTATTATAAATATATATTTAATTAACGTACCTTTTATTTTGTATATATAAGTTTTAAGAAAAACATATATCTTGATATTAAGCCCTGAAAATTTAAGATATAACTATTAAAGCATAAACAATATTAGGAAGGAAACTTTTGTGTATGAGAAATTTTTTTGTTGGATTTATTTCATCATATGTGAATGTGCATAATAAACAACAAAATTTGGAAACTGAATTATACGATTTATTATTTTCTAAAATATGGTGGGCAAACCATTTGCCAATGAAGTTTTATTAGTTAAAGGAAACAACCTTGGAGGATGGAAGTTGTAATGAACAGCGTCGTGCTTTTACACATTTGTTGTAAAATTTTTATTCACTTGTCATTTAAGTCAGCTACGGACAAAGAAGTTACTGTAAATAAAAATTATATCAATTAACTTCTCTCCTTTTGACAACCTTTATGTTACCCTATACCATTCATTTTCACATTGATGGTCGGAGATGCATTAATTTATGGAGTGAAAAAAAGGGAGTTTGTCTAGTTTGTGATTTACTTTTTTTATATGTTTATATTAAAATAATTCTTACTGATTTTTAAATTATATTATCATATTATATCACTCCACTTATAATGTGTCTTAAAATGTATTATAATATTTAATATTATTTTTATTTTTAAGATTATATAAAAATTTTGTATGTATAGATATATAAGCAAATATTATTTACACTTTTTTTTTCATACTTAGAACATTTATAATCTTGACAAGCTAAATTGAGTAGCTAAAGCTACATTTATATTGCTAAAGTTACATTTTGACTAATAATGCTCCAATCCTATTTCATCTATTTTTTTTTCCTAAATTCTAATTTTACCTAATATATCACTTTTCTAAAATTTAGGGTTTCTGGGCGGATGAGCGCCGTCGCGCACGAGACCAAGGACACGGCTACTCCTCCCCGTCGCTGCTAGCTCCGTCCGATATGGATCGACCAGCCTCTAGATCGCAAGAGCAAAGGAAACGAAAGGCTTCGTCCGTTGGGAGGGTGGGCGTGCGACGGGGAGCGACGTTGGGGGGGGGGGGGGGGGCACGACGCCGTTGCTCATGGTGCTGTCTTCTTCCGCGAGCCATAGGGGGAGGGGGAGACACGCGACGCAGGGGGAGGGGAAGCCGCCGACTGCCGTTGGAGAGGAGGGAGAGACACGCAACTCAGATGGAGGGGAAGCCGCCACCGCTAGGAGAAGGGAGGGAGGAGGGTGCCGCCGCTGGGGAGGAGGGAGGAGGGTGCTGCTGGGAGGGGAGGGAGGCGTGGGAGAGAGGCTACGTGGGAAGTGGAGGGGAGTTTAGGTTAAAGGGTATAGTTTCTAATGCTGAGGGTATGTTAGGAATATTTGAAAAATTATGAGAAAAGGTCGACATGGTAGCTCCAACTAAAGTTAAAAAAATATTCATATTTAGATAATTTGTTTGCTTTAGCTGTGCATTTAACTAATGCATTGCATGAGGTTTTTAGTTAAATATGACTTTAACTATACCTTTAACTAATGCATTTGAGATGCTCTTAGATGTATAAAAAGAAATATAAATTTAAAACCTACTTAGATGTATTTAACAAGAATAATATTGAATATACATTGAAAAAATAATAATACGGTGTATCATTGGACATAATTATCAAATATCTCGGTGATATTTTGATAAATTATTATATTTTATAAAATAATAATAATAACAATTCAATAAAATGACATAATTTTAAATTGTACTTAAGTGATATTTGGTGTGAACATATCAACATTCTCATCAGAATTCTAAATTGATGTTTAAATTTCACTTTATTTTTAATTCTAAAAAATATATAATATATTATTAAATTACTATTAATTTCAAAATTATATCATCATAAATAAAAAAGTCAATAGGTTTCAAATTTGATGTAAACTAATTAATAATTAAATAAATATATAAAATAAAATATTAAAAATACGATGTTAATTAATTAATAATAACTAATTGATTGATGTAAACTAATTATTGTATATTTTTATAGTTATATTTGATGAAATATAACAATTCAAATAAATAATTTTATAATATTGTTAATATTTTGAAAAATAATAATTAATATATCTTTTAAATTTAGATATCTATAATTTAAGTTATTATATAATTTTAATAGTAATTAAGAAATAATATCGTACAAAGAATAAAAAAAGAAGAGAAAAGGGAAGGAAAAGAGTGGACAATAGCCCTCTGTTTGGTATACCATGGAAAATGGGTGGAAGAATTTTATATGGAAAAAGAGTGAAAAGAAAATAGGTGGAAAGAAAAGGGAAAGAAAAATTAGTTGTTTGGTTGATGTGGAAAAAGTATAGAAAATCTATTATTAATGATTTAAGTGAGATAAAAATAAAAAAATTAAAGATAATAATAAAATATAAAATACCAATGTTACCCTTTACCCTATTCCAAGGTAAATTTGAATTAAGATATACGATTTCTTTTGCTTTGCTGTAATCGAATATATCTCATCATTTAATAGCCACTTGATTGGTGAATATAATTAATAAAAAAAGGTTTCCTCTCTCAACCACGTTCTGGATCCAAAGTCGTCGAGGAGCAGGGGGAGCGACGATGGCGCAGGGGAGGCGTCTTTCTTCTCTGCATTTTCAGATCTAATATCTCTGGTGGGATTGTTGGTGGCGTGCGACGACGGCGAGGGGCTTGGCGGCGCGTGACAACAGCAAGAGCAAGGCGCCTTGCTCTGCGTTTTTAGATCTACAATTTCCAGTGGGATTGTTGGTGGCACACGACGACGGCGATGGGCTTTGTGGCGCGCGACGACGGCAAGGGGCTCTGTGGCGCGCGATGACGACGAGTGTAAGGCGTCCTTCTTCCATGCGTTTTCAGATATAGCATTTTCGGTAGGATTATTGGTGGTGTGACGAACGTTGATGATGTGACGAACATGGAGAAGGTAAGGGTAATTGTGTCTAACGATACCTTACTGTGCCTTTTCCATAGAAAATTTCAACGTTTTTAACGTAAGAAAAAAACTATCCGTTAAAGCATCATTTTCCACCTTTTCCTGTAGCGTTTATTGGCCAACCAAACACGGGAAAACTGATAATCTACCTATTTTTCACACCAAGCCGGTTTTCTATAGTTTTTCCATAGCAACCAAACATAGGGTAGGAGAGGCGCCAAATAAAGTTAAAGATTAAAAAAATAAAAAAAATAAAAAAGGTGAAAGAAGTGGGGCAGCAATTAGCAAACAAAACTAGTGACAATAAATTTTAATGTTGTCTCCCGAGGATCGCGTGTGAAATCTAGGCAGGTTAAAGTAGCGCGTGGCGTGGCGTGGCCTTATTGCCTGCTTCAACAGTCAACAGCTCTCTCTCTCTCTCTACTAGACTATGACTCACTCCTCTCGTCTCTTCTCTCTCTTTCTCTCATGTGTGAGGCCTATAAATTAGGCTGCAACGGTACAACAGCCAGGCTTGAAGCACTCGCCTCCTCCCTCTACCACACCTTCTTCCCCATTTCTCTTCTTCCCTCAACGGTAGGAAGGAGGCGAAAGCGGAAGCTAACATAATGGCTAGATCATCAATCCAAGTCGTCAATGGCTCCCTCAAGTCCACAATCAAGTTCCTCTGCAGCTACGGTGGCAGAATCCTTCCCCGTTACCCCGACGGCAAGCTCCGTTATCACGGCGGCCACACTCGGGTCCTCGCCGTCGATCGCTCCATCTCCTTCTCCGGTGAGAGTCCGTCTCTGAGCCCGTTTTTTTGGTTCTCTCTCTCTCTCTCTCTGTGTGTGTGTGTATATATATATATATATGTATATATTTACGCGTGTATTGTTTTATGGGTTAGAATTGTTTTGGAGGATTGACATGAGATTTGTGCCTGTGCGTGGACATTACAGAGCTTTTGGTGAAGTTGGGGGAGATGTGTGGGACGTCGGTGAGCTTGCGGTGTCAGCTGCCGACGGAGGATCTGGACGCCCTCGTGTCCGTCACCTCCGATGAGGACCTCGCAAATCTCATCGAGGAATACAACCACGCCGCCTCGGTTTCGTCTTCGTCGTCTCTAAAGATCAGAGCCTTCCTCTCTCCGCCAAAACCCACCAAAAAAATGTCAACTTCTCCGCCACCGTTGTACGTAGGCGTTGCCACTGCATCGATGTTTCCGCCTCCTCTTCCTCCTTGCTCTCGGATCTCGCCACCGCTGCCGCCGTCAGCGGTTGTCCCTCTCTTCCGTCATCAGAAGTCCGCGGGAAAGGTTCCTCACTCTGCCCGCCATGCCCATGGAAACTCTAGCCAGATCTACCCTTTTCACCACAGAAAACACTGGCAATAATCATCAACATATATGTATATATATATGTGTATATATATATATATATATGCATCTATCACTTTAAAAGAAATATAGGATTATAAAAAAGGAAAAAAGGAACAGGCGGATGCAGAGTCGGATGATTTATGTTGTGTATTGGGACTGTAAATGGGTATCCACGAACTATTTTAATTCGTGGCCGTCAATGAAATTTCAGTCCTGTTTCGCTTTTGAATGATGGGCTGTTTCTTTGTTTTTGTTTTTGGGTTCATTTGGTGCTTCAATCAAGCACCATTATTGCAGCAGGGCTCTTCTTCTTGGTTTTTTCCTTCCCTTCCCCCTGTTGTGAATATTCCATTTCTCGTCCATTGACCGTTTGGGTTGTTCCGTTTATCTCTGCCGTCTTTGTTACCGGTATGCGTAAACCTCGGCGTGTTAGGTTCTACCGTTTTCCGTCAAATCCGCAAATTTCGTGGCGTCCTTATACCTATGCCGTTATGCCGTATCTGATTCCTCAAAGTCGTCGTATATTTGATATTCTGGCTGGGTTTTGTGTGTTTTCGTTTTTTTTTTTGTAAACGGTCCGTTTATTCGTATTAGTATCGTGTTTTTAATATTTTTTTTAATACCTGCAGGTTCATTAACGCTGCGGACTTGGAATATCACGTTTATGACTTACGATCGGCACTTCTGTAAGTATCATATGTTTCTTTTTTTTTTCTTAAACAAATATTATTTATTTATTTATTAAGTTTTCTCGAAGTTTTATATATAATTTATGTGGGAATGTTTAATGCAAATCGTACAACTGATGGATGTTTTATTGTACAACTGATGGATGTTTGAATGCCTTTGGTAGAATATTCATTTTAACAAGTGTTATATGTTAATGTATTGCTGATGAACGCACCCTTTGTGGTGGTTTAATTTTGTTGTTCATATATAATGCAATTGTTGTTTGAGAATGCTGAATTATTTTAATTAAGAGAGAATGATACACTCTTGAGGATAGATGGCTCTCTTGATCCACTTTTGTGGAGATTAGTTAAGTGTTTTGGTTCAATCATACCCATATTAGCTGTTGATGCCTGGCCGTAGTAGACTAATATTATTAATTATGGTAGGGATGCTTCCAGAGTAGATAAAAACAACTTGCAATGCACATTACAGTGTGAGCCACTTGATTGACTGGCAGATGCGACCCACAGTTTGTGGTTGGCTGGTAGCAGCCCTCTTTCCCATTGCTAGGATAGGATAGGATAGGATGGGGTACTACTGTAAGTCCGTCACATACATGAGCAAAAACGACGTTTAAGGCTTATCTGTAATTTGTGTTATCAGTTCAATATTTGTTGAATTTCAAAGAATGGGGTGGAGCCTAGATGATGGGTGATAGTTTGGTGGATTTCCATATATTTATTGTATTGATGTTGGCGACAGTTTGGTCTTTAAAATTAAGCTGCCAAACCTAGAATCAATGGATGATGTATTGTATGGTTTCCAGCATTTAAAACTGAAGGGATGTTTTGTTTTTTGGGCCCCAATTCAGCAGAGAAAGAATCTTGGAACTTCGGCCAACTATGATCTTGTCTGGACCAGAATCAGTTCGGTGCTAGAGGGCAAAAGCTAGACCATGTGGTTGCTTCATCAGCAGAATGTGTCAAATATTTATCTCAACACTTCAAAAAAATGCTGATTAAATCTTGTCTCCTTGATGCTTTCGCGTCTCTAATATTCAGGGAAGTGGAGGATCCCGGGCTAGGCAGCTCATTGCCGGCTGCGAAGCTAGTCACTGAGGAAGTGAAACATCTCGTGGTGTGTTGACTTGAGCAGTTTTGGTAAGAGAAATAAAAAGAGATCCAATGTAATGAAATTGCAGAGCTATGGCTAGCAAGCATGGACTCATCAAACATGGTTCACCAGAAGACACCAGGGGATGATATCAAATGATGCAACAGACCCTGGCTCGGAAGATTAGAGGGAGTCATGCCTACGTTGTTTCCCTATCTCGTGGTGTGTTGACTTGATCAGTTTTGGTAAGAGAAATCAAAAGAGATCCAATGTAATGAAATTGCAGAGCTATGGCTAGCAAGCATGGACTCATCAAACATGGTTCACCAGAAGACACCAGGGGATGATATCAAATGATGCAACAGACCCTGGCTCGGAAGATTAGAGGGAGTCATGCCTACGTTGTTTCCCTATCTCCCCTCGTGTATTCATCTAAGACAAACAACGTAGGAATGAGAGGGACAGCCCTCATCTCTAGTCCGCATTTTAAGGGGCTGATGGCTGGTCAGGATCAAACTAATCAAAAGACTTATAAAATTATAGAACAGAGAATAAAAAAGGAGCAGCAGCAACCTGTGTGAGGAATCTTCGAGTACAAATAAAAGCATGACCTCGCACAAATAAAAGCATGACCTCGCACGGTTTGAGATTGAGGGCAATTGGAATAAGAACGTATAATTGGGTCCATTTGGCATTTTATGGCACGACTACGTAGGACCATATTTGACTGTCGACAAGTTTGCTGGAGAGGCCAAGTGGAGCCTATTATTTCATATGCCATGTCATGTTCGACTCATTTGCAGTTGCAAGTTGCAACACGTTAATGTCACCTTCTTGTCGTGTTTTGAATTTGATTGAAACAAACCAACGTCGGTTGTCCAAATTCAAGCTGAAAGTGACTGAAGTCTGAGATAAGTGGTGGGCGCGTATGTATTTGAGTGGTCTAAGATTATATGCTGGGAAATAATATTTTTATTTTATAATCGAAAACTATTTAAGATAAACTAGCAAATAGTGGTGAACACGTATTCAAAATGCTCCTCGAGTACCCCTACTACGTAGCGAACAATAATACAGCCCAGTGCTCCTTAATACCAAAAAGCTTACCTGTCCGTGCTGGCTCGTTGATACATTATATCAATGATTTCTAAATTACTTTATCTTACTATTATTACGTCATTGGAATATAATCTTAATCTTGATTAAGACCTACTGTGCTTATTCTCTTCAGTATACGTTTTAATGTATAGGAACTGGCTTAATAGATAGTGAACTTGAAGAGGAAGATGATAAAGGATGATTTTGGTGGTCTGGTAAAGTATGATTGGGACAACAGTAAGGCTGGCTGTTAGCAATCCCTTTTATGAAGGCCACTTGTATTTGTTCTAAAACATTTCTATTATTCCATTTCGCAGGCTTTAATATACTTTTTGATTCCGTTGATTTCATACTAGTCGTTTCAAGATGCTTTATAAAATATTGTCTGCAAGTCGAGTATTTAAACATTGAAGCACTGTAATGGTGGAAAAAGAAAGAAAGAGCCCGTTAATGACTAAACATTAAAGCACTGTAATGGTGGTTCGATGATGAGATTCGAAAAGCATCTGTTGTCTCCTCTACAAGTTGAGTCTCAATGGTGATTCTTGATGGATCTTTCAATGGTGATTCTCTCCGATTTTTTTGATGCTGAGTCTCGATAGTGATTCTCCATGGATCTTTGGATCTTCCAATGTTGAGTCTTGGTGGTAATTCTCGATTCATCTACCGATGGCTGCATTCCAGTGCTGAGTCTTGGTGGTAATTCTCGATACATCTACCGATGGCTGCATGTTTTGGTATTCTCGTTTTCTGAAACTTGGTTCATATGTCGCTTATGCTGAATAGCTTTTGAGTACGTTGACCCATGTAGCATTGCCCATTAATTAATAACTACTCGCATTACGTGGCGCGAGTTTGACAACATGTGCAATTTCAGTTTGATGGAAACTTGAATGTAAATGAAATTAATTTTGTCTCTGGAACCGTATTCTAAAAAATCTCTTCAGATTTACAGCATCAAGAATAGAGGGAATACATGTTCTGGAAGTTCTTAATGATTGTGAAATTTTGCAGCAACGTTGCAGCATCAGAGTCTAAACAATCTGCAAATCCCGGGACTGCAAAACGTTGGAAATTCTTGATTCTGGAAACTTTCTGAAATACAGATACGGAAATTTAAGAAGCAAGAACTTCAATTTTCTGTCCAAAACATCAAAGGCTAGAGGTGCATTAATTCCGCATATTTAATAATTGTTTTGATTCTAGATCTTTTAGTTTTTGGTACTCTGATTAGGTAATTGAGTGCAGATTCCGTTTCTGTTTTGTAGAAATTGTCTAACATTTGTTATCAGTGCTTTTAATCTTTTCAGTAAATTATGACATTAATTGTGATTATTTATAATTATATAGTATTGGTTACTCTCATATCATGAGGCTTTATGCCGTTTAATGCCTAGTGACTCAGAGACATTAATTGCGATAAATTCATCCCATAAGATATCTATTAGGTTATTCATAACTTACCCACACGAATTATAAATTTAGTAATGACTTATGGTTTTATCATGGAGTTTAATGATAATGTTTTTTTATCATAAAGTAATTGAATATGCTTGGATTAAAATTTAGCTTACATGCAATTTTATGTCATTGTATCCGATTTTTGAGCATGGGTTACATTAGTAGATCATGATTTTGTGTTGGGCTTCAAGTGTTAACATAAGCATGTAACCTATATTTTGTGCAATACTACAGCCTATAAGATCTAGAAAGAAAGAGTTCTTCATCTAGAGTGGATGGACATAGATTAAAGGAAAGAAGAATCAATACTACTTTTGCAGGGGACATAAGCCTCTATGAGAGATGGAAGTGATCCAATCGGCTCAGTATGATGTTCATTAAAACTAGAATTTTTGTTGGTATCGGGGCTTCTCTCTATCAATATGAAGTTCAAGACTTGTTGAAAAGCATTGATGAGCAATTCATCACTTTTGATAAGGCTCTTGCAAGTACCTTGATAATGAAATTCTCATTCTTAAGACTCACCAATATGAAAGGTGTGCGTGAGCACATCATGCAAATGAGAGTCATTGTGGCTGAATTGAAGAAGCTAGTGGTTTCCGTGGACTCTTCAAGATCTCTTATAACACAAATAAAGATAAATGGTGGATTAATGAACTCATGATCATGTGTGTTTAAGAAAGAAGAGATACTTGTAACGAAACAGGAAGTAAGATTCAAAAATACGATATGATATACATTCAATATTATATGTTGAAGCAGGTGCTTCAATTGTCGATAAATATACAACCAATATACTTATATATTTTTTTTCTGTCTTCATTTTATTTTCATATTTACAAGTGAAATTTCTTTAATTATTTGTCATTATACAAATAATACAGTATCTAATAAACTTAATTTAAATAAACATTATTTCATCGGGTATTTTAATTTAAGTCACATTATTCACTTCGGGATGATGATTTCGACAATGATGCAAAGATTACTTTGATGTAGAAACGACTTTGATGATGACGCAGAGACAACAATTGATGACAACGACTTCGACGACGATGATGTTGCTACTTCGAGGTTGCCGACAGATGATCGCTAATGTGTCTTGTTTGATGATCGATGGCAATGACAATGACGTTGACGGACGGACAAGACGTCTTCAATGCTAGGAGAGGAGGCTAAGAGAAAGGTTAGTCCGACACATTTCATATTCAGGATGAGGCGGCAGAACAGGCCTCCTTAGCCCACCTCAGCCGAATGAGGCGGCAGAATATGCGTTATGAGGCGGGAAAAGACAAATCTCAAGCCAAAAGGAAAGGGAAAGGTAAAATCCAACTTGAAATTAGTATTAAGAAGTATTCCAACTGTTTGCTGGTATGGAGGAGGAACACATGGAGAAGAAATGCACCAAATTTTAGAAATTGCTTGCGGATAAATGTAATCCAACTTCATTTGTTTGTTATGAATGTGATATGGTTAAAGTCAGAAAAAACATGGATTGATTTTGGATCAACAATTTACATTTCAAATTCCAGGTAAGGTTGCAAAACCTAAGGAAACCAGTGGAAGTGAGCAAAGCATCTTGTCTGGAAACAAGATGAGCGTACATGTTGAAGCTGTTAAAACTTGTCATTTGATCTTGAGTAGTGGATTCGTTTTTAAACTTGTTTCTTATTTTGAACAAATACGCATCTTACTCTTCATCTTGTGTCGGCTTCCCCTTCTTGTTCAGCCCAATCACAGCGCAAGCTAGAGTTCATTGCTTGATCGCTGGCGCCCTCTCTCTTTGTTGGTCGGCTGCTGTCACCCTCGTCAGCACCCTCTCCGGTGACTGAGAATGCAGCTGCTCGGGGCATCATGCCCTCCTCTATCAGTAGTCAGCGTTTTAAGCTTTGTCAGTTGTGATGTATAATGTAATGTGTTACTCGATTTTAGACCAAGTGGGGCAGAATATTAATTCTATGTGGTCCGATTCAGAAGTGTGTATCGAGCATGAAATGTCTCCTCTACAATGAAATATTAATTCCGGCTGCATATTTTGATTTTCTCCTTTTTAGAAATGGTTTATGCGTCGTCTATATATGCTGAATGTTTTTTGAGTACGTTGATCTTATAGCATTGATCAACTACAAAGATTAAAGTTATATATCTGTTTTCATCTGGTATATTAACTTTTTGCAAGTGTGACACGACACGTGTAATTTAAGTTTGATGGAAACTGAAATTAATTTGATTCATGGAACTGTATTCTAAACAATCCCTTCAATTTTACACCATCAAGAACAGAGAGAATACAGGTTATGGAAGTTCCAAATGGTTGTGAAATTTTGCAGGAACGTTGCGGCATAAAATCCTAAACAATCTGCAAATTCCGGGGGTTGGAAAATACTAGAAATTCTATGCTAGAAGAAGCAAGAACTTCAATTTTCTGTCCAAAACATCGTACGGACGTGTATTATTTCTTGGGCCTTTATTTGATTTTCGATTTTGCATTAATTTTGCATTTACATTAGGATTGTTTTTGAAAATAGTGAATTCGATGAATTTAAAAGTATTTACTGAGATTGGATTTCATCTAGCTCATAGTCTTTTTTAAAACAATTGTGTTTTGAAAAACAATTCAGGCTTGTCCAATGTAGAGTTATTTTTACTCTGATTAAGTAATTGAGTGCAGATTTAATTGCTATTTTGTATAAATTATCTAATATAAACTTGTTAATCTTCTTGTAGAAATTTTGTAAGTTTGTATGCATTCCATCACTGCACTTGTACTTTTGACCAGGGATAACATAAATGCAATTTAATTTAATTAGACACGTTAAATGAACAAATAGTAAGACTATAAACGAATCAAATATTTATGAATAAATTTCATTGGACGTAGTACAAAATTATTTATGTTCATTCATTTAAAAAGGTGATGTTCAGGAATATTTAATTTTGTGAACATAAATGAATAAGTTTAAACAAGATTGTGTTTGGCTGGTTTGTGTTTGTAAGCATATATTAGCGAATAATATTTGAGAACATTAATAATTACATTCATAAACATATATTCCTGAATAGCTAAATAAATATTTATTAATATTTAAAGAAATAAACAAATAAATAAGTAATTGATCAATTTATAAACAAGTGTGTTTGTTTGTAAAATTTCAACAATTAATGATTTAATTCACAAACAATCAAATATACAACATTTTGAGTTTGTGAACAAAAAAAATAAACAAATTAATTTATTTACAAATTTAGGATAATTAGGTATTTTAGTCTACAAATAATTAAACAAACAAACAAAGTAATATATATAAATATGTATGTTAGTATATTTATGAACACTTTGTAAATTAGTATTTATGATTTGTTTGTAAATATGTTAGGTATTTATGAACTGTTCATAAATAATAACTAACAAAACATGAAAATAATAATTTAGTGTTTGGCTTGATTTATTTTTTAAAAAAACTTAATTTGACTATTCAGCTTGATTCATTCATAGCCCTAGCAAATAGTAAACTAGGAGGCAATACTGTCCAATGCTTTTAATAGTCTACTTGCCACTTAAATTTTATTTAATGACGAATAAGTAATTTTAGGAAATTGTAAATATATCGAAGTCACAAATATAAAATAAAATAAAATAAGTATAGCAATATTTGATATATATTAAATGTAAATTTTTTACAAATAGAATATTTTTATAATATATATTTATATTTGTTAGTAATTGTATAATACAAAGGTAAAAATAAATATGTGGGTATACATAATAAAAAAAATTTAGATCATGTTACATATAAATTTCTTTCGTGGGAGGCCTTTCACACCTATGTAAAAGTATCTTATTAATTTTAATATAATTATGAATAAAACTTGATTAAATCTGTAAATTAATAAAATATTATCACATCAGCAAAGACTTACACAAAAAGAAAGTTTTTAAATAAGCTATCTCAAACTTTTAATGTGATATACTTCAACATAATCTATATAGGTTAAGCTGATGTACTTAAGATATTTAAATTCCTGATACAATATATGTATGTACATATATATAATTGTATAATAATATATATATTTCTCATAAATTATTATATATATATATATACACAAAATTATATTTAATAGCATATATGTACATAATATTTGATGAAAATTTTATATAAATTTAAAGATGCAATTACCCGTGGATGTCACGAGCCGGGCGCATTTGAATCGAGTAAAAATATATAGGTAAAATTATTTGTTCTTTTTTTAACATCAAATATGATATATGGCCGGGTCTAATATTAATGCCGAAGATAGCCGAAGAAGAACGAAGAGAGTTGACGGATAACACATTAGATGAGCATTAGTGATTGGCTCTCTCTGACTCCTCTTAGCATCTAACTGTATTTTTTTTTCATAAGCTCTCTTAGACTCAATCGTTTGAAATCTTTATTGCAGCCCAAGCTTCATAAATAATTTTAGAATGACTCATTAAGAACATATATGTGACAATGAGAAGCAAAGTGAATTGTGTACGTTCAACTCATGTTAAAAAATGTCATTGGAAATATTATTTTTATGTTTTCAAACAAACGAACTTGAATTATTTATGCCCATGACATACTTATTAATATTTGTAAAATATTGTTAAAAAATATATTAAACTTTTCTTACTTGTGCACTCGAAGGCTAATGATGCACATGTATAAATCACCTTAGTGACATTCTCTAATCTTATTCTTGATTTTTTCTTGTCCTCAATTAAAACAACTCCTAAGAAAGTACACAAATTCTCATATTCCTCATTTTTAATGGGAATATGAAATAAAATTTGATAAGGCTGGTCAATATTGCATCTATCTTAAGAAATCAAATTTAAAATTAAATTTTATTAAGAAGCATACAAAAAAAATAAAATATAAGAGAGATGTATGAGGCTCACTAGTATTTTAAGGCCTGAGTAACTATGTAATTAAACAATTGATGCTCATATTATAATTAGGGCTCGATTATGATGGTATTTTGTTATTTTTAATTGTATTTTATTCTTTCTTATATCCAAGCATGTTAAAATTTTTACATGTTCTTTTCAAAATATTTTTCAAAATAAGAGAAATATAAAATAAGTAACTCTCATATATCAAGACTATATTAATTTTTTAGCACTATGAGATGCGAGAATACTTGTTCTTTTCATACCGCATTGCTTGATTGCTATGGAATTTAGTCCGAAGTCATAAAAAACACATGAAAAACCATACTTTCCTTGCTAAGCATCCATAAAAAACATGCATTAAATACAGAAAAGTGCATTAAATCATTTTCCTACCCGTTTTGGTGTGAGATGCTATGAAAAACAAATGATATTTTTTATTTTTCAATATACCCTCAATAACTCTATCTTTACTTTTAACTAATAAGAATAAAATATATAATATATACTTTAATATTTTCTTTTCACCTATTTTTTTTTCTTACCAACAAATATTTTTTTCTTATCTATTTTATTCACACCCATTTTCTTTCCATACTTTTTTTTACCTTTTTTTCCTTCCACCATCTTTCCTACTTTGCCATCCATGTAACCGACATTCATTTCTTTTCTCTAAAATCATACACTACTCTATTTAGATGACCATTCACACCATCACTTTGTTTGATAATGATTTATTATATTTTTAATTTTAATTTTGTGTGAGCCTTTATACGCTAATGACTCAGGATCAATCATGATTTAATTGAATTTTAAGCCAGCAACGAACGAACTGAGATGACACCAGATGATGACAGAGATCCAAAGTCCAATCCTGTGCAAATGATTCATTCGGTAAAGTATTGTAATGATAATGCAACATCAAACATATTAATCTTATTATTATTATTATTAAAAATGAAAAATATGAAGCATTTATTTTTCTACATAACCTAACGAATAATTGTGTCAGAGCAACTCCAAGAGGCTCTCTATTGTCTACAAATAAAGAGCCAAATGCAAAAAACAAGCTCCAACAAACTCTTCATTTGACTCTTCACATGTAGAAAAAGCTATAGTGCCCCTTCATTTATGAAGAGTCACTATTCATTCTTCACATATTATTTTAATATTTATTATTTTCTCTTTCCTCTCTTTTCTCTCCAAATTAAAGTTTATTATATTAAAAATATAATAAAATTTATTATTTTAATACAAATAAAGTTGAAATGAAGAGTGTTGTTGGAGTTAGAAGCAAAAAAACACTCTTCACAAATAAAAAATTCTCTACATGTGAAAATAAAATACATATTATTGTTGGAGATGCTCTCAAGTTTTAATAAAAAAAATCATATAATTTCCATATTTTTGGAAAACTAAAGATTACAGTGAGTTAATTTAATACCCAATAATACTTTAGCATATTTGTTTACGTATAATTTAAAATTATAAAATTAGGTTGATAACCGTCATTCTCAGAATCTGTATGGACTTTTGAGTCTTTTGGGTACTGTCAGAGGCACAAACAAGCAGTCCTTAATTAAACACTTGTTTAGCACGATAATAATAATAATTGTCATTATTTCCTGCATCTTTCAGAAAATTTATTTAAAAGCGGACAAAAACAAAGAGGGAAGGAAAATAAATCCATATCACAAAATGTCAAACTTCAAATCAACCAAGTGCGACAGGAGGCGTCAGATTTTGCAGATCCTCATATGAAACCGTCCGAGAAGTCTTAACCGTTGGATTTGAATTTTGGTGGTCTGATGATCGGACGGCTGAGGTGTTGCTAGCTAATACCTCTCTCTCTCTCTCTCTCTCAAAATGGTTGATTATCAACTTTTTTTGGACAAACAGATCATCTCCCCCGGCCAGCGTATCTTCTCCGGTTGTAGTAAAGCTGCCAGCAAAACTGTTCATCCGGAATGACTAATTATTTATGAGTATATTGTAATTAAAATATGATATTTTATTCTTAAAATAGGTTGACGTGCATGGCTCCCATTAAATATGATAGGACCTTTACGGGCATTATTATTATGATTACTTCCACTGTTGGATTGGAGGATTGAAAGCGACGCTCCCCGAGATTGGATTTGGATATCCAAAATTTATTTGCATTTATGAACGCCTTGTCAATTTATAATTATCCATATATATATATACTATACACGACGAAACTTCAAACATAAAATATAAATAAAAACGAAGCAGTTACATGTTTGATTATTAAAATACATTTTATTAATTATTTTGTAATGAACATTATATATATATAAACTAATAATGGTAATTTATGACCGGAGAGTTAATGGTTAATAAAATCGAAAAAAAGTAATATTGTCATATTAAATATTTGTATAAATTTAATGGTTCTCAAAATATATATAACACATTACATTTTTATTATATTACCTTCAAGTCATAGATTAATAACATGGAGATGTTTAATAATATACATAATATTATTTTTAAAAATAATGAGTATATATAATTTAAAATTATTTATTTGAACTTATAGTTTTTAAAAATAATTTTATTTTTAAAATTTGTTTGTTAACCTATCTTCATTTTCATGCCCTACGTAAATAATTGTTGGTCATACATCATACTTGGAACAATCAAAATTAACATATATTATTTAAATGTCGATGATTTACAAAAGTAATAAAAAAATTTCCGTATCATATAAATTTCAATTTCAACTTGTGAATTTTATATTCAAATGTGGGAGCAAAGAGTGGTGATTGGGGGAGGTATGTGGGTGTGATGCGCACGTTTGGTCGGTGATCATTGAAGGTGGATACTAGTGTCCTGGGAGTGAATCTTACCCGAAAGTTACCCGGCCGTCTTAATTAATAAAGGCCGGGTTACGTCCAACGTTTATAATGATTTTAATGAGGTGCGGTGGAACACAATATCCGACTTTTATTTAATTATTTATTTGCTACCGCTGCAATACTTTGCTACAGTAAAATGTGTAATTTGAATTATTCGAATATGATTAAACAGCTGGCAATCATATTTATATTTATTATATTTCTTTTTAATATATGATCATGAACACGATGTTAAGTTAACTTAGTCTATGTTCAGAAATTTGCTTATATGATTAGAAAATTGTGTCACATACTGAAATTTGTAGGCTCATAGCTGGGCGGAACCAGCGTCATTGAGTCCCTTGCCGATCGTGATGAAAAATTTGTCCCCCGTATCATAAATTTACTTATCTGATCAGAAAAATCTCTGGACTATATATTAGAATTTTATTTTTGGATAAAACAATTTACCCTCACCACCAAAATTTACCCTTTTCATCTATAAAATCTGATTCTTGAATTCACACTAGTTTCATAATATTTATAATGAATAAATAGTATATTATTTAATATATTTTATTTATTTTTCATATCTTAGTCTATATTTTTATTTTTATTCTTTTAAATTTTTATTTGTTTTTTTTTCATTTATTATAATCAATTAAAAATACACCTATATTAAAAAATATGATAAAAAATATTTAGAAGATGATTATTTTTTATTTATTTTTTATTTTTATTTTTAAAATTTTAAAAAAATATTTTTAATAGAGCTGATATGAATGCTGTAAGTAAGTGTAAGTGTTAGTTCTTCCCGTGGCTCCTTCGTCTTCTTTTTCCTTTTCACAATTAAAATGTTTTATTTTCGAGCTCATTTTGTGTAAATTTTCACGCATATTGACGGTATTTTATTAGTTCAAAGAATTGATTTGATTAAAATTAATAAAATACTTTTATATTAAATGTATGCCTGTACAAGCTATCAAACTCCGCACAAGTCCTAGAAACAAAGTAGAAGAGCCCACCTCGACGGAAGGAGGTAGTTAGCCGCGGCGGGGGTGGAAGGTAGGGACAATGATTTGCATAGGCAAGTTTAATAATTGCCTGAGGAATGTGTGTGTGTGTGTGTGTGTACAGAGAAGAAGTCTCGTATGAATGCCATTTTAGATTAGCTGTAGTGGGGACATGATCTCACCAAATCTGGGCATGCAGCTGCTTCGTGAGAGAATAGAGAAGGACCACCTTTTTCATCTCCTAGGCCAAATGTTTTTTTTATTTTATTTTTTTAATAATAATTTTAAGCCACGTACAACTTAAAATACGGTTGTATCACATAAGACATTATAAATTGCGTCATTAAATGCAGTAGAGCTCCCAAATTTAATATATTATTATTATTATTTGTTACAATATCTATTATTATAAACATTGGATACAACGAGGATGTAATCCTGATGTTTGATCTCCACTGTTCCTAACAACTAACTAATCCATTGAACATTGATATATTTTATTATATATGTTACGTTGTATTGAGGGCATGCAAAACCAAAAATAAAATTCACTCGCGTTTTGTCTCATGCTTTCACCCACGTCATCACCACTCGCCAGCAGCCGGCGGCGGAGGCGGCGGCGGCTAGCCGTTTGTCATCAGTGGCCATTGTAATTCCACGACCAATTTTCAGTTCCTTCTAAATTTAAACATTTAGGTTGTTAATTTATCTTTTAGTATCATATTTTCAATACTTCAATCAATCTTTTAGGTTGTTAAGTGTTTTTTTCTCCTTACCGGCCGGCTCAAATTGTTCTTAGTTCTACGTACTCACGTGATATACATTAATGCTCGCCAATCATAAAACAGTAACATGGATGCGGTGGATTGTAGTGTGGGTGGTAGCGGCAGCAGGGACGTGGAGAGATGTAGGTTAGAGTTCCATGAGTTTTTTTTTTTCCTTCTTTTTTTTTTTCTTGTTTTTGTTTTTCTCACCTGCTTTTAAGCGTTCGTGTTGACAGATAACATATACTTGGACTTAATTTCAAAACAACAAAAACAAAAAAGCAACCTAACGGGAATGTGCGGATATATACACCTATCCACTGATTAACATATTCATTTAAGAGCATACAGCAGCTTTTTCAAATTTAATTTTTAAAAATAATCAAAAGTTTTATTGTTTGTTAACTTAACAATATACTTTTTAAGTGTATACTTTTTCGGCATCCTTACTTTAACAGTTTAATTTTATCATTTCATTAAAATATTATTTTTCAAATATAAAATGAGAGAGAAAGTATGAGAGAGATAATTTGATGAAAATATCGTGAATTGATGTGGCGCTGATTTGGTGGGCATGGTGACTCGGTGATGTTACAAAAAATATTTTAAATTATTCGAAAGAAATTCAAATTGGTATAACAATACTCAAACTAGTGACCTTATATGAGTAATAAAAACTTTAAACCAAATGAATGATTTTTGAACTTGAAATTAGTCTAATTTAAATTTTAATTACTTTTATAAGATCACCAATTTGAGATAAAAATCTAACAACGTAAATGCCCACTTGTTATTATTAAATCTAGTTTGATTAGCTAGCGACACATACTCGACTTATTTGATTAAGCTCGACATAGAATCATGAATCTAACACGTATAAATAAGAACAACTAAAGCTAGCTTATTCGGCTCGTTTAATGTAATTATATTTACAAATTATAGTATATATATGTTATTTATTTTATTAAAAATTTTTATTAATATATTAATGATTATGATATTATTTATATAAAAATTACATTAAAAGCTAATATTACTACAAATAAATATTATTTGTTTTTTTAGTTAATAATAAAATAGAAATTTGCGTGTGTCCTTATAACTTAATAAGCTTATATTCAAATGTTATATTTTAATGTTAAGAATTTAACATTATTAAGTATTATCAAACATAATCATATTTAAAAAATAAATTGTTTTTTAGATACTAATACTACTTACATGAAAAAAATCAAGGGATGAGCCGCTCAATTTGACTTGTCTCAATCTTGCTTTAAAAAGCAACTTATACAACTTATACGAGGCCAGAGATTTCAAAATATTACCCCCCCCCCTTAAATGAGCCTAACCAAGCCGAGTTTGTTAAAGTTCGGCTTGATTCGTTTGCACACTTATGATTAGATATGCATCATAC
Organism: Taxillus chinensis; assembly: GCA_023512835.1. NCBI lineage: Eukaryota > Viridiplantae > Streptophyta > Magnoliopsida > Santalales > Loranthaceae > Taxillus > Taxillus chinensis. Next base: position 9,425,334 of record CM042091.1, read on the forward strand.
AGTTCAGATTAAATTTTGATTTAACTATAACTGTACTATAATTAATTAATGTACTAAAATTACTGTTAAATAAACCCCATATTTATATCATTAGATACTAATCTAATGGCCTAGATTAAAAAATATAACGTTAAGAATATGACAATGGTTTCACTGAATCACAAATCATGACCCTATATGTTGGGGGGGGGGGGGGGGGGGGGATGTTTCTACAGTTTAACTTTAATAATCATAAAATTATAATTATAGTTGTGGTTAAAATTTAGATCACATTACCAATAGGAAAAAATAGTTAGCTTTTAGTAACCTTAAAGTTAAAATTTTAACAACGGTTAAAAAATTACAACACTTTTATAATTGAAAAAAACTTGTCACCTTATCTACAATTGAATAATAATACATGCAAGTATATTGTATAGGTAAATTGCGCAAGAACACTTTTATTATCATTAGACTGATATTGTTATTTTTTATTTATACTAGTCTAATGACAAAGAAGGATATTTCTACATGAATTACTTACATAAAAAACGGGTGTGTACCTTTACAAGGTCTTGTGTTTAGTATGTGTAGTGACACCTTATTGGCAAATTAGTGGACCCTCTAACTCAATTAATATCACTAGTAGCAATTTTTAATAAAAGTTTGTTTTTTTCATTTAAGAAAAAAATTATAAAATTGTAAAAGCATCCTTACAACAAAATATTTTTATTTAACTTTCTTTATAGAGTTACATTGTTTTCAAATGTATTAAGAAATATTATTTACTATCTATAGTTATTAAATTAAATATAAAAAATTATCTCACGTTCACATTTTTCATAACCTTTATGCTTATTTTATATTAAATTATAAAAAATAATATAAATATTATTTTAATAATATAAAATAATTTAAGGAATCTATTGTAGTGTATATTTATATAGCGAAACAAAAAAATAGTTTAAATACATAAATTTAAAGAAAATATTTGAAAAACTTGTGTGAGCAACTTAAGACATGAGACTTTCTAGATTTTTTTTCTTAAAATTTAATTAAAGATGACCCTCTAATTTTTTTAAGATTTATTTATTTTAACAGAACTTTTACACCATTCTCCCTATAATTTCTCTATTATAATAAAAATAATATTTATATATTTTGTTTATTATTTTTTCTTCTCCTTTACTTATTATAGTCATTCAAAAATTCAAATGTCTCAAAAGTAATATTAAAAAATATAAAAAAAACTGTTGAGAAGTAAATAGTACTTTCTTAAATATAGGGATTCATTATTTATTTTATATCTTCAAATCATATTTTAGAAAAAGTAATAAGAGGTGGTTTATATTAAAATCTTAAACTTGTTACTTAACTTATAAAAAACATATGTATATTTAAAAAAAAAAAAAAGCTAATGTGAATGCTGCGACATCGGTCAAAATGCTAACCGGGTACACTCACGGTTGTTATAAAAAACCAGGACTACGTTGACCGCGGTCGTGGCCTCTCTATATGCCACAAATACGAGAAGACTGATGGCTGACGGGCGCCTAATTAGGTGACATCCTTTAATGGGCCAAATACAACGATGGATGGGCCGATCAACTACCCAAAGGCATCCGAAAAAATTTATGTGCACCGCTGGTAAATTGCGTAAAAATATAGTTTCTATCGTTGACTCTTTTAAAAATAAATTAAAATTAATTTTAATTTAACGTATTAAGGATTCAATTGCTCGATAATTTATTCGTCATTTATTTATTTTTTCCCCTCGCAGTAATGGCGGCACAAAAATGAATTTGGAGAAGGCATGCATGCAATTTTTTTCTTTATATTAACTGAGAGCAAAAATGGACATGAAATATATATGCAGCCTTGAAGCTTCCTCCGTTCACACGTACTAAAGTCTAAAGCTATGTTTTCGAAAGAACTATAGGGAATTGGAGTCTGCCATTTTTTGCGCCCGACGAAGCAAGTTAATAAGCACCTCTTCCTAAAATGGCCCAACATTTTAGGGGCTTTAACTGTTTTTGTTAATTTTTCATAGTTATTTTTTATTAAAAAATTTGAAAAAAAATGAAAAATAAAAGCTATGAATTTGATTTTGTTATTTTAAAGATATTTTCATTTAAAAATATCCATTACATTTTTAAAACAAAAATAAAAATTACTTAAAGCACATAGCACAGAGGGCAAATATTAGTCGAGTGCGCATGAGCTGATTTCGGACTGTGGAGTTAATAAAAAAAACAAAAGAAAAAAAATATGAAATAGCATCTTATCGATTTATTAGTTTACAATATATATATATATGCACACACAAACGCGCTCACGAAATAGGCAACGAATGAACGTTATGTTGTAGCCTCTTTTAACATCACATCAGTCTAGAAGGTGTACACACACACACATATATATATATACACGCATGCTCACCGGGATTTAATATAATATATAATACAAGCTAATGTTGACTGCGCCAGCTCATGGGTACCTGGAACGCAGTTTTTGAAGAAACGAGAGCAGCAGCCAGCAGATCATGAGAGTGGAGGTGACATGAGTGAGAGAGAGAGAGAGAGAGAGAGAGAGAGGTGAGGTAGAGGGAGGAGGACAAAAGAGTCAGAAGAAGAATGATGGGGCTTGGCGCGTGCGTGGAAGATATGTAGGTATATATATGCAAACAGAGGGTACCGTAAAGCAGGGGTATAGCTGTAGTAGCTGTGTATATGTAAATGTATAGGGGGGCCTAAATTCTGCTGTTATGGCCCGACAAGGAGAAAGCTGCGAGGGCTGTGACGGCAACTGTTGCGATTAATTAAACGGCAAAAAATTAAAATCCAAATGGGAGATTGGAGCTCCGTAATGCTAGCTAGCACAAGGAAAGAGGGAGGGGGGGCGGTGATGAACTGATATGCTTTAGTAGCTCGGGGGACAAATTGGTCAGGAAGTACCTGCCCCCACAGCGCTATCTGCCATAAATGTATTAGCATTTTCCCTTCTTCAAAAAATAAAAAAAGTAAACAAACAAACACGAACATATATAAATATTAAATAAACTGCAAATTTTGCTTATTCCCGCGACCTCTGCATATAGATCGTGGGGAGATTGATTTGGCTTATGGTGTTCATATGCTAAGTCAGAAAAAATCTCACCAATTACACCTTGAGGCTGCATGCCCACAGCATCCTTAAATACATCAAATGGACAAGGCCTTTTATGCTCATTGCAATTGCAACTATCGTGTGATGGAATATGCTCATTGCAATAAGCTTGTTTGTATGATAGTTTTATTTTTAAAAATAACAGACTTAGTAAAATTTAAATTATTTATATGTAGGTTAAAGTTATATAAAGACAAGTGAATAGCCAACGGTAGATATATTAACTAAGCCATTTAGCCGTTTGAGTCTTACTCAACAAATTGAGCATAATCAACATAAACTTCAACTTAGTGTTAAAAAGAACATCTTAGTTTATCTAACAAATATTGCAAATTGATATATTAACTTGTTATTTCCTTTGTCTTTTAATTTCTAATTAAGGCTTAATTATAGTTAATAACTTTGACCATTGAAACCAGTTTTATAATCTCCATCTATATATTTGAAAGAATAAATAGTACATTATTTTTTATACATCTTATTCTTCATCTTTATATATATATATTAATTATAATTTTTTTATTTTTTATTTACTATTTTTTAATCACTTTTATTTATTACAATCAATCAAAAATATATATATGTTAAAAAAATATAATAATAAAATAGATGAATGATGAATAATAATCCTTTAATTATGAAGATTCTCTCTTTGATCTTTATTTTAAATTTTTAAACCGTAAAGTTTAGAAAACCTAACGTAATAGGTTTTCTTCAAGAGTTAAAATTTTTCTCTAAATTTAAAAAAAAAATGGAGACATTAGTATGGATGCTCTTAGGAATCCCAATAAAAGCTATAACCCTCAATCGCGGGTATCAATCAAGCAATTTCAATTATTATAATTACACCTTATGGTTTTCTTTGGTTGTAAAAAATAAGTAGTATGAGGTTTATTCTGTTGTAATCCACTAATTGATTAGAATATATTAATTAGGTTAAATAGCTACATTAAAACTCAACATTTACTCATTTTCTTAACCCACTAAAGCATATTTGTTTTAGTTCTCAAAATGATATCACTTTTCTGTATTAAAAATAGCTATCATATTTTTAAAATAAAACAAATAATAGCATAACCGATCATGTCATAAATTTTCTTCTTGCCTCTCTTCATTTTTGTTTATATGAGAACGTTTAATTAATTACTTTTTGAACAAATTCTATCCACCATATTTTGAAAAAATAAAATTCTAATAATAAATAATTTAATTATTTTTATTGCGCAATTTACCCGCACTATTGCTCCTTTTTAAAATTATGTTGCCAGAAACTTCTTCGATTGTTATGCCAGCCTTCCTTAATTACCTTAGATCTTGTAACAACTTTCTTGTTATTTTTTTTAAATTTAAATACTTAAACTATTTTTTGATTCTTTATATAAATACGTGCATCATAATAAATTTTCTTAATTATTTCATTTATCATTAAATTAAAAGTTTACTTTTACTTTTATCATTTGTTTTTTATTTTTTAATTATTACTTTTCAACTATTTTTTTTATAATTTAATAACTTTATATTTTTTTAATATATTAAAAGATAATTTACAAATATCGTAAGAAATTAAATATAAAATATCTGTTTAGAGATAATTTTATAATTTTCTATATTTATTTTTTTAATAAAATAATTCATACTCGTATAAAAAAAATCAGTTATCAATATTCTATACAATTTTGAATAATAACTTTCATTTATTGTGTTTTTTTTTTAAATGAAGGCTCCCATGATATATAGCTAGTATCATTGTCACTTTTTTCCCTGACCTTGGAGTACATCTCCATACGCACAATACACCTTTAGTGTCCATCACCACCAGGCTACACAATCGTTCCAGAGCCCTTAAAAGATCCTATACCCCTAACCACCACTCCCTAACCAGAGACAAGTCCACGTGAACCAACAAAATTTCTTGGTTTCCAAACCACATATAATCCCATCATTACTAATTACAGAACGATCAGATTTTTTTAAAAAAAAGTCCAAAATAAAAATAAAAATAAGGAAGCAGTAAAGAATGAGCCCGAAATGGCGAAACAAAATCTGAGAGCCGCAAGCCAGTGTAATCATTCAGAATGATAATCACAAGGACATCAGACCTGGCTACTCGCCAGCTCGCAGAGAACGAGGCCTTTGCTCAACTTCCCAGGAATTTAATACATCCTCAAGCTTGTTTTTATCATAATGTTTTATACCAGAAGTCGCAGCGGCTTAAATTTCATCTCCACGCGTGTGGAACCAGACCCATTTACACCAACTTATATACAGTTAATTAAAAACGTAAAAAAAAACAAACAGAAGAAAGATAGCTGTTTATAATATAGAACAGCTTGTGTTTATTTGTTTTTTAAACCATGATAGTTTTATTCAATAAAGAAAACGAAAATAACCTTCTTTTTTTATTTTTATATTTAATTTTAAAAAATAAAAATAAATATCACAAAAAAAAAAAATCTCGATCCACGTCAATCGAATTCTCACCGCCAGCTACTTGCTTCTAAGCGACGGGCTTGCTCTATCTCACATTTTTTTAATATTTTTTTTACCCCTTTTTTATTTTTTTCTCTCCCTTGGAAATAGCCCCACGAGGGCCCCTTAATTACCGGATATCATTACTGCACCTGTGAGTCGTTGGCGTTTCCGCCATTTTCCGAAGCGGACTTCGCAATTAACAATGACTTCAATAATTTGATTTTTACATATTGAGTAAGAAATCGCACGTGCCAGTTTTTATCCAATTTATGTAGGTGGAGTTTTTTTTCCCCCCTTTCTTCTCTTCCGGTTAATTAAAACAGCTATATTTTACCCACTTATTAATGTGGTTAAAAAGGGATAATATATATGACGTCCGAATTTCTTAATAGTTTTTATGGACTAAGCAAGATTAATAAATATAAAAAAAGTTGAATGAGTAATTATTATTATCTGTAAGAATGATAACTATGTAGGTATGTAAATGTTTTTTAATGATTAAGTGACTATATATATTATCTAGTTATATTTAATGTTTTTCGTTTTTGGTAGATATGAAAAGATGGTGGAAGTGAGTAAATTGTATGAAAAATTATAATATTCAGTAGGCAGACATATCAAATATTAACAAATTAACATGAAAAATTATGAGCAATTTTCACACCCAAATTGCATACGTGATAAATATGTCTATTTCTGCAGGTCTTTTTTTATAAATAAGTGATAAATACGTCTACAGGTCTTTTTTTTTTTTAAATTTGCCTAGCGAAAACAAGTAGAAGCATAAAATGTTATTTTATATTACATATAGTCTATTTCTGATTGGTTTAGTGATTATTTAATATATGATCTTCATGTTGGCTCGTCGACCGAGGAATTGTTACGTTTTCCATACGGTTGCTGCATTTGATGCTGATAGAATGTCATCCTCGATTGATTATGATAAAACTTTATATTACTTTAGCGAAAAATAAATTCAAAATTAATGCATGTCTCGAAATTTTGTCTGCATTATCGTATAATATGGTCATAGAATCGATCCACTAAAAATATTGTAGAATAAATAAAAACAATTCCTTAATTTCCAGTTGACTTATGAGATTTCATAACTACAATAATTAAACTCCGTGTTATTTTATTTTACCTTTGCGCTTAATAAATGACAATGAAGCTGATTAGTAAGTACTCGTATTAATGCCTTGCCCATAAATAAATAAATAAATAAAATTATGACGCACTATTTTTTTCTTTGTTCTTTTTTAATTCTGCTTTTGTTAAGTAATAATATATGGTCAGTTAAAAATCTCGCATAATTCAAATTTTCTGAAAAGCAAGGTTAAGGTATATATATGTATGTATCAGCCGAAATGGGATTCGATTGATTATCACACACATGAAAACCACGACTCGTTCCATGCAATGCATTATGCATGCAGTGTACGGTCAGTACTCAGCAGTAGTAGAAACTAGAAACTGGGAAACTTTAACCTAATACCAAAAGTTTTCACTAGACCCCATCGATTAAAAGCTAGGGCTAGTCGATGAAAACCTACTGTTTATATTATTATTATTATTATTTAATAAGGCCACTATTTGAGGTGAGCCGTATAGCCTAGGATTAGGATTTAGGTAGTGACCAAGAATAATTATTATTATTTCCTGCCGTTACTATATAAATAAGGCTAGCCACTGCAATACCTAATGTTCAATTGCTCGCTCACATACGTTGCTGTCTCCAATCAATCGAAAGGCGAGTGAGTGAGTGAGTGAGTGAGTGAGTGAGTGAGAAACATGGAGGACGCCATGAGAAGACTGAGTGAGCTCACCCGGAAACCCGAATCAGAACCGAATTACCCCACCCCCGACCCGCCGCAATGGAAGCCCGTACATGAGCATGTTAACGCCACCAAGAAATCCACGAAAGACGGCGTGAGCGGGTCAAGGTACCGCGGCGTCCGCCGCCGGCCGTGGGGCCGCTACGCAGCCGAAATAAGGGACCCGCAGTCCAAGGAGAGACGCTGGCTGGGCACCTTCGACACGGCCGAGCAAGCTGCGTGCGCCTACGACAACGCAGCCAGAGCCATGCGCGGCTCCAAGGCGCGGACCAACTTCGCATACTCGTCCGACACGTTACCGTCGAGGCGTTACATTCCGGCGTCCGACCGACTCTTGGGGGGCACTTTCAGCCTCCCCAGACCGACGCAGCCGCTGGGTCGTTGCTTCACGGGAGCCCCCCAGACGCCGCTGCCAGACCGGTCCTCATCGTACGGTCACCTTCCCCCAACGTCAAACCTTCAAGTGCCTTCGCTTGCTGCTGCCTCGGCGATCGTGTTGCTCCCGGGAGATGTCCTGTCCTCCACTTCCGTCAACCCGGCTCCGTCCATTCCTCGACCCGCGCATAACAACAACCCTGCCCCTTGTTCTGCTGCGGCGTCGCCGACTTCTTGCCGTCACGGCCAGGGTGATCCGTCAGAAGCGGACGCGGATTTTGACTTTCTGAGGTCCGAGTCGCCTGGTTCTGGTCTGCTGCAGGAGATAATTTCGCAGTACCTCCCGCGAGTGAAGCCGGACACGTGCCGTGGGTCTTCAAGTAGCGGAGTGCAGTGCGGTGTGGGGCTTGATGTTTTGTCTGCCGCTTCGTTGCCCGCTTGCGAAGTTGACCAGCGAGCGCGGGAGGGGGCGAATATTAAGGCGGAGAGCGACGATTCCGGAAACCTGTTTCGTGATTTTCCAGGACCTGGCAGTGGCAGGAGCACGTATGACGAGGGCGGCGGTGGCGGCGGTTTGTTTGACGCCGAGAGGGTGGATGCGACGCCGTTTTATGATGGATTCCCGACCGACATTTCGACGGAGTTGCTGGATGATGTTTTCCTGTGCCCAGAACTCGTAGCACACTTCGCTGCCGGTCTGCAGAATGCTTGATTTTCCTTTAAGATGCTTGATTATACCCGTCGACGTTCTAGGGGAGTCAGATCGAGCGCTAGTTGTTTATTATATATGGCGAGGATTGTATGTAATCCTCAGTTGATCTTAGGTTAAGTGACTACGATGTAATATTTCCCTATCTAATTATAAACAACACCGGAGACAGATTTATCATGTACGTTACGTTATTATTATTATTATTACAGTAGTAATCTAGTGTTTTTAAGTAGTTAGTGGCACCAGAAAAAGCCATTTTAGTCTTTGCTAGATGTATGGACAAGTACTACTCATCAGTGCTTTGAGATCGTGTTTCTTAACAATTAATAGTCCATGCTTGGCTTGTACTGTCGGCTGCTTTCTTTCTGGGCCTCTGGCATATGCGGACGAACCCTTGTTTTTGTTTTCTTTCCTTTTCTCCTCGTGTTATTCCGTTTTATTAGTACTCGTTGGATGACTTATAAATTCTCTTGTCTCAATCTAACATTTTTGTGCGATCCACAGCGTTGGCGGGATCCGCATAGATTGATGTAAGATGGTATAAAGATAAATACATAAATTCTAAGGCCACCTTGCGTTTTACAGTCTGGCAAAAGAGCAGGTAATATTGTAGCACGCAATATTGTCGCATGCAAGTTGGTCAGCACCTAGATTCGATCCCATGCGGACTGTAAGTCAGTTTGTAAGAAATAATAAATCCACCACTATACCCATGAATGATAAAAGAACTGTAAGAAGAATTATTAAGCAGTTTTAAATTTAATTTTGAAAGTACACGTAGCATTAAATGTGTATATTGAAAAGTGAACCAATTTTTCATGTCAGATTATTGTTTTCGATTTTATTTATTTATTTATTTTTATATAATCATATAATATTATATCACAAATACATTTTTTTAAAGCTTTAGGGTTATTTGATTTCTTTGTCCCGCTATAAGGTTTTGATTTTTTATCGATGAAGTATGATATTCAATTGTAAGTGAAAATAAAGGTTGTTCTAGCGTAGCTAGATGGTCTTTTCATGAACACTTGAAGAGAATCAACATATGACTCATAAAGCATTCTCTCAATTTCATTTACATTTATGAAATCAAAATTTATAAGATATATTAGGTGAGAAGACTACTGTTGTCCTATGGTTAAAGTTACAGCTATATATTTTGCATCACAAAAAGTTCAACCAACAAGTTGTATCTCTCATGGTTAAAGTTAGAGCTATTTTTCATGAGCTATTTTGAATCAATATTTATATTCTCATTATATAACAGAAGATACATCTCTCGAATACCATTTAATCATATTTTAAAAAAATTATTTCAAATTTATAGACAATAAAGGCTAAATATGATGAGAAACATTTGGCATTAATTCTTTTGGGTTCGTTGCTATTCTCATATTTAATTTTTAAATAAATCATTCATTGTGATACTCTCATTGTTTATGAGATTTATGAACCTTTTATTTTTACATGAGAAAACGTTTTAACCAAACTAAGACGAGTAAAAACTCCTTATTGTAAGATAGTCATTAATTTTGTGTATTATAAGGATGCTTATCATTCATCACACATTTTGTGTCTTTTGCATACGTTTTTAAGTGTATGTACACATTTTTCCATGTGCCTTCAAGGCTAACCTAAGCTATTTATAAAATTAGGATTTTTCAGATAATAAACCATCCTTGTTTTCTCTAAGTTGTCCTTCAAACATGAGAATATCTTAATATTTGCATAACAAAGTTATGGATTCTATGTTTCCAACTTGATGCTCTTACTTTTCATAATATTATATTTTTAAGATATCGAAATATTTAAATCTCAGTACATGTCACTCATTGATAAGTCAAGATACACAAATTATGGATATGAATTAATTAAATCGCCTAGATTAAGAAAAATGATAGAATGTAAACTTCTTCGTATTATATACCAAAAGCATGTTGAAGATCTTATTTTATCGTAGTCTTATTCAATGTGTGAAAATATAGTAACTGCATTATTTGTAATTTTTTTACAATGGTCTAAAATTAAATTACTTTTACTATAAAAATAATGCGCATCACAATTCTATTAAAATAAAGCACTCGTATTTTATTTACCAATTGTGAACATATTTTATACTTATTCTAAATAATGGATCTGATTTACGTATATATACCAATTAATAAACTTTAGCAAGTATTGAAGCAATATGATACTTTGCCATACAATAAAACAAATCTTACAATCTAACAAACACTTAAATAAATTTGAATTTCAAAATTTTATTCAATAATAAATGCTTTTACAAATTAGGATAATACATTACATCACATCACACTTATGCCAACAATACAATCTACAAGGAGACCTGCACTATCATGACATTCATCTCGCTCACACAGCATAAGAGTTGGTGTGGTGAATGGGATGATACAGTAGGCATTGGATGCACATGATGCTGAAAATATTTAGACAGTTTATCCTAGTGCCGATATTCCACATTTCCCTACTCGTCTCAGCAGGTAACGTCCAAAATGTCGTAAGGTGGAACTGGTTTTTATTAGGAGGACGAGCCACCAATTGGTGGAAAACATGACCTGATGACTCAATCGCCCAGTGATAAAATGCGATATGGCTGAAGATATAGCCCTGGACCAAAGGAGACGAGATAATATATCTTTGCTTGATGTACTATCTGAGTAGGAGATATCCAATTTATGGGTAAACTTTTCCAAGAGTCACCATAGCACAACAGAGATGGTGTAGAGTATGATTATTTTCAAAGACCTCAGGACCGGTCAGCTGACAATGTGGATGAAATTACTGTGAGCCGTAATAACATTATGGAGGTAGAGGATATAATAAGAACTTTTATTGAGGATGATAAAGTGTTTGATCTGATTTTATTGATGTCCCAGAGGATAGTACCAGACACTACCTCTACAATTACTAGTTACCTATTGGTACACCAAGGGATTCACATATATACTCTAGAATTCATAGTCATAAGAGAACAAGGGACTCTTGTAACGATTCTTTAGACATTTTGTTATCTTAACAGCTTGGGTAGGAACATGAAGAACTCTCTCAAGCTCTTGTTGTATTGAAGTCTAATCTTTCACTTATGCAGGCAACCATTTTAGATGTTGAGGCATAGTTTCAATTGCCAGGATAGACTTACAGGATATAAAGGCAACCATTTCCACTGTTAAATATAATCTCTATATTATGCAAATAACAATTTATATAATGAAAGAATGGATTATTCAAATGATGTATACTAAATTTGGGATGTCAACACAATCTCTTCTTTTTCGGTCTGCACCTATATACTTCTTAATCGACTCTCAATGATAATGCCAGAAAAAAATAAGTTACATTAAAATTTATTTTTCTTTCCTTTAATATGTGTTATAATATAAAAAATAAATAATGGAAATTATTATAAAATATTTTCAATGAAGAAAATTTGAGTGCAAAATCTTACGGCAGAAATATTTTATAGGCTACTGTACTGCATCTTCTCTTTTATGCTATTACGATTTGTGTTCTGCATTTGGGCAGGTTTATATATGCTGGGTTTTGTTTGGGATATGGGATTGGAAGTTGTATTTATCATACGATTATAAATGTTGTCTATGTTGTTTAGCTGCTGCTTTGAAAGCTGTATGTGTAACATAATAATACTACTTTTGTCCTGATCCCATGGCCATTACTACTCGTGGGGTGAGTGAGGGTTATTATGAAAGACGAATCCCCGAGACACAAACTTCGCGACGGAATGACCAATTCTGACTGTGAGGTGTGTATTCAATTCCTTCAAATCAAAACGCCGGGTAACATGAGAAATCATGTTTACCCTAAAATGTAGGTTATGTATATCATATAACACCGAAGTTTTAATCGCGTAGAAGCAATGTTTTGCTGATAAAACAGAAAGCTGTAAACAGATATGAAATTCCACAAACACCTTCATATTGGCATTTCATGGGTAGTGTTTCCATTTCAGGTCATTGGATCCTGCCTTATTTTCTTGTCTACTTTTCTACTCCCCCATTTGATTTATTTGATCCAGTATCTAGCGTCTTATTTCCTAACACCGCGCCTTTAATTATTCCAATATTAATGGCAACAATTACCGTACTTTCTTCGGGATGAATATTTGCCCGACAAGGTGCCAGATTGGCTTGAACATATTCTTCTTCTTGACGGCGTGTAAATGTTTATGGAGAAATTCCCATGTCCACAAAATGGAGATGGATCTTTCGGCAGCAATGGAAAAGGATGCTTAGAATAGAAACCATACTGCCCAGAGGCCATCGTTTCCTTCATATTTAATTAGACACCGTGCAGTAGACTGCGCCTCTGCTTTGCTTGAAGGGGACACTACTGGTTTAACCTTGAATCCTGACCATCCCTGTTCACTTGGACGATATCCGTTACATGATGTTGCTTCATAAATGTCCTATATATGACTTGCTACTTGCTGATGTCAGAACCACAGAGGTCAAACCATATACTAGCTAGGGGAGGCTTGCTGCCCCTCTGTGTAGCGGTTGAACATTTTAGTTTGTGTACATCTGTTAGTGTTAGAACACACACACACACACATATATATCATAAATCATTACATATATATATCATTGCTGTTAGTGTTCTTACTTGATTGCATTTTATTTGCATGGAACAGGCTTCACAGCTTCCTGTTAATTAATTAGCATGGTTTCCAGAACAATCCATCTTCAGGTTGATTATTTTTCACTGTAATTTTCATATGTTTCTCTTGCTTTTGAGGAATCTCAATAGCACCTGAGTCTCAATTGCAACAGAGATGGCCTTTGAAGATCTGTAAATTGCTTGCCTTGAGCACCATGGATGTCGTCGTCGAAGTATTTAATGGTTATCGCATGCTTGATGGGTCACGGGTGGAAACCTTTTTGAAGTAGTTGCGGTAGGTGATGATGGTATGATAGTGCTGGAAAAGCTTTTTGACACTGTCAGCGGAAGATTATTGATTCGCGAACGCATCGCGGGGGAGATCAATCTGTTGATCATTGAAGAGATTAAGTTGCTTAGGACTTCGAAGTCAGTTCGGGCATGTAAAAATAGAAACGATAATAAATGATTTTTGCATGTTTATATAAAACAAAGTATCAATTCAAAAATAGAAATGCTAGAAATATTTTTTTAACAAAATACGTAAATAATATGAAGTAAAATAAAAAGGCATAGGAAAAATTATAAAAATAAAATAAAATAAATACTAAAACAAAAAAAACCAAAAACATAAACTAAAATTGTAGTATTTTAAATCGGTCAAAGTAATTATGGGATTGATTAATTAATATTTAATTATAATTATTTGAACTAAGAATAATTGTGGCAAATAATTTTCATTGTTTTTATTAACATGTTAAAATTATTTTTTAAAACTTTTGCTCCGAGGGGGGGATGTCCTATATTCTAATGTTTTCATTTTTTTAGAATGCATTTAAATAAAATCAAGTATGAAATCAAGTGAGAGAATAGATGACTTGGGTAAAAAATTGTTTATCATTAGAATAATATATGAGTCTCAAACATTCAACAAAAGTTTTTTTAACCAAGCTAAAATAAGCAAAAAAATTCATCTTATGTATCAATTTTGTTCCCATGTATAAGTAACTCTCGAATACAATTATAAAATATGGACCACACACTCTGAGATGCAGTTTGAATTTGTTGGAAAGCAAATCTAGCTTATCATCATGGAAATCTAGATAATTTTGGTATTAAATTGATATTTGTTTTAGAAATTAATTATTAGATTAAATATTCATATAGTATGTATTATGAATATAAAATTTTACGGTAATCTAACGGTTAATTTTTATAGAAAAAATTTAAATTAAATTTAACTTATTTTAATTTAAATTTTTTCTAATTTAATTTACGTACAAATTAACCGTTAGATTACTGTAAAATTTTACAGACATGATACGTACTATGTAATATTTAATCTAACCATTAATTTTTAAAATATATATCAATTTAATACTAAAATTATTTAGGATGATAAGGTAAGCTTACTTTCCATCAAATTCAAACTTATTTAGATGACCTAAATGCACCTCATCTAATTGGCATGACTTTAGAAAACAAAATAAAATTTTTTATCACAATAAAATAACTTTGAGCCTATAACAATGATAACTCTAAAACTGTTAGTATTCCAAAGGATCAAAGAATACAAATCCGGACGAAGTATGAGACAACTACTAACCAAATTCACTTTAGCAGTCGAAAGAGATGGATGTGGAAATTACATCTTTACCTATTCTCTTAAACTAAAATTTGACTCTGTTAACCTAAATGCCCTTACTCATTGACTCAAAGTCAACTTTAGAAACATTTTTCTCACAAATTATTTCGTGTGCATTGATGATTTTGCCATGAGTTGCTTGCCCATCGATTAGCTGTTTGTATCACAAATTTAGGGATTGAGAATTACAGGGTTTTGTTTAATTTAGGGTTTTGCAGAATAAATGGTTATGGTTATTCATGGCGCATAAAGCTTGATGCTTCAAGTTTAGTATAAAGTCACGGCATATTCGAGGCCGGTAAACTCAATCGTTCCATAAAAGCGGTTGACCCATATTAGTCTTCGTACTTTGTCCTCATGCTTTTCTTCTTTTTCTTTTTTCTTTTTTTTTTCTTTTTCCCCAGGAAAATTGAGACAGGACATTAATTCGAACCCCCGAACACGTTCGTTCGGAAGCAACACCGATGGTCACGCTACCGTGATCGTTCCACACTGACATTACAGACATATATATATAT
Organism: Taxillus chinensis; assembly: GCA_023512835.1. Lineage (NCBI taxonomy): Eukaryota > Viridiplantae > Streptophyta > Magnoliopsida > Santalales > Loranthaceae > Taxillus > Taxillus chinensis. The sequence continues at coordinate 9,440,673 of CM042091.1, forward strand.
ACTTGAGGAAACACTCACTGAGAAAACATACGATACGACATAGGAGAAGGAAAAAAAAAAAAACAGGACAAAATATATATGCAGTTGGGAAACGGTTCTGTCTCTCTCCCTCTCCCGCACGCTCCCAGTGGTTAACCAGAGAGTCACAGCCTTTCTTTTTTTTTTTTTTTTCCTTTTTTTTCCCCTCCCCTTTGGTTTTGATTGGCCTATACTCGGGGATCGTGCTTGTTTTTGCGTTGTAATCGCCTGCCTATTTTTCCGCAGCCCTTGCGCTGTTTTCAAAAAATTTGGGGTTTTCGTTAAAAATTGAGTTTTGGGCCTTTAATAGATAGTGAGTTCTCACGCCGTGATTTCTGCAAAAATCAAAAAAGGAAAAAAGAAAAAAGGAAAGGAAAAGAAAAAGAAGTTTTTTTTGGGGGGGGTGCAGGGAACGGGAGAGCCGGAGAGGAAAAGGCGACCGCACCCCACCTGACCTACGGCGCCGGCGACTGCGAATCGCCGGACGCTGACGGAGTGTCGTCGGATTTTATGGGAAATTTTAATTCCGATAAAATGTTGATGATGGGGGAAGGAGGAGCGACAGGCGGCGGACATTACTGTTCCAAAAAGACAGATATTGTGTGCGGTGACGTTTGTGGGCAGGTACTGTTCTTTCTTCTTCCTCGTTTTTTTAATCTGGGTTTTTTGTTTTCAGACTCGATTGAACTAATAATGTCACCTTCTTTTTAAAATTTTTTTGCTTTTTATTATTTTTTATTGGGTGATTGTCTATCCATTATTTATGGTTATACCTTTTTTGTAATCCCTAGTGCTATATGGATTGAATGCAGTCTTTAACTAAACTTTTTGGAATGTTTGACCCTTTTCGATTGATTCAATTTTGTGGTCGGCCCTTTGTTGTTTCTTTATCCAGCATCGGGTTCGCTTTGAATATGCTGTTTGCTGGGTCTTATTTTGTGGAGTATAAGTATTGTAGATTTTAGATAGATATCCTGCTCGAGCAATCATATGATCGGAACAGGGAAATAGTTGGGAGTTTGTTTATCAAACGTTTTACCTTTCTGATAATGAAAAAAAAAAAGTTTACCCGCTTTACCTGCATCATTTTAGCCTCTAGCTTGGCCTGATTGGTGGTAACAGATACATTAATAATCGAGCCATATGGTCCAACCAACTATATATGGTTCATATGCATGTTTTGAGATCACTGTACTTGTTTGTATTTATTTATTGAGTCTTAACCAAAATATGCTTACTTGAAACGTGCAGGAGTCTTGTAGGGGTACCATTTCAAAACTCCGTTGCATGTTGAGAGACCTGGATTTAAAAACCTATGTCTTTCTATTTGCAATTGTGCCCACCTGCGTTTTGGGCATCTATCTGCACGGGCAGAAGGTCACCTACTTTCTGCGTCCTATATGGGAAAAGCCTCCTAAACCATTTCATGTGATACCACATTATTATCGTGAGGACGCGTCCATGGAAAACCTCTGCAAGCTCCATGGCTGGGGAATTCGAGAATATCCAAGGCGTGTTTTTGATGCGGTGTTGTTCAGCAATGAGGTGGACATTCTTGCAGTCAGGTGGAAGGAACTCTACCCTTATGTGACGGAGTTTGTTCTTCTGGAATCCAATTCAACATTCACAGGGCTGCCAAAGCCTTTGGTTTTCGCAAGCAAAAGGGAACAGTTCAAATTTGTTGAGTCTAGGCTGACCTATGCAACTGTTGGGGGGAGATTTAGGAAAGGGGAGAACCCATTTGTTGAGGAGGCTTATCAGCGAGTAGCGCTGGATCAACTCCTTAGAAAAGCCGGCATTTCTGACGATGACTTGTTGATCATGTCTGATGTTGATGAAATCCCAAGCAGGCACACCATAGATCTCTTGAGATGGTGTGATGATGTCCCTCAAGTCCTTCATCTGCAGCTGAAGAACTTTCTGTACTCCTTTGAGTTTCACCTGGATGATAAAAGCTGGAGGGCTTCAGTCCATAGGTATCAGTTTGGGAAGACGAGGTATGCCCATTACCGCCAGTCTGATGTCCTGTTGGCAGATTCCGGATGGCATTGTAGCTTCTGCTTTCGCCACATCAGGGACTTCATATTCAAGATGAAAGCTTACAGCCACACTGATCGGGTGAGGTTCTCCCATTATCTAAACCCCAAGAGGATCCAGAAGGTAATCTGCGAAGGGGATAATCTGTTTGACATGCTTCCAGAGGAGCACACGTTCAGGGAAATCATTGGCAAAATGGGACCCATTCCCCATTCCTATTCAGCAGTCCATCTCCCCTCATACCTCTTGGAAAAATCCGATGAGTACAGATACCTTTTACCCGGGAACTGCTTAAGAGAGACCGACTGATCTTTTGTGGCCTGTTTTTGTTAGGGTTGGAAAATATAAGCATGCAACTTATGTGAACGACCCATTGTGAAAGCTCCTGCTGACCATATGTGCATCAGTTGCATAACATATCATCCATACATACATCTGTGGAAACGGATGAGCGCGGTACCGTCAATAGGGGAGGGAGGGAAGGAGGGAGCGACGTTGTATCCGCCATCATTTACTCTGCAGGGAGATTGCTGTCATGCTAACAGCTGAGTCTCAGGATATATGCTATTTTATAGCAATCTTCCCGGGAGATTATCACTGGGATCTTCCCTACCCATGCTGTGAATTTTTGATTTGAGAATAATTTATTAATATATGTTTACATGACAGTGCACTACGCCCATCTGAATCTCTCCTGCCGTGAAGCCAGCTTTCACGAGAGATGAGACAATGAGAGACCAGGAATGAATGGTTTTGGGCTTCAATGAAAATTAAATGATTATGTTATTTTTGGGCTTGCTTTTTTCCTTTGTCCATCCATCCATGTTTCTTAAACAACAGTGTAATTACGCGAGGCAACAAAACTTTGTTCGAACGGTTTATAGATTGACCTTTATGCCATCAAACATCGAATGGACACTGAAAAATTAAAAACCAAGGCAAATAAATTTATTAGAACTGTAGGAATAAAATTTATATGGTGTGATTTTGTTCTCGTTTCTGGTTTAAACGAGTTGTATTTTATTTCCAATTTCCAATTTTTTATTTCAATATATATATATAATGTAAAACTAAAGAACTGAACATTGCGAGAATGGAAATCGAGAATTCTTGACTTCAAATTGTGCAAAAAGGGCATATGTTAGCAAGCGAATTCCCTTAACCCAAGGTATTGATTGATTGGTATCAAGGTTTACACATGCAATATATAATTTATAGACTAACCAATATGTCATGTCTCACATGCATATCAAACTTTTAAGACTAAATTACAGTTAATTAATGGGTAAAATACATAATTAATGGGCTATTCCTCGTTCATATGAATGCTTTTCATATGTATTCGCAGCTTTGTTCTTTCATCAATCATGATTCATGTGTCTTCCTGCTCAAACGTTTACATTTTCCAACAAAAACTTATCTGCCATATGATTCTTGTGTGTGTGGTGTAGCGTGTTATTATTGGCAAGATCGAGTATTAAAGTGACAACAAACTACTTGAAAGTATCTTCACCACAAACGGACACTAATTCACAAACTAATTGCGGGTAAATCCAGGTAAGGACAAACTGATGCTTGCACAGGGTTAGCGGCAAGCTAGGGCTTTTCTCATTGCAGTCTCTAGATGTTTGTTTCACCCGTTCTTAATCATTTCTTCCTTCTTCTTTTTCTAGGCGCGAGCACACGCTATGAATTTATTCCCATTTCTAATGGATATATATCTGAAAATGCAGCGAAAGCAAAACAGGAAAGACGAGGATAGTTCCTACCTAGCCACACATAGAAGGCAAAAACAACTGTCTGATGCAAATATACTAGAACTGGCAACATGCTCAGCACGATCTCCAAAACCGCTACAACTGATGTCATCCATGCCAACATCAGCCACAATATCCACAAGGAAGAGTCCCATAATGCCCAAGCTAGCAAAGCACCCACGTCCAGGATCGTGCATGATCCTTGTTATTTGGCTGTAATTAATCAAATCTCTTCCCTCTAATTCTCTCCCCTTCTTCCCCGTTCTTCTCTCATTCTTGGAGAATCCCTGGCCTCGAACAGGGGCATAAGATTTAGTAATATCAAGATTGTGTTTCTTGCACTACCCACGTGAAGCAAGAAGAACATCTAGAGCAATGAAAGTCGACACATCTATGATTCTTCTTTTCTATGAAGCTCAATTTCAACACGAAGGATAGTTAGATGCCACAGTTACTGACAGACCCTTTCTCAACATATCTCAAAAGCTTAATGAAGAAGCACCACAAAGAGACCCAACTACCTAGAGAAATTTGAACTCCAACCACATAATTGACTGATGCAATATGCAGAGATGAACAGGAATTGAACATCAAATAACCAGATTCCAGGCATAAATTTTGTACTATCTTCATGACAACCAAGCACAATAAAAAGATATTAAATAGATAATACTGGCACTAAATACAAATACAAATACAAATACTAATAGTAACTAAACAAGAGTATATCAAAAGAAAGTCATTTTATAGTTGCCTTGTCTGTAGGTTCAGATCCTGAAGAGGATGAGAAAAACACTATAAATAAATAAATAAAATCCGCGACAACAGTGGTGACATCCTAACAAACAAAATGCAGACAGCTTTTCCCATGGAAGTTAAAGAGCAGAAGAAACAAACACGTAATATAGCAAAAGTAAGGATCTGTTATAGATCTCAGCGAATATGACCTATTTATGGGACTGCTTCTTCTTCTTGGGGTTAGAGAGTGGAGGAGGCTTAGGGTGGCGTTCGGCTTCAATGGGGTCGAGCCACTTAAGACCATGGCGATTGAAGAAGGGCCAGTTGGGGACGGTGATGAGAGTGGTGAGGACGACACCACCGGCATAGATGAGGAGCATCAACCGGAACGACCCCTGCATGTAACCAGTGACGAACGCCGCGACCGCGAAGGACAGCAGCAAAATCTGCATCAATTGCTCAGCCAGCCTCTGTCCTTGCCAATCCATTGTCTGCGTAGGCAGAAGAAGAAGAAGACCAAGAAAAAAGTCAAATTCAACTGCAAATCAAGGAAATCGACTGCGGGCGTGAAATGAACAGATGGAACGAAAAAACAAAACCCTAGGCGGTCGAACTGGCGACCAGGAGAAAACGCGATGCTCGGGAATTTGAGACAAACCCTAAACTAGATCGATTGAAGACGATGATATAACAGGAATCGCGACGATGGCTTTGTTCGATTCGGTCCCGAGTCCCTACCCGGGTTGACTAGAACAACGACGGAACGGCGGCCAATTGTGCGGGTTTGGAGTGTCGTCCTTCTGATCAACCTGGGAGCAAAATCTGGTCGTAGGATTATAAACGGTGGATTTACCTAGATGATTGTAAACCGTCGATCTTCTATGAATTGTTTTTCTTTTCTCTTCGCAACCTTCTATTTATTGTGGCTATGTGTAACGGAGTTTTGAGGGAAAGTAAAATTTGTTAAAAAAACTCCTTCAGCTAAGCTAAATTAATAATAAAAACTAAATATAAATATAATTTTAATTTTAGTTGACGATGTTATATCGGTCAATAATTTCATGCATATATTCTTCGATTACCTCATCTCCCCTCTTGATTTTGTCCTGCCTTGTCTCGATCCGACCCGTCCCAACTCAATTTGCCTTGACCTGATATATCATTGGATCAGGCTCGAGTCTTATTCGACCCACTCCGATTCAATTTTTTTAAACAAAATTGAACTAAAAAACCTTATCTTGCCCTGACCCGATCTGACCTGAAATGTCCAAATTGGTAAGTCAAGTCGAGTTCGGGGGCAGGCTTTTAAATTTTTGGTTGGGTTCAGGACGGGTGGTGCCCGGGCTCGACCCGACTCGTTGCCATGTCTACTATCGCCCCCTCCCTCTACATCACTCTCTTGTTGCACCCTCCACATCCCTTTACATCACCCTCCATCGGCCCTTTCCCTGTCACTCCTCCCTTTGCATCACCCCTACCGCTAGAGGTGTAACTTTAAACTGTCAAACCGCTGAAATTGGTTCAAATCGACCTACCAAAACCGTCAATTTATCAAAGCATCGAAACCGAACAAAATCAGTTTGGTTCTATTTGAAACCGAATAATATATCAGTTTGATTTGATTTGAGATTTTAAAACCGCAATTTAAATTGAACTGAATCGAAAAATATTATCATTTACTTATTTTCTATTTTTATTTTATGTTCTAATATTTATTTATTTAAGATTATTTTCTAATATTTGATATGTTGTGTTTGTGAATTATATTATTAAATTTTGAAACTTATAATTATAAATTTGATATATATTAATATTAATATGCTTACTTACCATTTACTTTTTTGTTTTATATCATTTCAACTCTTAAGAACTAAAAAATTGATTAGCTAAAACAACTCAAACCAATCCAAACCTATAATATTTCAAACCATTGGTTCATATCGAATCAACCCAAACCGAATCAGTTTAGTTCTATTTGGTTTAGTTTGATTTTGTCATAACCAAAAAATATTAAATTGGCTTGAAAAATTGCTTAAACCAACTCAATCTGAACCGATTTCACCCCTACCTGTCGCCTCCTGTGAGTGATGCCGCAGAAGAGAGTTTGAAACACAAACAAATCAAGGATCACGGTTTAGAGAGAAAGAAAAGAATTAGGAATTATGGATTTGGAAATGATATAAGCTAAGGGTAGATTGGAAAAAAACTTATAGTTAAGCAAAAATAAACATGGTGTGTCATTGAAGCATCATTAGCTAAATAGCAAGTTAAATATAGTTTTAATTAACCAATTTAGCTTGGTATTATTGGAATTGCTCTTAATATACTAAAAGCTAAATTTAAATTAAACTGTATAAAATTCTTTTCTAACAGTACATCTATAATATAAGTTATATTTAATTTCATAAAAACTTTAAGTTAAATTTGACTAAAATTATAACTTTAGCTGATACTGACAAATCATTCTTTTACCTCAAAACTTCAATTGGATTCTTACGCCAAACACATAACATGAAAGAGAATAGAAAGTATTATGAGGGTAAATTAAAAAAAAAACTAATTTTAGAGTTATTATTAGCTAAAGGTATATCTAGTAAGTTAAATATAAATTTAGCTAAAAAAATTTACTTAATACTATTAAAAATATTTTAATTATGACAAAAAAATTGCTTAATATAGATTAACTAATTATTTTAAGCACTATTTTATAAACTTTTATTTAAATAAATGATAATAAGAGTTTTGTTATATAAACTTTCAAATACACCCAAAATCTGTTACTTCCAAATCTATCACTTTGTAAATTTACTTTTAGGAGCAAAAGAATTTTGATAAAGCCTGTGCACTATATGATTGGCTATAAACTTAACACACAATCTTGGTGTAAAGGTTATGCTCAATACATCGAATATCGAGCACAAAGAGGACATCAAGCTATAAAGTACAAGGCTTGAGAAGACAAATAAAGATCATGCTTGATATTTTACTACTCAATATTTATCCATATGCTCAATATGTAATGTTATTAAGTTGATTATCCACTTATCAAGCAATTAACAACTCATCTGTACTGAAAATCTCTTTTTAAAAATAGTAGGTCCACTAAATTTAATAATTTAAATTTAAAATTAGTTTCTAAAAGCGGTAGATCTTGTTACTATTTTTAAAAACTGTTTTATATTGTCAAATATAAACTCGGTGGGAGTTTTTTTATTTTTATTTTATTTTATTACTTTACTCATAATTTTTTTAAGGGAGAATTTCGAAAATGATTTCCCCAAAAAACAGCTTTTAAATCTATTTTATCATTTTATAATGATTAAATTTCATTGCATTGTTCTATCTATTATATCAATTTTTAAGTACTCTTACATTGTTCTATCTATTATATTATATTATATATTTTTAAAGTAATTCTTGATAACATGATTATATATCAAATCAAAAGAAAAAAATAAATTTATAAATCAATTATGACCTCACATATAAGCCACAGTTTCTAACTAACAATGACACAAGTCAACTGCACATATCAATTTTATTTTTCATATATATATATATATATATATATATATATATATATATATATATATATTTAAAATTGCTTATAATAAACCCTTCGAGTCTAAATAAAACAGAATTGTTTTTGCATTTAGTCGTTCATTTTATTGGCTTCTAATATAAGTTTTATAATAAATTAATTTTATATTAACTGGATAAAATATAGTCCATCAGGTGGTAAAAAAAATTGGGATGACTTGCCGAGTTACATTGGTGAATGGTGAGTGGAAATGGTTAGGGGCGGCGGGGTAGTTTGCATGATTGACAGGGTGTGCTGCCACAGAAATTTTGGTGCGCCAACCACTGTCATACGTGGGCGAGGCCTGAGAATCCTGAATATGCCATTTAACAGGGAGAGAAAAAAAAAAGAGACAGAGAATCCAAAACTTAAGGCAGAAGGCATGCAGAGAGCTTTGGAAGCTCAGCCCCAACCCACACACCCCTCCACAGAAGCAGACAACTAGGCTGCCGAACAATTGGACCAAGAAAATAATAATATGATATTAATAATATAATAAAGAAACTGTACGAGTATGCTCAATAAATACAGAATCGGACTACCAAACTAAGAGGATGATGAAACCTACACCCAGCAACGGTGAAGAAGCCATCTTTCAGACCAAAAGACCAAACACAATCCCTCCACCCCCTTCCCTCTCTTGATTAATTGCAACCGGCTATGATGAATCCAGAGATCTTTAAATATTGAAGCTCGGAAGACGGCAGCCATTAACATACTCACAAGCAGTGGAACTATGCCATTGGTTCTGTGTAGCCCTCCTTTTCTCCTAATGATGGATGATGACCTTAGGAGGCTCAATGCCAATCGCCCTGTAGTACACATTTTCGGCACTCGCGACCCGACTTTGAAACGTTGTCCACTCTTGCTTACACCTCTCTCTCACCTGCACCAAGTAAAAAGATTGACACAGCATAAGATACCAAAAACTGCAAAAACAATGAAGGTGAAAAACTGGAGGGCTTATGTAAAAATATATATGCTGGAAACAATTATGTACCCCTTCCCACGCAGGTTTCCCGTTCTGTGCTTGCCCCTACAACAAAAATTGGAAAGAGAAAACAAACCAGATAAGTGGTGCGACTTCATCCCATTAAAAGAAAATCCATGCCAGCAATGGTATCTTCTCACCTGGCTCCCAAGTGAGGGAACAGTTTGATGAACAATCCACTGGGAATCCACAACACCTATTTTCTCATGAGCAGGCTGTTTGCAGCAGAGATATACATGTCAATAATGAGCAACAAATGAGTAAGCACGGAGAGAGAATACATTGATGAGCAGGACACTAACCTCCACGCATCTTCTAAGAGCAAAGTCAATACCCCATCCGTGGACTAAGTCATTCTGCAAGCATGCCACAGCAAAAGCATTTTCAAATTTTCAACAGAGGCTCACAAATATTCAAGTACATTGCAGCATAAAAACACAAAGTGGGAACATTACAAACCTGAATCATGTACCACACACAACGCCATGCATCTCTGGAAAATACGGGAGCCATGATCTCAACAAAACTGCATTCACAAAGATGAACTTGTAAGATTCTTGTATATGGAAACAATGGCAAAAAAAAGTAGTGAGACTTGTTCCTACGCTGCACAGGGAGGTAAATGAGGGTCTGTACACCAGCCTGGCTTCTCCTCAGTAAATCTGGCAGGGGTAGAGGAAAATAGTGAGGAAAGGGGCAGGAAGGTAATCTCCTTTTTTTAGAATTAAAATGGAAAGAGCAATTAATACTGAATCCAGTAGACCATTTTTCTTACTTGTGAACTTCATGATCACCTCTTCTCTTTGTCATCTGCCATGTTAGGCCTTTGTTAGGCTCCAAACCAGGCTGAGAAATCTCCAATCCATACTTCTTAACCAATGCAATGTATCTATAAAAGAGGGGGGAAAGAAGTTATATAAAGACTAGAAGGAAACAACAAATATAATATATCTGTTCAAACTCACTTTTCTGAGTCAAAATGATCAACACCTAGGTCTTCATCCCAGATGAATATGTAATCATATGCTGCAACAATGTCAGGATGCAGAAACCTCTTAGCATACCACCTGAGAAAAGAGTATGGTATTCAGGGGCATATTTGAGTAGATAAATAGGAGTGACAATAAAATTATAGGAAAGCATACGAGCATACTTCAGAAGTATAGGATCCATGAGCAAAACATTCCAGATTCGCAGTCAAAAAAGAAAAGCTAGGTACCATTTTGTTTGCTTTCGCGCGCTCACATGAATAGCTCGCTTTGACCATTCAAACTCATCCCATTCAGTTGTATGGCCATCATAATGAAACAGCAATATGGTAAAGTTTCCTGAGAACTGTGAAATAAAAACTCATTAGCAAGGAGTAAGACACACATCATCCCAATCACCAACGAGCATAGCTGTGCACATGGTGCATGAACACACGGAAAGACTACCTTCTGAACTGCTGCATTGATGTTCTTTTTCTGAGAAATGCCAACAGTAAATGTTACAAGATACTTCTGTCTAATGGTGAGATCCTGCCAAAAAAATCATGGAAATAAACCTTGAACGTGAGTGTAATGTTGCAAATCAAAAGAATCAAGCAATCAAAATTAAGTAAAAGCTAACGGGGAGCAATGAAATAAAAATTTCAATTTCCATAAATTGTTGTCTCTTTGATCAGTAAAAAAATTCTGACTGATGTCAGGATTGGTGGGTGCAGTTTTTGATCCAGAAGTTTATAGTATTTTATTTAAGGCAGACAAATGATAAATGTGTCATGGTTAAAAACTAAAATCCAATATTCTGTCTGACCATTTCTTTAATTGCTTTTAATCCTCATTAAAAAGTCTATGCTGCTTGAATCCAGTTAAAGGCAGAGGTTCAGATTAAAGGGGACCCTTGGAAAAGGAAGGTGATGGAGATAAACTATACCTCAGTAGGCTTACCCCACAATCTGCGGAGGTAGAAATCCGATTCAGATTCCACAATTCCTGGTGCAAGCCTTTCTGCTCCTCGAGGATTTGTTGGGACCCAAATCTGTAACAAGATTAAATATACAAGCAATGTGAGCCAGCAAAGTTCTGAGCTTTTTATTTTCAGAGGTTGTAAACAAAACAATGAGGAAAAGCTAATCAGCAAACATGTTCAGATAATTAAAAAATGGCTTCACAAACATAAAAAAATACTAACAGTGGAAAATAATCAAACATTCACAATGAAAATAATGATAAGAACAGTCTATAGGAATAGGATATTCCCTTGACTATGATTTCAATACCCTCAGCCTAAATTCACTTTCACATGTTAGCCAATTCTTGATTCTTCTATGATTATGAAAAACTATGATGAACGAATTAAAATTTTACATACTTACAAAAAATATCTCCACATCAGAAAAAATAATAAGGGAAAGTGCAAAGAATAGAGACAAAAATGTTCTCTATTCTTATTCTTTCTGAAATCTCAAAGGAGATAAGACTTCGATTTTAAGATATAAACCTGTGATGTATCATTTATTTTTGGAGCGGCAGAAGGGCTGCTGCTATCATTCTTCACAGAAGCTGAGACATGCAACATTGCTTGGGCTGTACGGCCGGAATTTCTTTCCTCAATATGTGAAAGATCAACTGGTGAAAGTAGGTTTGGTGGAAGATTCATCTGCTAAAAATAGAAAATAGCATGATGTGTTCCAATCAGAAGCAGTACCAAAATAATATCAGACAAGAAAAGATGAAAACAAGTACATATATATACATATATATATAGGTTCTCTTAACTACCTTAGTTATGAAAGAAAACGTTGGCAAGGACACCCCTACTAGGAACCCAAAAACAACCCCAACGAAGGTTGTAACTATAAGCCTCATGGTCTCGCTCGGTTTCCTGGCAATTTGGCTGCAATCAACAACAGCAAAAATGTGGTGTATTACATAAAACTACCAAAGTATCAGAAATTATTTTTACTACAAAGAAAAGTAAATTGGGTGTAATTCTCAACCTGCGTCCAAGACCCATTTGTATTCACAATCTAGTGGTTATGAATATGCCGTGTTGAGGGTGAATTACAAACATTACTCATCAAGTTTCGTACACACGGAGAGAAGTGTTGCCGAATGACGGACCTGAATTTGACAAAACTGTAGCAACAACCAGTTTTCAGAGCACAGCTATAACTTCAGCAGTGAATTATATGTGGGAATTCATGCTAAATCTAATACAATTATACGAGGGTGAGAAATGCAAAAAACAGGAAACTAATCACATGCCTCTTCCTGGCTACACCTACAAGTAACCCAATGGAGCAAGCAAGCAATTAACCATGTGATTCACTGATCTTTATTCAAACCCCAACTTAGTATTGCAAGCCTACAACAGACATATATAACTCCATAAATAACTGATTCCAAAACCACAATTAAAAAAGCAACCGTAAAACCAATGGCCTAACAAGGTGTACGAAATTCAATCCAAAATAATAATTAAAAAAACAATAAAATAACCGTAAAACCAGCTAAAAGATACAGAGAAAAACCTAGGGGTGCGAATAAAAACGGGTACGATATTTAATCACAAAATCAAACACGTAATCACATAAATAAACCAATGGCCTAACAAGGCGTACACATATTCAATGATTAACCCAAACCCAGAATCACATAAATAAACCAATGGCTTATTCGAGGGACAAAAACAAAACAAAAACAAAAACAAAAAAAAAGGAGCAGAATGTCTTGACAAAAACCCACATCGTACCTGGAATTAAAATCAACGAAGATCTGTCTTCTGTCAGCGATCAAACAACCCGAGAGAGAACAATTCCAATCGTATGTACGCGAATCGAAGGCGAAGCTCCGGGAATCATCAAAAAGTCAGTCGCAGGCTTGCAGTTAACGAATCCGAGAGATTAAACGTGAGCCCAAAACCTCCTTTTTGTTGTTCTAAAAACCTCGCTGTAATCTGTTGTTCCCAGTACAAAAATACATCAACGACACGAAGAACAAGGTTAGGAATCGAATTTCCCGGCGAAAAAATGGACACAAACACGTCGTGTGATTTTTGATTTTGATAATTCACGATTACGTATTTTATAGGGAGAGAGAGAGAGAGAGAGACAGAGGGTGGGTAATGGGGGTGGTAGCGTCCGTCGCAGCGATACGAGTTCCGTAACGTCGGTTTCGTGACGCTGCCTTTTTGTGCCTATATATATAATAATATAATATACTATGTAATAATATAATATTATATAATAATTATATATAGCTAGCTAGCTAGCTAGGCTCTCTGTAAATTCTAAAACTTCTATCATCACTGATAGGCTCACATTGGAATTTGAGATTTAACGGGCTTTAAATCGGTGGCATTGGACTTTTAATTTTTCTGTTTTGGTTTTTTTTTTCTTTTTTGGTTTTTTTAAAAGAGGAGAAAAACAAATTTAACGGCGCAGATAATGTATTGTGTTTTTAATCTAATTAATGACGAAATTTAATATATTTCCGTTTTTAAAATAATAATAATACTAATAATACGTAGACTCTTCAAAGCCTGGTGGTGGGGATGGGATGGGAGAGGGAACAGGGTGCAGCTGCTGCTGCAGGTCAAGTTGGGTTTTAATTTAAAACTTTTAAAACAAGCAACTGATTTCGTTCAGATTTTTATTTATTCATTTATTTATGGTAACAAAATACAAACACATTTAATAGGATGCCTTAAATGGAAGTGTCATTAACATAGAAAACCTGGTGGGGTGGCAGGTGATATTACGTGGATAAAGCAGCTTTTTTTTTTTCTCTTTTCTTTTGATCACTCCAAATTCAAATTCGAATTCGAATTCGAATTTGTATAGATTTTATATTTTGGAGTATTCATAGGAAAAATATTGAATACATGTATATCCATTCTTGCGGGTGAGAAAAATCGGTTTATTGAAGTAAAAAATCAAAGGCTCACTGACACGTGCGTGGAACTTGTTACATTTGAGGTAGTCGCTATTTATTCACTACTTACTTAATTATGACTTATTGACTTTTCAGTGATTAATTTAGTGGAAATTTGAGAACAATATTACTTTTTATCTTGACTTGCGTGTGAAATGAAATCTACCGATTGAAGGAAAATAAGTAATGTAGATGTAAAATAATACGGCAAGGATAAGGTAATTTTGAATTTTTTAAACAAACTAAATATTATGATTATTTATTAAATCTTTGAAGTGAATACTTTTTTCCATTGTGTTTTTATAAATAAGTTTTTTGTTTTTTTTTTTAAACCATATCAGTCCAAAAAAGCTATTGAAATTTAAGGTTGTAATTATTGTCATCATCATCTATAAAAGAAGAATAGTTTAATAGCATTCAATCTGTCAAAAGGACAACAAAAGTACAACTACCACTATTTATAATTCATACTAAAGGTTTAAGAGAAGAGTAAAAATTCAAGAAATGCTCACAAAGAGGAGATCTTTATAGAGAGATACTCATAAAAAGGAGTTCTTTATGGTGAATGGTCGAATGATAATCACAAAAGAGTTGTTCTTGAAAAAGAAAAAAATATGTTTAAACTCATACATTTAGAATCTAACAAAGTTTACATATTGAGCTTAATTAACAATGAATTCAAACTTGGATACTCAGACTATAACAAGTTTGTGTATCAAGTTTATTTGATAGGAAGTTTTAGACTCGAGCAATTGGACTCCACTAAGGGGCTAATAATATAGTATATGACTAGGAAGAGTTTCAAAACATAGTGAAGTTCAAGGATAAAGTCATATCCAAATCAATTATTTAAAGGCTTGATTGAGCATGAAGTCAGACATAAAAATTTTAAAAAAAAGCTTGTATGCCGAGTCAGAAAATGAATATTAAAAGACTTGTTATTGGGGGTTTCCAAAGAGGTGTGTCAAATATGGGTGCTTATAGGCCATGTCAAATCGAGACATCGCTAAAGACTAAGGAACAAGTCCAAAGAGTAAACCAATTACTAGAGGCAAAGAAGATAGTTACTCAAGACTGAAGATTAGTTATTTGAAATTGAGGACTAGTTATTCAAGATCAAGTATTAACTGCTTGAGATTGGTGAACAATTGCTTGAAACCAAATATCAAGCTTAAAGCAGGGGGGTGGCCCCTTTTGTTTTTTTAAAAATTTCATTAATATATATATACATATAATGTTAATAGTTTATTATTTTAGTAGTCTCCCCCTATTGACACATGTCGTATTATTGATATGAAAATTAAATAAAAAATTACATCACATCAGGTTCCTCTCCTGCAACAGTGCAATTATCATTCGTTCCGCCCATGAGGAGCGATGATTGACCTCTGCACTAGACAGCCCTACGAATAACGATCCTGAGACTTTCCTTGTGTCTTCAGATTCTTTAATTTCGGGCGAATTCTTCAGGTTTGATTGATTTATGCATATCAAATTCTAATCCCTAAAATTTGATTATCGGAATTCTTAATTTTAATTTAGTTCTCTAAATGGTGTATAAAATTTCTCTATTGCAGTCTGGATATCTTACAAACTGTAGTCCGCCCCCCCCCCTAATTTTTTTATTTCCAGCAAGCTCCACGAATGTTTCTAATTTTACAGTGATCATTCTAAAAACTAGATAATACCTTAGTCCATCCATGTAATCTGCCACCCATGTAATTTAATTTTCCAGTGCCACTCGTGGCAGTGTAATTTGCCTCTCTATGCTCATTGTTAATACTTAATAGTATTTACCCTTTACTCATAATTCATAAAATAATAAAAGCAGTCATGCGTTATTTTTGTTTCTTCACCCTATAGCTCATGGTAGCTATTGAATTTTGTAATATCTAATGATCTACTGAAGGACTCCAACCAATGAACCTATCAGGAAACAGAAGTGATGTAGGCTCTATATTGACCCTAAACAAAAGATAGATTTGAGGATCAATACTATTTTTTTCTTGAGATTAAGGACAATGAGAATACTTTTGTAATGTTTTTTATACTATGCCTGATAAAAAAACATTTGTTGTGTCTTCTTTTCTCAATTGTTTTTTCGTGATTTTTCCATTGCTAGTGATTTTAATTGTTCTTTTATTCAGCTACTTGTTACAACAAATTACAATGCTGAATTAAATAAACTTCCTTCTGTTGATGAGATTAGGCAGGCTGTTTTTGACTGCGATGTCTATTACAATGTTGGGCTGAATGGGTTTTTTGCCTTTTTTTTTCCCGCATTGCTAGGATATTAATCAATGTGAGACTCCAACTATGACAATGACTACACTTGGTCATGGTTTTTCCGATGCTACAGAAGTATTAATGATTAAAATTTATACAAATATAGCTGCTTCTTAACTCCATTTTATGTGACATGATTAAATTACAATTTCTTTTAAATTTAAATTTTATTTCTGTTTGTCTTGCCCCCCCTCTCCCGGTACACAATGCTAGTTCTGCCCCTAATTTAAAGAGTGTGCTAGATGCTCAATACTGAAGGGCCAATTAGAAGGTTTGTCAAAGAGTGTAGTCTCATGTTTGAAGGTGTTTGAAGGTGAATGCATGTAGGAGAGACATAAAATATAGAGTTTTAATAAGTCATTTAAATGAGAAATTATTACAATGATAAATAGTAGCATTAACAAGAGTTCATAAGAATAACTTTTATATGTGATCTCACATGATTTAATGATTCATATTAATTAACATTAAAAGAAAATAAGTATTCAAATAAATTTATATCACTTATAAATACTTTTAAATTATTTTTTTTAAAAAAATAATTTTATTTTTGATAACATCCAATCAAATATTTTCTTAATAAATTTTTTAAAATAAGTTCTATTTTTCTGTATTCTGTGTCACGCAAATCTAATAATGAGTCAACTAACGGCTGCAGTCAGTCTGGAGGAGACTTTAACCACTCGTGAAGCTACTCCGACGTATCGTGCAGTTTGCGATGTTCTTCTGAATGATATGTGTTTATATGGAAGGTCGGACCATGCCCATCCGTCAAATACGTGTTCATCCGTCAGATGTAGCCGTCGGGGCCCAAGTTAAGTTTGATGGAGTCATTTTAGTGCGCTTTTGGTACGCTAATGCCCGCCGCTTTTTTTGGCACCACATCGGAATACCAAATAGTGGAGTAGTTTAAGAATCTTAGGGACTTCATTAAGGAAAAAACGACGACTGTGGGAATCAGTTTTATGGGTAACAATTGTTTGTTTATATGGGATTATATGCCGTAGGTGTCGGTTTTTGCGCATCACAGTGATAAATTAGTGTAATATCATGTCGTCAAGGGGTGCATCTTGAAATTAGAAAATATCTTAAATATATTTTTATTTTTTTATATTTAAACATAATTTATAAACAAAATAAAAAAAAATACAGGAACCAAATATAGCCTAATTTTCCAAAAATCCTACCGTGCGCCATATTACTGACTAATTCATGGAACGCCCACCGCCCGCGTGTGCGCGATGTAAGGGAAGGAAAACAATTTCCTTGGTTAAGTGTGAACCGATACGATTGTCATGAAACACATAAACTGATAATACGCGTGACAATGCGCGGACCATTATGACCCAAACAACACAAACTCCACCCACCTTATTTGTCTTGTCACATCCGTTCACCCCAACCATCATTTATTTTCTTGTCTTTCAATTAAGTAACTCTAATATTTCTCTTCCTCTCTCTAAATATTCAGTAATCCACCGTCAACGTCTCTCTAGCTCCTAAGCCTCCATACATCTAATAATAATAATAATAATAATAAATTTACTTTCAAACGAAAAAAAAACAATAAAAAAACTCTTCTGATTTTTATAATTTAATTAATTAATCAAATTAAGTTTAGAGTGAAAGAAACTGATGAAAAAAATATTGGAAAAGAAAAATCATTTTGGTTCCAAACATTTCATTTAGAATGGTAACAACAATTGGAACGACCTTAAGATGGTTTAAAACGATTTCAAAATTGTGTGTATATATGTTCTTTTTAATTTAAAGTGTAGTACATCAAAATTCATACATACACATAAGTTAATCAATTTTTATATATAATTAGTTAAGTTCAGTTCAAATACCCTAATCAATTTATTATTGTGGCGGTGAACTACCCTTCCATGCCGACCAACGCTAACAGTTAACGCCCCACGGCATCTTCTATTTATTTGTTCATCCACATATACATGCGTTCATATGTTGTTGACTGCTTTGACGACGACCCTAACGGCTATAATTTACTCTTTACCGGTATAAAGCAAAACGGACAAGGCCGTCTCGTATTTACAAATATAGCCGTTGAAGAGAGAGAGAGAGAGAGCGAGAGCGCTTCTCTCATTTCAAGATTTCTCACAGAAGTGTTGTACGCAACAATGGCAACCATCGATTCGGAATCCAAAGAGAACCAGTCCCCCATTCATCAACTCCGCCACCGCTGCGTCGACCGCGACGATTATTCTTCTTCCATACTGCTCTCATCGGACGTCGCCGCCGCCGTCGCTAAACCTCGTACGATGTCGATCTTGGGCATAGAATCCCCGCTCGCTTTGTCGTGTCCCCTGAAGCGGAAGAGGCCTCCGATGATCCAGATCCCGCAGGTCTTGCAGGAGATTCCAGCGGACAAGGTCTGGCTCAGAGTCAGAGACTGCCCGCCACAACACGACGCCGTTTTGTTCCCCGACCTCGGCGCCGGCGTTTTCTCCGTCAAGGGCAAGAAGAAGTTGATGGAAGACACGCACAGGGTCTTCTCCTGTTCTCGCGGAAACCCCACCAAGGTAATTGAAAAACAAAAAACCAGCTTACGTTTGAACTGAACCTCGAGAAATTGATTGGATTACTTAGGCAAATACCTTGGGCTCGGGGTATGAGATTTAAGCGTTTCTTGACTTTCACGTTGCTGTTGTTGATTAGGGTTTCTTTGGGGTTTATGATGGGCACGGCGGGACCAAGGCAGCTGATTTTGTCGCTGAAAATCTGCACATAAATGTTGCGGAAATGTTTGAAAATGCCGCGGGAAATTCGGGGAAGGAAGAAGCAGTTAAGGCCGGTTACTTGAAGACCGACCGGGAGTTCTTGAAACAGGTATGGGTCTGCTTTATTTTCTTTTTAATGTTGTTTTTTTAGAAACTAATAATATATGTTTCTTTGTCAAGCAGCTGAGAGTGGGGATGAAGTTGAGGGCGTTTGTGAGAGTTTATTTATGTCTTTAAACCAACGGCTTAGTTAGTGTTTTTATAAAGCCATTTAAATGTTATTTATTGTTTGAAAATTTACGAAATTGGTTATAAATTGAATGCGAAAGGAAATGACATTAAAAGTGCTTATTGTATCTGTTTTAATATGTTAAAAACGGGTTTAATCACGTACACTTGTGTAGAGTTACTTTATGTTGTGAACACTATAGGAGTTTCTTTTAAAATATGTGTTTGTAAGCAAATATGTGTCGGAAAGCAAGTCACGCTTCGCGAAAGCCTTTTGATTAGCAGACAAATAGTTGACAAACACTTCGACTGTGTTTTAGTATACCATGGTAGCATTGCTCTCCATTCGGTTTCTTTAAATTTGTACGGATCGACAATGATACTATAACTGTCATGAATAATTATTGCAGGGTTTAGGCAGTGGAGCCTGCTGCGTGACAGCCTTAATCGAAGAAAATGAGATTGTGGTTTCAAACTTGGGAGACTGCAGAGCAGTTCTTTCTCGAAATGGGGTAGCTGAAGCTCTTACGAAAGATCATAAAGCTGAGAGAGCAGACGAAAGGGAAATGATAGAGAAGAAGGTACTTGTTGTGATCATTTTTAATTCATCCTCATTGTTACGGGTAAAGAGATTTAGGAAGGGGGCGAAATAAATTTTGTCAGATTTCTTTTTTCTTGTCTGTGTTGGTCTAGGGGGGATACGTGGAGATCCACCGGGGAGCTTGGAGAGTTCATGGGGTTCTTTCTGTTTCCAGAAGCATCGGGGATGCTCACCTGAAGAACTGGGTACTGGCTGAGCCTGAAACAAAGACCCTAGAGATGACTCCGGACATGGAATTTCTCATCTTGGCTTCTGATGGGCTGAGGGATAAGGTGAGAATGGACCAAACCCAAACCTCAATACCCTCCCCTTGTGTTGTCTGGCTTTTGAGTCGTGAGAGCTCGAAGATGGTCCAACCGTCGCATTTAATTTGATATGAGACGAATGGAAATTTGAGTGCGAATTCGCTTTCCTCAGGTTGGAAACCAAGAAGTTGTTGACACAGTGATAAGGTTATGTTCGGTTGGCCAAAAGCTGGCATCAGGAGGAGACAATTGTAAAGAGAACACAAGTCCTCCTTCATTGAAGCAGCGGAAGGTGTTGCTGGTCAAGCAACCTTTGAAAGGTCGGTGGTCTCCACGCTGCATGAAAGCGACTGATGCTTGGAAAGAGGGCGGGGATGATTTTGGTTCCGAGAATCAGAGCCCTCCATCGAAGGTACAGAGAGTGTCATTGGACAAGCGAAAAGGCTTTAAAAATCAATCTTCCACTCACGAGAACAGTGTCTGCTGCCCAAAAAAACAACCCACTTCTGTGGGAATCGCAGCTGCTTGTAGAGAGCTCACAAACCTTTCCCTGAGTAGGGGAAGTTTGGATGACATCACTGTCATGATAATTGATCTTGATCACTTCAGGAACAAAAGTTGGCCTCGTTCAAGCTGAAACTTGGTGTTCCAAGTCTGCCTCTGTGCATATAGTTCATCAATATAGTTAGTTTATCAGGAGCAATTCGTCCCCATAGTCTATATAGTGATAATGAGTTTACTTTTAACAATGAACCACAATTTTTTCACAAATTAAAATATAATGTATTTTCTCTACACTGTTGTCCTAAGTCAGATTGGGGTGAGGGTCCTGCCAAGGGGACCCTGCCGCCACCCCTGCACTGAAAAAACCATCCTAGTAGTAGGCATAATTGGTAAATCCAAATTCATCGCAATTTACGTTCACTTGTCGGCTTGACAGCCTTGACTCAATGTAAAGTAGCAATCTTAGTTTTTCACAGAATTAGTAGTTACACCCTTCTGCGGTTTTGCCACATGCTTTCATGCCTAAAATCTCTCTGGGGGTGTGCTTCCCCCATATTGATATCATTTTCAAATCCCCAAAAGGGCAAATTGCATGATTAGTACATGTGCACCCACCTTACTCTACGTGCATGAATAAACACGCATTTTCTAAACTTCCTGGGAAAAAAGAAAAACCCATCCGTTGACATATGCAGCATGCCGCCATTTGGTAAATGCGTACTATTTTCTTTAAATTTTGCCACAGCTTGTACGGACGGACCCTTATTTAAGTCACCAACTCAGATTATATATAAAAGGCGTTATGTAGGGACTGTTTTAAAACTCTACTTTTCAAATTTATTAAGTACGATAATTGACAAAAAAAAATTCATATAAATATATTTTTCACCCTCCAAAAATGGTTTCATTTTAAAAAAACTGTTGTAAAGCAGGGTTTGTATGCATAATAGAGAGAGAGAGAGAGAGAGAGAGAGAGAGAGAGAGAGAGAGAGAGAGAGAGAGAGAGAGAGAGAGAGGGAGAATCATTTTCTATTTATATATACGTATATTTATTGCCTATTGTTTGTTTATTTAGTGAAGGATAAAAAGAGTGTTATAAGACAAATTAATAGCAGTTTATGAATTATGAGTGCTCATCGCTCATCAGGGACTGTGAAACAAGGATTGCTTCAGATGTAGAAAAGTGACACAAATATTTTTCTAAAACAATCGAGGTTACATCCTTGACCCATTTTATCTTGGAACTCGGATTTTTGGAGCTACTACCCTTTTAGGCGCATCTCATACCATGTGAGGGGGTGAGGAGTTGCAGGCTCGACTAAACTTCAAAATGTAGCTGATAAACTAGCCTATTATTTTAATTGTTATTACTATTTTAACAAAAAAACAAAACGAAACGTAACGAAAGACAGTACTTGAAGTAAGGGGGCTGGGTGGCTGATAATGCTGTCCCGATGGCCTAACATGTTTTGGGCCTCCAATGGACTGACAGTCTGGGCCTTTAGCTCCCAACCCAACCCAACCCAACCCACAAAACAAAAAATTACATCATTCTGCCATAAAATAAAATAAAATAAAATAATCAGAAGAACCGCTGGCGGCCCCCCACCCTACGACACGCTAATTTCAGTGAAACCGATGGGTCCGAAAACTTCCCGCTGACTATCTGCTCAAATACCCACTTGTTGGCAGCATCGGTGTAGTGGATCCCATCCCAGCTAATCTTGACCGTTGGATTTTTACACGATCCAACGACGATCTCTCTGCCGTTTTCTGTTATCTTGGCCCCACACCTGTGGGCCCCATCGAAGTTATACTTCCCGCCCACTCCACAGCATGCAACCAACGGCTCCTCAAAGCCTTGCAAATAATCACACTATCTTCATTTAAAATAGATGTAAAACAATGTTGTACATCAAAACATACATATATATATTTCAAATCTTGGGTGATCGACTCAATCATAATCAACCACTTAATAAGTGGAGAAATAATTAATTAGACCACGTAGAAACATTCAACGTAATGGGCCTGATGGCTTACTTACCGTACGTGTTTGCTTGAGTTATGAGCTGGTATTTGACCGAGTAGACATCGACGTAAGTGATTGAAGCTCGTGGCATGTCCTTCCTGAGCTGCACCACAGCCTCCCTGAGCTTCCGGTTGTAAAATTGGGCCGCCTCATTCATGGGGATGGCGCACCCGAATTTATCGGTTTGGGCCGGCGTCACATGAAAGCGGTCCAGGGAGTACGCCAAGCAGCCCAAAGGCCCAGTGTTGTGGACCCAAAATGTCCTCCCTCCCAACCCGTACACATGCTGCGCCAACAACGTAACCCAAAGAAGCCCAGAGGCCACATTCACAAACACAACCAGACAACAGCAGAGAGAGAGAGAGACCAGAGAGCGTTATTAGTTTTAGGAATTAAAGAAATCAAATTAATCAGAAACTAGCCAGCTCACCTTGACGTCGTGAGAGAGCTGAGCTACTACGTCAGGGACGGTGGCCTTCACCTGTTCCACCGACATGTTGAGTTTGAAGCAACCAGTGAGGTCGTTTTGGCCGGTGTCCAAGGTGTAAAGCGCGCGACCGAAGACATCCTCCGCGGGCAGCAACTGTCTAAACGCCCCTGCAACTCTCCAATGTCCTACACTACATTATATATATATATATATACACACACACACACACACACACACAAACACAAGTTTAATAATAAATAAACAGAACCTTGTTTGCGGACTATTTGTGAGCGCCTCTGGAAATCGGCGAATTGAGTGGACTGAACGTTGAGAGAGACTGGGCTTTGTCCGCTCTGGGCCTGAGTTTGGTTTGGCGGCCTGACGGTGGCTCCAGCCGTGGCAAAGTTGGCCCCGTGGGTGAAGTTTGAGCCCAGTGAATCGAGGAACGGGCTGAGAAACGGCTTGCCCAAGCTTTCCGCTGCAAGTCCAAACACGAATAAATAATTAAATACACAGGCAAACCGAATCAAAACGATGTCATTAACATGTTGATCTCATGAATTATTTAGTTAATTACCTGCGAAGTCAATGATTAGACGGCCATCAGAATAGCGGCCGGCAGGGGAGTGGAAGAAGGTTTGGCCGTTGGGAGAAGGGACCTGTCCGAAGGCAGCGGAGAGGCCTCCGGTGTCGGAGTTGGAATCGCCGAAGTTGAAGATCGCTGGGAAATCGCAAACGTTTGGGGCACAGCTGGAGCGACGACTCACCAGCAGCAGCAGTAGCGTCAATGAATTGCCCAACGCCGACCATTTTACAGGTCTAGAGCAGAGAGACTCCATGATTGATCAGAGAGAGGGAGAGATGAGGACAAGGAGAAGGAAGAAGAGTAGTAGATGACTCATCTGACGGCTATATATATAGACACACACACACACACACAAAGAGAGAGAGAGAGAGAGAGAGAGAGAGAAAAACCCTAAATTCGATTAGAGTGGGTTGTAGTTTTGTTGATTTTGTTTGTTTTTTGTTGGGAGAGAGCTAGAAAGAGGAAGAGGATGATCATTGAAGTTGAAGAGCAGCAGACAATGAATAACATCATGTGTTTGCTCACCGACCCTTAAAGGGAACTTCGGTCCCCAACAGCTCACTCAAATCGTCAATAACAGTCTCAATAGCTCTTGTGATTTTAAGTTAAATTTAGATAAATTTATTAAATAAATTTATTAGATAAATTTATTATTTGTAATCAATATTATTTTATTAGATAAATTTATTAAAATATTTAACTATTCTAAATATAACAAATAAAAAATTTATTATTTTTATTTTTGATAATACTACTTGAAAATAATATTACATTTTAAAAATAAAAACCTAACTCCTAAATATTTTAATGTTAATATTTTTTCTAGTATAATTTTACAAATAACTGTACTAAAAAATACAAATAATAAATTTAATAAATAATAAAAGTTAAACATAAGTGCATGTACAGCAATTACATATACACGCGGAATATAATATATATAATAAGAAAACATATTTATGCATTTATATTATTTATCTCATGTCAAGTCAAGAAAAAAAGTTATAGAATAAATATGCTTTAACTTCCCATTATTATTTTGAGTAATAAGTTTAATGAAAATTACAAATAATTAACTTAATGAAACTAATAAATGATAAAATTATAACATAAACTTATAGTAACTATATATACACATGTAATATAATATATGTATATGTAGTTTAATGATGTGTTTCCCTCCGGTAAGTTTAACTGATCGTAATAGTTTTTGAACTCATTCTGTCATCAAGTAACACCGCTGCCATTCTATCCACTGTCATAAGTCTCATGATATTAAATTAACTTGTGTGGAATAATACATAAGTGAAATTATTTTTTGGTTCATAATACTTCAGAGTTTGTATTAGATGTAAGCACTTACACTGGGAAAAAAATACAATACCTAAGCTGACAAAAGAGCCTAGATCCGTAAAATTACGTATACAAAACAGCTAGCGAACCTGGCTCAGCTTCTAGGCTGTACGAAGGCCAGATAATGAAGCAGGCAAGAACAAGAACAAGGACATGAATTTTAACAAAAAGTTTACAAAGGTGAGGCATACAAAACTGTCTTATGTGAATGCTTTCTTTGGTCGTCAAACTGCATTTACATTCCAACTTGACCTTTTCCTGCTAGCCCCATGACAGTTCCCCAGCACTCTCCACTGCTCCACACTGAAAAATGATGAAAGAATAACATCGCCATTAAAAAAAATTAGGTCCGGCTACTTGAAAACATAATGAAGCTGACTTGGCTTAGAACAGGATTATACCTTTTGATGGCTGCTCAATCCAGGGTCCATTCATTATATTCAAAATGGTGCATGCATAACTGTATACCAGATCTGGCAACAGTTTAGGTGTGAGTAAGAAACACCTGCAAAACACCAATAAGATTGTTTTATTATTATGAGCATTTCTGAAGGGAGGGGACCAAATGACAACTAAATATCATTCCTTTTTGCTGTAGAAGCAATAGATAATAATCAAAAAGCACATATTTATCATGGCCACAATGTTCAGATTCAAAATGGGAAGGCTTATCAAATTTTAACTTTACATGTCAAATCATTCGCATATAAAGAGGCTACCTCACTATTTATAAATATTGCTAGGTTATTTCCATTTGTCTGGTGAATGATGGGAATGACCACACGTTTTTAGAAACTATTAATCATACAAGGAAGTCAAAAGGATATAGAGGAGCCCATACTTATCAATTTCAAGACTTTGCTTTAAAGAATTTAGAGCTCAATTGGTTCACAGAGAATAAAATCATGCAGGAATGGATTAACTATTCCATTGAACCAGGTAGGCTGCTATATTTTACAGCAGGAACAATACCCATAATGTTATTGAATTATTTTACAAAACCGTGGATCACATTTTTATATATACAATTTTCATAACCCGCATAAGAAACCATGGCCTACGATTGCTATACAAAAGAATGACATGACCATCAAGTCTAGAATTTCTTACTGTGGTGTGTTTGGTTGGCTGGCAGCTCTAACTAACTGCTGAAACATCTTTCTTTCATTTATGAGGTCCATTCCTGAAAAAAACAAATGAAGCCATGATTTTCAATCAAACGTGCATTTTCTGGCATCAAAGTGAAAGAGCGAATGACCTTGATTTATCTCATCAACCACCCTAAATGGGCAATTTGTAAGGTCTTGTAGAGAAACGAGATACAGAATTGCTGATACTGAGCGTTCCTAGGAGTCTAGGACATGAAAAAGTCCAAGTTTGGTAAGAAAACATCAGTAATGCACAATATACAAAGCAAATCAATTCAAATAGGTACCTCGCCATATTTTAACCCTGCTTGCCTGAGGTTTTAACAACGTAAATTCAAAGAAGAAATGAACCAAATGCGTAAGAAAGCATATGAAACCAAAAGATTAAAGGTAAATGATTAAATTAACAAAGGATCATATACACACCCTCTGCCATTTAAATCTTGAAAATTAGTCCTTCCCTAAAAACTAATTTTTTTATTTCTGTCCAACTAACGTAATTTAGAGAAAAGCAAATGCAGCATATTTAATGTACCTGACTATATAATTTTTATAAAAAGAAACAATCATCAACTCATTCAACACTCAATGGACACAATCTTAACAAATGTCAAAAATCAATTTACCCCTTATTTTGATATGAGACTCTGAGGACGTCAAAATCTGACCCTCTCTAACAAAACACATTCAATATGGCCCAACGTAATTAACCACGCATACCACATATGAATACTGGGGGAAATCTAATGCAATATTTTACCATCAACGCTAACATTGCTGCCACGGAAGCATCAATAATGTCTTCATCACAAAACAACCACCACACATTCCTCACTATCCACAAAACAACACAATGCACAAGCCTGCCTACCTGTGAAACAATACTTTTCAAGGCTGAACGATGCTGATACCAGCACTACTATGTCTGCAACTCTATTACTTAAATGTTCTTTTCACTCACATTTCCCCATCCAGATCAACTTACCATAACATTATTATTGAGAGAGAAAAAACTCCCGCTCAATTTAAACATGGAACATTGGATTGGATCAATCCTTTTCTTTACCATATCATCATAACAGTTTCTAAACTCCAAGAAAGTTACTGGTAAAGGCTTGCTTGGCATCAGGAAATGGAAATTTACAATGAAAATCCAGTATCCTGGCAACAAAACAATATAAAAGTTTCACTTCTAAGATCCAGAATTAACCACAGAAAGGTCTACTTGGTTTACAGATTTTGGATGCCTTGTACAAAACAGAACAAATATATCACAGTTTTCCCAGCCGCAAGCCCAAATAAAACAGCAGGCAATATAATTTAAGTCATATACAAACTATTCCATGATGTTAGATTAATTGTAATTCACTTCCCTTGAATGCAATTTTCGTTATATTAAAGAATCTTATAGGATGAAGACAGGAGGTTCAAAGCTGCAGCTACCTGAACTTTAGTTTTAATCATTCCCCAATACTATTAGAATGTTTTTTCACATACAATTATAGTTTTTGGAATGCCATTTAAAGAACTGAATTCCGTAGCATATATACAGCCAAATATACATGTGAAGTTTTTAGATGCTGTTTCATGTAATATTGGCGATCATCGAGTGATTACTTATTTAGGTACGTGCTTTATGCTTTTTTTCTTTTTCTTGTATTGATTACAGATTTAGAGTAGAGTTCTTTTTTCTTAACCAAAACACTGCTTCATGTCTAATTCCGTTTTACCCGGACAACTACCTGCCTCCTTTGCACTTCCCTTCATACTTAAATCGCTTGCAGTCCCACTTCTATTTTTACTTCCAACTCGACCTATGATTTTATTGTAAAAGTAGTAATTTTTATGTATCACAGATACTTTTCGACTTCCGGTTCTTGGCGCTTTTGGCTGTTGGAGGCTCGCTAGCTGGTTCACTATTGTGCTTCCTAAATGTACTTTTGTTGAGACTACCCACTCTTCTGTTAGAATCGGGCATAGATAAAGGCCCGATTAAATGTCACGATACTGTCCGCTTTGGGCTCGCCACATCGGCCCGCACGGCTTTAAAAACGCGTCGTAACATTTAAAGCCTTGTTTCGTCTTATATATGCCTTAACCTTCTTGTCCTTAAATGATGTGGGACAAACATCCCAACAATCTCCCCCTTTGTCACACATCGACCGTATACCGTAGGTTGGAGACACACCTACGAAACTGGGGATTTTTATTGTAACTCCCCCTCAATCCACGCCTTGTAGAGAGATCAAACCGGTTCGATATTAAAGTGACATCATAACCCGAATACCGCCGCACTAACGGGACACGCCGCTCGATCACACAACGCCGAGAAGACTTTCGATATTACGGAACACTTAATGGGGATAACAGGACAATTGGGCTCTGATACCAGTTTGCTAGAATCGGGCATAGATAAAGGCCCGATTAAATGTCACGATACTGTCCGCTTTGGGCTCGCCACATCGGCCCGCACGGCTTTAAAAACGCGTCGTAACATTTAAAGCCTTGTTTCGTCTTATATATGCCTTAACCTTCTTGTCCTTAAATGATGTGGGACAAACATCCCAACATCTTCTTTCTTACCAGTAATGGAAGCAATGTTCTTCTTTTTTCAATTCTTAGCAAATAATATTTGCTCCTTATCAACTGCTTGTGCTTGCACAATTATTTGCACCTGCACATTCATTATAGGTATTTTATGCAAATCAACATTTGCTTATGCCGGGTTACCATTTTTGAGGCAATTTAAACCAACCATCGACTGAGTATTATTCCATCTGGGTGTTACTACTTCACGGTGCCCGAAATCATTCTCAGGTTTATTTTCCTAAGTTGAGATACATGCTATATGGGAGGTGGGACTGTTGCTAGGCTGTATGATTGGTGAAACAATGGGAGTGCTTAATTTTCGTATTTAGTTAGCTTAACTTGTGCTACTCGTGGATTCTGTGAGCATTCATTTAACAGTGTCAACTCTGTGCAATCCCTCCCATCTACTTTCTCTGTATACCAGATTACTTGCCAAGCAAGTAGTTTACACTGACAAATCTCATGTGCTTATGTTTGCTAAATATGCAGGGTTTTCTGAATTTCAGATTGTGTTCAACTTCATGTGTATACTCTCATGCGAACAGCCCACACTCCCCAATGTACAATAATATGGCCCAGAACATACAAAGCCATAAGTAACCCCAAGGATCTGACATTGGTTAACATTTCAAAAACAAAGTTATAGTGTTTAACTCTATACTGGGATATTATATTGGGTTTCAAGTCATATGTATAATAAATATAAATACCTGAATATATATATATATATATATGTATGAAATGGAATTAAAGCAGTTTCTAGATTTCTTTACTACGTGTGTGTATGTATATGTATTTATTTGTGTGTGAGAGCTAGGCCGGTTACTACCGTCTGTTGTCTCGTGTTTAAATTATATAAATTTAAGATTAATTTATATAATTTATAAATAATTTTAAATTATTTAAATTTATTATTTTAAAAAATAATTTTATTTTTAAAAATAATATCATTGCTTTATCAATTTATTTGTTATGGTGAGACAAATCACCTGCATCTCAACAAGTAAATATAAGATAAATATTACTGCCCTTACAAGATGTACTCGCGACCCATCGCCAGCGGTTGGGTTTGGAGATTCAAACCCCACCTTACCACCACCATACTCCTAAAGCACTGTTACTCACTTTATAATTGAAAAGAAAAAAAAGATTAAAAAAAAACGTTTTAAGGGGTGTAATTTGTTTTGGAGAGTGCAGACGTTCCAGTGGACTTATCAATAATGGCAAACCACTGGCTTGCGGCGTCGCAGCTCCCGTTGTCCCTGCTCGCGCATTTGCAAGCCTCTGTCACGACGGTGCCGTCGGAGGCAACGCCCAAACAGACCGCAGTTCCATTTTCGAGGTTGGACGACAGCACCGGAGAGCTGGACCCGGCGGCCCACTTTGAATTCTGGTCACTGCATTCGGACCCGAGTCTCGCGGCGTGGCCCATGCCTGGTGCTTTAAAACAGAGAACATGGGCTTCTTGTCCTTGGGTTGTTAGCCTCTTCTGGGCCGTGTGCATCCATGTCCCAGTTCCACCCCCGGTGCATGCGCCTAGCATCAGCAACCCACGCATTGTCCTCCTGACGCATTTGCCCGATGACGGATGGAACAACAGCTTCTGCAATTTAGCTCCAGGCCCTACGTTAAACTAAATCAATTAAAACCAAAATTTAAAAAAAAAAACAAACAAACAAAAAAAAGGCTAACCAATTAACATGAAAATATAGGTTTTGTGAAATTATATCAAAATTTTGTGGATGGCAATTTTGATTCGACTGGTCTCGACCCGGATCATTTTTCCCCCGCTGCCCGATGAGATAATGAGACGGTCACGGGTATTGGCCGTCCCGTCCCGACATTTTAGTATTTTTTTAACACTTTTACCTTAAAGTATCTGTTTCGACTCGCTGCACGTGGCCCTGTCCCAATTCGAATTCATCCGGAACAGATTCGGGTTACCCACTATCCGATCCCGATCCGTCCCGTTGACATCCCTACTCGTGCACATCCAAATTTAAGTTTATTGAATAATGCATATGTTGTGTGAAAGTATACCATCCACCACGCACCACTATGCAAACTGATATTCTAATTAAATGTCACTGCTATAATATATATTCACCACCAATTCACCAATTCATACGTAAGACAATGAGAACTTTTACTATGATATCTTTTAATTTTTAGATTAAATTTTAGCGGATTAAATTATACTTTTATTTAAAATTATAATATAATAAATTATATTAAATAAAAATATAATTTAAATTATTAATTACAAAATTTAATGATCGATTAAGGGGGATAAATCGAGTACCTTGTAAGGCTTGCTGGATGAGATTCAACCTCTGCAAGGTGTTGGGATTGCGGAGGGAGCCCCAGTCCGAACTCAGTAGCCCAAAAGACTCGTCATACCCAAGGCGGCCACTCCTCTGGTAGTAACTCCCGACCATCGTCCACACAGCCCAATCGAAGTCAAGCTTAGCTGCCATGGCCATGAAACAACTCATGTAGTTGTTGTCCACCGCGTTGTTGCCGCTCTGGTCCCATCCAAACTCGCTCACAAAAAGCGGCAATCCCGACTCCAGCAGGAACCCTGCCCGTGCCATCACGTTGCTGGAGACGGTGTTGCACACCTCGTTGGGGTTCCCATTCTGCCACAACTCCGTGTCGTCGAATCTGTACCAGTGCACCTCGTACACTATCTTTCGGGTGAAGCTCACTTGTACCGGTCGGCTCCGGAGGAACCTCAAGTTGGTGTCGTAGCTGAGGCCGGAGAGAATTACCAGTACGTCCGGGTTCGCCGCGTGCACTGCCTCAGCCCCTTCTTGCATGTGTCTGCCCCAGAACCAGAAATTAATTAATTAATTAAGGATTTAATTAATAACGAATTAAAATGAAGCGTGGAGTAGTGAACGTACGTACAGGTACTTACATGTACCAATCATTCTCGTTTTGATTGGGCCCTCGGAGCTCGTTCCTCAAGCTCATGCCGATGACGTTCCGGTTGCCGCCAAACATGGCGGCTACCCTGCTTAACCCGCTCACCCACTCCTTCGGGTCGAAGTATGTGTCCCCGAAGAAGCCATTTCCGTCACTGTCGTCGCAACACCATTGCGGCTTGCTCACGTGGTTGTCCAAGATGATCATGACACCGTTCGTTGAAAGGGTCGACACGACCCTCTGAAATTTAAAAAAAAAAAACAGTAATTAATTAAACATAATATCCATCCCCATTTTTAAAATTTTAATTCAACAACTTGCAGCAGTCGGATATGATGGATCACTGTCGAATTTTTAAAAAAGAAAAAGTGAAACAAAGTAGCAAATGCTTTATTCCAACACTGTCGCTCGCTCACTGCCACAGAAAGAGGCCATCGAATCCGAGGACTTACTTTTCTTTGTCGACATGACTTTGGTTATTTATTTATTTATTTATTAGAATATGATGCGTATTATTTTTAAAAATAAAATCACTTTCAAAAATAATAATTTTTATAAATCTAAAAAAATTTATTAATAATAAAAATTCATATATAGTTTTAAAAAATAATTTATACACCTTTTTTAAATTCTGAAATTGGGCTTTTTGGATTTTTCTTTGTTTTTTTATCATCCTAGCTTTCATCAATTTTACTTACTGTGTTTGATTCGGTCTTACAATAGGTGCATGTGCACTGAGCGCCACAAGCATGTATGTACAAAGTTTGAGCGCTCACTTCCATGTTCCACCAACCACGTCACATAAACAGACTCACGTCACTCACCCAATATTATTCGAGTATGAGAGATATTTGTTTTGTATTTTTTTATTTATAAAATACTTTAACTATTATTAAAGTATAAATAAAAAAATTATTTTCATTCTTTAAGATTTAAAAAGTAAAAATAATTTTTATGTTTTTAGATTTCTATTTTCTAAAATAAAAATAAAAAAAACAAGCAAAATAAACCTCTCCTTATTTTCTTCTTTTAAATTTTTAAATGATTCGGTGAAGATTATAATGAAGCTTTAAAAAAAAACTGTATATATGTACTGATTTAAAACTAATAATTACTATTTGAATGAATAAGGTACATATATATAACAATATATTCCATGTATATTATTTGTGAATGATTTATTTAAATAATATTTATGACGGCAAAAATGAACATGCATGTACTTCAATGACATGAAAATAATATTCACGCTTGATAAATGAATAAACCAACCTGTAACGATTAAATATGGAACAACATGTTCCGATTTTATGCGTTTCGGCTGTTACCTCATGCGAAGTATTAAATACCCATTTGAACTTGTCCAACTCCAAGCATTAATTCCCCATCTCTGTCTTTTCCTTTCAATGGTGTCCCTTTTTAAAATGAAAATACCCCTTTTCTTTTCATTTCTTTTCTTCCTAAAAAAACATAAGATCATGCGTTGTTTTAATTTGTAAGTATTTCCGTTTTTTTCATGATTTAAATTGAAATTATAGTTTTAATTCAGAATTTTGAAAACGAATTCAGCTAGTAAAAGGTTGTGTTTTAAAATTAATGTGCTTTTTTTTTTAATTCGAATCCGAGTATAAAAAAATGATAAAACCGAAATTTAAAAAAAGCAAATTTGTTAAAATAAAAAGTTTAGATTGGACAAATAATATATAAAAATAACTTTAACAATTAACAATATTTTAAACATAACATGTTACATGCCATATAAGATATTATGAACTTGACGCCATTAGTATTAGTTAAAAAAAGAAGTATATATAGGCATATATGGAGATATGATGATCACGTACTAATGAGACAAACCTGGAAGGCATCCACAAGGGAAATGTCAAGCAAGGAAGGGTTGTTGTTCTGTAAGCCAGGTATATACTCTGACAGGCCAGCGCTCTGGAAAGACTGTCGTACGGTTTGATTACCCAACCTGTCATCGGTGACCATATGGGTTGCCCAAGTGAACCTCACGCAGTTGAAGCCATTGGACCCAAACCGCTTGGCTATGGCGTCCACCGGCTGTTTGCTCAACCCCTCCGCAACCATGGCCTCCAGGTGTGATGCCCAGTTGGCGCACGCTAGCTTAACCCGCCTCCCGGCGTCGTCCACGATCCACCGTGAGTTCGTATGAAGAGCCGCCGCGGGCACGGCTGTGCGGAAGAGGAGTAGTACTGCTACAACAAGAGCAGGGAAGGGGCGGAAGGTGTTGGCCATTTTCGATCTCTGCCACCCCCTCTAGCTAGCTTGCAAATTGCAATTGTTGTTTTGAGCTGGTGACGAGGCTTGGTGGGGCACGGCGTTGTTGTAGTGGAGGCAGGTCTCTGACTCTGCCTGCCTGCCTGTGTCTATTTATAATTATATGCGTGTCGGTCCCGCTGCATCCATCACGGATTCACGGGAGCAACAGTATTTAAAAAACAGACAGACAAAATGTAGTATTTGGTATTTGGTGAAGTGGGTTTCTGGTCAACTACTGTTTGTTCGGGAGTTAGTGAGGTCAACTTTGCTGCACCCCACGTCCTATATATGGAAAAAGTTTATGTACATGTCTCCTCCTGTAAGTATTTCATTGATATAATAATTTCATCCGATTGTATCAGTAATTTAATTAAAATTAATGAGATACTGAGCCGTTGGGTGTGTGATGATTATTAGTGGTATTAAACGGATGGTCGGCCTCCTGGCAGCTCAGCCATGATCCGTTTAAATTTTTATTTTTTAAAAAAAAATTGTTTACTTTAACTTTATTATTTATTTTAAAAATTTATCAGATTTTAATTCATATCAATCGAATATAACGTTCACGTAATCAAACTTAAAATAAATTACTCACCAAACATTATTTTTTAAAATAAATTTTAGAATTTAATTTTTAAAAAATATTTTTTAAAAACGCATTTTCTATCCTACTAAATAAAAATTATTTTTTAATTTATAATTCAACATAAATTCCAATATAATTTTAAAAAATAAAATACAAAAATTAAAACTCAAACAAAACATATCCTAAACGACCCAAAATAGGGTGGAGTAGAGCAATCGGTAAAAAACATCTTACATCAGACAAGAATTGCGCGGAATGCATTTAACGAATCATTACTTGTCAACGCTTAGTCTTGCATCTTTTATCTCGCAGTACGCCACTGGGAGGACTCGTGAACAACAGAGTACATTTCCCATAGAGCCAATAAGAGTAGTGGAGCAAACCACCCAATTTAGACCGCACCCGGAAAAAGCCCTTCACCGTAAGCACAACCGCGTTCCTCTCCCTCTGCTGTGCAAGCAGCTGGCTTTGGTCTAACGGAAGCGGGACCTGGCTACTAACCATATGAACATTTGCAAATATTGATTGCATCCTCTCTGCAGTGAAAGGGTAAACTGATTCTGTAGCGATAAGGGTTTCCTCGTAGTACAGATTCACAACAATGTAGCTGAAGTCCACGCTCACTTTCTTGTTTAGATTCGTGAAGTTTGCTAGCAGACTGAGATCAGCATTGAGGAGATTGCCCACATCAAGATAGGCTGCATTCAGGGTTGCGCCCGAGATGTCGAACTGCGGGCTTTGTGGCCTGAACATAATGTAAACTATGAGGATGATGAGACCAGCCAGAAACACCGCCACCCCAAAGACCGCACAGAAGATTGCTCGAAACCATGTCATGGGTTTGGTTGTACGTTCTGGCGGCAAGTGCAGATCTGCCTCTGTAGGTGACAACCCCACTGGAGTTGGCACTCGTTGGCGACGAGATCCCCTGGGAGATCGGCCTGGATGATGCTGCCGAGCCTTTGTTGGCAATGGCATGTGTGGATCATGCACCTGGGAACGTTGTTCAGGATGCCGCAAGTGCTCAGCTGCAGGTTGCTGCGAAGGCTGCCCTGGATGTTCCAGCTGTTCCGGATGACCACTTTCCACATGGGTGTCAAGCGGGTGGTTAGGTTGATGATCTTGGGGTAGAGGCTGCTCTTCCGAGAAGAAATGAGGGTTGGTTTCAGGTTGGAAGGGCATGGTGGTCTGAACATGTGGGCGGGGAGTCTGCACGTGCTTACCGTGGGGGCCAGAAGGGTGGCCTCTATGGGGCTGTTCCAAGGGCGTTTGCACATGCGTACGATGTCTTCGGGGTGCTTGGCCTCGAGGAGGCCAGTGCTGCGTTGTTTCTACATTGAAGCTGCGTGGGCGGGAAGGTTGGCCTCGATGCAGTGGCTGCTCATCTGAGTAAAAATGAGGGCTGGCTTCTGGATGGCCAGTTTCTACACGGGTGCCATGTGGGTGGGTAAGTTGGCCTTGGTGTAGAGGCTGCTGCTCTTGGAAGAAGAAATGAGGGTTGGATTCAGGTTGGTAGGACATGGCAGTCAGAAGATGTGTGTATGGTTGATAGGGAAGAAAGAGGAAGAGGAGAAGAGGATATTAGTGATGTAAAGGAAAAGAGAATGGCTTGAGGAGGACTTCATAGAGGAGTGGTGTGAAGGCAAGGAATCAGAGGGTAGACGACCAAGAAGGCAAGTAATATTGGTTTAATTATACTGTAAGTACAACACGGAGGCGAATAAAAAAAATTACCCACAAAGCAACCTATATCACGTTGAAACTTACGAATAGTTACAAAGACACAGGATGAACGGAGAACCCGATATTAGCTTTAACAAGCTTGGTTCTACCATTAAAGATCAGGGGCTGACATACAATTAGGGCAAAGCCTGACAAGCCCCTCATATGGTTGGGAGATTTATGACAAGACTTTTGAGGGTATAGCACAACTCTCCCAATAATGTGACGCTTGGGGACGATCATTTTCTCCTAACTGCCAGCACCCGAGGAAGATCAGTAGCAAATAAGACTGCATTGTGAATCACTCATAAGCGTTTTTCAAAATTCTTCTGCGATGCAGGAACTTTTCTGTCACCATATTAATGAGAAGATTTAGTGGATAGACCGAACACTCGTAAATTTGCAATAAGAAAATCCATAATAGCTCACCTTTCTGACAGTTCTGAGTTATGTTATGAAGAACACCTAAACATGGACCAACCCAACAACATTCAATTTATAGCTTTGCTCTGCTTATTTCCGACGTGTTTGTGTCTGATTTCTGAATTTATCATCAATAGCATAATTTTTCTCACTGCCATTATCAGAAGCCTTTTCCTGGATCAGATAGATAAAAATACATATCAGACACAAAAATTATGAGTTTTGTACCTTATCTGTGAAGGGAGGTGCGTCAATGCAACTTTTTAAAAATTAGCAACCATATAAAAACAAAAATTATGAGCATAGTATCTAATCTGGTAAAAAATGACATGATCCAGGGGAGGAACTTTTGGAATTTTAGAATACAATTTTATCTAGAACAGAAAAGATATTCTGCAGAATAGAGGCACTAAATGCAACAGACAAAAGGGTTCAAAATCCTTGCAAGTAATAATATAAAACACACATGAATTTAACAAAACAGAGAAATCTGTTGCGACAAGTTCATTAGTTGTATCATAAAGATATAAGATTAGGAGATACGAACATTGATTCATGACATTTACTGTTTCAAAATTCGCTGTATGCATCACATGAAACATGGCCTCTGATGAAAATGCATCTAGATGCATTTGAAAATTAGGGGGAAAAAAGGTCCTCGTTTCCATTCCAATATCTAGAGGGGCAGAGTAGAGGACGTAAAAGTTCAGAAAACTCCCTTGAGCAAAGAGAGTTTTGTTTCAACTCTTCAGGCCACCATACTTCATTTGCCGCAAATTAGCTATAACATACCATTGTTTGTAACTGGTTTATGGAGATGAGCTACAGACACAAAATTTAGAGGCAGTTTCAGAACAAATTTGTTATGATGATGAGAATGTCTTTTTTCTTTTAGAAAATAAAGATATAACAAAATATTGGTATAACACATTACACAAGTAAATGAAGCTCAATTTTACTAATTTAAAAGATTTATCACTACAAGAAAAATTAGAAAAAATAGTTATGAAGAGAAAATTGAT
This sequence comes from Taxillus chinensis, assembly GCA_023512835.1. Lineage (NCBI taxonomy): Eukaryota > Viridiplantae > Streptophyta > Magnoliopsida > Santalales > Loranthaceae > Taxillus > Taxillus chinensis. The sequence continues at coordinate 9,478,420 of CM042091.1, forward strand.
AATGGGTTACAAGATGTTTTTTTTAAAAAGGTGGTGAAGTAGGCAAGGAGGATAAGAATATGAGAACAGCTTTTCCACATCAATTTGATGAAATTAGATTGGATAGTTTTAAAAAACAGTAAACATTCTCAACTTTGTCAGCCATATACTGCATTTAATATATCCCCCCACCCACCCAGACACATTTTCCCCCCCAGGGTCTGTATTTTAAACCTTTTTACTAGGCATCCTTCTATATAACATGCAAGTGAAATTATTATCTCTTAAAGTAAATCCAACGCAAGTAACTAACCCATGCCCTTTCTTCTTCAATTTGAAAGGGACGCAAGATCAGCTTGAGAGGAGTTCCAGTACGGAAATAACTTTTGGGTTGGGATTTGCAAATTGCAACAGCATATATAGAACTGAAATGCCAAAAATGTTGTGATACCAACATTTTAACTAACCATTAAGAAAAAAGACTTGAGCCTACCCTGCACGACTCAGCTTCTGGAACTTAAAACATATATTGGAAAAACAAAACATAAATTCTGGTACAGATATGATGTTAATATACAAAGATAACTGATGCATCCACAGACTATCTTTAAACAACAAAGAACCTATGAATGGGAAAAAATTTCAAGCTCCTCGCTAGGCCTAGATGTTATCCCTGTTAACTAAATTGGTTACAACAATTAGTCACAGCACAATATGTGATATTTGCACGCCAATGGGTGCAAAGGCCACATACGAAATTTACATGAGGTTTTTCAAGTGTGTTGTACGACTAACTTGTGTCATATAGATGAACTTACACTAACTGCACATCAGCAAGCAATTGTCAAATAATTGATGGAGACTAGTGGTTAACATTTAATAAGCCTTGCATCAAAATATGAGAATTCAGTGCCACTGGCCATGGAAGTAGTGGGAAACAATGTAAAACATACACAAAGAAAATCATTAAGGTATTGTAGGTATAATAGAATGAGAGAGTGAAAAAAAATTAAAAGAAACAAACCATATCTAATGTTCCTTTAGTGCAAATCTTTTGAATGGATGGCCTTGATTAGAGTCTCGGAAACAGCCCTGTCAAGTGTTAAACCCTTCTCCATCATATGATCCCACACTTTACAAGCAACAGAAAGCTTCTTTTCATGTATTAGCCCTCCAATTATCAATTTATAAGTCACCTCATCGGGATGGGGGCCTTTAGCATGCATAACTTCATACAATTGCATGGCTTGACTGATTTTCTTTGCCTTGCAAAGCCCATTGATCAGAGCATTGTAAGAAATCACATCAGGGATAACTCCTGTGTCTAACATATTGCAGAAAACACTATATGCCAACTCAATTTTACCAGTCTTACAGAGGTGATCAATAGTTGTAGTGAACATTATAAGATCTGGCAAGAGGCCCATCTCGGTCATTTGATCAAGAAGTTTCTTGGCTCTACTGGAACTTCCTTCTCTTAGAAAAGCTTGAATAAGAATTGTAAAGGTCACGACATTTGCTGTGATTCCCTTTTGACCCATTTCCTCAAATAGCTTATAAGCGCTGGAGTGCGTCGAGCCGCACAATGTGCACTAATGATGGTATTGTAAGATACAACGTCACATATACCTCTGGGCTCCATCTCATTCATCATCAACGAGTGAGCAGCATCTAGAGAATTAGCTTTGCAAAGGCCCTTCAGAAGCTTGTTGTAGCTATATGCATCAAGTCTCAACCCACTGTGCTCCATCTTCTTGGTCAACATCATTGCCTCCTGCAACATCAGCTTCTCACAACAATAATTCAACAGTATATTGTAAGCAACCAAATCAGGTTCACACCCATTTCTCCTTGCGAATGCATTGATAGCCAGTGCTTTGTCAATACGATCAACCCGACAAAACCCACAAATAAGAGCATTATAAATTGAATTATCCAACTTGTAATGACCCTTCATCACACCCAGCATAAGCTCATACGCCAAATCAACCTTCCCAGCACTACAGAGGCCAAGTACCAATGCCCTACAGGCTTTATGGTCCGGAATAATCCCCTTACTGATCATATTATGCCAAAGTTCAACAGCAAAATCAAACTTCTCTGCCTTACACGATCCGCTGATAACTGTGGCATATGTAACAACATCAGGATTTCTACCCTTCTCAACCATGGTTTGGAATATCTTCAAAGCCCTGTCCAGCCTATTTTCTTGGAACAAAAGATTCAAATAAATATTATAGGCCCATATGTCAGGCACAAGGGTAAGCATATCCATGTCTTCTAGAAGCGTTTCAATAAGGCCAAAGTTCTTGACCTTGCACAGCCCAGAAATGAACCGGGAGTATGTAAATGAAGTTAAAGTAAATCCTTGTGGGATCATTCTGCAGTAATACTGCTCGGCTTGTTCGAACCGTGAATGCTGAACCATGACCCCAATGAATCTATTGTAATCTATGCTAAATACCCGACAATCTGATTTACTCATCTCATCAAAGGTTTGAATTGCTTGGTCAATCAAGCCAGCTCTGACATAGCCTGAAATTCGAGCTCGATATAAAAGCCGAAGCCTTCCAGTGTTTCGATACATATCAAACTGAAGCTCTCTTGTAGCAAAATGCACATTACCTGCTGTGATTCACCTGAATAACATCAACAATAGCCCAAATGTGTCCATATAAATGTGCAATTGTTTGAACCTCAAATACAAAGAGAGGGAGAGGGAGAGGAAGAGAGGCGCACCTGTTTCGTCTTCGCAGGCGGGCGAGCTCGCGAGGGCTAGACATTGATGAGACAGAAAAGGACAGGTCAGTTGTGTTGTGGCGACCTCACTAAGGAAGGAGAGCAGGGAAGACGTACAGAGTAATGGGCCTTCCTTTCGTTTTGGGCCTTGGGCACCTGATATATGAAAATAATTAATTATAATTTTATTGTTATTTGCTATTAATATTTAAAGTGCAGTTCAATAAGGGTATATATGAAATAATATTGATATGTAAGTTTTTTTTTATTTATTAAATATCAAATTTTGAAATATTATTTAGTGAAAACTTAAAATTTATAACTAAAATATAAAAAAAAATTTATAACTAATATTATTTCATAAATAAATTTAACGAGTAAACCGGCTAAAATATAAAAAAAAAAAAAATCACCTTCTACGATATTTTAAATATTAATAATTTATAACCTCATTTATCCGGCTCAATAAAATTTTCAGCATTTTATTAAAATATTAATTTATTACATAAATCGTCCTCCACCCATAGACTTGAAGCAGCCGTGTGTCTACAGTGCCATCGGGAGTTGAGATGACCGCACCACCGGAGTCAAACGTGGCTAGATGGCCCGAAGCAGAGGTGCAGTGACTAGCAAGAAGAAGCTAGCTGACAGTTTGAGGGATTCATCACAACCATGAGCGACCACAATGAACGCAACAAACGAAGGCGGAGAAGAAAAATGGAGGTTTTGGACTGCACAACGCAGAACGAATCTGATCGAGAAGAAGAAAAAAAGGCGCAAAACGGATCTGGGCTGAGCTATCCCCTTCTCGGCGGAACTGGAAACATAACATTTATACGAAAAGGATCGGTCGCATACGAGGTCAAAGAGAAGCTCCTGATCCTAGATTTCGAGTCCACTGCTGCTGGCCTCGATGGCGGGCGGCGATCTCACCTCATTGCTGCCGATCTAGGAGATAGGGAGACGAGGACGATGGATGGGTCGAAGAGTTGGGGAGAAGAAGATGACGGCAGGGAAATGGATATTTGGAAAGGAAGAGAAATCTTTGGGTAGCGGGATGACGTGGGGAGTGAGAAAAAAAAAATATAACTGTTTAAATAATAATGCAAATATGAAAATATAAGTAGGAGAACTCCAAGGAATTTATCTAATGAATCAAAAGAAAAAACCCAAATCCAAGTATTAATGCATTAACTTTAAGTCAAATATAATTTAAATCCTCAAACCAAATACGTTTGAATAAATTTTATATATTTAATGTTCGCATAGGAACTTGTTTCAATTAACTAGCTATAGAATCATTAAACAACAGATCAGCTGACTAAGTATTGTATGCTCTTAGTTACCCTTAGCTCACCGCAAAATATTAAAAACTAAAGAACAAATCTAAAGATGTGCTTCAAAAAATATAATTACAAATATAAGTTTATAATAAAACATTTAAAATAGGTAAAGTTCCCACGAAAAATTTTGTTTATTTTTTAAAAGAAACCCATTTTAAAAAACCTGTAAAATCACTTTTGATGTGTGCTTGTAGGCTTAAGTACTCGTCACAATCTTAAATCATATCAAAACTCAATAATTTTGCATAATTTAAAAAAAATTGTAAACGCACTCAAAATCATAATTAACCAATTAAATAATTGATATCAATCGCATTCTGTAACTCATATTCACTATTAATAAATATTCGAAGCAAGGAACATAGCCGCCCATTATCCTAATAAAACTAACATCCAAAATTAATTCAAACCATTTCTATAAATAAACAGTTCAAGTACTCAACAAGAACTCAAGCACTCGTTTAACTCAAATTAATTCTAATAATAAACCTTACAACAAAAAAGCATAGATTCATCCAATAAAACATATTTAATTAATTGTTATTATTTAACACACTACAAGAAACACGGCTTAGACAACGCCTTTTCGCAATAACCCCATATTAGAATGCAGTTTTAAAAAGAAATATAAATAAATGAAGAAAAACAAACCACTACATATTGACCAAAAAGTATTTGCCAAAAATGCTGTCTTTCTAAACAATATATTTTAAATATATTTTTATTTATTCATTTATAATATATATTAATTATTGGATGTATATTTAATATGTTTTTAATTGTTATATATTTGTTATATTTAAAATAATTAAATATTATAAATTTATTATCTATTATATATTTAAATTTATTATTAATATTTAATATAATACTCATATATAATAATTAATAAACAAATATATAGTTTAATATATTTCATATATATAATAGTTTATATAATAAATATATGTTTATATATTTATCATTTTATATTATATATAATATAGTTATTAATATAGTATAAAGTGTGTGTAACTATAAAACTCTTATCCTTAATCAATGTTTTGTATTCTTTAAACCTTCTGATTGAATGATTAATTCTTCTTTCGTATCATATTCTAAAAGTTTTTTGCTACGTGTTAATTACAATAATTTTTAAAAATATTTTTTAGATATCTTACCTAACATGACAATAGTAATGTTAGGTTGAAAATAAGGTGGAGATAATGTAATCATATGTGTAGTTCTTCGCGGAGTATGTGGAATATTAAATTAATTATAATTTATAATTTATAGGAAATATTATTTTCTATTTATAAATTTGTCACTGAAAATATTATTTTTTATTTATAATTTATAGGAAATATTAATATATAAATATTAATTCATCCCAAATTTGTACTCTCTCTCTCTCTCTACAATCATTAAGTGTTGAAGTTTTGTGAAAGAATAGTTCATATTAAATTTATTTTCAAGTTATTTTAAACTCATAATTATTATTTATATGATTATTTTTACCACGTAATCTATATCTCATATGCTAGTTTAATTCTGTTAATGCAAAACAAACTAATTAAACTTATAATTTTCTATAGTTAGTTTTACCACCCAAACTATGACAGTGATCACAATAATCATGTAAAAAAATAACTACATCCTAAAATTCCTATAATGGTTGTTTCAATGTGAGATTAATCATAATAAATAAACCTACAACCATACGCATACGCATGTGTACTTTTTATTATGTTAATAAACAAGTAATTTAATATCGTAGTGATAATACAAATAACAATGATAGCAAATTAAACACGAAAACAATACTAAATAACAACAAAAACACATTAAAAACACTCAATGCTTATCCCCTTTTTATAAAGTTCAAATTTCCATTCCAAAATTGATGTCGTCATTTACATTTTTTTTTTCGTGCTTATTTCAGCTGTATGTGCCACATCTTGTAAGTTTTTATTGATTAAAAGCTATGATTTTTTTTTGAAGTTAGAGATAAATAGTGACTGAATTTTATTTTTTTTTTCAAATGTTTAAATTCAAAATTTTAGTCAAAAAATGATAATAACTTTTTAGAGTTTTTTAATGTTTTTTATTTATATTTTGAACGCCTAATAACTCCTTATGTGTTAAAATATATGATTTTATTTTAATTTGGAGATGAATACTACCCAAACTTGAATTTTACTTTTTTTTATATAAAATGAAAATTATAATCAAAGATTAATTACATCATTTATATTTTTTCATGAATTTTGAAATAGTATTTTGCATGCCTCCTAACTCTTTTTGGATTAAAAGTTATGATTTTTTTGGAAGCTATAGATAAATAGCATATAAACTCCAATTTCAATATTAATTTATTTTTTCAAAATTTAAAATTTTGACAAAAAAAAAAACAAAAAAAAAAACTGGTAACATCCTCTAACTTTTTTTTCTCTTTCTAATGACATTTTGTACACTTCCTAACTTCTTTCGTATTAATTGTTTTTTGAATTTTTGAATAAATAGTGAAACAATAGTTGTCTACTTCTATTGTTGGTTTAATCTAGACCAAACCGGTCTAATATGGTCTGGTATATAGGACCAAATTGTTTTGATATAGTCTATCAGACTATAAGAAATAATTTTTTTCCATGATGATACACTAGATTTTCTTATTGATATAAGCAAAAATCTTTACATGATGACAAGCAAGAATTTTTGCTGACATAAATAAAAAATTCTACATGATACACCATATTTTCTTATTAACATAAGCAAGAATTTTTGTATTGGACTTTTTCGGTGATATAAATAAGAATGATTATATATTAGAATTTTGTGTTATACTAAGTATGACTTTTACTGTTGACTTTTAACTATTGATTATTGACGGTTGATTATTACAGTAACTTTTACTATTAGTTTTTTTTAATGGCAACCATGCTTAAGTGTTTTTTTTTTTTTTTTCAAAATTCAAGTATAAATTAAAACAAATATCTACAAAATCAAAAACATACCCAAGCAAAGGAATTTTTTTTCTTTTTCCCCCATTTTTGGTTATGTTCGGATCATAACAATAATGTTAATATTAACTATAACAAAAGAGGGACGATAAATGTAGGTTTAGTAGATTAAGTAAAATACTAAATAATATCTATCACCAATCAAAAAAATCCAACAAATACTAGCACAATATTTCTCCATCATGATCTCCCACTTAAATCGTAAGCTGTACCATGGGGCTAAAACCTATGATCATTAAATCATAGGTTAAATCACTTACTACCAAGCTATATCTATGGTTAAGGTAACACATACCATACTTTCATTCGAGGAAGTATAAATTTAAAATGTAACATATCTTTGCCTCATATTCCTAAGCTTAATGTAACAAACCTTGGAGCAATAATTCATAAGCCAACGATTCATTAGATATGGTCAGTAGTAATTTTTTATTTCAAATACCATTTCAACATATTAATTTCGTTGGTAACGACTATATTAATTTGTCTCACCTGCAAGGTAAATTACTTGAGACCAAAAATTAATGATTGCACGAAGTCATATCGATTATCTGACAAACAGTTCTAAAGATTTTTATCATTACAACAGACCTTGACGGGCTTAAATAGGGATAAATTACTGGAATAAATTAAGGAGATGCGTGGAATAGTGGATGCACGGCTTCTAAACGGAGAAGAGAACCATACACATTAAAAAAGTTTTATTTTTTTTATTTTCTAAAAAGCTTAAAAAGAATGTTTTTACCCTAATAATGTTTTTTTTTTTCAGAACGAGTTTATTGGAAATTGTATCCCATATCGAAAGAAAAAGGAAAAATTAATAAGCTTATATGGTAAAGCAGGCCCAAAATGTAACAACGTATTTTAAAGCTGTGCGGGCCGATTTAGCGAGCCCAAAGCGGACAATATTGTGACATGCGGGTGGGCCTGCGCCTTATTCCATTATGTAAAGACAATCAAACTGGAGCGAGGTGTTCAAGATCGAGGATGACATGGATATACATGTTGAAACACAAGAGCGAGGTATTCAAGATCTTCAAGGAGTGAAAGATTTTGGTAGAAAATCAAACTGAGAAGAAACTCAAACGTTTACGTACTGACAATGGGTTAGAGTTTTGTTCCAAGGAGTTTGATCAGTTTTGTTTAGATCAGGGTATTGCAAGACACCAGACAGTCAGGGATACTCCACAGTAGAATGGAGTGGCAGAAAGAATGAATAGGACTCTGTTGGAGAGAGCACGGTGCATGCTTTCCCAAGATGGATTGAAGAGAGCCTTCTGGGCTGAGGCTGTGAACACGGCGTGCTATTTGGTGAATCGTAGCCCAGCAACTGCTATCAACTGTAAAACTCCATTTTGAGGTATGGTCTGGTAAACCCGCTGATTATTCTAATCTTAAAATATTTGGTTGTCCTGCTTATTATCATGTTAGTGAAGGCAAGCTAGAGCCTCGAGCTAAAAAGGGCTTGTTTATGGGCTATGGCTCAGGTGTGAAAGGTTATAGAATCTGGTCTCCATCTGAAAGTAAAGTTATTCTTAGTAGGAGTGTAACTTTTAATGAAAATTCTCTGCTTCACCCTGGTATGGAGTCTGTTGTTTCAGAAATAGGTGATGGTGTCAGCAAACAGGTGGAGTTTGATGTGACTGCAGCTGGAACACATCAACATGGTTCATCAGAAACTGATCAGCAAAATTATGAACCACGGTCGAAGTTGAGAAAGAAGCAACCTGTTGATACACATAGTATTGCCACCGACAGATCTAGGAGACAGATCAAACCACCTATCAGATATGGTTTTGAAGATATGGTTGCTTATGCCCTACAAGCCGCTGAAGAGATAGAGTCTCCTGAACCCTCTAGCTTCCGAGAGGCTATCAGTGGTGCTGAAGCAGCAAATTGGGTTGCTGCAGTGGGTGAAGAAATGGAGTCCCTTTACAGGAATCAGACTTGGGAGTTAGTCAAACTTCCAAAGGAGTGTCGAGTGGTTGGCTGCAAGTGGGTCTTCAAAAAGAAGACTGGAAATCTGGATGATGCTGGAGTCAGATACAAAGCTCGCCTAGTTGCCAAGGGGTTCAGTCAGAAGGAAGGTGTGGATTATAATGAGATATTCTCACCAGTTGTCAGACACACTTCTATTCGTTTGTTGCTAGCGCTAGTTGCGCATCAGAACTTGGAGCTAGAGCAGCTTGATGTGAAAATAGCTTTCCTACATGGAGAGTTGGAAGAGGATATCTTGATGAGTCAACCAGAAGGATTTGCTATAGAGGGAAAAGAAGACTATGTCTGCAGGCTGAAGAAATCTCTCTATGGATTGAAGCAATCACCGCGCCAGTAGTATAAGAAGTTTGATAGTTTCATGGTCAAACATGGCTACAACAGAAGTCCCTATGATTGTTGTGTTTATCATAGCAAGTTGGAGGATGAGTCATTCATCTATCTGTTATTATATGTAGATGATATGCTCATTACAGCTAGGGACATGTCAGCTATTCAGAAGATGAAGAAACTTTTGAGTTCAGAATTTAATATGAAGGATCTTGGATCAGCCAAGAAGATTCTTGGAATTGAGATATATCGAGATCGTTCGCGGCGAAAGCTCTTTCTGTCTCAAAAGAGTTATATTCATAAAATTTTGACAAAGTTTGGCATGTCTAATGCTAAACCTCTGAGTACTCCATCTTATGCAAATTTTCGGCTCTCTACGGCTCTTGCACCTCAGTCAGAAGCTAAAAAGGAGTACATGTCTCGAGTTCCGTATGCTAGTGCAGTTGGGAGTTTAATGTATGCTATGGTGTGCACTAGACCAGATCCTAATAAACTGGTATCAGAGCCTGGTTGTCTCCGTCTGGTGTTCCATTATATCGAAAGTCTTCTCGGTGTAGTCTGTGGCCGAGCGGCGTGTCCCGTAGTATGCGGCGGTATCGGATTGGAATACAAATCCTTGTCTTCAGGTGATCGAATCTGTCTGCTCTCAATCAGAATATACATTGAGGGGGAGCTCCCATGACGGCCCACATGGTGTCAGCTCATCAGTTTCATAGGTACGTCTCTAGCCTATGCTGTAGTTCGATATGTGACAAGGGGGAGATTGTTGGAAAATTGTGTCCCATATTGGAAGAAAAAGGAGAAGTCAAGAAGCTTATATAGTGAAGCAGACCCAAAATGTCACAACGCATTTTAAAACCGTGCGAGCCGATCTGGCGAGCCCAAAGCGGACAATATTGTAACATGTGGATGGGCCTGCGCCTTGACCAGATCCTAACAGAATTCAATTAAAAATGGGATTTTCACTACAGAATAAAATGAATTTATGCGTCCAAAAATAATTATATAGTATAGGTAGAAATATTTTTAAAATATTTTTTATTACCCATAAATAATTTTAAATAATATATTATTTTTTAAAATAATTTTATTTTGAACCAATCATTTCTCAAACAAACGCGTCACTCATATTATTCGAAACTACTAATTAATTAAACGCAGACCGCACTTATGCGTAATGCCTATTGTTTGGATTTTGGTAGATATAGACTGGTTTAGGCTTTACAGGCAGCATATGCAATGCACAACTTGGGGACGTCGGCGTCGTCTCAACGGGGCTCTTCATTGGTGGTCATGTGTCGGCTATTGCAGTCAAATTTGAACAATGGTCCAGTCCAGATAAAACCCCAGTCAGGCAAGAGTTTTGAACGTGGATGGAAGAACCCCACACACGACAAGGTAATGCCTAGATATGTAGAATTGTAGGTTCCATTCCAACCCATGTGTGCCTCTTTTGTATTGGTCACATTCTAAAATTGGCATTAGTTAAATAAGAGATTAATTACCTAATATTTCTATGATAAAAAAAAATAAGTGGCTTGATAATTAGCCACTTTAATATACTTATAAATTTATAATTTCAAACAAAATAGGATTGTTTGGGGGTCAAACAAATTCCTAATCTTTTAAGATTAATGTGAGAACCACAGTTATTATATTTGATTATAATATAATGCTTAGGATTGTTTGGTCCGTGTTTGGTCTGAAGTTTTTTCTTTATCATTTTCTTGCCTAATATATTTTATAAAAAATAAAATATGACCAATAGTTTTTTGAAGTGGTGGTGAATGGTGATACTAACCGATAAACATAAATCATTCAAAAATATCCTATAACCCAAATTATTATATGACATGACTAGATCAAATGAGTAAAATAATCCGATAAAAAAGTATAATAACAATTAAAAAAATCAGTACCAATTATTTAAGTTATAAAATAAGCAATAAAAAATAATACTCAAATTAAAACGCATGAGTGATTGAATACACTTATACTAAATATTCTGCACTTAAGCATTACTTATTTGAAATATACATATATTTTAATAATAATTTCAAATATACAATCTTGGACATATTGTCGAAATTTATTGATTAATAATGAATAATTATGCAGGTATTTGTATAACTTTTAAACATTCATATTATTATTTATTATTTTAAATGTATAAGTTCATATGATTGATTATTAATGAATATTAATTTATACAGGTATTTATAAAATTTTATAACTTTTAAATATTCGTGAGAGAGATACTAAAACTTCTTTTTTATATAAGATATCATCATGGAGTTGGATCTGTATTTAATAGTTTATATTAAATTTTTTATTTGTTTAATTCATTTTAACAGAGTTATAATAAAAAAGAAGAATAATCTAAATTATTAAATGTTTAATCTAACATTAAATTTGAGTTATTGCCTAATAAGATCACAAGAAATCATTATAATTAATGAAATGAAAGCAAATTCATTTCAATTGTTTGCTACTTCCATGAAATTATCTCATTTCATGTAATGAACTTATAACGTTTCCTCAATGCTAGCACCCCCTTTGACTCGCCAATCACAAGCCCCTGTATCGCCTTTGCACAACCTCCAAATCTCCATCTAGTCGTCATCTGAGTGTCTCTTCTTAATTATATAATAAGAATATATGATACATTTGTTAACACAACTTTTCCCATAATTGATACCTTGAAATTTATCAACAATTGTGCAGACTTAAACTTATACAAAACGCTATTTGGAACACTATTGTCATATATAATAATTATTGACTCGATCAACAATTTAAAGTGTTTTTTTCTAAGATGCCGCTGATGGATACAAAAAATTTCCATTTATCTAAATAAAAGATAATGATCATCCTTATTTTCATATTTAAGGTATCATATTCAAAATTCAAATTTGATATACACAAGCAAATATAATTCATAATTGTTCGGTCTTCTTCTTATTTTTATTATATAAATACATTCTAGAGTTTACATACTCGTGGTCGTGGCCATAATTTTGTACGTTTGTAAGAGTCGAAGTGGCACGACTTTGATCGTTAATTACCGTTCACCAACATAGAGCCTTTCGGGTATTTGAATACCCATCTCAAATACCATGGCTATTATTGGCTACAAGCCTACAAGAAAATAGCATAATTGTGTTTTCCTGATAATTATTTTGTTAATTTTCTATTTAGAGAAATAGTCAAAGCTTTTTAGTAAACAAATAGCGACAATATGGATACTCAACTTTGAGAAAATGTCAAGCTTCAACCAGTAGGGAGAAACATTGATGTATTATATATTTTCTTATACCGATTCTTGGTCAACCTTTTCTCTATGTAGTTATATATATATAATCACATATCTTTTTATTTAATTCATGATGTAAAATTTATGTCACATTATAGAATTGTATATTATAACTAAAACATGTAAAGTTTTAAAAATTGCCAAAACTGTATAAGAGCACTATACAAGTTTTAAATCTAATTGGTTTGGGTCTCATGAATGAAAATTGGGGAAGGGGTGGCTCTTGGCAGTGGATATCACATTATCACGTGACATGGAGGGAGAGAAATGGGTTTCCTTGGACTGACGGTATGTCTGTCAGTGGCGATGTGTAGTCAGAGTAATGTAACTCGTACTGAAGCGTCACGGACGAAACTCTCGGTCATTTGATGTCCATCCAATCAGCGCGAAACACGTCACCCTTGAAGCGGTGACTTTCCCAGCCACAGTCCCTCGTCTCTCCATAATTTATAAATATCCAACACCTTTATTTGATTTGTTTGTTTTTTTTTTTTTTTTTGAGGATTGGATTGAACCTGACATCACACCATGACATGCACGCAGGAGGGCCTGCGATGAGGACGTGGCGGTTTGACCGGTACCGTTGAATGTCAAAATCTAACCAACCCACTCCCTCATTGGCTAGAACTGGAAGGCTTGGCTAGTGTGGAGAGAACCCAAACACCAATCGTCGCTCGCTTAATCTCTCTCTCTCTCTCTTCTTTGAATGTTTCGTTCTTCCCTTGTCTACATTCCTCTCTGCTGACTGTCTGTACCGCTTCCTACTATCTCTTCAGCTGAATCTCATCGCACCTCAATCAATACCAACTGGGCTGTGTATTTATTTATTTATTTATTGTTTTTCAAATCATGCCTGCTTCCTAATTCCTAGTTGTCTAGTTGAGGTCCATCTTTGATCTTTACTGGGTCGTGTTTGTGTTTGTTTTATTTATTCGTCGCCACCACCTCACCTCACCTCCCCTCCCTAGAAAGCCAAAGAGAGATGCGTAGGAGTAGAGATAGAGAGAAAGGCAGAGGGGGTCAATTCAATTGTTTTAGGTGAAGGGTAAATTATTGAGTAAGTATTAGGGATATATAAATATATATATGTATGTATGTATGTATGTATGTATGTAAAAAAAGAAGGGGGGGTGGTGTGGGTGGAGGTAGAAAAACAGACACACAGAGCAAACACGCTTGAATTGTTTCACCTAGATTGATTGCTCGTTTTGGGCCACAGACCGAGATGTTTGGCGACCATCAAGATAAGGACAGCCAAACCGGCGGCGGTCGGAGGGCGTATTTGCGGTCGGTGTCCTGGTCAGACGCCCGGTCGCCTCCACATCCTAACCCCAGGCCGCATCACAACACCAGCCTTAAAGGGCGGTCGTCGTGTCTGCCACCGCTGGAGCCGCTCTCGATTTCCCGCCGGAAAGTGGAGGAGTGGCCCAAGGCCGGGTCGGACGATCTGGGCGTGTGGCCGCACCCTCCCACCCCACGCGGCGTCCCAATCAATAACAGCAGCAATTCAGATTCGGAGCGCCCATGGCAAGCACAGCCCCAGCAAAGAGAGTTCCAATTGCGGAGGGACAAGCTGGCCTTTTTCGACAAGGAGTGCTCGCGGGTGGCCGACCACGTGTACCTCGGAAGCGACGCCGTGGCGAGGAACCGGGAGATTCTCCGGCAGAACGGAATCACCCACGTCCTCAACTGCGTGGGCTTCGTCTGCCCGGAGTACTTCAAGAGCGATCTCGTGTACAAGACGCTCTGGCTGCAGGACACCGCCTCCGAGGACATCACCAGCATCCTGTACGACGTTTTCGACTACTTCGAGGATGTCCGGGAACACGGCGGGCGGGTCCTGGTCCACTGCTGCCAGGGGGTGTCGCGCTCCACCTCGCTGGTCATCGCCTACTTGATGTGGCGGGAGGGGCAGAGCTTCGAGGAAGCGTTTCAGTGCGTCAAGGCAGCCAGGGGGGTGACCAACCCTAACATGGGCTTTGCTTGCCAGCTTTTGCAGGCCCAGAAGCGCGTCCTTGCGGCGGCGATGCCGGCGAGCCCCAATTCGGTGCCCAGGGTGTACCGTATGGCCCCGCACTCCTCCTACGATCCGCTCCATTTGGTGCCCAAATTGCTGGGCCATCCAGGCCCGATCCGGCTCGACTCTCGTGGCGCCTTCGTCGTCCACGTCCCAACCGCCGCCATTTATGTGTGGATCGGGGCCAAATGCGACCCCGTGATGGCCAATAACGCCGCCGCAGCCGCCGCCCAGGTTGTCCGGTACGAGAGAGCCCAAGGTCCAATCGTGACCGTCCGAGAAGGGGAAGAGCCTCGTGAATTTTGGGATGCTTTTAAGGAGGAGGGCAAAGCGGCTGCTGCTGTCCCCAATGAGGTTTGCGAATACGATCGCGATTTTGAGATTTTTAGCAAGGCCCTCGCCGGCGGGGTTGTTCCGGCCGTTTCAATGTCGGGCACCGGAACATCGGAGACTTGTCTCCCCGCTCGAGAAAATGGGTGGGGAAGGCTGAGACGGAAGTTGACTACGTGTGGCGTGAAAGAGCTTGTCGGGTCATCAGAATCAGATATGATTATAGATGATTGTATTAATAGTGATGGTGACGAAAATCCGGTTTCTTCCCCTACGGATGATCCTCGTACCGATGAGTCGCCAATGCTGCCTTCTGGGAAAGCTGCTTCCCTGTCTTGCCTGCTGGCCAGCAGTCCGAGGTTTAGTTCCAAGTCCCCCAGTGTGTCTCCTTCAACCTCGGATTACTCCACCTCGTCTTCTTTGAATTGGTCTGACCAATCACACCTGTCATCTCAAACATCGCCTTCTGGCCCGGAGTCGGTAGATTTGTTGTCGGCTAAGGAGGACAGTGACTGTCCTGCTTGCCAATCTAATTCGAGAACAAGCCCAAGCCTGCCCTCGTTTATGGAGGCATTTCCGGCTAGTCCTGGTTCAGCGGCAACAGATCGTTGTTGGTCATGTAGAAGGACTTCTCCATCTATTGCTGAGCGTAGGGGGATGTTGTTACCTTCGGTGGATGAAGCATCTCAAGATCAGAAAAAGAACATGGTAAAATCATGGTCCTTCCCTCTTTCGGATTTAGGTAACGAAATGATGGTGGATGCTGGATTTCATGAACCAAATAGAGCAGAGCCTATGCTAGACTCTGGCATTTTTAAAACCACCAAGAAGTTACAATGTGTGATTGAAGATAAAAGAGAGGATGATAGAGCTGTCCTAGAGCTTTATCGGTGGCCTTGCATGGACAAAGTGGAGGCTCCTTGTTCTGGGAGTCTTGATTCTAGATGTGTTTATATTATGTTCACCCAGGCCAAGAGTTTGGACAGAAATAATCCAGGTATTGTGTATGTTTGGGTGGGGAGTAGCGTGGCACTTGAAGAAGGGCAGTGGGAATCTATTGGTCATCAATTTCTTAATCGAATGGGTCTGCCAAGGAATGCCTCTGTACAGGTAATTATTTCTTTCTTCTTAGCTTATGAAACACAGCAGATATACATAAATGCATCCAATAGGTTTGGAGTGGTTTTAAAGTAGTGGTCCGTCAAGTAGATTTCTGATTTTTTTTAACTTGACTGATAATAAGATAGCATTATTGATAATGCCTGCACCATAAGTAGAAATTCACCGAGTTATGGGGAAAACTTAGAGAAGAGGAGAACCATCCTCAAGTCCCAGATCCAGACTTTGGGAGATCTATTAAAGAGGATGCCAAAATTGGCTATTGATGTTCAGTCCCACGAACCAAATTTTGTTTAGTTTCTATCCATGACAATTTTCAATTTCAAACTAGAGCACAATAGAATGTTGGCGTTTAAGTTCGTGTATGGAGGCTGATAGGCACAAGAAGTATATTTGTTGGTTCGCATCATGGAAAATATGAAGGCTGAAGACACTGATTACTGGAGCAGTAAATGACGTGTGCCAATAATATGCATTATGAGCGTTTTTCACAAAACATCAGATTGTTGATTGATTGTACCTGGCATGAACTATAAACTAGATTTGCATCCACCAGTAATGCTTCTCATTCCCACACCATAGTTTCAACTTTGATTTCCCTGAGTAATAACTTGGGAATGTCCAGGTAGTCAAGCAAGGTGAGGGGCCAGAGCATCTCTTAAACAGTCTACAATCTCTCAGAAGCTCAGAAGGTGGACGGTGATCGAAGGTGGACAAGATGAGACTTAGGGCATGTTTGGTTGGGGTGTTTTCTGTTTTCGTTTTCAAAA
This sequence comes from Taxillus chinensis, assembly GCA_023512835.1. Lineage (NCBI taxonomy): Eukaryota > Viridiplantae > Streptophyta > Magnoliopsida > Santalales > Loranthaceae > Taxillus > Taxillus chinensis. The sequence goes on from CM042091.1 coordinate 9,495,354, forward strand.
TGTAATAGCTGTTTTCGGGTAAAAAAATTGAAAAGTGAAAACAACAAAAACTTGTTTTCATTTTTTATGTCCTAAAGAATGAAAACAACATTTTATTGTTTTCAGTTTTATGTTTTTTATACTCGAAAACAGCTATCACATTTTGAAAACGAAAACAGAAAACAGGTGAAACAAACATGCCCTTACAATCTAAGAATCAGAGCTTGTGTTAGGGCTTTGGCCGATACCATCTCAGAAATATCTACTCCGCTGGTAAATAAGAAAGAGGGTGCAGAGAAGTTAAATTGGCAGCCTAGACAGTGCAAGTTTATCTTCTATGTTTGCATGAATTATGGACAGAATTTCGGCTGTCACTTGTCCCTAGAAGCAATTCACGTACAGAAACAGCCTTTGCTTTTACGGTGGTGGAGATTAAAAGTAGTTCGTATGCAATAAATGAATTGTATGCAACATTTTTTCCTCAAGGCTTGTCGGCCGCTAGCCCAGGACCTCCTGGTTTAGATACGTAATGGAATGTTCCAAAATGTGCAGCTTGATATTTATATTACTTATACTTATCACTTCTACTTCTATTTGTTTTTTTTAATGCTATATGTATTTTATTTTCGTATAAGGAGTGATTTTTTTTTTCAAACTCTAATAATATTTTTTATTTTAACTTTATTTTTATTAAAATAATAATTTTTTTATTTCAATCTTGGCTTAGTTTGGTAATCTTTGTCTTTTTAAAAAAAACGCTTTTATTGCATCTTGAAAAAATAAGTCGTTATAAGCATGTGAGTGTTTGGTAAAATATAATTTTAAAAGTACTTTATTTTTTAAAAACAGTTGATAAGTGTTTGATAAATTAAAATCAAAAGTGTTGTGAAGATATAAAAGACATAAATATTTTTTTATTTTATTATAATTTAAAAAATAAAAAATAATCATCTCTTATCCCTACCCCCGCCGCCCCATTTGCTCCCAGCCCTCCACTCTCGGCTGCTCTCCCCCCTCGCCACCCCCTTTGTTCCCAGCACCCACCCCTCGCTGCCTCATAGCAGCTCGACACCACCATCATACACTCATCCTCTTCCACGGAAACAACATAAACCCTAATCACCCAAAATCTACATATTGCGAAATCCCAAGCCCATCTAGTCCAATTCAGCTCCTTGTAATGACAAAAAAACCCCAAAAGTCAACACCAACATCAGATCAGCCCCCCCTCTGCTCCCCCCTCTCTCGTCTGTGATCCCCCCCCCCCCCTAATTTTCATCGGATCAGTTTTTTTCAATATTTGTTCCTTCAAATTATCATTGTTTGTTCGGGCGAATAAAAAATTATCCTTTCTTTTAATATGAAATATAATGGACATCCAATCTTTTCAAAAATAATGAGTAATTTTGGGTATAGTTATGGATTAACCGCAGTGTGATTGAGATGGCAAATGAAAAGTAGAAGTTTATGTGAAAGCAAAAAGAAAAAGCTGTGTGGATCAAGTTTGCCCAAATTTTGACTATGAATGTCAACAAAAACAGCAAACCCAAAGATGCAAGGAACAAGATTATTGGTAGTGTTTACATTAGGATAAAAGGTTAAGAGTACCTCCATTGGGCTACGAGTTTGCGGGACTTTAAAGGGAAATCGATCTATGAGATGAGTGGCTGTAAGGATAGTTTCTCCCAAAAGGATTTAAGAACCCGATTTTAAAAAAGAATAGCTTTGGTAGACTCAAAAAAAATATCATTCTTTTGTTAAGTAAGACCATTTTGTTGAAAAGTATAAACACAAGAGGATTCATATATGATTTCTTCCTTTTGAAAGTAAAGGGTTTGATTGAAGTAATCTCTAACGTTATCAAACCTCAATCTTTTGATACTAACCTTAAATTGATTTTTGACCACAGAGAAAAATATTAAGAGAATGGTAATAACATTGGATTTTTGTTTAAGCAAAAAAAAAAAACCATACAACACAAGACCAATCATCAATAAAAGAAACAAACCATCATACTCCAAAGATATTGAAAATATTAGAGGGTCCACAAATATCACTATGACTCAGTTTTCAAAGCGTTGAGATGTCTTAGGCGTTTGAGGGTCCGAACTACACGAGCGTTGCCTAAGCAGTCAAGCATTTCTAATATATATTTTTTTTAAATAAGATTTTATATTGCAATTATTAACATTATAACATAGAGATATAAATAAAAAGTAGAAACATTCTAACGAAATGTATAATTTAAAAAATTTAATATAAATTTATAACATTAAAATAGATGAAATGTTAATCTACTCAATATGTTGGCGTGTCATGGAGCACTCAAGTGTTGATTGCTGCAAAGGAGAGAGAGAGAGAGCAACGAGCGACAACCAGCAATGGCAATGTCGACGATAACAGAGACAACGTTGAAGAAAGAGGGTGAAAGGCCTACAAATACAAAATTTGAGTTGACAAAGAAGAAAATAACACCGAAATCATCAAGAGGGGATATCGGGATGACGGCAATCGCCAAGAGGAGATATTGGGATGATAGCGATTGTCGAGAGGTTGCAAATCATTCGTGCAAATGAATCAAACCCTAGCAGAAGATAACACGATGTGAGAGAGGAAAGAATAGCTAGTGAGGACAATCGACAAGCATTGAACAAGGCACAAAATGACATTGTTTTTGATTCTTTTAAAACAAATTTGATGCTAAGGCGCCGCCTGGATCGGGTGCACGTCATGGCATGAACTCAAATCGATGGGCAGGCGCCTTTTGCTGTGCAAGCTACTACCCAACCATCTCACCAATGCCTTGTCACCTAAGCAACACTTTGAAAACTATCATGTGAATAAGAGAAAATGGAGTAGAACCTATGTATGACTAGTTGGGAAAGAGGCATGTTTGTCATTGGCAAGTTCGTAAGTGTCACAATGGAAATCTTCAACATTTAAATTTTTAAATAACAATAAAAACATAATTTTTAGAACACAAAAAAAAGGGTGATGGTATAACCAAACTTTGCCCAAATTGAAAGACATACTAGGACACAAGAAAATGGAAAAATAAATTACTAATAATGTTTGACTGGTATGGTGCTTTAAGATAGTAGAGTCGTCCATGTTTTCTAGCATGTCCAATCCATGTCCTAAAATAGACAATAATCATTGGATAATATTAATTGACAAGATAAATTTTGAATGAGTTTTTGAATGGAGATATGATTGGTGAATAATCATAGGACATGAAAAATAGTATTTGTGTAAAATAAGTGGGGGACTTACGGTGACATTTCCAATACAAGCCACAACAATGAGAGAACCATCTACAATGGATATTTTCTTAGTGTCAGGACATAGAAGATATTTGGTAAAAGCATTTGAAGAGTTTGTTATGTGATCAATGGTACCGAATCAGGAATAGCAATTTGTCACCATCTCTGTGGGGACCCATCCTACCCTCCCAAAGGGTCAGTAGAAGGCTCGAATCCTTATTCCGTATCATCGAGTCTAATTCCGGATCCTTATTCTTAAATCCTTTTCGAGTCTAACAAGGCGAGGACGGGGCAAGCATGCGCCGCTCCATTTACCCATCCCGCCCCAGGATAAATTCCCGCCTAACAAGTATTCCCCATTCTTGTACCGTTTACAACCCGATTAGTCGAGACCTCTCTCCTAACAATGTATCTATCTAACCATTAGGTTAAATCATTTTTGTTTCATAAGTTCAATTAATTAATATATATACTTACAATATAACATATAAATAATAATATTATTAATAATAAAAAATATAATTTATTTTTAAAACAATAGTAATTACAAAATATATAGATTTATATTATAATAAAAAATAAATATACTATTACATTATTCCAATATCAAATGCATTATTAAATTTAAATAAATTAAATTATTGATGCCCGTATTATTAATATCCCTTATTAATAATACTCATTTATCTCACCTCTAATCCAAACATACCCATAAGGGAAAGATGATTATAAAATTTTTAAAAAACTTAAGATTGCCTTTCAACTGAGAACATTATAAAAATTAGCAAATGAATGAAACTGAAGAACAAATGCGTAATGAAATCTCAATAACAAGTTAAATAAACCAATAGGTAAAAAATAAAAATAAAAAACACAGAACGCTGCTTTCATGAAAATATTCAAAATTGGATAGGTAGAAGTTCATTTATCATGTAAACTAATTGCGGACAAAATATATTCATGAATACCAAAATTAAAACTAGAATAGTTTATGTTCATGAATATATTCCCCGCCCATTGTTCTAAAATACCAAAATTCTATTACAAAAGAAGAGTAAATGAAAATGTGCACAGCTAGAATACCATTGTCTGTTCATCTTCTTCTATCACCCCGGTGCCTCCTTTTTGGAAACTCATTATCATCTGCATTTCTCCTTGAACTACTGTCCTCCTTATCTCTTTCTCTTAACTCTCTTTCATCCCTCTTATCCCTGTGACCATAATTATCAACATGTCTTTTTCTACAATCCCAATCATCCTTCCTATCACGGTGCCTATCAGCATCAAAACTCTTCTTCAAACGGTCATTATTATCTTTCTTATCCTCATATTCATTCCCTTTCTCCATGAGCCTTTCTCTATCATTTCTCCTTGGATGCTGTTCATCCTCTCTGTATCGCCTACGTTTATCACTCTGTCGATGCCACCCATTAGAACCTCTCTTATCATAACCATCATATTTGGAGACTTCAATAGAACTAGGCCTCTTAACATTTTTCTTTTCGACTCCACTTTCAGGTTTCTGGTCCCTTGCCTGAGCACTTCCTGGAGTGCCTTCATCAAAAACCATATCATACCTGCAGCAGAAATTTTAGAAAGAGGAGAGAGAGAGAGAGAGAGAGAGAGAGAGAGAGAGAGAGAGAGAGAGAGAGAGAGAGAGAGAGATTATGCAAACCTTTACAAACCTGGAGTTATCGTTCCCACCCCGCTGAGCATTTTCATCTTTCAAAATATACTTGGAAGGTTGCTGATTCATAGAGGCCCCAGTGCAGTCCTTCGAAATATGATCGAGACCACCACACTTAAAGCAGCCACGTCCTGCACCCAAACACAAATAATGCCAACCAGATTTAAAGAAACAGACAGGCAGGAAGTTTTCAATTTTTACAGTAAAGTAGTAGTAGAAGTCATTTAAAATCACCGGAGCAGAAGAGGAAGAGCAAAAAGAAAAAAACAGATGCCAGAAGACCTTAACACCAATTTGCAGGTCCCAGTATAAAATAGAAATTTTAAAATGGAGCATAATGCAAGAGAACCCGAGAGATTTCTTGACAATAAATTATAGTATTATTATATAATTTTATCATTAGTTTTTAATAAATTAGTAGTGTCTTTAATTTGGGTAATCTTGGTAGTCTTCAATTTTGTTAATCCTGGCTCTATTGGTTTGCCTTTGATTATTAAATTGAGTCACTAAAATAACGAGCATATTTTTCTGTTGTACGAAAAAACAGAAACTTTTGAGTATCAAAACTGGTTCCCTAGAAATAACTACTGCAGGTACTTCATAAAAGCAACACGATAAAACTATGAACTCATAGAAGAATTAACACTTGGCAGCACAAGGTAATTTTCGGCGACAAAAGGTAAAGTTACAACCCTAACTCCATAATGAATTGGCTTATACCTCTCAAGAATTATATTAACAACAGCCAGATTTTTTTCTATTTTATAGTGTTACACAATTTTAACATCATAGTTGAAAAGGTTGTAATTTAGCAAGAAGAAAAATGCATCTAAAACCAAGAAACAAAAAAAAAACCTAAATAAAAAATCCCTGCCCAATGGGTGATCAAACTGCATCATGTTATATGACATGAAAAACAGGAGATGCACTAAAAAAACTGTGATGAAGATTTACCTTTACCCATTTGATGATCTTTGCGCTGCCTAAACTGTGACCATTTTTTCGCAACACTTTGGCTAAAATCCACATGTATTCTCCGATCATCAATTAAAACATTGTCCATCTGGAAACAAAAAAATATATATTATATCAAACCATGGAAGGTCAGTTTTGCCTTTTCATTGCATATAAGATGCAACCCTAGATCAAATAGAAATGAAGAAATGCAGTTACATCAATAAAACACATGAATGTGCAAAAGCCAAATCCACCCAAATCTAGGGAAGGCACTAGAAATAGTGCAAAAACTCTTTTAAGCTACCTTACTAAATTTAAAAATATAATAGGTAATAAACTTCGTATATGAAATTATGAATTTACTGATTATAAACTTCGTTATTAATTTTTTATATTAATCCTCAAGGGAAGAATATTGAGATCAAGGAAACACCGGCCTAGACATGACAATTGGCCATGCCAGGCCAACCACTGTCCAGCAAGGATAGCCCCAAAACTAATCATGCTGAGTCAGGCCGTGCTAACACAAGTTCCCAGCCACGTCATGGCAACTATAACCAAAATAGGAGCCCAGCAAGGCACCAATGCCCATCCTCTCAAGCATGTCGGCCAGCAATTCCACCACCCTAATTTTCACCATTCCCCTTTCTTTTTCTTTTTTTCTCTTTTTTTACCAAAAAATGGCTTCCATATAACCTTCACCTGCACTACCATGTTTACTCTTCCACCAATGAGTACGTGATTCCACAATTTTCAAAAGAATATTATTTGATTAAGACTCGCAATGAAGATGAAGCAGGAGCTTCAAAATATCTTTAAAAAACCACATGGGTCACATCTGTGCCATATTTGGAGCCGAGTCATGTCAATAGGCCAGCAAAATCAAGCTCCGACACAGCCCGATTATTTGAGTCATGCCAGCACATGGCACAACACTATTCATAATTTCATACATGGCCATGCCATGCCCCATTGTCACCTCTAAACTAGACCTTAAAGGCGCATTCAAATCCTATGTTCTGCCTTGGGAATAAGTGGGAAAAATGACATCTGGAATGGAGATTAGGCGGAGCTGATGATGCCATGATTATCAATTACATTCATCCTTCAATGTTTAACCCGTTTTTTCCCTCCCACTGGAGGAGAATGACGTGTAACGTGTCTTCCCAGTAGCAGATCACAAGAATAGAAGGTTCATCACTCTAAGGGCAGAAGCTAACAGATGACGTAGGGAAAAAAAGGTTTTGAACGATGGGGGCACAATTTGAACTAGAACATAACTTACATTAACTGAATATTTTCAATCAAATTAAATTAATTTAAATAATTAAACACACTAGCTTTTGTATTTAGACAAGCAAAACCATGGTCCAATGATATTTGTGATGTCAGTTTGGAAAAACATTCCCCAATATAGTTAAAAGCTAGTTTAAAAATTATATGCATGTTTATTGTATTTGTTAGATTTCATTTTTCCCAGATTGAATATGATGTTATTCTTAGCAGGAAAGCCCAAAAATGAGAACTTCTCCTACAAGCTCCTAAAGTGTCCCAAAGCCAACAGTACAGATAGATGATAAAATTTGGAGACTAACGCACTTAACCGTGTTCAATTCCGACTTAAAATAAAGAAGTTAGAGCTACAACAATTATCGTCAGAAAAAATTCGAAGAGTCATAGTCAAATCCGGAGCATTGTGGTCAAATTCGGAATAGTTGATCCTTATACTGAAGCTTCCATGATAAGGGAGGAGCTTCTAATCATCCGAAATAAGCCTTAATAATATGGAATAAAAATTCAAGCCTTTCATTAGCACGGAATATGAATTTGAGCCTTTCACTGATTTGAAATAAGCATTTATGATACGGAGTAAGGATCCGAGCCTTCCACTACCACGGAGAAAGAATTCGAGCCTTCCACTAATTCAGATTAAGCCTCAATGATATGAAATAAAAATCCAAGCCTTCTATTGATCTGAAATAAGCCTCAATGATACAGAGTAAGTATCTGAACCTTTCAATGTTTCGGAATAAGTCTCAATGATACAGAGTAAGAATCCGAACCTTCCACTAGCACGGAGTAAGAATTCGAGCCTTCCACTAATACGGAGTAAGGATCCGAGCCTTCCACTGATCCAGAATAAGCCTCAATGATACGAAATAAGGATCTAAGCCTTCTACTGATCCGGAATAAGCCTCAATGACACGGAATAAGAATTTGAGAATTCCACTAATCCGGAATTAGACTCGATGATACGAAATAAGAATCCGAGCCTTCTACTGACCCGAAAATCATCCCCATAATGCAGAATAAGCTTCAAGTCAACTTCGATCCTCCAACCTTCGAGCCTTCCGAACTTTGACCTTCGCTGTTTAGCCTTATATCTACGAGTTCTCTCGCTATTTGTTCACGGAGTGCGTTTTTATTAGTTAGCCATTATCAGAGATGTTTTTCAACACCTGTCGGACACATGTGCTCACAACAAAACGAAAAAAACAATCACAAGCTTCCTTATTTTTCGCGAGAATGTCCAACCACTAAACAAAAGTCGAACCTTCAATAAAAAATGTTGACACTCATAATAGAGAAATAAATGCACAATAATAATGGTCAGGTAAATTTTATCATCCCATAAAAATACTCATCTCTTCCACAGAACAACATAAACCCTAATCACCCAAAATCTAATCGAAACCCCAAGCCCACTAGTCCATCTCCTAGTAATGACAAAACCCCCAAGTCAACACCAACATCGAATCCCCCCCCCCCCCCCCTCTCTCGCTCCGTGATCCCCCCCCCCTATTTCATCGATCGTTTTCAATATTTGTTCCTTCAAATTATCATGTTTGTTCGGGCCGAATAAAAATTATCCTTCTTTTAATATGAAAATAATGGACATCCAATCTTTTTCAAAAATAATGAGTAATTTTGGGTATAGTTATGGATTAACCGCAGCAGGATTGAGACGGCAAATGAAAGAGAGGTTTATGCGAAAGCAAAAGAAAAAGTCGGGTGGATCAAGTTTGCCCAAATTTTGACTATGAATGTCAACAAAAAAAGAAACCAAAGATGCAAGGAACAAGATTATTGGTAGTTTTACATTAGGATAAAGGTAGAGTACCTCCGTTTCCCGAGACTTTAAAGGGAAATCGATCTTATGAGATGAGTCTAAGGATGTTTCTCCCAAAAGGATTTAAGAACCCGATTTTAAAAAGAAGAGCTTTGTAGACTCAAAAAAAATATCATTCTTTTGTTAAGTAAGACCATTTTGTTGAAAAGTATAAACACAAGAGGATTCAATATGATTTCTTCCTTTTGAAAGTAAAGGTTTGATTGAAGTAACTCTAACGTTATGACCTCAATCTTTTTGATACTAACCTTAAATTGATTTTTGACCACAGAGAAAAAAAGAGAATGGTAATAACATTGATTTTTGTTTAAGCAAAAAAAAAAACCATACAACACAAGACCAATCATCAATAAAGAAACAAACCATCATACTCCAAAGATGTTGAAAATATTGAGGGTCCACAAATATCACTATCCGTTTTCAAGCGTTGAGATGTCTTAGGCTGACGAGCGTTGCCTAGCAAAAGCATTTCTAATATATATATTTTTTAAATAAGATTTTATATTCAATTATTAACATTATAACAAGAGATATAAAAAAAAGTAGAAACATTCTACGAAATGTATAATTAAAAAATTTATATAAATTTATAACATTAAAATAGATGAAATGTTAATCTACTCAATATGTTGGCGTGTCATGGAGCACCAAGTGTTGATTGCCGCAAGGAGAGAGAGAGCGCGACGACAACCAGCAATGGCAATGTCGACGATAACAGACAGCGTTGAAAGAGGGTGAAAGGCCTACAAATACAAAATGAGCTGACAAAGAAGATAACACCAATCATCAGGGGATATCGGGCCCCAAGAGGAGATATTGGGATGATAGCGATTGTCGAGAGGTTGCAAATCATTCGCAAAGGGTGAATCAAACCCAGCGAAGATAACCGATGTAGAAAAAAAAAAAAAAAAAAAAGAGACAACCACAAGCATTGAACAAGGCACAAAATGACTTGTTTTTGATTCTTTTAAAACAAATTTGATGCTAAGGCGCCTTACCATGCAGTCATGGCATGAACTCAAATTTGGGCGGCGCCTTTTTTGTGCAAGCTACTACCCAACCATCTCACCATGCCTTGTCACCTAGCAACACTTTGAAAACTATCATGTGAATAAGAAAAATGGAGTAGAACTTATGTATGACTAGTTGGGAAAGAGGCATGTTTGTCTTTGGCAAGTTCATAAGTGTCACAATGGAAATCTTCAACATTTAAATTTTTAAATAACAAAAAAACATAATTTTTAGAACACTAAAAAAGGGATGGAGGGTGATAACCAAACTTTGCCCAAAGTGAAAGACATACTAGGACACAAGAAATGGAAAACTAATAATGTTTGCTTGGTATGGGCTTTAAGATAGTAGAGTCGTCCATGTTTTCTAGCATGTCCAATCCATGTCCTAAAATAGACAATAATCATTGGATAATATTACTTGACAAGATAAATTTTGAATGAGTTTTTGAAGGAGATATGATTGGTGAATAATCATAGGACATGAAAAATAGTATTTGTGTAAAATAAGTGGGGACTTACGTGACATTTCCAATACAAGCCACAACAATGAGAGAACCATCTACAATGGATATTTTCTTATTGTCAGACATAGAAGATATTTGGTAAAAGCATTTGAAGAGTTTGTTATGTGATCAATGGTACCGAATCGGGAATAGCAATTTGTCACCATCTGGGGACCCATCCTACCCTGGTCAATAAGCTTGGATCCTTATTCCGATCATCGAGTCTATTCCGGATCCTTATTCTTAAATCCTTTTCGAGTCTAACAAGGCGAGGACGGAGCAGCATGCTCCATTCCATCCCGCCCCCAGGATAAATTCCGCCTTTAACAAGTATTCCCCATTCGTTACCGTTTACAACCCGATTAGTCGATGCCCTGCCCATGCGCCCACAAATCCTAACAAAATGTTGTTAAGAAGAATCAAACTAAACCTCTCCTAACAATGTATCTATCTAACCATTAAGTTAAATCATTTTTGTTTCATAAGTTCAATTAATTAATATATATACTTACAATATAACATATAAATAATAATATTATTAATAATAAAAAATATAATTTATTTTTAAAACAATAGTAATTACAAAATATATATATTTATATTATAATAAAAAATAAATATACTATTACATTATTCCAATATCAAATGCATTATTAAATTTAAATAAATTAAATTATTGATGCCCGTGTTATTAATATCCCTTACTAATAATACTCATTTATCTCACCTCTAATCCAAACATACCCATAAGGGAAAGATGATTATAAAATTTTTAAAAACTTAAGATTGCCTTTCAACTGAGAACATTATAAAAATTAGCAAATGAATGAAACTGAAGAACAAATGCGTAATGAAATCTCAATCACAAGTTAAATAAACCAATAGGTAAAAAATAAAAATAAAAAACACAGAACGCGCTTTCATGAAAATATTCAAAATTGGATAGTAGAAGTTCATTTATCATAAACTATTCAGACAAAATATATTCAGAAACAAAATTAAAACTAGAATAGTTTATGTTCTGAATATTCCCCTGCCCATTGTTCTAAAATACCAAAATTCTATTACAAAAGAAGAGTAAATGAAAATGTGCACGCTGAATACCATTGTCTGTTCATTCTTCTTTATCACCCCGGTGCCTCCTTTTTGGAAACTCATTATCATCTGCATTTCTCCTTGAACTACTGTCCTCCTTACTCTTTCTCTTAACTCTCTTTCATCCCTCTTATCCCTGTGACCATAATTATCAACATGTCTTTTTCTACAATCCCAATCATCCTTCCTATCACGGTGCCTACACATCAAACCTTCTTCAAACGGTCATTATTATCTTTCTTATCCTCATATTCATTCCCTTTCTCCATGAGCCTTTCTCTATCATTTCTCCTTGGATGCTGTTCATCCTTCTGTATCGCTACGTTTATCACTCTGTCGATGCCACCCATTAGAACCCTCTTATCATAACCATCATATTTACTTCAAGAACTAGCCTCTTACATATTTCTTTCGACTCCACTTTCAGGTTTCTGGTCCCTTGCCTGAGCACTTCCTGAGTGCCTTCATCAAAACTATCATACCTGCAGCAGAAATTTTAGAAAGAGAGAGAGAGAGAGAGAGAGAGAGAGAGAGAGAGAGAGAGAGAGAGAGAGATTATGCAAACCTTTACAAACCTGGAGTTATGTTCACCCCGCTGACTTTTCATCTTTCAAAATATACTTGGAAGGTTTGATTCATAGAGGCCCCAGTGCAGTCCTTCGAAATATGATCGAGACCACCACACTTAAAGCAGCCACGTCCTGCACCCAACAAATAATGCCAACCAGATTTAAAGAAACAGACAGGCAGGAAGTTTTCAATTTTTACAGTAAAGTAGTAGGTCCCAGAAGTTTTCATTTAAAATCACCGGAGCAGAAGAGGAAGAGCAAAAGAAAAAACAGATGCCAGAAGACCTTAACACCAATTTGCAGGTCAGTATAAAATAAAATTTTAAAATGGAGCATAATGCAAGAGAACCCGAGATTTCTTGACAATAAATTATAGTATTATTATATAATTTTTATCATTAGTTTTTAATAAATTAGTAGTTTCTTTTAATTTGGGTATCTTGGTAGTCTTCAATTTTGTTAATCCTGCTCTATTGGTTTGCCTTTGATTATTAAATTGAGTCACTAAAATAACGAGCATATTTTTTTTGCTACGAAAAAACAGAAACTTTTGAGTATCAAAACGTTCCCTAGAAATAACTACTGCAGGTACTTCATAAAAGCAACACGATAAAACTATGAACTCATAGAAGAATTAACACTTGGCAGCACAAGGTAATTTTCGGCGACAAAAGGTAAAGTTACAACCCTAACTCCATAATGAATTGGCCTATACCTCAAGAATTATATTAACAACAGCCAGATTTTTTCTATTTTATAGTGGTACACAATTTTAACATCATAGTTGAAAAGGTTGTAATTTAGCAAGAAGAAAAATGCATCTAAAACCAAGAAACAAAAAAAAAAAACCTAAATAAAAAATCCCTGCCCAATGGGTGATCAAACTGCATCATGTTATATGACATGAAAAACAGGAGATGCACTAAAAAAACTGTATGAAGATTTACCTTTACCCATTTGATGATCTTGCGCTGCCTAAACTGTGACCATTTTTTCGCAACACTTTGGCTAAAATCCACATGTATTCTCCGATCATCTTAAAACATTGTCCATCTGGAAACAAAAAAATATATATTATATCAAACCATGGAAGGTCAGTTTTGCCTTTTCATTGCATATAAGATGCAACCCTAGATCAATTAGAAATGAAGAAATGCAGTTACATCAATAAAACACATGAATGCAGAAGCCAAATCCACCCAAATCTAGGGAAGGCACTAGAAATGTGCAAAAACTCTTTAAGCTACCTTACTAAATTTAAAAATATAATTAGGTAATAAACTTCGTATATGAAATTATGAATTTACTGATTATAAACTTCGTTATTAATTTTTTATATTAATCCTCAAAGGGAAGAATATTGAGATCAAGGAAACACCTGGCCATGCCAGGCCAACCCACTGTCCAGCAAGGATAGCCCCAAAACTAATCATGCTGAGTCAGGCCGTCAAACACAAGTTCCCAGCCACGTCATGGCAACTATAACCAAAATAGGAGCCCAGCAAGGCACCAATGCCCATCCTCTCAAGCATGTCGGCCAGCAATTCCACCACCCTAATTTTCACCATTCCCCTTTCTTTTTTTTTTTTCTTTTTACCAAAAATGGCTTCCATATAACCTTCACCTGCTCTACCATGTTTACTCTTCCACCAATGAGTACGTGATTCCACAATTTTCAAAAGAATATTATTTGATTAAGACTCGCAATGAAGATGAAGCAGGAGCTTCAAAATATCTTTAAAAAACCACATGGGTCACATCTGTGCCATATTTGGAGCCGAGTCATGTCAATAGGCCAGCAAAATCAGGCTCCGACACAGCCCGATTATTTGAGTCATGCCAGCACATGGCACAACACTATTCATAATTTCATACATGGCCATGCCATGCCCCATTGTCACCTTAAACTAGACCTTAAGGCGCATTCAAATCCTATGTTCGCCTTGGGAATAAGTGGGAAAATGACATCTGGAATGGAGATTAGGCGGAGGGATGATGCCAGATTATCAATTACATTCACCTTCAATGTTTAACCTGTTTTTCCCTCCCACTGGAGGAGAATGACGTGTAACGTGTCTTCCCAGTAGCAATCACAAGAAGAAGGTTCATCACTCTAGGCGAAGCTAACAGATGACGTAGGAAAAAAAGGTTTTGAATGATGGGGCACAATTTGAACTAGAACATAACTACATTAACTGAATATTTTTAATCAAATTAAATTAATTTAAATAATTACACACTAGCTTTTGTATTTAACGAGCAAAACCATGGTCCAATGATATTTGTGAGTCAGTTTGGTTATAGTTGCCATGACGTGGCTGGGAACTTGTGTTGGCACGGCCTGACTCAGCATGATTAGTTTTGGGGCTATCCTTGCTGGACAGTGGGCCTGGCATGGCCAATTGTCATGTCTAGGCCGGTGTTTCCTTGATCTCAATATTCTTCCCTTGAGGATTAATATAAAAAATTAATACTAGCTACTTATACGAAGTTTATAACCTATTATAACCATACAACACAAGACCAATCATCAATAAAAGAAACAAACCATCATACTCCAAAGATATTGAAAATATTAGAGGGTCCACAAATATCACTGACTCAATTTTCAAAGCATTGAGATGTCTTAGGCGTTTGAGGGTCCGAACTACACGAGCATTGCCTAAGCAGTCAAGCATTTCTAATATATATTTTTTTTAAATAAGATTTTATATTGCAATTATTAACATTATAACATAGAGATATAAATAAAAAGTAGAAACATTCTACCGTAATGTATAATTTAAAAAATTTAATATAAATTTATAACATTAAAATAGATGAAATGTTAATCTACTCAATATGTTGGCGTGTCATGGAGCACTCAAGTGTTGATTGCTGCAAAGGAGAGAGAGAGAGAGCAGCGAGCGACAACCAGCAATGGCAATGTCGACGATAACAGAGACAGCGATGAAGAAAGAGGGTGAAGGGCCTACAAATACAAAATTTGAGTTGACAAAGAAGAAGATAACACCGAAATCATCAAGAGGGGATATCGGGATGACGGCAATCGCCAAGAGGAGATATTGGGATGATAGCGATTGTCGAGAGGTTGCAAATCATTCGTGCGAGATGAATCAAACCCTAGCCAGAAGATAACACGATGTGAGAGAGGAAAGAATAGCTAGTGAGGACAATCGACAAGCATTGAACAAGGCACAAAATGACATTGTTTTTGATTCTTTTAAAACAAATTTGATGCTAAGGCGCCGCCTGGATCGGGTGCACGTCATGGCATGAACTCAAATCATTGGGCAGGCGCCTTTTTTGTGCAAGCTACTACCCAACCATCTCACCAATGCCTTGTCACCTAAGCAACACTTTGAAAACTATCATGTGAATAAGAGAAAATGGAGTAGAACCTATGTATGACTAGTTGGAAAAGAGGCATGTTTGTCTTTGGCAAGTTCATAAGTGTCACAATGGAAATCTTCAACATTTAAATTTTTAAATAACAATAAAAACATAATTTTTAGAACACTAAAAAAAGGGTGATGGTATAACCAAACTTTGCCCAAAGTGAAAGACATACTAGGACACAAGAAAATGGAAAAATAAATTACTAATAATGTTTGACTGGTATGGTGCTTTAAGATAGTAGAGTCGTCCATGTTTTCTAGCATGTCCAATCCATGTCCTAAAATAGACAATAATCATTGGATAATATTACTTGACAAGATAAATTTTGAATGAGTTTTTGAATGGAGATATGATTGGTGAATAATCATAGGACATGAAAAATAGTATTTGTGTAAAATAAGTGGGGGGACTTACGGTGACATTTCCAATACAAGCCACAACAATGAGAGAACCATCTACAATGACTATTTTCCTATTGTCAGGACATAGGAGATATTTGGTAAAAGCATTTGAAGAGTTTGTTATGTGATCAATGGTACCGAGTCAGGAATAACAATTTGTCACCATCCCCGTGGGGACCCATCCTACCCCGTCCCAAATGGGGCGTGGATTTTTTAAATTTTTCGGGACACGAGATGAAAATATTTTGCCTCACCGGAGTACAAGGCAAGGACAGGGCAAGCATGCGCCGCTCCGTTTACCCGTCCCGCCCCAGGATAAATTCCCGCCTAACAAGTATTCCTCATTCTTGTCCGTTTACAACCCGATTAGTTGATGCCCCACCCATGCGGCTACAAAATCCTAACAAAATGTTGTTAAGAAGAATCGAACTCGAGACCTCTCTCCTAACAATGTATCTGTCTAACCATTAGGTTAGACAAATGAATTATATTCAAATTTAATTTTAAATTTATTAATAGGTTAATTTAAGATTAAGTGATCCAATCAAATATTATTTAATTAAAAATATATTAATATTTACTAATATTATTTATATATTTACTTTAAATTCAAATATGATATACATACCATCAAATGTCAAAAGACTCAAAACTCACTCTCATCATGCATAACTCATCACGTATGAAATAATTGTGGATACTCATATTAATTTGATTCAAATTTAATTTTAAATTTATTAATAGATTAATTTAAGACTAAATAATCCAATAAAATATTATTTCATCAATAAATGCATTAATAATTGAACTAGTAATATTATTTATATAGTTTATTACTTTTAGCCCAAATACAAAATACATATTATCAAAAGTCAAAACTCACTGATAGCATCCTCACCTATCATAGGAGACCCGGTAACAGTGACCATTAAATTGTGTTTTTTTTGAACAAGTCTTTCTTTGACCGAGTTCTATTTTTTCCAAATTCAAATAAGTGCGTTTGTTGCTTTTCTTTAGGAATTTGTTAGCCCTTTATTCTAGGAGTTTGTTGAGGAGTTTGTTACATTGGTTGTGTTATTTATTAGTTTGATGTAATTCAATTGAAGGGAAGGAAGTAATAATATCAATTCTCTTTGGAGATTCTCCCTGGGCTTTTGCATTTACTGGTTGTCAAGATTCTTCCAGGAAAGTAAAGCTCAGGAGAGCATTATCTTCTATTCTTCTCACGTTAATTTCAAGTCCCAGAAATTGCACTTACCATTTTGGTATCAGAGCCAAGTTTCGTTCGCAAATGGTGACCACACGTTCGTCCTTGGAGATAACCCTGCCAAAGATCCTTTGGCCGCCATTGCCGCCAAGTTGGATATTCTGAACGAGCTTAAGGAAAAGGTGACAGCTTTGGAGGAGCAAGCCTCTAAGCCTTACCGAGGAAAGGGAAAAACGCGACAATGGGCGGACGATTCCGAGGATGAGCCGGAGTACCGCCGTATGCGACCTCCACATGCCAAGGTTGATTTTCCTAAATTTCAAGGGGGTGACCCACGTGGATGGATCCTTAAAGCTGAAAAATACTTTCGGTACTATGAGATACCAGACGATGATAAGGTGGATATAGCTTCGATGTATCTGGAGGGAGATGCTTTGGATTTGTTCTCGTGGTTGAACTCCCAGAGAACGATGCTATATTGGCCGGAACTGGTAAAGGCATTCGAAGAGCACTATGGACCCCCGGAATTCTTAAATCCTGATGAGTATCTATGCAATATCCAGCAATCTGGTACAGTCGTCGAATACCGTCAGGAGTGGGCAAAACGGGTGGCGCGCGTCCTCAATTGGCCGGAGCATTGTCTCCTTGGGGTTTTCCTAAATGGCCTTAAAGAAGACCTCAGGTCCGAGGTGAGAGTTCACAAACCTCGTACGGTTTATAGGGCAGCGAGCTTGGCCCTGGAATTTGAGAAAAAGTCAACACATAATAAGAGTCCCCGGCCCAATAGCTATTATTCTTCTTCTTCTTCCCGACCCACGCCTACCGCCAACCCCTCGCGCGACAAGGGAGCAACTTCGACAAACCCAAGTACGACGCCTTTTTCTTCAAGAACTATAGCCGGCACGAAGAAGGAGCCGACCACCATCGCCCCGCAACACGATCCTGGGACGCGACTCGACAACAGCCGCCGCGATAAAGGTCTCTGTTTTCGTTGTGGTGAACCGTTTCGGCCTGGACACCGGTGTTCAACTACTTTCTCCTTGATGGAGCTCGACGAAGAGGGGAATCCAATCTCCAATCCGGAGGAGCCAATAGACGAGGGTGACAAGGAGGCGCCAGAGCCGCGAAAATCTCCTTCAACGCTATTTTGGGAAGGCCTACCGCATCGACGATGAAGCTCATGGGAACCCTGGCTGGCCGTGAAGTTTTCGTTGTTGGTGGATAGCGGTTCGACCCATAATTTCGTCTCGGATTCCCCGGCACAAGAGACGTCCGTGGCAATATCTTCGTTCAAGCTTTGGCGTTCGGGATTGGTGATGGGAGTATTGTACGCCGCAACCGTATCTGTCGTGGCGTTCAGGTCCAACTTCCGGGTTGACAATTACCAGGATTTCTATCCTTTTTCCTTAGTCGGGACAGATTTGGTTTTAGGTATTAAGTGGTTGGCATCTCTTAATACCATCCAAGCTAAATTGGAATGAGATGTTTCTGATTTTCTGGATCAACGGGAAGAAATTTAAATTACAAGGGGTACCAAGGAAAGAAAATCAGGAAGCCTGGTCCGAATACATTGTCCAGGGTTAAGCCTCCAGGAAATCTTATTCCCGAAACTTGGAGGGACTGTTGGACGGCTTTTGTTCTCTATTCGAGGAACCCAAGTCGTTGCCACCATTCAGAAAATATTATCATTCTATAAATCTTATTCCCTGGTTCCCAGCCGCCCAACCGGAGGCCTTATAGGTACCCATTTTCCCAAAAGAATGAGATCGAGAGGCAGGTTCAAGAACTTCTTTCAAAGGGGTTTATCCAACCGAAGTTTTAGCCCTTTTGCCAGCCCTGTTTGTTGGTCAAGAAGCAAGATGATTCTTGGCATATGTGTGTGGACAATCGCGCACTAAATCAGATTAATGCCCGATAAATATCCCATTCCTAATATTGATGAACTCTTGGATGAATTACATGGAGCAGCCTTCTTCTCAAAGATTGATTTACGGTCCGGCTATCATCAAATTCGGGTTCGAAGAAGACATTCCCAAAACTGCCTTTAGGACACACAACGGCCATTATGAGTATGTCGTCATGCCTTTTGGTCTTACCAACGCTCCGGCTACCTTTCAAGCAACAAACCGCACTTATTTGAATTTGGAAAAATAGAACTCGGTCAAAGAAAGACTTGTTAAAAAAACACAATTTAATGGTCACTGCTATGGCGTCTCCTATGATAGGTGAGGATGCTATCACTCACTCTCACCGTATATTATGTCAAACTAGTTAATATTGTATAATTAACTAATAACATTAATTATAATTATAAAAGTATATATATATACTTATCATACCAAAAAAATACATATATATACACTCACATTTAATAATAATTTTAAACAAAAATAATTATATTATTAATCGTTTTAATTATATTAAGAGAAATAAGTTAGAAAAATATGACTTTCCGGATTAGTGCATTACTTATAACATAAATAATATAATAACTATAATATATAATTATACTATTTAGGTTATCACTACTCATGTTATCACTTATTATCGATAATAATTATATTACTTAAGTTAGTATGGGGCCTTGGGGGGTGAGTAGACCTCGAATCTCCCTAGAGGGCCCCATGGCGTGGGTCTTTTGAGGTATATTCGATCTGATTGAAGGTTTTTTGCTTCTTTTGTGGCTTTTGAGGTGCGTGATGACTCTTCCATCCGCTTCTAGGAGGATGCCTGGTGCTTGGAGGTTTCGTTGAAATCGACTTATCCCGAATTGTTTCGTATTGCAGTTGTCCGTGAGGGCTTTGTAGCAAATTTCTACTCGGCTCATGGTTTGGGGGTGCAGTGGGAGGTTAACTTTTCTCGGCCAAGCACAGGACTAGGAGTTGGAGGCGTTTGCTTCTTTTTTTGGAGTGTTGTATTCTACTACCTTATGCCGCAACTATCTGAACCGTTTGTGCAGGTGTCCCGATAAGGCTCAGTGCTTTCATGTGCAGTCTTTTTATTCTGCTTGGTTGCCTACTCTTTCGGGGTGTTTCCCTTGGAAGAGTGTTTGGCGATCTCCCGTTCTCTCCACGACTGGGCTTTCTTTGCTTGGACGGCAGCTTTGGGAAAGATTTTGATTGCGAGATAACCTGCGTGGGCGGGAGATGGTAGTTATTAGTTGTTACATGTGTAAGGCGGCTAGGGAGTCAATGGACTACCTTCTCCTTCATTACCCAATTGCACGTCTTCTTTGGGACTTTATCCTGAGGCTTTTGGCCCATCGTGGGTGATGCCTCCTAGTGTTCATAGGTTTTTCTCCTCTTGGCAAGGACAGATGGGCAAACGTCGAGGTTTGGCGGGCTATTCCTAAGTAAACTATGACTTTGAGCCATGACAATGAAGGCCGGTTCGGCGATAAAAGCCAAGAGACAAGGAATGACCACCATAAGGGAAAAAAAATGAAAGAACTAAGGTTTTTTTCATAACCTAGCTCCGATACCATGTGAGAAATAAGAAAATTTTATTTATTTTGATAATACGTACACATATATATACTTTAAATTGACCCTTAGTCTTACAACAATTACCTCTAAAATGATTTTAGACACCTAAAACTCAAACACAAATACAAATAATAAATAGAATATATAAAAACTTGTTAGAATTATCCCACAAGGAAGTTGTCAATAAAATATTGGCTAATAAAGAACAAAGGTAACCTCTTCTACAATTAATTGATTTTAGGATGGAAGCTCTTGAAATTCTAATATAGTATCAAAACATGAAGAAATGTGTTAGAAATATCTCACATCGGGAAAGTTGCCAACCAAATATTTGTTAATAAAAATTAAAGGTAATATATCCTACAACCAATTGATTTTAAGATGAAAACCCTTCGGAATCCTAATGAAATATTATAATAACTACAAATAATAAATACAACGTAATAACTATAATGTAAGAAACCAAAAAGAAGACTTTCTGTTCACCCGCATTAATGACTCAGATCCAAATCAACTTCCAACAAAATTGCTAACTCTTAGTAACAATCAATATATATATTAAACATAATTGTATTGCTCTAAGGGTCAGCAATCACCACATGAAACATTATAACATAATCAAAATTGCAGTGAACAAAACATCAAAAAGGATTTAAACTAGTGAGAATAAAATCCATTAATCTACATTTGCATCAAATAGTAACATGCGACAGTTGCATCATTGTTTTTTATTCCTTTCAAGCTTTTTTCTTTTTTTATTCTGAGTTCGATTTTGCCTTCCAAGCCAAATGCAACCAATGATATGATGGAAAGACAGCATGCAAAAAACTAGGAGTGGGGTACCAAGTACTATAAGCGATACAAGATACCTTAAAGTATGCTTGTTCACATGATGCTTGGGTCTCAAACTCTACGTAAAAGAAAAAAATAAATAATCATCAGTAAGTCAAATATGATTTACAATGCCAAATAAAATCAATTATGTATGTATTAAAAAGGGAAGCCCTTTTTGTCTCACAATCTCACTATTTGTCTCATCCTTGATCCTTCCTTTGTGATTACTACCTCACAACCTTTCTTTTTTGCCCCTTTATACTGAAGAGACATTATTCATATTTTACCAAAAAGGTCCAATTATTCCACCATTCTTAAAGTTCCTGTCATATCAAGATTTTGGGCACTTAGCTTCTCCAGATACCAACTTCAGTAAATCAAACAACTTTTTTCCGTTTGCTAGGCCATTAATCAAACATATTGAATAGGAGTATAAGTGACAGCCAAACAGAAATAAAATACCAAATACAATTACACTCACCAATGAAGGCATAACACAAACTATCTCCGGTCTTGAAATCACGAATTACATCAGCCCTACCACAATTTATTATAAAATGAGAATTTGATCATTCTTCCGGAACAACAAACAACCAAAAGGCTAGTGTAAATAGTACTCACGATACTACAGTTCCAAAGCGTGAAAATATTGTGTGCAAGTCCTCATCCTGCATTAAAAACCAACCAACTAAATAAACTCTTAGAAAATTGATTTTAAAATTAAAGGTGGAGGCAAGCATTTAGTTTTACACTTACTGCAGAAACAATAATATTTTAAATGTTATTTCATAGCAGACATGCTGATAGGTATGATTTATCGTGGCCCAAATTGGGAATGGAGTGACAATTCCTAATGTATTATTGCATTTAGAACCCACAGTTCTCCTTACTTTTACCAGGCTAACATATCAACTTTTGGTGGGATTTGTGGGCTTGGGGATAGAATCCCAAAGGTACATTTTGCATCAACATTCCAATGAACACATGGAGGGGCCAAGGATCCATCATGTGAATCCCTTGCATGTGACAAAACACCAAAAGATAAGAGGAAGCAATTAATTCCCCTCATCTCTTTTAAACAATTGTATCCTACAGAGACACATCCCCCCCCCCCACACACACACACAAAAATCCCTTCCATATGTAGATGTGCCTGGAACCATATGGGATATGCATTAAAGTGTATACCTGACACATTCAATGTGCGATCAAGACCAAAAACAAAGCTACTCAACGTATCAGGGTTTCTAGGCCATGTACACCTAGCAGGGGTTCTATTAGACTTGATTTGCAATAAAACTTTGTTAGAAGCATCCTTTTGTATCCTTCAATTGTGTCATGCTTTAGACCACAAAGAATTATGTTAAGCTACTTTACTATACATTCATATTTTCTTTCGCGATAAACAAAACGCTGGTTATAATTAAGCAAATTAGGTAATAGGTAACTAAACAACATGGGGCATATACATATTTGTGCTTGTTGTCTCTCACTCTAAGTTAATTAACCTTTCATATTTTAAAATAGAGTGCCACAATAAGATAACAAGAGCTTACCTCAGTAACAGGATTCAGTTTACAAACAAATAACACATTGTCAGGAGGCTTTATCTCTGCTTCAGGAATGTCACCAATCTGTAGGGTATATAATAAAAGAAAGTAGCCT
Source organism: Taxillus chinensis (assembly GCA_023512835.1). NCBI lineage: Eukaryota > Viridiplantae > Streptophyta > Magnoliopsida > Santalales > Loranthaceae > Taxillus > Taxillus chinensis. The sequence goes on from CM042091.1 coordinate 9,518,541, forward strand.
CTATAAATTAAAGCACGACACACGATGGTTTTGAAGTATAAAGTAAACTATTGTGCATGAATACGATACTTACAGCCTCAAGTACAACAGCACTAGAATGTGCTTCCTTTGAATGGATGATCTCATCAAGCTCCGCTGCACCTACTTGCTCATCCATAGGAACCCAGTCATCTTCAAGTCGCACATCATCATCAACCTAAACACCATGCAAAATTAAAAGCTTCTACTACATTAGGTATAATTACTATATTTCATGTAATTAATATTAAGTATACTGTCAATTTAACTACATCGCTCTTTTTTCCTTTCATATTTCACTCACAACAACTAGCTAATTAGTAGGTCAGACCCCCACATCACTACTTACCTCATCTTTTGGCTTTCCTTCGGGAGATGCTTGAGGGATCAACTCAGCAAGTTGGGAGGGATCATCGAAAAGGATCATCTAGTATGTACGTGTGTTTAATACTGTCAAAAGGAGAAAAATCAAAAAAATATTATGAGATCATACAGCACAATACAACCATATTATTAGTGAGATAATCAAAACATATACAAAATAGTTATATAGCTATCCATAACAAGGTTAATTGAGAACTAACCGAACATTTTTATAAGGTCTTCCCTTCTCATCTACATAAGCTTCATTTATCCTTGCCAATGTTTCAAGCCCTTCTGCAACCTCCCCAAAGACCTGCAATAATGAACTCTTTCATAAGTAAAACAGAACTTTTTACCAATGGTAACATAATAATAGGAAAACATTTTCCTTCAACAGGCATTGAGAACATATAAAGTCATAGCTCTCTACTTACCCAAGAAAAAACAAGTCATGGCTGATGGCTCTACCTCAAAAGCTCAAAAATTAGGAGACAATCAGCCTAAGGTTTTATTAAAGCAACAAGATAGTGAAAATTTTGGAAAGGTTTCCTTTTCTAAAATATCATTCTTGCTTCCAAGCACTTAACAAATTAATACAGAAGGATGTACAGTACATAATCAGTAAATAATTTCCATATTCCCAGGGAAAAAACTACTCGTGAGGGGGGGAAGAAGATATTCATTTGACAAAAGATGTGTGAATTATTGCCGCGTGAAAGTAAAATGTATAAAGATAATGCCCAAAAACAAAATCTGTAAATGTGGATCAAGACAGTGGACATGCAGATAAGCTTATTTGCACTCTTCTATCTTCTTTTGATACAATTGTATAGAGAAACATTAACCAGAATTTAGGAAACTTACTGTGTCTCTCATCAAGATAATCTACATCATCATGTAGCATGAAATAAAATACTTTGTGTATAAATATATTGCCAAGTGATTGTAAAATGTATAAGGATAATGCCACAGATCAAAATCTGTAATTGTGGATAAAAAACAGTGGACATAAAGAAAATCTTGAAGCTTGTTTGAACGAGCATTCTTCTATATCTTCTTCCAATACAATTATGTAGAGAAAAGCTAACCAGAATTTAGGAAACTCACCGTGTGTTTCTCATCAAGATAGTCCAGATCATCACGCAGTGTTAAATAAAACTGAAAAGGAGCAAAAATAAATAAATAATGTACACATATAAGCTGATTTCATTTCGAAAGTAGACAATAATTAGTATATTTTACCTGGGATGCATTGAGGTTCTCTCCAGCACTCACCATTGCAACAGTACCTGTCTTTGAATGCTTTATATCGAGATGAATTTCATCGCCAAAGAAGCGAGCCTGATCACCATATAGAAATCTGAAATTGAGCAATTATCCTCACCAACATTAATATCAAACAAAGATTGCATCTCTCACATGACAGGTGGAAAAATTGCAAACATGATATAAGAGAGCCTTAGAAGTTAGAAGAGCATTGCAGAAAAAAAAAATAAAGTTAAAGACACCAAAAAAAAAAAACAGATAACCAGATAAATCCAGTAGTAAGTAGTAATTTCATAAAGCTGATAGCCTGATACATCAGAAAAATGTAGTTTCATACTTGTAAATAGAATCACCACCAGTCCCCATCCCAGTAGGGTCACCAGTCTGCGCAGTAAAGTCCTTCTGTACAGTGTGGAATAGGCAGCCATTATAATATTTAATCCTGCATTAACAACAGATAACAAGCCTCCAGAAGTTAACAACGCTGAAACAACATTGAGAATTCAAATTAATATCAATTTCATAAAACTAACTTCACATGCTATAACCCATGTGCTATGAAGCAGGAAGAATCCAAAATCCAACAGTTAGACCGTGTTTGGGAGAGTGATATGACACAAACTAGATTTTAAGTAACAAAAACAAACTCTCCCGAAAACTGTAAAAGTTTAAGCCAAAAACTATCGCTCCCAATTACCCTCAATGCATAGGAAATAAAATTCAAATTACCTAGAAAAAATTGGCAAGCCTCAAATCTTAAAACGGATTAATCATTGGAAACCCAATTCCAGAATGCACAAAATTTTGAATTCATATTCACATAACAGCTTCAGAAATCAAATTGAGATCAAATCACATATGGGCCTTTTAAGAGTTCTTGTAGAAACTAGACAAGTGGGTAAAGGAAAATATGAAGGGAATAGAGGAACTCACTTGCAGAGCTTTAAGAAGTTCTTGCAGGTCAAGGGACACCGATCTGCGAATAAATCTATGACAATATCTCCTAAACTGGTTACTACCAGAACTGACATCGCCTCTGTTTGTATGAGCAATGAAGAGTTTCAGCTACAGGGCCGGCCCTGGTGTTTGGGTGGCCCTAAGCGAAGTTTTCGAATGGGGCCCTAAGAAGCCGTGTTACCTTGCCGTTGCCGAGTTGCCGTTTAATTCTGCAGACTGCAGAGCCGTCAGCCGTGGACGGTGGATCCGTCTGGCGTCGCCGAGGCGTGGACAGTGGACTGCGTGCTCGCGGGCGGCGGGTCGCGACGTCGCGTGGACCGTGGACGGTGGATCCGTCCGTCTGGCGTCGAGGCGAGAGAGGGACCGAGGGAGAGGTGGTCGCAGATCCGTCGGCGTCGAGGCGACACGCGAGGGAGAGGCGTCGCCGCGTCGGTGTCGAAGCGAGGGAGAGGCGTCGACGGTCGATCCGTCCGTCGAGGGCTCGAGGCCGAGGGAGAGGCGAACTGCGGCGCCGATCCGTCGAGGTGAGACTGCGAGGGGGGCCTCCGATTATCCGTTGGAGGCGTGCGGCTGAGGGAGATGCTGACTGCGCGACGCAAGAGAAGAGATGAGGCGAGGGCCGGCGTTGATTTCCTTTCACGCGGACTAGGGCCTCGGCTCAAAGAGAAAGGGCTGCAAAATTTTGGGGCCCAAAAAATGGGGGCTCAATCGACCGCCTAGGGTCGGCCCTGTTTAGCTATTTCGCCCAACGAGTCGGTGTCGCATACGAGTCCAACACTGACACGCTCACGACACGCGTGCGACGTGTTCGCGATACGCTAGTCAACGTGTCATGACTTTTTCCGATCACAGACGCATCCGACACGAGCTAGCGCTGCGCCGATCGAACCCTGTCCAGCGTCCAGCTTCTCCAACTTTCATGCCCAACTCCCTGCCTGCCGGCTGCCGCTGCGCCTTCCAGAGCTCATCATCGCATCGCCTCAACGCCCCTTGCCTGCTAATTTATTTATTTGACTTTGCTTTGCTGTGTTGTCACTTTCTCACTTGCCGTGCTGTGTGATGGATTTGTAATTTTGTACGGTGGTTTGATGTCAATCATGCTTATGGATTATCTTCATAGGTGCCATTATTGTCTGCTCGTAAATAATAATATACGTATAAATTTATATAATTTGTAACATATAAATCAAATAATAAATAATATATAATTTTGATAGTAATATATTATATATTAATTTATTGGTTATTTGTAATATTGAGTAAATATGTCAAATTATTTATTTAGTTGTTAAAACTAAGACTATAATATTTATTTAACTAATAATTATGTGTTTCATTATAAATTTAATTATATATTATTTATTAAAAATATATATTAATTTACGTATCGAAATATCGATACTTTGAAGAAATGTGTATCGTGTGTCACGTCGTATCGTGTCGCGTGTCGCGTATTCGTGCAACATAGAGTTTCGAGCCTGCGTTGAAACAGGCAATGCACCGTTCGGGGCAGGGCCAGTCTTGGAGTTTGGGGGGCCCAAGCAAAATCTACAATAAGGCCCCTCTACGGAGCCCTTTCATCAATGTCCACACCGGAGCCCTTTCTTCTCTCATAATTCATATATATATATATATATATATATATATATATATATATATACACACACACGTGTGTGTGTAAATTATGTGAATTTTAATAAATGAACCTCATCATCAATGTCCACAACAACTTCCACACTAGTAATTGAATTCAAAAATTCAAAGCACAAATACAAAATTAAACCTAATTTTTGAGTTCAAATCGATAATAATTCAATTTACAAGACAAACTAAAGATGTAAGGCAATTAAGCAGAGGCAACACCGATGGCAATGCGTCTAGGGAGAAGCGGAGTCGGAGAGGCAGGGCTGACCTTCTTTGGCTTTTGAAGTGACGGGACAGCCGAGGGAGAGCCCGGATCCGGAGAGAAGAGAGAGCCGTAGGGGGAGGCGAGGCCGGGAGCGAGAGAGGGAGGGTTATGGACAGATGGCCAATATGCGACAAACAACGCTGGCAACAGTCAAAACTAACCAATTCCACCACCAATTTCATATATAATCAATAAATAGAATATTCCAACAGTCAAAATTCAATACAACAGCCTTACAAAATATTTAATTCATCAATCCGGCACTAACCACAAATAATATATATAGATATACATACATATATAAATATTCATCAAACATCCAACACCTTAAATATCAATTAAGTAATATTAAGCTACGTACAAGTAACATTTAAATGTCAAATTTCTAACATTGAACTACAAACAATATTTCTAGTGTCAGACTATAAATATCAAGCCACAAACAATGTTTCTAATATCAAACTATTAATGTCAAGCCTCCGACAATATTTTAGATGATAAATTAATAATATCAAACTTCAAGTAATACTTCATATTATTAAACTATAATATCAAACTCAAGCACTATTTTCATTATTAAACTAACAATATCATAATTCTTGTTTGACCTTGCTATTGGAATGGTATCAATGAATATGTTATTTTTACTACTAAATCAAATTAAATTAAATTTATCTATATATCTTGATAATTATCAAAATACACATATATAATACCATGCACGACTTCATAATAATGCACGAATTTATTATCTACATATATTAACTATCGACACGCACGACTTAATTTCCATAATCAATTAAGCCCCCCTTTTTAAAAAAAGATGCCCCTTTTCTTTCATTGCCACGAAACCACGCATGTAAAGATGTTCCCTTTTTTTGATTAAGAGAAAATTAAATAAAATAAAACAAAACCCTTGTGCTGCATTGGATCGAACGGATTGTGGAGGCAGGAACATATAGGTCGCTGCCCCCCGTCATGGAGACGCTAACCAGGCTGTCATTCGATAGCCTGGTGTGTTGTCTTATCACCTGGAAGAAACCAGGCCAATTGGTCTGCACGGGTAGAAATTAATAATAACTAATTAGAATATGATAAAAGGGATAACAGGTGCAGTAGCTCGTCTAAGGATTCGGAACCGGTCGAATCACGCCGCACTACAACAATCGCCCAGCCGTATGTATATACACGTAAATAAATATATTTATATAAATACATACATATCCAAACGTTTATGTATATATATATATATATATATATATATATATATATTTAATTACGGTTTGTGTTCATGCAATAGAATAACAAGGAATCAAGAATCACCTACCTCTTGCCTTCCGAATGGATTAAACTCAAGAACAGTCTAGAATCGGCGAAGAACGATGAAGAACGCGAAGAACACTAAGAACTCTCCTCCGACGGCTAGGGTTTCTCAAAACCCCCAAACCCTATTTTTAATTAAAATTCGTCCTCCTCTTTAATAATTTCCAAAAAGCCCTCCTAAATTTTTATTTTTCATTTATTAACCCTCAATTTAACTCCAAAAAATTACTAAATAACCCCTGAAGGCTTCTGGACCTCAAATTAGGCCCAAATATAGTTAAAACGATTGTATTAATGGTCACATTCTCAAAATAACTTTCTTAACATCAAATATAGATTATAAGTTATGCTAACACATATACGGATCCTTACAACAATGAAAACACCAACACAAACACTACTACCAATATCCCCTTTATTATGAATAATCATCACAAGTGGACAAAAAGGAACTCTTCTAACAATGAAAGGTTAAGATGAGCACATTTATGAATATTCACGACGATTAGTTGTACTTGTACTTGCTTAAACTGTAATACCCGCAAAAGTTTCTAGCTATTTAAGCTCTTTATTAAATAGTAATAATAATAATATACTAATAATGTCATTACTAACAATAATTAGAAAGAATATTTTAGATATTATCACGATAAAAATAAGTACTCAATATAGTCATTTAAATAGCATGTGACTAGTAAGTAGCCGTTAGAATAGTAACTAGCCGTTATGAATAGTATCCGTTTGAATTGTTATAAATAGGTATGGGTATGAGATTTTATTTATAAGAGAGTATATAAGTAATAAGAATAATAATAAGAGGTTATGGCATCAAGCTCTCAATTACCGCCATCCGAGAATAGTGTACGAAATGAAGATCGGCGAACAATACGACTTGAAGTTACAAAGCTATTCTTTGCTGTAGATGAGTTAAATGCTCGTGTCCAATGCCTGCAATATAATGCGACAAGACACAGGGAGAAGTTTGAAGTTATTCGTGCGACAATCACGATAATGTTAGCCGAAGGGTTATGTACTTTCCTTGCTTAGAAGCCAACAAGTCATGCACATACGCTAATACAATTCAAGAAATTTTATGAAGACTATAGAATATGATATTAATGTTTATGTTTAGGTTTATAATATTTTATGCTATAATGTTATCTTACTTTATTGTTTATTGATTATGCGATTATATTATTTTATCCGCGTTAATATTAAATACGTTATAAAAATAAAATAGTTTCTTATATGTCATAAAAAGTCTAGATGCTATATATTATGTCATTTAGTTTTTTAAACCAAATTACTATGGGTAAGTAAGTATTACAAGCCTTAACTTTACCAAAAGTATAAAACATAGGTAAGACCCAAAAATTTGTATGAAGCGATTCTGAGGTCCCATTCAAAAATCCATAACTTGAATTACACAAATCCAATTGATATGAAACCAAAGCCCGTTTGTTCATTTATGACTTAGCTAAACGTGTAGAAATTTTGAATTTAATATGAAGTCAATCAATTCTAAAAGTTAAAATACTACACATAGGTTCAATATGAACAGGTAAACATTTTAGTATGACTTTAAAATTCAATAACTTTTGTTACACATATGTAAAAATTATAAAATTGATATCCATTTGTAGATATTTGAGTCAGTAATGCAATATAATTGGTCGTTTGTTAAAAACTACAAAATTAAAAATGTTATAATTAAATTAGTAGGGAGTACACCAATGTGGACTTTTGATGCCAAAGGAACCTTCTAGGTTAAAAAGTCTTAAAACATTTTTTAAATGGTAGGAGGAGATACCCACATTTTAAGAAAGGATAATAAGAGGAAAATAAAGTATTATATATATTTTAAATAATTTAATTTAATGCTAAAGTCAAATTCATACACTATTTTTCACACTATTACACCTACCACCTTACCTATAAATAGCATGCCTCACTTCTCTTCCACAAAGAAGAAAAACGATTTTAACAATACTTTTAAAGTGTCGTTAAATGTAAAAGACGACACTTTTATAAGTATCGTCTATCGACCCGTCGTCATACTATTCGAAGGAAACGACGAGACTTTCAAAAGTGTCGTCAAATGATATCTTTGACGACACTTTTAAAGTGTCGTCAAACAACACTTTTTAATGACACTTAAAAATTGTCACTAATGCTGAAATAAAAAAATATTGTTCAATTTTTTTTCATATATAATCATATAAAAGATAATTAATAAAACTTAATAATTAGGAAAAATACATATTATTAAGCAAAAAAATCATACATTTAAAATCTTCAAGTACATAAGAGTACAAACAAAAATACATGTACTTTTAATAATATTGAAACATATAACAATCAGGAAATCACAACTTAAATTGCCTCAGAGGCATTCTTAATAGTTCCAAAGAAAACAAATCTTTAAGACCAAAGCAAAGAGAATTAACGTAAAAGACCCTGCCATCATATATCGCCTAGCTTGTTCCTGCAACCCCTTCCCTGTTGCAGCTTGCTTTAGAAGATGCTGGCCCTGGGCTGGCATGAGGTTATGTCTAGCCATTTTGCTCGTTGTCGTGTGCAGGCGAAAATGTCAGTTGGCAAAACAAGATCAGGCATAGGTACTGCGGCAGGCGGGGGAAGTGGAGTAGAACTTGCCCCGGGTGGGGTTGGCTTGCTACCCCATGAACACTACAAAATACAAAATGTATTGAACAGTTATCAAACCAAAAAACCCAAAAAAACAGCAAATTAAACCTAAGATCTTAACATCAGTGACAGTGCAATAACGCGGATAATTATCTTACAACAATATCTTAAATTTATTGATGCCTTGATTTTGAAATGACAGTTATCTACTGTACAACAGTGTCCTCCACAAATGATTATTATCTTACAGACCCCTGTCCCCTGTAAGCATTGCATATTATGTAAAAAGTATACCTTAATTTGTTTTCTAAATAATATTGATAGGGAATTTTCCATCTGAATGGCTGCAACAGCTCCAGCATGGGTACTGTATCTTACAAACCCATGTAGTAGGCATGATGTGTCGGTTGATAGCGGAAAGAAACAAACCCAAACCCTCTTGAAAACAATTCCTGCTTCACAACACCACCAGACTGGGGAGATGGCTCACGGTTCTCGGTAGACCAAGTGTTAGAATGGGGAGCCCGCCAGTCATCCACTACAAGGAGCCTGTACTCAGAGAAACAAGCAGACAACAAAACAAGAAAAACCAGTAAGGGAAAATGAGTAAGAGATATAATAATAATATATACATTTTGTCAACACAATATCAATATTATATTAGCAGCATGTAACAACTATATCACATACGTGAACATCTACCATAATATTTAATGTGTTATATTACCAACATGTAACTTGCAGTTAAATCCCATACGATATAACACACTAACATAGCACACAAACTGCCTAACAATTTGTTCATTTTTTTTAATTTGCTGGCAAGCTTTATCCACAAACTGTACATAAATCACAAATTAATACTACTAAGGGATGCAATCACTGCATTCACTCAATATCCACTAGCTCTATCTCTGTAACACAGTTACAGATTCACTCAAAATATTATTTATAGTTATCAGAACGTGTTAGCCAGTTATAACAGTTTTAAAAATAATAGTTATCAGAACGGTTGCTTTTTCCTTGCGCTCAAAGCCAGCCTCGGCACCTCATTAATGGAGCCAGTGCTGTTGGTCTCAACCTTGGTAACTGATGGCAGTGATTGCATGATAAGCCTGGTATGGTCCAAGTCATCTTGCAGGCTCAACTATTTGTCCACTAAGGGCTTTGACTTGGTGTCCCCACTTATTGGTTGAAGCCGTAAAAATATGCTACAAGAGTTGTGTGAAGTGCAACATATGAACATACAATAGTCAGCAACTAATATTTAGCTCTGCAAAAAAGCTAGCACATGGATAGATGTTTTAAAAATTATTAGCACACCTCAGGCACTTCAACAATCTCTCAGAAGCAAAAACCTCTAGCAAGGGCTGCTGCCTGCATAGCTGCACCCTCTGTTCTAACATCCCCTGTGGTGCATAGAAGTCAGGCGTATGATTGTAATCAAACCATGATGGATCTATCATTGAAGGACTTCATCCAGATTTAATAAATCTAGGTACCTTTCCATGCCTTACTAGGCTAGAGGGCAGTAAAAGCTGTTTTGAGGGGCCTTTTGCTTTGCTTTGTCATCATGCAAATCCAACTTTAGGACAAGCTTCTATAGGAAAAACCAAAAGGGGAAATTACATTCCAAAAGCATATTTATAAAAGAGGATAGCATATCTCTCTAAACAATAATATAAAGAATCTTTAGATTAGAATACCTTTCCTTGTGGTACATCCATTCATATACGTACTTTAGATTAGAATCTTCCGCACAAAAGAGAACTGAAAAATTATAAAGAAAACAGGGAAAAAAATATACAACGATTATTAATTAATCATGTCTATCACATTATAAAAGTTATAGATTGGAGATTAAAAATAAGTAAAACTGAAATAAAGTAGTCACTAAATTTAATCATCAGATTTGAAATTAGTTGATATCACAGGAAACTGATGCGCCAGTAATACAAGAAGCCAATAAGCTTTGAAGGGTGGTCGGAGGAGTTTATTTGTGTTCATGAGAAGGTTTTTAAATAAAAATCATGGCATTTATAAATTATAAACATAAATAAACATCCCAGAACACCCTCTTAATCTCAACAGCTCACATACATAATAACATGTACACTTCAAAATTAATGAACAGATGAATTAAGGAAGCTCAAAACTAGACCGAAAACATCAAAATGTTAAGGCCCAGTGGAAAATGAAAATGAGTTCCACTTTGAAAATAGATTTCCAGAATATATTCAATTCACATGGGTTCCAACAACTTGATCATGATATAAGTACATAGAAGCATTCTCCTGATACTTTCATTTTATATGGGTTCTAACAAGCTAAACAACAATTGTAAACACATTTTTAACACATGCGAATCAGATTAGAAGAACAGCAGCACGCACACAGCTATCATTCAACTGAAACAAGTCAAACAGATTTTTCCATGCCCACGAGAAAGCGAAAAAAAAAAATCATACCTAATGAAGGACTTTCCCTTGTAGGGCTTGTCGTACGATGACCACGAATTGCAAACCTTGAACGAGAACAGACCCTCGTTTCCGCCGTGGAAGTAGAGGGAGTTGGATTGGGGATTGAAGGCCTCATGCTTGTATTCGTTAATTGCACCGCATGCTAGGGTGATGAAGCTCGAGACCAACACTAACCACTGCGACTGCAACTTAACGACGACCAAAACTCCAACCCTCCATCCACGAACATATTTCCCCGCAATAATAAAGGATAGAGAGATAAGAAGTAATTTCACTTTCACCACATACCCTAAATTCCACACTTCAAATTGATTTCTAAAAATCCCTAAATTTAACCCTAAGTTTGCTAGAGCACAGATTTATGGATCATGAAGCAAATTCATAGCAACCTGAGTGGGAGACGAAGAAATTATGATTTCAAAGCAAGCTAATCATAGGAACTCTAAATAAGTGAGGTGAGTAAATTTGTCCCTACTTCCAATCTCAAGACGAACTGAAGAAGGAAGGAAGAAAACAACGACTGCTACTACTTCCGACAGCCGCGACTATAACTGAAGGGTGGGAGAGGTCTCCGCTTTGCAGTGGTGGGGAGGGGTCTCTGATATGTAGCGGTGACAGGGATGAGTGAAGAAAGAGGGCTCACGATCTCCTCTTCGGCCTGGGGCTGCTGGTAAGGGTGATAAGAACCGAACCAAAATAAAAAAAAACTGGTTTTTAAAATTATATTGGTTTATTTGGATTTTATTTTTTGAGAACCGATATTATTGATTCGGTTTACGGTTTTGTGGGTTTGGTTAATCGAACCGACCGAACAGACGTTATCACTTTGGCACGTCGGCACTTTTCGCTTCCCAATTCCAACACATCCCTTAGTTTTGCGCTTTCTCAAAGTAAAAAGGCCAAAGGTTGACATTCCCACTTATCTCTGTCGGATCTACTCGTAGAGTCGCAAACTTGACCGATTGGTGATAATGTTTCAGAATTAAAATGAATGTATTGTTTATTTGACGTTAAAATTCAAAAACCAATTCAAACGGATAAACCGAACCGATTTTTTAGCACCGAGAACTAAACCGATGGTTTTTAATATTTATTGGTTGGTTTTGGTTTGGATTTTTTCAAACCGAATGTCATTGGTTTGATTTAAAAATTATATACAAACCGACCGATACTCACCCTACTAACTTTGGTCGCGTTGCGAAAAAAGGAGCCCGTCATGAAAAATAGTGCGCATATTTGATGACACTTTGTAAAATAATGTCGTTATTAATAATATTGATGACACTTATTTAAAAGTGTCATTAATTAGTTACTATTTAATGACTTTTTTTAAAAATCATCGTATCTTTTTTTAACGACATATTTAAAAAGTGTCGTTAAAAGAGTAAAAAAAATGTCATTATAGTCTGTTTTTCTTGTAGTGTCTCAAGCACTCTTTCCATTCAAATAAGCTACAAAACTCTCCTCCAAATACTCCCCAAAAAGTTTTATTAACACCCCAATAGTCCTCCAAGCCTTCTCTTCTCTCAATCTTCCTCTCACCTGTTGGAAGTTCTAAAAGGTAAATATTTCAAGCATATATTAATCATGTTCTTGGAAGTCTAATCCTCTTCATACATATATATTATGGATGGTCTTGCCCCTCAATATATATATGTATATTTATTAGTGGCACTATGTTCGTGGTGTTGGCGGGACGTTTCTCAGTGGCACGATTCAGGAATATATTTGTGCTACGTAAAAGAGAGGGGTTGGTTGAAAGCGTAGATGGTGCATAGCGGAAGGTTTCAGGCATTTCATGGAGGAAAACGGATGGAACCCCTTCGGAGTTCAGACGTGCCGACCCGGTTGAATGCGGGGAGCACGCCGCTAGTTGATGACTTGACGTTGAAGAAGGGATTTGGCCATCCTTACACAAACTGGTTGGGAACTGGAGCCGTTCTCCTGATGAGCCCAGTGGCGGGCGAAACCAGTCTACGTGCGCTTCAACCCTCAAAGGCTAAACTTAACGGACCGTGGATAGAGAAGTTAAGTGCCGCAATGGGTTGAGAGGCGTAGGAAACCTGACCTCATGACAAGTGGTATCATAGCCGAACCGGCCTATATCCTAAAGACTCGCCGAGCACTCTCGCGAGTAGCGTGATCCCAAGGTGGGAGCTCACAGAGGTGAGTCGACCGATAGTGTCTTGCACGCCTTGCGTCCATATAGTTGGAGTATCCTAAAGTGTGATACAAAGTTGGGCAAGGAAGTACGAAGGAGCGCATCGGAGCGATCTTGGAAGCCTCCTATCCTTTGGACATTGGGCGAGCATCTTGGTAAAGGTGTTGCAACCTGCGGGGAAGCAATGTCCAAGCTGTTGACATTAGGCGAGTGGGAGGGCGTCGAGGTAACGATGTCATCGCCTGCGGGGAAGCAATGTCGACAAACGCAACGAGGACGTTGCGAGGATTGGGTGGATGAGAATGTCACGTCCCGAGCAGCGTGGTGTTGGCGGGACGTTTCTCAGTGACACGATTCAGGAATATATTCGTGCTACGTAAAGGAGAGAGGTTGGTTGAAAGCGTAGATGGTGCGCAGCGAAAGGTTCCAGGCAGTTCGTGGAGGAAAACGGATGGAACCCTTTCGGAGTTCAGACGTGCCGACCCGGTTGAATGCGGGGAACACGCCGCTAGTCGAGGACTTGACGTTGAAGAAGGGATTTGGCCATCCTTACACAAATTGGTCGAGAATTGGAGTCGTTCTCCTGATGAGCCCAGTGGCAAGGCGAAACCAGTATACGTGCGCTTCAACCCTCAAAGGCTAAACTTAGCGGACCGTGAATAGAGAAGCTAAGTGCCGCAATGGGTTGAGAGGCACAGGAAACCTGACCCCGTGACAATATATAGATTATTATTATTCCATGGAAGGCAAAGCCTCCTCATATATATATATATATATATATATATATATAGTTTTGCCCCTCAATATATATATGCATATGATACGTATATATGTATATATATATTATTATTATTCCATGGAATGCTAAGTCTCCTCATACATGGCTTTGTCCCTCGATATATAGATGTATATTGTATATTATATATATATATATATTATATATGTATATATATACATATAAATTATTATTATTATCATGATATACTTATATATGTCTCTCAATATATTATTTATGAATATACTATTATTATTAAAACTAAAATATTAACTTTTAAATTTTGTTTCAAGGTTGATAAACGTGGAAGACAAAAAGATTGTAAGGATCCCCTCTCCCTTTCCTTACCACAATCTCCGACGTGGAAATTCATATCCTATTTCTTTTCTATATTTCTATCTCAAAATTTCTCCTCATAATATTATTTTAAAAAGAATTAACTTTCTTTGGCACTTCTTGGAAATTTGGTAATCTAATTTATTGAATGGTGAATACCCCTTTTACTTATCAGGACTATTATTGCAAGACCTTCTTTTATGTTAAAATTTACTATTGATGTGATTGTTTGAAAATTTATGAAGATATGTTTTATGTTTGACAATATGTTTATGAGTGGTTCCAGAAAGACCTCCAATGCATTGGGTAAATAACATCACTGGAGAGTGTCAATCTAGTTGATAACAGGTTATGCAAGACGTCTGGGTGGTGAACCTAGATGAGTAGATATTCTTATTCTTCCATAGGTTGATTATTCTCCATATATTATTCATTACTTTTAACCTTACTATGCTATTTGAGCTCATTTTCTTTCATGTTTTCTTTCCAACCCGAGGGAACTAGGAGAAAGCAAAGATGCTAGGATAATAGTGTCCAGAATGCTTGGAATAAAATCATAAGAAGATTATGCATGTAGTATTTATATGTCATGTAAATTATAATGGGTTATCAACACCTAGTCTCTAAACGCTAAACCTTAGAGATCTTGTGATGAGTCTTGATGTAATAAATAAACCATCGAATTTATGTTAAGCAATAGATTACTATTCATATAATTGTGATATCTTATTTGTCTAATGCACCCGGTCTGGAAGTCTAAATTTGGGGGCGTTACATAAACAACCTAATATTCCTATGACAGTTGTTGACAATGGAGTAAATAGACCAAAGACTCAATCCGAGTTGTCAACAGAAGAACGGGGCCTAGTTAAGGCTTTAGTTAAGGCAATGAGATATCTATAAGTGTTTTTGGATCATGAGATGTTTTGTTGATGTTCAATACTATAGTTCGACAAAAGTGATCCGAAATAAATTGTACACTCTCTATGGATGGAATAAGGAGCAAAAGGGAAATAAAAAGTGTATGCTTATATAGGAATTTGAGCTTTTCAAACACAAGCTAAGTGAGCATATTAAGAGCATTTACAAGAGGTATACCAGGCCACTACTTAAACTAAAGTTTCATGATGAATTCTATTGCACTGAAGTTATAAACGACAAGTTTATGCGGTCTCTAACTAAGAAATTCTATGCAAAGATGGTTAATATGAAAGCAATTCGACTTGGACCAAAATAGCTCTTGATGAGCTAACCTAAAAACCATCAAGGTACAATATCAATAGTTTAAGCAAGAAGAGAAAATCACCGAGAGGGAAGAGTATAGATCGAAAAACAAAAAGAGTAAACTTAATCCAAGATATTGACTTATCAAATGAAAATAGTGAAAACTCAAATAATGAGAATTCTCTAATAGCTATTATTAAGGGGAAATTTTGAAAATTGATCGCAATAAATAAAATAAAGAAGCTTGGAAAATCTTCATCAAATAAGGATGAAAACACTATACTATGATTGTAGGAGTTTGAGACATTTTATTATTTGATTAATACGACAGAAAAGAGAGCTAACGAAAATGACAAAGGCAATAAGAAAAGGCTACCTTCACAAAAAACCAACTATAGTAACAATAGAGTACAATGACAATAGTAATAAGGACGTAAAATAAAAACACGTAAAAGATATTTTATTTTAATGTAATTGAGTATCAGTTATATAGTTCTATAGTAAAAAGTTTTAAATATCAAATTTAAAATCAACCATCAAACAAGTGAAAAATGTTTTTTAGTATTTTGAATATAGAAAACCGCCGAAAAAAGCTTTGTCATTTTTTTTTTCAAATAATCCTATTTTTTTCAAATAATTTTATTTAAAAAAAAATATTACCAAAACAAATATTTATTTTTAAAAAATTAAGGGGTGTTGTATACTGAAATGACAAGCAAACCCTTTTACGGGACGATGAGAGAGAGAGAGAGAGACAGAGGGGGGAGGGAGAGACAGCAGTGATCTGAAGTCACATGGACTTGGAAGCTTCGCGACATTGCCGGAGAAGACGACGATCGTTGTTTTAGTTTTTTGCTCCGGTAAGGAAACAAAGGAAGATGGCTTCGTTCAGTCCGAAGCGAGCCTTGGCGG
The DNA here is from genome assembly GCA_023512835.1 of Taxillus chinensis. NCBI lineage: Eukaryota > Viridiplantae > Streptophyta > Magnoliopsida > Santalales > Loranthaceae > Taxillus > Taxillus chinensis. The sequence continues at coordinate 9,534,911 of CM042091.1, forward strand.
AGCTCCGGCAATCGAGCTCCATGGGGGCCCGAACGGTGTCGTCTCCGATGAAGCGCGAGCGAGACGAAGACTCGTCCCCGTTGATTCCGGAGGACCTTCGCGACGACGACGATCGACACTCCTTCAGAGATCGCGACCGTCCGTTCTGGTCCCGTCTCCAGCTCACCTTCCCGTTCTTCGGCGACGATCCCGCCAGGGTTCCTCCGCACGGTTCCAAGATCTCGCTCTTCCTCATCTTCATCGTCCTCGTCGCAGCCTTGATCTCGGTTTTCGCTATCATAAATCACCTGGTGAGTCCATTTGTTGTTGCCCCAATCCACTAGTTTTTTTTTGTGTATGATGATGTGTTTGTTTCCATGGGCTACAAAACAATGAGATGAAATGTCGGGAGCCGAGGTTTCTGATTCGTTGCCTTTGTTAAGATTACTAAGACATTATTATTGTTAGTGTTATTATTCTGGTACCTTGTTTTACCTCAAGATGTAATATGTATTGTTTGTCTCCTGGTTATTTAATAATTTCATTCCTAGTTACCTCGAATGTATTTTTCCATAAGATGCAAAGAGGTTGTTTGTGGGAGTTTTGTTTTGTCAATAAACCCTAAACTTTGAGCTTTCCCTTTTTGAAAATTGTCTCAGTTATAATTTTCTATTATAATTTCGTTTCACTGACTTATGCAATTTGTTGTAGAATGCTCCATATTTGTGTAAGAAGGACGGCATTGTACTTCACTGCCCTCGCGTAAGTACTTGAAGGATTTTATTTTTTAGATTTCCTTCTTAGTATGTTGGGTCAGATCATGTCATTTCTACTTACATTTGTCGTCTATCAGGTTAAGGAGCCGCCTTCGCTCTGGGAGAATCCTTATTCAGCTACCACGTCTTGGAAGCCTTGTGCTGAGCGTCGGCTTGGTGGAATGTCAGGTATTCTGGCTTTCTGATCAAAAGTGAATGCTGAATTTATTTATTCTTCTTTAACTCCATCTGTACATTGGTTATTTCATATGAAATGACATGCATATGACACTCTTGAATGACATGCATATTGGTTATTTCATATGAAATTATTTGTAATCATTTCTTTAGATGTTATATTGTGCCCTTAATTATTCCTATCTTCATGTAGATATTCTTTCCGAGAATGAAACAAATGGATATGTATTTATCCATGCTGAGGGTGGGCTAAATCAGCAAAGAATAGCTGTAAGATGTTATTCTTTTTCAAATGTGACTTCTTTTTGTATGCGTGTGTACTGTGCAGATTTGGTTATCCATTTATATAGCATATATGCACATGAATATGTGGATCTTTGAAAATTCTTCTTTTGTTGAGTATAGAACATGGTTTGCTTTTTGGAGTTAACTATTTAATTTTTTTTTTGTTTGATTATATTATTCATTGATGTGATGGTTTAGCAGCCCAGTCTTTTAGCTTTCAAGAGTCTAGATGTAATTCTGTGTTTTAAATTCCTTCCAGGCTATTCTTGTTTAAAATTCTACAGAACCATCGTAGAGCCTTTATGCATTCTGAAAGCTCTTGATATTTTGTGAGAGGGAGACAGAGAGAGTGTGTAGCGGGTTTGAGAAGAGAAGATGTTTTACCCTAGGCCACAATTTATTTATTTGTATCACTGGAATTACATCAGAGTGAGCCCAATCCCATTTCACAAATATCGATAATTAATAATTGATTAAAAACAGGTATTACTAGCCCACATTCTAGCAAGCCTTCTCAAGTTAGCTCGGATGCCTAACTCGCTTCAAATAAACTTGATTTGCTTTCCAATAGTTGTCTTTGTAATAATGTCCGCAAATTGGTCATTGGTTTGAACATGCCCCAAAAGAATGAGATGTCCGGAGTTGTATTAGATTGCGTGCTTTCCTGCTGCTTTTGTGGTCGGCGGTCACTATCTTTGGGGTACTACCGTGCAGTGGGCGGTATGTTTTCGCGGTATGTCCAAGATTGGAAATTGAAAATTTTTGTATTTTTTTTTCAATAGGTTGTATTCGCTGGCAAGGATTGCGGTCGTTAGGCTATGTTGGCGCCCTAATCGGGCATGCACTCTTACTCTCTTTTGATGCTTGTTCGGCTTGGGATATTTCTGTGGCATAGTGTGTTAAAGGTGCGGGTTCTGTCTCAAGTAGCCTGTTTTGCTTGGATTGCGGTGTTTGATAGGATTCTTACTGCTGATAACTTGTGATGTCGGGATTTCGTTCTTGTTAGATGTTGTTTCATGTGCAAGGCTTTAGCGGAGTCCGTAGATCATTTATTCCTTCATTGCTCATATGTTAGGGAGCTTTTTAAGGCATGATTATGGGCTTGTTTGGTCTTTTTTGGATGATGTTGTCATCCTTTCGTGCATTGTTTGAGTGTTGACTTGGGGGCATGGGGCGGTGTTTGGTGGCATAGAGGGTTGTCTATCATTGCTTTCTTTGATGTATTTGGCATGAGCGAAATGCCTATGTTTTTGACGATAGGGAGTAGTCTACTTTAGAGATCTCTCTTATCTTTTTTCGGGATTTGAGGGAATGACTATTTATTTTGGATGGGTTAACCTTTTCTTCCATTTCTAATGTTTTTCATGGCTGTTCATTTTGAGTTTGTTGTTGTTTTTTCGTTTTTCGCGCATTCTTTGTGTGCGATTTTTCTATTTTAATAAAATTTCTTATTTATCAAAAAAAAAAAAAAAGCTTACCTCAATGTGAATTATTTCATACGTGTAAAGTTGATTGATAATTTAACTTTAGTTTGGCCTTTTTGCAGTAGATCCTATCTTAATGAATGTATGTCATGGTCACATGGTTCGAATTCTGAAAACCATTAATTTGTTTTGTTTGGTAAAGCAAAGAATAAAGATTAATTGGTATAACTTTTTAAAATTATTTAATAAATTTAAATATCAAAATATTATAAATATCAATAATTTAATATTAAAAAAATAATTTCAACACTCAACTGCAAACATATTTAACACAAAAGGCAATACAATCAAGGTGAAACACAAAAGAGAACTAAGTTTAAACTTTAAACAAATGCAAGTTTTAAGGGAAAATAAGTTTTTTAAAAATGTCTTCAAATAGTTTATCATTCATCGCCATCACTATCATCTTCCGCGTCCGTGGTTTGATCTTCATCTCATTCTTCAAGAATAGAATTGAAACAAGAGGTGAAGAGACTGGAGATTATAAACTCCATTCAGAATTTTTTTCTTAATTGAAATAGAGATGAGGAGGGGACAAAGTAGTGTTGCCATTGCTCGCTGAGTTTCCAGATGCAAGAAGATTGTGCCGCTACTTGAGCTGTTGGGAGATCAAGCTACTGTTCATGCCGCTGGGAGATCAGGCTGCCTTATGTGCTGCTAGGAGAATACATGCACCACTCAGGCTGCACTTTAAGTCCATTGGCTAGGAGACAACCCTCAATGCTCGATGCTTTTCTTTTCTTACTGAAGATCACGTTGAGGGTTTCCAAACTCCAGATGCAGTTTTTTTGTTTTTTGTTTTTTTAAAGCCCCAACAAAATGACGTTTTGCCGGGGCACCTGAGTTTTTTTTTTAAAACAGACCTGTAATCACTACAATAGGTGATTTACCCGCGGATTAATCTGTTATACACCAATTAATCATTTATTTTTTTCTTGACTATCAAATTGAGTAACTACCAAATTTCAGGTAATTGCAGTTAATAGAACACTATGTAATCACATAATCTCAGTTGTGGTACTAGCCATAGATCGATGCTCCTTGATTGGTATTACTATACCAGGCAATGCATCATAGTTTTTACTCTCCTGTGATTATTTTGCCTCATGAAATAGCATAAGTGGAAGTGGATCTTCTAACAAAAGGCAAGGCTGCCCAATCAGCATCACAAAGCTTGGTGGTTATTGTAGTAGCAAACTGTAAGGTTAGTGAAGCAAATTATAAGTCCCTTGTGAAGGAAATAGTTCACTGACCTTACTTGAATCACTATATAGTTTTAAACATAACTCACAAATGAATTAGGTTTTGACCGCTTTTAGTAGCATACTAATTTTTTTTGCACCTAAATTTAGGTGTCTCACTTTTTTGCTGCTGGATCATGAAATTGCGGGAAACTACTTAGACCTATGTCTCTTACAAATGCTTATGCTTTCCTGACAGGGGACAAAAAACTTTGATTTCCTCTCTCACATCTCATACTGTAATGCCGCTCATTTGGAATACCTTCTTATTGTCACTTGCTACTTTCATTTCTTTGGCCTAATCAGCGCACAAACTGTATTGATACTTGCTTGCACTTGTCTGCATGTTGAGCTCCAGCATCCTAATAAATTTAATTTCTATTCTTATTTTTCCCGTGCAGATATGCAATGCAGTTGCTGTGGCGAAAATAATGAATGCCACCCTTATTTTGCCATTGCTGAAGCAGGACCAGATCTGGAAGGACCAGACGTGAGATATCTCAATCAATATCCTTGCTTATTTTGGTTCATAAACAGTAAAAGGATATTTTTATTCCATGTTACACAGTAGTATGTATCACTGTTGCATAGCATAAGTTTCCATTACAAATATAGGTGGTGCTTTCATCAATGTTTATCGAAATTATTGTTGTCATTAAGGTGATTAGTTGTATTCTCATGTGAATTTCCTGTCACTCTTTTCTCATCCTGACTTAACCGGCTGCAGGAAATTTGAAGACATATTTGATGTTGACCATTTCATTGACTACTTGAAGGATGATGTACATATCGTTCGTGAAATCCCTAAATGGTTTACAGACAAATCGGAGCTGTTTACAAGTATTAGGTATGCTTTCTCTCCTCCATGTATTAAAACCCTACGTATATTAGGTTTAAATTGAGTGAATCACGCCAAAACCTATTTAGCGTTGTAAAACTTTTGTCATCAACTCTTCTTAAAAGTTGATAAAAAAATAACTCTTAAAAAATAGAAAAAGAAGAAGAAAGATTTCGAAGTAGATACCTATGATCTTTGGGGTATAATTTTAAGGTGGCTAAGTGAAAAATGTAGTTGATTGGCTGGATTTGAAATTTGTTGGATGATAATTAAAAGGTTCGTTATGTTTAGGCCTGCCCACAGTTACTTGTTCAGACTTGGTTTTTGCTTGCTGTAAATTTCATTCCCATCTGTTATTCCTCTCATTTGAGGCCTTGTATGATTCTAAGGTGTGGTAGAGATTGGCCTCAGTTTCTTCATATGAAATTTTGTTGTTTGAAGAATTTCTCTTAATTTGTTTTTTTCTGTAAATTATTTGATTTATGAATATCAAATATGGGCATACTACAGAGCCTCAAATTAAACTTCTCACAAAACTAAAGTACCAAAGGTTTCACACTTGGCTGAAGCATTGTTTAACTTATCTCATTTCTCTTTGCCTGATGACCAAGAATAAATAATTTCGTTAAAAGAAACTAAATAATGGTGGTATTTTTCTTTGTCTTGCTGCTTCAATGGTGGTATTTTTACATGATAGAAAAGATGACAACGGCAGTTTCTGAGATCTATCGATGCATGTTTTAAGCAAGAGTTAGATTTAGAGTTAGCTTGATCTTCACAGTTAGATTTTGTTAGACTAATTACGTTTGCAAATTCTGATACTTACAATGTCATAAAAAAAAAAGTCTAAATCGTAGTGATAACCATAGTTACTAAGACTAGACGCAAAAACCAGGCAGGCGCAAGCTTTGCGCTTTGTTTCTTGCTAGGCGAGGTGAGGTCTTTGAAGCCCACAAAAAGTGTACCTTTGGGTCTTGGGTATTTTTCCTGGGCTCATGGCACACCTGAGGAACCTACGAGACCTCAGCACTATATGTATATATATATATATATATATATATAAGAATACAAAGCGGAAGAAAAAGAGGAAAAGGCAAAAAAACAAAAGAGTGTGGTTCCAGACCCAGTCCTAGGTCTTGTCGGCAGTGCTAGAGCAGCCCCAGCCTCTCTCCTCTGGCCACAGGTTCTTCTTCTTCTTCTTCTTCTTCTCCTTTGCTGCTGCCTTAGTTATTAAAGGCACAAGGTTGACAGCCCCAGCCTAGCTTTCCTCCGGCCAGATTCTTCTTCTCTCTTCTTTTTCTTCTCTCTGCTGCTGCAAGCCTAGGTTTTTTTGTTTTTTTTTTTTTTGGCGGCTGATGTGAGATGTCTCTTTTTTTTTGTGGCTGAGAATCTAAGATATGTTCATTTCTTTTTAGGCTATTATATATCTATAGTCAATGTGTGCCTTGCTTTATTCAGCCTGTGATTTTTGTTTTTGTTTTTTTTTGTTTTTTTGTGCCTTTTGCATAGGTCCCGAGAGACCTTTGCATCTCGAGTGTGCCTTGTGCCTATAATAACTATGACTGATAACTAATGCAAAGACTTTCCCAACCACAAGCCGTATTCACTTGCTTTACCTAGCGCTCTCTACTTTTATTGGTGTATGAACCCAGGCTTATAAATTTACCAAAGTCCTTTGTGAGTTTATTGATGAAGTAAATGATGCCTGTTGCCTTAATGTCTGACAGGCGGACAGTGAAAAATATTCCAAAATATGCTCCAGCACAATTCTACATTGACAATGTTTTGCCTCGCATCAAGGAGAAGAAAATAATGGCCTTAAAACCTTTTGTTGATCGGCTTGGGTGAGTGCCGGATATGTTGGCTATACATTACACTTGATTGCTTGAGGTTTTTTCAATCTCATTTTAGATATTAACTATGCTCTTTAATTCCCCCCCCCCCCCAGGTATGATAATGTTCCTACAGAAATTAACAGGCTAAGGTGCCGGGTGAACTATCATGCTCTGAAATTTCTCCCTAAGATTGATCAAATGGCTGAATTGTTGGCATCAAGGATGCGAAACCGCACTGGTGGTCCAAATCCGTACATGTAAGTAAACATGGTATGTTATTTCCCAAAAGTTGATCGAATATATATTTTGTATTATTCTTCCCCTCTTACTTCTTAAACGCCTTATACAGGGCTCTTCATCTTAGATTTGAGAAAGGTATGGTAGGCCTTTCATTTTGTGATTTTGTGGGGACTAGAGAGGAGAAAGCTACAATGGCACAATACAGGAAAAAGGAATGGCCGCGACGATACAAGGTAACCTAGATCTACGCTGGTTAATTCTTGTTTTTGAGATTGTGTAGTGATTCATCTAATCTTAGAGGGGAAAAGGGGTTTGTTTAAGATGGTTATGCGGTGACATGCAGAATGGTTCCCACCTATGGCAATTAGCCCTGCAAAAGCGGAAAGAAGGGCGATGTCCCCTGGAGCCTGGGGAAGTGGCTGTGATTCTTAGGGCTTTGGGTTATCCTAAAGAAACACAAATTTATGTTGCTTCTGGGCAGGTCTATGGTGGACAGAACCGGATGGCTCCTCTCAGGAACATGTTTCCTAATTTGGTAAGACCTTATACCAATTTTCTTTTCCCATTCATATTACCCAAGGAAAATGTACAATTTTCTTTGTTCATCTTAAGATGGATTACCTTTTCTTGTTTACTGTCAATATATGATGTTCACAAACAAGAAAAGGAGCTCCAAATTCAGACAAACAATGCTAAAAGTATGTATGCTACTCATTTTTGTCGGATGTTCATTCTATTTGATATCACCAGAAATCGTTAGCTCTAAACATCAAACTTGGGAGGCTATTTGATATCACTAGAAATTGTTAACTCTAAACATCAAACTTGGGAGGCACGTTTTTCTTGATGCTATTTTTTCTTATGCTATATTCCTTGTACATTGCCTTTCTCATGCACTAATTGAAAGCTCTGCCATAGGTCACAAAGGAAGAGTTGGCTACTAAGCAGGAGTTGGGTGGCTTCAGAAAGCATGTAACGAGCTTGGCAGCACTTGACTTCTTGGTCTGCTTGAAGTCTGATGTTTTCGTGATGACGCATGGCGGAAACTTTGCAAAACTGATAATTGGGGCTCGCAGGTACATGGGTCACCGACTAAAATCTATAAAGCCCGATAAGGGATTGATGTCCAAATCTTTTGGGGATCCCTACATGGGATGGGCTTCCTTTGTGGAGGATGTTGTTGTAACTCACCAGACTCGGACTGGATTGCCAGAGGAAACCTTTCCTAATTATGACCTTTGGGAAAACCCTCTTACTCCATGCATGTGTAAAGCTTAACCGCACTTGTTCCTGATGAGATCCACCCTGCTGTGCTGGCATTCATCACAAGACGTCCCTGAAATAGATGTGCCCCATTCCTGTAGTTTATTGTCTTTCAGGCTTCCCCATAATGTTGGAGGAAATCTGCACTAAACATTCGTTCGGTGGGAATGGAAAGTGAAGAGTAAATACCACAAGCGTACGCATAATAGGGGTAGCGATGGTCTTTCAGTATATTAGGGAATGGAAACTGACCATCTGCTGTGGAGCTGTTTCTTTGTAGACGCTTAAGCCGTTTTGTAATACGTGAATCCAATTGAATGGCAGGCGATAGGTTTTATGAAACATATGGCATGTGTTCATTTATGTTAAGCTTTTACTGGTGTTGCGAAAGAGAGATGAGTATATGGTAGATTTTAATCAAACCGCTGTGAAGGTCATTATGACGCGAGTAAGAGTGGCCAAATAAAAAATGAAATAGATCAGAAAGAGAGCTGAGTATATGGTAGATTTTTTCATGGGGTCAAAACAAATGAACGTCAGGCTTTCGAAACACGCCTTCAGTTACTCAATTTCGTTTTGCATCATTTAAGTGAAAATACTAAAGCAAAACCTCCCAATTTATCATTATCTGTTTGTACCGATAAACAAATGTTAAATTTCACATTCAATTAGTCATCACGCCGTAGCAAAATGAAAGGCCCCCTTGAATATTGTGGGACTCTTCGTAAGAGATGATTTCAAATGGATCAAAACTGCAGATTCTACAAAATCAAGGCCCCTTCCTAATAAATGATCTACAATCATTATGCAATTTGCAGTTACTTGGATGATGACACCAATTCAATGGCGCTGCCTAGTGGCCACGCTGCTTCAACCTCTGAATTCTGGTATTTGACTCGTTTTACCAATGTAATTTCTTGCCATGGATCCAGACCTGTCACAAGAAAAAAAAAAACGAAAAGAAAAGAAAAGACAAAATTATGATGCATTTCCCTCATCTAAGTTGTGCTGGCTCGTTAGATGTTGCAATGAACTCTCATGAGCAACTAACAAGAAATAAATGTAACTTACCAAAACCATCTACAAGTAATGTGAACTGATATACAAGATCCATGCATAGGTATGGCAGGTTATCCGCCTCCACACGTGGGTATACAGATTTGGCATCCTCGAGACGAGTTTCACAGGCACGCTTCGCTGCACCCTCAAAATCCACAGGACGAACTTTTGCAACTGGTGCGTTTGAATCAACAAATCCAGCCTACATAAGGAAATAGTATTTGCATTTATGTTGCATGCTAAAATTTTAAATAGAATAAAAATCTTAAGCGCGTGTATAAAGAACGATAGATACCTCAGCAGCCCTGTCAAAAAAAAAGGAAGCAACCAAAAGATTCTTATGTCCATCCCCCCCTCCGCCATTCCAAATCCCATCAAATGTGCATTTCAGGTGAGTACATGTTTCATTAACTTTAAGAGCCTGAAAAGCTACCCTCCTGCATGAATCTAAGCTTGATCCAGATGAAGAAGCCGATGCTTCATAGACCACTCCACCATATTTGTAAGATCCTTCATGAAAAAGCATATAACTTGTTCAATTGTGTTGAATGATATGTTAAGCCTGCAAGCACTATATTGACATTGCTAGAAGCCACCCAACCTTGACTGTTAAAATAGCTGTTTATTTAAGGAAAGGTCTGATGGCTCTGGTTGTCTAGCATTTGGCTTTGCCCTTTATAATTGTTGTTCCGTTAAGCATTGCGTCAGGCTTTTATTTTTGGCAATAGATCTTTCTTCACCCAGGGAATAATAGTTGAAAAATAATAAACTACTTACTGATATTGACAGATGAGCATGAGGCAGCATAAGGTTCTAAAAAGTGCTAGGCAGATAAGGATTGCCTAGCATCTAATCGGATTAGGCAGTTTTTTTGTATTTTTTATATGATTTTTAAGCAATACTAGCACAAAAAAATATAGTCAGGAGAACATAAATTCAACAAAATCTAACAAATATATAGTTAACATAAGTCTCAATTTTTTTTTTATAAGTAAAAATTTATTAAGAACACAGCACAAAAAAAGTGCACAAGGGAGAAAATTACAATAAAGGAGAAAAAACAAAAAAGAAAACCAACTCAAAAGGAAAAAACACCCTATTTCATTTGAATCTTCTAATTCAATGTTCACTTCTTCATTTGATGAGGGTTTACAAGGGAAAAAAAGTTGCTTAGGTGGTCAATGGGATGGCTTAAGCAGTCAACACCCATCTTCAAATTCAATGTCCACTTCTTCATTTGCTGAGGGTTTAAAAGAAAAAGAAAACTTGCTAAGGTGGTCAATGGGATGGCTTAAGCAGCCAGCACCCATCTAAGGTACTAGAAGCAACATTCTGTGGCCGTTTTTTGACCAAATCAGTTAGGGGAGGCCTGAGGGGGTTGGTTCCACCCAAGCATCTTTTTAGAACATCGAGCAACTCATTTCCACTGCTAAGCATCACATTTATCAGATGATCATGCATGAGCAGTCAATTTTCTCTAAATTATTAAGTTGATACAATTATTTATGCTAAGAGGATAAGCATGAAGCGCATTTGACACGATAAAACAAAGTTAAATGTTTGCATATATTATAGCAAAACTAAGTTGAGAATTATCCTACACAAACAATTCAAAATCTAAAAAGCAAAGCTAATAATGCCTATTTTGTGAGCAATATTTTAGAAACAGCATTTATAACCAGATTAAATAGTGATATGATATGAAAGATGACAGAAAAACTTTTACCATCGTTACAACACTGGGCATCGTGAAACAGAGATGCAACATACCTTCATAGCCAATCAAAATGCATGGATTGCCCAAACCCTCAACCTTCAGGATCTCTGCTCGAGCTGCTAATAAGCCATAGCGCAAGTAACTACACATGAAACACAAAATCAACCTTAAAAACAAAAAATTCAACTATTTCTTAGAGGGATAAATGGTAACCACATCAGATGTAGATACATCCTGAAATTTAAAGTGCAATTGAAATTATAAATATTTGACCCCAAAAGGAAGCCGCAACTCATAAAATACAAAAGATAAACAAGGTAATGACAACAATTAGTGAGCCAAAGATGTGTCTACACTATGAATCCAAAAAGAATGAATCAAAACATCATTCATCAAAGAAAGGAGACCTGTGAACGTAAAGGTAATAATAAGTTCCCATCAGATACATTTTCTTCACATATGTATCCTCTCCACCTGATATTTCTGGAGCCTTCCCAGCATCCGTCTTTGAGATAGCATATGCCATTTGAACAGATCCTCCTCCAAGATCAATAACTCCAACTGTATTTGAGTATTTCTTGCCTAAATTTCCTAGTAGATAATTTATGGTGACCTGCACATCAGGATGCACTTTCAAAACAACCCTTAAACTGTGTTTACTCTGTAAAAGATGCACAAGATTCAAGTTGCAGTTGAATTAGTAAAGTATAATTAACACTCTTGCAGGACTGAATCTAAACAGTACCCAATTGCAGTACACAAGGTGCAACTCATGCTCATAAAGAAGATAAGCCAAAAACTGAAGAACAATATAAATCTGCTTCTTATATAGATATCTCATTCCAAACTTTACTTGCATTTTGAAAAATGAAAGACAATAACCATTTACTGAATTTAACTTTCTCAACTCGGATTAGTCTGCTCTAAATCAAACACGAGATGTTTATAATAAAAAATAAATAGATAAAAACATTCTAAAATTTATAGAAGCACAGAAAATTCTGTCCTAAGAAGCAAAACATGTCTTCCTAGTGACTTGTGATTAAAAATAGCATATTTCCAAATGGGCAAAAAATACTGGTTATGAACAACGTCAAAGTGAAGGTTTAAGTCCATAACACAACCAGAACATCCAGATGTGAAGGATTTTGAAGCCACTTCTATAGCTACAGAAAAGTATGACTTACCCACTGAAAAGAGCCTTCCTGAGTTCCATCTAAAACACTGACCCACTCAGGTTTGAATTCCAGACCGCTTTTATCTTTCAGCAAATCTGTGACCTTAGTAAGTATAAGGAAGCTTAAAACAATAAGCACCAACACAAAAACAGTGATGGGAAAAGTCGTTTAATATGAGTGAGAGATATGGGCTAGTTTACCGCTTGCAAAATTCTATCAGATGCATCACCTTCTAATGTTCTAAGACCTGCAGTCGCCTGAAGAAAATTTGCAATCAATTCGATGCATATACAAACGAATATATAGGGAAGTATCTTTCTTAAGTGTCATGCGCCATGTACACTTCAAAATTTCATAAATTTATGCATTTCAATCTTATATAATCTTATGGATGAAAGGAATATGAAATTTTATGATAATTACATAAATTTTACAAGGTTTAACAATGAAGGACACTTTTAATTTTGGAAAATCAGCAAAACCTTAGCAGTTATATATCTGCTAAATTTTCAATTTTTCTATGAATGGGTTCCACTTCCATATGAATGGATTTTTTTGAAATGGGCCGTGCATAGAAAAAGAAATGCCACCTGACACAATATGTCATTTCCCATATGTGTGTGCGTGCGTGCGTAGAAAAACGCCATGGAAATGAGTACTAATCCATTTGAATCACTCACCCCAACCCTGACAGGAGTCTTGGAACGCAGTTTGGGAGGGACAGCGTTTACGGCGCTCTCAAGAAGAGACTCCAAGGATTTCGCACCCATCAGTGGGTCGCTGGCATAAGCGCTCAACCCAGGCTTGATCTACAACAATACACAAACAAAGCAATGCCAGAAAACGGAGTGCAACACTCAATAAGAGATACAATAACGATGTAAAGACTAAAGCAATAAGAGGCAGCTCAAAAATTGAAAAAACGGAGACATATCGAAATTAATTTTTTTAAGGAAAAAGGAAATGCAACAAGAACCAAACAAATGCGCCAACTTCAAATTCAATTTCAATGTATACCTGAAGAAAGAGCTCGAGTTGTTTTCCAATGGGGACGAGATCCAGGTGCTGGTCGAAACAGAAGACGTGAACACGGCTGCCGGAACTCCCGGCGTCGAAGATGACGGCGTAGGTGTTCTTGATGTTGGCCTCGGAAGCAGAAGACAAGGAAGAGGAAAGGCCATGGCCATGGCCAGCCTTACGGTGATCGAGGTAGTAATCATGAACGTCAGTGGCGGCGGGGGAGGGGGACCGGGGCATGAGGAAGAGGACGAAGCAGACGAGGACGAGGGGCGCGGAGACGACGAAGAGGACGCCTCGAAACCTGTGGATCTTGTCGGAGAAAGAGCCGTGGTGCTGCCTGCCGGGGACCGCGCGCTTCAGCATCTTCTCCATTTGGTTAAGGTAGTGGTGGTGGTCTCCCGGTTCCGGATGCGGCGACGGCGGCGAACTCGTCTGCGCCTCCAGGAGTTCCGCCGACGACGGCGACCGGTACCGGATCTGACCGCTTGCCTGCAACGACGACGCCGCCGGAGCCTTTGCCGGTTGCGAATCCTGTACGGACTCCAGCTCTTCTGCTTCTTCTTCTTCTTCTTCTTCTTCTAACCAACCAACCGACTAACTGTAGCTTCTTCTTCGTTCAATTTTTTATTTTTTATTTTTTTTGCTTTTCGGTTATTATATACAATTCCAGTCCGATCGAAATCGAATCAACCAATTTGGTAGAGAGAGATGATCGAGAGAATGGCGTGTATTGGAAATGTGAGGGTAAGGGGAAAGTAAGAAGGTGAAAGCGAAGTCGTTGTTGTTGTTGGTCGACGACGACACAGTAACCGCTGCAGTGGTGAATCTGCTGGATTGGGTTTGGATCTGGATTCTGGTCACATGGTGTACTGTTTCATTGAGTTTTGTTGGGTCTAATTTTACTCCAAAATTTTAATCATCTTAAGTACAGTGATAATATGTATTTCATAGTGTTTTTTAAAATTAAATTTGATATAAAATACAAAAAAAAAACGCTATTTTCCCCTGAATAAAACTTATTTGCGAAGGAAGGAAGAAAAAGCTCTCTTCCTTCCTTACTTGTGATAAAGAATTAAAAAGAGGAAGGAAGATGAAGAGAGAGGTTTTAATAAATTTATCTTCTGGCTTTAAGTAGCTTAACAAAAGGGGGGGGGGGGGGGGGGGGGGGGATTTTTAATCAAGTTTTTTGGAAAGGGTTTAATTTTTCTTAAAATTTCTAAACTTGGGTCAAAAAAGTACATTAATTAAAAATTTTATTGAAATAGTAATTTTACTTCTCTCGTAAAATAAAATCTAGCTAATTGTTTTTTTGATGTTTAAATTTTAATAAAATTTATAATTACAATTCAAATTTTGAGTACAATTCATGACTAACATTACTTATGTAAATAAATTTAATTAAAACTTTAACTAGTCTATTATTAATGTCCTAATATATCCATTTGAGTATTTATAATATCATATAAATATTACCTTAGTGCCTTATGCCCCTGAAGATTCAACTTCTCCACCCGAACAGTTAGATATGTAAAACTTATTAAACCCCAAATAAGATGTGCTAATTTAGGTCTCATTCCAATCTATTTCTCATAATAGATTGTAAGGACTAATTTACTCTGCATGTGTTTAGTTATATGGGTTGTTGTCAATACATCATGTCCCCCATAGTGAGTTGTTAAGTTTGCTTGCCTTATTGTCAGCCTAACCATATTTAACAATGTTTTATTTTTTCCTTTTAGCTACCCTATTTTATTGAGAAGTATATGGCGTATTAAGTTAGATGAGGATTTCCTTGTCTTAACATAAATTGATAAAGTTCACAAACAATTATTCCCTTAAAAATCATAGTTAACTGCTACCACCACCCTTTTTCATTCTTTTATCTGTTGATTGTTGCCAATCTACTATCATACTATATTAAAGTCACACTATTTTATGGCTATCATGGCTTGCTGGTCTTGCTCGATTACTACACCTTTGTCTAATTGATGACCAATCCTTGATCTTGATCAAGGCTTCTCCACCTAAAACGACACCACCATTATGATAACCATGTCAAAAAAGGCAAATGTGGTTGCTTTGTCGTTAAAGAACAGTGATGCTAGAAACTTTGTAAAGGGCAGCTACTGACTCCTTATAACTTGCTAGGCCAAATCACAAATTTAAATAACTTGTTGAGTAAAAATTTTGACTTTATTTACAATCCAAACCAAATTGTTCGATATCAACAATATTTTACTCATTTTCAAATCAAATGAAATAAGTTTGACTGCTTATTTTATTACTAACGTGGTAATTACTTTATTTTTACCAAAATAATAAAGTAATAATAACATAATATCTACGTTCATCAACTAATATTATACAATAAATGAAATCATATATGGAAAACAGTTATATAGCAGTACAATGTCTTAAATATATTTATTATCATGTGTATGTACGCCGTGTATGCATATTATTCATATAATACTATAAAATATATACAATAAAACATTGTTTTAATACATTTCAATAAATAAACTCACAAATTTCAAATTTGACATATAACAAACAATACATTGAAATAATATAAAAATAAATATTAAAATTCTTTATTTATATAATTATATAACAACATTTAATTGTTGAGTTATATATGACGAAACCTTATTTTATATAATGCACACAATAGCAACTATAACATTTATATGTAATATTTAATTTATAAAAGCATCTCAAACCTTATCAAGCTATAATAAATAGCTAAAGTTAATTTTAGCTTGCTAAAGTACTATTATAGCTAATGATACTTCAATGGTACATTAATTATATTTTTGCTTATTTATTTTTATTTTTTTCAATTACGCTTATCCTTCCAAAACTCGAACAATCCAAATCCCTAATTATATAGAGGGTGTTGCGCAACGTTGGATGGCGGAGAGCGGCTATGGGGCGCAACGGAAGGAGCGCTGGGGCGGGCGTTATGTAATGAGAGGAGTCCGCTTTGGGGTGGGGGGGAGTAGCATTGGGGGCGAGGGGGGGTGTGGGGTCGTGACGGGGCCCGCCGGGGGCGCGATGGGAGAGCTGTTTGGGGGGGGGGGGGGTTGCGACAAGAGAAAAGATAAAAAGTGAAATTTTTTTTCTATTTGCTGACATGAGATTATTATCAAGAACAAAATCTAAAGTCATATTTAGTTTTTATTTATTTATTTCTAATAATGGTTTAGCCAATGCATTCAAGATGATTTTTAGTTAAATATTAATATTATTTTTACTTTTGCTCATGGGTTAGAGATGACATAACAGCAACTCCTAAGCTAATGTATTATTCTCTCTATCTTTAGACGTGGGATTGAAAAATAAAAAACTTATATTATTCTTTTGAATTCACTACTATTCAATCTTTATTTTTGAAAAGCTTTTACTTTTCGTTTGTTCTATATTCATTTTAAAAAACTTGACTTGCTGCAATAGTTTTCCCCCCTTCATTTCAACAAATAAAAAAAATGATAAAGAATGAATAAAAATATATTTAAATATAACAAATAATAGTGTTGAAGTATTGCTTACATATAAATAAAAAGTTATTGGAATATAAATAAAATAGAAAAAAGTTGAGAAAGTTTTAGAGTTGCTTTAATATTTAATAAATCAATTATAACCGATTTGGGTAGTTTTTGACCGACTTTTTTTTTTTTCAAATGAAAATAAAAATCAATTTAACATCTTGGATTGGTGTCAACCGTTTAAGCAATTTTTTCAAAAAACAATTGTTGGTTCGAGTGGTATTCAACTGGTTTTTGGTTTTTATTTACGACCACAAAATAAGCAAAATATTATTATATAAATAACTAAAAAGAATTAAAATTAGTTAATTAAGTAATAAAAATTTAAAACCAAAGAATACATACTTTACAAAAACATAATACATGAAAACTAGGGGTTTTATTCAAGTAGAACGGAATTATTAGAATTTCAAATGCATAATTGAACTAATTAAATAAAGAATTGAAAAAAATAGAATCAAAATATTACGAATTAATATCAATCTTGATCCAAAAAAAAAAACGGAATTAATTGTAAGCATTCGAAGAAATCAATTTATTGTATCAACAAAAATGTTAAGACTGCAATTTATTTGATTTCGATCACAAATCAATGACAACAATTTAAGTGCATTCAAGATTTTCGCATGAAGGTGTTTAATTACTCAAATTTAAACAACAACATTATATAATAATAATTAATATCGACAGTGTTCGACACAAATTGTTTAATAAAGAATAAATAAATATATAATTTTCAGTTTAAACTTATAAACTAAACATTAAAGTGCGGCTGGTGTGTTGTATTTTGAATAACTAAACTAAAACTTATAAACATTTTGTATTAGAGAGTTGAGGATTTGACGCCGAAAAGTAATGAGGAATTAATTTTATAACGGTAGAATCACCAAAAGATTTGTGTTCTGTTATATAAACTTTTCGATATAACCACAACTGTTACTTCAAAGAGTATTCAAATTCGCATAGACATAGAGGCTGGAGTTCATATCCAAGATGGGTTTAAAAGTTGAAAATAGGAAGCTATAACAAAAGATCATACCCAAAATCATTACTCAAATTTAATACCCAAGATCATAACACACACACACACACACTATCTTATTAAATGACCCCTGCCTGATTCACCCGGCAGAGAATCTTTGCAAATTCATTTTGGGGATGGAGCAATTGTGTTTAAAAGTTGTCAGAATTAAGGATGATTCGGTGGTAATTAAATTTTGAGTGTTATTTAAAATTGTTCTGATTATGTAAAATTTAAAATTTTAAATCGAATGGTAAAAATTAACTTTTTATTAAATTTAATATGTAATAATATAATATATAATAAATTATATAGAATTAGAATTGAGAAATCAACCTATGTTCTTATACTGATAAAATAGTAAATGAGTAAAACTTCATAAAAAATATTATTTAATTTATAAGGAAAAAAAAGAGAGCAAGAAGCTTAAATTATATATCAATCCATCTTGCTCCTTTTTGTTATTCAAGTAGAACCAAATTATTAAAATTCAAAATCTAAAATTGAACTAATTAAATAAAGAACTCGAAAACTTGAATGCAAATATCATAATTTAATATCAAATTTGAACCAAATAACCGAATTAGTTATAAACATCCAAAGAAATCAGTTTATTGTATTGTCAAAAATGTTAACACAAATCAATATTTAATTATTAAAATTTAAAATATTGATGACACGTGTTGTTTAATAAATAAAAAAAATATATAATTTGTTCAATTTAAATTTATAAATTTAAAATTATAAGCAATTATGTCACATTTCGTATATGAGAAAAAAGAACGAAATCAAATTCTATTCATTTTTTTATTTAGTACGTGAATAGAAAGAAAATTAACAATTCACTTAAAAATATTATACCATAAGTAAGATTAAATTGATTTTCTTCATGCCACATATTGATAAAAGTTCCTAAGAAACAGCGCATCAAATATTTGATGCCTAGAAATAATGAGGATTTTATTTTATTTTTTATCTTTTTATTATATTGGGACTGTTTTGAATTGCTAACTTCTAATATATGTTATAACTATATGAGTAAGTTATTTAATATGATGATATTATTTTTTTTAAAATATTTATTCTTAAAATCAATAAATCCAATAAATTTAAAAATAATAAAAAATTATCTGCATCATTTTTAAAAGGAATTTAATATCTAATATTTGATAGACATTAATTTAATACCAAATATCATACACACACTCTCTTATTAAATAGTCTTAAGTATACACCATCCCTTCCCGATTCCCCCGGCAGAACCAGAGAATCTTGTAAATTCATTTCGGGTGTTCAAAAGTTGTTGGATCAGATACCCAATCTCAAATCAAAACACGCATTAAATACACTATAGTCGTTAGTCTAGTCTAGTTCAGCTCAGATTACAGTTTAGAGCAGTTTCAGATTATTTATTTTTATTATTTTATTAAAATATTATTTTTAAATATTTTTTATTTTTAAAAATATAGTAAATAATAATAATTAAATTTAAAAGAATATCATTTAATTTTTGTAAACAATTATATTAATTTGACATTTAAAATTTTTGAAAAAAGGGAATTTGCTCACCTGGTTTTGATCCTTGATGGATGGATTTACTTGCAGAGAGATTTAAGAGAGATAGCGGAGCAGAGCAAAGCGCGCACGCACTCCCCACCTCTCATCCGCAGGTTTTTCTCTCTACTTTACCAGTATTAAAAATACTGGCAATTTATTTAATTATATATATATATATATATATCATTTAAAAAAAAAAAACAGAAACAGAGAGAGAGAGAGAGAGACTGAGACACCATCCTTCTTCATCTGTTTTCCTTGTTGTTTTCGATTCGGGTCGTCTTCAGATCATTTGGTAAAATGTCGAAACCGTGGGCAAAAGTCGGCGCCTGGGCAGCGGAGGCAGAGCGCGCGGAGGAGGAGGAGCTAGCGGCGGAGGCGGCTGCCGCAGCCGCCGCCCCATCCGCCGCCAGCTTCCCTAGCCTCAAGGAGTCCGTCACCGGCAAGACGAAGAAGAAGAAGGTGTCCCTGCAAGAGTTCACCGCCACCTCGTACGGCGGCGGCGGACCCTCGTTCGAGTCCAAGGGCCTCACCCCGGACGAGATGAGGCGCCTCCCAACGGGCCCCAAGGAGCGGTCGGCGGAGGAAATGCAGTATGGCCGCCTCGGCGGCGGCTTCTCCTCGTACGGGAGATCCGGGGGCATGTCCTCGGGACCTCGTAACCGGGATGGGGACAGGGATTCCTCGTGGGGTCAGAATCGGAGATCGTACGGAGGAGGATTCGATGATGACGGCAGGGGACCCCCTCCTAGGGTTTCGGATTTCGACCTGCCGTCTAGGGCTGACGAGGTCGACAACTGGGCGTCGGCCAAGAAACGCATGCCGTTCCCGGAAGCTGATTCCGGTCGGACCAATCGGTACAGCAATCTCGGCGGCGGTGACGGAGGTGGGTTTTCGAGGGCTGATGAGATTGGTAACTGGGCAGCTGGGAAAAAGTCAGTTCCCGTGACGAGGTCCAACACATTTGGGTCGGGTTTCCGTGATTCTGGTCGGGAGCCGGATCGCTGGACTAGAGGAGAGTCGCTTGATGTTGAGCAGCGTGAAAGGCGGAGACTGGTGCTGGATCCCCGGCGTGTTGAGGCTGTGAATGAGCCGGTTAAGATTAATAAGGCCAGCCCATTCGGGGCCGCGCGTCCCAGGGAAGAGGTTTTGGCCGAGAAGGGATTGGACTGGAAGAAGCTGGACTTGGACATTGACGCTAAGAAGACGAGTAGGCCTACCAGCTCACACTCCAGTAGACCCTCAAGTGCTCAGTCGAGCCGGTCCGAGGGTGTGGGTTTTCAGGGCCCTGATGGGGTGGCAAAGCCTCGGCTGAAGGTTAACCCTTTTGGTGATGCCAAGCCCCGGGAAGTTTTGCTGGAGGAGAAAGGTAAGGATTGGCGGAAGATTGATATGGAATTAGACCATCGCAGCATTGGCAGGTTTGTATAGCATCTACTGCTAATATATCACGTTATTTTAGTTTATTTTTGTCTCCCCATTGCTGCATTCTTTTCATCCATACTTGCTAGCTATTGGCACTGTTTAATATTAATCTACTGTCTGTTTAGTTTTTGCGTTTGTGTAGCCTTCGTTTCATTATGATGATAGATGACAGAATGCAATCCTACTAGCTAATCAATGTTTGATTTGGTTTCAGTTGAGTCACTGTAGAAACTGTTATTCAAGGCTGTAGATGTCTTGAATAACCCATTGAACCTAGATTTTGTAGTTTGATGGCAGAACATATGACAAATCATTTTGCTAATTGCAACATTATGGAAATCCTGAAACTATGTGGCTATTGTGCCTCAAGTGTTGGACCAATGCTAGAATCCACATGGGCATTGTCATCAATTATATATAAGCTGTATTTTGATATCTCTATAGAAGCTGTATGTTTGATATCTCTGTAAGGAGAATGATACAATGCCCTTTACCACTAGTTCCCAATTTTTCAAGATAATGCATTTGTTAAATTGGTTTTGCGTAATTTGCATTTATTATTAATCAATGGCGTTGACATTTAGAACTGAAATTTGGTTGCAAGCCTTGAAAAAGGGTTGAAAGGTCCGTGAAGGTGTGTAATGTGCACCCCGTAAAGGTATGCTAGGTAGGAATACTTCATGGGCACTCTATATAGGCATATGGTTAGACCATTGATGTTTTACTTTTCTGGAGGTAGGTTTTTATATCTTATTTTATATTTTGGTGTCGCAAAGTCATCGCTTCAAGAATACCTAATTTGTAATGAATTAGGCCTCTTAAGTATTACAGGAGGCTTTAGAAGTGAATTTTTTTGGTTAAATTCTAGAAGTGGAATCTTCAGTGCATGGAATGTTTTTGTTAGGCTTATCTACTTCTTATTTGTTCATTTGTTTTTAAATAGGGTCCATTATTAGTGCTGGTTTCCATTTAAGAAATTCTCTGCTGGAAATGATTGTTAAACATGTATGGCTAAAGTAACCCTGCTTTGTGTTCAGGAGAAATAGGATTTAAATAATACAGCCCCATTGAGAAGCCTATGTGCTTTCAAGAGAGAAATTACAACATATTTTGGTTGGGTGTGCGCAGGCATCACAAGCAAGGCGTGTTGCATACTTAAATTTGAATAGATGTTATGCTAATTTCAAATTATTATCAACTCATCATCACGAGGGCCTCAATTTATTTGGATTAGGTTTTTTTTTTTGACATTATTTGACAATAAGCAGAAGCAGAATAGCCTGGTGCATTCTTTTTAGATGTTGGTTGCTTTACTAGCATAGGTAATTACTGCTAAGTTGGAACATTGAGTGTATCACATATTAAAATCATTTTGTGATGGATATGTAATTTGTGCACTAATAGTTATTGATATTGTTGTGTCAAAATGTGGATTCACGCATATTAGCGTCTATAATAGTCTTTCACTTGTGAAAGATTATTGACTTTCTGCTATATTTTTGCTTGCTTTCTGAGTCCAATTCCTGTGGTATAACTCAAGTTTTAGGCCTTGCTATGTTCCCTGAGTAGTTTCACACTCTTTTCTAATTCGTTGGTAAGACAACACCTACTCTCTACTTCAGTTCAGTTACCTAGACCTAATTCTATCGTGTGTAGTTGATGTCTTTCCATTAAATTTCAATGAATGAGAAGTTAATTTTAGATGACATACATCTTAAATAAACTTAGATAGCATCTTTATATTTTGAACATACATGAGCATTAATTACATTAACGATGTTGCATTTGAACATTTCATCTTCTGCATCATTATTTTGTGCATTTGAACACTGAATACTCGCAACAAATGGCAAAGTCACTTCCCACATATTTGGTACACTTAGAATGGGAACATTATTCATCATAGTCATTCATTCAAAGATTACCAGAAAATATTATTAGGCTTAGTTGTTGAGTCACATGTGACTGTTGTTCTTTGAAGAATCACTCGTGAAGCCAAAGAAAAAAAGGATATATTTATGTATAATTCTATCTATACTTTCATTCATCCTGTTTATATATGTACTTCCATTCATCTTGTTGAAGATTGGCGATGCCGATTAGCACGCTTCAGACTATGAATTGGTATAACAGTCACGTTGGCCTTTTTTTTTCTTGAATATGAAAAAAAGAAAAACAAAGCGAGGAAAGAAAGAGGAGACTTGAGTTGAGCCTCCCTCATCCGTTTCTCTCTTATCTTTGTTGTGCATCTCTTAAAGCAAGCAAATGCCCTTAGTGCGAATGTTGAAGGCGAACGGGTGGCGACTGCAATTGGTGATGGAGAAGGCAACATTGATGGTGAGGCTGATTGCTACGACAACAAGCATGAGTGATTTCTAGTCTCCCTTAGCGACAACAAGCATGAGTGATTTCTAATCTTCCTTAGCGACAACAATTGCAACCACTATCTTTTGAAGTCTCGGCCAAAGAGGAGGATGGTGACACCAATTGCGATTGGTGATAGAGAAGGTGACGACAACGATAACAACGACTAGATCTTCTTTGCAACTGTTGGTCTTCAATCAATTCTTATTTCTTTCATTCTTTATGTTGTTCTTTCTTTAATTCTTTAATTCGTTAATTTTTTTTTGTCTTTCATTCTTTATTTTTTCATCTTTCGTTTTCTTTAGCTATAGCCTCAAAATCCATTTAATGTATAGTTAATATTTAATAAATTATTATTATTAGGCATTATAATTGTTTATGAATTATTTGATTATTTAGAATAAATATATTTATTCATACTAGTTTATTAATAGCTTAATAATATTATATTAATGTTTAATATGGATTACACTTTATTGAGTGCTTTATGCTAAGGCGTCAAGGCTCCTTTTTTTTATTGAATATTGTTAGTACTCTAGCTTGAAATTCAAAGTTGTTGTAATTATCATTTATGAATTATTTGGTATTTGCTTAGATTCCAATTTATTGTTGCTTGCCATGTCAGTAATACATGCCTATTATTTGATCTCATTAATTGGCAATTTTTTTTTTCACAACTTTTCACATGAAAAATGGTGAGGAAATTTATTGGTTAAACATTTTCTGTGATTGTATGGAAGATTGTTTTGTTTTGCTGTTTGGAAATTTATTGGTTAATCTTAGGTTTGGCCACCATAATTGTTGAGTTGAATGGTAAAGTGTGATTAGTAGAATAGTGGAAGAGGTCACAAGTCCTTACATTGGATAGGAGTGAGGGATGACATATAATAACTCTTGAAACCAAGTTTTTTTTGTTTTTTTTTTGGTGTGTGTTCAAATGGGAGGCAGGGAGAGTCCAGAGTCTGTGTTTGATGGCTGCCCCGGAACTGTGCAATGAGAATTCTCTCTTGATCTCTCAGCTTCATAAGGGCTGAAATGGAGAGAAGCATTGATTTTCCTTTTTCTTTCTGAAGTTAATCTCCTGCCTTCCATTTTGGATCTTGGAAAGAGACAACCTTTGCACCTTGCCTGCTGCTGGTTGCTCTTGAAAGAGGTTGTCTTGGCTTAGAGTAATAATCTGCCTTCAAGACCAGAATGTCGTGCATAGTCTGTGTATTTCATGACAGTTGAGGTACAGCATGCAACACTTGCTGCTACAGTGATTGCATTTTATCTGACATACATTTTTAATCATGTGAATACTTACTAGCAATAATATATGTGTTTCTTTGCATTGTTACATTCAGTGAGTGTTCAGTTTTATTATTGAAATGTTGTCCTACACGAAGAAGCTTTCGGGATACATTATGAAGTTGACCATGCATGGTGTTCTTATAATTTTTGATCACTTTGTAACAATTGTCCAAGCCTGAGATGCCTTCGCAATGCTGTTTGTAGGCCTGCTCATGCACATCTTTTTGTGTTGAGTAGTTTGTCGATCTCATCCGACACACTTGTGAGTGTTGTCTTGTCTGTATTACTGAAGCTTATCACTTAAAATCTGGAGGTGTTTTGCATTTTATAAAGAGAAAAATATTTCAGGTCTGAAACGGAGGTAGAAAAGAATTTGAAGGAAGAAATTAAGCAACTCAAAAAGGAAGTTGAAGAATCTAGTGGCGACCAAACAATTACACGTGATTTGATTCGTCAAAAAGAAATGGATTTGGAACGGCTGAAATGTGATTTGGATGATAGAGTCCGTTTCGGTCAGAAAGTTGTTGAAAGACCTGGTTCTGGAGCAGGCAGAACCTCTAGTTTAATTGAGAAAGTTCTTCCACAACCTGGGGCATTTGAGGACTCAAGAAGCATTGAGATTTTGGAGAGGCCAAGATCACGTGATTCACATGGAACAGGGGATGCATTGACCAGATCGAGAGACGAGAGAAGGAGTTTTACAGGAGGCCGAGAAAAAGGATTTTTTGGCAACAGAGATATAGAGAGGTATGCACAAATTCTAATTTATTTTACCAGAGGCTCTCAATTTTTTATGCTTTAATTACCCTTCCCACTAATAATAGGAGGTTGTCTTATTGCAATCAGATTTTAGAACAGTCTGCCCATTTGAGGTCAGTTTTATTTTTTTCATTGGTCATTTTAATTTTTGATTTATACTATAAAAGTGGATCAAAATGATATGATTCATTATCTTTCTAGGGATACTGAAAGGGCAAATTTATGTGAGATTTAAAATAATGAATTAGGGTTAAAATATGTGTTGAAAATTTGATTCATCTTTTTTTTCCTCTCTGTTACGCTGTTGGGGATAGATAAGTTTCCCAAAAACTTCAATGGTCTGAAAAGATGCCTTGGAAATCTTTTTAATGGTTGAAGACAAATTTTGCATGCTTAAGAATTCTTTTGAAACTTTATTGGGTTCTAAAAGGGGTTTGGTTCAATCTTTGCTTTAGTGTGAGTGGTTTGTTTTTTTTTTTTATTTAGAGTTAGGCTGATGATAACTAAGCTGGCACGAAACAAAAGATCAAGGATTCTTTTGAACTTTGATGCTTATTGTTTGTAGTTTGTACGAGGCCTATCCTCTAGGTTTGGACAAGACGTAGCGTTTAAAATACCTTGATGAATTGCTTAGTGGCAAAAACATGAGTTTAAATAATTCAGACGTTTTTTGTGAGACTGTTTTGGACCACATGTAATGAATTAGTTGCGTGCGTTTACAACCTTGATTCATCCGTGTCATGTAATGTAATCTGGTTTTCTTGCACTCAAACCTTGATTCATGGTATTTCCTCCTTCCCTTGTCACAATATGCGTATCTTTTTCGCAAGCGAGGATAGGAAATATTTCCTTGTTAAGTAGTTAGTTATCAACTGCCCACATGTTCTACTTAGTTCTGAGCATTCTGGTGGAAGAAGGCAAATTAGATTGCTGTTGGTGGTAAATCTGCATGGTATGCATGAAGTTTTTGCTGAATCTTTCTTGCAAAAAAAAAAAAAAAAAATTATGCCAAGGTTTCATTGACTGCATTAATGTTTCCTTGGCAGGCCAAGGTCGAGGGATAGTAGGTGGTGAAGAGTTCTGCGCGGATTCGACGACTGATCAGTTCTACATTTGACGGTCTGCACAAAATAATGATTTTGTGCACTCGCCACAACCATTTTGTTAATTATGTTTTATTTTGCTTGTTAAAATTGGGTTAGAATCATTGAGAGTACTGTGACTGCCAACGACATTGGCGCTAATCTATTATTGCTACCATATCGTTAAACTGTAAAGTCAGCCAATTCATTTTTGTGTGTTGAGGAGGCAATATGCCACCGTCCGCTGTGATCGGAGATTCACGTTTGTCCGTCTCTTCAGCATTTAATTTGTGGTGGTTCTTTGGTTTACTTGTGTTGTGTCCATTTGTTTGTCGATTGGCGTCAATTTATTGTGACATATTCAGAATTCTTCTGTCCATTTGTTTGTCGATTGACCTCAATTTATTGGGACATTCCGAATTTTCTCACTGTTTATGCATCAGCTATTCGAGGGTCCTATAGGAATTAATTTATGTTTAATTTATTCATGTTACGGGTTTTTCTTATTCTATATTATTGGTTTTCGGCACGAGCGCAATTCTTCCAATGTCATGCCGATCAAAAATATAATTTGTTTTTAATTTTTGTATTTGAAAATAATTTATTTTAAAAAATAAAAATTTAAAAAAGTCACCAAATAAAATCTGTTTTCAAGGCTGTTTTTGAATACAGGTACTTAACACATCCTTAAATTTTCAAATTTAAGTTATTTTAGCCTTAAATTTTAATTTGCCGTTGAAATCAATCGTTTTGGTAGTTTTAAAATTACTCTACAAAGTTAAGGTGTTGTTTGGTGACAGCTGTTTTTGGCTGTTTTCTGCATTTAAATGCAGAAAATAGTTGTTTTTGGGGGTGGATGAAGAAGGAAAAAAAAGGAAGAGATTGTTTGGCGAGCAAACTTCCTTTTAAAAATCATGTATAGCTGTTTTTAATTTAGCTAAAACGAAAACACCTAATCAATGTTTTCATTATTTATTTTCGGATACCCCCCCCCCCCTGAGCGTGTAGTGCCCCAGCCCCTCTCACCATCCGGTGACTCGGGGGGGCGGGGGGGGGGGGGGGCGATCCCACCCCCTCGACGTCTGGCGAACCACCCCATGCTTAGATCTGCTCCTCGTGACGCTTGGCGACCCCTCCCACGACTCTCGATGACCCCCTCGAGCATGGGGGTTTCCCCCCGGGGCCCGCTGGGCCCCTCAACGCTTGGATCTGCCTCCTGCAACGCGATCCTCCCCCTGTCGATCCCCCTTGCAACGTGATCCTGTGACTCCCTTGCTGCCGACGCAAGCCCTCGCCCCCTACACCACAACCCTACCCGGCGCCGCTGCCCCTGCAACACAACCCTCCCCTAGCGCTGCTACCCCACTCCCTGCAACGCTAACAGCTCCAAAAAAAAAAAATTATATAGAAGTTAAAAACAAAAGCCAAATAAAAAAGTAATATTTAATTTACCAAAAAATAATTTTCAAATACAATTTCTAAAAATAATTTTTTAAAACAAAAAACTAAAAACAACACCAAAATAGCCTAATTCCCTAGGACTAATCATTCTTTTAATTTTAATATTTTCAAGAATGATTAATACTAAATTTAAAATTAAGTTGTCCAATCCAAGTACAAGTACACAGTTTGTTTTGCTGCTTTTTTTTTTTTTTACTAAATACGAACTATTGACAACAAGACATCCCAAAAATACTTTTCATACCACCGTAGGTGCAGGAACCCGTTGGTGAAGTATAAATATAGTGATTGAGTTCATGGTCTTCAACTCGGTGAAGTATATATTGACGAAGATTCATTAATTTTTTTTACGGAGTTGGAACATTTTGGGAGTTGAAACCGATCTTGCCATGTCTCTCCAGCGGATGTTAGATAGATAGATGATGCTTGCAAAGATATCTTTGGAAATTAAATTCAAGATCCAAAAAAACGACACTAGCGTTCTGATGACTCAAAGTGACTGGGTGGTAATATCACAAGGCTTAGGTGTCGATCCGTCGACCAAACCTTGTTTGTTCTTGGCAAGTAGTGCTAACATCATCGCAGACTCCAACTGGAATAAACATCCTATTAGAAAGGTTCTTTCTGTAGCGCGAAATGGGGCTAGAGTTTTTTTTTTTTTTTTGGTTGAAATGGCAATGTGGAAAATATATATTTAATTATAATTTTTAGATATTTTAAATAAGAAGTAGGTCAAATCGTTGCTTTCCTTTTTCCATATTTAGGGAAAATTAATTTACAAGCCCAGCAAGTCTCCGCGAACGACTTGGCTGCATTCTATTGGCCAGTAAATTGATGAGATCCACGTGATTTGTTCCGGAAGGCTTGCACAGGAGAGGAGAGGCGAGGCTTGTTCGTCGCCGGGAGCCGCTAGCGCCGCCGCTGTTCGTTTCAAACATCCAGACCGTGCGTAACCTCGGACGAAGTCGGAGGCATGGATCCTCTGTTTTTACTTGTATCTTTTGAATTTTAAGTTTTTCATATGATTTGAGACTGAGAGGGAGGGAATTATATATGATTCCTTTTTTACTCTGCCCTTCCCGCTCTTCTTTTTATCTCTTGGCTTGGCATGTTACCAACAGATAATCCAAAAATAAACCCATACACTGATAGCGTAAATCAGTATTATATGATGAATTCTCAATTCTCAAATCTACATAAATTATTTTTTCATTGATTCTTATTAAGGCCATACATTATATTAAGTCCATAAATTGTTAAAACCATAAATTATGATCGTTGATTAATTTGAAGAGGATTATCCAATATCAGATCTACATAAATTATTGGTGTTTTCTCATATGATACATCTGCCATGTCTAAAGCCCAAATTAATTAATTATTATTTTATATATATATATATATATAGGAAAGAGTATGTCCTTCTTGTGATTTGCATAACAAGTAGTCTTATATTGGTACAGTTTGATAAACAGAATGCAAAATTCGTTCTATAAAGTTTTTAAAAAAATACTTACAAAATTTTTCCTACTTTTTATTGTAAGAAACATGGGGTTGCTTTTCAAAACTGTTTTTCATATAATAATTTTGAAATTTGTAAAATAAGGTTAACCTTATTTTTGAAAAAAGTACAGATTTAAAAGGTTTAAAAAATTAAGGGGATATTTTTATCTTTATAAATATCTACAATAATTTTTTTTAAATTTATCAAACATCTATTATCTACTTTTAAAATTTATAATAATTTTAAAATTATATTTTATCCGATATATACCTGTTTTTTTAGTACGACTAAAAATAATTTCTTTTAAAAGCATAGCATTATGTTGACGCCACGCTTATACTGTGTACGTGTTCCGTGTCACCTGTTTTTTTTTTTTTCTTCCTGATTATTAATATTTTTTATTTGTGTTGAGCCTTTTAACTATAGTACACTATAGAGGCCAATCAGATGGAGGCGATAGTATCTGATACTGAAATTGACTCTCTTCGCGACATGGACTATCATCACGCTTACACTAAGGTATGCAACTTCGATCCAAGTATTTTTGGAGTTGTCGCCATACTTGTCCCAAAACATAAAACAGGATTTCACAGAACATACTCGCACACTGTTTCCATACATTACATTAGGAAATACCTAACCTATATCTCTTCCTGGCTTCTATAAGACAACAATTTTATTTAATTTTGTCAGGAATTTAGTGTTAAACTGCCCTCTTTTGGGGACAAGTTTCGGCATATAACTTTCGTGGATGACAAAAGAACTTTGCTTTCCCTCATGGAATGGAACTGCCTGCCGACAGAAATGAGGAAAGAAGATGCTGGGAAACTTACCAGATATTGCGGCGTGAATGTTTTCATGGAGATATGTAAGCATGATGCAGTTAATTGTGCTACATCATTGCTCAAAGGGGAGGCTTGTGTGACCAGGTCCTAACCAACACTTCCCAAGTGGAATGTATCCATTGCATTATGCTGCTGCTAATATGTCGTATGCTCTGGTGGATTTGTTACTTCGACATGGAGCACGAACTATGTAGAAACCACTCAAGTTGACTACCATGGGCGGGGCAGGGGGGGAAGGGGGGGTTGTTGCCCCTTAATGTAGCCCTTGGGGGAAAAAATTGAAAAAGGGTATTTTAGTTACATAATCAATATCCCATCCACTATATATTTCTTTCCTCAATGTGGTTTTCTTCTATATCTAGATCATAATAAATAATAGATCAATTGGGCACCTTCTTATCTTTTCTGCATGTTGGAGCAGGACTCACAGTTATCTGTTTGATCTAGATCATAATAAATAATTGATTAATTAGGCACCTTCTTATCTTATCTTATCGCACATTGGAGCAGGACTCATTGTTATCTGTTTGACTGGAATTGGAAGCCATACCCGCCCCTCTTGAAGATGATCTGTATATTTTGCCTGCACAAATGGTTGGCTAACTAAGATTCATTCAATTGTTTTTTCAACATGACCACGAATCATGGTTTTGAGGGGTTTTATTAATATCCAGAGTTTGAATTCCCCCTTGACAGAAAGCACCTTTGGAGATTTGTAGATTGCTTGCCTCCAACATGCCTGATGCTGATGTCTTCAAAGTATTTAATAGTTACTGCATTCGTGGAGACCTTATTGAGATAACTGCACTCCTAATGTTTTCATCAAAAAAGCTAATTGACACGGGCAGCAAGAGCATGTCATTGTGCAAATCCAATGCGAGAGAGATTGAAAAACTAACCAATGAGGAAATCAAGTGCTCTTAAATTCCAAGTCAGTTGTGTCGCATAGAAAAAAGATTATGCGTTTGAAGGATACATTTTCCTGCTGGAATTTTTGAGAAAATTGGGGAAGCCATTGATTCATATGTCAAAACAGTAGATAGTCGGGTAAGAAACGCCTTGTATGCGGTTCCTGCTGTGGGGTTGATAAAAGTAGTTTTTCTATTGACTATTGATTTGAGCTAAATAGATATTTATTTT
Organism: Taxillus chinensis; assembly: GCA_023512835.1. Classification (NCBI taxonomy): domain Eukaryota; kingdom Viridiplantae; phylum Streptophyta; class Magnoliopsida; order Santalales; family Loranthaceae; genus Taxillus; species Taxillus chinensis. The sequence goes on from CM042091.1 coordinate 9,566,002, forward strand.
GTTTTGGTTAGAAATGATTTTAGTTGAATGATTTATGTGCCAAATTAGTCCTATAACTTGGTTTGATTATTACTGCCACTGCAGACATCAAGGAGAAAGTGGTGGAGACATCAAGCGCTTGTGGCTGTGGAGGGGTACCTAAATGAAACCCAAAGACACTAATTTGGACGATATAGACTGGTTTGATATCAGTATTTTCAATCATTTTCACTGCTGGACATGCATTTTTTTTTTATCTATTTTCAGTGGTAACGTGTTCCTTTGTTTATTTACGTGAATCATTTTGCATTGTAGTGAGGATGCCAACATCAAGTTGGCGACTGAAATGCTGGGTAAATTTAAAATTTTACTGCACAAGCTACTCATTTGAAATTGCTTTTGAGAATAAAAAATAATGGAGATGTAATTTAACGTACTGATTTTTTACATTCTGTGCAGAAAAAGATGCTGCAGTCCCCAAACCAATATCAGGCCGTTGAATCTCAAATCAGAGTATGAGATAAAAAAATAATAAATCTGTCTTCAAGTCTGGCGATTCTGAGATTTTTCATCATACATGCATTCTCTGTTGTCAATATATTATACGTCCCAGATTTTCTATGGTGACTGGACATTAAATATTTTATTATATGATAATTGGTTTGAATTTTTTTACTCAATTCACATGGAATGAGGTTGACAAACAGTTCTTTCATTGCTGGAGTTTGATGATATGCTAATTCACAAAGTAATTTAAAGCTGAGATATGATTCTTTCAATTCGAGCACTTCACTGTATGCAATGTTCACAAGCTCTTGAATGACCGACCAAACCAAGCGCCTTTGGATGCTTGGATGCATTTGTCTTGTGGGAAATATTAATCGCCTCTTCTCCTATAGCGTATTTGTGATTTAATTGTCTTTTACAAAAGATAGCATGCCTGTTCCTCTGTGCAAGTAGGAAAATTTGTCACCAAACAAAGTTCGGTAAAGGGACTTGGTTATCGGCAGCATTATTCTGTGTTTCCTTGGGTAATGCTGTTGTTTCATGTGCTTTGAATTTGTGCTCCATCTAATCTAGTTCTATGCAAAAAGTAGCAACAGCTTATTCAGCACCTAACCTTTATCTTGTGTTCTGGATTATTGTTTTAATCATTGGTATATGTAAATTTGGTGGTCCAGTTTGTAACGATACAACAGTGGGCGGTGGACGGATTCTTTCTAAACCATAACCTTGTGTTCGAGGATGGTGATAATAAGTGGTGTAAAAAGATATTTAAGAACTGTAGGCCAAGACATCAACCGCCTCCACCTTGGGTTGAGTTGTATAGGCCAAAGCATGACTCGCCTCCAACATATTCAGGTCCTGTGGACAAAATGGTACCACGTCTTTACTCCGTCAGACGATATACCTCCCTGGCACGGGCAATCAAGAAGCTTCCGAGATACATATGATTTAGCCAATCCCAGCCTTCACGGTATGTGTAATTTTTCATGTTCTTTTCCTGTAATGTTTTTGCTTTTCTATTTTAAAAATTATGGTTTTTATTTGCAGCATGATAAGTTTGAACTTTTTCATTGTTGGATGAATGGAGATCAAGCATGTATATTTGTTTTTTTTGTCCAACAAATCTGATAACAAAATTGCTGATATTTTGATACTAGATCTCTTTCATCTAAAGCTGGAATGACCCATTCATTTATGCTGGGATTAGTTGGAAAATGTCCAGGGGTGTCTCGAACCCTGATGTTTAAATAATCTCCTTTCATCAGTTGCAGATTGCATGAAGCGATCCTAGCAATGGAATGACATTTACATTGGAAATGTTTAGAGATGGCAATGGAGCCGGGGTGTTTTCGTTGCCCACCATTGGGTAAGAAGGCGCGGGCCCCTCGGGGGGGGGGGGGGGTTAAATTTTTCACCCCATCCCCGTCTCATCGGGGCACGGGGGGGGGGGGGGGGGGGAGAGAGGGAAATTTCATTAAACCCAAAACCAAATTAAACACCGGAGGGCTCCCCCAACCGCATGTCACTTAGTCAGTCGAAGGAACATAAAAGGGTCTTTGTTATATATGTTTATATATTTAATATATATACTTATAATATAACATATAAATAATTATACTACTAATAATAATATTATTATTACTAAGGATAATAATAAAAAAAAGATTATATGATTTATTTTAAAAATAATTATTATTATAAAGTATATATATTTATATTAAAATAAAAGCTAAATGTACTATTAATATTTTGATATAAAATACAAATTAATTAGATTTAAAATTAATTTTAAAAGTTATATATGAATTCATACTAACATACTATATAATTATAAATTTTATTACTTTATTATATTTTATATGCTTGTATTTATATTAAAACATTACTACTACTTTTAATAAATATTTATTTTTATTTAAATATAAGTATATATACTTTGTGATTGATATTATTTAAAAAATAAAATATTTATTTATTATTATTAGTAGTATAGTGTTATAATTTTTGCTACTAATATTATTCATATGTTAGATTTTAAGTATATATACTAATTTTGTAAACATATTAAATAATATTTATTTATAATATATATATAATAGCTATCGATAAACTTTTAAATATTAGTATACATGTGCATCAATGGATGCATATTGTCTTCCCCATTTTAGTTGCCCGTTGGACTGCTTTAATAGGCAGTTTAGGATAAGTGTTTTTATGGCTTCTTTCTCATTTAAATTATATTTAAATTAATTAATTTTTTTTTTTTTTTTTAAATTTTTTTTTTTTTTAAAAAATTATTATATTTATATTTATTTTTTAAAAAAAAATTTTTTTTTTTTTTTTTTTATTTTTTTTTTTTTTATTATTTTTTTTTTTTTTTTTTTTTTTTTTGGGGTTGTTGGGGGGGTTTTTGGTTTTTTTTAAAATTAAATTTTTTTTATAAATTTTTTTTAAATTTTTATCCTTTAATTATTTTTTTTATTTATTTCCTCCAAAATAAATTACCCCCCTAAAAATTTTTAAAAAAACCTTATTTTTTTTCTTGCCTTTTTTGTTTAAAAATAAAAGAAAAAAAATTTATTTTTGAAATTTTAAAATTTAACTTTTTTCTTTATTTTTTTTTTTTTTTTTTTTATTTATTTTTTTTTTTTTTTTTTATTTTTTTTTATATTTAATATATATACTATTATAACATGTAAATAATTATACTAATAATAATATTATTATTAGTAATTATAATAATAATAAAAATATTGTATGATTTATTTTAAAAATAATAATAATTATAAAAAATATATATTTTTATATTAAGAAAAATCTAAATGTATTATTAATATTTTGATATAAAATACAAATTAATTATGTTTAAAATTAGTTTTGAAGTTATATATTAGTTCTACTAATACTAATGTACTATATAATTATAAATTATATTACTTTCATATATTTTATATGTTTGTATTTATATTAAAATATTACTATTATTTTTAATAAATATTTATTTTTATTTAAATATAAGTATATATACTTTATGATTGATATTATTTTTAAAATAAAATATTTATTCATTATTATTAGTAGTAGTGGTATAATTTTTACACTAATTATGTAAATATAGTAAATAATATTTATTTATGATATATATATAATAATTATTGATAAACTTTGTACTATACATGTGCGTCAATGGATGCATATGGTCTTCTTTCCCGGTTTTAGTTGCCCGTTGGACTGCTTTAATAGGCAGTTTAGGATAAGTGTTTTTATGGCTTCTTTCTCATTACATTTATCAAAGGGACTCAACTCATCTTAATTAGTTTGTTTTTAATTGATATGTTACTTATTTCTTTTGGTCTGGTGCCTTCAGTGATTGGAATCCCTCCACAGCTGGTGCAAGCGAGTGAAGGATCGGTCCAAACGTTTTTTTTTTCTTTTGCGGGGGGGGACGGTGAGGCGGGGGGGGGCCCCCCCGGGGGGGGGACGGTGAGGTCAGTGTGTTCACTCGACTCAACAGTATGAGGGGGTTGAAATTACTGTTGCATTTGGTACTCTTTATGGTTTTCTTCAGAAAAACTCGCTGAATCAGCTACCCTTAGCATTGTTTAACAGCTGGATGATATAGGGATGGAAAGAGATGATATTACTGTTGCATCGGATACTGTTTCAGAGTGTTCTTCGGCAGACTCATTGAATCAGCTAACTGTAACATCCAATCGAGCCCAACATGAGTCTTCCCTCCAGATTTTGGACTGTGTGTTTGGATCAAAGATTAGAATTCAATCACGAAGGCAACATTGCTGATGATATATAAGACGGAGCTGTTAAAACTCTTTTCCAGCTGCTTCAAAAGACATGAAATGAAATCAAACTTATCTTTTTTCGAGTTTGATTGTCTCCGGCCAGTACTTGGCAGGATTTGTTAATTCAGTATGAAATATGAAATGGGCACAATTGAATTTGTTGAAGGCCAACCCTAATCTAAACCAGATGAGGCCACTAGATGTCGAGAAATTGCTACACTGAAGAGGACCAGTGATAAAAGCATATGCCCAACGATGGTGAGGTTGTGTATTTAAAATCATGCATCCGGATAGGAGGATTTTAAGAATAGGAAGGAGTGGGAGGGTTGAGTGCATTATTGTAAAAATAAATAAAACAAAATTTAAAAGAGGGAGGGAGGGAGGGAGGGAACTGCTTTACTCAATTTTATAAAATTCAGCCCTCAGATATGCAGATCTCCATTTGTTCTCATTATAATAACATTGTATACAATATATATGGTAAATCCATCAGAGTTTGGGTGGAACATTGTGGAAAGGAGGGGAAAATTGGCTGTATTTCAGTAAAGGAGATAATTGACTTGATGAGTGAACTTTTTTTGTGTCGCATTGAAAATTTACTGGAACAAATCTAGTTACAGAAACGTAATGGTATTGTGTTTGCAAAAACCATATATTTCAAGGAATTTTATGCTTAAAGCAATCAAATGCACAGCATAATTTTCGCTTGCTATGCCACTATTCTAAAACTAAACTATAATTTTAGACTGATCCAATGTAGCCCATTTTAGATGATGCACCCGAATGAGGAAGGCCTCACAATACAGACTAAATACATACCACCGTATGTGTTTGTCATTGTCACACATTCTCAAGACCACCAATTAGAAAGAAGTTAGCACGGGTCCATGGGATTCATCGGTCATTTGCCTGTATAACCGGCATAGCTCCAAGCGTATTTGTCCAATCTCTGGATGCATATCATCACTCCCAACAAACACATGGACCTTACACTTCAACTCAAACCAGCTACACCCACGCTCCTTTCTCACCCTACGGAGTTTCATCGTCTTCCACACGCGTTCAACATCCTCTCTCCTGCCTAGAGCAGAATACACAGCAGCCAACAACACATAAGCTGACGACTCCTGTGACCCCAATTCCATCAGTTTCTCCCCAGCATAGACTCCCAAATCATAATCACGGTAAATCCGTGACGCGCTCAACAAAATGCGCCACAAACACATCCCATGATCCACAGTTGCTGACTCAATAAACTCCTTGGCTTCTTTGAGCCTCCCAGCTCGGCTCAGGACATCAACCATGCATGCGTAGTGCTCTAGTTGCGGGACTAGACCGAATTCAGCGGCCATGAGATTGAAATATCTCCAACCTTCCTCCACTAACCCCATGTGGCTACAAGCGGAAAGAATGTTCACAAATGTGACAGAATCTGGTCGTGTACCCTCCATTAGCATCTCCTCCATGAGTTCCAAAGCTTCCTTGCCACGACCATTCTGAGACAGCCCGGATATCATCGCGTTCCATGACATAACGTCCCTCTTCAGCATCCTCCTGAACACTAGACTTCCATCCTCGAAGCTCCCACACTTTGCATACATCGTGGAAAGAGCACTTCCGATGGGGGCTTCCAAGCAGAGTCCATATTTGACAATCCGGGCATGGAGTTGCTTCCCTTGCTCTAAGGCAGCAATGCTTGTGCATGCCTTTAGGACGCTGGCCATGGTTAACTCATTTGGTAAAATGCCTTCTCCTTCCAATCTACTATACAAGCTCAACGCCTCCTCATTCTCTCCATTTTGCACATACCCTCCAATCATTGAGCTCCACAGAGCAATTTCTGGCTCCTGGAGACAGTCAAATCCTTTCCGTGCATCGGCAACGCAACCACATTTTGCGTACATGTCAATGAGGGTGGTGACTACAAAAATTTGGGGCTCAAACCCTAATTTCAGTGAATAGCCATGCACTTGCTTCCCGAATATGATATCCTCAACATCACTACAAGCATTAAGGACCCCAACAATGGTGAATTCACTAGGTGCCATCCAGGAATAATGCATGCTCGTGAACAGCCTCACTGCCTCATTGGAGTTCCCGCTTTGAGCGTAGCCCGTGATCATTGCCGACCAAGTGATAGGGTTCTTCTCACCACACATCTCAAAGGTTCTAATCGCATCATCTAAAGTCCCACATTTAGCATACATTGTCACCAGAGCATTTCCAACCGACACAAATGCCAGCAACCCATTTTTCACCGCTAGACCGTGAACCTGTCTGCCCTGCCCAACCCATTCCTGATGTGTTAAGGCGCTGAGCACGCTGGTAAACACAAACTCATTCTCTTCTGCTACCTCCCTACGCATCAGCACGAAAACACCAAATGCTTCCGCGGATAGCCTCTGCATGGCGTACCCGGAGATCATGGTGGACCACGACACCGTGTTCCTGTCAGACATTCTGTCGAACATCCGGCGTGCATCTGACAAAAACCCGGACTTACAGTACATGTTCACTGCGGAGCTTCCGACATACACGTCGGATAATGCCCCAGCCTTGATGGCCACGGCGTGGGCCTGTCGGCCACCGGAGGCGTCGGAAAGGCTGGAGGCGGCGCGAAAGACGCCGGAGAAGGTGCGGGGGTTGGGGAAGACGTTGGCGGAGCGCATACGGTTGAAGAGGGACATGACGGCGGCGGAATAGGCGGAGAATCCGTTGATGAGGTAGTTCCATGGGGTAGGGTCGTGCTTGGGGGTGTGAGGGTTATCGAACTGGAGGAGGGAGTCGGGGAGGGCGCCGCATTTGGCGTAGAGGTTGACGAGGGCGGTGGCGAGGAGGGAGGAGACGGTGAAGCCGGCTTTGAAGATCTGGGCATGGAGGGCTCGGCCTCGGGCCAAGTCGCAGCTGCGGGCGGCTTGTTGGAGCTCCGATAAGAATAGGCGGCAATTGTGAGCGGGAAGATGAGTCATCAACTTCTCCTTCCTCCAACAACTTCTTCCTCCCACAACTTCTCCTCCTCGGGGACGTTGGATTTAATTGCATTTGTTTTTTTTTCTCAATATTAATTTACGGAAATATTATCGAATGCCGCCGATTCACAGTTTTATTTGAATTTAAATTGTCCAAAACATACATTCAATTCAACAAACAAAATTAGGGTCTGCAAAGTTTTTATTTAAAAAAAAAAACAAAATAATATAAAAAATTAGACTGGCATGATCACAGTGGTTTGACTTAGGAACCGTGAATAAGTACAAACATTCAACAAACAAAACCAAAAAACCAAAAATGTGCCTAGAAGTTGAAGGGTTGGTCGGATGCACCAGCAATCCAGTGACCTGCCAGGTTAATTACCACAAACGATTTAATTATTCAACATTGAACGAAAAACATAGCCACATTAGCGCTGAATTATTTGTCGATGGAATGGAACAAACATTGCATAGATTTCTAAAAATAGGAAAATCAAACAAAAGTCGTGTACACAACAAAAAACAAAGTAATTTCTTTGCCATCTTACCATATTCACAACTTCTTGGCTCGAGTGGAACTCGGAGACCCCATCACTGGCAACAACAAAGAACAGCCGAACAGGTGATCAGAAGTGTGTTGAACAGGTGATCAAGGAAAATCTCATATTTAAGTGATTACAAGTGACACATTAAAAATCTTCCTCGTTCATTAAAAATGTTATACAACATATACACAAAGAGGAGACAAAAATAAACCTTTGAACAGAGAGCTTGGAAACAATGGCATTGTCATCCTTTTCTAAATTCAAATCACGGTCCATAACTTCTTCCATGATCAGATCTTAAGAACTATAAACGAATAAACGTTAAAAGATTAAAAAAAGAAAAAGAAAAAGATAACAATGGCTGCATTAAAAGGACAAAAAAGTTTATGTTTTCGTTTCCATATATATTTTAATTCTTCAGAAAAATAGGAAGGTACGCAACGTAAAGATTTTTCTTTCTATATTTTTCCCCTCTCTTTATACACACACACACATAAAAAATTAAACCAGGCAAAATCGAAGGGTGACAAGGGAGCATGGCGTCTGGTTCACAGCTAGAAATCGTTAAAGCGCTAGGAGAGAAGTCGGATCCCGATTGGACATCGCTTCCAGAAGACATCCTTAGCCTTGTCCTGGACCATCAACTCTACTTCCCCGACTATGTGCGCACTGGCACAGCCGCCGTGTGTTCCCTGTGGCGGGGGGCAACGGTGCCTGTCAGTGCCAAGCTCCGGTCATTCCCCAAATTGCTGCTGCTGGCTTCCACTCCCTGCAGCGACAACCAGGAAGACAGCAGCAGGCGCAGGCTGTTCACAGCGGACAGAAAACCCTTCCACGGTGCCCCCCAAATGAAGTTGCCGCCGGGGTTCGAGAAGCGCTGCTGCGGCTCCTGTTTCGGCTGGCTAGCTGTGGTCACCCACCCCAAGATTGAGAAGCGGAAAAGATTATCTTTGGGCGTAAGCCTCCTCAACCCCTTCACGGGCGCCACCATTCGCCTTCCTCCAATCCCTCTGACAGACTGGGACAACTTTCGGCGACAGCACGAGTATCTAGTCTATAAAGTGGTGCTGTCCGCCGACCCTGCTACTGCCCCCGACACCTTCGAGGCGGTTGCAATTTACGGGTGCATGAATCATTTGGCCTACTACAAGTCGGGTGCTCGGCGGTGGGCGGTCGTGTCTAGGGATACATGGACAAAAGTAAGGGCTGGAAACCATGTGCGGCTGGTTTGCTATGACGCCCTCCATTACAGGGGGAAGTTCTATGGGCTATTCAACTGGGGTTGGGTTTTAACCATTGAGCCAGCAGGGTACAGCCTGACGCTGAAGCCCATTGTTCCGCGCGCGCGCAGAGGGCATAGAAGTGCCTTGAAGCAGTTCATTGTGGAATCATCCACTGGGGGATTTGTTGGTCGCTCAGCGAGGAGGTGGGGATGAAGTAAACTGGCACAGGTTATGGAAAATTTTTAAGGTAATCGACTCCCGCAGTGGGCGCACCTGCGATTACGAGGAGGTGAAAAGCCTCGGAGACGATGCCCTCTTCGTTGGGATCAACACATCACTGGCGATCCCAGTCTCCGCCGACCCTGGACGAGGTTTCCTGCCGGGGTGTCGCCCCAACTGCGTCTACTTCACTGATGCTGATACTGAAACTCTAAGTGAAACTCTGGAGATGAGCTGCTACAGCTTAGATCTAGGTGACGTCACCCAAGAATGGCTTTACGAGTGCGGTGATTATCTTACACGCCACCCTTACCCTCCTCCTATATGATCGAGCCTAACTTCCCTCTAATTGGACAACTTTCAGAAAAATAAATAAATAAATTTTGCTTTAATTTTTGTTCTTTGGCTTTGCAACTTTTACTCTTGCCAACTCAACTACTCATTTGAACATTTTATCAAGCTCACCTTGAACTCAGACTAGTGTAAGATAATTATTTTATATTAAATTAATATTTTATAATTTATAAATATTTTAATATTTTATAATTCTGAACTCAACTAAGCTATTACATGAGCTAATTTAAAACTCATTTTAAATAATAAATAATAAATAATAATAATTTTTAAAATAATTAAATTTAAGATTAATAATATTATATTCTAAAATAGTAAACATAATTAAGCGTGTAAAAACAACTAATAGCGGCTGTGTGTGTGTGTGTGTGTGTTGCAATATGTGAGAGAAGAGAATGGAGGGCGAGAGCAGAAGATAATTGGATGGGAGTAAGAAATTCTGGTCAGGGGAAGGGGGAAGGTATTGGCGGTGAAGACAATTTTATATTATTGATTGACATAACGTAACATTATATTATTGAGTAAGAGATCATGCAAAATATTCGATGTTTAGATGTCATGTTCGTTCATTGGAAAAAGGAAAAAATTATATATTATCAGATGTTCTCGTCTGATCCATAGTTTAGAGATTATGTGGTTGTTTGATAGGATAGTATTATTTTTAAAAGTTATAAATTTAATAATTTTAAAATTATTTATAAATAATAAAAAATTATCTAACAATAAAAATATTTGAATTACATAAAAGCTGTAATTTTTAAAATATATATTTGAATTACATTTGATTTGGTAGAATTTGTTTTTTCATATCCATGACGTTCGAGGTTGTCATTATTAGAGTAACTGGTAGAATTCGAATATCTTATTTCCTACCCTATAGTTGGTATAAGGGACAAAACACAAAAGATTAAAGTGGTTAGGACCGTAGATTTTATGAGATGGCCGGTTAACATATTGTTGGAGTATAATGTGATTTTTAAACTTAGTAATATTAGGTGCAACTGATATTAAATAATTTTTGGTTAAATGTGATGATGTAATAGCCTATCAAACCATCAAGAACATAAAAAAATTCACAATCTCTCATAATTTTGCAAAAATACAGTGAGCTGCATAAATATTTACCTTGGTTAACATGCGTATAAAGTAGTTGGTGTCGTTCTTGCAAAAACGATAGAGATTTGGGTGTCGGTTGAAATATTGGACGATGGTGGTCATCATATATATTTTCAAAGCAGTCATTTAAAGCACACCCAACCCTTGACAAAGAGGTCACCTTCCGAGTGACTCATTTGTTTGTTTGTGCTTGCTATATATATGCAAGTTCACGTGTAGGATGCTGCGGCGCCCGACAATTTGCATATAAATAAAGAGTCATGCAGCCCCCGATCCACACAACGTACGCCGCCTGATCTGATCGATCATCATCACCCGGCCCGCGCGACGGCCGACACATTAATGGCCCCACGCCGCCACATGTCACCGACAATCCCCCTGCTTGCTGCTGTCCTAGTCCTAATTATGTTCCTCGCTGCCGTGCCGGCTGCGGCCAATTTGCCGGTTCTGCCGCTTAAGACCGATTCACGGTGGGTCGTGGACCAAGATGGGCGGCGGGTGAAGCTAGCGTGCGCCAACTGGGCGGCGCATCTCGAGACGATGGTGGCGGAGGGGCTGAGCAAGCGACCGGTGGACTCCATAAGTAAGCTGTTTGGGGACAACGGGTTCAACTGCGTGAGGCTAACCTGGCCACTCTATCTGCTCACCAATGACACCTTGGGTGCCCAGACCGTACGGCAGTCATTCCAGAGCATTGATGGGTTAGCAGGTTTCATACCTGGCCTCCAAGCCAATAACCCATCTTTCCTCGATATTTCCCTCATAGACGCTTTCAAGGTATATGTCTCAATGTCAATCATATGCTGTACACATATTGATGCGTATGTTAGAATTCAAATATCAACGTAATAAACTAATTGGCTAGGAGAGAGTATTTGATCTATGTTATTGTTAGAAAATTAATAACATATCTGCATAATAACGTAAAAATTACGAAAAAAAAAAATCTCATTTCTTCTTGTATTTTTTCATAAGAAAAATGCAAAAAACTCTCTGACCTGGTACGAGGATGTTGGATTTTTTTTTTTGGTACTTAGGTTTAATTTTTCTGATTAAAAAATATAAGTGTTGTTAATATTTCTCTATGAAAAACCATCCAGAAAAAATGGTTGATTAGCTTTTAATATAATAGTTCACGTACTTGGCATTTGGTAACTCTAGTTTCAACACTTTAGGGACAAGATTTTGGTGGGAGTTAGCGCACAAGCAGACGCTTTAAATTTAAATACACCAATATACATACCCGATCGAGACCAGTAAGTTGTTAGATTTCATTTCAAAATTAAGTTTTATAAAAATTAAACTACTAAGATTTTTGTGCCTTTCATTTACCCATTAAACATTTTTGTGCCTTTCATTTACCCAAATAAAAGACTTAATTTGATAATGTTAAATTTTTAGAATAAACTATTTTTAGTTGTATTAAAAAATATTATGAAAATAAGCTGATAAATGTTTAATAAAATATAATTTTAAAAGTAATTAAGATTTTAAAAGGATATGATAATTATTTGATAAATTAATAATAAAATTGCTATAAAAATTTAAGACATTTTTTTTGCATTGCAATATTTTTTATACAAAAATTACCCCCTCCCCTCCCTCCCAAGAGATGTGTTGGCGTTACAGAAGGCTATGGAAGGATAATATTATTATTTTATATTTTTAAATTTATTTTAAAAAATTAATTTTAAAAAATGTTTATTAAACTGTTTTTACTGTTGAGAAAAAAAATTTATTTTATAAATATTTTTTAAAGTTTATCAAATAACTTTTACGAAAACATTCATCTACAAACATGGCCAAAGCTCAGCCTTGCTTCCTTCAATATACAGAGGGTACCTAGCCGGCCGGGCGAATTTAAGTGAACATGGGGAATAGTGTAATGTTGCTTTTTGTGTTTGTCATCATGCGACATTACACGTAATTCCAAAATGTAATGCAGCCAACCGCAAAACTTCTATACGAGTTGGTGTTAGCTTGCTTGCAAGACAGTTAATCATTAAACAGTTAGCTACAAATATAAATGTTATATTTTCAATTTCTTTTCAAAATATTCCTTAAATTGAAACAATAAATGTATGTTCATGGTAAACAAAATAAACGCCCTTGGATGTTATAAATGACATTAACAGTAGCCACCAACTATTCACCAACTAACATGAAGAATATATATATTTTCTATTTTATTTACATTTTTTGTATTTATTCTAATTATTTTTTACTGGCTAAACTAAAAGTGAATTTTTTTTAATGAATACAAAACAAAAAAAGACAGTTGGTTAGTCTCTTTTTTTTTGTATTAATTTCCGGAGGTATGTATTGCCTAATTAGAAAATCTCGCTTTTATTATATTAAATTCGTTGTTTTTATGGATGCTTTTATTTATTTATTGCTTGTTTGTTTTCTTTTCAGCGAGTGGTGTCGAGCCTCGCAACTAGCGGTGTGATGATCATCCTGGACAATCACATAACCAAACCACAGTGGTGTTGTAGCGCCAACGACGGCAATGGCTTTTTTGGAGACCCATACTTCGACCCGGGCATGTGGCTAAATGGGTTAACTCGGATGGCCACAATGTTCCGTGACAACCCAAACGTTGTCGGTATGAGCCTGAGGAATGAGCCCCGAGGGGTCAGACAAAACCGCAACGTATGGTACATGTAAGTATATATATATATATATACTCTGCTAAAAATCAAAACCTCAGAAAGTTACACGTACAATCCGAATGAGTTTTTTTTTTTTTGTTTGGCCTCTTATTTTCGGGTCCTAGCTAGCTAGCTAATAACTAGCTAATATTGTACTATATATAAACATATATTTTATATGTTATATACAGGCGCATGCAGCAAGGGGCTGAAGCGGTGCACGCAGCGAACCGACACGTTCTGGTAATACTGTCGGGGCTGAACTTCGACAACGACCTGTCTTTTCTCCGGCAGCGGGCGGTGAACGTGAGTTTCTCGGAGAAATTGATGTACGAGCTGCACTGGTACAGGTTCACCGACACCCAGATGTGGGCGAGTGGGGATCCGGGGCAGGCGTGCGACCAGGTCTCTGGCAGCGTAATGTCGAGAGGTGGGTTCCTGCTGGAGTCGGGGTTTCCTCTTTTTTTGAGCGAGTTTGGTAGGGACCTGAGCAGCCACACGGTCCAAGACGACAACTACATGAGCTGCTTCATGGGTTTGGCTGCCAAGCTTGATTTCGATTGGGCTTTGTGGACGCTGGTCGGGAGTTACTACATCCGGAGTGGCACCATTGGGATGGAGGAGTCTTTTGGCCTCTTGAATTCCAACTGGACTACCCTCAGGGATCCCATCTTCGTGCAGAGGCTTAGTGCCATCACACAGCCTTTCCAAGGTATACTACCTAGTACCTACTACATCCATCATGTTCCTATACTATCTAGTTTTAAAAAATTTTATTCGGAAAAATATGACGTATTAATATAATTTTTTTAAAAAGTCTTAAAACTACACTAAAAAATGTTATAAATAAATATTTGTGTAATTTTCATGTAACTGAGGAATTGAATGATTTTTTTTTTCCTTTCCTCCTAATAGGCTATTACTTATCCAAAAATTATCCAACCCCCTTATACCTTGTATTGATCACAGTAGAAAATCTGAACTCATTCGGGTATCACTTTTATTTTATTTTTAACATTTTTATTTTTTTCAATTTAAAATGGATGCAGGGCCGGGCCAATCCAATGCGAGTGGGGGAAAACTGATATTCCATCCGGCAACGGGCCATTGCGTTAGGAAGACGATGGTTGGGTCGCTGAAGCTGGGCCCATGCGCTGGGTCTGGAATGTGGGCGCACACGGCCGACGGGATGCTAACGGCCCAAGGCCTGTGTCTGCAAGCGAGAGGCATGGGCCAGGCTGCTGGACTCGGGTCAGAATGCAATGTCCCGGATTCGAAGTGGGTCCAGGGAACCGGCACTTTGGTGCTGCTGTCCAACCAGACGACGACGGATGGTGCTGGCAGTGGCGTGTGCCTTGGCGTAGCCCCTGGCCCTGGCGGCACGGTCGTGACCGAAAATTGCAAATGCGCGGGTCCCGAGGGTGGAGATGGTCGTCGGTGTGACCCCACAAGCCAGTGGTTCACAATTATTGATAAAACCACTTCCAAATTCACGTCCACACGTTAAAATGGTTATTACTATTACTACTATTATTTAAAGGAGGGAGTAGTGGCAGGCATTGAAATCTTCGAAGCCAGTCCAAACAAAAAAAAAAGAGAGAGAGAGAGAGGGGAAAAGAACAACTGTTGGCTGGCGATTCCCACTTACCAATAACGTTTACTTTTATCTATAGACTATAGTATAGGGATCTAAAAGAGTTCTTTAATTTAAATATGTTTGATGTCTTAAGGAATTTATTAATTAGTTCATTTTTTAAAATTAATGGCTCTTCGGGATGAAAAAGACACATCGTACTCATTTCATAACAACTTAAAATATCAATTATTATTATTAAAATAAATTAGTCAATTTATTTCATAGATATAAAAAGACACTATTTACTAAAAATCATTAATATGATACGAGTCGATTAAAATTCATCGAGAAATATATTTCTTGGGTGTTTAATTTTTATTATCAAATTATAAAAAAAATAAATTCTAAATATTCATACATTTTAAATTTTCTTAAATTAAAATTCTAATAATTTAAATTCTAATTAAAATTATTGAAGTATCAAATTATCAAAAGTCCACGAAAGCAATAACTAAAATTTAAAAAAAAAAAAAGCAGAGGCAAAGTGGCAGATTTAACACCATTCAAGGAAAGGCAACAGGCGGGAAGTAGAGGTAGAGGGACAAATCTGACACTGGCCAAGGGCAGTCCGTAGGTGGGTGATAGGCAGGTGGCAGAGCGTAGAGGCAGAGGTAGAGCGGCAGATCTAGCACCAGCCAAGGGCAGGCTGTAGGCGGGAGACAATGGTTGGCATTTGGCCTTCTAGGTTTGGTGTCGGGATATAAGACACAATGACAGTTAGGTAGGTGTCAAACTGGGGTTAAGCAGATGCCAACTAAGTGCACCTCAGCATGGCTACGAGTAACACATAAATTAAATTATTAATTGATCGAATAGGTGAGAAGACGGATAAATCATATCAGAGTGTACGATGAAATCAGAGTGGATACATCTATTTTTTTTCAACATTTAACTTTTTTTAAAAAAAAAAAGGGCAACCAGGGTGTGCAGCTGCACACCCTTAGCCAAACGTAGCGCCGCCTCTGTCCATGCGGTAAAATTATAAGTGCCAATGTTCTAAGTACTAATCTGTATACCCTAAATCCTATACTCTAAATGCTAACTTCCATGGTTTAGTTTAATTATTATTTTTAAATATAAAGCCTAGATGAATTTACATCCCTCATTAATACTTTTAAATTATTTGGTCTCTCGGTTTTTAAAATAATTTTATTTTCAAAAATAATACAATCTCACAAATTAAAATATCAAATATTATTTTAAAAAATAATTTAGTCAATTCATTTTATAGGTATAAAAAGACACTATTTACTAAAAAAGATATTAGTACGATGAACACGCTCTATTAAAATTCATTCATGGGGTGAAAATCATATGAGCCATCATATCTACTAAGCCTTAAATTATATACTCTAAATAGTCGAATTTTTTTAAAAAATAGTATTGTTTTTAAAAGTTATAGACCCAGCTAAATTTATATTACTCATTAATATTTAAAATTATTTGAGCCCATAAATTTAAAAAAAATATATATTTTTAAAAATAATATCATATTACAAAACTAACCCTATACATTATAATTATGCTTGCTATGAATTTATTTTAACTTTGGTGTCTACGCACACGGGATAGATTTTAACATCATAACTCATATTAGTGTATTTATACAAATGAATTGAACTATCAAAATCAAGTGATGCTGAAAAATAAATCTATATTAGTGATGCCAAATCGATTGAAGTTGAAGCAATAGAGACATTTATATTATTGTTACAAACATGATTCTATTTGGATTTAAAAGAAGCATTTTGTTGTATTGTCTTTTAGTGGAATTTTATTTCTACTTATAGCGTTTGAACAAATTGAGTTTTTTTACATTTGAAAATAAAAATTTTAAATTCTCTTATTGAAAAGCGGTCGATACCAGTTCTTTATCATTTTCTAATAATATATTTTAGCTTGATACAATTATCTCATTCAATAAAACCTTTTAATTAAGTATTCAATGTATAATGCATAAATTAATTAGCAATAATTCAATTTCATTGTCAGAATCGATTTATTATTCCTTTGATTTTTTAGATTTTGATATGTATTAATTACGTAAAGAGAAATATAAAAACATAATGAGATTTGGTGCCAATAGGACTATAAACATCTTAAAACTTATATATATAAATATCCATAGGTCATTTCCTGTGACGTATTGGAACTGTAAACTATGTTTATAACGTTCATAGATAATTTCTCCTTAGAGCATCTCCAACATTACTTTGTATTTTTTTCTTTACATGTAAAGAATTTTTTAAATGTAAAGAGTCATTTTTCATATTATACTCCAACACTCTTATCTATTTTATCTATATTTATATTAAAATAATAATTTTTTAATATGTATTTTCTCTCTCCCCTATCAACATGCACAGCCCTTCACCCTCTTTGTGCAGCCACCTCCGTCCCCTGTCTGACGGCACCACCCCCTTCCCCATCGGCGTCACCCTCGCCCGATCGCGTCCTCCCTTGGCCGGTGTCGCCCTCGCCCGATCACGCCCTCCCGTGGCCGGCGTCTCCCTCGCCCGATCGAGCCCTCCCTTGGCCGGTGTCGCCCCCCTTCCGACAGCACCCCGCCCCAGCCGAATCTGTGGAGGCGGCAAGAGAGAGATAGAACGGGAGATGACAGTAGATGAGAGAGAGAAAAAAAAACCAAAAATAATAATAAAATAATATATAGATAAATGAACAGTAACTCCTCAAATTTGAAGAGTTATTATAGCATTATCCAGAAGTAGAGAGCCATGTAAAGAGTCTGTTGGAGCATAAATTTGAAGTTTTATCTCTACATGTAGCAGGGGCGGCTCTAGAACTATTTTTTTGGGTGTTCAATTATAAAAGGCAAAACCAACTCCGACCAACCAACCTAAATCGGCCAAGGGTAGGCAGTAGGCGGAGACGAGTGGTGGGTGGGCAGTGATGGTCGCTAGTGTCTAGATCTCCTGACTGGTGGTTGGCGGTTGGCGTCTCGGGAGACACTAGGAGGCTGGCGGTTGGATCTGGGTCTAGGAGACACTGGCTGGTTGCCGTTGCGCCTAGATCTAGGAGACGATGCATATACAGTTACATTAGAGACAGTTACATGCGATGCAATGAGCTCCTTTTCATTGCCTTGATCCAACACTACGGGAAATTAGGGCTTTTAGATAAAGTGATTGAGCTTTTTCACAGGTTGTGCTATTTCAATTGTCCGCATACGACGAAGTCTTTCAATACCGTCCTCAACGTTCTCATTGTTAATGACCGCTTAGGCAATGCCAGTGAACTGTTTGGTAAATCGTTTAAACTGGTTTTAGGGAAATAGATTAAGGCGAGAAGATCGAGGATGAGCACTTAGGCAGGGTGTGCAGATGCGAAGTCATACCTTTTTTTTCTAATATTAATTGAATATTATTATTAAAAATAATAAATTATAATGAGTCAGGGTGTGCAGCTGCACACCCTCGGCAAAGGGTAGCGCCGCCCATGACATGTAGATAATAGAGAGTTGTGTTGGAGTTGCTCTTATATGGCTATTTTTCACTAACATTTTTTAATCTTTTTATAACAAACTTAGCCTAACCCTTAGGTGATTCATAGAAAAAGAGTGAAAAGTTTGGGTAAAAAGAAATTTTTTTTTCATACGATAATTTGATTGCAATAGGAAAGAGGTTGAAAAGGTGTGAAGTTTTTTTTCCTTATAATTTAGTGGATGATAGAAAAAGGTGAAAAGAAAATATTACTATAAAAAGTATTGTTTTTATCCCTCTTGTATATAATATATGTAGATTAGAAAGTAAAAGATTATTTTTAGGGGTAAAAGTATTTGTCGATTTTCCAAACAAAATTACAGCTAGCCTTTCATATGTAAAATAAAAGGGTCGTTCAAGCTCCATATTTTTCATAATTGTCAAACAAGAAAAAACTGTTTATACCTATTTTTCCTCTCCATTTATGTTTTTCACATATTTTCTGTGAAGTATTATTAAAAAATACTATTTTTATTATGTAAACATGTTTTTATTAAAAAGTTATATTATTTTTATTAAGATTGTTATCTATTTTATTTATTACATTCATTTTAAAAATTCATACATGTTACAAAAGAACTTTAAGAAAAAAAATCATTCTCTACCTTCAAAATATAAACATGTTTTTAGAGTTTTTATTTAATTTTATTTCTATATTAACAAAAAAAAAAAAACAAAATTTTAAGCATTCAAAATGTGAACACTCTCAGGTGATCGATTATTATCGCTAGCTATGCCCTCGACAAACAGTGGCTAATTCTGCCCAGGATTGATTAGATTCGAAAAATAAAATAAAATAAAATAGGCCACTGCCATCACTGTCGGTCAGCATCGATTAAAACAGCATTGTCAAATCAGTATTTTATGTACCTACCCGATCAATGTTAGTTCAATTCTCATCATTATAACTGCAAAAAAACGTGTGGACTGCCAAATAAAATATTAGCACGCTTACCTTGTCTCTGGTTAGTACGTTTTTCTTCAACCAATAAAAAAAATAAAGTGTCAAATACGATTTACGATGTATAGAAAACGTATCACCCGTACAATCTTATTTTGGTTTCCATTTTCGTTATTGCCACGTATTTTATAATTTCTCCAATAATCAAACTAATATATGACTATATTAACCGACTCAATCAAAAAAGACGAACAAAAATAATGCTAAAATATTGAGAAAAGTTTACTTCTAGTTAAATCCGTAAAAAAGTTTTTACTCTCATTCAAACTCGTTGAAAATAACCATCGATCACTCCTTTCCAATTGTAAAATAAAATACATAAAAATCACGACCCATTTAGATTATTCGATTAATGATGTGGAATGTGTGTGTGTGTGTGTGTATATATATATATGATTTATTGCATAAACAAATACTTCTAGCTACATTATGGCATAAAAGAAAACATCAATAATGGAAAAAATAATAATGGCTTCAGAAATCTGGCAAAAAAAAAAACACAAATAAATTAATAATAATCACCCTATATGGGGAAAAAACTTACTGCAGCATCGCATGCTGCTGACATCAGTAATGTATTAAAAAAACAAATTGCTTAATAGCCTAGTCCTTGAAATTAAACTACCCTTCTTATAATCCCATAAAAGTGATATATAGAGATGTCATTAATTACATAGCAAATTATTCATTCATTCGTTTGTTTGGTCTACGTTATTATTTAAAATTATATAGTGTTCATATATATATATATATGATACAGAGATAGTATTTTACATTACTGGGGCTAGTGCATCAAATAAATTATTAAAATCTAAAATAATATTCATATAATATTAACAAAACTCAAACTATAAAAGATATAAAATATCCAATGAAAATGAAAACACAAAATAACTATTCCTAATACAATACTGTGTATTCCGAAAAAAAATAAAAGTCAATGTGTATTTTATTAAAATCATCTATATTTAAATTTTGTACTAAATGATCGAATGAGTATTTGTTTTCTTTCAATATACGAAGTATGGAATTTATTAAAAAATTATCTTTCATTTTGTTGTGTAGTCTAGATTTTGACTTTATTCATGGTTCAAAATATTCGTTTTATAGTTTCAGCAGATATCAAAAGAATAAGTGCAATAATAATCACTATAAAAATAAATTAGTACGCTATATTGATTTTCTTGTGTTCACTATCCATTTATACAATGCATGAATGTTTGATAAACTTCTATATTTTGGAAGTTAAACTATATTATGCTCAAAATAAAAAAGTTCTGTTTTCAAAACCTTATTTTTATGTTCCCTTAAGTCGTTAGCTATCAACGGATAAATATTATTAATTTTAAAAAGTTTGGATACAAAGTTGAATTATGCACAAGTAACTCAATTGTGAATATACATCCGAAAAATAAAAATAAAATTATTTGTACATTTAAAATATTAAAATAACTAAAAAATAGCGCATATATAGGTACTATTAAAAAGACGTTAGATGAGATTTTCTGTTACACTACATTGTTATATTTCCTGCAACAAATTTAAATATCTTTTCTATATTTTAAAATATATTTTTAAATATAGTTTTTTAGAACAAGATAAAATATAGTTGAATCATATGTGATCAAACTTGTTTAACTTTGACGGTGTGTTATATAATGGAAAGTCTTATACATGTAAAAAAAATTCAAAATCTTGACTGCGTAGTTTTTATCGTGCTTTTTTAAACTTATACTCTTTTAAAAAATTAATTTAAGATATACAATAAGATATTTAATTTGAAGCAGGAAATCTAATATACGGTTGGTGTGAGACAGGAATTTCGGGCAAAAAATTAAGCAGTTATGAGAATAATAATCAGTAGAGGATATATACAGTAGATTTGATTTATTTATGTTATTGCTTTCAGTGTTACCTTGCGAAATGTGTACGCATTAAGTAGTTCTTTAGAGTCAGCAAGGAATTTTTTATTTTTTATTTATTTTTATGTTCAAGTGATGTGATTCCAACTTCATCCGTCGCGTCCATTTCCAATATTATATCCTTCAATTATTTCGAAGTTGAAATTTTAGCTTAGTTTGAAATTATTGCATCTAAAACGTTGTTTCATAAATCAGTTACGTCGCTTTCGAAATACATGCATATAATAATACGTTACTTTTATAAAACGTAGTTTTTGAATAACCTTCCGGCCTGATGCCATTTTAATTAAGACAAAGAATCGTGACTTTGAGTGCCTTGTCCGGCCATACAGTCTTCACAGAAAATCAAAATGTTATCCGCAAAATAAAATAAAATAAAATAAAAAATTTTAAAAAAAACATGCGCAATGTCATGCGTAATTTGATCCGTTGCCTTTTGTAAGCAGTACAATATATACAAGCCTTCCACTTAAGCTTTCGCAGTGTCGAAACCTCATGGTAGGTTACTAGCTATTAAATTATTGAACCTTATGAAGAAAAAAACTAATTCTTTTCATTAAGCTTTCTCGGTGTCAATTCCAAGAACAAAGCCATGTCTCCGTCTTGCATGCAAAGAAAAAAAAAAAGAATTACATGCTCCCGATCATCACATCATTTATAATTATGTTGAGTGTTTTCATAAATATGTGTAATAATATGCATTAAATAAGATTAATTATCATGTTTATATAAGTTAAATTAAAATAAATTAATTAAGTTTTTGGTATTTTGAAGTTAAACATACAAAAATATGAATATTTATGCGAGACTAGCTATTTTATAAATTTTAATTTATTGATGAATTAAGTTGAAAATATATATATAAAAAACACTATATTAGCCGTCAAGTTTTAAAGTCGTATGCATCAAAGATTACATTCTTACACCCCATCAATAGAAATTATGAAAGAATCATCTTTAATTACGTGTAGGATCATTTGTTTGATATGTCCAAGGTATCCGCTTTCCATTAATTATGCTTTTGATTATTTGACATGAAAATTTAGGCTACGTCTAGCTAGCGCGCGTAGATACACACACATATATATATATATATAATTATTTTTAAAAATTATGAATTGCCATCAGAGTTACTTTTATAATTTGGTGCCATCTAACAAATAGTGAATTGATTTTTGGTATTGACTTATGTCATGGATAAGGTTTTACACTCGTCCATACTTAGTTGCATTACGAGAGAAGGTCAATTTAAGAAACTTATCGTTTAGGGAACACATATTTTACCCTATCTTGAGATCATTAATTAGAAAAATGACTTTAGTTTTCAACTATTTTATATAAAAATAATTAAATTCTTTATTTACCGTTAAGTTCACGACAGACAGCTTGCTTTTCATACTTAACCTGGTTGACACGTCTAAACTTCAAAAAAGTTCAATTAAATCTCTCACACAAGCTATCTCTTCCAATTGATGTGCCGACCTGGTTAAATGTGCTGCTACTAATTGTGAATTTAATGGTAAAGAGAGAATTTAATTATTTTTACACAAGGTAATGGAGAATTAAAATTATTTTATTAATGTGTCAAAGACAATTCAAAATTAATCAACATGTATCTCAGGCAATAAGCTTACTTAAATCAACCTTTCATTTGCAAGTAAGGTAACTAAAAGCCGCTCAAGTGTAAATATCCGACCTTGTGACATAGCTGTGATTGCTGAAAACCTATACCAGAGTTTCATATGATCCACACACCATAATTTACTAAGTAATTAATATGCACAGAAAAGTTTATTTGTATACGTTATTGTTTTCACTTATACTATGTATACGTGTGGCTAAATGTGTACGCATTTAGTAGTTCTTTAAAGTCAAAAAGGTACTTATGCTAAAGTGGGTGTTTGATTCACAACTTCATCAATCAACACTCTTTTCATTATTTTATCGTTCAATTATTTTTAAGTGAAAGTGTGATTAGTTTGAAATTACTGTATATACACAGTATAGTGTATTTACCTAAAACGCAGTTCTTAAATCATTTTAGTATGTATACCCGTGTAGATTTCAACCTCACCGTGAGTTTAAAAGCATTCATATTAAATATGTATACCTTTTAATGGTTATATGTTAAATTAATATTTCTGCTCATCTAAAGTCTAGCCATTTGTCTGCGAGAGTAAATTTTAATGTTTTTTACTTTTGTCGTAATCATATACCACGGGTCCACGGGCAACAAATATAAAAAAAAATATTGTGAAAAAATGAATATTTTGTATTTGTGTCCATTTTTGATCCATCTCTCTTTTACCTAATTTCATGGGGGCCTTTTTTAATTTTTCCATTCTTAATTTTTTCATGAAAAAATTTAAACACACACACACGTGTGTGTGTGTGATAATTTCATTCTCTTCTTATTTCAATTCATTCAATTTTAATTTCTTAAATTTCAATTCAATTCTTGTTTCAATTCAATTTAGTTCAATCTTTTACTTTCAAATTCAATTCAATTTAATTCTTCATTTCATTTGATTTCAATTCTTTCAATTCAATCCAATTTCATTCAATTAATTAATTTATTTCAATTTCTGTTTAATTTAAGTTATTTTATTTTATTTTTAATTTCAATTCAATCTCAATTTCAACTTTCTTTCAATTTCAATTTTATTCCATTCTAATTCCTCTTTCCATTTAATTTCATTTCCAATTCAATTCTTTAATTTTTTATTTCAACTTCATTTACTTTCTATTCTTCAATTCATTTAATTCAATTTCTTTCCATTTGAAATCACTTCTAAAATTTAACTTCGATTTTATTTTAATTGCTCATCAATTCAATTTCAATTTAAATATAGTATGAGTGTTTTAAAAAAAAAAAAGTACACGTGGTGGGCAGGTGAAAACACTGGCATAAATTTACTGTCTTAGCACATAAACATCGGTAGTTTGATGTCGCAATCGCAAAACATTTTCTCGGCATTTTTAAAAAAGACGCCAGCATATGTTTCAGCAATGTTACCAATTTGACAGGTCTACCTTGTACACATACATATACTATATGCATAATATCATATTTGACTAATAATATTTAATTTTCCCAATCCTGTAATACTTTTATTCTTGTTCAGAAATTTTATCGGGAAAACAATCAGTGTTTTTGAGTCATAATTTGTTTTTTGTTTGGTTAATTATGTTTTGATTTTTTGGGTGTCTAGTAAGTTTATATTATTTTTTAAAGCATGATTACTTGTAAAAATTATGATTTAAATAATTTTTTATTACTCATAAATACTTTTAAGTTTATTAGATTTATTATTTTAAAAAATATAATACTTTCAAAAATAATATCACCATATCTAATTAAAAAGCATGCTAATTAATCATTATTATATCAACACTTAGTTGTTTTTCTAATTAATAACACAATCAGTTGACGTCCTAACTTATATAGAAAACTTTTTTTTTTTGGAGAGATTATGAATGAAAACATTACCGCCCGGAGTCACTTCTTCCTCAGTTCCGCCCAATAAAAACAACAATTATATATAAATCTTAAAAATGTCTTTGTTTTTGATGTGCTTATATCACGACAATAGAGATGACGATATTGTAGAATATCACTAATTAATAATACTACAGCTAACAGGAATGATCTTATTAGTCAAAAGCCTTAGGCGGTTTTTTTTTAATGTCACCTAATCAACCTTAAGATGAAGGTTTTTGTTTTTGTTTTTTTCTAGTGGCACCTAAGATATACTTGATATGATGACCATAGTTTTAAAAAAGTCAAAAATCAATATTAAAATAATATTAACAGATTTTTTATATATTTAAAAAGATTATTCACTCATTGTTAAATTATAAAAATATTAGTTAAAAATAATAATTAAAAGATAAAAAGTATAAAAGAGAAATAAATGATATAAATAAGAGTAAAAATATTATTTTAACGATATAAGAACTTTTTTTATTCTATTTGTATAAATAATAAAAACTTATTTAAAAAATAAGAGTACAATTCATGTTAGTTTTAGAATTTTTATTGTATCCTTTAATTGAAAGACAAAGCCTCACCTAAAGTTTTTATTTTTAAAATAAACTACATATAATATAATATAAATATATTAATATGTTATTGTTAGTCTCCGAGAGCCTAAATGGGCATAGTATTGATTAAGAGATGAAATTAATGCGGAATACAATCAGATATAGTTGAAGTATTTTATTTTATTATCAAATTATAATTACAACAAATTTTATCTTATATTGGGACATAACGAATTGTTTGAGTTTTAAAGTATTGATCTGTCTTAGTGAGAAATTGGAGCAATATCTTCTTATTTTGAAGTATGAAGACTTATTTCAAGCTAATGTAAGACTCGAGTGCTTATTCTGCATTGAGGTTTCTTATTCCGTATCAATTAAGTACTCGAATCCCTTATTTCATATCAAGGTTCCTTATTCCGTGTCAATTAAGTACTCGAATCCCTTATTTCATATCAAGGTTCCTTACTCCATTTAATGAAGTGCTCGGATCTCTTATTCCGTATCAAGGTTCCTTACTCCGTGTCAATTAAACACTCGGATCTCTTATTCCGTGTCAGCGTTTCTTACTCCGTATTAAGTGAATACTCGGATCTCTTATTTCATAACAGCATTGCTTACTCCGTGTGAGTAAGATTCAAATCCTATTTCGCGTCTTTATATCTTTACTCCGTGCAAGTGGAAAACTCACATCTTTATTATGGGTCTTCATTTTCTCACTCCGTGCGAGTGAAAGGCTCAAATCATTATTCTGCGTCTTCACTTCCTTATTCTGTGCGAGTGGAAGACTTGGATTCTTTAGTCCGCATTAACATTTTTTATTCCGTATCTTCTGATATCTTGGTTGTTTATAGAGTCATTTGTCAACACTCATAATCAACTGGAACAGGATTATATATCATGTTTTTAACGAATCTCTCAAGGATGAATATGAGTTTTGACATTTAAGCTTATCTACTATAATATCCGCATTTTCTAAATTCTGAATTTGATCAAACACGTATACATATATATTATAGACATTAAGACATAATTTGATATATATATATATATATATATATATATATTAATTATATTTAATATTATATATTTGCTATATATTATTATATTTAAATATTATAAATTTAGTATATATAACACTCTAAATATAATTTTAATATTTAATACATATATATAATGATGACTCTTAATAATGAAAGGGCACAAATTAAATTCGTAAGTCTGGAAGTCTTATTTAAGATGACTACTCGTAATTAGGATGGTTAAATGATAGGATAGACTCAACAATGAATTTATTTAGCTTAAATTTCTTTCATTTCTTAATTGTCTGGCAATTTGGTAACCTATGATATGTATTTGATTAATTAGGTATATGTTGTTGCAGGTAGATGTTGTAGAGCCACTAACAATACTTCTCGTTATAATTGGTTAATTAAGGACCAGTCCAAATGCATATACCAAAAGCATATATATATATATATATATCCAAAATAAGCTCAATTGGAAATCCGTCCAAATAAATTTCATTTGGATTAATTTTTAATTATGCCTAAAATCTTGAGAGGCCTTGCATGCACTTGCACAATTGCTGTCAACGACCGCAAAAATTGATTAATTTTTCAAACATGATTACCGACATATCATCACTCATCCCCTGTATATATATAAATTATTAATTTACATGATGGAAATTACCAGCAAATAAATGATTCATTTTCAATCTTAATCTATGACTAACGCACGTAAATATAGTCAAAGCAAATTATGTTTGCAAAATTTTCTTGTTCCAATAAAAGATTTGTCAACAAGAAAAGGAAATTTAACTTTATTGGTTTTCAACTTTTCCCTTCGTTAGAACAGTGAGCATGAGGCCAAAAA
Organism: Taxillus chinensis; assembly: GCA_023512835.1. Classification (NCBI taxonomy): domain Eukaryota; kingdom Viridiplantae; phylum Streptophyta; class Magnoliopsida; order Santalales; family Loranthaceae; genus Taxillus; species Taxillus chinensis. The sequence continues at coordinate 9,593,306 of CM042091.1, forward strand.
TCGTCAAGCAATCAACTAAATAAAGACGCGTGAATTTATTTCCTCCCTAAAATAACATTTTGTAGTTTAGTATGTGTTTAATTAATCTTTTAATAACAGAAATGCGGATCTCTCTTACCTAATTATTTGTAATCTGATAATTGAATTAATGAATATTAAATTAAATAGTAAACATTCTGGAAAATGATAGTTGGTGACTTACTTGAATTGAAAATAGATACTGTAATTTTCATTTTCAAATCCTTTGAAATAATATATTGAGGAAAAAAAAGCTTATTAACCGTCGTATAGTAGTAGTATTCAACTTATTTATCATATAAGTTTGTCAAACTCCGTTTGAGTCTTTCCGGGCTTATTCGTGCCTTGTTTGGTCCCGTGGAAGCTCCTAAAAGACAATAATAATCACGGGCTTGTTGTCTTTCTAGTTTCTAATAATCGGCCACTGATTTAATTCAAATTATTGCTCTATTAATTTATGATCTTTTTGCGCCGCCCGTGATAATTGAATTGAATTTCATTAAAAAAAACTATTAAATATAATTCACACTCAAACTCGTGGAAACATAAAGGCCAGAACTGGCCAACACTAGTACAAAACAAGCACCCATCGTTATCATTCACATTTGTATAAGAACATTCAGATATTATATTTATTTAGTTTAATTTTAAAAAGTATCTTTATATATTTTATTCAGTTATTTATTTTAAAACATTCACTATTCTAATTTTATATTTATTTAAAAATTATTTTTATTATTTGAATATTAATTTAACTTCACTCATTCAAAATATAAATATTTAATATTTTTATTTATCAAATATTACAGTAAGTAGTTAAATTTGATTAGTACTATTTATATAATAATTTTTATAACTATTAATTAAACTGGGTTTTTAGTATTTTAAGTTAATAATTTAATCAAAAGACTTGTAAAGCTATGCTTGGTTTTGGAAATAGGGTGGAAAAAAAATAAATGAAAACGAGGTGGAAAGAAAAAATATGGAAAGAAAAAAGATAGAAAAAAGGGATGGTTGGTTAAGATAGTAAAAAGGTGAAAAAGATATAAATTTTTTTTATTTTAATATATAGTAAAAAAAATAAAAAAATCAACTTGTCTATTTTACCCTTTCCAAAAGAACTTCTGTCCATCTTTCATGCAGATCGATCGCCCTATTCTTCTCATGTTAATAAGAGTAATTTTGTTATATCATATCCTTTCCATGACTTTTCACGTAATTTTGGGTGAGAGAACGTTTATTAATACCAAAACTGCTTTTTTTGTCAGTTTTTTGGCTCTTTTCATAGCACCCAAAGCAGAAATAGAATTTTCTGCCTTTTTTACTTACTTGTGCATGTTTTTCATAACATCCAGGATTAATTATTAAACTTATATGAATGTGAGATAAGCTTATAGCAATATCTCATCGCATCTTTAGAGAGATTCGAGATAGGGACCACCAAGGACAAAGGTAGGAAGGAAAGCTGCATAACATTTGAGTAATTGAGTGCACGCTTCGTTTGTGTGTTTGGGTGAAAAATGTCACATAATACTAGCAGCTAGCACAATAGATAAGCTGACGGTGACAAAATTGTAAATCATATATATATATATATATATATATATATATATATATATGAGAGAGAGAGAGAGAGAGAGAGAGAGAGAGAGAGAGAGAGAGAGAGAGAGATTAATATGCTCCAGGTACAAAATTTTATTTCGAAATGCATTGGCATTTTTATTATACGGCCGGTCACACGTATTTTGGGAATACAAAACATTATTTGGACTCCCACTTTAGTCATCAGCCGCCAGTGGGGGGCTTGAACTAGAAGGTTTTCAGGGGATAGGGGGTTTTGGTAGTAGGCAGCAGGTTTGAGAGGGTGTTATGGTAAATAAAATAAAAAGAAAGTACGGCAGCAAACATTGGTCAGTTGCCGGCGCGCAGGGCATTGACCCTCTTGAGGAAGGTGGCATTCCGTACGCCGCTCCAATCGTAATTCAACAGCCCGTAATACTCGTCCCACCCAACCACTCCCTGCCTAATGTAGTAACTGCCTTGAAATGCCCACAGCGAACAGTCCAAGTCATGCTCCTCCGCCACGCTGAGGAAGCACTCCATGTACGCGTTGTCCGCCGCGTTCCGCCCCCTCTGGTCCGCTCCATACTCGCTCATGAACACCGGCTTCCCCTCACCCAACAGGAACAGTCCCCTCGAATTTAGGGTCCCCTTGAAGTCGCTGCACAGCTTTGCGGGGTTGCCCGCGCTCCATCTGTGTGGGTCGATGAAGCTGTACCAGTGCATCTCGTACACGGTTTTGTCGGTGAAGCTCACCTTCACCGCCCGGTTGTGGAGGAACGACAAGTCTTTGTCAAAGTCCCGCCCGGAGAATATCACCAGAACATTTGGGTTCGCCGAGTGCACTGCTTCAGCCCCCTGTTGCATGTACCTACGTATATATATATATATATATATATATATATATATATATATATATATATATATATATATATATATATATATATATATAATGGCGGCGGCCCAGAACATCACTTATGTTAATTAGTTGTTACGGAAATGATCTTTAATTACGTACGTCGTGGTGAGGTTTAATGTTCGTTATATATATATATATACTACGTACGTACTCACTTGTACCAATCAGGGAGGTTTTGTTTGGGACCTCGGAGCTCATTTCGTAGGCTCATGCCAACCACATTTGGGGAGTTACGAAACAATTTGGCCATCCGAGTTAACCCTGTGATCCACTCCCCGGGTTTGAAGTATTTGTCTCCGAAGAAGCCATTCCCGTCGTTGCGATCGCAACACCACCCCGGGCTGCTCCTGTGGTTATCCAATATCACCAACACACCGTACTTATCAAGGCTGCTCACCACTTTCTGATCAACAAAAACAAAATAATTATAATTATAATCGGCGGATGACGGCGGCGGCAGCGGCAGGAAAAAGAATATAAAATTATGTCAGTGTAAACACACACACACACACACACACACACACACACACACACAGATATATATATATATATCTATACACACACACACACAAACACACACGCACACATACTGTGATTCATAAAATGATGGCGGACGTGCCTAACGAGGCTAGGGTAGGGTAAAACTCCAAATAAATAATATAAATTATACAGATCGATTGATTCACGAGAAGTTAACTTATATAAATGACAAATTATTATTATTATGGTGTCAGTGTCGAAGGCATCAGTAGCTAGTGTGATGAAAATAAATAAATAAATAAATAAGAGGATGCATGTGACGGAGACACGAGACTCCAAACCTGGAAGGCAGCTCTGAGGGAAAGCTGAAGCATGGAAGGGTTGTGGGTTTGGACGCCTTTAATGGCATCGGTGAGTTTATGTCTCTGGAAAGACTGTTGTACGGTTTGGGTACCCAATTTGTCATTGGTCATCAAGTAAGTTGCCCAGGTGAGCCTCACGCAGTTGAAGCCGGTGTCCTTAACCTTGTGGGCTATGGTGTCCAGCGGCTGATGGCTCAGCCCCTCCGTCACCATGGCGTCCAGATGCGACGCTAGGTTCACGCACATCAGCTTCACTCGCTTCCCACTGCTCGCGTCCACGATGTAACGTGAGTGGGTCTTAAGGACAACTCCCACTGCTAGCGGCAGGGCGCCGTGGACGAGAAGCACTACAAGTGTAAGCAAGGGAGCGAACGTGCCCATATTTTTTTGGCCACTATGATATGATATGATGACTAACGGTTACGAATTATGATGACTAGCTAGGCCTGCTGGTGTTGTCTTGTGTGGAGTTGCTCTCGCTCGGCCCCTCTCTATTTATAAGCGTGTGCCGGCATGGCAAATAGGATTCCATACGGCCATGTCGGATTTGGATTTTAGGTTCGTATTTAATACGTACGTTAGTTATGAGCCTTAGATGATTGGATATATTGTTATATCGTTACAATTGTCATAATTACACAATCCCGTTTACATTACTTAAGAAAAAACAAACAAACAAATAAACAGGGTACGGTGGGAACAAAAACATATCGCATAGATGGTCCCCCATTTTTAAAATATAGCACTTATTAGTCTCCTTTCCAACGTTAATAATATGTCGATCACATCACATACGTAATACGTTTATAATTTCTCGTGAAAATTCAATTAGTTTAAACGAGCAATGATATTAATTACTTGACTTTAATTGTTTTCATGTTTTAATCGAAATGACCTTGTAATATTTGTCAATAATAATTTGTGCACGCCTAAATAGTTTCTAACTGATATTTCAAACACTCTCATTTTAATTAGTAGATAGCTTTTTTTTTAAAAAAAATTATTATTTATTCAGTATAAAATAAAAGGTAATCTAAATAGTTTTTTTTTTCATGCAAAAATAGCAACCAAGGGATATGCAGGGGAAAAGGAAAAAAATAATAATAATAAGTCAGCAGAATATATACAATTAGGCATCGGGTACGTACCCAACTGCTCCTCACCCACCCCGTGGTGTTGCACCCCGCGGCATGGTGTTTCCTTCTTTTATTATTATTTGTTTTCTTGACTTGTCACCTCTCTTTACTCCAAGACTTCTCTATGTATATATTATGTTACTTATTTTCTTCATAAATCTTGTGACGAGTCTTTACTTTAAAAAAAAGAAAAGAAAAACAAAGACAAAATTAAATAAAAAAAAAATCCTTGTTAGCCTTTAATTTCCTGCTAGTTATAATATCACGAGTAAAAGTCAAATTAATACGGGTTTATAATTCATGCACTTAGCGCCATTTTGTGCATGTTTTGTTTACTGACAGTATTTCCATTTTTAGGAGAGGCAAATGTCCATAAAGACCCTCATATCCTGATGTAGACGTGTCAGTCTTGAAGTGCATCATTTCTATGTCCCAATTATTTTTCTTTCATGATTATCTAGAAAGTCAGAAAAATGAGTGTTTCTAGCTAGGCAGACAATTAAAGCTATTTTTTTAAAATCAAACTAGATTTAACTAGTAAGTCTAATATTATTATATAGAATTATTTGCATAAAAATAAATATAATTATTTATTAAATCAATTAGGTTTAATAAAAAAAACTGTTGTAATTTCATGTTGATGTGTTCAAAATAATCATAAATCAAATATCGTACGTCATGTAATATTGACTCAAATTTTTTGTTTCCTTTTTTCTTTATACCCATTATTTTTATATTATTTAATGGGGTAAAAGAAGTAATTGGAAACTATTTTGTAATACCCTATTTATAGGGCCCTAGGGCTGTCGTTAGGGTTATGAGAGCCATAAGCTGCATAGCCGTCCGTTGTACTCCCACAAAATAGTGAATTTCTTTTCTCTCTGCCCGTGGTTTTTCCCGTCTTGGGTTTTCCACGTAAATCTTGGTGTTCTTTCTCTGTTTCTATTTGATTTTTGCTATTATCTTCCGTCTAATTTATAACAAATTGGTATCAGAGCTCCAGGGTTTTTCGGTTTTCTAATTCACCGCTCCAGGGTTCTTGATTTTCTGATTTTCGTTCTTGGATTTCTTGATAATGGCAACAATGAAGTATGATATTCCGCTGTTGGATCGCAACACCAGGTTTTCACTATGGCAAGGTTAAGATGCGGGGCGTTCTTGCGCAGATGGATCTTGATGATGCGCTTTTAGGGTTTGACAAGATGCCTTCTTCATGGTCGATTGAAGAGAAGCAACGTAAAGATCGTAAGGCTCTATCCCAAATACATCTACATTTATCCAATCGGATTTTACAGGATGTGTTGCGTGAGAAAACGCCGCGCCTTATGGTTGAAGTTAGAGCGACTTTGTATGACGAAGAGTTTGACCAGGAAATTGCACTTGAAGCAACGATTATATTCTCATCGTTTAACGAAGGTACATCTCTTGAAGATCATTTAGTCGTATTTAAAGAAATTGTTTCGATTTAGAATCAATGGAAGTTAAATACGATGAAGAGGATTTGGCGTTAATACTGTTATGTTCATTGCCGTCTTCATATTCAACTTTTAGAGATACTATTCTGTATAGTCGTGACACACTCACTATTGATGAGGTTTATGAGGCTTTATTTTCTCATGAGAAGATGAAGCAAATTATTGGTAGTTCTAACTCTGAGTCACAGGCAGAAGGTCTCGTTGTTCGTGGTAGGTCACGAGAACGCAATCCTAATTTTGGTGGTAATATAAAGAGAAGATCGATATCTGCAAATAGAGATAATAAATTTTGCAGGTATTGCAAGAAGAAAGGTCATATTATTTTTGAGTGTTACAAGTTGCAGAACAATAATAAAAGAGCTGGAAAACAATCAGAGAAATCTGGTGAAGCTGATGTGGTGGAGACTTATAGTGATGGAGAGATCCTTGTGGTTTCCGATTCTGACCACAAAACACACGAGGAGTGGATCCTTGATTCCGTTTGCACGTTTCATATGTGTCCCAATCGGAACCGGTTTTCAACATATGAAACCGTGTCCTCAAGTCTTGTTGTTATGGGGAACAATGCCTCTTGCAAAGTTATCGGTATTGGTACGATCGGAATTAAAATGCATGATGGTGTGGTCAGAACACTTGGAGATGTGAGATATATTCCAGAATTGAAGAGAAATCTGATTTCATTGAGTACTCTTGATTCTAAAGGGTACAAGTTCACCGGTGAAGGTGGAGTGATCAAGATCAGCAAGGGTTCTCTTGTGGTGATGAAAGGTCACAAGAGAGCTGGGCAGTTATATGTTTTACAGGGTTCTATGGTTTCGAGGCGCTGCTATTGCAACCTCTTCTTCTATGTCCGATTCGATATTTCTAAATTATGGCATATGCGTCTAGGGCATATGAGTGAACATGGAATGGTCAATTGAGTAGAAGAGGACTTATTACGGGGCAAAGCATCAGCAATCTTCAGTTTTGTGAGCATTGTGTCTATGGTAAACAAAAGAGAGTCCGGTTTACTAAAGGCATTCACAAAACCAAAGGAACTCTGGATTATATTCATTCTGATCTTTGGGGGCCAGCAAGAGTGGCTTCTAAAGGTGGTGCCGTTTATATGCTGATTATTATTGATGATTTTTCTAGGATGCTCTGGACATTCTTCTTGAAGCAGAAAAGTAATGCATTCTCTACTTTCAAGGATTGGAAGATTATGATTGAAAAGCAAACAGGAAAACGGTGAAGAGGCTTCGCACGGACAATGGTTTAGAGTTCCGTTCTAATGAATTTAATACCTTCGCAAATCCGAAGGAATTGTGCGTCACTTGACAGTTCCTCATACTCCGCAAAGAAAATGGAGTTGCGAACGTATGAACGAAGCATCATGGAAAGAGTCCGATGCATGCTATCACATGCAAAGTTACCACAGTCATTTTGGGCGGAAGCGGTCACATGACGTGTTTTCTCATTAATCGGTCTCCTTCTACTGCTATTGAGAAGAAGACACCATATGAGGTATGGACTGGTACTCCTGCAGATTATTCAGATTTAAAAATATTTGGTTGTCCTGCATATGCTCATGTTGATAATGGTAAATTGGAACCTAGATCTGTTAAATGCATTTATCTTGGTTATAAGACTGGTGTTAAAGGATATAAATTATGATGTCCAGAGACCAAGAAGGTTGTTCTTAGCAGAAATGTTGTCTTTGATGAAACTGCTATGTTACATGATTTATCCTCTCATGATTCTTCTAAGCCAGGATCACCGAGTACTACAAGACAGGTGGAGTTTGATATTGATTCAGGACATCTTTCATCAACTTCTCAATCCAGTCCATCATCTTCATCTAGTCCAGTTAAGCCCAGTCCTACAACTAAAGAGAAGGTCGTTTCTTCATCTGTTACACCACCTCCAGCTCCTCAATATTCTATTGCCATGAATAGACCAAGGCGAGAAATTAAGCCTCCACAAAGATATGATAATGAAGCAGATTTGGTTGCATATGCTTTGAATGTGGCTGAACAAATTGATGGAAATCAAGAGCCATCTACTTATTATGATGCAGTCACTTGTGATCATTCAGACCAGTGGATGATAGCTATGCAAGAGGAGATGGAATCACTTCACAAGAACAAAACATGGGAGCTTGTGAATTTGCCTAAGGATAAAAAGGTTGTTCGTTGCAAATGGGTGTTTCGCAAGAAAGAGGGAATTCCTGGAGTTGAGGATTCCAGGTTTAAAGCAAGACTTGTTGCAAAGGGTTACAGTCAAGTTCTAGGTGTGGATTATACTGATGTATTTTCTCCAGTTGTTAAGCATAGTTCAATTCGAGCTTTACTTGGTATTGTTGCTCAACATGATCTTGAGTTAGAGCAGTTAGATGTCAAAACAGCTTTTTTACATGGAGAACTTGAGGAAGACATCTATATGGAACAACCTGAAGGTTTTATAGCATCTGGAAAAGAAGATTGTGTTTGCTTATTGAAGAAGTCTCTCTATGGTTTGAAACAGTCACCCAGGCAATGGTATAAGAGGTTTGACTCTTTTATGACATCCCATGATTTTAACAGAAGTAGTTTTGATAGCTGTGTCTACTTTAAAAGGAGTGATGACTCTTTTGTATATCTACTTCTATATGTTGATGATATGTTGATAGCAGCCAAGGATAAAGATGAGATCAGAAAAGTTAAAGTCCAACTTAAGACAGAATTTGAGATGAAAGATTTGGGAGCTGCAAAGAAGATACTTGGCATGGAGATTATCAGAGACAGGAAGGCAGGTACATTGTGCCTAAGTCAAAAAGGGTACATTGAGAAAATTCTGCAGAGGTTTAATATGCAAAATGCTAAACCTGTTAGCACTCCATTAGCGACTCATTTCAGACTTTCATCTACTTTGTCTCCTAAAACACCTGATGAGATTGATTATATGTCTCGAGTTCCATATTCTAGTGCAGTGGGCTCTCTTATGTATGCTATGGTTTGTACAAGACCAGATTTAGCTTATCTTTGTGAGTATGGTGAGCAGATACATGGCGAATCCTGGTAAGGAACACTGGAAGGCAATTCAGTGGATTTTCGAGATACTTGCGTGGTACCACCGATGTTTGCTTACGAGTTTGGCGAACTAGAGATGGAGTCATTGGGTATGTTGATTCCGATTTTGCTTGGAGACTTAGATAGAAGAAGATCTCTTCTTGGATATGTTTTTACTCTTGGTGGTTGTCTTATCGGTTGGAAAGCTATCTTACGATCTACGATTGCTTTGTCTACTACCAGGCGAGTATATGGCTATTACTGAAGCTTGTAAAGAAGCTGTTTGGCTGAAGGGACTCTTTAGTGAACTGAGTGAAGATCTGCAGATTAGTTCCTTATTTAGTGATAGCCAAAGTGCTATATTTCTTACGAAGGATCAGATGTATCATGAGAGAACGAAACATATTGATGTTCGTTATCATTTTGTGCGTGACTTCATTGCTCGTGGTGATGTTGTTGTGAGCAAGATCAGCACTCTTCATAATCCTTCAGATATGATGACAAAGCCACTTCCAGTAGCCAAGTTTGAGCATTGCTTGGACTTGGTCAGTGTTCGTTGAATATCACCCTTCGGGGTTTTGTGGCAGAGGAGGAAATCTATTTTGCTATTTTTAGGGACTTATGCTTGCAGCGGTAGAATTTGTGTCAAGGTGGAGATTTGTAATATTGACCCAAATTTTTTGTTTCCTTTTTTCTTTATACCCATTATTTTTATATTATTTAATGGGGTAAAAGAAGTAATTGGAAACTATTTTGTAATACCCTATTTATAGGGCCCTAGGGCTGTCGTTAGGGTTATGAGAGCCATAAGCTGCATAGCCGTCCGTTGTACTCCCACAAAATAGTGAATTTCTTTTCTCTCTGCCCGTGGTTTTTCCCGTCTTGGGTTTTCCACGTAAATCTTGGTGTTCTTTCTCTGTTTCTATTTGATTTTTGCTATTATCTTCCGTCTAATTTATAACACGTCAGAGCTAGAAATTAAACCAAATTATAAATTCTATTCAATTTCAAATTAATTTGTTACCGTTTCACTTATTATTTTATAGTAGATTGAGTTCGCTTTCAATTTTTCTTAAAAATGTGAAGATAAAAATTTGCAAACAGCTGTTAAATTTCAAACAAGCCGAATAATAATTTGCACGCAGTTGCTGATATATATATATATATATATATATATATATATATATATATATATAATTGTAAATTTGATTGACTTCATAAATAATTATTTAAAATATTTTCATGAGTATTTGGCTTGTTCGGTACATAAATAAATATTTAACAATAGATAAATAAATATTTTTTAACCATTGTACGCGAATTATTATTTAATCTGAAATTTGATAATTTTTTGCAAATTCTTTTCCATCAACTTTTAAAAATAAAAATTGTACTCATGGAATAATCGAATCTAGTTTGTAATTGTAATTAGAACTAAATCGAATTAATTTGTAATCAAATTGAATTAACAATTTCGTTCAATTTTTTAAGTGTATTATTTTAAATACATTTGCATAAAATTACAATAAATAATTTTTTATTGAATTTAATTGATTTAACACAGTTATTTTTAACTTCTTTTTGCATAATTTTATAATAATATTAAAATTATTTGATAGATATTATTTAATGATATATATATATCTGAAAATTTTTAATTTATAAGCTGCATAAATATCTAATATGAATGCAAGTCTAATGATTCGGATTAAAAATTATCACTCATCATTTTATTTTTATTTTAATCTTGTATGAAATAGATATGCCACAACATGCATGTGACTTGATCCCAAAATAATATCATTTTGGTGACATGCTAGACATTACTCATATATATTACTTTACCATGATATATATATATATATATATATTCATTTTGTTAATTGTTTTTCATTTTGTTTATATTTTACACACTTAATTTAAACTTTACCATGATGTTTTCCGTGGGGTGGGTAGTTTTAACCTGGGGGAAAATGGTGGTCGGAGCGGATTAAAATTGGTGTCCTGGACTGGTTTGCTTTACCACGATATTTGCAGTACAACTTTAAAGGAAACTATGATCTGGTGAAATTCATCAAGCTTATTGTGAAACACGATATGTATGTGATCGTCAGGGTCGGTCCATTCTCTGTTTTTATGATACCTCAATCATCTTGTTTTTCAAATGGCCGACTCTTGAGGATTCCCATATTAGCTAAGAGAGGTCAACAACATCACACTCCATATAACGATAACGCGCCATTCAAGGTGATCCATCATCTTTATATCGACACCGAATTTGAACATAGCTTCTAACCGGAGGGTTTCTTGAATATTATTGCAGTTCCATATGCAGCGGTACGTGGAGATGATCGTCAACAAGATGAAAGAAGAGAAGTTGTTTGCCCTACTGGGATTTAACACCCAGGTTTGTCTCTAATTTAGTTAGTGTTTGTTCTCCTGTATGGTCAACTGGCAAGATGTTTTGCATGTGTATTACTAAAGTTCTGTATTACCACCCAAGACTTAGAGAATAGTTTTGAGGATTCTTATCCATCTAGCAAGAGGCTAGCTAAATTTGTGTCATGTGTGAGTTCTATTTACCCTTCAGAGAAATAGTAAGTTTTGCTTTGACAGTGAGGTAATGAAGATTGAGAACGAGTACAACAACATCCAGCTTGCCTACAAGGAAGCACAAGGAAACATGGCAGTCAGCCAAAACATCGGTGTCCCATGGATCATGTGCAAGCACAAGGATGCTCCTGGTGTAGTACGTGGTAGTTACTCAAGTCTGTAGGCTTACTTCATGTCATGATCTGGTCTAGTCAATTCTGTTGAAAAAGTTTGTGACACTTCAGGGGATTGTGTAGATCAACACATTCTGTTGAAAGAGTATGGTACTCACTTGGTTGAGGCAGCATGGAATAATCAGGTTTTCATAATTTTGTTTTCTCTGGCTTGTTAAATCTCCCTTTAAATTTTTGCTAAAATAATTGATTCAGTAGGTTGTATCATGTAAGCAACACAATGTGTTCTTTTCGGGTGTCAAACTACCACTTCTGATCAGATTATGCATAATCTTGTATGAAAGTTCAATCATCGGAAACTATTTAAACTTGAAAATCAGTTTGAAGATTTTTTTTTTTAGCAACGACAGAGTTAGGTGTTTATTTGTATGTGTTGGTTTGGTAAATAAAATTGATCCATGTAGCTTCATTGGCCCTTTATCAGCAAGGGGTAAGAGTCTAGGTAGTGGTATATATATGACTTGCGTTACTTGCACTTTTAGCAGTAATTTTTTCTGAATCACATTGAATGACTCTGGATCAGTTGAGGCCCCCTAAGTCCATTGTTTTGGCCCATTGTAACTCCTGTTCATGTATCTATGTTTTGTAAACTCTTATAAACCTTATTTGAGTACAGAAAAACTTCTTGTTGACTGAACCACATATATCTCGCAAAGAAACTCTTTTTTTTTTTTTTTGTCAATTTACACGTAAAGCATCAAGGGAAAGGATTGATCAATTTTGAAAATTTAAGCTCAATTTGAATTTGTATTGAATCTGAGGTTTTTTTTTGGGGCGTTCAAGTAATTTATCATTCTATTTCTATTTAGGTGGAAATGTGTTTGGAAAGCATTTTACACGAACTCAAGAAGTTGAAGGATGGAATTGGGAGCAGGTTCAAGAGAAATTGAGTAAGAGCTCACATTGCCCCTGACCAAGCTCCTTCATTTTCACTCCGTTTGTCAGAGCAAGTGGGCAAGTCTACCACCTGAATTGCTGTTAGACATTATCAAGGGTGGAGGCTAGTGAAACGTCTTGGCCTGCCTGGAATGTTATTATTTTCTGTGGTTCAATTTGTAGATCGTTGAGGGAGACTGCCAAGGAGATAGTGAAGACTCCGGAGGAATGTGGAAGGCTAACATTCCCTATATCATTGAAGCAGCTGGTAGGTTGTTTTTGCCTGTCCTCCGTCTGTGTTTGCTATTTTGGTCTACTTGCCACTTTGCAGCTATGTAATCTGCCTTCTTTCTACTTGTACACAGTCGGACCCCCATGATTCCCCAATTCAGTGCTTTGTTAAAAGAGACAGCGCTTCTTCTAAGTATTTTCTGTACATGGGACTGTCTCCTGGTAAGTCGATTCATATCGTTGATTTTCATTCACTAAACAGTACTGCATTCTTCACCTGACTAGCCATTGCAAGATGTCTAAAGAATATGAAATTATGAAGTTTCCGAAGTTGCTTTGTAGTATGATCATGTTTCATTCATTGTCCTTAAATCTCAATCCATAATCTATTTCTTAATTAAATATGAAGAAGACTTCTATAATTCAGACAGATTTTAAAGCTAGATTAATTTTTTTAAATTACATTAGGCCCCTGTTTCTTGGAAATGACTGATCTTGGTCAAAGCTTTCCCTGAAATTGGTAACGCGCTTGGTTTGCTGGAGATGCTACGTTACATACCCTTTATATATTGGCATTTGGCAAAGCTATAGTTTGAAGAAGGTTAGCACGTTATTTGGAGGTTTTAATTCTTGGAAGAAGCTGTGGCGTTAGATTATTGTTTCATTCTTTGCACGTACAATTCCCTGTCCTCATACAATAAAAGTGGTTTACATCAATTGTGAACTGTTTGACAAGTTATTCTCCTGATACAATATTCTTCTCCTTTGTAATTAATCTTTTTGCTCTTGCTTGATAAGTTATTTGATTTGTTCCTGCTCTTTATTGGTAATTTTAATATAATTTTGGTAATTTTAACTATTGTGAGTTTTTCAAATAACTATTGTGTGTTTTTGGTAATTTTAACTATTGTAATTTTAACCTTGATAAGCTAAGTCGGTTTGAGTAAAATTCTTCATAATTTGTACGTGGAGAGAGTTAAGTTAACTAAGATTATATCTGGTAATGTGTAGTGCATATGACTGGACAAATGTCACATATTACGACTTAATCCGACATGTTTCACAGATTGTTGGACTTAACTTTTAATTTATGACATGTGTTGGACTGGAGTAAATTTTTTTAACTCGGGTTAAAGGAAGTAACTTTGTCTATTTTTATTCCTCCATGGATGTTTTTCACTTTTTCTACCCTTCTTCTTTTTAATATTTTATCACGAACTAATATTTGTTGGAAAAATTACATGAAAATATTAAATGTCTTATGATAATTTTTTTATTAAGCTTAAATTAAATTAATATAATTAAGATTTAAAATAAAAGACTTAACAATATAATTATTTAGATATCATTTTATTATATTTATTTGTTTTAAGTCAAATTAAAAATAACATTCTTATATATATATATATATATATATATATATATGGGTTATAGATACACAACATGGTTGGTTTTTCATCAAACTATATGTGGTTCATAATGTCTTGGATCAAACCAGATAGATTAATTCTATTACGCTTCAGTTAATCTTCTATCGAATAATCACGTAGACAAGTGAAAATCCTGTTATTTAATTCTTACATGATTATTGACCAATTGTATAGCAACCTAAAATCCAGATGGGGTGTTGACAATTGAGATGGCGTACGTATGGAATGTATTTGTCGTGCCGGACGGGGTGAGGCAGTACGCTAATAAATAGAGACGGGCCGAGAGCGACTCCACGCACAACAAGACCTTAATTACCATTCCCACTGGCCACATACGTCTAATTAGAGTGGACAAAATGTGCATGTTCCTTCCCCTCCTTGCACTCACAGTACTTGTTGTCCATGGCACACTGCCGCCGCCGGCAGTTGGTGTTGCACTCACGACCAGTTCACGTTACATCGTGGACGAGAGCAGTGGGAAGCGAGTGAAGCTGGCGTGCGCGAACTGGGCATCGCATCTCGACGCCATGGTGACGGAGGGGTTGAACAAGCAGCCGCTGGACACCATCGCCAAGGAGTTTGGGGCCAACGGGTTCAACTGCGTGAGGCTCACCTGGGCACTTTACTTGATGACCAATGACAAATTGGGTTCCCAAACCGTACAGCAGTCCTTCCAGAGCCTTAAACTCACCGATGCCATTAAGGGCTTTCAAATCAACAACCCTGCTTTGCTTAATCTTTCCCTTGTAGACGCCTTCCAGGTCTGCCTCACTCATCATTTGCTATATATATGCATATATTCTGATATATATATATATATATATATATATATATATATATATATATATATATTTTTAAGAGTTCTGCCGAAGACGACAATGGTTTCCACAGGCTTACCTAAACAAATTTTGCCGACATATATATGATTGCTTCGAACCGCAATTAATTAGTGAGATTAGGATTGACATAATACTAAAAATATTTGTCATTTTTCTTTGACACAGTCTAGGACACTGACACTAGCTATAATAACTCGTCATTATTTAAAACAACTCACATAATGAGCTGCAGCTCCTGAACGATATTGTCCAGGTCAAATGTAGGTGGAAGTTGCCAAGCAATTAATTATATACATATACAACTGTCATGCAGATGGTGTCTTCATGTATTTTTTTCATTGCTTTACGTGTCATCAGCTCATTAATTTGCATAATAGGAGAAAAAATTAAAAAAGGGACGAACCAGTACGTATGAGAATACATACGGTTAGTTGTTCAAATAATTGTTGGCTGACGTAAGAAAGGTCGGTCCGAACGAGCCAATACTCATACGATCGAGCCAGTACATACGGTTAGTTGTTTTTAGCTAGGTCCAATAATTAATTGTTGCAGATTTTAAGTAGGTCCAATGAACTTTGTTTTAAAAGTTATTTAATATACATGAATTAATAATTAAATATCTCTATAAACTTTTATAACGATTCAGTAGTTAATTTTTATATAAAATTAATTAAAAATAAATAGAAAATAAATTATAATTATTTATTTTTAAATAATCATTTTTTAAAACTAGAATATCAAAATTACAAATATGGTGACCCACGCCCTGGTCGAACTCCACTACTCATCCACTGCCTTCAAAGTGCTCAATAGACTTGCTTACTATGGCCGGACAGGACTGACCGACCGCTAAACTCACTCTCACTCCAAATTAAAGAAGCTTACTAGATGGCTTGCTCTGGGTGTCAATTTTGCCACGTTTCGCCCCTAAACTGCTTTGATTCGAGCTGCTCGATCCGATTTGTCCTGTCCTGGGTCAAACTCGAATCTTGCTCAATTCATCTTGATTTAAATACTAAAACTTTCAGAAATTCAAATATAAAATTGACAATCCCAAATCCAATTTGACCCGTTGACATCACTACACGTGTCACCGATTCGCTCTATAGATAACTGAAAATCCATACCACAAGGGAGCTATTCTCCAGCCGGAGCGCCTAGAGTATCCTTCTGTCTGACCAACACACACATATATAGCTACGTACGAACTGCTCACGTCTAAGCATACTCAATGAGGATCCAAAATAGTATGTATTCTCTACCTAAATCCGCACACACCTACCTAATTACCTAAATCCGTTATCCGCTGCTTAATTAAAATTTTGTGTTTTTTTTTCTTAATCAGCAAGTTGTGACCAGCCTCAATAAGTACGGTGTGCTGGTCATATTGGACAACCACATAACCACACCGGGGTGGTGTTGCAGTATCAACGACAAGAATGGCTTCTTCGGAGACGAATACTTCCAACCAAACGAATGGATCACGGGGTTAACCCGGATGGCCACCATGTTCCGAGGCTCCCCAAATGTTGTTGGCATGAGCCTGAGAAATGAGCTCCGAGGCCCACGACAAAACCTCCCTGATTGGTACAAGTGAGTAGTCATCATCCTGAAAACAATACAATAAAAAACAATCAAACACAAAACACCACTTTTCTTTTAATTTATATATAAAGAATATTGGATGGTGTGTGGGATTTCCGGAAACCAGATCCTCCACGGATCCGACACCATGACGTACGTAAGTCTACCGTAACTAGCTTTTTTTGTGTCTTGAGAAAAGACAAAAGACTTCCTTAATTAATTAACACGAGAGACGTGGTTGACACATTTTATACGTATGCATCCTACGTAAGGATAATTATATATATCATGCATGGGATCCTCCTACTTTATTTGTCAAATCATTGCGATTATGTACGTGTGCTTGTGCATGCATATATGTATATATATATATATATATATATATATATATATATATATATATATATTAGGTACATGCAACAGGGGGCTGAAGCGGTGCACGCGGCGAACCCGGATGTCCTGGTGATACTCTCCGGCAGGGACTATGATAAAGACTTGTCTTTCCTCCGCGACCAGCCGGTGAAAGTGAGCTTCACCGGAAAAATCGTGTACGAGATGCACTGGTACAGCTTCACCGACCCGAACAGATGGAGCGCGGGTAACCCTGCAAAGCTGTGCAGTGACTTCAAGGGGACCTTAAATTCGAGGGGACTGTTCCTCTTGGATGCGGGGAAGCCGGTATTCGTGAGCGAGTTCGGAGCGGACCAAAGAGGCCAGAATGTGGGGGACAACGCTTACTTGGAGTGCTTCTTCAGCGTGGCCGCTGAGCATGACTTGGACTGGGCGCTATGGACGCTGCAGGGGAGTTACTATCTCAGGCAAGGAGTGGTTGATATGGAGGAGTTTTTTGGGGTGTTGACTAAGGATTGGGGCGGCGTACGGAATGCCACCTTCCTCAAGAGGATCAATGCCATTCAGCAACTTTCATCCTAAACGGACAGACGTACGTACATCTATAGGGCAAAAGGGGGGCCGTTCTCCCTCCCGACCGACCACCACTAATTAATTTCTCTTAATGTTAATAATAAATATTGGTCGGTTCCCCAGAGTGGGTAGGTAGGGTGAAGTGAATGTAGTATTTAAGGTTGGGATACCTTATCAGTTATCACACTTGAGATTTAAGAGAAAAGCTACACACTTTGGGTTAAATTTGTCCTAACAGATAGGACAAATGCATTTGTGAAGAGGTCCCATATTTTTTGTAATCTGATTTTACACTTTGGGTTTCCTATTTGAAAATTTCGGGCCAATTATATCATTTTGCTAAATTAAATTTTTAATTTTCGGTTAAATTAATATAACCGGCTAAATAAATTTATTTGATTTCCAATTGATTTTCAGTTAAATCGGATTGACAATATTTCTGCTTAAGTCAAGTATCACTAATTTTTCATCTTAAATTTATAACATCAATACAAATCTATATATAGAATATGGTACATAATCTTATCAAACCAAATCAAATAAAATGCTATCATCAAAAAAAAATCTTTAGATTGAGAAAAATTTCCTATGGCATCTTGAAATTTTTTTTATGCAGAAGTATTTGTGAGTCTGTTTAAACAAGTTGTATCATTTATTTTATTAGTTTATTCATTTTTTTGTCGAGTTGACGTATTACTCAACCCTTCAAATAAAAATTATTTTATTTGATTTTTAATGTATTCAAATTTTCGATTAATGGGATTGATGTTTTTTCAGCTCGGTCCTAGGCTCCTAGCAAGTTTAAACGAAGTTAAGGCTGCCGGAAAGGAGGTTGGTTGTAGGCTCGTTACGTATTGGGGTAAGAAAGAGTTGTGGTGGGTTGAGTGAGGGGGGGGGGGGGGGGGGGGGGGGGGGGGGGGGGGGGGGGGGGGGGGGGGGGGGGGGGGGGGGGGGGGGGGGGGGGGGGGGGGGGGGGGGGGGGGGGGGGGGGGGGGGGGGGGGGGGGGGGGGGGTTTTTTTTTTTTGGGGGGGGTGGGGGGGGGGGGGGGGGGGGGGGGGGGGGGGGGGGGGGGGGGGGGGGGGGGGGGGGGGGGGGGGGGGGGGGGGGGGGGGGGGGGGGGGGGGGGGGGGGTGTTGGGTTTGGGGGGGGGAAATATAATATTTGTGTTTTTTTGGGGGGTGTTTTTTTTTTGAATTTTTGTATATTTTATAAAATAAAAAAAAAAAAAAAAAAATTAAGGAAAAAATTTTTAATTTTTTTAAAAAAAAATTTTAAAATTTTTTTTTTTTTTTAAAAGGGGGGGTGTTACAGGCCAAAAAATTTTAAAATTTATATAACTCCATGGTACTCGTCTGAGTTGAGAGACAGGTAACAGGCCAGCAATTCTATCAAGAGTAAACCTGTGTATCCAAACCCAACATAGTGAGAGATTTTTTTTTTTTTTAAAAGGATGCAAACTACAAGACCTTTGCACGTAAATAACCCATTAAACCCAAATAGAAACATTATCATCAATTTCAGCAAAGAATCCAATAATCCGCAAAAAAAAAAATGCTTTTGTTAATGGCTATTTCCAGAGAACAGAATCTTTAGCCTCAATTTCAGCCGCTTGGAGATTACAGTGTAAAGCATTCTAATCAGAGGTTGGACCTTGCTGTGGAAAAACAGTTGCAGGGTTCTTTAGTGCCAAAAATCTTCGAAAGCCCATGTATGTAAAAATGAATAATAAAAAAATATAATGCATAAAAATGAAGAGCAGTATCATCCACCTAGATGAGAAAATGAAAGCAGTAAAGGAGATAACAATCAAAGGAACCTAGACAAATATATAATCATAGTCAGGCATAATACAACTTTTGGAAGCGGCGCAACCTGAGAACTTGAAATCTTTAAGGACAGATTCTAAAAGCTCCCAAGCATTCTAGTAGTCTTTGGCAGCTTGTAATTTTTATATAGTAAAGAATATAAATACAAAAAGCAATATAAATCAAAACATATAAATAATAATACATAGATAGATAAATAATACAATGCAAATCATTGGATTAGCTTATCGTTGAAGTCATCATCATTGTTATTGGTATATTGACAAATTTGAACCTAAAATATTAGCTTCATGTCAATGTGACTCACACATTCAACTCATAGTAACCTTTTAATCAACTATAAGATCAACTTCATGGTCACACGTTCAACTCATTGTAATTTGCAAGAAGACAAAGGGAAGAGGCCCAACTTACTATAAGCTTCCAGCAATGCAGTGCAGCAGGAAGTGGGAAGAGGAGATGAAAGGAACTCCTGAAGAACATGCGGCACATCACGTGTCAGAGCAACTTATTTTTAAAAAAAAACATCGAAGGTAAGCATATAATATCAAAACAAGAACCCAGAAAAGGCACCTTCACACAATCACCGAATCTTCATTACAACCAAATTCAGTGTTGCCCGAAAGCAAAAGACCAAGCTCCATACAGAGAATGCACATGATATATGCATGAAAAGGTGGCCAAAAAGGTAACAACAAATGAAAGCAACAAAGAAACAAAGAGAACTGATACCTTGTTCATATTCTTGAACCCTATGTCCTACCTATTCAACATCAATATCCTTCGGTACAAGCAGAATTGGTCGCCCAACAACCATAGATTTAACAGTCCGCTTATCCTTCCCTGATTAAACACACAATATTAGACAAAATAATCTTTAAAAAGAGGGGAAACTCTAACCCATCTCTTGCCCCATAAAAATACAGGTGCCCAGTGGACGAAGATTAAGAATAGAGAAAAGAAATAGTTTTTTTAACAACAAACAACAGCAAAGATTTAAAGCAGTCTGTGAATTATTCAAAAGGAAACATAATCAAAGGGAAGTAGATACACTGACAAAGAGTCCCTTCAACTGTTTCATTTGTGTGAAAATAGTAATGGACACACACAAATCACAAGCAAGTAATCAAAGAAAATACAACACAGCAGTTTTCCGTGGTCTCCCAAAAACCTGGGTACATCCACCCGAAAGGCTTCTTCTATTATCCGTATTATGTTTTCAGTTCTTAAATATACAGTTTAAAACAAAAATACAGCAACCTCTATCTCAACTGCTATAATTCATAACCTGGACACAGGAACTTCTATCTCCGTTCGGGTCGCTCCGCTTCCCTCACTCCGCTTGGCCTGACCTTTAATTTGCTACAAGTTCCAACAATTTGTCATTCCCAAACATTCCACTGTGTCCCATAACAAGGGCAGCGTTTGGTGCCTGTGCCAGAGCATTCTCCAAAGCTGCCCTCCACTCGTCCAAATCTTCTGATGACTCAGCCAGGAAAATATTCAAATAAGTAAAACCCTAAAAACTCAATTTCCAGTATACAAATTAACATAAAGGCCACAAAAAATTTGCGCTTGCACCCAAATACAAACAGAGATAATGAAGCACCTTAAGAGTGAATGCTTGCCCATCACGTCCATAGGGAATAGAACTGGAACTGTTAAAAGTTTTTTATGCTCTCTAACAACAACGCTGCAGAATGACCAGTTGCAAATATAAGCCGGTTTAATATAACAGATACTGCCAAACAAAACAAATTGAACATACCTCCCGGAATTGTTCACGTCAATACCGCCCAAGGTCAGATTTACTTCACCACCTCTCCGTAGAGGTGCACTCTACATAAGAAACAAAACCGATGAGACATACATAAGCATTTCTATTTCAGGACAACATAATAGCATAGACAAACAGCGAGTGCAGATTAAAATTTTCATTGTGTGTAAAGTTTCCATGGTTGTTGTTTTACCTTAAATTTAATAAGAAGAAACTTGAATCCAAGAAATCGATATAGAAGTACCTAAATACTAAACTTATAAGTTATAACCCAAAGCTTTGAAATCAGCGTCTAAAAACTTCTTGACATAGAATCTACAACTTAGGCGGGAGAGAGTTGAAAGCTTTGAAATCTACAACTTAGAATCTACAAGCTTTGAAATCAGCGTCTAAGAAGGACAATTTAAAAGACAGAGGGAAAATTCTCAATACATCAATAAACCCATTAAACCAACCCATAATTCAAATGGATACAATATCCCTTCTTTTAGACAATAAAACTTCAAAGAGAACAACTTTTTTAAATCCTCTTAAACATCATAGCAACAAAATAAAACTTAAAATTTCTAGGGTAAAAAAAACCCAACTTTAGTATAGGTTTCTTTGTATTGAAATCCTGGACTTGCTCCCTTAAAATTTATTGTCCCACTCGTAATTGGGGGGGGGGGGGGGGGGGGGGGGGGGGGGCTTAAAACAAAGTAACAAACAAATATATCAAGTTATTCCCCACACATGGTCATATATCAAATTAGAAGCCTTCTTTGATGCACCACTTTGAGAAATGCAAGCATGAAACTACTGGAAATTAATTGGAAATACAATTATTAATTCAAATAAACAAAAAGATATCAAGCTCAAAAAAATAATTGAAGCTTACTAACAGGGTCATTTCTGAGGAAAACCAATGAAGTCCGAGTGAGGATAAACCAACGCTTCTTCCAAGACTTCCAATCCACCCCCGCAGGAATCCATTAAAGTTTACATTTGACGATATAGTGTGGGGGGGAAAAAGTCTGATGGACAAAGTGTGATTACAGACAAGGAGACGAACGAAGAAGAGGATCACGAATTAGTGATTGATTTTATTGATTACAATATTGTGTAGCATACACTGTTCCAATCAACTGGTTATAATATGGTGGGAAGGCAGCGGTTTTGTGGACAAGTCAGCCAGTTGGTGTTGGGAACGAATGGGCATCAAACTCAGATCGCCGGAAGTGACCTTATCACCGACGAAGTGGCTATCTATTTCAATGTGTTTTGTTCGCTCATGGAACGTGGGATCGGAGGCGATTTGAGAACTGAAGACAGGGTAGCAGAGAAACATACACCAACATGACAATTGTCAGGTGAGGAAGGGGCTGGTGAAGGAATATGGCCGGACATTACATTTAAGAGATCCTGATATTCAATAGAGTTGAGGCTGTCTACAAAGGTCTCCATTGACCCGGTTGGGTTATTGGCTTTGGGTGGATGGGTGATGGCATCCAAGGTTGATACTTGGGTGTGCTACAGCCGTGTGGTGACTGTCTTTGGATTTATTGCCTGGTGGGTACGTAGCCATGAAGTTTATAACAGCTAGCGATCACCTATGCCGCCCCGGCGATTTTGCAGTGTGTGCAGAACGGACGATCCCGACGTTGGTTCCTGAAATTGTTGGAAGGGAAGGATGGTGTTGGTTCTTGGTTCCCGCGACTGAAATTGTTGAAAGATCTTGGGCCTATTTCGTTGTTGAAATCGGTCCTTCAAGTCCTTGAAGATCCCTGACACCAGTCTATATCATTATTGCGATTCCAGCAATTTAGGGTGCTGCAGTCTGCATCTTGAGGCTCGGGAATGGATCCGTCGATGAATTGAAGCCTTTCTTGTTCTTGGCAGATAGTGCGAGCAGCATGGCACGGCACCAACTCCCGTAATTATCGCCGATGAGTGGTTGTAAGACGAGGACTTGACCAGGGTTCTCGGCATGATGCAAATAGTGAGGGTTTCAAGGATCTTCGAATCTTGGTATGTTTCCAGCTGTGTTCGCAGGCAACGTGCGAAGAACAGAGGTGTGCGTCAGTCAGGGAAGAGAAACAGAGATGAGGAACGGAGATGAACCAAGAAACGCTAAGCGGTGATGTGGGTTTGCTCTGATACCATGTTGGGATTTGGATTTAATCAAGAAGATGCATACAAGAAGATTACAGATAAGGAGACGAACGAAGAAGACGATCACGAATTATTAGTGGTTGATTTTATTGTGTTCCAATCAATTATTACAGTGACTTGAGGCGCATTTTCTAGACTACCCGTAATATGGGGGCAAGGCAAGGCTGAATTCTGTAAGACTTACATGAGGGCCAATCAAACTATGGCAAAGAGTAGGATGTTAAACGGGCCGCAGACCCGTGGGCCAGACGGGCGGTTTGTATTTTTTCGAGTTAGATCGATAAATTTTAACCCATTTATACATGAATCGGGTTTTAACCTGTAAGCCGAGAGCCAGAGTGGGCTGAGCCCGCATGTTCACAAGCTGGCCTGCGGGCCAGTATTTTATTTTATTAAATTTTATAAATATTATTAATATTTTATAGTTTTTATGATATTTATAGTTATTTATATGTTGTGTTTGACTCATAATAATTAAAATTATTATTTATTTTTAAAAAAAATAAAAATTTAAAAATAAAAAAATATTTAAAAAAATTAAAAATATTAAACTAACTGTATCATTTTTATCCATTTAAGCCTATGCCTACCGAAGCAGTCCGGCCTTTTAACACTCCTAGCAAAGAGAACACTATCAACAATGGAGTGCTTCAAAATTGGTGGGTTGGCAGTTTTTTTCAAGGAAGGATAGCTAGCAAAAAAGTTATCCAAAAACAAAGAATCTCATTGAGGAGAGAGGAGAAAAATAGAAAAAGTTAGAGAATTATCAAATTGATAATTCTCAGGTGTATTTGGATATTGAGATTGAGTGTTTGTAAATATAATATATTTTTTCTCCATAATAAAAATACTATAGTAGCTCCATAGACATAGCTTCGTAGACATAGAAAATATTCTGAAATGTGTACCTTTTTTATTTCCTCTATTTCATATTTCCACCCAACAAACACGTAGATAGTGGAGCGGGAGAGGCTCACCTAGATCCATGGAATGTCGGGGAACCAGCTGAGTAAAACTCTGACCATGAGCACACCACTGTATATATGTATCAAGCCATTTGGACATGCCTGCAGCAACCGCTGTTAATGGTGCATTCATGTATCCGGTTGGCCGGTCTTTCACAGCTGCAAAGTGTTAGAGTCTTACTGTGGAGAAAGTAACTTATAAATCTTAATATAAAACCAAGGTAGGTCGGTAGCCAACTAGTTTTAGACGTTCAACGGCCAATTAGCCTCTCTCTAATTGGATTCTAATGATTCTAATACAAAGAACAAAGGGGTCAGCAGCACAAGCTAAATTCTCATGCAGGGAACGAATGTATGCACATTCTTCTGGTATGGGTTTCGATTTTGCAGAAATCTGAACTACTTTTGTGACTAAATTTTGTGAAGGGCGTTCAGAACTAGTTCTGAAGCACAAACCACAGAAGCTAGAAGACGGGTAAAAATGGTGCGAGTGGAATTAGAAAGCGGATTAGAAGGGCAGGGATTAATTAATGAATTAGTCGGGACTGTAGGAAGAGGAACGGAAGCAAGTGCAGAGGAACAGACTTTTTGGCACCAGGAGACTGATGCCATAGATGTAGACCTGCACCGTGCCCCCACATAACTGTCCGGTGAGGTCACCCACATCCGACACCGCCTGTATATGCTCTCCCCTATCGGCCACCAGTATTATTTTCCTTTTTACTGTGGTAAATATTGTTAACCTTTTTCCTTTCCCCTCTTTGTGAAACAGCGCCCCAACCCACTTTGGAGTCATCAGTACTATGAGAGAATTCAAAATCTCTGGGGCATCTACGGATATATCTGGTGAACAATCTGACAGGTCGCAAGTTGTATTAGGCACCCGAGATGAGAGCTTGTCATCTTTAAATGCTCAATGCACCCCAGAAACTGAAGAGAAATATGTACATCGTGTTTATGCTGCAATTGCACCTCATTTTAGTTCCACACGTTTTGCCAAGTGGCCAAAACTTGCTACGTTTCTAAAATCATTGCCTTTAGGATCTCTTATATTGGATTCAGGCTGTGGAAATGGAAAGTATTTGGGCGTAAATCCTGATTGCTGTTTCATAGGATGCGATATAAGTGCCCCTCTTAATCTTATAAACATATGTGCAGAAAGAGGGCATGAACATGAAGTATTAGTTGCAGATGCTCTGAATCTTCCTTATAAGTCTAGTTTTGGTGATGCAGCAGTCTCCATTCCTTCCCCCGCCCCGCCGCCCCCTCTCCCCCGGATCTCTCTCCTCATATTTATACTTTTTTTTAAAATATTTTGACTATATTTTAACGTAGCCAAAAAGGATTAAATAGCAGGTTGGTAGTCGTTTAGCAACATGTAAAGAGTCGACGAAGTCACATGCTTTAATATTGAGTTATACACATATATAATAATACAGAAATGGTATTTGCATTAATGTAACATTATTAAAATAATATTAAAAAATTATATATATATTTTTTTACTATTTTATTTTAGTATATTGTCATCATCTTAATTACCAACGGATCACACTAATAATATTAACAATAATATTTTTTATATTAAATTTTTAATTGAATGAGTTAGCTAGATGTTAGCACGTCAATGATATTTTTAATTTTTTTTACATATCAATTATTGGATGATGAAATTGAAATACATCATCATTCGACTATCCCTTTTTTCATAATTTTTTCATACTTATTATTGATACTAACAAATATTTAATATGTAATTATTTCTTAAGTTTAAAATTTTAAATAGCAGGACATGTGGTGTTTTTTTAACTGATTTAACTTATAAAATTTAACTCATATTACACGGGTGTAATATGCGAACTTGAATACAATTCTTACACGGGTGTTAGTTTGGGGAACTATTAATCCATTCATTAAGTGGATAGTAGTGGAGTATTTGCATTGCCTTGGAAGTTTGGCAAAAAGGGTCTGACAGTTTTTTCTTTCTCCCAAAGTATTTGCATTCCTTTGCTTTGCTTTGCTTTGCGTGTTTCCAATTGCAATTGACCACGATTCCCAAATCCCATCCAAAACAAATGACGACCAAGTAAGGGCGGAACCATGCCCCTTTTTGGAAAAAACAAAAAATTATTTATTTAATCGGAAATATTTATTTTTTAGATCGGAAAAAATTATTTTCACCTAAAACATTTGTCCTCCCGATCTCAAAGAGAAACCCCCCTGGTTCGCCCATGTATACCAATATGACTGTATGATACAATTATCTTTCTTTTTATTCAAATTAAAATGATAGAATTATCTCGTATACTTTAGCAAAATTAATTAATTATATATATGTGGGGCACATTAGTCTCCAATATAAAGATTATATTTATCTTTTATTAATTAAATAATTATGCTATTTCGATAAAGATAAACAACTTTTTTATTAATTACATAAAATACGTATGTCTTTCTTTGTTTGATGAAAAATCTCATCAAACATAAAGTTTTATTTTATCAAAATATCTTTTATTTCTATAAATAAACTGAAACATCTAATTTGTACAACCAGTAGTCATAATTAAAAGTATTTCACTGCACATGGGAAACATTAATTATAGTTTTTTATTTTTATATCTACGTAATTATGTTAAAATATAACTGTATTTTTTTTTATCTCATTTTAGGCTTAAAATTGTATATAAAAATTAAGATTTCTTTTTATATTAAATGTACTATAATAAGTACATCACTGCAGACAGAAGAAAAAGTATTGATTAGATTTTTTATTTTATTTTTATGTATTTTTGTATTCTTTACATATATATGTTCTTAATTGTGATTAAATAAAATTTATTTTTGAATAATATTACTATTTTTAGCTAACTAAATAGACTTTAAATATATATTTAATATCTAATATTCATATGACATTTATATAATAAAAAATAGAAACTAATTAAAAATAGCATAAGGCTAGGTATGCAAATGTTAATACTAAAAATTTTGGAGATCTAGTTGTTCTCACATATTGAATGTTATAATTAATATCAATAGTCTATTAAAATGGCAAGTAATATAACAGTATATTTCAAGATGATGACCGAGTACTCTCGAATAATCTCATAATGTAATATCACTTGAGTGAATATTATATGATTTAAGGATTAACATTTGAGTCCAAGATTAAAAAAAAAAAAGTTTCATACATAATTTGAAAAGCAATATAGCAATATTGAAGATACTTTAATAGAAAAGAAGTTGTGTGTGTTTTGAAAAAAATTTAAAAAAAAAACAAAGAAAAATGAAAACATTAGAAGTAAGGTTTTCTAAACTCACTCTACCGGTTACTCGTAAAAGATAAAAGTTTAGTGGACTATGGAGCACCCATGGGCATCATTAAGACTACTGGTGGCAGTATTATTAGGAAGGCGTGCTTCAAAAAATATTTAAAAACAAGTTGGAAAAATCAAAAGACGATGCATATAAATACGACGCAATACGGCTTTGGGTGATAACAAAACAAAACAAAACAAAAGGACGATGGAAAGGCCACTGCGGGCCCCAGCTTTGTTTTACCTCCTCCTCGAACTCCTCCCCTTTTTTTCTTTTTTAGTGGCTTCCACCACCACCGCCTCGGCCATGCCGCTGCATACCCATTCGAGGTGGATCGTGGACGGCGCCGGAGAGAGGGTGAAGCTGGCCTGCGTGAACTGGGTGTCGCACCTGGAAGGCGTGGTGGCGGAAGGGCTGAGCAAACAGCCCGTCGACGCCATCTCTCGGCGGATCGCCGACATGGGCTTCAACTGCGTGCGCCTCACGTGGCCTCTGTTTCTGGCCACAAACCAATCCTTAGCCAACCTCACCGTCCGCCAGTCCTTCAACAACCTCGGACTCCCCGAAACCATCGTCGGCATACGAGCCAACAATCCCGCCATCGTTGACCTCTCCCTTACAAATGCCTTCAAGGTTTACTTTTTTTTCTTTTTCTTTCTTGTTTTTTTTTTTGTTTTCCTTAATTAATAAACGTTTTCCTATAATGGATTAATTTAAATAGCCTATGTCTATAAACTTTCCACGGCTGCTGAGCTAAATAATAAAATTTGTATTAAATTAAAGTTAATGCTAACGTGTCAAACTAAATAAATATTTTTAAAGTAATCAACTTGTTTCATTTCTTTCGGATACCCCTCATCTTTACATTTTCACATATATATATATATATATATATATATATATATATATATATATATATGACATGACATGAGATGACCTCACTCACGCCGTCAGGTTTAGAACCCCAACTACCACCTGCAAGCTCACAGCTCAAGCGCGACTCGTTCACATTCCAAAGTGCTTGCCATTCAGTATCACCGTTATGGCCATATGCTAATAAATAACTTTCCTCATAAATTTGAGGGATGGTTATTCTACCCTCTTCTTCTTCTTCTTCTTGGTGAGTAGTATTGTTCATGAATAGTTTTTGTCCCCTTTGAAATTTATTAAAAACAATTAAGAAGTATAAGTATTAATTTATAAAGTTATTAAAGGAATTGAATGGGCTTGCAAGCTTAACATCATACTCAAGGGCGGCTGATTTACTGTTCAAAGTATGTGCTGCCCTATGCTAATGAATAATTTTCTTTAAATGGTCTTATGAATTCGAGTGATGGTCATGCCACCTTGTTTTTTTCTTCTTGTCGAGTACTATATTGTTCATGAATCCAATGGCACAAAATCTGTAGCTCTAACTTTGTATCTCTATGTGTTAATCTCACTATAGCGTTTTTTTTAGATGAATTTACAATTATATAACACTTTTTTTTCATTATATTGGGATTAACCTAAAAGTATCAATATAATTTATAAGCGAAAGTTATAATGGGAATTAATATTCCGTTTTTAACTGAAATTCTATGAAAATGATTGAATTCGTACAATAATTCAAAATGTACAGGCGGTGGTGGCCAGTCTGGAAGATAACAACGTGATGGTGATATTAGACAACCACATAAGCAGCCCCGGCTGGTGTTGTAGCAGCAGTGACGGCAGTGGCTTCTTCGGGGACAAATACTTCAACCCCGACGTTTGGCTGGCTGGCCTCACACAGATGGCCACCATGTTCAATGGTATCACCAACGTGGTTGGCATGAGTTTGAGGAACGAGCTCCGTGGCCCCAAACAGAACACCACTGATTGGTACAGGTGCTAAAATCATCCCTCCTATATATATATATATATATATATGTATATAATGAAACACTGTATATAATGGTATCACCACTGTTTCATTATATATATGTATATAATGAAACATATATACATATATATATATGTTTCATTATTGCCATCGAGATTGGTTATTGCTGGGTGTAGGAATTTTTATGCTACCTATATTTCGAACTCAAACTGCTACACATGATGACTAAAATTAACATGCATTGTATTATAGGTATATGCTAAAAGGGGCGGAAGCAGTCCACACGGCAAACCCGGACGTTTTGGTCATACTCTCGGGCCTGGACTACGACACCAAATTGTCTTTCCTTGAAAAGCAGCCGGTGAATCTAACATTCAGTGGGAAACTGGTGTTTGAACTTCACTGGTATGGGTTCTCCGACGGGAAGGCGTGGGAGAGTGGCAATCCTAATGAGGTGTGCGGCAGAGTGACCGCAAGCATAATGCAAAGAGCAGGGTTTCTTCTAGAGCAGGGGTGGCCGCTGTTCATCAGCGAGTTCGGTGTAGACCAAAGAGGCACCAATGTGAATGACAACAGGTACTTGAACTGCTTCCTCAGTGTGGCGGCAGAGCTGGACTGGGATTGGGCACTCTGGACGCTGGTGGGGAGTTACTACTTTAGGGAAGGAGTGACTGGGATGGAGGAGTTTTATGGGTTGCTGACTTGGAACTGGTGTGACATCCGGAATGCCAGTTTTGTTCAGAAAATCTCTGCGTTCCAGGCTCCCTTTCAGGGTACGCAGACCACGACTTTCCTGCTTTCAATGTATATTTCATCTGCTCGATCTGTTGGCAATGCCTGTCTAATCAAGTCTAACTACTACCTGCTATTTTTTTGGTTGTTTATGACATATATATGCAGGGCCCGGGGCATCCCAATCCAATTCGCACAAGGTTATATTCCACCCATCAACTGGCCAATGCGTCCTGAGGCAATCTGCATTCGGGCCATTGAAGCTAGGCCCTTGCTCGGACGCTGATGCTTGGAGCTACACTCCCCAGAAACAACTGACAATTGAAGGCACCTACTTCTGCTTACAAGCAGATGGGTTGGCCAAGCCAGCCAAGCTTGGGGTGATTTGCAGTAACCCTGCTTCGAAATGGAATGCCATTTCGGATTCCAAGATGCACCTCTCGCCAGATTTGTCAGATGGGACGACTCAGCTTTGCTTGGATGTTGATTCCTGCGGCACCCTCATAACCAATGCCTGCAAATGCTTGAGCAAGGATAGCGCATGTGATCCCTCAAGCCAGTGGTTCAAAACTATCAATAGGACGAGACGCGGGAAGAAGCACAAATTTGCCGTGCCAATTAACACACTCTTGGAGCTGATTGGATGAAGTTTCTGTGGAAGTCTCTGATCAGTGAATTGCAAACGGATGGCAGATATGACAATCAATCAATCAACCATACAATACATACGCGACCTCATATGCCATGTTCACAAAACTCATCAAAAAATATACTCCATTCAGATGTCCAGAATGTCAGAGTGGTTGAATTTGCAATTATGTCAACTTTTGTTAATTCAACCTCTGCTCAATTGCGATTAACTAGACGGGTCTTTATTGTCTTTCATCTTCTTCCGCTCATAAGAGCACTAGCATCAGTTGTGGTTTTCCTAAATTTATAGTTTTAAATTACTTTTAGATTTCCTATACAAATATACATTAGAATAGATTCCCTAAATCAAACTCTATATTATTAAAATAATATTTTATATCATTTATTTTATTTAATAATAATTTATTTTATTTATTTTATTTAATAATAATTTATTTTATTTAATAATAATTTATATTATTTATTTTATTTAATAATAATTTTTTTATAATTTAATATAAAATAAAAGTTAATGTTATGGGAAACGTGAAAGAGAGAGGTGGAAGAAAAATTTTAAATATAATTTAATAATTATAGAGAATGAATAGTATTTTCCAATATATTGAAAAACACTGTACAATCCTATATAGAAAGTTAAATATAGGGCATCTGTTG
The DNA here is from genome assembly GCA_023512835.1 of Taxillus chinensis. Classification (NCBI taxonomy): domain Eukaryota; kingdom Viridiplantae; phylum Streptophyta; class Magnoliopsida; order Santalales; family Loranthaceae; genus Taxillus; species Taxillus chinensis. The sequence goes on from CM042091.1 coordinate 9,624,891, forward strand.
TGGGAATGATTTTATAACTTTTTAATTTTTTTCCTAAATTTAAGGAAACAGACTTATATAAGGAATCTGCTACTAGTGCTCTAATGCATCAGCCTTAAATTTAATTGTTATATTTATTATAATATATACATGCACACACATTGTAGGGTGCCACCTAAGTGGCGGTTGCGCCCTTCATCTAGAAATGCATGCCCTATTTATTATTATCTAATAAAATATCTATAGAGGTTTTTTTCTTAGAAAGTGAAGCATTCTTTATTTATTTTTATCACAATGTTTAATAAAGCTATAATATTTTTAATTCAACTAAATTAATCAGTAAAACTCTAACCGTCTAACCGTATATCATATGTTAGAGACACACTTACGAAACTGGGGATTTCTTGTAACTCCCCCTCAATCCACGCCTTATAGAAAGATCAAACCGGTTTGATATTAAAGTGATATCATAATCCGGATACCGCCGCACCAACGGGACACGTTGCTCGATCACACCACGTCGAGAAGACTTTCGATATCATGGAACAATTAATGAGGATAACAACGGAACAATCAGGCTCTGATACCAGTTTGTTACAATCGAGCATAGGTAAATGCCCAATTAAGTGTCACGATACTGTCCGCTTTGGGCTCGCCATATCAGCCCGCGCGGCTTTAAAACACGTCATGACATTTAAAGCTTTTTTCCTTTTTATATATCTTTTACTTTATTGTCTTTAAGCGATGTGAAACAAACATCCAAACAGTAAGGTTAGAATACCATTAGTCAAAATGATACTGTATCAAGCTAAAGTTAACTTTAACTATCCATTTTAATTTGGTATAATTGGAGATGCTCTTTAATTTAGTGTAAAATTATTTTGAATGACATTTATGGGAATTTGTCACCAGATATAGTTCTTTTCTTGCACTAACGCTCTAACAAGCCATTATAGTGTTTTGAAAGTTCTTTTTTCGATTGTTTTTGGTTCTTTAAAGATAGTACAAGGAATTGTGGATTGATATGAAGAATATTTTTATATATTATTTAGTAGTCATAAAAAGTAAACAATACTTCTTAATACATTGAACAATAATATAAATTTTTTATCTAAAAAATTAAACATAAAACTTTTGTTATAGAAATAATTTTATGAATTTTTATTTTTTCTAAATTAAAACAAATAAATTTCTATAGAAAATCTACTATAAGCTATATTCTTCATCCTCTATTTATCAATTTACATTATAATACATTTTGTTTGTTATGTTATTATTTAAAAACAAGAGTCCACGCCTAGCCTAGACTCCTTGATCCCATCCCTCACCGAGCAGATACATTTTATAATTTATCAATTTAATATATTTTGGCCATCCCCAACTCTATTTACACTATGATACGTTTTAGTTATCATTTGAGTCGTTCAAATATTTATTTACTATTTAACTTTTTTTCCAATATTTATCAGTTTAATGTAAAAGTATATAAGTAAAAAAAATATTTGTTTAAAAATGTACCTTAAAATAATATTTTAAAGTTAAATTATAAAGTAGAAATTCTAATAATAAATCTAATTAAATGGGTAATAATGTTATTTAAAAGGTTTTTTCATTGAATATTATCTGGCAATGATCTAATTAAATTAAATTAATTAACTTCAGATATTTGAGTTAAGTTATAATCTTAGCATTCCAGCTATGCCGATTTCATTAAAGAAATGCATATTTCTATTCATGCGTGATGCTATGTGTAGGTTTTTGATTATTTCAAACTATCTGGGAGACTAGAGTCCCTGTAACTTACAAACAACTACTGCATATGAAATAATGAAGACATGTTACTAGATAGAGATGAAAAACTAATCGAAACTGATCCCCTCCTTCCCTCCCTCTACAAATACGAAAACACAACACGCTCGCTCCCAGGTAACATTTACCAAAACACGTACGATAATGGGACGGCCTTCGTTTGACCTCCTCTTCCAGCTCCTTCTCCTTCTAATGGCTTCCACCGCCGGGGCTATGCCGCTGCATACCCATTCGAGGTGGATCGTGGACGGCTCCGGTGAGCGGGTAAAGCTAGCGTGCGTCAACTGGGTGTCGCATGCCGACGGCGTGGTGGCGGAAGGGCTGAGCAAACAACCAGTCGACGCCATCTCGCGCCGGATCGTCGACATGGGCTTCAACTGCGTGCGACTTACGTGGCCGCTGTTTCTGGCGACAAACCAATCCTTGGCCAACCTCACCGTCCGCCAATCCTTCAACAACCTCGGACTGGTGGAAACCATCGTCGGTATACAAGCCAACAATCCCTCCATCATTGACCTATCCCTGATCAATGCTTTCAAGGTTACTTTTTTCATCCCCCCTTTGCTATACCTGTTGTAATTACTATTATCATTTGTAATTAAACTCTAGTTTAATTACGCTGCGTCACTTTTAATTTTGTTATATATATTTATATATATATCGTCTCTGTATCATCTACTATATATGAGTAAAAGTTAGAATTTCTAGTACACGTTTGAGTGAAATTGGATTAAAATGTGTAGGCAGTGGTGGCCAGCCTAGCGGATAACAACGTGATGGTGATATTGGACAATCACCTAAGCAAGCCCGGGTGGTGTTGCAGCAACAAGGACGGCAATGGCTTCTTCGGGGATCAATACTTCAACCCCGACGTTTGGCTTGCTGGCCTCACACATATGGCCACCATGTTTAAGGGTACCACCAATGTCGTCGGCATGAGTCTGAGGAACGAACTCCGCGGCCCCAGACAGAACACCACTGATTGGCACAGGTACTCAAATTAAGCCCCGGCCCTGCGGCCCGCTATATATATATGGGCGTATAGAAAGTATTATTATTATTCCAAATTGCGTTTAGATCTACACTGTGAGTCAACTACTGTACACATAAATTAACGTGCGTTTGCGCTGTATGTATGATAGGTACATGCAAAAAGGGGCGGAAGCAGTCCACTTGGCAAACCCGGACGTTTTGGTCATACTCTCAGGCCTGCACTTTGACAACAATTTGTCTTTCCTTCGAAAGCAGCCGGTGAATCTAACGTTCACTGGGAAACTGGTGTTTGAGCTTCACTGGTATGCCTTCTCCGACCCCAAGGCGTGGGCGAGTGGAAATCCTAACCAGGTGTGCGGCCGAGTGAGGAAGAGCATGATGCAACGGGCAGGGTTCCTTCTGGAGCAGGGGTGGCCGCTGTTCGTCAGCGAGTTCGGTGCAGATCAAAGAGGTACCGATGTGAGTGACAACAGGTACTTCAACTGCTTCCTAGGCGTGGCAGCTGAGCTGGACTGGGATTGGGCGTTATGGACGCTGGTGGGGAGTTACTACTTCAGGGAAGGGAAGATTGGGGTGGAGGAGGTTTATGGGATGCTAGATTGGAACTGGTGCGCCGTCCGGAATGAGACTTTTGCTAAGAAAATCTCTGCCATCCAAGCTCCGTTTCAGGGTATATATACACCAGATGCTTTTCAATACTGTGTGAACGTGTTTCTCATCATCTACTGTGTGTTGTTTGGCACAATTAATGTCATGAGCTAGCTAGTTTGTGCTTGTTTGTTTATGATATATATGCAGGACCCGGCCGGGCATTAGGATCCAGTTCGCACAAGGTTATATTCCACCCATCAACTGGCCTCTGCGTCCAGAAGCCATCTGCATTCGGGCCATTGAAGCTAGGCCCTTGCTCAGGCTCAGGCGCTTGGAGCTACACCCCCCTAAAACAGCTCACCCTTGAAGGCACCTACTTGTGTTTACAGGCACATGGGTTGGCCAAGCCAGCCAAGCTTGGGGTGATTTGCAGCAACTCGGCTTCAAAATGGAATGCCATCTCGGATTCCAAGATGCACCTCTCGCCTCAGTTTTCACATTATGGGACGAGGACGACGCAGCTTTGCTTGGATGTCGATTCCAACCGCACCCTCCTAACCAATGCCTGCGAATGCTTGACCCAGAATACCACATGTGATCCCTCGCGCCAGTGGTTCAAAATTATTAACAGCACCAGACGTCCCCTGAAGATTAACAAACCCCCCCTGGAGCTGATTGGATAAAAATTAATTTGCAACTCTTGGGGCTTGGGCTTGATTAGGAGCAGGGATCGATCGTAGAGTATTCAGACTGGAGATAGATAATATATATGCAGCCAAAACAATAAATACCCAAGTGAATATATATATATATATATATATATATATATAGCAGTGAGTCATATACCTTAATATACAGTAGTATATTTGTCACCAGGTATAGATATTATAGATTTTTATATACAGTGTGTCTGTCTCCCATAAAGTTATTGGTTTCTTCACTACCTGTGTTTAAGCCGGTTTCATATTAGTTTGACTTTGCTGATTCTTTATTTCTGCCTCGCAAAAGCCCATCAAGGTCCATGAATCTCGTGGCCCAACTTACTACTGACTGAATCTGCAATCTCAAGGCCCATATTGACATGATGAACATAGCAAAAGATAGCGGCCCATAAAAGTTTTGACATTTGATTGGTTAGTATTATTTTTTAAAATAATAAGTTTAATAAATTTAAAAATATTTATGAATAATATAAATTACTCATAATTTTTAAAAATAATTTATTTTTAAAAAATTAAAATTTACTGAGCAAAGGCCATTATATTTTGATTAAATAAAAATATTTTACCTATATGGCCTTGTGTGAATTTCAAAATTTTTATTTTATTTTAAAATAAAAAATATATCCCAAAATTTTAAATATATCAAAAGAGATAACCTTTCCGATATCATCTTCTCTGATGGTCGCCACTCGCCAGGGTTTCATCGCTCTGTGGATTTACACGTCACCCCTGATATTATTGGGTAAAGTTTCCAGGCATGCATGGACCTTGGATTTCAAAACCCTGCTTGCGGCTTGCCTGAAGGGGTTGAAACGGGTTAGTGTAGTCGACTTCGACTTTGAGGACCCACTTCACCCGAACGCCGCCTTCGAAGGAGTCTTCGATTTCTTGGTCGGTTTGGACGGAGAGGGCTTCCTGCGCGGCCGTCCTTGCCCGGAAAGCGTACGCCGGCCGACGCGTCTGCGTCTGGTGGAGGGGGTGATATTGTTGGCTAAGTAAGCGTCGGCGGCGTCGAAGTTGTGGTTATGTGAGACCATTAGCTCTCTCAGTATAAGGTGCTTGCTTGTTCAGTGTAAAAGGACTTGTAAATGGTCTATAGGCTTCACTCGAGAGAAAATCATGGGACACTAACCCAGATCAACTAATCTACTATAGACTGATGTGAGTATAAGTTGCTCTTCATCTCAGGTCTAAGGATTCTAATATGTTCATCCATAAGCATTGGGAAGGTCAGAGGTTCAAATAATTCAAGTTTTTGCTCAGAGTCATAAAGTTTTAGCCCACTTTGAACATCCTTGGTAGTAGAACAAGGAAGCTAATTGTATCTTAATATATGGGCTTAAATCAAAAAAAAAAAAAAAAACCCAAGGAAACTTGGAACTAGAATTGAATGAAATATAAGAATGCAAAATGTTATGAACTTTATTAATGCTTCTACATTTTTTTCTACCCTGTAACAGCTTTACTGATATACAACCTAAGACAGTTGCGGTATAGTGGTACTGGCCCACTGGTATTATCTCATATCTTCCTCCTATACATATCAACATGGGAAAGGATGAAATGAAGGCTCCACCCGTAATCGTCTGTTAACAAAATTGATGCTGCTTAATTTCTCAGAACACCATCTGAGCTGGTCTGTTGTAAGTCTCGACATGCTGAGTACTCTAGAAACCAGCCCCGTCTCGACCTGAGCTATGAGTAGCACACAAATGACTCGATCTTCTCCACGCTGCTTTCGAAACTTCTTCGCTATGCAGTTCCCGCTTCTCAAGAGGTCTTTAATTCTTCTTTCCTTCTGCAATACCAAACACAGCCCTATAGATGACATTCTTGGGAGGTTAACGAAAAAGTTGACTAGCTGTCTGTCAAACAATTGAGCAGTAAAAGGCATTGAAGTAAACCTTCTGAAGCTTTGTCTGGACATCCAGAAGAATTTCTGAATCTGAAGGCTTTTGGAGTTGGGCCTGAATTCCCTGAAAACCTTTCAAGATCATTGCTTTGAAGTCATTTTTATCGGCATGAAGAAATTCCCAGAAACTGCGCATCGATTCCTCAATGATGTCCGCCAGCATTGTAATTGTAATGCCATCCACGCCCGTGTCTTCCCCTCCTTTCATATCCTTCATGGAATCATCTGCATTGGATCAACATTCATTCCTTACTCAGAATGTGCTTTAAATTGTCAGGTGATGGATTTCAGTCATCCATTTTTTGCGTACCTTTGATGGCCGGAACCTGAAGAAAGTTGCGAAGGACGCATCGTTTCTTGGCATAGTTCTGAACTCTGGGTCCCTGAAATGCCTCATTCTCTATAAATCTCCGAAGCAGCACTTGACACTGCTGAAATTCACCTGCGACTTGGCTGTAGTGACGATATCCATGAGGATCGTATTCTTGCATTTCCCGGGCTTTCCGGTATTGCCAATGGAGGATTTCCCAAGAAAGGCAAAGTTGTGTGACATATACCATTTCCAAGTCCTTGTGCAGTTTCTGAATGAACTTCAGTGGTGGGTCATCAGCATCTCTCTTCATCTGTACTTTGGTTTGCTGAAAGGGCTGTGAGAGAATTGACCTGATCGTTGGAAGAACCAATGGTTTTCCACAAACTTGGTCTTTCAGCTTGATAAATTCTACGATCAAATGATAACAGTCATTAGCATTGTGAAACCCTTGAGGCCGGCCCCGATTTGTAAATCAAGTGGGGCTATGTTTAGTAAGGAATTGTTGAAGTTTATGACCATCTATTGTGCGCGTGAATTGTCCACTAATAAACCCTCACCAAAACTGAGAAATGCAAATTTAAAGTAGTGGGGAACCGGGAACCAAATACGCACTCTGTGAACAGAGGATTGATGGAAATAAAGACGGACGATGAAGACCCACCACGCAATGTGGATCTCTTTCACGGTGATAATGATGAGATGGAATGGGACAAGCATATACAGTATTCTCATGTCAATAATTGAGACCACCTGCAACTTTCCTTCAATCCAAACGCAGCCTCAATGTATATTCATGAGCAATGAAGGCAGATTTTCCATCGGTTGATTAATGGGAACAAAAATAAGTTATGATTTGTAGAATTAGGGTAGGGAAGATAACTGAATTGTAATATACTTTTACAGCCTACGTGTGAAAGTTAAAATCAGGTTTTCCCAATCTTCAACTACAAACTATAATATATGTACACACACGCATATCACTTTGTAGCTATGGTTCTATAAAAATTGCAAAGGTGGAGAGTGAAAAAGGGGTCGTTTAACAATTGGCTTACCAATAGCATGAAGAGTCTGGACAATCAATATATCCAGCTTTCTCATTTTATCTGCATAGCTCTTGTAAAACCTATGAATCTCTTCCATGTGATCTTTGTGATTCAATTTTTCGTCCATCTTCAGGGGCTTCAAGTCCTCGACATTTTTGGGAGACTCCAGTTCCTCCAAAATTGTTGGAAGCCCACTGTTCCTCGCATTCTTCTGTTCTAATTTTAACCGTTTTATCAACTCTTCGTGCTCCCTGAGAACCTCAGATTCAATTTCATCGTCCAAGTCTACAGTACACAATTTCTCCGGCAAGTTAGGCTCTTCAGAATCATTAAATTCGTCACTCTGTTCGTGTTCCTCCTCGTTTTCTATGTACTCCTGAACAAAGTCGTTGGGTTTGTCTGCGACTGTGCCTGATTCAGCTGGGTTCATTGCTTCTTCATGATGATTGGTGTCGTGACTCTTGTCTGTTTCCAAATTGAGCTCCTGCGATTCGAACCCAAAATCGTCGCTCCTTTGATCGGTGGCCTCTAAATTGAATTCCCAGAAATCATTTTCGGAGACAACATCAGAAATATGGCTGTCCTCGTCGATTGAATCCGAATACAGCTCTCGGACTGTAACGCTCATGGTCCGTGGCTCTTCCACGAACCCGTTAAAATCCTTCCCATTCATGACCTGGTACCGGCTAATGCTTGGAGCCGTGAAACCCAGCTCGCCAAATTCTTGATCCTCGTTCACATCATTGAATCTTGGTTTCTCAAAACAATCGAAATCAGCCTGCACGACATTCCTTTCTTTCTTCTCCCGGGACTCGTCGTCCCTGTTCTTGTTCCCGTCTCCCAGGAATCTGCCAAACAGAGGAAACAAAACCCATTTGTTCAAAAAATCACGGAAAGCAAGTAATCAAGAACCCAGAACGCGTGCTCGAAAAATCGAAGCATACCTGATGGAATAGCCGAGGACGAAACCGAAGAAACGCGAAACGTAGTTTCGGATTAGAACCCAGAAAGAACCCAAGAACCGAAACATTGTTAGTGCTAGAATGAAACCGTACTCCTCAGACTCGGGTAGAGTAGAGAGTACTAGAGACCCTTTTAATTAAAGTGCTTGTTGATCGAATACGAATGCCGGGTACACATCTAATTATATTCTTCAATCCAATCAATCAATCAAGTTCTCTGCTTTATGCCTATACATTCCTTTCTCTTCTTTTTTTTTTTTGCCCCCAAATTAAACAGTTCTAAGCTCCCTGCATCGGCATGAAAGAAAAGCGAGCGAGAGAGAAAGAGAGAGAGAGAAACTTGAATGGGCGTTAAAGGCAGTGGCTCCACCTCTGTGAAGCATTCTATACGGAGAGAAAGGGGACGACCCACATGTAGGAGGAGACTTGGAAATGTGTGGAAATATACCAAGGCATGTGGAAGAAAGAGATGGACCGACCAGGCGAGATTGTCGCAAGGATTTCAGCAAAAATATTAAGATCGAATTTTAATTTATTCTTGAAAAAACAGAAACCAATGAGTAAGTACTACTTGGGGGAAAGATTCAATCTATTTGTGTATATAATATATGTCTCTGTCCTCGTGCTTTTTCCTCCTCAATTTTGGCCGCAGGAACTCCATGTTTCTCTACAGTGTCACACCATCTGGCACGTTTTGCTCGTCCCGTCGCCTACTTGAGTTTGTCTTTTTTATTGCTTACCATGCCTTATTGACAAAAATATCCTTTCATCAATTCAACCATGTTTCTCTACCGTATTCAACAATTCAACCAAAAGTTCCTTTCAATTCGCCTGTATAAGTATTAGTATCAAAAATATTTAACCAAAAATAATTTGTTAGAGCATTATTATATAATTTTTTATATGAGTTTATTTTTTTATTTAAAAAAAAATCATAAAATTATTATCACAAATATTTTGTACTTAACTTTCTTTATAAAGTTCATTCACAGAAAATATTTTTTATTTTTTATAATTATTAAATTATATAAAAAAAAATTACTTCTCTCTATTGTGACACGTGTATATTTATTGTTATTTAAAACTTAACTCATATTACAAACATTATATTCAACTCATTAATTTCACACACAATGTAATGAGATGAGTATTTTTAGAAAATTAATAGTATGCCATATTAAAAAGAGAATCCACGCTTATGTCAAATACAAATTACAATTCGAGATACAAACAAAAAAAAACACTAATCACCAAAAGTAGATAATAAAAAATTAACACTTTGTTATGATTTTTTCCATTTTTCATTTAAAAAAACATACAAGTAATAGGCCCATGAATGTTTGGATACCTTGAACTCTCTTAACAACATTTAATCAGGTATAAATTATAGAAATATACATATATTTTATATATATTAACCTAAATCTATAAAACAAAATTAATATTATGGTATAAAAAGCCATAAAAATTAAATTGAATTTGAAAAATAGCTCCTACAAATGTCTCAAAAAAATGAGTTTTAGTGAAGACTATTGGCATCGTGTATGGGATAATGTTGGCAAGTGGTTGGAACAACAACAACAGTCGTGTAATCATTGAGGATGACATGGTTAATGACAAGGTTTCCAATTCAAGTGCATGGTTATTGATGTGACATGACTTGTAGTCCTACTATTGGTGCTTTGTACATAGTTGTTAAAGGTGTCATGTTAACTTTGGGGTATGTGTGTTGTGGTGTGTGTGAGATCATAAACTAGGTGAAAACTAGTTAGAGGGCTTAAATCACAAGCTAGAAGACATGGATAATGCCACCCAGTGTATTATAATGCTTATTTATTGTGATAGAGGTGTGATCGGCAATAATGCTTATTTGGTTAACTTGGAAACGGTTCACGCCAAGTTATTAAGAGAGGTGGTAATGAAAGATTTCGGTGGCACTATAATGGTGTGATGAGTGAGTGTGTGTTGACATGTTGGAATGAAGTGAAAATGATTTGGGTGAACATGTCATAATCGATGAAGTAAAACAATAGTTTTCGATTTGGTTTCAATTGCCATAGAAGCTAGGCCACAATATAATATAGTGTTTGTAGAGTAGCAAACTACAACAAAGATGGAATCCAACAAGAATAGATGCCTCTATTTGGGATAATGATAACTAAAATAAAATTTTTGATTTCATTTATTATTTATTATTAATGTTATTATTATTAGGGATCTATGATGATTTTTAGCGATTTGGATCAATATGGAGATGAGGAAGGTGTGTGAAACATTAAAAGGCTTTGACACAAAATTGAGAATATTCCTAAGTTGGTATTTGACGTTGGTGGAGATGTAGTAGTATCATGAATGATGATATTAGCTTGCACAAGAAAAATGATGATGTTTATAGGTAAAATGATATATTTCTGTTTATTTAATTTACCCCCATTTCATTTGTGAGTTTATCTCGATGGTGAATAAAGATAATTTGATGGAAATTATGATGAAAAGTTGATGTTGGTATATAAAGATGGATAGTATGTATGATCGTCTCGAGCTGAAGATAGGGTTTTGATAGTGATAGTGGCTAGAATCTCAATAGTTTTAAATGGCTAATGGTACATGTCATGGATATTGGTTGTGTTGAAAAGTTGTAAAAATGAAAAGTTGTACATGTCATGGATATTGGTTGAGATTTTAAAAGTTAGTTGGAAAAACTATAGAGCTCTGAGGGAGCTCAAGATATTGGATTAATTTTATAATTGATAAGGACTTTTATATTTTGCAATAATTAGGCGCCATTAGGGTTGGTGTGATTGACTTTTATTTATTTGTAATAAATTTATTAGTTGATTTTAGTTGATTTTTTAAATGAATTTATAAGTTTTGTAAAGGTAGAATAATACATATATATTACTTGTATTGAATATGTGTTTAAAATTTGTAAAAGATATAAACCTATTTATAACAAGATATAAATAATTATAATTGATTTTATATAATATTTGGTTGGTCCTAAATTCTCACTAAGTGATTGTAATTCCGATTGTAATCTCTAATTGATTACAATCTTTAATGGATTATATATATAGTAACCAAATTTAATATTACTCCACAAAAAGCCATCAAATAGCGATTTAAAAAAATAATTAATTTTAAAATTGTCATAATTTCAATTGCCACAAATTGAAATTTAGATTTTCAATTTATTTTGTACGTAGAGTTCAAAAGTTTAATTAATCTAGTTCATAGCTTAAGATTCACGTAAAGTTTATGAACTTATATTTTTTTTAAAAATAATATTAAACTAAATTTAAAATTTTCATATAAGTTAATGTTTAAATCGAGTTAAATTTAATTCTGAAACACATAAAATGTTATATAAAATATTTATTAACTAATATATATTTATTTTTTGGCCTACCAGCTAATTGACTCCAGTGAGCAAACTCGCTGCGCCTTAAAACACTTTAAATGGACACCCAACCATAAATAAATAATTTAATGTACGTCAATCATGCGAATTGAAGTATTGCATTGTAGTTTTTTTTTCATGCAATTCAATGTACATCATAATAGTTTTTTTTTTTTTGAATTATCCATGATGCTGTTTTTGTTTGTGTACTTTGGGTCGAGAAAAATGACACCGTTTCTGTTTGTACTATTCTCTCACGTAGCTATCATTTATGGTTTTGTGTTCCTCTCTTCTATTAATTATGTATTTTCTTTTATGCCAAATGCCTTGAAGTAAATCAAGTAATCTTAAATTTATATTAAGTACTCTCCTATTTATCAAGCACATGTCACTGATGTCAGTGAAAGTGCTGTATTTACCGATGATATTTATCCCTGCATATAATGGTGCCGTAGAGTTGTCTAGGCTTAGAAACAAATCCTCCAATAAAATGGCAAAACATTACATTAAAACATATAGAAAACATAAAAATAAGTAAACAAAATTATAAAAAAAAATAAGAATAAACCAGAAATGGTGAAAATAATAATAATAAAAAATTTTAGATAATAGATACATGTGGCCATCTAAAAAAAAAATGATAAATTTACTATCATAGTCCTATAATAATAATAATAATAATAATAATAATAATAATAATAATAATAATAATAATAATAATAATAATAATAATAATAAAATAATAATAATAATAAAATTAATAATAATGATAATTTGCGCGCGCGCTCTCTCTCTCTGGGGTGGAGTCTGTGTATAATAATAAATTTTGGAGAGAAACTACTCGATTATCGAACGATGGAGCCGGACGGCAACCTGAAGTGGACGTGCCACGTATGCGGCGACAACTCCTTCGACGACGGCTCCACCGACGGCTTCTTCTACTGCCTTACGTGCGGCGCACAGGCACAGGGCATCGTCGACACAGCTACCGCCGACGAGGACTTCGTCGGCAAAGACGGTGATAATCGCGGCGGCATCTACCTCCACTCCAACAGCCGCGCCGCCCCCATCAAGGCCGAGCCTCTCTCCCAGGCTGAACCCACCGCCTCGTACCGCTCCCAGTCCCAGTTCTGGAACTCCCTCCCAATCGCAGCCGCAGGGACTAGCGGCGTGAAGGAGGAGGAGGACGACGACGGTGGCGGCGTCGGCCCCACCGAACCCTCCGATTTCGGGGGGTCGGTGCCGTGCTTCGACGATTACTACTCGGAGCTGCGGATGAAGTACGTGATGGGCATTCAGCTGATGATTCAGATGCAGTGCGAGGCTCTGGTCGAGAAATTTAAGGTCAGTCCGCTGATTTGTGGGTTGTCGGGGACGATTTGGTTGCGCTTCGTGGCTTCTACTGGCGTCTTTGAAGACGAGTGGGCTGAAGAGACGATACATGCTTCTGAGTCCCAGAAATTGGGTAAGTGCTACAATTCATGTTCCTCGTCAACTTTCCTATGAGCGTTTGTTAGCAGTAAATGTTGCCCATATGAATAATTGTTGAGCCTTCCCATTAATTTAACTTCTTCTTCCATACCAGAAGATCAAGGTGAGATCAAATCTGCAAAGAGACATGCTTCGGAACCTCTCAACATATATGGCCAAAGGGCTGTACTTATATGGTATAAATCTTTGACGGAGAGGATACCCTTGTCATGTTCGTTAAGCATTTGTTTCTTGTGTTGTCATGTAGCTAGGGAGCCAATCCTGCCCACGGATATACTAAAATGGTCACTTGATGGGGAAATTCCATATTTAGCAGCGTTCATTGACATTGAAAAAAAGATTGGACCTCCATCAATTGCCTGTCCATTAAGTTCAAGTTTTTTGTTTAGGCCTTCTCATCTAGTCCCATTGCAGAAACTAGAGTCAATGGCGGCATCAATTGCTCAGTCCATCGGTTTAAATCTGCCTCCAGTGAACTTCTATGCTATAGCTTCTCGCTATCTCAAGCAGCTATCCCTTCCCCTTGAGAAGATTCTTCCACATGCATGCCGCATACATGAATGGTCAATGCCCCCAGATTTATGGTTATCCACAAATGAGTTGAGGCATCCTACTCGTGTCTGTGTAATGTCAATGTTGATTATAGCTATAAGGATTTTGTATAACCTGCATGGTTTTGGGTTCTGGGAAAAGAGTCTATGTAAGCTCAATAGTTCTTCTGCCACTTCTAATCTGCAAGTTGACGAGGATTCTGAAGTGATGGATCATGATTCTCTGTTGAATGACTCTGAAGGTCTACGTATTCAGATGCCTGAATCAGAGATTGTAAAGCTACTACACAACCTTCATGAAAATTACAATGAGATTGGAGACACATCTGGTAATTTTCTGGCTGCAGTACAAATGTACAATTCAATACTGTCATTGCTGAGCATATCTTCTGTGTTTTTCACCTTTTAGTTCTCGAAATATCCCAATTCATCTCTTCACTCTTTTGCTGTTTTCGCTCTCTTTATCATTATAGCCATTTTTTGTTTAACATCTCTCTCCATCTCTGGCTAGATTATTCCAAGGACTTGGCTACATATCTCGAATACTGTAAGCATGTGGTCTTCGCTGGACTAGAGCCATCTTATGATGATAAGGAAGAAAAGAAGATAACAGACGAGCTATGGACCTTTTACCAGAATCATAAGGTGATTTTTTGTTGTTGAGTCCCTATGCCTCTTTGTCGATAAAATCATTTGGCATCTCATAGTTTGCTTGAACTATGGTTTTTAGCCTTTCTATTCTTTAGGTTTTTGATTCAATTGATAATTTGATTTATCTTTGTGCTGCTTGTTGGAAGAGATATGTGACTACCCTTTGAACATACAGACACCCACATGTGCATTCACATACATTTTGCATACACCTATTTCGAAATGCATCCACCATGAGCTTTGATAGACCGAATTTTGAATTGGGACTATGTAAATGATATTTAATCTGTTTTTCATAATTCTTGATCAATTTTAGGGTTCTGATCCAAACAAAGACCAGGATTTTTGTACTCCATTCAACCTTAAGAGATCAAAGAATGAAGAAGGGTTTCCTATCCCGATAAACAAGGAAGACAAGAAGGTCAAAAGCAAGAGATCAAATTCAGATAACTGCAAATTTGATAGCCCACATGGTGATAGTGAGGAAGCATACTCACCTTCCTCTGAGTATAGTGAGGAAGGTTATTTGGATTCCAAAAAGTTAGCCATTAGCCGCTTGAAGGAAAACATGAAAAAAAATGAATTCTGTTATATGCCTCCTCGGATCAACATAAAGAGACTTGATTACCTTCTATATGTCAGGAAGAAAGACGATAATTACATGACTTATGCTGCACATGCTGATTATTATATATTGCTCCGTTCGTGTGCAAAAGTTGCTCAGGTTGATATTCGGATCCTGCATGTCGGGGTACTGTCCCTTGAGAGAAGATTGGCTTGGACTGAATGCCAAATTGATCATTCCATACGTTTACAGCTGCCAGAGGTGCCCTGTGAGTTCTGCAGCAATCCCCTACAGTCTGCAACACTATAAAATAGTCCATTCTATGATTCTATAACTTTGTTTCAAACTGATGCTCTAGTTCAATTGTATCCACGGATTGGGTCTTCAAGTGTCGGGTATTGAATGAAAGGCTTCTTCATATATAATACATGATGTTTTGAAGTATACTAACATATAGCTGTAGAAATGCTTATAACAGTGCTTAAAATATTTTCATTTATGGATGTTTTGGATCATTTTTTCCTTTTATACTTAATAAATGACTTACCTGGTGGATTTTTTTATCGTAAAAAGAGAATTTTACTATAGCAACCAAGAATGTTACCCAAAGTTATACCAGTTAATCAACTTTGGAACAGCTGTCATTACAAAGGATATTGCTACACACTGTTACTGCTACATCCATCAACAAGGCCCATGATACCATTCAACATTATGAAAAGCCTTGTGGATACACACCATCCTTACTGCCTTTCCTGGTAACCATGCCTTGCTGCTTCCCTCAAAACCTCTCTTATACATCATCTCAAAGAAAGTCAAGAACTCCTCAACTTTCTAGTCTTGAGAATTTTAAGGAAAATGATATCCCACCCCTCCCCAACATTGTATTAAAGGCTTGAATGGTCTTGACCCTGAAACCACCTTCCGACAGTGGCCTTTGAACATTATCCTTATTGATCAAGTGGAACTTAAAAACATCACCAGAGCTTCCCCGCCAGAATCTCAATTGAATGCCCTTCAAACCTATTTGCCACTGACTGGTGGATTATTACAGGGGCATTTGCTCCACATCTTGAAGAAACTGTGTTTAGAGGGTTTTTATGGCTTCTCTGACCAAGTGGTTTTCATTTTTCTAATTTGGATGAGTCTATGGTAAGTAATGCATTTTTTGATAGTCGAAGCTGGAGCCTGCAATGCGTTATTGGCCATAAAAATGTTGTGCATTCTGTTCATATGATATCTATTGCACTGTTCATCAGAAATGCCTTCAATCTGTGAATCATCATCCTTCTTCATTCTTTCATTGATTTACTTAAATTTTCTTTCTAATTCCTGAGTCTCTTTTTCAATTTCTAAATTTTAGCTCACCAGTGTTGTTGCAGTAAATTATGAACAGCATCTTTGGCCCTAGTTTTGTTTTTACTCATCTTTATTGTTCTTGTTGAGGTCATTAAAGTTTTACTCTCCTATTTCCATTCAATGTCTCTTCAGGATTGGTTAAGGATGCTGCTTTTTTAGATGTTTTGCTCGTATAATATATTTTCCCTGCTGTCTGTGAATGCTTTGTTTATTCTAATGTTTTGTGTGCAATTTTTTGAAAGTTACCTACCCTTGTGTCTTCGTTCATTTGTATTTGCCATTGCACATCTAACTTTTGGTGAATTTCTTTAGCTCTTTCTCTTTGCCTCCAAGTTACTTCTCCTAGTACTTTTACTTGAAGGAATGATTTATAAAACATATGTTTCTTTAACATTCCATGCTTTTCATAGTGTGGGCTTTGTATTCGAGAGTCCTTGTTGCAAATCCTGCAAAAAAAGGTTTTTTGGATTGAGGCAAAACGTTTCAAGCTTGTGATGGAAGGTGTTTGCAATGACCTACTTCGCATTACCCAGTTTTGTTGTCATTTTCAGTAGTCGATGGTCATTTGCAACAATCAGTTTGAGTTGCTCCTAGAATTGTGGATGGACTTGCTGTAGCAGAATCGTCAGAGGATATACATCACCCATCTGGGGGTTGTGTGTTGTTGATAGCTTTGCATCAGAATCAAGGAGCTCATATCTCTTGGTGCTGCTGAGGTTTCTTGGCGCCAAAAATACAAAATTCTATGGCTGCGGGAGGGTCATAAAAATACCCTTTTTTTCACTCGACTTCCAGAATGCACCATAAACGCAATTATGTGAGCTCAATGGAGGCCAATGGACTGGTCTTTGGTCCCGGTGACTGCTTGAAACAATCAGTGGTGGACTACTTCATAGCTCTTTTCTGAAAAATATGGTTGGCGACCAGATCATGAAGTTCCTAATCTGAGTAGGCTGGCTGGGCTGGAAGCTGAAGCTGGAGCAGCCTTTTGAAGAGGTTGAGATTATGCATGCTTTGAACATTCGCAACAGGGACAAAGCTACGGGTCTGGATTGTTTTTCATTGGCTTTCCTTAAGCAAAATTGGGACACCATCAAACCAAATGTTATGGGGTGTTTTTAGTAGTTTTATTCCACAGGGAGGTTCCAGGCTGGCCTTGATGCCACTTCTCTTGTCTCTCTTGTCTTAATTTCGAAGATTGAAGGTGCTGCCTGTGTGGGGGAGTTTCAACCCATTAGTTTAGTTGCTAGCATCTACATGCTTCTTGCCAACTTGCTGGCCACCCGTCTAAGATGCATTCTCCCCCAGCTGATTGGGGCCTTTCTAGCATGCGTTTATGGGTGGGTGCAGTGCTCGTGGCTAATGAAGTGGTTGACCAACATCTTAAGCTCAAAGTTGGGGGATTGGTTTGCAAACTTGATTTGGAGAAGGCCTACGATAATGTGTGCTTGGGATTTTTTATTCACAAGTGAACTTCAAGTAATGTTTTTATTTCTTCTAGGCACAGATATGCTTCATTCACCTGTACAATGATCAGGTGAGTGAGGCAGCCTAAGGTGCCCCATCCCACTGCCTCATTCTGTGTTGTGATGAGGCGGCTGCCTCTATCAACCTCCCCTGTCACTTGAGTGTCGAAACTTCTATTGATGATCAACTATGTAGGTGTCTTCCACAACATCGTTGACTCGAACCCATGTTGTGCCATTTTTGTTGGCCTTACCTGGGAACCCCGCACTTTGTACCCATGTGGCATAGCATGTTGCCAGTTGTGACTGCTTTGATCGAACAGTGTCATCGTTATTTGCTGGCCAAAGATCGAATTGTGTCATCATCACTAACCATCTGAAGATTGAACTGCAGCATCATCAATATCCATTGTCACTCGTCACATTGTGCAGTTGTCGCTGGCCATGAACTCCCTCCCCTCTGTGCAAGTTGCAATGCATTGATGTAAGTTCTTTTTAGTTTTTATATATATAATATCAAAATAGAAGATGATGTGACATTCATGTATATGTGATTTGGGCGTATGATTATGGTTTTTTACTGTTTTCCATATAGAGATCATTTAACAGCTTGTATTTTTCACACAAATTTTTTGTAACTTGATTTTTTGTAATTTATATATATGCAGACATTAAGTATGGTCTATTTTTTTCAATGCTTGTTTTTTTTCCTAATTTTAATCTATACGTAATTTTTAATTTTGTATAATTTTTATTTTATTTATTTTTAAAATATGCCCCTTTTCTTTTGTCGTTTACCATTGAGGTGTCAGTCTCGATTGTACTGACACAGCTGCCTTGACATACGACCTAGGTTCTAAACCGTTTCACCTCTTGTTTTTTTTTTTTTTGCAAGTTACCACAGTTCATTTGAGTTGCAGATTTCACTGCCAGAAATTGTATGCTTTAAAGCTGCTCCACTTTGCTTCTTTTATGGGGCTATAAATGAATTAATCCAAGGAGAGTAAGATGTTTGAATGTGTTTGATATTATTCATTTGAAAGGAGCCCATTTCAAATGCATGTCAATGGGCTAAATTGAGTTCTTGAAGAACCATTTGTGATTTTCGTAGCAGTGAAGGCTCCTTTTCTCTATATACTAATAAAGTTTTAATTCAACAAATTAGTGTTTACAGAGATATTAAAACAACGAGGGACGTTGAATGTGTACATTTTTGCTGAAAGGATTTTGCACTAGGAAGTAGGAAATGATGTCAGGGAACTTATATGGGTGTTGCCTTAGAGACAAATTCCTCTGCTAAGGACTGAAGGACTTGTAGGTGGAGTGTGGACTATCTGGTTTCCTTCTTGTTTTGTAAAATCCTTTCTCATCTGTTCTTATAATAATCATAATCCTTTCTCTAGTCATTATTTGGTGTATAATAAGAGATGGGCCAGATAACTTGTATCTTATAGAGGTGTTGAGTTTGATGACACCAAGTCAACCCGCTTATCCGGCCTTATAAAACCAAAACATGGTAATATAGTTAATGATGTGAGAAAGGAGACTAAAATGTTTTACAGTGCCAGCCTAAGAGATGTTTTGGGTTTGAACTTAGCATTGGCAGTAAAGCACCGACAATATAGTAGTTTAACTATTAACTTTTTAACTGCATGTTCCTAAGAAACTTGTAAGTTGTAATCAACTCTGGACTCCATATTTTATTATGTTTTTGCCCGAACTGTGGTGGATTAATGTGACATCCCCACGTAAAATTACTCGCACACTTGCACACTGGTAAGGAACAAATGGCCTGCACTAATTCCAATTAGGTCTTGGAGTATAGTTGGGTTTAGGCACCAACTCTTGTGGCATGTTTTAACTTCAACCTAGAGAAGCCAGATATTTGAGTGGAGCTCCTAAGTAGACAAGCGCTGGAGAAGCTTCATTTCCATCCCAAAAGTGGAATGAACTTCAGGCATGAGCCTGCTGCATGCTTTTCCAGAGAGCCAAAGTGCGTTTCACGGCCAATTTATGAAATAAGAATGGGAGAGGAGCCCATATCATATCTTCTAGTTCGTATTTTGTAAAATCTTTCACAGCATGTTTGGTTTGACTGAATAGAATTCCTATTCCTTGTCTATTCCAAAAGAATCTATAATATTGCCTGTTTTTTAAGAACAAAAGCATTGATGCAACTCGCTTAAAAAATTAATTAATTTGATGTTGCAAAATAAATGGTTTTATACTTCAATGGATTACTTTAAGTACTAAATATATTGTTTCATTCCCTAACTGTGATAACGTTTAAATTTTTTGTTGCTTGCTAGTTATTTTATTTTAGTTCAAACTTGTTTTTATTACAATAGCCTGTTCTTTTGGTTTTGGATTATCGTCTTCCTATGCCATTGTTTTATAATACAATATGGAACTAATTTTAAATCCGTGATATTATTATTATTATTATTTTGGAGCACAGATTAGTATACTTTAGTGTGTATAGGTGGCTATAACAAATATTTTAAAAGAGTTACTATCATGGGTGCATACACGGACCATAGACACTGATTTCAGTGCTAAAACTGCATTTGCTTGTCAAAGATTTGTAGCCTCTCTGCGCCTGTGGATATATTTTTGTCTCCTGTTGTAATTTTTGCTTGCTTAAGGATGTGCTGTGTTTGCTTTCCTTTAAGCTCAAGTAATATTTTAAGCTGAAGTGAAAACTGTATATTGTGATACCCTGTTCTCTTTGCTCAATTGTTATGGATGAGAGGGAGTATGGAAGGAAAAAATTTGGAGTTGAATTTGCATGGAGTTGACCTTGCTTACCTTTAAAGCTTCAGTAATATTTTATGCTGAAGTGAAAACTTTATATTGCATTACGCTGTTCTTTTAGCGCAAATGTTAGGGATGGGAGTAGGACGGGGGAAAAAATTATATTGAATCTGCAGTGTAGTTAGATGTATGTAGCTGATAGCAAGTAGTTGGGAAATAAGCAAATGTGTTGCATCTTGATCTTAATTATTGTTACTTCCTATATGCGGACTGTTTCACTCTTGCATCTAAAATGTATTTTTATACTCCTAATTTATCTATCTTCAGTTCTAATGCAGGCAGTGAATCTAAAATGTTTAGAAATATTGGATTCCAAACACACCTGTTTCACTCTTGCATCTAAAATGTATTTTTATAATCCTAATTTATCTATCTTTAGTTCTAATGCAGGCAGTGAATCTAAGATGTTTAGAAATATTGGATTTCAAACACACCATTGAGATGCATTTTGATTTTTATTGTTAAATCAGGTGACTTTGTTTTACTTTTTTCTTCCCCTGCTTTTCTTTACATGGGAATTGATTCCTGGCCGCCCTTGTGAACGGGATCTGTGATGAAGGCTACGAAAATGCATTGGCTGAAATCTTGGAGTTACTGTTACTTTCAAAGAACAAATGAACAACACTGAGGCATGATTAAAAGTATATATTGGCAAACAAAATGGACTCCTTCAATGACATGGAAAAGAAGCAGGGTATGCTGTATACTACCTCTGAGTTCTCTCTGCAAAACCTCAATCCTAGACTTAAGTTAGGTGTATTCCAAAGTCCAATTCCATTTTGAGTATTGTTTATGGGGAACTTAAGTAAAACAAATAATGAACATTGTTTGAGGACAGTTAGCAAAAAGACAAGAAAACCTTCAAACTACTGCAGCAGGTGCCTTCAAAGACCAGGAAACTTCTTCATGGTCATTGGAGGTGCTGCTGGGATTGGGCGGGCGTAGGCAGCCTGGGTAGCTTAGACAGCGGCCATGGAGTTTAGGGGGTTTGGGCTTGTCTCAGGCAACGTGGGTGGTGCTGCTGGGAGAACTGCATTGGAATCTGATTACTGCATTGGTTGCTGCTAGGTCTATTGGTGGCTGGATCTGTCACGCTGCCTTTGGCCCTGGTGTGCCACACTCAGCCCAGATCTGTTCCCCCTGCTGGTCGTTATGACTCCCCCGCATCGTTAGCTACCCTCTTCCTGCCAGTCTCCACGCCTCTGCTTCGAGTCGCCTGGGTGTGTAGTCATCTCAATTTGCTGTGGACAGAGGTCTGCTTAGACTCCAGCCCTCAGCCGCTTCAGGGGTTGACTGATGTTTGGATGTAAGGCTCCTTTTATGTTGATGTTTTATGTCATGTTTTTACAAAAGATCTTTAATATATGATTTAGGGATTTTTGACATTTGCTTTTCCTTCCTCTCATTCGTTAAATTATTTTGTGCTGCAACTTTTGCAATCTGATTTTACATTGTCTTCTTTTATTTGTATTTCACATGATTTTGGCTTTTCATTTCTGCTACGCAATGTTTTTTTTTTTTTTGAGATCCATATTAAAAGTTCAAATTTAGTCTAAGATTAGTTGTAAACTGTTTTTTTTTTTACAATTTATTCAGGACACTGAAAATATTCGCAATGTGAAATTAGGAAGAGTTAGATAATGGAGGATTGTGGTGTTGCTATGATAGGGCTAATGACCCTAAAGATGGAGGGTGAGTACTATTCAATGTGAGGTAATAGGATGAGGCTTGATGATTTTTGCGTGTGACTCACCTTGGTTATGGCCATAGACTGCCACCCAAACTATGACGGTTGTTAATGACCAGTGATGTGAGTGGTTAATGCTTAGGGGACAGACCTCCCGTTGATGATTGGTTTCTGATTTATGTTTAATTATAATGGATACATAGGGCATGTGATTATATGATTTAATGTCATAACATGGGTGGTGAGCACTACACACACTTATCATATAGGGGATCTAAGCATTGGTTGAATCACGATTTAATATAAGTCACCAAACTTTTTTCTTATCCTATGTTTTATATTTTTCAGGTGTTATCATATATATTCACCGCCAAACAGATGAGCCCTACTTGGTTGATGTAGTACTTTAGGTCATGCAATTTATTATTTTATTTATTTGTTTTCCTTTCCTGACATAAGTCTGGGAAATGTTGTATGTCTTTGATGTTGTGTGTTATAATTTGTATTTAATTATTTTGATAATTGAGATGTATGTCAGATTTTGTTTCATTAGAAAAGTATAAAATTATCTTTGTTGTATGACCGAATAAGTAGCATAATATTCATTGTGTAATTTTTACATGTGTTAGTTACCAGTGTTTCAACTTTTTGAGTGTACCCATGTAATAGTCACGTGTTCAATTTCAATACTCGGGAATTTGAGGACATGACCAATATCAAATTAGATCAAAGTCATGTGCTACTCCATATTCCTTCAAATTAGATCAAAGTATCAAGCGCAATTAATTTTAGTATTTATTATGCACAAGCAATCATAATGATATAATTCAAATTATTATTTATTGAACATAAACATGTATTCATTAATATATTAACACTTTCACTAACCCTTATAGGAAACCAAATAAACCAAAATAAAACATTCATCAATACAAATCCGTAGGGGGGGGGGGGGGGGGGGGGGGGGGGGGGGGGGGGGGGGGGGGGGGGGGGGGGGGGGGGGGGGGGGGGGGGGGGGGGGGGGGGGGGGGGGGGGGGGGGGGGGGGGGGGGGGGGTTTTTTTTTTTTTTTTGGGGGGGGGGGGGGGGGGGGGGGGGGGGGGGGGGGGGGTTTTGGGGGGGGGGGGTTTTTGTTTTTTTTTTTTTTTTTTTTTTTTTTTTTTTTTTTTTTTTTTTTTATTATAATAAAAAAAAAAATTTTTTTTTTTTTTGGGTGTTTTTTTTTTTTTGGTTTTGTTAAATTCTTTTTTTTTTTTTTCTTTTTTTGGGTGGGTGTGTGTCGAACCTAGTTTTACAATAACATTAAATAAGGAATAACTGAAAATCATAATCCGGCTGGTTTAATAAATTAAAATGAAATAATATTTCACTAATTAAGAAAAATGATAACCAATGGAAAGTGTTAATTATGATTTGTTGGAATAATTCCATCAAACAATTTCTAAATGCTTACATGGTTTACATAATTTAAGAAGGAAAAAAAACGTATTACATTAGTTGGATTGGAGTTGGGTCCGATTAGATGGATACCCAAGCCAACACGTTAAAGTGGTGGACTCTATACATATATATAAAGCTTGAATGAGATGGTAAACAGTCTGAGTACATGCATACAGTGGTGGAGTTATTGTGTTAATATGATAATTAAATGGGTGGTTTTTTAACTTCTCGAGGTATTGAGATTTGACGCGAGCGAGCGAGTGCGAGGCTACTTGGATTGACGGGGCCGAGGCTACCAAAACTAATCATGACGGACGACGGATGGGGGAGGGTTGCTACTTGCTAGTTTCTAGTTTCTGGTCGGTAGGGGTGGGACTGGGTGAGACTGAGATCAGGGATGGGAGGAGAGGACGAATTTAATATATGATTATGTATGTTTTGTCATGTCAAGGAACGAAAAACCTGGGAATAGTGGGCAGCGTGGGACCAAACTTTCGCCCGTTCACGCGATATTTGGGATTTTGGTCCCCCCCCCCACCCCCCCCCCCAAAAAAAAATGAAGAAGAATAAGTAAAATTAGTGTTGGAGGGACACTGTGGTGGGGTGACAATAAGAATGGAAGTTGATTAGAATAATAATAATAATAATAATAATAACCGATGAATATCCGTGTAGCCTGTCGAGAATAATAATTAATTAATTAATAAATAAGCGCACTCGGACAGCAACAAACAAGACAACCGGATCGTACTGGTTTGTTTTTTTTCCAAAGTTAACTAATGTCCAAGCGTTTATTGTTTTTAAATATACTATTGGTAAGGTATTAAAAACTGTGCACCTGGAAATGTTAATTAAATTTTAAAAAAAATGATTAATCAACAAATGCTCAAGCTGCATTTGGTAAATAAATACTGATTATCTGTTTGCAAATCTAGTAGTGGCATGCATATAGTACACGGGGTTAATGGATTGACAGACACCTGATAAAAAGTGATTCCCCCTAATGTATTATGAACTTGCAAAGCAGCTGAACTTAATTATTTAAATATTTAACTGCCGTACTTTTATTATTATTAATGATAAAATTCCTATGGATGAACAACGTCTTAATGTAAAATATAAAATTACGTACATATATTAAAATTATTTATAGTTTGTAATATGAAAAAGAGAGGAGAGATAATATATTAAATTTCTTAAGGTTTGGCAACCAGATCCTTTTTGCCGACTTAAATTAGTCAGGGTTTGACAGATAATAATCGTTTTTTTTTTTGCCCATCGACTTAAATGATCATCAAACATAAAATGCACTCTTTGGTTTTTTAAATGACAATTTGTGTATTCGGTCAGCTTTCGTGATTTTTTTAAAAATAATATAATATAAGATGTATTTGTTGGGTTATTTACAATAAGCACAACCTTCCATGATAATTAACATATTATCATCACATTCCATTTCCACCGATAACTCAAATTCCTCTTATTTGAAGAATCACATTCTAATGAACTAAAAGCTGTGTCAGTAATTATCATTCGTATTTTGTATACTTCATTAATTGTACGTTTTTTTGTTTACATACGCGAATCAAAAAAAGTTGTTGGGTTATTTAACATGAATAGAAGTTATGTGTAAAAATAAGACAACAAATGCATTTGAATAAGGAGTTAATCATTTTTTGAATTAAGCTATTGCACATGTTGGTATTCCTAATTTATTTTTTGTTTGTGTGAAATGCGATAATAAGCCATTATATAGGATGTATGAAATGAGAAGGCATCTTTTCTTTCATGGTTTTGATACTAATTATGAAATTTGGCACTAGGAAAGTCTTTTGAGTTCAACAATAAAAGTTTTGGGAGTAAAATAGCATAAGAAGTTGCTATCTTGATGCAAAAAATTGGTGATGTTGATATTTTTGCAAGATGTGGAAAGTTAGTTTGAGAAATTAAAAAGTGATGCGAAAAGAGAGTCAATTAATCGGCCAGGTTAGTTTGAGAAATTAACAAGTGATGTGGAAAAATCTTTTTACAAGGATTATTCAACAATTATACAAAATTGTCTCCTACATTCGATTATATAATTTGTAGTATATTTTTTCAGTTGAATGAGTTTCAAACATTAACAATTGAAGAGAACTATTAAATAAAGGTATTGATTGTGGACAACAAAAGACGGATATGCAACGCATTGAGACTCCATAAGGAGTGACAACAATTATTAATTCAGATGGGAAAAAGTTTATTTGAAAGGAAATAAATTAAACACCCACCTGCGATGCCAGAGAGGTCAACTGCTTGAGTCAATTAATAGAAACTCAAGCGGTCAAAAGGTAAAGTTAATTAATGTAGTAAAAGTAATAAATGGCTTTGACAACTCAAATACATATATACGGGAGAATCTACATACAAGCTTCCTTCCTCCTTCGCCTAAGCCTCAGCCTCCAGTGCACCCAATAATGATTGAGCTAGTACTTGATATGATAGGTTTATACATGATATATAAAATAATTAAAATATCACATCATAAAAAAACATTATTAAACGATTAGGTGGGTTGATCTTCATATTTTAAAATGAAAAAAAATCTAGTTGCAGCTAGACACTAGTGCGTAGAAAACATTTGATGCCGAAAACCACAAACAAAGCCGAAGATAAACCAAAACTTGGTTTTTTTTTTGTTTTTCCAGTTTCCCGCTCCTCTACTGCTTCCCTGCCCCTCTGCCCCCTGTTGGCCATTACAGGATCGCTCGAACGCAGCCTCGTGCAAACCCGATCCACCATGAAAGGTTGTTTGGGCGAGATATGGAGATGCGCACACACAAAACACATGCCTAGCAGAAACCCTATATATATCCATGAAGGTTCTTCGGCAGCAGCGAGAGACAAAGCCTCATCCAAGTTCTGGGTGTATCAGAACCCTGCTGCTCTCACTGGAATACGTACCTGCCCACCTTCCAACTTCACCTTTATTTGCATCTTCTCAGTCTTCGCCACCTCTGCCTATGCTTTCCCTTCGCATCTTTCTCAGGTGCAGACGTTGTGGGGGCTTGCTTTCGATTGTGCCTCTCAGTTTTGCGGGTCACCCTGTTAGAATATATGTCTTGAATCGGTTTGGTGCCGCTTGTCCTAGCATGGGTATTCTTAATATCAATAATGCTCTCATCTCTTCTTCTGACCGTGCACGTATAGTTAATATCAGTGAATCACATTAAATATGTGTTTCTTTTATTCCTCTTAATTTACTTGCTTTATGTATATCACACCCTTAAGTAGTTCTTAATTACCATCGCGTATGTAAACCAAAAAGAAAAAAGAAAAAAGAAAAGAGGAAAGGATCTTGTGTATTAAATGAGGAGGAGATGAGAGATCTGCTTTCACTGTGGTGTAAATATGTAAAGGTCATCATGTTTACATAAATGGATGCAATAATTAATTAGCAGCCAAAACGTCCGCTTGTGAAAGTTCATTTCAAGGGGTTTGACAGATAAGATTGGGCGTAGCTCCTTGCAGTAGGGCTGTAAAGAATTTTTTGTCTACAAAATTACCCAACTCGTGTAAGGAGTACTGCCAGCGGATGCAAAAAAATAAAGCCTGCAAGGGGGCTCATTGCACAACTGCCCTAAAGAATTGTCCAAAAAAAAAAAAAAAACAAAAGCTAATCCGCTCAAGCTTCGAGAGTTGAGTTCAGACCTACAAAACAATATTATACGAGGTTTGATGAAACATGGCAGAGATCAGTTGGACCACGTGTCCAGACCCCATCCAGTCAGAAGAAAAAACAGGAAAAGCCGGAAAGGTTGCTAGAGAGAGAGAGAGAGGGGGCTGGCTTGACAGTTGACACAAAAGGCATGCGAGGCGCCACCGCCGCCAGCGGCCCAACACCACCACCGCCACCGCCGCCGCCGCGAGAGAGAGAGAGAGAGCCGTCGAGAGGCATTTAATTTGAAGGTCACAGCGCAGGTTTAAGAAAAGATAGAAAGTGGGTGCAGACGTGGGCCGTACCTCCCACAGCGACTGATGAGTGGGACAAGCCAAGGTTGAGGAGCCAACGCCAAGGAAGGAGAGCGAGAGAGGGAGAGGGAGAGCATCAAATGGGTCAATGGCGTGGGACAAAGTGCAGCGATGGCATGCCAGTGCAGCAGCTCTGAGCCACGCCAGCTGTGATGTCTGTGTACGGACCAATATATCACTTCTCATATATCGGTCCTAGCTATGAAATTGGGGCAGAATGCTCCACTCTTCACATATACGCTTTTTCTTTTAAGTGATTTTATTTTTAATAAAAGTTGTAAATAATTTGCCCCATTTTAAAGTCAATTTGACGGTGCAAAATTTTATTTACTCAAATATAAAAAGTTTTTACATTGTTAAATTGTGGTATATATTTTAAAAAATAATATTAATGTAATAATAATAATAATAAGTGTCCTACGCAATTAACTGCATAATCTATCCGAGTACATAATATTTTTTATATATATAATATCATATTAGGGCAATGTTAGACGTTATATAAATAAATTACATAGAGACATTCTTTCTCTCCATAAATTGATATTTTAAAAAAATAAAATAATAATTATTATTATTATTTTAAAAAATAAATTCCATCCAACAGGAATCATGATTTACTGCATAAAAATTAAATTCAACCCCCCTGCACCAAGATTTGTGTCATTCATTGATATTTTCTGCTTAGTAGAGATTAAATTAAACGATTCAGAGCTGTAATTGGAGTTATTTACTTATTTAATGGGAATGGAGAGTCCACGTGGAAACTTGTGGAGATTTTGACGTAGAATTTTCCATTTTATGATTACTAAAAAAAAGATAGCGATTAATCACATCAAATTATAGTGTACCTTTGGTGTTTTGGATATGGTATTAAAATTTAATATTATGTTTATGTCATGATGAATGGGGGTCAACAGTGTCCCAAAAAAATCATCATAGTCAAATCAAAACTGTGTCCATTATTGCCACGTACAAGGATTTATTGCAACATCATTTTCACTTTTCTAAAATCTCATCAATATATGTATATTAAAAAAAATCCCAAAACCCTATATCAATGATATATTTTCGGATTTGACAATTTTTGTGATTTGTTCTGGTTATTGGTGTGTACTCACTATTCTTTATTATTATTATTATTATGGCTTACTATATTTATCCCTGTTCATATAGGACGGGTTGAATTTATTGAGACTCGACGTAAATCACATCAGGATAAATTTGATTTTGCTAAAATTTTAATTTTGGGTCTCCGCCACGGTCTGATTTGACTTCAGGACATTTCCGGTTAATTTATTATTAATTTGTTTATACATTAAACAATATATCTAGTGGTATGAAAATAATAAAGTTTCGCCGAAATCGCAATGTATAAAATCATAATTGATTAAATATATTAAAAATTAATAAAGAAACCGAGAGACATTGATTGAATTATTATTTTAAATTTTCATAATATATTAATATAAGTAATATTATAAATATTATAAATACATTCAAAATAATGGTGAGAATAAGGTGTGTAGTCCTTTTTTTTTAACCCAAACTCGAAGTGAAATATTTGATTTCAATGCATTTCAAATTTTTTATTTTAATCCATTTCAAAAAATTTGTACACAAAAAAGGCACACAAACATGAATCTTTCATTATTTTGGTTATTTTGGTCAACTATTAAATCGTTGACTATAAAATCTATGAGGCAGGCATCTCTTTTGAACTCAAGCAATTGATGAGACACAAAATTAATCCACCATAAATATTATCACATATGTCTAGGTATCACCCCCGCTATTAAATATTATCTGTGGTTTTAGATTTTTGGTTATGTTGCTTACATAGATTTCGGAAGCACGAACAAAAAAGCTTGATGATTAATGTATCTTTATTAGATATAGTGAAGTATCAAGGCATATAATTAACTCTACAACTCACTTACAAATAAAGTGATTTATTAACCAACATATAGTAAAAATCCTAGAGTTTCAATAATATCAGAAGTTAAAAGTCTTGGTTACGAAAGAAACGGAAGTTGTTATGCAGGCTATTGTTTTGGAGGCATCACCTTCACATTTGGAGATATGGACATACAAACTTCATCTAGAAATACAAGTTTTGGAACCAGAAAATTTAGAATATGTTTAATTATTTTATTTTCTGTTTTTATTTTTAAAATATAATAATTATTTTCGAATAAAAAATAAAAAATAATTTTACTTTTTATTTAAAAACAACTATTAAATTTAAAAAATAAAATAAAAAACACAACAACCAAATCAAATGCGAATGCAGAGTATAGACAGCATCTATGAGCAAACCAAGTAAGTTCATTTATTTTTCTTACTTAGATTAAGGAAACAACTCGGGAAAAGTATTGGAAAACAAGTTTGCAAGAAGAAATCCAACGATGCATGCTAATTAACCTCTACGGCTCCACACACCGCTGCTACGTACGACCTTCACGCCGACGGCTGGCCAACGATCGGGCCCAATTTATAATAAGAGCCTAATTTGTTCCTAAAATTATAGTAAACTCTACCAATCTCCTCTTTTAATACCACACAACTTATCATAAAATCATACATTAAAAATGTTCTTTTGTTACTCTAGTTTAAAATTAATATTTTATTAAAATAACAAAAACAATACCAAATTTATTTGATACGTTAAAAAATGATTAACTAAATTTTATAATAATAAAATCTCTTGCACGTTTTAACTACCCAGTACCCATATAAAATTGATATAAATAAGTATACTCGATCGTGACAGATGACGGTCTTGGATAAATCCAAAGTGGGGAGCCACTCCGTTGGGAAAAAGCAAAGATGGGCACAACAGTAGAGCTGTGAATCGGGAATAGCAGAGTAGTTTGAAAATAAAAGGGTGGCTTTGGTGTGAGGCTTTTTAGCTTGGGTGGAGTCGCTTACATGCATGCAGCACGAACCAGGTAGGTTCAGGCCTCAGGCCTCAGGCCTCTGCACCACACGTCGGACAATAGCAGGCAACCAACAAGCCATGTCCCTGGTTGTGTGTCGGCACAGCGCGGTGTGGTACCTGTGCTCTCGCTTGTTTTGTGTGGGGGTGGGGGTGGAAGTGGTGGGAGAACAGCGCTGCACTGCTGCCACTACTAGCCACCGAGCGACTGCGCGCTGTGACAAAATCCGTAAAGCAAAGGACGCCTATTTTTGGGGTGAAATTAATGAACCTCATCGCCCCTGCAGGGTTGCACCAGAATGAAAGTTGCCCCTTATTTATATGTTTATTATAGTAAAATAATGGAGACCACTCCACTCCTTTCAAGTTAAAATTATTATTATTATTATTATTATATATTGTAAAATGTTCATATCGTCCCTAAGAACTCAAACGATGTTACAACCAAGATTTGATTTTGATATTCGTGAGTGTGGATCGTTTTAAAAAAAAACAGCCACAGAAAAGTTTTAGGCATGTTCGCTTTAGGTCTTTTTTATTTTCATTCTTAAAACTTAAAATATAACATTTGTTGTTTAGTACATCAAACGGTAAATAGAAAATAATAACATATTTTTTCATTTTGTGTCGACCAAAATAAAAATATTTTTATTTTTTTTTTACTGAAAATAAGTATTATATATTTTTTTAAATTATATTGGGTGAGGAGAGGAGGTCTCAGTCGGTGACAGTAAAACTATATAAAAGCGTCACATGATATTCATAGATATATTTTTATTAAATTTATAGATATATATATATGTTATAATAGAATATTTCAGTTATTTTTATATCATTAAAATATTATTTTTATTATTATTTTAATAATATTTTTTAAAATTAAATATTAAATAAAAAAGAATTTATAGAAAACTTTAAAATAAGAAAGATTATATATAATTTAATAATAATATAGAGTAAATAATTATTCTAAATATATTTTTAAAATATTATATAAATATATAATTTTTATTAGAATACTTTTTAAAATTTTTCTTAAAATAAAAAAAAATAAAAAATATTTACTATAATACTCTACGCTCCTAATAAAATATAGAATATATGAATCAAAACAACATGCGACTTTACATGTTGCGATTATTAATAATTCAAAAATGCTATTTGCAACTGCGGTTGCGTCCTCGCCGCGCACCCGGCTGACATGTTAGCAAAAAAAACATAAAAAAAATAATGGTTGCACGTATAGATCTGGGCAGGTGAAAGTAGAAATATGGCATAAAATTTGATTTTGGAGGTAATAGAGAGCTTTTTTGAAAATTCAAGAGCAAAAAATTCCTTATGGGTATTTTTGAGTCGTAACTCTCGTCGATACCTACAAATAAAAAAAATAGATCTAATTCAACCATTGTACGCAAAGTTATAACCGTTTGAAGTTTTCGTCGGAAATTACAGTCAACGGAACCCAGAAACCCATAGATTTAGCGTTGGGAGAAATGATCGATGTCTGCTCGAGCCTCACCTCGAGCAAAGGTTCGAGCAGATATGTTCCAGCCCATGCTCGAATCTCTGCTCGAGCGATGATTTGAAAGCACACCGAATCATGAAAAAAAATATTGAGATGACTTAATCCACATCAACCGAACTCAAAAAATACCGCAACATCAACTCTTAACAATTATATCCGATAAACTAGCACACTGGTTGGACCCCCACACACCAAAACAATTAATGATTCCAGTCATTTGGCCACACAATTCGGGTTCGGATGCGACTTATTAATCTGAAGTGTATCTGCATATCAAATCAAAGATTTTTGTTTGACAAGCCTGCAGAACGTCCCAGTAATACATACAACCATAATAAACCAACCCATAAATTGCTTCGGGGAAAAAAATATAAAATTGTGGCCATTACGTTTGGCCATTTATCAAAAATAGCAATAAAAGGTTGTGTAGACTTTCTATTGTTTAATTAAATTTTAGTCAAAAAAAAGTTACTTTTATAAATTTTAATTAGTTAATTTTTATCGCATTAAATAATAAACGCAACAAATATTTTATTATTTTCAATAAAAAAATTTTTTTTCTTTTTTTTCTTTTTCTTCTCCCTCATTCCTCCATCAGCATTCGAATCCTTTCCTTTTATATCCCCTCGAGCAAGGCATCCCCCATCACTCGACCAATGACCTCCCCTTCTCCCCCGGTGCCTAAAGGTGTCATCTTCGGTGTGTTCGACAATAGGTGGTGTAGGAAAGATCGGCAAGATCGACTTCAACACGCATGTGGAACATGCGACAGACCAAGGCGAACTGGTCGGTGGGGGCTTGTTTTGGCGAGATCGACTCCGACGTGATCCTCTACCACCTCATCTACCAAGAGAGACTTGAGCCTGTTTTGGCAGTGCCGGAGATGAAGTTAGCGGCAATGCGGCAACGGACGTCCTTGTCGATGGGAAGAAGAGGTTGTGTAAAAAAGCACGACGACTAGTCATATGCACCGGTCAAATTTGATCAATCTTTCAGTCATGGTTAAATTTTCGGTAGCAATAAAAAAATTCATTGTGAACTGATTTAGTATATTTAACTATACTATAGTTAAAATTTAACTTTTATTATAAGTGCTCTAAGCAACAAAAGTAAGTCGAAAGTGTATTTTTAAAATTAATGTTTATTTTTATAAAGTAAAAGAAACTATAAATTATAAGCAGGAAAAAAAAATTAATATACCCGGTAAGCCAATATTTAAGAGCATCATAAAAATAGATATAAAAATTATTAGATAATTTTTCTTAATTAAATTTATATTTTAACTTGCTTCTAGGAAATACAAACATCTCTTCATAAAAATTATAAGCCTGAAAAGTAGGTCGAAAGTATAATTTTAAATTTAATGTTCATTTTTTAAAGTAAAAAAATATAATTATAAGCAAAAAAAATCATTATAATTCGTAAATCAATTTTAAATTCATCAAAGGCTATTGTATCGTTAAAACTACTATAAAAATTAAAATTAATACAATTATTCCGCGCATACACGCATAAACATTACACTACAAAATACTTTTTTAAAAATATACAAAAATCACAAAATTCTTATTTTAAAAAATAATGCAACTTAGGAAATCCGTACTTCATAAGCCAAAGATAAAAATTAAAAATAAAATGGAGCGTGTAAGCCACGTACAATCTAAGAGTCTGAGTCAGGAGGCAGAGAGGGTGGGCAGGGGGAGACCGCGCACGCTAACAAATGAACCAAAGTTGGCTAAAGTGCGCAGATTAGGCAAAATCGAGAGTCGCGCCCAGGCGACGAAAAACCAAAAACAAAACCACAAGAAAACAAACAACACAGCCGCCGGGTGGCAGCCACCTGCCCACCGCCGATCGGCGGTTCGGCGGTGGCTGCTTTGATGTTCACGCGTGGGTCCCTTCAATATGCTTTTCAAGGTCTTTTCGTTCCAAAATTCATCTTAGTGTCGTGTTTTTCGTTTTCTCAAAAACTAACATAAATGAACATTAATTATGAGCAATAAATTGCAACGCTAGTCACTACAGAGCATTAATCCTTAATCCTACCTGAATTTGCGCATGTACTATGTAGCAGGGAGAATAAAGATAGTGGTACTAAATTTACAGAAAAAAAAAAACATAAATGCATCTGTTTTGTGTTTTTTTTTTTAAAGAACATCAACACCGACATCATTAAGAAACAAAACACGAATGACCAAATCAGAGATGCAATAAAAGAAGTTATTATGAAGGCTTTCGTACAGTGGTACTACTCAAAAGCAAAAGCCATTGATTGGATATGATATGATATTTTCATGAGTGAGAGAGAGAGAGAGGGAGAAGCATAGGTAAGCTAAGTAAAAGTAGGAGCAGAGAGAGCAGTTTGAGACGTGAGACACGACGGAGGCGGGGGATACAGAAGAGAAACAGAGAACATACGGAGATCTCCAGAGATACGAGAGATTTTGAGACAAACACAAATCAGGCCACAGAGACATGTACAACAGTGCAGAGATTGCTGCCGCCGCCATTACGGCCATTTCTGCAGCCGCCATACTCGCGGCCCACGTCGCCCTCATCCGGACCTTCCACGTCATCGGAGGACGCGTGTTGCACCCCGCCGTCCATCTCCTCCTGATCATCCGTGCCGCCGCAGCTGACGAGGCCAGCGATGGAACCGGTGTGGATGGAAGAAGAGGAAGGGGGAGTGGGGCAAGCCACGCGACAGGCGATGGCCAGCGGCTCCGTCAGCTGCCGCCCGTCTCGCGGCGGCGAAAACACCACGGGGAGGTAGTTCTCCGCCACGCACCCGAACCTCGAGCTCTTGAAGTGATCCTTCAGCGCTTCCAGACCCTAGCATTTTATTTGCTTATTTTATTTCATTTCACATATAAAACCCAACAAAACACGAAACATGCACCGACCAACACGCCAATATCCAACATAATTAATGATTTGATACAACAAACCTGCAATCTGGCGTACGTGATTTCACAGATCTTTTTGGAGTTGAAAACCGCCCAGGGCTTAAGATGTAAAGCGTTGTAAAGCTTCCTCGCCGCCTGCGGCGTCGTCAGATTCACAAACCCATATCCAACATTGCACTTGTTGCTGTCCAACCCAACAGAAAAACCAAGTCCCCGAGTCAAAAGGACCAAAACAACGAAGACGTCGATGGCAGAAAATTTCCATTTCATTATATTTAATTAAATAAAAGAGAGTGAAGGAAACAGTCACTTGAAATCGATGGGCAGATATAAGAAATCGAAGGCGGACGGGGGCTCATCATCGGCAATATGTTCGTTACAGTAAACGCAGTGGTTGTCCAACATGTTCAATAGTAGTATCTGACTGCAGTGACCAACTAATTTTATCAGTCTTAATAAAATTATTATTTAAAAAAAAAAAAAAAAAAAAACCTCACGTTACTCCATACCAAAAAACAAGTACGACACCGGCACAACAGTCGGACACAGCAACACAACAATCATAATAAAGAATGATGGGGCAATTGATTTGTGTGTATGTGTATCTTAGAGAGAGAGAGAGAGAGAGAGAGAGAGAGGTAAACCTGTACTTGTTGGGTATGTTTTTTATCATCAAGGTGGTCCTCGAGTCTCCGCCACCCACGTCCGCCGTGGCATCATCCTTTATCATGAACCGAGCATCCGCATTACCCCTGCGTTTGCTCCTGGACATCCGACTCTTCGGAGACGGCGCATGCGATGAGTACTCCACACTCGCCGCCCGGTGGTGATGACTGCTCTTCTTGGCGTTCTTCTTCCGCGCCTCGCCGTGGACCCTCAACCCATTTGCGACGGCAACACCAACATTGTTCAGAGACAACCCGGCGACCGGCGATTGTAACGCATCGCCGCCGCCGCCACTGGCGAGAAGAACTGATCCCCTGCCGTCGACGTCGACGACTTGACCGGACTTCCTATCGGCGGTGGGGGAACGCCCGGTGAGCTTACGAGTGAGCAGGGGCGGGGTCGAAACTGTGGAAGCGCCGAAGCCGGCGGCGGACGATGAAATGTTGGTGGAGAGGTGGTTTTTAGGAGTGACATGGTAATGGAAACCCCCAGGGCGGCTGAAATCGATGACGACGTTCCTGCCGTTAATTAGCTTTCCGTTCATCTCCTGGAAGGCCCTTCTGGCGTCCCTAACGTCGAAGAACTCCACGAATCTCTGCGCCTTGTTTAACGGCGTCCCCCTAATTTCCCGTACCCCCCCTGCAATTTGCGAGACACGGGTGTGATTGGGTGAAGTGAACTAATTAGTTTTTGCCCAAAACACTACTCGATGCCCAAAACATAAAAAGCCTAACACCCAAAGCTAAAAATTTATAATTTTTTTATAAAAAAAAAAAAAAAAAGGTACCGTGACAACAGCAATAGAGACATGCACATAAATATTATTAATGCATGGAACAAGGTAGGGAATTGGTTCGTTCAATCGGTGTTCATACCAAACGCCTCGAAGATGTCTCGGAGCCTCCGCGCCGAGACCGCAGGAGGCAGGTTGAAGAGCACGAGCGACCCCTGATTCCGGCCGTCGGGATAAGCGGAGGTCGCCGGGACCATGAACTGGGCCCACACGGCACGTCCGGCGATGAGCCCACGGGCCGACGACAATGCCTGCTGCGACTCCTCTCCCCAGCAGCACGCCGAACCGTGGGAAAGGAGGGCGGCGTCGCACCGGTGGTACATCGTCGGCGGCAGCCTGGCCTGCAGCTGCAGCTGCATCGCCGTGATCGCCTGGGAAGCGTCCCTCAGGTCGTAGAAATGGACGGCCACGATCCCCTCCCGGACCCTCTCCATCTGTACGGCCCTCACCTCCCCGAACACCTCCAGCTCCCACCTCACCAGCGATTCGCTGGCGTCCGCCGGGACGGAGGCCAGCAGAAGCGCCCTGGTCGGCACGGAAGCCGGCGGGGGAAGAAGCGTCGCCGGAAGGGGCGGGAAAGCCTCGCCGGAGGGGATGAAGTACGGCGGCGGGGGAGGAGGGCAGGCGGCTTGCGCGTGCGCGTCATTGGAGAAGAGAAGCGGATAGCATATTCGCGGCTGGAATCGGGGAGTCCCGGCAGGGGGGCCACACGGATTTACCGGTCGGTACTCTTCGGCTCGTGGGTCTAGGTTTCCCGGTAACGCCACGGTTCCTGCTTTTCCCATGGCGGTTTTCACTGCCTCTCTCTCGCCGGGAAACCACTCAGCCACCTCGTAATAGCGGTTTAACTCGTCGGAGTGCCGATCGCCGGCTACCGTCAATTTCAATGTCTTCGAGCTTCTTGAACACACACACACACACACCTCTCTCTCTCTCTCGCTCGCTCGCTCGCGTGGGTGTACGTATGTTTGTGTCTGCGTGTTGTTGAGTTTAAATTCTCAAGGGTCCATTCGTTCTGTTGGCATTTTAAATCATTCGATCAAACCCATTTTAGGCCTGTGTATGTATGCGTACAGCGAGCGGCTTTTTGGCGCGTGGGTAATTCATGTGGGATTACGGGAGTGCCCCTGCGTCTGTGACGTGGCGTGTCCCTTTTTAGAATGAGGGGGGTGTTCTCGATGCGGCACTGATGACCGTCGCATTAACTGGATCGCACGAGAACGAATATGGACCGTACACGTGGCCAAATGGGAGGGGGGGTGAGGTGTGGGGCGTGTGTGTGGAAGAGGGGTGTCGCGCTCGCGCGCTAATGTGGTTTAGTAAGTCCCGTTTGATTCGACCATTCCAGTGAGTTATTGAATCAGGTTCGACTCATATTAATTTGATATTTTAAAAATAAAATAAAAGTAAAATATCTTGTTTCGACCAGAACCATATAAACCACCAAAACGGTTCCAATTCAGAACGAAATTATATATATGTGTTCGGAATGAATCAGACAGTATCCGAATTTCAATCTATTGCCATCCCTGCCAAAAATCAGGCAGTGACCATAAAACTTTTTTGACCCCCACTAATTTACCCTTTTTGTGTACTTCAAAAAAAGCCTCTTTTTTAAATTTCTTTTTCTCTCCCTTTTTCCACTGTCATGGGCGATGCCACTTTGTTTTTGGTTTTGTTTTAAATTTAAAAAAAACGAATATTAAAAACAGTTGATGACAAAAATTTGAAGTTTTGTCATCACGCTGATATATATATATATATATATATGTAAATGCCCACCTTTTCTTTGTATCGTTGTTGATGGTATTTGTTGGCGAAGCCACAAATGTACTGTTTTGGACGGCCCTGCCTTTTGTATTTTGTTTGGTTGTACTTGGTGTGTATGTGTATGTGTGCACCAACTAAATTATTACTTCTTTTTTCGCGTGACAGAATGTTTGAATAAAACTATAGCTTCAAGACGGGGACACTTGAGACAGACTGCCAAGAAGTAAAAAAAAAAAAAAATTATTACCGGTTGATTAGATTGCGAAAGGCGATGCATTTAAGTGGGTTGACATAAAAAGAAGGTTTCCCATTAACGGAGCATTCGAAGCAAGACCAATGCCTGTGTTTGAATCAAAATATTGACTCGTAAGTAGAGCATTAATTTTCTATAAAAAAAAAAACTTAAAATGAAATTTAATTTTTTATTACCTTTTTTTGCAGACTAAAAAATATTATCCGCACAACTTGCTAAGCTTACTTGCCTGTACATAAAATTTTCAAAAAGAAAAACCCAAATCAGGGTGCCTATGGCGATCATGAAAAAAAAAAGAGGGAAATCCGTACTCAAACAAATGATAAAATCAAAAAAATGATAAATAAATTATAATAAATAAGTATACTATTCATTTTTGAAATAAATGATAAAGAAGTGAATGCTCTAATAAAATTGTACATATATAAATAATAATTTAATTATCTCAATTGTCTTTGGTTACTTAAAACTACATTTAGCAGTGAGTTTTTGATTAATTGTGCTTTAATAGTGCCAGCGGCAATGGAGTTGTGCATCATTAATGCTTTTAGGCATGATCTACCATTTAAATATTTGTGTAAAAAAGCTCTGCCCTCATAACTCAATTGAAAAATTAAAATCATCAGACAGTTGAAAATATAGAAAAAATAATGTTTCTTTATAAATTATAATATGTCAATTTACATATTAATTTCAAAATCGCAAGTTATCTAAGGTTTTTTTTTCCACTTTACATACATGAATTCTCTGTAGCGTCACATTTTCCCGGCCGTCTCCTTTTAATACAATTTCTAAATGCAATATCTCAATCGCATTGATCCATGTTCAACATGTAATTACGACAAATAGTCAAATAGGGATCCATTATTTAACTTTAAAAATTTTCATGCACTATCAAATTTATAATTATTCGGGTATGATCATTTAATATTCTTTTAGTAGTAAAAATATTAACTATTCATTTTATTTTATATCACGAGTTTATTAATATAGAATATTTGCTATCCTAATTTAACTACGTAAATTTTAAACAAAAACTTAAATTTGTTTTGAATTTGAGATTGTGAATTGATAAAAACCAAGGAATCTGTTTTTATTTTCTGTATGATTTAATAATTGATTATATATATATAGATAAATGTATCATTATAACAACTAAATATATCAAATCTCAATCACAATTTGTCAAAAAACATTGTAATAAAACTTAAAATGCACTGTGATTTCACCAAAAAAAAAACAGATTTCATGTTTTTTTAGTGGATGCGACAAAACAAACAACAAACACACACAAGATAGGAAAAAAGAACGAAGAATAGTGTTGCAATATTTTTAGCCCAAGACCAGACCAGACCATCCTGCTTCTCCCCTTGTTTCCTGCGAATGCTGCCCTGTCACGCTTGCTCCTCCGTCCATACCCAGAGGAAAGAGGTGTGCCGCCCATCACGGCCACCACCACCGCATTGGCACGACCAGAACTAGTGCTGCAATATTTATATCTCATTTGGTCTCGGGAAGCCCGTTCATCACATCACAAATAATTGTAGTGGGCGAGGATGCAAGGTTCCCCCACATGCTTGCTTCGGCATATAAATAATCAATAATGTCTAACGGCATAATTATATCATGCTGTGTGCCAGGAGCTCCATCTGGATATGAAGTCTATATATTATAAATATTGTCAGGCGGGGCGGTGGATGACCATTCGAGATAAAAGGGTTAAAGGACTTAGGAATAGGAGGGAAAGACACTCCTAGAGACACTAGAGACATACATATATAGTTAAGTAATTGCAAAAGGCCTGAAAGGCTTCGAATTGTAGACTACATCTGATGCATTAAAATGGATCCAGAAGTGACATGAATTTCCCTCGTGATTGAATTTGGTGATTAAATTACTCACCGGGGTGATTGAACTGACATGACAGCCTCAGAGTGCATGGAAATAAGGCTTGTACCTCTGCGCCAGTCCGAACATACCAAGTGTTCCCCCCGTGTGAAGCATCACCACGTTGGCACCATCCCTGGATTCTTCCCGGCTCATGTGCGTTGCCAGCTCCCACGCAGCTAAGGTATATACCGGATCAACCAGAACTCCAGTTTGCCGTGCAACATGTTGGCATGCCTCCAGTTCCCCTTCCAAAATATTGCCAAATCTGGGTGTCCAAAAAGTAAAAGGGTGAGGGGTTAGCCTTTCCCTCTACTCTCTACTAGTGCTAAAAAACAAACTGGTGTGAACGAATTTCAAAACTTGCCCCACAGAAAGAAGCAATAATGCACAAGGTAAGTGACAACGCAAGTCAGAGTGAGAGAGCTGTTCGTGGTACTGCTGAATGCGAATTGGGGAATTTTAAATATACCTGAACTGCACTATGTAGAGGTTGAATCATATTCATGGCCACATAATGTCGGATAACACGACTTCTCGCAGCAAAATAGATGTTTGGTGAATATGTTTAACATGGGAACAAAACCACAACAAACAAAGCACTGAGAAACCATATTTCGTAAAGTAAGATTTGAAAATTAGTTTTTTTTCCCCACCAAAGATTATGCCATTTTATTGACTTCTATGAAGTTTTGGGCATGTGAACTGTTGAACAACACATTAATATAATATGAACATACCATATAATATAGAAGAAGCAAGGCTAAATTGTTGAATTAAATTACATACTCTCTACACTACTATTATCCGACCTCCAAAAGTAA
Organism: Taxillus chinensis; assembly: GCA_023512835.1. Taxonomy (NCBI): domain Eukaryota; kingdom Viridiplantae; phylum Streptophyta; class Magnoliopsida; order Santalales; family Loranthaceae; genus Taxillus; species Taxillus chinensis. The sequence continues at coordinate 9,666,211 of CM042091.1, forward strand.
TCCAATACCGAACGTGTACAAAAACTCAAACAGACAATACTAAAACTGCATCTCCTGCTAAAAAATACACAAAAGTACAAGAAAGGCTGTGGCATAATACTCACTTCCTGGGAGAGCTGCGTTCCATCCAATGCACGGTTCCACCATCGATTCCATGTAAGTCATGATCAATAAGATGGGAGGCACAAAGTCGTTTAAATTCAGAAATCAAGCATTTCTCCTGTTTTTTGTACCCATCAATAGTATCAGCCAACGTCACTGCAATTACCTCCCATGGAAGCCTGCCAGGAAAAAGCAGTAGTCAAAGTGTTACCATGAGTTGCCCTATAGGGATTTAATCCCATTAAAAGTTTAGGTAGTCACTCATTATTTATTCAAGATTAATACGAGCGACACCAATAGGAACATACCCTAAACATATGGCTCCAAGTCCTAAGCCAACTGCTGTTGTTCCAGTACCAGCATCAACCACAAGCTTTACAGGCCTCTCTTTGCCCAGGCTATGATTATGGGACAAGTAGTGCACAAGGCGAATGACACCTGTGTGAGAAACTATCAAGTGATTGCAGCAATTGAGTTGCTATTATAATAGAGGACCATAATTGTTAAGCCACATTATTCATATTGAAGGTGACTGGGTATAGTAGAGGATCTTATTCATAGCTCCCTGGAAAGACATGTTCTTTTCATATATCTTTTTGCAACGAGGATTTTAAATGAATACTACTACTGTGGGACAGATGTTATCACAAATTGCATACATACCCAACAATGCTAGAGCGCTGCTTGCACCTTCATTGACAATCACAACTCTTTTTGAAAAGTTTTCATGACTTCTATGTGTATCCATTTGCACAAAGTTTGGCATCTCGGGTAACAGAGGTGTAAAAGAAGCCTTAAGAATATCATCGAACGATAAAATGGAACCAGTTCCAGCTGCCACCATGTCAGCATGCTCCATGAGCATTTTCTCCCTGTCTGCATAAACAGACCTCGGAACATATGTGACATTTCCGTATACAGTTGATATCAAATTATATCCCGTCAAAATTTCAGGCCGCTCTCCTCGCAAAAGCAAATGCGACCGTAGACCTCTCTCCCCACAAGAAAAAGCTGCCCAAGCACAACAACCCTAACATATTAGTGTGTTCCAGAGAATGAACGTTTAAGGTGGTTCCAAAACAAGAATCCCTACCAACTGCTGCAGCATGCGCACTTTGACAGCCTCCACATGTAACCTAGAAAACACCTTGATTGGATGTTACTAAACTGGAAACGAAATTGAACCAGAAATGCCTGCCCACAATTTCTTGCTCCACTTAAATTTCACTTATTTTATCATCGGTCAAGTTTATTTCCAACATATTAAATTAACGTAGATAACGCAAGACGATTACAACCCAAGAGTCACAACGCGTTTAGTTCCCATAATGTTTGATCTTATAGCAAACCCAGCAAAACCCAACTTCCAAAAAAGAAAAAGAAAAAAGGGAATGCTCGAATTAATAATATAGACGGGAACTACAAATTCTATCAATCAAAAGCGCAAGAATTTAAAAAAAAAAAAAAAGCTCACCACATCGGTTACCGAATGGTCCTCAATGAGAGGAAGCAACCCATCCAGCTTTCGCGCTTTATTGCCATTCACCAGCGGATGCAACAAGTCGTCCCTCACCGCATAGAAAGAAGAAGAAGAAGGAGAAGAAGAAGAAGACCCATTGTTGCGCACCATCATCGCATTGGTAGCAGCCCCACCCGACCCTGGACAAGCATTGTTTGAGAAATCAAAATTTCCAAGAGGCCCGGGTTGTGATTGCCTCCTCTGGGAAACCACTATTTGATGAATTTTGGGGTCTGGACTGACTAATGACCATCTTCTGTCCAGCAGTTTTGTGATCGTCTCTGCTCGGCGCGATTTGAGGGGCGATAGATCCTGTAAAGGGGCGGAGAAACGCTACTGTGTGAGTTGGGTGAATTATGTACTTTGTTTTGCCAGAAAAATCAAAGCCTGCGTGTGTGTGTGTGTGTGTGTGTGTGTGTGTGTGTGTGTGTGTGTGAGAGGGAAACGAAATGCTACCGGATGAAGATCTGGGTGTGCGGCCGCCGATGCGTGATATTGATTTTTGACGGCTGGAATTACAGCACGAGATAGGGGGAATCGCTGAGCTTTCATGGCTTCTTGTCTTTCATATAGATATCCGAAGACACCTACACTGAGGCACTATGCTGCGTTAAATTACTATTATTATTATTATTACTAGTCATTCGCGGTCTCTCTTTTGGTACATGTACCATTATTACATTTTATTTTTATTTGAATAAAATTAACCTTATTTTTCCTTAAGTAATATGAATAGGAGGAAATAAATTTTATTTTAATTTAAGTATTTCATGAAATATGAAACTCTATGTTGTTTCTTTTAGAACAAAATTATTTACCTATATTTATATTTTGGATATCTCATTAATTGTGTCACCACCAAATACTTTTAAACTCACTATTAAACACGAGTAGTTAAGCATAAACACGACACAACTACGTATGATTTGAAATAAAAGATTAGCCGCCGATAGTATTTTTTTAGGGGCAAGTAATTTACATAGAAAAGGAAAAAAGATGAGGAGTTTATAATTATAACTTCAAAAAAAAAAAAACATCAATACGAGTTAGTTGTATAGGCCCAACAAAATACTAAACCAATCAAATTCATTTTTATAATCAAGTGGCTTGCCGATGGATTGATAAATAACGTTTAGATGGGCAAATGGACAAGATGGAGAGGTTTTGTTGATAAAAAGTTTGCTTACCACGCTAAAGAGTTACAAACACGAGTATACATGGGCAGTGTTTAACGTTTGAGACCATAAACGTTCCCCGGACCATAAATGTTCTTGTGCTCGATCTTATAGTGCATCCAGTGTTTTCTCTTAATGCTTGTTGTTGTCATAATATTACTCATTTTAAAATTCTTATGTTGGTTCACAATGTTTTAAAATACATTGTAACATTTTAAAGAATATTCATTCTTACATATGACATTGGCTTCTTTCCCTTTGAACAATACCATCCCAACATAGCTATCGGATTGCTACTCAATTGGAATAGGCTTGTAGAAATGAGTTAGCTCATTAACATAATGATTGTCGATTGACATTATATAGATGTAAGCCTATAAATGTATTTGTGAAGTTATATGTAATACACTTCTAGTCTTGAAAGTAAAAAAAATCACATTCTTTCATGCGAGTATATGTTGAGTAAATCAATACATTGAAACCAACAATAAAAATGAGATTCTTCCGGCAGCATCGAAATGGACTTTGTAAAAATATTTGGCTATAAGCACTTTGTTAAAAACACATGAAGTTTTTTTTGTGGTATGGGGTAGAAAGAGATTCAAAAAGTAACATGCATGCAGTCACGATAAAATAAAGACACATGAAGTATTTTATACTTTTGTGGTATTTCTTATAGTTTCTTTTAATATATATATATATATAATAAATTATAAATATGTCAACGATGAGTGTTTTTTTTCCTCCCATATTAACATCACATTTGCCACTCTAGCTATCATAGGAGAGAGAGGGAAACATAAATAAGCTTCTTGAGGAAAGACTTGAAGATTTTTAAGTAGTTTGACGATTAAATTTGTAAAATTTATAATTTTATTAGTTATTGATTATTTGTTTATTATATTTACGATATATTATATTTAGTATAGAAATGTGAAAATATTATCTTATAATATAATATTATAATAGTATTATTAATTCCTATTAAATTTTGATTTTTATAATAAAATAAATTTATTTTTTATATAAATAAATTATTTTGAACATATATTTTAGTTTAAGAAAATAAATATGTTATTTATTAAGTTTTATAATGTAGTGTTATATTATTTTATTTAATTTTATAGTTACTTTAATTAATTTATATTATTTTAATTATATATATTAAATAAAAAAACTTATGTTGTAATGTCGGATTTAAATCAAACAAAACCAAAATTGAATTTATTACATGAAAACTAACAAAGGTGTGTAAATGACAATTTTTTTATTAATATTCTTGAATAATAATTTAGACCTCAATAATAGTATAGTTGCATAGTTTATAAATGTTATCTTCAAAAATTATTAACTTCGATTGGAAACTTTCAAATAACTTAAAATTAGTCTCAATTGTTTCGATTTAGTTATTTAACTTTGATAATAAAAAAAATCAATCAATTTGGATTAGTATATTCAAAAAAACAATTTTAAAAACATATAACAGTTTGGTAACACTTTAAAATTTTTCAGTCTCATTTTAAAAATCAATAACATTAGATAAACAAGTCCAAATGACATGGAATTGGCTCAAATCATATATAATTTAGTTTCAATCAAGTCCAACTAGTCTTACTCAATTTAATTAAAAATCTAAAAAGCTATAGTTAAAAGATTAAGTAATACTCCTATGTGACTTTTGTGATCAAAATAACATTTAAAGTCAAAGATTTATAAAAAAAGTTAAAAGTTGAAAGAAATATTAACAACTAATCTTAAATAAATAAGTTTTAAAAATAAAATAAAATAAAAAATAAAAAATAATAATATTATTCTGTTTGGTTTGATTCAGTTTAAATTGTGATTTTGAAATCTCAAATTAAACAAATTGATATATTATTTAGTTTAAAACCAAACCAAACTTATTTTATTCTATTTTGGCCGTTTTGGTGAGTCAATTTGAGTGACTTTTTGGTTTAAAGTTTCACCCTACTACTAATCACAGTTTGAAATAACAATTTTTAGATATTGATTATACATTTCTAATAAAACTTTCTGAATTGATAGCTTTGCTATCAAATTATTTTACATGAAGCTTTAGAAATGTCCTTGTAAACCGTGCAATACTATTGCTTTTTAAAATAGATAATATTTTTGTGGAAACACATTGAAGGCCCGATCCAAAATTGGTTTGGATTAGACTTGTGTAAATCAATTTTATCACAAATTTGAGCTTCAATCAGTCGAGCTAGTGTAATAGTTGCTAAATCAAAACCTACAACTTAACCAATGCAAGTCTAAATGAATTCGGACGATAAAAATTAAGATGGAGTTTTGGGAGAGAAATCCATAATAGGACTAAAAACCATCTTGCTTACTGTGACCTTCACACGCCACCCCCTGACAACAAATCCTATAGGGGTAGCTCTTCACATCCAAAAAAAGTGTAGCAAGAAGATAAGCGTTAGGGATGATAAAATGAATCTGACCCGTCTAAACCTGTCTTGATTCAATTTGTCCCATTATGACAAGTCATTGGGTCAGATTCGAATCTTACATTGATTTAGAATTTTTAAAGAAATATAAAGTAAAAAATACTGATTCACCCCAACCCACCCCAAACTGCCCAAACTCCATATTGGATTAGGTTCGGATCAAGCTATATATTTTTAGGTTAGATTCGGATTGGGTAGTATCTGGGCTTGACCCGATCTGTTACCATCCCTACAAAGCATATCTTCCTCTTTATAAAATTGAACCACTAACGAACGGGAATCAAGTAAACTACAAAACTTTCGCTGATGCCAAGTGTCACTCACGAAGATAGAAAACTAATTTTAGTTTATTTATTTTATTTTCTAAATTCAGTTGGAGATTATATTAAATTATAATTTAAAAATAATTTATGTTTAATAAGTGAGAGAATGTGTTTTAAAAAGAGTATATATTTTTAAAATTGAGCTCAAGATAATTTGGAAAAAATAGTGGGCCTAAATAATAAAAATAATGAAAAGTAAAATAAAAAATAAAAAAAATATTTAAAAATTATAACATAACTAAGTTGAAATTTTTAAATAAAAAATAGGTTGAACTTATTTGATACAAGTTTTGATTTATGTATTTTATTTAAAAATTCTATTAGAATTCGTATTAAATTATAATTTTTATTTGGTAGGAAAGAAAATATGTTTAAAAAAGATTGTATTTTTTTTAAATTGAGTCATTTATTTTTAAAAAAAAATTATATTTGATTGGTTAAAGTAATAAATTAAGAAAAAGGAAAAAACATAAAAACATAAAAAATTATCTGAATTGTATACATTTGAAAATAAAAATTAATTTTTTAAAATAATTACGAGATTAATCATTTTAAAACTATTTTTCAAATTTATATTATTATTAAATTAAAGGGAGCTCACTGGATTCATTATTTTAAAAAATAATGTTAAATTTAATTTGTACCAAAATTCTCTTTAATTTTCATAAACAATTATGAAATTCATTGATTTTTTAAACTATTTTAAGTATATATTATTTGTAGACCCATTATTTAAGAAAAAAACAATACAATAGTACATAAAGTGCAATTTGCTCTATTAGTGCATCCATAACAGGTTTGGTATAATCAAATTTTCTCTATAATTTAAGGAAAAATATACAGATTTGTCAAAAACTCATTCACATCAGGTTCTCTAAAATAGGACATAGAGATAGAGAATGAATAATAAGTCTCTATATTTAGGGATTTAATATTTATCCCTAAATATTTTTCTTATAATTTTTTAATTAATATATATTATTATACTCATAACATTTTCATTAGTGATAATAAATAAAAAGATGAGAGAGAAAATAATATAAAATGAATGAAAGAATAAATATAGATAGAAATAGAAAATGAGATGTTTGATGTTTTTTAAAAATAAATAAATTATATACTATTCATTCATAAAATATGAATAAAAATACCAGTATTATTGTTGATGCTCATATTATTGTGGAAAATACGAGAAAAATGTATTGTTAACTGATTACATATATATAGAAATTTTAACCCAATACATAATTAAAACTAAAAATGCAAGAAAAATAATAAATTATTCTACCCGTAATAATTAATATAATTATATATTTCGTAACAACAAAATAACATTTTTTTCTTCCAATAATGACATACCAAACTACTTCACCTTTACGATGTATTCAATTCAAACAAAAAGCTTTGCTGGACTATACACATTTATCGCAGGATAAAATTTATTCGAGATACTCCATTCAACATTTGGTTTTATTTATTCATTTTCTTTTAAAAGAAAAATTATTTTTGATTATGCAATAGCTCACATTTGAAATTATTTTGAAGGAAACTTCGAATTCAAATGTTTGCAAAAACATCATTTAATAAAATAATTTAATTATTTTTGTTTAGATTAAATATTAATGACACTCTTTGTCAGAAAAATAAAAATAACTTGAGGGTGAATTTAGAACCTTCCTATTTAAAATTAAGACTGATGATTGAAGAGTCACATAAGCAAACACGCCGCCCAATAAAAAAATTGGTAAAACTCAAAAATCATGTACGGAAAAATCTTGAATAGTCAGCAGAAGAAAAAAAAAGAAGAAACGAAAACGAAACCGTTAATCATCTTCAAAATTATGAAAACTCCTCAAACACGGCACGGACGGTAAAATTATGAAATAAAGCCAGACCACGTGCCACGTGTGAAGCATCCGCACACCCATCTTCAAAAAAATAAAATAAAATTAAGAATAAAGATTTTTAAATGAGATGATTTAATAGACTAAATGTTTGTATAATCGGTTCTCAATATTATCGTAAAATTGTATTCGATTCGGCATCATAAATTTTTTTATTTTTTTTTCCTTCGATAAATTGGTATATTATCACGTCGTCACAGTTACTTAAAGATTATCCATCTGATTGTACATAGCATTATTTAATTTAATATATAAAATAAAATTAAAATATTAATTATAATTTACCGATTAAAAATTAAAGTTATAAAATTAAAGTTATAAAATTAAATAGTCAAATTATTTATTTAGAAACATTCTATTTACAGGGAACTGTATTTATATAAATTGTAGTTAATTTATATTTTTATTATGATGAATTAACTTTCAATCAAAATAAAATTATTTTGATAAAAATTAAAAAAGAAATACATTTCAGCCTCCATTTTGAGACTACAAGTAGCATTTATTTATTTATTATCAATGTTTCCCTATTTATTTACTTTGGTTTTAAAATAGAAGGGTCATTTTTGTTGTGGAGCGGTTCTTTTAATTTTTTGTTAAAAGGAAAAAAAGAAAAAAATAATTATTTTAATGTTTGAGATAGGATCATGGTTTAGGACGAAGACTGGCATCAATCCGATTAAGGGTGTCGCTGTAGCAAATCCCAGACGCGAGTCAAAGAGACAGAGAGCCGAGGAAGAAGAAGAACAAACCCCCAAAATCCAAGGTTAGCTCGCCTCCTCCATAACTGAGATCTCTCAATTAGGCATTTTTTTTTCTTTCCTCCGATTGTTGCTGTTCAATAAAAACGTAAAATGCAACGTTTAAAGTGTAATCCTTGTGTGTGTTTGTTGAAATTTAAGGGATCACATTACAGATTTTTTTGGGTTTTCTATTTTTGATTTATTTAAAAAAATTTGGGGATTGTGAAGATTTATTTACCTTTTGGGTCAAGTTGGGTAGTGAAAATCCAGTCTTTTAATTTTATTTTAGATGAAAATACATGTTTTTGTTGTTGGGTTTGTTTATGTTTTTCAAGGAGGGTTGGAGACTTGGAGTGAATGAGTATACCATATTGAATTATTGACAGTGTTTTGAGTTTTTTTTCATGATATTTACATTTCTGTTGTAGACAGATCTGTTGTTCGCGTCGTGCTGTTCGAAGCTGTAGATCTCTACCTCCTTGATTTGAAGATGATTAAAATTTTTCAGCTACCTTATCATTTTTGAAGATACCATATGGTTCTTCTCTAATATTTTCCATCCAACTCAAAAAAAAAAAATAAAATCAAGTTGATATTTTAAATAGTGTCTTAAGCGTGATTTTGCTTAGACGATTTGTTCAAGTCAGATCTTGCTGGACCCAACTTTTTATCTCTTTCTAGTCCAGACTCACATGCAAGGTTGTCAAAATCTCGATTTAACTCGTAAAATCATACAATTATACAATTCTACCTAGGCGTTTCGGGTAAAATTGGTAGCAAAATTGGAATCTTGTGAAATCAGGGTGAAATTCTCTATTTTACTGTCATATTTTAATGATTTTACAATTTTAATTGGTCAATTTTAAATTTTCAACTCTAAATTTAGTTTGTTGTTTAATTTTGATTATATATAATTTATTATATATATTATATTATTACATATTAAATTTAGTGAAATCTTGATTTACCTATTCAATTTTACAATTCCGATTTTACTTAATCAAAATGATTTTAGGTAAACTTTGGTTTTTGACAACCTCGCTCACATGGTTTGGTGTATGACATTATAGAATTGGCTATATTTCTCCTGTTGGCTGTCTATATTTTGGCGGAGATCACTGATCTGTAGTTTGATTAGTTTCACAAGCATAAATGGATCCATTGGCTGAAGAGCAGTTAGATTATGAAGATGATGAGTATAGTGGTGGGGCTCAAAAGATGCAGTATCAGGGAGCTGGAGCAATTCCTGCACTTGCAGATGATGATGTGATGGTGGAAGATGAAGAATATGATGATCTTTACAGTGATGTTAATGTTGGAGAGGGCTTCCTACAGTTTCAACGAGCTGAGGCACCAGTCCCACCAATTAGCACCAGTAATGGGGGACCTCAAGCTCAGAAATTGGATGTCCTTGCACCAAAGCTGGAACCTGGAGTCTCGCAAGTGCCAAACATTCCAGGAGTTTCACAAGAAGGAAAACACTCTGATGCTGAAGACCATAAGAGCAGGGTAATGCCTGCTCGGGGACTGGAAGTGGGATCAGTTGATGTCCCTGACGGGGCTTCAGTTTCTCAAAAAGGAAGGGTTTTGGGGATGACAGCTCATGATGCTCAGTTGCAAAATACAGGCAATTATGTATCTGTGCCAACACATCAGAAGATTGGAATTGGTCCCACCAATGTGCCCATGCCGTTGCCAAATACTGGTGCTGCTGGTCCTAGAGTTATTCCACAGCTGCCAAATAATCAAACTGGGGCGAATGTCTCTGTGAACCGTCCATTGGCTAGTGAGAATCCAACCCACCCGGGTGGGAGTGTGGAGAATGGTGCAACAATGCTATATGTGGGAGAACTACATTGGTGGACAACTGATGCAGAGCTTGAAAGTGTGTTATCTCAATATGGAAGGGTCAAGGAAATTAAGTTCTTTGATGAGAGGGCTAGTGGTAAGTCCAAAGGATATTGTCAAGTTGAGTTCTATGATCCTGCTTCAGCAGCTGCCTGCAAAGAAGGGATGAATGGTTATCTGTTCAATGGACGTGCCTGTGTAGTGGCCTTTGTTTCTCCCCAAACTTTGAAGCAAATGGGAGCTTCCTATTCAAATAAATCCCAAGGCCAGGGTCAACCTCAGCCCCAGGGAAGAAGGCCTATGAATGATGGGGCTGGAAGAGGTGGCACGAATTTTCAAGGTGGAGATTCTGGGAGGAATTATGGAAGAGGTGGTTGGGGTCGTGGAGGACAGGGAATACTCAACAGGGGCCCTGGGGGTGGAGGACCAAGGGGAAGAGGGGCTATGGGGGGAAAGAACAATTTTGGGGTTGGAAATGGTGCTGGTGGAGGAGCTTATGGACCCTCTTTTGGGGGACCAACTGGTGGTATGATGCATCCTCAGGGCATGATGGGTGGTGGGTTTGATCCGACATATATGGTTCGAGGAGGAGGTGGATATGGAGGGTTTTCTGGTCCTGCTTTCCCTGGGATGCTTCCTTCATTTCCAGGTGTTAATGCAATGGGACTTGCTGGGGTGGCTCCTCATGTCAATCCTGCTTTCTTTGGTCGAGGAATGGCTGCAAATGGAATGGGAATGATGGGTAGCACTGGAATGGACGTGCATCAAGCAGGAATGTGGGCTGAAACCAGTATGGGTGGATGGGGAGGAGAAGAGAATGGTCGAAGAACAAGGGAATCAAGCTATGGTGGTGATGATGGTGCTTCTGAATATGGCTATGGAGAGGTGAACCCTGATAAGGGAGTACGGTCACATGCTGCTTCTCGAGAAAGGGATTGGGGTTCTGAGCGTGACTGGTCGGGGAACTCTGAGCGCAGGCATCGTGATGACAAGGAGCAGGACAGGGAAAGGTCTGACAGGGACTACAGGTACAAGGATGACAGAGATGGTTACCGCGATCATCGACACAGAGAACGTGATGTGGGTAATGAGAATGATTGGGACAGGGGGCAGTCTACTTCAAAGTCTCGGAGCAGATCTAGGCCAGCTGCAGAGGAAGATCACAGGTCTCGATCAAGGGATGTAGATTATGGGAAGAGAAGGCGCCTCCTCTCAGAGTAACATGATTGTGCTGTTTGATATTTATTTCTCCGCATTTTAGGGATTCCTTTAGGCTTCTATCGATCCCTTCCACATGCAGACTTTGGCTTCTAGAGGGAAAAAGTAAGTTCCACTTTTTTGTGGTAAGAGGGAAGAAGACCAGGTTTCCCAAGTCCCAATGCTTTCATTCAGTGGCCAATAGAAGATTATCTTATGCAACACTTAATACTTGTGTGGTATAAAACACTTAATATTAGTACCAGATCAGTGTGGATTTCTGTGGGGTTGGATTCCTGATATCCCGCAGCTGGTTATCCCTTTGGTTTATTTTATATTTAAACAGTCCTCTCTTCAAGACAATATCTTTTGGGGCATGCGGCCTTGATATGCTTGAACCTTCTTGCTGATTTATATTATTATGGGAATTGATTGTCGAAGAACCCTCTATACAGTTATGTTGTTTTGTAGCCAACACTAGACTCATAGAATAGATGAATGCCAAGTTGAAGCTTAATGACTCTAATAGTGTTTCTTGTTACCTGTTTGGGTGGTTGAATATACACTAACTTTTTCAACCATTGTCTTTTACCCATTTTTTATGTATATTTTTGTAAGTTCTTGTACATGCTGGCCTCAGTTGTTGGCAAATTTGTTGTATTCGCTTGCCTTCCTTTATGTAGCTAAAAGCTCATGTATGACATTGAATTGAACAAATTGTACAGGGTTTATATATTTAATGTTTAGTACAATTCTTTTTGGTAAATAGACTTCAATTTTTTTTATATTGTTTGTTCAATAAGAATTTGCAGTCCCATTTTAACTTGTTTGAGCTGGATTCTTCATCTCTTATTTAGAGAAAAGCAAAGGAAGCTTTTTTACGAAATATAAATACCTTTTAGAATTTGTAGATAGTACAGTAATTTAGAGAAACTTGTCTTAGATTTTTGAATATCCAATTGTTGCGTGTATTGTTGATGTACCTAGGTTAGTGTTTGTATTGGAAACTGTCTGTAACCTATGTAGAACTTATTGAGATCATTTATAAAGTTTTAACTATTGGCACTCAAGCTGATTGATTTCTTTTAGTTTTCTATTTGGATGCTTATGAATTTCAACTGTTTAACATAGCTTTTAGGAGTGGAGTGAAATGAGACAGATGCTAATGTGTGCTTTCTAACTTAGTTAAACGCTGCTGATTTTTATTTTTATTATTTTTTTTTGCCTAAAAGCGTTTATTTATTTATTCCTGAAAAAAGGTTCCTAAAGTTGACCTCAGGGAGTCCGAGTATTACTTGAGATTTGCCTCCAAAACAATTCCATTTCAATAAAAATTTAGCAAGTTCATTCAGATTATTTACAAGACAATGTCATTTAAAACTTGTTGAGACCATAGGTAACGCTTACCACCAGGATCTTATGCCTATTTTGATGTATCCTATTATGCTTGATAATTTCTACAACATTGACAATGTAATATGAACTTGTTATAAAGGATTTCAGTTTCTGTGTTTTTTGGCTAAAAACGAATGTGGCTTCTTTTTCCCAAAGATATAATGTGTGTGTTTATATAATTTATTAGAATACTCAAATGGTGTTTCTGTGGATTTCCATTGTATGGCAACCTTGTAATTTTATAATATAGTATTGTGTGACTCTGGGGAGCTCGTTTAATACATTCTACCTCTAGATTGACACTACACATTTTTTAATACTTACGATTACAGAAGCAAAAAAAATATGGAAGTACAGAGTTTACTACTTATGTCGTTTCCCTTGTGTGTCTCATGGAAATGAAATTTCTTTGTGGTTTCTTTATATTAGGGTGAGTTCTCGAGAGATTTCTGGGCTATTATGGTCATGATACGGTCTGGTCTGTTTCCTTGCTGTTTGTTTTCCATTTATAATTTATATATTTTGTTGTGGTTATTTTATTTTGCTTTCACATTCAGGAGCAAAACAGTATAAAAAGCCAGTATCGGTTTTCTTCCAGAGGAAGCTAGCTGTTTTGGGTTGGCTGCCTGCTTTCAATTGATTACTTTTGCAGAGGTATCGCTTGTGCAAAAAGCCTACCTATATTGGCTTCGACCTTGTCATGGTGCTTTTGAAAGAAAATGCATACAAATCGACCAAGTTGTCACTAATTGTATCATCCTGTTCATGAGTAGTTATTGACCTGATTGAGATCTTTTTACAGTTCCTGCTTTCTTGCATACAGAGCCATGTTGGCTTCTGCAGAGAAGGATTGATCTGCAATATGTAATGTTTCTTTTTCAAGTTTTATAGATATCTCTCTCTCTCTCTCTCTCTCTCTCTCTATATATATATATATATATATTATATTGTTAATGAGGTGGGAAGCTCATCTGTTAGGAGGTCTGATTGTTCAGACTGGAGAGAAGTTTAGCTTACCTTGTATGCGAGGCCGCTTGTATATTGCCCCTTCTACCATTGAGGTGTATTTCATAAGTGACCTCTGGTGTTCCTTCTGTTTGTTCCCCCTTTGTAACCAATTATCAGCTGAGTGGGCAAAATCCCCCTAACCTTTAGTAGATTGAGCCTTTGGGTCACTATTTCACTTGTGATTTGTAAATGTAATTTTTCACTGTAAGATTTGCAGCTCCACCTTCTGTGGAGGCAATGATCTTTGCCTGGTGTTGTCATGATTTATGGCCTACTGCCATGATCTAGATGGTCTGGACATGAGGAAGATTTTTGGTTGTTGGGGCCATTTTACAGTTTTCCCTTGAACAGTTTTGTTGGTAATTTTTCTTTGAAAGGTTTTTGAATGTATGAATGTTGTTTCAGTTATGATTTATGTAGGAAAGTAGTTGAGCCACTCATGTGATGTACTGTGGTTTTAGAACATATATGTACAGTAGAGGATAGGCATCATTCTCGATGCATAGGGTTGGTGTTTTCTGATGTTTGTATCGCAGTCCACAGTATCAAACACTGTTATATGTATCTGTATAAAGGTTTCCGGGAAGTTTAGCACTTAACTGCATTGATGTAGGCATGTTAAAATTTTCTTTTGCTAAACGGTTGCAGGTTTCATTGCCGCTTTATTGTTGCCAATTTCTGATGCATTTATGTTCTCTTGGAGCGGGTTTTGGCATCATATTCATTGCTGCTTTATTGTTTTTCTTTTCTTTTCTTATTTCGGCGTGAACTCTTGAATGTGATATTCGGGATCCATGCGTGAAAACATGCATCTGATAGTGGCCATGGTCCGGATTGGCAGAGGTTGGAGATAACATGTCCACTAAGAAACTATTGGGGACCTTGAATACGATTCCATAATAATGTACATTTAGATAATATAATTTATTCAAATCATAATCCAAACTATTCAAGTAAGTTGATCGATAAAGGAAAACTCTAATTGAGTCCAAATTTTTTTCACAGGTCCTGTACATGAAAATTCTAGAATATCAACAACTCAACATGAGTGTCTCCTCCAGCTGTCGTCGGTGCTTGAAATGTGGAGCTCAATACGTGCTTGAAACGATTGTCCTACTATCAATTGCACGAAGTATTTACTACTTGAGACGCATACTCGATTGTTGCACAAACTATGAGTGCTCGAGACGTCACAAGTGTTGCATGAAACGTAGCTTCAAGGCATCTAGTTGACATATCACTCATGTGTCGACTACAAGAGTTGGTCATAGCGTCGATTGCAGGAGCATTGACCAATGTAGAGAGCTTTGCCTGTGTCAGTCAACTAAGTATCGTCCTCTAAAACTTCAACCATTGGAGAGATTCGATCATAGTATTGTCTATCTCAATATTCTCTCGTCTCAAGACTACCCTTGTTCACCTAGTTCAGTTGCCCTTGAGCCTTTTCAAGCTTTTTTTTTTCGTTAGATACAACCACACCTAGCCACTAACCCCCTCTCAACTAGTTTGATTTGAGTTGTTCCTTTTGTAAATATATTGAATATTAGTTATCCGTTTTGAATGAGTTCTCAAAATTAGGCAAACCCATCGTAGGGGTTTGTGACATGGCCCTACTTCAAGATGGTGATCCTGGCGCTCAAATAATGTGATATAATCCATGTGAAATTATGAATAAGTAATATTTACATTTGTGAAAAGTTATTTGTTTTCATTAAATTTTACAGATTAATTTTATAAAACCGATGCTAATGCTTTCATAATTATGTCGAAATCAAGTCTCAAATAATATTCTCCCACATTTCTGCTTTTCTCAATAATAGAGTTAAGAACACAAACATAAATTAAAAAACAGTTGTTTAGAATTCACCCAAGGCGGCATTTATAGAATTTTTTACTTCGTTTAAGGCAAGCAATTAATCTTCCTCTTGCTCTCTAGAAAAATCAGGCTCTTCGAGCTGATGCAACATTGGCAGGTCAACACCTTTGATCCTTTGAGCTCTTCTGCTGGTGTTTGTAGCAAATCTAGAGCAATACTCCCTAACACACTGTTTAAGACCTTCAGGGTTGGCGATGCTTCATACACTCCTCTGTCTCCCTTCACTTAAGTCCATTCCTCAAGCCTCATGGTGATAGATTGAAGGTATAAGTTTGCATGGAACCATAAAAGGACATAAAAAACTATCATCTACAAATTAAAGGATAACATGAAGGTCTTTTTATCTACAAAACTAATCAGTAGGACCCCACTACTTCCCTTTCCAGTGTTACTACATTCGTGTATAGGTTTGCCTATGCATTCTTTGCTCTAAGATCCTTAATTTTTTAACCTGAAATGCACAATAACAATTTTTAGTTCTCCACACCACACCCCCCATAGTGCTTTTAAGTTTGAGTGGTTTCTCCATAATAATTCAAGAATTCGAAGTTCTTGTAGACATCATCATTCTTTGAAATAAAACAAAATCATACTCTGACATCCACCTGTGCCTTTTTAAACTCATGAAGTGATCACCTCATGTACTAAGATTTGTTTCATAGCTAAAGTGAGTACAACATATATAAACCGATTTAAAGCCTTGATCAATAGCAAAATAAAGGAACTTATATAAAAACTCACTTGATTTCTTCGGATTTATATTACAACAAAATAGTAAGAAAATTATAATTCATCATCAGAAATTGGCATCACATGCATTTTAGGAACATGAGATACCTGTGAAAACACTTTGGCCGTTGAATAATTGGTCTTTTCACACGAGCTATTAAATTATAGACAACAATTGCAATAGCTAGGAGGCTGATAGACTACAACAGAAAAAAGGTAGAAATGATATTAAATTAGATTCTCATATCCTTTGCCCCTTTTATAGGGTTTATATATAGATCACGTTTTCTGTAATTGATTTGTGATTTGTGATTCCTTTTATTTCCGAAAGAGAGAAAAAAAATTACAACTCATCAAAAATTGTCATCACATTTTAGCAGCTTGAGATTGAAAGATTTAATTTGGCCATTTATTAATTAGTCTTTCAACAAGAGTTATTATTAATTGAACTATGTACAAAAATTACAATGAAGACTGCAAAAAAAGAGAGGCATACGTGATAATATGATATTCAAAACATCTCTATACCGTAAGAATTAATGGTAATATTGAAATTGAAATTAGATCGATCCTTAATAATGAATCAAAATCAGTTTTTGGATGCAAATAATTAATTGTCGTATTATATATGAAGTTTTTAAATAAATAAACATATATATATATATATATGTATTAATAATAAAAACAAGGTTTGGGATTACTGTTACAAATAAACTCGTTGAGATACATAGCTGAAACATATCCGCCCGGTTTACGAAGTAACGGTATTACAATAAAACTAGCGCGTATTAGTTAATAATACGTTGTTACGATGATTCGAGTTTCTCCAAGAACGAAAAAAAAAAGAAACCAAAAAAAAAAAAAAAAAACACGAGCGCATGCATGCATGCACAAAAAAACAAAAGTTACATTGATGAATGGAGCAACAATCTTCGTAAGACTGTCAACGTACGATTGGATTGATCCGCAGCACTAGCACTGTACGTACGTGACTCAAAGGAAGAAGCCGCGGGCAACGGCTGCAATGACTACAGCGGCGACAACGTTAACGTCGGAGGAACCTTTCAAAGTGCAGGCAGCGCTGCTGGGGCTAGGGGCGCTGGCTGAAGGGCCGTCTATCGACATGCCGGCCAAGGTTTCGGCGGAGACAGGACCCCCGACAGGTCCCTCGACAGCTTCGGATGCGGCGGGCGCCAAGTCCTTGGCTCCGGCGCCGTCGGTGTTTCCAACGGGATCATCTTTCGATTGGGATACTTCGGCGGCATCAACCGCAGCAGCCGTGTTTGGGTCGACGGAGGCGGCGGCGGCGGCGACGGCAAAGATGGCCACGAGGAGGGCGAGAGCCAGGAAGCGGTTGGACATTTTTCTTGGCGCGGGTGGGCGGGGTGGTGTTTTATTAATGGAGGGCAAACGGAAGCTTGAAGGGTGGGGCTTGAGGGACGAAGGGAAGAGAAGAGTGAAGGGTGTTAATATATACGGGGTGACATAAGAGGAGGCGTGTGGTTGACCGGAGCTTTACCGTACACTTTGTTTTCTATCTTTGTGGTTTTAGTTCACGTTTTTACCGTACATTTGTGTCGCCATAATTTTATACAACTTTAGTTAATTGGTCCGCGTTTTAAAAAAGCAGTTCAATTTTCCTGATGTGTGCTGCCCATATATCTATCTATAGTTTGAAACGGCTTATTGGATTCTAATTTAGAATTTATAAATAACCAACATATACTAAACCTCTCTTTCCTTGAGATATGATGATCTGGCTTTCATTATATATATATATATAGTTCCAGAGAATAAGATCCCTAATAAATGGTCTGTAAATGGCATATGTCATCACATCATATAACAGTCAAAATTATTGATATTGTTATGTAAGCTTGAGCTATCTCTCCCCTCCTTTGATTCTCTTTCCATTTGACGTAGAATTGAGTCCCCACTAACATGAACCGTTTTATTATTTTTCTCATCACCTCACACATTAAAGCTTTAATAATAGGCTCTGATTTTTCAGGCTTATATAATTAATATTGGATTAGCTTTTTCTGATTTTTAATGAATATTCGAATTTGAAAAATATGCAACATGCCATACATACAAATTTCAGACGAGATTGAATTTGTATGAAAATGTAATTGCAATGGCTTAACTACTTTTTTATACCCCGCACGGTACAACATTGCTCAAAAAAGTTAAATCAAGACTTCTTTCTTGTTGAATTCTTAGGACTGACACAGTGACACCGATGCAATGCGCCTTTATATAAAAATAAATAAATAAAAATATTTTCTTATGACACGAAAAAAAATTTGAAAATAAATAAATATTTTAATCGAAAATTCGATCCAAAAATTAATAAAATTTTTAATCAAAATACATATTTTAAATTAAATTTATGAATAATATTATTTTACCTATGCAAACACAAACACAAACAATTTTCAACAGTCCACGAACATAGTTATATTCACGATCAAAATCATAACTAAACCAAAAAACACAAATAAGTTGATGAAAATATTTAATTCATTTACGGTCCTAGGGACAAAGGTATTGTATGTAATTTTGGATTTCTTGTCAAGTCAACATTCAGCCATTAGCGACCAAGCCCAAGTTTATTCAGACCCCATCGGCCCTAAAACAATGACCAAACCAGTACTGTACGAACCTAAATTGGAGGGGCTTGTCGGGTTTACCCAACATATGCTCAGAGCACTAGTGCTAGTACATGATTTATCAACAGAAAAATGGTGGCAATGTCCAGATATAAGAACAAGCCTTTACAAAATAAAACAGACGGTTGCTCCCGATGAATGTTATAAGAACAACCCTATGACGGTTAACAATACACGGAAGCACCAGAAAAGCTTTTGTACACAACTTGGCCCAGGAATGTTATCAGCCTTGCTCCCGTTGAATCATTTTTCTTTGACATCTATGAAACGATTTTAAGGAACAATAACGTTCATAAATTTTCTCTTGGCGAATGACAACCACCATTTGTTTGGCGTACCATTAGGTCGGTATGCAACACTCAGTAGTCGCCCGCTTGTTTCCTCCCTTATCTGCTTTAAATAATTCCTAAATAGCTCTGCATTTAGCAATCATGAAAGAAAGATTATACGGTCCCTCAACAAAAGGAGCAATAACTATCATGCAACACCCAACGCCATATAAATTAAAGTAAGATTAGATAGATAATCCCTTACCAAAAGGAGCCCAACACAGCATAAATTAGAGCCATACGAGTTCAACTTAGTTATTCTTTCAACTATGCAACCGTATATATATTATATAATATATAATGTAGCATGCCCGAGAAAAAAGAAATGTATAATTTGTTTCCGGACAACACTTGAAGAGCATGCGCATGTGCGCTGTCCCTTTCTTTCCCTTAAAAAAAATTCAAAATATCATTTTGAGGTGATCACTAATTCTAAAATTCAATTTTATCACTATTGCATAAACAACTACATATGAATCTCTCTCTAACGCACACACAAAAGTAAGTACAAGGAGGAGGAGAATCCACACTTCAAGAAATTTTATATATATATATATATATATATATTTGCCCTTTAGAACGTGACAAAATGATTAGAAAATTTTTACTCTTGAATTGTTGTATTTGTAAAGGATCCAAAGCTGTATTGCCTAAGACTAACTACATATAAACTTCATTAATGTTTAAAAGCCCCCATGATGTCCTCAAAGGCTCAACCTAATGATGTCTAGAATTCCATAAGTCATACATTAAGAGTATGTTTGGTTTGAAAACTAAATGCAGTCTAAAACCAAGTTTAACAACGAACTTTTGTTTAAAATGCATGTTTATTTTTGAAAACCAAAACCATGTTGTATTTGACACAAATAAATTTTAAATGTTTGATATGAAAGCTATAAAAACGGTTTTGACTATAGAAATAGTTAAAATATAATTTTAAATTATTAAGTAAAAAATTAACGTTTTAAAACATAATTTTGAAATAAAACAAACATAAAATAAATTTAATAACAACAATATTACTGAAAATAAATTATATGTAAATATAAATAGAAACTAATACTAACATTTTAAAATATTTCAATTAAATATAATTAGTAGTAACAATAATAACACCATTTTATATTCAATAATAATGTAATGAGCTTGTAATTTAATACTAAAAATAGTAATGGATTTTATAAATATTAATATTCTATAAATATAATTAACAAATTATTATTAAATTTTAAAATATTAAATTTACATGAATATAATTACGAATTAGTACTAATAATAAAATTTGTATATATTACTGTTATAGAATATAATTATCACATAGAAAAATTATTGATATATACATTCATAATTTAGAGGTAATAAGTAACAATAAATATTAAAATTGTCAAAAAAAAAAAAAAAACAATAAGAACAATTGAGTAATTGTTAATTAGTAAAAATATAATTTTGAAGTGGCTACAACCATTTTATGCAAACACGACTTATATTCTACAAAACAAAGTCTTAAAGCTCAAGACTTGATTTTGCAAATCCAAAAAATATCAAACCAAAGACATCACACCAGCAACTTTTTAGAAAACCAAACTTTGTATCACAAAAATTAGTTTTTTTTTAATCACAAAACCAAACAACCACTAAGAGTAAACAACCAAAAATACCCTTCTAATAAACTCATCCATCATTTAAAATAAATATGAAGAGGGCAGGACCTTCAAAGTGTCTGTACACAATAAGACAACACAAAATAAATTTCTAACATAATACCATAATCCAATGTTAGCTGTTCATTCTTAATGGTCCAATCACAAAAAAAATCATTTCAAAAAGTTGTCTTGTATAAAAGCATATATGTATTAAAAAAATCTTTTATGTTTTCTTAATTTTCATAGTAAAAGGAAATTCTAAATAAGATGAAGGTTTGAGAAGCATAAAACAGATTAAATGTAACCAACTCTATCCTGGAAAGTACATCAACTGAACATATATAACAATAAATCGTTTTAGACTTCAATCTCAAAGCTAATCCTTGGCATGCGCAAAACCCGCTATTTCAATTTGAAGTTACCCAATGTGACATCCTCCTCTACGATCATGATATCACTGCACAATAGAGGTCAAAAGAGACACCTCCACCCAAATGACAACTTCAAACAAAGAACTCAAATTATTCCATCATATTTTCTACTCATTAAACAAGTAACATATGGTGCTACATACATTGGGGAAAAGCAATGATTAGAAACCCAACCTGCATCCTTCTGAGAGTGAGGCAATGCAAAAAGGCCTGGAAACGGAAAGCCTGACTCTCCAGGCACTGGAACATCTTCCAGTCCCAGGTTAATTATTGCCTTTGTACCTTCGGCCAAGGTTCTGCAGCCCTCAAGCCTTTTTAGAGCCACATTTATGTAGAATGTCAGATAGATAAGAAGTTTATCAGCTGGGCTCTTGATATCAAAGTTTTTGAAGAAGACATTGGCGCGGAAGAATGTGATTGCTTCATCAACAATATCAGTTTTATCTGGATAATCCCTCAAAATATTTATTATGAAATAGGAATTTTTGAAGGTTGGAAAACCTGTTGGAACATTGATTGAAAAAATAATGACAAAAAACACAAACCTTGAACAGAAACTGGAGCAGGGCCTTTGATGTGGCTTTTCAACGGAAGCAGTGGGCACCCACATGCTTTAGTAATCCCGTCTTCATCAGTAAAACTTGAATGGTAAACCTACCAAAATGACCAATTTTAAGTTTATGTTCAAAGTGCAGCAGAAGATTATGAGCGCAAAAAAAAAAAAAAAAGGACACGCACAAAGCCAGAAACATGATTCACCCCCAAACAATGGAGAATGCGTGACGAGGTGTGATGGCCAGTGGTCACTATGAGTTTTGGGTAAAATAAAGGCATTTGATCACATCTTACAAAAAATCCTCAGGTTTATGATTCATTCAAGCAAGAAATTCTTAAATAAGTGTTGAACAAGGTAAGTTTACATTTATAAACATAACCAAGCATTATCTGTAACTAGCAGAGACAACCAGATAATCTACATCACCTTGCACCAAAAATTTAAAAATACAACACCAACTAAAGAAATTTTCATTTTGTGGTCTGAATCAAATATATCCAACCATAGACGTGTAGAATACAGGCTCATGCTGGCCATTAAAGAAATCTTTGGGCATTTCGACTGTCCATGAAGTCAAGTAATTGAGCTCATCACAACTACGATAAAGATATCTATCCAAACTATCATCCCAATACTTTCTGAGGTGGGTTGTTACACTAACTCTTTGAATTATTCCATTATGACCTGATTTGTGACCCGCGCATTGAAATTGGAAACTGGGATTCCATGTGCGACGCACACTTGAAAAAGAGCCGAAAAAGAGGATCAAATTGGTACTCCATCATAAAAAATAAACAATAAAAGGAACACCCATAAACACCTGATGTACTGAGACCACAATCTAAAGGGAATTTAAAAATTAGTGTTCAAGCTATGATTCATAACTAAAGGAAAGGAAAGAATCGTCTGTTACCATATTCTTTGTAATAGTGATCCAAGCTCAGTATCAATATTTCTGCAGAGATCACAACCAAATAATAAAATGCTCTATAAAAAGGGATGAAACTTCGGAAAGAATCATAAACGCAATAACGATCAAGACATAAAAGGATAATTTTCGAAATTTATTATTTATTTTGTAAGAGTCAAAATTTTATGAGCATGGTTGTACTTTAAACAAAATAGCTCGGATTGAACAACACCCTCCGAGTTGTAAGCTATGTTGCACGGACACGTGAAATTGGCATCCGATCAGTGTCGGACACGTCTGAGAGACCGACACGCTGCTGACACGGCTGGGACACGCTCGAAACAAAACGGCAATTTTCCGGAGGTCCGACACGCCACAAGGGACGCGTCCCTAATTTCCAACAGGTTTCGTCGTCTTGATCGTGCCCTTGCTCGCCGAATCTGCCTTCGCTCAGTCTCCTACGGCTGCTCCTTCCAAGTCTCCTTCGATCGATCCGGAAGCTGCCTCCCCTGTTTTGTCTCCTCCAGTCCCCCCAAACGCTCCGTCCGCTTCTTTCGTCGCTGGAACGCCCGCGTCCACTCCCTCGATCGGCGCTTCCCCGGCCGGAACTACAGTCAAATCTCCGGTCGCGTCTCCCGGCTCGTCTCCATCCGGCGCTACGGTGAGAGTCGTCGCATTCGGTTCCTCTGCGCTTTGCCGGCCTCTGGTTCCCTGCTTCGAGCACGTTTTTTTTTATTTGATCGGTTTTGGCCATGTTTTAAAAATAAAATAACCCTCGCAATAAAAATAATTATTTTATATTTTAACAACTTAAACGCACTTCTTAATCCCAATTTATTCATTAAAATATTATTTTTTTAATATTTATTTATTCTTCTAACGAAAAAAACATAAATGTTTTAAAAGCAAGAAATAAATAAAAAAATATAACAAGAAAAAAAATATTTTAATAAATATGAAGTGAATAATACTAGATTAAATTTAATGTGTTACTATTTATTTTATTAAAAAATTAATTATAATAAAGAGTTTAAAAAGTATATTTTTTAAACTAGTTCTTCAAACTAATTAAAAAAATACAAATAAAAAGTACAAATGTTCTAAGAGAAAAAAATATAAGAATATTATTTAAATAGAATAAATTAATTACAAGAAATGAGATATATTTTTTTTACAAATGAATAAAATTTTAAATATCTTTTTAAAATATAATTTTAGCTAAAATTTAAGAAAAAAATAAAAAAATCCTACGCTCATTTAGTACGATAATATTATTGATAAAAGTAAAATTATTTTTAAAAATAATAAATTTAATAAATTTAAAATTAATTATAAATAATAAAAATTCATCTCAAATTATAATTTTTAAAAATAGTTATATTTTAAAAAATAATTAATGATTTCCAAACTAACGTTAAATTTAGACTTGAGTTTGAATTGTTGGAAACCGGGACTACCGGTTCCATGGATGGTCCAATTAAAAACATGTCGGGTGACCGAATAGGATCCGAATTATAGTCGGACCAGCCACGAGGCCTTCGACCCGTTTCTGGATTGATCATTAGGGCTTCCGAGATGTATGTACATAAGCGCGACTTCAGAGAGGCTGCCAGGCATTTGCGTCTACACACACCCCCGCCTTCGTCATTCACTTCCATCCAGTCTCCACTCGCTCCCTCCATCTCCATGTCCTCCCTGCATCTCAGCTCGTAGGTCTCGAAGAGATTAAGGAAGGGCAAGGCAGCGATGGCGTTGGTTTTCGACGAGTTCGGTCGGCCCTTCGTCATCCTGAAGGATCAGGAACAGAAGACCAGGCTACGAGGTTTGGATGCCCAGAAGGCCAACATTTCCGCCGGGAAAGCCGTCGCTCGGATTCTCAAGACCTCTCTCGGCCCCAAGGGCATGGACAAGATCCTTCAGAGCCCCGATGGCGACGTCACTATCAGTCAGTTCCCCGTACCCTCCTCCCTCGCACTCTTTTTTTTTATGCGGAACTGTCGGGTGCTCTGTGGTTAATCACGGATCTATATAAAATTGTTCGCTACACGGGGTTTTACAAATCAGGGTTTTGGGTTTTGATTTGATCGCAAGATTTAAGATACATGCGCATCGAATAGGACTTCCTTTGTTTACGGAGAACAGTTCATTTGACCGTCGCCGTACTTGTAGTTTCAATCATATGTTGGGGGGGGGGGGGGGTTAATGCGCTACATTAATGTTAAGGAAATATAATATGATTCAAGCATGTTACTTATGGTATTTTTTGTTGGAGTGCTTCAAATTTAAGGGCCTGTATGATAGCGCTGTTTTTGTGTCCGGTTGGTTGGAAGCTTTTAGAATCAAATCAAAACAAAAAAAGCAGAAAACCTGAAATGGTGTTGAGTAACATTATACTGAGTTTAGTAAATAAGAGCTGAGATTGTTACATGAGCTTCTGTTTCTAGGTTGGTGTTTTTGATGTTTTTGTTCCCGCTACAGCCAATGATGGAGCAACAATCTTGGAGCAAATGGACGTTGACAACCAAATTGCAAAACTCATGGTTGAACTATCTCGTAGTCAGGACTATGAGATAGGTGATGGGACAACAGGAGTTGTGGTTATGGCAGGAGCACTTCTAGAGCAGGCAGAACGGCTTTTAGAACGTGGTATTCATCCCATTCGGATTGCAGAAGGCTATGAAGTGGCTTCAAAAATAGCCACTGAACATTTAGATCGTATATCTCAGAAGTTCAATTATGATATAACGAATATAGAGCCTCTGGTCCAAACTTGCATTACTACTTTGTCTTCAAAGATGTAAGTTACTTGACGCGTTTTTCTCTTCAGGCTCTGTAGGATATTTCTGTTCTTTCCTTTTTTGGTTTCCATTGTATGCTGTGCTAAGCCTCGGTTTCTTTTCTATGGAGTAACTATTCAGGACGAATGAGCATAGCATTATGGTGATATATTTATTCAGCTTCATTTAAATAGGTTGACATTTTGTTATTTGTAAAACATTCCTTTGCAGGGCTATGTAGGAGGTTAGGGATTAATAGGGAAAATAATAATATATGCCTTTTCTGGGCATTTTTAATGCACATGCTAAAACTTTAAATATCAATATATTTGTTGGAATCTTGGAGATTCAAGTTCCCTTACTGTGCCTTATCTTTTATCAACAAGTAATGATGTTTAAGAAGACAAAAAAGATTTTAAAAGTAGTGATATGACAGTTTTTTTTGCAAATGTACAAGGTTGCCTGCTCTTTTGGAAATGACCTCAAATGTTATATTTACCATGTCATGTTTGAAGTTTTGTATTTGTACCTGTTACACACGAATATATTTAAAAAACTTCTGCGCTTATGTTTCAGAGTAAGTAGGTGCAAGCGCAATTTGGCTGAGATTGCTGTCAAAGCAGTGTTAGCTGTTGCAGATTTAGAGAGGAAGGATGTTAACTTAGAATTAATTAAAGTAGAAGGGAAAGTTGGGGGAAAGCTGGAAGACACTGAGCTGATATATGGTATCATTGTTGACAAGGATATGAGCCATCCACAGATGCCAAAGCACATTGAAGATGCTAAAATTGCCATACTGACTTGCCCCTTTGAGCCACCTAAGCCAAAAACCAAGCATAAGGTTGATATTAATACAGTTGAGAAGTTCCAGACCTTACGCAAGCAGGAACAGCAGTACTTTGATGATATGGTTCAAAAATGCAAGGTTTGATTGTCCATGCTGTTGATCACTTAACGTTTGCTCTTTTATATCTGCTCCTTGCATGATAACTTTTTCGTTAAAGTTGCAATGCAATCTTATTTATGGACATTGAACTGCTATACATTGCATGGCCTCCTATTTTTGACTTGAATTGCAGGATGTAGGTGCCACATTGGTCATCTGTCAATGGGGTTTTGATGATGAAGCAAATCACTTGTTAATGCATAGGAATTTGCCTGCTGTCCGATGGGTGGGCGGTGTAGAGTTGGAGCTTATTGCTATAGCTACAGGCTTGAATCTACATCTCTATTGTTATTTCTTCTTTTTTTCTTTTGGATTTCATCCATGGACTGACCTTGTTTTGCTCTGATAGGAGGAAGAATTGTTCCCAGGTTCCAAGAGTTGACCACAGAGAAGTTGGGAAAGGTATTTTTTTTTGTGGTAGCTTGTTTACCCTCTTTATTTCAAATGTTTTACCATTTCTTTCCAAAAGAAGGATGTATCTTCTTTTTGAAAGGGCACCCTACATGTGATTGCTTAACCGCATGTATTATTCCCCATAATTCCGTGGAAATTTAGGGTTTTTTTGTTTATCTCCTCAACATTCTTTCATCTTAAAATGCCCCTTAATTTCAATGAACTTTTGAAATTGTTCGTTATATAGCTGTACTGTTATTATACATATCAGTGCTAAGATAGAGCTGCTTGATAAACAAAGGGTAAACAAAGGTTATTAAGCATGACCTCATAAAATGTAAAATTGTGGACATAAAATCTGAAGTAACGTGGATCAGCATTTTGAGAGATGTCTCAAAATTAATACTGTTTTGTCTCTTCAGGCTGGTTTAGTTCGAGAAAAAGCATTTGGTACAACAAAAGATCGTATGCTGTATATTGAGCACTGTGCAAATTCAAGAGCTGTAACAATATTTATTCGCGGCGGTAAGCCTATTATTACTTTACTTCCTTGTGATTTTCTACGTGGTTATGTATATGTGCCTATAGAATTTGACTTGATCTTGGTTGACATAAATTAGTGTGTAATTTATATTTTGATAGTACAATTTTGGAGTGGTGGGTGAACAGGGAAGGACATCCATATATTTTTAAATATCCAAATTTTAAGGAGAACTGGAGAACAATTTACTGATTTTTGGTTCACTGCCTGGACATTTTCAGGACAACCTTATATGAGTTTCTGCATCTTAATTGTGATTAGGTAACAAAATGATGATTGAGGAGACTAAACGCAGCCTTCATGATGCACTTTGTGTGGCTAGGAATCTTATCCGCAGTAATTCTATCGTCTATGGCGGTGGCTCAGCTGAGATTTCTTGCTCGATAGCTGTAGAGACAGCTGCAGACAAATATCCCGGTGTTGAGCAGGTTTGAAGATGCTCCATTGGTGTCATTTCATCCTTCTGTTTAACTCACCTAAATTTATTGATTTATTTTTTTACTTTAAATCTGCTGGGCAGTATGCTATTAGGGCATTTGCCGATGCGTTGGATAATATCCCGATGGCACTAGCAGAAAATAGTGGCCTCCAACCCATTGAGACACTATCAGCGGTGAAATCTCAGCAAGTCAAAGTAAGTGGGCCATACTCTTTCTCACACACGCGCACACATTTTGACTTTGGGTGAATTTGTTTCCCGACTTAAGCTGTTGTGTCATATTGGGTGGTGGTGTTACAGGAGAACAACCCTTACTGTGGGATTGACTGCAATGATGTCGGCACAAACGACATGCGTGAGCAAAATGTGTTCGAGACTCTGATTGGTAAGCAGCAGCAGCTATTGCTGGCAACACAAGTCGTCAAGATGATTTTGAAAATTGATGATGTCATATCCCCTTCTGAATATTGATGTTGCAGTAAGTTTTTGAGTTTGAAGTTACACTAGAATGTCGGCAAATGCGATTTGGCTTTTTTGTACTATTGCGTTCTATTGTTCCTCTGAGACATTAAGGACCCTTTTTCCTTGAATGAATGATTGCTTAACTATCAACTTGAAATGTGGATTTGTGAGCCTTTTTTTTTTCTGGTTTAAATATCGGTGGACGTGGGTGGTGGATTTGAAAGCAATTACAGTTGTTGTTAGGGTGGTTGGGGTATATAAACTTTGTCAGATTCTAAGAGCTTCAAAATAATTATGGATCCATTAAATAAATGATGGTCCCGATGTTTCCTCCGCATGTGGCGATGACCCTACCACTGGCCCAAAATTAATGGCTCGTTACTAGCCGCTGGAGCCGGACAGGAAATACACTGGACGGACAAGAAATAGATTGCCATGTTACTTACATGGGTAATGACAGGAACGTGGTGTAATCCTATTTTTGGATCGACTGAATAATATTTATTGTCCATAAACTGTTCTGGTTAAGGTCATGGGTACCATTGATAATCCTGTCACGCATGTCTTAAAAATGATAAAAGTATAGTTTTTTTTCTTCTCGCAGAGGTTTGAAAGGGATTGTCAGGGGGATACACAAATATATGGAAATTTGAGAGCTTGCTTCTATTTTTTTCTTCTGCCCCCGTAGATTTTACGTTAAGCGTAGCTTAGCAATAAACATGAGAAATAACTAACATATCAACACTTTAACTCGGATCTGGTTCTTACAATAAAATTTGAGGGATTCCCAGAAACAAGCCAAGGTTGTAAATTTGTAATGCAATGACGATAAAAAAGAAAAAGAAAAAGTAAGAACATGTATTCTACGCCACGACCTTAGTTGTTTATTTTAACAGAGGCTACGGATGAAGCAAATACTGTGGAGGCTGCATTCAGGTAGGTAGCTTCGCTAGCAACGGGAGCCCTCCCTGCAGACCAGAGCCCCTGCCTCACTTGTGATGGACAACACCAAGGAAGAAGATCTTGCACCCAAGCTCGAAGCCTTGGCGTAGGTGGAAGACGATTCACCCCCTGATGGAGTGAAGAACGCCCCATTCAACATTTCATCTCCTTCTGATCTCCAATTCCAGTTCCTCCAGTTGCTCTCTGGTGCGTCCTCACGTTTGGTCACCTGTCCATATGCATACACAAACCCCCACCCAAATGCACAAAAATCATTATCGATGTACCGTGAATATTATACAAATATGCAAAACACACAAATAATATATTATACACACACACACACACAAAAGTATGCAAATATTATGTGAACTAAATAAATGTTATGTTACCGCGAATCAAAACTACTATTTCTATTACACCCCTCCTCGATTTCAATTATTTATGGTCCACCCCAAAAAAATGCCCGAAAAGGGTCTATGGAGGAAGTTAACATCGCAAAAGTAGGGGCCTCTTATCGTGTACCACATGGATCCAAAAATGGG
The DNA here is from genome assembly GCA_023512835.1 of Taxillus chinensis. Lineage (NCBI taxonomy): Eukaryota > Viridiplantae > Streptophyta > Magnoliopsida > Santalales > Loranthaceae > Taxillus > Taxillus chinensis. The sequence continues at coordinate 9,696,090 of CM042091.1, forward strand.
CCGCTCACTTCAGCAGACAGATATCGTAGAAAACAAAAAAAGAAAAAAAAGAAATCAACTAAAAATTAGAAAGAAAAAAATTTGAATAGTAAAAATGATGCAACTAATATTAAAGAAATATAAATGCATTTTAAATGGAGAACAAGCGTGGTCCTAAACTCAAATAATTTAAAGCTTCAGCTCGTGAGCTGCCGGGTTCGAGTCCGGTGATCATTACGAGGGTGTTGGGGAGGGGCCACAGGCGGCAGTGCCGCACGCATATTGAAAAAGAAAAAAAGAAAGAAAAAGCTAGAATAAATAGAGCATAGAAAAATTACATGTATTTTTTTTTACACTTTTTAAAAGCTTAGCCTTTTTCCCTACTCCGTTTAATTGTGTCTTCAACTAAAAAAAGGACCACACAGACCGCATATTTACATATTTAAAAAACAAAAAGAATAAAAGCATAAACTGGAATAAATAGAGTATAGAAAAAGTACAAAGAGGCATTGTTCACCTGGAATTAAGATTATAATAAAAGAGGCCTCATTAATATTTTTAAAGGGTAAGATTATAATAAAAGGAGCCATGCTAGATATCATTGGTCACTTCTTTATATATATATATATATATATATATTAATAAAAGAGGCATTGTTCACCTGTTTGTTGAAGGCGTCATCGGGGGCAAGATATCTGTTCCCTTGGCTGTTGATAGTAGGGGCAGCACTCCCACCGATCGCATACATCTCCCAGTGCGTGTAGTCATTGTTGACTACGTGAAAATACCCAAGCCTACACCTGCACATTACATTTTATTTTTTTTATTAATTAAACCAAAATACACATTCAATCATATTACCGTAGTGGGTCCCTCGTGTCTACTATGCTGATGTCGTCGAGTTTACATTTTTTTATTAATTATTAGATGTTTTTGTTTTTTAATGGTGATTCACTGATCGATGATTGCATAGATTTTGACGAATCTATTATATTCATATTTATATTTAATAAACGAAGAATTTAAATATATAGTTTGTAAAAACATGCATGTAACATTTTAGAATTTTATGTATACCATTACCTGGGCATCCTCTGCACAAGGCCTTCCCCGAAATGGTTGAAGGCAATGGTGACCTGCATGGCCTTGTCGGTGGCGTAAGAGTCGCTGTGCCCCAGGAGCATCACCTTGTCGTGGTGCGTCATGTAGTTGTTGGAGATGGTTATGGCGGTGGAGCCCCTGATGGCGTCGATGAGGCCGTCGTCGCAGTTGGAGAGGGTGCAGTGGTCCACCCACACGTGGGTGCCCCCGAAGATGGACACACCGTCGCCGTCGGAGGCGGTCCTCCAGCCGTAGTGCCCGGGGGAGTCCCGCACGTAAGCGTTCCCCGCGCGCTTGCAGTCGTGGATGTGGATCCCGTGGATGATCACATTGCTCACGTACTGCACGGTGATGCACGCCCCTCCCGCCACGTGCACGCTCCGCCCTCGCCCGTCGATCGTCTTCCACGAGTTCACCATCAGCTCCTCCTCCAGCCGGATCACCATGTCCCCCCCGAACACCATCCACAGCGGCTCCGTCTGGATGGCCCCGTACCGGAGCGTCCCCGGTCTCGGGTTCACCGGGTCCTCATCTCCCGGGTCTGTCACCACGTATATCCGCCCGTCCCGCCCCCCCCCACCGCATGCTTCCCAAACCCGATGGCGCAGTCCGCCAGGCGCTGCCGGTTGTCCGCCCACTCCGGGTCGCACCGCCAGCAGTCGTCGATTGGGTTCCCCGTCCCACACGCTGTAACCACGCCCAGATTTCTTCTCGACGCATTGATGCTCCTGCAAATAAAATTAATTATATATATATATATTGTTACAAAAAATGTACAGGAGGCATATAAATATGTTAAATGAAGACAACCAGCCGGAGGACTTATATATATATAGTAACTGACAGTACTGAGAGTACAGCTAGCATATGTATATATAATTAATTATTAATGTGTACTTGTGGACTTCATGTACTACAAGATCAGGGTCATCATGAACCGGAGAGGAGAGGATGAGTGGGGCTCCAATGTGCAAGAGAACAACAAGTAGCAGGAGAGGGAGTGGTAATGTGGGCATTGTCTTCTTTCAAGGAATGAGAGACTAAAGAGGCTTTGTTTGTGTGTAATGGGGGAGGTGGAGGCCAAATTATAAGGGGGGAGGGGGAGGAAGGAGGGTGTGATTAATTAATTAATTAATGCTTTGGTCTGCTCACGAAAGATGTTCCTTTTGAGGCCCACGTGCTCAAGGTTTTCCGTTATAAAAGTTGGGGTTACAATAATATATAGGTTGGGCCCTTGGCATCGACCCTCGCTGTGTGTGTCCGTCCTCTTCCTTCGTTATCTTTTTTTTTTTTTTTTTAACAAAAATGGCCATGTTCTTCAATTTTCGATGAAAAGAAAAAAAATGATGAGGTGGGTAAGTAAACATATATGTAAAAATAAGTTGATGAAACTATTTAAATCAGTTGAGTTTAGACCATCCCAATCTCGACCTACTGTGAAGTTAATTACTAGATCAATCATATAACACATGTATATGTAATTAATATAATTAGTCCAGGGTGTTTTTGTTTATAATGTGATCCATTTCTAAAACGTAGCAATGGGAACAGAATTCTTTTGATTCGTATATGGACTGGAAATTAAGTTTGTAATTTTGACGTGGTGTAATTGCTCCCACATATAACAAAGGAAAATGAAAGCGATGAATTGGATACAGGGATAATGAATTTGGATAGTTCATTTTTTAAATACAACTCATTCCCAACTATACTCATCAAAACTCTCTACCCCTACTCCAAAGTACTCCCCACATTTGAAACACAAAGTTGCATCCATTAGGTTACCCGGGTTCAAAATAATCCAATCATGCATATTGATTTTTTTTTAAAGACTAACAACACCTCCATCGTTCGGTTGGCAGAGTAGAAAAAAGGATGTAATAAATTTAGTAGAGAAAAGGCAAAAGAAAGAAAAGTGAACATTAGCAGGAGTGAAATAGTTTTTTTTTTTATGATTTAATTAGTATTAAAGCAGTAAAAAATCATTATTATTGTAAATATTATTTTTGTCATTCTATAATTATTTACATTTGTGTCATATGTTAAAAGGAGATAACTTTGAAATCTCGTTTTTTTATATATAAATACAAATGCCTGCAGCACTTCAATTATTAATATAATTATTATTTTATTAATTCATATATAGAATACACTTTATATTACAAATCTATTATTCAAAATCGCCGACATTTATGTGAGACGGGTGAGATAGATCCTCTCTCTTAGCATATAAAATAAATCTTTTGTTTGGACGTTGTAGTTATTGGCGTCACCGGGACGCATTCATATTTAAAAATATGCTTCACCGACACTCCCTTCACCATTTCGTGGGCCCTAGTGTTGAAAATTTGATAGATATTTTGTCATAAGAATGGGACGGCAGCCTATTCACCGCCCCAGTCTCCCCCGCTGGTCTGATATTCTGAACAATATATTCGTCATCGCGATCCAATATATATGTAATCATTTAACTCCCTCTAAGTTTATAAATCACTTATATATTTTTTAAAGTATTTGATAAATGTGTTTGTGATTTATATTTTTTTATAAGTTTAAAACTATTATAATTCAGTTTTAATAGCTATAACCTTAAAATTATTATGAAACTTATAATAATAATATTATTATGAAATAATATTATTTCACTCCCATAAAACTAAAAAAATACTTTTGTATCCAAATACTTCTTTTTTATTTATAAGAAGTTATAAACTCCTTATTTTAAAAAGTTATAAGCATTTTATAATCTCTTAAGCTTAAACAGAGAGAAATGAGAAACCTTCCGTGTTCTTTGAGAGATTTAAGAATATTATTTTAATCATATAAAATAAAGAGAAATTTATATATAAATTGGTTTATGTATTTTATAGTCTGTAGGATCCTATTTCAAAATTAATTGACACTGAGTGAAGAGTTTGATTTATCTTTTGAGCTTAACACGTGAACAATATCAAATAATACAGAGTATTGCGTGGTTCCGATAACATATTTGGCTTTTATTTCAAAATTAATTGATAGTGGGTAATTGCTTGGCTCATTTTTCGTTTGTTTTTTATGGGTTGGAAAACTATTTTTAGTTATTTTATTTTATTAGTTTTTTTTATTACTTGGTCATATATTGGGTTTGCTTTTCAAATGTTACATTTTTTCTCAATTTTAAATCATTTATTATTATCATTATTATGTTCGAAGTATATTTTTACTATTTAGATTTGGTGGTAATTTCTTAATTTCTTTATTAAACTAATTTTTGTAAAAACTTCAACTCTGTATGGAGAAAGATTTGGCCGTATTTATCGGTTTAAATTGTAAATTCTGATAGTGCATTTTTTGTCATATAAAAATTGCTTACTTTTTTTTCCATATGTTTTTAATGTTTTTTTTTCTTTCTAAAGGGGTGCATTAGTGCGCATATGTATCGTTGAGTTTCGAAAAGGAAAGGGCATTTAATAGCATCGCAGGTGCAGGCATGTTCGCCCATGTGCACTCTGTTCCCTTTAATTTATCTATTATATACATATATTGGTAATCAAGTCAGTGGTTCTCAGCCGTCGGACATTATCATGGGGTCTCTGGCAAATCTCCAACCGTTGATTTCCATACGTTGGTTCATCGTACGTATACGTGGATCAACTTGCATGCTGCTGCGGCCTACGCTGGGTATGCGGGCATGGTTATATGTCCTATGGCCTATACGACATGCATGCAGTGCAGAATGCCTCCATAGACCATATACATACGTATTATTATACATTCTCTGTGCACGGCTGCACCCACCCATATATCCCACTCAGCAGTCCACGGTACGGCCGATCGCATCATTGACTATATATAACAAACAACCAGTGACCACGACCACACATAAAAGAAAAAAGTGAAAAAAAAAAAAAAAAGGCTAGATCGAAACGGTGATGCAACGGGCGTAGTGACTCGCGCGATCGATCACCATGGCATGCATATTAGCATGCATGATGCATGCAATCAATTACTGAAAGCTCCTGCATGCAAAGCCTATGAAGAGACTATACCATGCGGAGATGGCGGACTGAGCTACACTTTTAACTTTTAAGTACTGTGTCTGTTTCCAACGGCTCTGGCGTGGTTTTGAGATCCTGCAGCTACTGGAGGCCCCTTCGACACAAATAATGCTTTGTGATTCACGGACCGGTCATGTGGAGTCCGAGTCTTGCCGCCTGACTGACATGACGCCAAGGCGTGAGCCCCCACACCGCACTGACATACTACAGTACAGCCGAAGGACACCACATGGGTCCTCATAATAACTGAAAGCACTGGATGGATAAAATGGATCACTGCTCCACTGAGCTTAAGGCCGTAGACTTTGAGCCACTTTAAGAGATGGGCCTAAATGGATTCATTCGATAGGCCGTGGTCCAAGCAGATTGAGTCCGTGCGAACCGCTGGTTGTATTGTATTATAGAATAATATATATGCATAAAATAAAATAATTTGAGCTGATAACTTTTATTTATTAATATTTTATTATCATATTAGTTCTTTTTTTTTTTTAACCGATTTGCTCACCTTCACTTCTAATAATGTACTGTTTTTAGTTAGGACCGTGGACTAGGTGAGATCACCGGTTTATATAATCGGATATACTACTACGTGGTGCTCCATGCTGGATAAAGTAGGTGCTATAGGTATGCTGAAAAGTGTGCATAGGATCGAATATCATGTTTTTGAGCATTAAACGTATGTATTCAAGCACACAAAAATCAATATTCAAATGTCACACGACAGACCTTGTTCAATTGGAATTGTGCCTAGTACACATTCCTTGAATATTATGTTTCCGAGTATTAAACATACATATTCGGGCATGCACATTTGAACATCACATGTGAGACTCTGCTGAATGGAATTGTTTAGTCATTAATATGCTTGAATACTAGTAATTGAGCACTGAATTCAAGCCCCATCTTTTGAGTGTAGCCATTTTGGAACTGTGGGAAGAGGGTGGTGATGTTGTAATTAGAGGTTTTCCTATGGGTTTCGCTGGATTTTGCGAGTTTCATGAGAGATGAATGTGCTGAATTTTGTGAGTTTTCCAATGGGTTTAGCCATATTGTTGAGTGTCACATGTGGTTTTCAAGAGGTGTTCTTGAGGGAAATCCACGAGACCGTAAAAGGACTTTGTACTTACATAAATTGTGCTTCTTTTCATCTCCATGTAGAGAGAGCATTTAAATTTTATTGTCTAAAAAATCAAATGCAAGATGATGAAGAAGTTTCCCGGGGCTTGATTAAACAATTTTTACATTTACGAAAAGTTCTACACAAGTCACGTGCAAATGCCATTTTAGCAGCCAATACTGGCAGCCTTGGCCACACCAACAGCCGCTGCTAACAAACTAGCCAACACTTGCAACCTCCATTGTCATATACTTGTGCATCGAAGAGGGAAAAGGAGTGGAGGAGAAAAAAAAAGGCAATACATACTTATGATCAGCTAGGTGGTGTTGAGCATGGGAAGGAGCAGAGATTCGTTCGGATTTAGAGCAAATCGCAAATCGTGATAGATTTGTGAATGAAGTTAGTGATCTCTTAAGGGAGTAAAATGGATTGTTGTTACGTGGATTAGCTTGCGTCCGTGTGAATTGGACCAAAAAAATTCTAGTATATTTCAATCGTGAACTTAAACAGACTAGTCCATTTAAGTCCGATCCATGAGGACCAAATCCATATAGACGCGAATCGATTCAAGAATCAGCTTTTGTTTTTTTAAATAATTTTTTTAAAACTATTACTTATCTTACTTAATATATTAGTACCTATAGTCTAAACTTATTAAATTTAAAATTAAAGTTTAGGAATATATATTTTTAAATATACTTTTAAAATTAAAATTTTTTAAAATATTTAACAAAATTAACTTATAATAATTTTTAAAATAAATAGGTAAATATGGATCAGTTCTCGTCCGCATGCGGACCGGACCGGACTAGTAAATTTCTGGTCCAGTAAAAGTGTGAGCTTAAATGGAATAGCCCGTTTAAGCTTGCTCTGCACGGACTGGACCTCGACCATGTTACACCCATAATCTTTGTAAACAGGTCATTACTGAACTCCTAGATCTATTGCGTATTGCCTTTTTATGGAACAAAATTACAATACATAGTGTATTGTCTTTGTCAGAATTAACTCATTGATTGCCATGCTCAAGGGCGGATGCATCATGTGACTAGGGTGGGCATTTGCTTGAACTTAAACATATTAATATATTAGCAGTATTAAATTTAAAAATTCCACAATTCAAATAAAAAAATAAAATATTGATACCACCAATATCATCAAGCCTCAAAGTTGCCAACACTTTCAGCTCAAAGTTACTCTACGCATCTCTTCACAAGTCATAGCCATCAACAATGAGTCATCAGCCATGGACGCTATTTGAAGTTCGAAGAATCGTTTGAATGAACAGATCCATGTGTAAGGTATGTTAATCTTTACTTCCTTCTCTTTCGATTCCCACAGTCCTAGTTCCTAAGTAACTCAAACCTAACAGTTGGCAGACTGCCAATAGTCCAAATTTTAAAAACCACCATCATTTTAAAATTGCAAGAATAAAAATGCAATTCTAAAAATCCACCAACCCAACCAATGGCTAGCATGAAATGTATTTATTAAATAATATTTATTCTTTATTTTTGTTATGATTTTTTTTCTATACTTTTTAATCAACATTATAATAAAACTATCATTCAACTATTTCAAAATATGAAAACGTGTAAAAACAAATATAAAAGATTATAATAAATTGTTTGTTTGTTACTTGTTTATATGAACAGTAAATTTGAGTTTTTAATTTTTTTGTGTTATATATTTTAAATTATAAAATTTAAAAATAAAAGTCGTCCATTAATTTTTGGATCTGCTTCTGTAGCCACGCTAGAAAAAACATGTAGAATTCGGCTGTAATTCTGGTGGAATTGTTCAGTCGGAAAACATTATCCTTTTTAGTTATTTTTAGTTTTGGATCTGTCAAGTTAAAATTTGATTTTATTGGTTTTTTTATGGTTTATTTTGATAATTTTTATTTGGTTAGTTTCAAAACTTTTATTTAATTCAAAAAAAAAAACCAAAATGCTTACGTTTTCGTAAGATATATAACTATAGTTGTGGAATAAGTTGATGGACGAATGAGATTAATTTAATTACATTAAATATCATTAATTAAAAAACCACGATATATTCAATTTATTTTGTATTAATAAAGTCTAGTAAAATAAATTTTTAAGAGACGACGGATAAAAATTTTTTAAAAGGAAATTAAATAAATTAAAATATTAATTAATTAAAACCCCTGAAAAGGATATTTGCTTTTGGTTTCCATTTTTTGTCGAAATAAATAAAGGGCAACTAATACATACATATATTGAATTTCCTAATACGTAAACCAACCTTAATTTCTTTTCCCCACTTCTTGCCAGATTAAAGATGGAAGCAGATTCAAGCAGGCTTGTTGATTTCGAATGTAGGGTATGGCAGGGGCACTACTCGGTGACTTCCGACGATGGCGACGCAGCCTCCGAAAACCCGGCGCCATTCCCGGAATTCCTCATCCTGATTCGAGCCGGCCACACCCTCGTACTGGAAGACGAGTACGGGGAGTTCCACGACATCGAGGACGACGAGGATGGCGATTATGTTCTTAGGACGGTTTCGCAAAGGGAGAGGTGCGACTTTCTGTTAAAGGGCGTGGCATCGCCCGGCCTCGACCAGAAGCTTTTCTCCGTGGGCGTGCCTTTCGAGATCCAAAGTCACGTCGTCGAGCGCATCGTGGATTGCGCGCGTTCGATTGTGGTCCACTCTCAAACAGGAGACACAGCCTCCGCCGCCGCCGCCAACGCGTTGCAGATGGTGGTTTCCGTCGAGCTCATCAAGAGCCGACCTGCCGGTTCCGCCGCCGCAGCCCCATAAGGGTTTTTCGTGCTCCTCCCTCCTCATCAGAGTATGTTTATTATCGATCGTCGTGCGTGGTTGGGGTCGCATGGTACGTACGTAGTACAGAATGTTTCCGCAATTAATAAAATTAGGTTAACCCGCCGATGGGCTCTTAATTTTGTAATTCGTTTCACAAATATTATTGTAGGCGATGATATATATCTCTGGTCAATTAGGTTGTTAGGGGCAGGATTCATAACTCAAAATCATGGATAACATTTTCAGACGATCGATCATGGGCTAGTGATATTTAATTATTATTGTTTTTCTTTTATGTTTCTGTTGTCATTATTTATTGCCTATGCTAGCAATATTAATGACTTTGAATGCTGTCGTTAAGGCACTTGGGAACGTTAATTAATATCTCATGCAATATCTATTATAATTTTTCAAATTTGAATAATTTTTTAAAATAAATCTAACCTTTTAGGTATTGCATGAGACATTAATTTGCAAGGAGACCTATTTCTTTGCACACTTTTGCCAACATCGATCACATGGTGCCTGGGAAGTGGAAGGCGCTTATTTTGTTCTATCTACTGCTCAATCTGAAAGTATGATATCTGTTGCAAAGGTAAGTTGTGTATACAGAGGCGAAGGAAAGACTTACACGTATTGGCCCTCGTTGGTGCAATCGCATTTCTGCATTATATATCCAGATATGCAACGGATGACGAGAGTGTTCACTGTGACCGGTGTATTATAGCTAGAATGTGGAGTGTTATATATGTTGCTAGGGTTCGTTGGTTTTCTCCTTTATGCTTGCCCCCTTTAGGAGACTGCCCGTATGTTTATATTAAATTTTGTGGTATGGTTATGGAAACTTATTTAAAATATGGCTCGTTTATTTATTGGTATTACATAGAAGCTCGAAATCTAAATGAACTAATATCGAGTAAGTACCGGCTCAATAAGCTCTAATTTGTAAGTATTTAACATCATTAACATTTTTATACAATACTATCATATTTTCTCGTTTTTTTTAATGCGCATCTCAATTTCAAATTGTCATGTATTGTCTAACCTAAAATTTAAATGTATTGATAAGTTTTTTAAACTTAGAGTTTGATATTTTTAGGAAGTGCTCACATTTGGCTCATTCAGTAAATTAACGAACATACTTAAGATTATAATGAGTTAAGTTTGAATATGTTACAACTCTGGTTATGGTTAAATTAGCAACTATATATATATATATATAATTATGATAAAATGTAAATGTGAGAAAGACGGTTAATATGGTTCATTTGATCTCTATTCAATGAGTTATATGAAGCTTTCATTTAATTTCAGCTCTCAGTGCTCATATTTACTAATGTACCGGAACCCTTTAAGTGTGTGTTATACCCTTTATGGAGTTGTATATATGGGTTATGCACATATATACAAGTCGACACTATCTCTACAACCTAACCACCTAGAATCTTATGTGGTTTGTGTATGTGTGTGCCAATGTAATGCTTTGATCTACTATCCGAATAAAATGCAATGCCATAAAACAAACAACAAACGGTTAAAAAAGCCATAGAATTAATATAATAAAATTTTAGGGGTTAGTCATGTGATGAATATTGAAAAATATGAATATCATTACAATGACTATGTATGGAATATCATTCTTTAATTGAGTATGATCCGCATATGGACTGACCAGTCCGAAAACTGGTTTGTTTTTTGAACAAAAATTCATAGGCTATGAGATGGGCTCATCCACCTCTGTCCACAAAGACAACAACAGTAGTGCAACCATAATTATTTAATTTCCAACTTAAGAATAGGCTGGGCGAAGAGGCTTGATGAGGAAGCGGACAGTGCGGATGATTGACGAGGATGAGCTAAAAGAGGAAGAGGGGAAAGGAAAAAAAACGTAAAATGCCAGAGCCGAATGGATGTGTGGACTGGAGGCGTTGACAGGTGATGGGCAGTTCAATCGCCGGAGCAGTTTGCGGAATGGCTGGGGGAACACCATGGACGATGAGTGCTCGACGAGGACTATGGAGCAGATTTGTCGACTGGAAGAGGACGACGGTTCGGCGAGGACGATAAAGGATCTCTCTGGACGAGGAATGGGTGACACGTATGGCTTCACATTTGACACTTTGACTTTGAATAATTGAATTGAGTAAGTAAATGATAATAGGAAATAAGAAATGGGTACGTAGATGGCCTCACGGACAGTGAGTCAGGGTCGCATAGCGCAACGGATCGCAACTCCCGGTCCGTATCCATCCTAATTTGGTTTAAATTACGAGTTAAACGGACAAATAAACCTAATTTAAAGTGGTTCAGTCCACTTATGCCTGAATAGATTTGTACATTAATTTTACATCTTTAGCATGGATTAGAGATCCTCTAAATTGAATTGGTGCCATTATATATATATATATATATATATAATTACGTTTTAATCTATTGATTTGGTAGACAATATGAACTTTTTGGGTTAAATTATTTATATATAAGTACGTTTTTAATCTATTGATTTGGTAGACAATATGATTGTCTACGTACGATGGCTAAATTTTTTATTTATTTTATTAATTAATCTAGACTTTTATATGAATCCTTTTGGTAGGCCAAATAGTTTAACGCTAACAAATTATCCCTAATCGCATCCCTTATTGACGTGGTGAGAGAGATAAGAAAAGGGGTGGGGTGTGGAACAGTAGAAGTGAACATGAGGACCATATCTCCCTAATCGCATCCCTTATGGATGATGGATAAACCTCAAATTCCATTGGATCCCACCACCCCAATCTCCTCCTACCATACCAACCATCTTCTCTCTCTCTCTCTCTCTCTCTCTCTCTCATCTCCTTTCAGTCCAACCAACCAGTAGTAGAACCAAGGAACCAACGTTAGTAGTACTCTTGTAGCAGACCAAAACCCAGCCCCTGCCAGCTCAGAAATCAACAAACAAACAAATAATCACAGACATGGCAGCAACCATGGCAACCACGGCCCTGCTTAACGCCAGATGCTTGTCCATGCCCTCTCCCAAGCCCAAGCCAACCACCGCCCCAAAACCCAACTCCCTCCTCAACCAAAGCCTCAACTTGAACCCCAACCCCAATCACCTGTCCTCATCCCCTCACAGCCTCCCTAGGGGCCTCGACTTGGCAGCAACCCCACTCAACCTTACCTCCACTTCTTCGCTGGTCGCCGGGGCCGTGTTCTCGGCACTGGCCTCCTGCGACGCCTCCATGGCCGCGCAGCAGGTCGCCGACATCGCTGACGGCGACAACCGCGGCCTCGCCCTCCTGCTGCCCATCATCCCGGCCGTGGCCTGGGTCCTGTTCAACATCCTGCAGCCGGCGCTGAACCAGATCAACCGGATGCGGAGTTCCAAGGGGTTCGCGGTGGGGCTCGGGCTGGGTCTCGGCGGGTGGTCGGCAGCCGGGATGGTAGCGCCGCCGGAGTCTGCGGCGAATGAGTTGGCGGTGGCGGCGTCCAGCGATAACAGGGGACAGCTGCTGCTGTTCGTGGTGGGTCCAGCGATTGTTTGGGTGCTGTACAACATCCTACAGCCGGCTTTGAACCAGATCAACAGAATGAGGTCTCAGTAGCACTACCCGGCCACTAGCCAAGGTCGAGGAGAGGGTTTTGTTGGCAACTACCTTGTAATAAAACTTGTTGTTAATCAACTGTTTTCCATGTTTCTTTGTATGTGTTTCTTTCATCTACTTTCTTTCTGTCTCTCTCTTTTCAATATTCCTCACCTGTTTATTGGTTTGGACATGGATTTATTTTGGATTCAGGTTTAGTATATTACATATTTGGCGTTGTGGCAAACTTGGTTGCGCAATGTTGGCAATATGAACAATTAGGATAATAAGATAACAACGCTAACCAAGTGTGACTAGATTGTCAGTTAAAGATCAGAAGGTGTGGTATGTGAATATGATTAGTGGTGGGTCATGAAATCACAGGCAAGCTCGACCGCTAATTATTAGTGTCCACTGTGAAAACCCAAAATTGATATCAGAGACGTAAATCCAGGCTATAAGATTGAACCGGGGGATTGATAGATTAATGAGCTATCAGAATTGATGTGGCTGAGGAACATTTGGGATTGATCCAAATCTCCTATGGAAGGTTGTTCCTAGGAACATTTGGGATTGAGAAAACGACACCTTCTTTGCTCCGTTGATGGCACAGTGGGTTTGATGAAAACATTCACCAAACATGCACATTATTCGATTCAAATAAAAATAATTTTTGAATATAAAATTTGAACACCGTTTTTGAAAACATATAAATGAATAAACATGCTCAAAGCATTAGTGGCGTCACCTTAAACGCAGAGAAACCAGAGGTGGGTGATGACTCCATTTGTGTCTCCAGTTTTCCAATGTCAATATGAATAATGGCATTATAACCTTGTTGCAACAAGCATGCAGCACCCTTTTAAGTGTTAACTGTGAAGAGTAGTTTAGACGTATCTTTCTCACATTCTCAACTTATTTTCTTCCTTAGCCTCCCAAATCATGATCTATCTCACAAAGACTGTCATCCTCCATCTCCCACATCATTAGATTAACTATCAATTTAACAGCTTCGCTGCCTTCATGCTGTACAAATTGGCAATCTTTAAAATCGATGAAACAGTTCCTTGTCCCAATCCAACTGCAACCAACCACCTTCTGAGTTTGAATACCTCTTTCTTCCATGGCTTTCCTGATCCGCACAAGACTCTCCCACCTGCCCATCAGCTCAAATGCCCGAGCCAGAACCTCATAAAGCTGAAAGGACGGAGGGTCCAGCTGCATCAGTTGCTCAACAACCCTCACAGTGAGCACTGAGTCTCCCAGCCCTCCACAAGCCTCAAGCATTGACCCCCAAATGGAAGCTCCGGGTTCATAATCCACTGTCGCTATCATTTTCATTGCTTGTCCAAGTTTACCCACTCGAATCATCATATTGATTACAATATCATAGTGCTCATGTGTGGGTTTGACACCATATTTTTTCTCCATTGATGTAAGCAAGCTCATTCCCTCGTCTAGAAGGCCACCATGGCTGCAACCCATAAGAACCCCATCCATTGTTATTTGATCTGGTAACAGGCCTTCCTCGAGCATTTCCTTAAAAGCGGTTAAAGCCTCGATGCTCCTCCCATTGTAAGCAAACCCCATGATCACCGTGCTCCAAGATATCAAATCTTTTACACCCATATTAACAAAGACCTTGATGGCTGAGTCAACTAGCCCAAATTTAGCGTACATGTCCACCAGGCAACACGAAACTATGGCATCCAATTCCCACCCCAATTTGAGGGCCAAAGAATGGATTTGACAGCCTTGCTCTAAATGGAAGAGGGCTGCAGCTGAGTTCAGAATGCTGCTAAACGTGAACTCAGTGGGCTCAACACCTTCTGTCCACATCTGTGCAAAAAGTTGCATAGCAGCCTCTGCAAACCCATGCGAGGCATAGCTCGATATCATGGAATTGCAAACATCAGAATCCCATGCCTCTAGTTCTCCAAACAATTGGGCTGAATCCTCAAGGCTGTCGCATTTGGAAAACAGGTCAATAGCAGCGCTTGAAACAATGGCGTTGGAAAGAAACCCCATTTTGACGCAGACAGCAAAATTTGGCTTACCCTTGTCTAAATCTCGCAAGCGAGAACAGGCAGCGAGGACCATTGATATTGTAAACTGATTTGGCAAGTACCCTTCAGCCCGCATCAAAAGGAACTGGTGCAATGCCAGTTCACTGTATCCCGACTTATGACAGCTGAAAATCAAGGAGTTCCAGGTGATTATATCCCGCTCTTCCATTGCCAAAAACACAGAACAAGCGTAATCAGCCAGGCCCAGCTTCCCGTACAGGTCAATCAGTGAAGTCCCAAGCACCGCATTGGTGAGACCCAAATAATTTCGGATGACGCTGGCGTGAATTTGCTTGACGTGGTGCACGCAGGAGACGAAGTGTTTCAGAATCTTGAACGTGTACTCACTCGCCCTCACGCCAGCAACCTGCATTTCGTAGAAGAGCTGCAATGCATCGCCAACAAAGCCTCGGGAAGCGTATCCCGAAATCAAGGTGTTCCAACCGACAACATCCCGGTGGGGCATTTCATTGAACAGGTGGCCTGCCCTTTCGAGGTGGTCAAATCTCAGTAAAGCCTTGAGGCAGATATTCCAGGATATGGTGTTCTTGGTCTGTATCTCATCAAACGCTGCGAGGGCGTCTTCAAGGTGGCCGCATTGGGAGTAGAGATCGAGGCAGCGAGTGCCCAGATAAGTGTGGGAATTAAATCCGAGTTTTATCAAGTGGGCATGGATGGATTTAGCAAAAACTAAGGATTTGAGAGAGAAACACAAGTTTATGAGATTGGAGTACCAGGAGGGGGAGTTTCTGGGAGGTGGGACCAACGAGCAGTTCTTCAGTAAGGGGTACATGCAACAAATTTCTTTTCTTGTATCAGGCTTCGCTTCTGCATGGCTCGACCAGTCTCCTTACGCCTACCAGTGGTGGTTCTGATTTGTGAGCCACTGCTTACTCCTAGCCAGGGAAGGGTTTTGCAACTGCTGCTAATTCCCGGCCGCCACTAAAGACCCGTCCCGTCCATCCCTAAGTGCACGTTCGCCTAACATAACATCGCCTAATATTCATATATTCTTTCGATATTACTTTTGTTTTCCCCTCATTCAAAAATTACACATGTAAAATAAAATATATAAAATTTAAAATATAATTTTAAAAATAAATAATATATCTCAAAAAATAAATAATTAGAAATTACTACTCATTTTTTATCTCTTACATTCATTTTTAAAATCTAAATGAGAGCATATTTTAAAGTTTTTTCTAAAGAATAATGTCACTTATGTCTCTTATATTTTTATTTAAATGATATCGTTTTGATTAATTATTATTTTAATAAAAATACAAGAAAATTATAATATACTTTTCATTTAATTTAATGCATATAGATTTTTCTTTTCCAAATTATATTTCTATAGTTTTTTGAAAAATAAAAATTTAAGAAAATTGATATAAATCTTTTAAGGCTTCCACTAACTGTGGCATGGAAATGTAGTTAGAATGGGTTTTTTTTTCTATAATTTGCTGTTCGAAAACAATTAAGCCATGTTTGTTACCTTTTAGGAAACACAAATTTATTTTAAAATTTTAAAAATACAAGTTCCACAACATTACAATATTATTAAATTAAATTCTCAATTCTGATTTCAAAACACTTAGAACCTATAACTGCTTTTAAAAATTATTTCTAACTAATTTTAATTTTCAAATCTAATCTTAAATTTAACATAAAAATCAAATAAACTATTTTTTCATATTTACTTTTTATCTCTACTTTATTACCTAAACCACCTATATTTTATTTGTTTCAATTTTTATAATACCGAATTTTAAATATATATATATATATATATATTATTTACTATTAAATAAAAATTATTTTTAAAATTCAACATAAAAATCTTAAAACATAATATACAGAAATCAAAACACTTACAAAAAATGACCCGTTAATTATCCAAACGAACTATTAAAAATAAGATGAAAAAAATCAAATGTTTGTTTATATATATATATATAATAATAATAATAACTTGTAAATTCTAGAGTAAACTATTTGGATAATTTAAACTATCTAATTTTAAAATTAACATCTAAAATTAAAATTTTATTTAATTATTTATTCGCTATGATAAAACTTTAATAATTAATATCAAATTAAACATCGAGCTCACACTCCTCAACCTCCTCAACTTTGCAAAGTATTATTTTCCTATATCTTGATCTTATAAATCCTTTTCTTCCATTGCCATTACCAACCAACAATTTAATAAAGCAAAATGAAAACCGGGCACAATCGCATCGAATTTTAAAACTATCTCATGCAATCCACCGCGAAGACCAAAACTCGCTAGGACACTCATATTAGCTTTTCATATATATATTTATAAATTTAAATTATTTTTTATTTTTTATATAAATATACACTACAATAAATTTTTTAAATTACTATTTATATTATTAAAATAATATTTTATATTTAATAATATTTATTATAATTTAATATAAAATAAAAATGTAAATTATAAAAAATACAAACTTTTTTATATATAATTTAATTATTATATGAAATAAATAATACATTCTAATATATTAAAAAATCTCGCACAACCTCTATATAAAAAATTAAATATAAAACTTATACTGTTATAGTGTTCTTAATCATTTAAGAATAAACCTGACAGCATTGGCTGCGTAGCAACTCACTCTTGACATTAAAGCGAACAGCCGCATAAAAAATTTTAAGGTGGGAAAATTCATTTTACACCACTTTCCGGCACAAACACCCATAAAACAACGCGTTCAAGGAACAGTCGAGTAGTTTTTCCCCCTCGGCCCTCACACGCCGGCTTGGCTGTCGGGAACAAAATCAAGAAGCTGGCTATCGAAGTCCTGTGACTGAGAAGCTGTGAGCTTGGCCTCCTTAAACCTCTTTGAACGTCTGAGGATCATATTCATAGACATATCCTGTACAGGGCTGCCCAACCCAGAACCAAAACAAAATCACCAATACTCTTGACAAAAAGATCACAAAAAATTACACATAATTTTCAATATAAACTATTTGCATTGCAGGATATGAAACCCTTAACAATTATGAACAAGTGATTTGCATTCAAACATTGCCTACAAAAGATTTTCCCAAATACAAAATTATGTAATAGTGTATCGCCATGGATGCAAATTTGGTATATCTCAACCAAAAGCCGGGAGGAGATAATATCACATCATTGGGTCATGCAAAAGCAAAATAAACTATATCATGTTTCGAAGCTTTCTTTGTACGATGTACACGCATCCTTACTAATTACAAGCATTCGAAGGACCCAAAATCTATCTCAGTTGGAGAACTAAACTAACCACAGAGCACAGCAGCCTCATGTTAAGCCATGGAATCAAATATAAGCTACATCTCAGACTTGTCGTTAGAAAACCTAGAGCACGAAACACTCTTTCTTCATCCACTAGGTTTGTATTCCTTTCCTTTTATTATTTTTATTGTTATTGTTTGTTTTTTTGTTTTGTTTTTGTTGCATAGGTTTGAGGATTTTACTCTTTTTCTCTTGACAATTTGACCAAGTGGTAAAAATGAGCTGCATACATACCATGCATACATTTTGTTAAAACAATACCATTCTTTTCCTCCAATCCCACACACATGTTTTATTTCTATGTACTAAGTGTGGGAAAGCCTTTCTCAAATCTTAGCACTTAACCTGTTTGTCCAATTTTCTTGCTTATATAGTTATACTTGTTTACATGTTTCACGTGATTGCATGCATCCTTTCATTACGAGGCATTGTATCTAAGTGTGGGAAGGTTTTTGCATGACCGTGTGCCCCTAGTTTATTGTGAGTGACTGGATAATCGCTTGCTTGAGTTGGAGATAAATATAGTTGTTTTTGAATATGTCAGTTTTGGTAAAATCCTTCACAAATTTCTCATACTTAAGTTATGATGTTTGATTTGATTTGAGTGATAATGTCTTAAGCATATACATTTTTTTCTTTATGCTTAAAATGAGATTATGACATGTTTGAGCAAGAATTTTAATCCTAGTTAAGTTTTAGGTAAATGCTTTGCACTTGGATGTCAAGCAGTGTCGAACAAAGCTCTAGATGTGCCAGCCAGTTCCACCTTCAACCCAGTTTCAGTCCTAACCCCCAATCTTCCTATAAATATATATTTTGGAGGGATAATTGGATATTTCTGGCCATTGGAAGTAAGGAGAAAAGAGAAAAATAGGTAACAGCCCTATATCAGGGTTGCTGGGGTTCCTTACGAAAGATCCTTTGGCCTCCTACACAATACACATATCTTGGAAGAGGATCAACAAACCATAGGAGAGGCACTGTTTTCTAGGGTTCATCATCCAAGCCTTGGGGTGAAAGAGCAAGGAAAAGAAAATGACGATAAAGGGAAAGACATGACTTTAAAGTGAGGCTCTAGGGTTTGTATTTGATTTTGTTTTGTTCTCTCTTTCTTTATAACCTTAAATCCTAACTTTTGCTCTTGTAAT
Source organism: Taxillus chinensis (assembly GCA_023512835.1). Taxonomy (NCBI): domain Eukaryota; kingdom Viridiplantae; phylum Streptophyta; class Magnoliopsida; order Santalales; family Loranthaceae; genus Taxillus; species Taxillus chinensis. The sequence goes on from CM042091.1 coordinate 9,715,207, forward strand.
AATTTTGCACAATTTATATATACAAATTAGTGTTGTATTTTTTTTTGTTATTTGTTTAATATTTCATTCATATGAATTCTTATTGATTAATTGAAAGTGTGATTGTGTAATGTTTGAATTAGGATTGATCGCCAAGTTTATGATCTTAAGATTAATTGCGAAGAACTAAATGAAATAATTAATCGAAAATATCATATAATTTAAATGAGGTAGGCTTAAGTTGCGAGGGCCCAGATCGTCCTTAGAAAATCAAACTAGAGTTAGTGAGGAGCTATAACGACTCATAAAATTAAAGGATCACCCGTCCCCCAAGGATGTACACACAACTATATCACTTAAGAAATAGTAGTCAATGCATTAGAAAGTTAAATTTTTAATCAAGGTAAAATAATTCATATAATCAATATTAAATTAAGAAAAACATCACATAGCTTCAACTTTCATAACTAAAGTATAAAGTCATTACAATACCTCCCACCACTTGCTCCATCACCATAATTAATTTAGGTTAGCTAAGCATTAGGGTAATTTAGATAGTTTAATCTTTATCTTTTATTTCCTTCCCTAGTGTATACCCTTAATCCGAGTAATAGCTAATATATATGTGGGATTGACCCTACTTGCTCTATCTATATAGGTTAAATTACAAGTATTATAAACAATTAATTTGCAAGTGGTACAACACGCTTATTAATTGTCATAGTTCACCCTTGGACTTGTCATTTTATGCCAAAAAGAAAATATGTCAAAGACATTACATATCACTTTGAACCAATTTCCAGGTAAAGAAATAAAACTTAAACAAACATATAAAAAAATTTACGAAAATTATCTTAAGTTGCCATATACATGTCAAAAGGCTAATGTAAATCAAGATAGATAAGTTATTTGAGAGGCTATACTTGTACCAATGGATTACATGCACCTCATACAGTGCTAAGAGCAAGCTTTACATGGGTCGTGTTCAGAATTAATAATCAAATTTCAATGTAGAATAATAAAGAAAGAAAACACACACATCTAGGGGGGTTCATAACATATATGCGAGTGTGTGCGCATGCGAGAACAAACTAGGCTAACAAGTTATATGTATGTACAGTATAGCTCATGTGACTAAAATGTAACTAATTAAAAAAATTCCCTAATACCCAACAAGCACAATTACCATGTTATTTTACAATTATACCTCATTATTCACTTTCATAGGCAAAATATATAAAATAACTCTCCCAACATCTAAAAACACAATTACTATGTTATTTTACATTGAACTCTCCCACCAAATAAGCCATATAACTATTATAGAATTGAACTCACATTGATGTTGTGACGTCAATTTTAGAGTCTTCATTGCTCTTCGTTTTAGGAGATCCTGTGGCAAAGTTCAAAGCAGCTTACTATTAGCACATATATACATATGCACACTCCTAAAACTAAACTTAAAATAAAAGATGATAATCAGACAACAAAGGTTCAGAAGTTTTTACAGAAGGAGATGTGGAATGTAACATCAGACATACTTGTGAAAACTAAAAACATTAAGCTTCACTATGCAGAAATATGAGGTGAAAGAAAATATGAATTGATACAATCCAAATTCCAAACACACATGCTCCCATAGATTTTCATATCATGTCAATTTTATATATATATATATATCATTTATCTTAACATTGCAAAAAAAACAGCACAAGTAAACATGAAAGGACACATTTCATATATTGTATCAACAAAGTGTTTGGTATTCTTTTTCCAAAACAGATTAAATAAATACAGTATTTTTTCCCAACGTCCCTGTCTTCACATTTCCATGAAGTGTACGCATTTGAAAAAAGTCATCACAAAGCAAACTGATGGCATACGCATGACATACCACACTGTTAAACATCTAAGCATAAAACGCAAGTAATAAAAATGACAGGCAAAAATGGTAACAAAGACCAAAGACATGGAACACACGATACCACATTGTTGAAAATATAAGCATTAAACATAATTAAAAAATTTGCCACAGCTAGCACAATACAAGAAATCAATATCATCAACCAAAAAAAAACAAATACACAAATGACAGGCAAAAATGAATCCACGTATGATTTTGACTTGCCATTTCGAAGTGAGTAAAGAATTTCCAGGCCTGTACCTTCAGAATAACAAGATGAGGATGAAGGAGTTTTGGTGCTAGCATCAGAATTAACCCCATCCTCCTCTTCATAAATCTCACTATCATTGTCCTTGAACAAGGTACCTGACATAGCCAACAAGTTCTTCTCACCTTCTTTACTGCTCACAGCCTTCCCTGTGCCCTTATGTGAAGCCTTGTTAGCAGTCAATTCGGAGCTGCCCAAACGTATCAGATGTTCTTGATTCTTTTTATTTTGATGAATCAACTTACTAGAATCTTTAGAGATAGAGCCTGATCTAGCAGAAGCCCTTTTAGCGGTCACAGGAGAGCTGTTCAAATGTGAATGATGCTCTTCACTGATTTTGTTGGGCTGTGATGACGTCATAGAAACTTGCTTTTTAGCGCTTGATGTAACAGTAGGCTTTCTTGCACTTGCAGGAGAGCTGCTCGAATTTGACTGGTGTGCTATTCCATTTTTGTTTGCCTGAATCAGTTTTCTAGAATTCTGTAAGGTGGAGCTCGATGTAGCAGGAGCCTGTCCACTCAAAGTTTCATGTGAACTGGATGAGGCAAGCTTACTGGCACCAGAAATTTGAACAGCATTATGAGTTGTTGCTTCTTCAGGACCAGAATGAACGTTAGCATCATGAGAACTTGGTGCTTTCACCCCAATGGCAGAAACAATAGACGAATTTTCGTTCAATGAGGATATAGTTTCATTACATTTATCTATTGAGAGAAATTTTAGTTGAACATCAGCAGATTTTCCTTCCAGCCTTTTATTATTATTATTTCCTTGCTCCTCATTTGGCTTGAGCAAATTTAGTAACTCAGGCGAAGTACCTTCAGAAAGAATGTCATTCTTTTTTTTGTGTTTTCTAGCCTTCGGCTCCCTACTTGACCTTTTTGTTGCAGTAACCTTGTCAATAGAGACCACAGTAGGAGCAACTTCAAGCCTAGGCACGAAGTAATCATTGAAGTTAAGCTGGTCACTTTCACCCACAGAGAGATCTTTATTAGCATCCATTTCGCCATTCATAACAGGAAGAACATCAATCTTAGAACTACCTTGAATGGAAGCTGATGATGGAATCTTTGGATGAGAAAATTTTTCTTTGATGCCGGCACCATTGTCAGGTTGTTCCTGCTTTGAATTGGTTATAGGACTTGTTTTATCTGGCACAGTCTTTTTTGAGCCTTTGCTCTTTTTTGTTTTATGGTTAAAATGTACATGATCCTTACAAAGGGAATCATGCACATTCATTGGCAAACCTGGGAGGTCCCCCTTAGCAGAGTCTTGATGCTTTTCACTTTTGTTTTTTATTAGATCCTTGTTCATATTTTCAGCATCCTCTTTAGGCTTACTGACTTGGGTAACCTGTAATGCTTCCTGTACCTCAATTTCACTTGCCGTGACAGCTTCCCTTTCAGCATTCAAAAGAGAAGTATTTGTGGCTTCTATAACTTCTCTCCTTTCAGGCTGGGCAAAGTTGTTTTTCCCTTTCCAAGCTTCAACCTCAGAAGGATAAACATCAGATGTGTTATTGAGTTCTGCTGAAGAACCAGCAACAAAAGTTTTGTTGGGTTTTGTTAAAGACAGACAATCAACCATGCTGGTTTGAGGAAGATCAATGTGCTCAATCCCAGTTTTGGCCTCTTTTCTAGCAACAGTTTTTTTCACACTTCTCTTAATTTGTTTGCTAGAAGGGTCTCTTTCTTCGGCAGCCCCATTGACCTTAGATAAGACACTCACTCTTCCTGCAGTGTTTGCTGTCTCAACTGGACTAGCTGATCCACACCTTGCAGACGAAACAACTTTTGGGTGTTGTTGCTGTTCCCTTTTGTCAACAAGTTTATCGGTGTTCACTTCTCCAACATTCTTCTCTGTCTTGCCCATGCTCAATGGTTCACACCTTACAGGCAAAACAATATTTTGACCTTGAGGCAAATCTTTTTCGTCAACAGTTTTGTCAGTCTGAACAGAAGGCACAGTATCTTTTACCAAAGTTTCAGGATCCTTGCTGGCAAGTGTAGGAAGGCCTTCAGCACTAACATCACACTTCTTTGATTTCCTTGATTTTTTTCTTGTAGATGCATTTTTGAGTTCAGAAGCACCATGTCTGCATTCCACTACACCAATATCATGTTTATTCTCTTCTCTTTCCATAACAATTTTTTTAGCATTCACATCTCCAGCATCCATTTCTGCCTCACCTGGACTCGATGAAACAACCTTTTGGTTTCCTGGCAGTCCTCCTTCCTTGACAATTATATCAGTCTGAGAAGAAATCATAACATCCTTGTCAAGATTATCTAGCTTCTTGCTTGGAGGTGAAGTAAGGCCTTCAGCACCAATATCAAGCTTATTTGAATTTCTTGACTTTTTTACTGCAGACACCTTTTTGGGTTTAGAAACACCAAGGCTACTTTCCATGTTGCCAACATCAAGTTCATTCTTCTCTCTTTCCTTGAGAACTTTAGGAGCATTTACTTCTCCAACATTCTTCTCAGTCTCACCTGGATTTAATGATTCACAACTTCCAGACAAAACAACATTTTTCAGATTATCAAGATCCTTTCTGGTAGGTGTAGAAAGGCACTCAGCACTAACATCATGCTTCTGTGAATTTTTTGATGTTTTTACTGCAGATGCTTTTTTGGGTTTTGATGTACCAACGCTTTTTTCCATGTTGCCAGCATCTTTTTCATTGATTTCTAAACCTGAAGATACCGGAGAACATTAGCAACAGATGTCATCTGTTATTTTGCCCCAACCTTTCTTTTAATAATGGAAACACATAAAGGTTAACTCTGATAAAAGCAAATTATCATATAAAACATACTGGTAACAGTAAATTACAAGCAAAATTGACTTACCAACTAATGAATGATCCTGTTCCACAAAAGAGTCATTGTCATATTCCACTACAATCTTACGCTTTTTCTTCGTGGGATGGCCAGATAGTGATGTTTCTACCAAGTTGTCATATTGCAAATCACCAATCACAGAATGCGTTTCACCGTTTTTGTTTAAACTGGTTTTCAAACTCAGAACAGATTCCTTCGGCATTTCAGAATGTCGTCTCTTCCTATTTTTTGAAGGTGAACTCCTAGAATCAGCAACTTGAATGCTTTTCTGTTTCACTGAGATTCCCTCACTTTCATTGTCACTCGAATTCTTGGGCACTTTCATCTCTGGTTCTGGAGTATCTCTACTGGAGGAAGCATTCCTCTGTTTATTCTTCCTCTTATTCTTAACCCTCTTCTGATTCTCCCCAACAGACACACTATTCAACCCTTTATCCAATGAGTTACTAAGTCGCGCATCAAAAACCCCACCAACCCCGTTCTTATTTAAGATGCCCATGGATTTATCATGCGATCCATTAGGATCACTTTGTATTCCCAGATCATTTACACCTGAATAGAAAGCCTGAGGACTATTTTTTCTCACATAAAGAATTTCTGGCCTTACTTGGTGATTGCTCCCCTCATGCGCAAGTGATGAATTGTTGTGAATGAGCATCCTTTGCGAAAGATCACCATGTACAAGATTATTCCTATCATCTGAATTATTGAGTGCAGCATCAGAACATAACTCAATTCGTTTGGTATGAGAAGAGGCGTCAAGATGAAGAAACCAGGCATCCCCATACCCATGAAAAGCACTTTGAACAGGCATGGAGTCTGTTAGGTGATAAAAGTATCCATCAATTTTTACCTGCAAGGAACGTGGAACATTTTAAAATTAAAAATATGTAATTAACAAGCAAAAGAGTCCATGATGATGTGGCACGAATAGAAAAAGGTACCTTTAAGGCATCGATTTTTATCTCCCCAATATCTGGAAAGCATTGATGGTGCTCAAATTGTATCTTCCCTGCACAATAATGGAAAATGCATGCATTGTGCGAAAACAAGACATTTTTAAAATCCAAATAAAGATAGAATCTAAATGGAAGTAGGGAAATCCTAATAGTATACTAAATGACTATGTTATAAAATATGTCAGGAAGGATCCATTGGACATGGTGAACTCCAGAGTATCAGAACATATTAGAATCTTCTGCATTATGGTGTTTCTGTAATGTAAGTGTATGTGTATTCACAATAGCTAAGTCAAAGTAACTTTCTTGAAGGTACTGAGCAGCAGCCGAAGTAGCATAACTTGATCATTTCCGGAATTTCATTCAAGTTTTTGTATGGGTTTTTCTTGCTGTTGGTAAAATCCACTTTACCGTTAAAAAGGGGGGGCAAAGAGACCAAATAGATTTAGTTTAGTTGGCATCAGCGTGAATCTTCGCAGTGGAGGTCATGGATTCAACGAACCATTATGACCTCTTTCCAGAACAAAACAAAAGAAGAAGAAGAAGAAAAATAGATAAACGCATAAATGCTAAACAAAACCATAACCTCAACACAGCAAAATTTTTATTTAAAAATGTCATTAATTCAGTAAACAATGGAGAAAATTAAATTATCGTATCAAAAATTGAAATTTGAAGCCTACAGTCTACTTTCCTAACTAAAAAACAGTAACAAACACCAGGCACAAATAAAACTGGTACCCTCCAACGCAGTAATCGCATATAATGTAAACATTACCCATGTATACACACACACACACACACACACACACAGCATGATGATTAGTTTACTTCTAAAATCGGAAACGGTATCGACGTCGGAGACGATGGTGGCGAGGTGAGTGTCGAGGTTGGAGTCGATGAAGACCGTGTGGAAAGCCGTCGTTCGACCCTCCGCATCGGACGCGGTACCAGAATAGCCCATTGATCGACAAGAACAGAAGAGAAGGACAATCTAGTACGACGAAAGCTGTTGTGAAGGCACCGAGGGACGGCGGCGAAACGTTCAGCCGGCGGTTTTTGTCGCAGAAACAAATTAGGGATAGCCGGGGGCCAGCGCGTTGCAAAGTTACAAATTATATGGTGTGCTATAATTGTTTTTATTTAAAAAAACAACGAAGACAATGTAGAACAAATTCAGAAGTGAATGTGATGGCGTGTGATTGAGATTTGTGCTACATGTAAGAAGAAAAACAATGGATAGTGTGCGGATCACGATGGGACTGTAAGAAAAACATACGATTGTTTGATCATAAATTTTTCTCATTTTATTATAATTTTTTTTCATTTTTAAAAACATTTACATCTCATTCTCTATAGTTTCTCTAACTGTTAAAACAATATTTTTATATTATTATTTTCTCTCTTTTTTTTACTTATTATCATCATTAAAAAATATATATGTATCAAATAAAATATTAAAAATATAAGATAAACTTAGAGAATGAATAGCAAATCTTCAAATATAAAATGGTATTTTTTATTTCTTATATCGAAATCTTATTTTAAAGGTTTGAATGTGATTATGTTTTTTAAAAAATCAAATTTTATGGAGAATAGAGGTATAGAGAACCTAATGTGAATATTCTAAAATTGAATTTAAAGATAGGAATTAAAAAATATTTCTCCTATTTTTGAAAATTTACTATTTATTCCACACAAAAAATTATTTTGTTTTTTACATCTATGTATTTTTGAATGGTTATAGTAAGTATAATAAAGATTTTTAAAAAATAATATAAAATAATATAAAAATACTATTTTAATATAATATATAAATTATAAGTATTGAAATGTAAAAGGTATTTTAAAAAAATGAATAAATTTTATGGAGTGTCATTTTTAACTAAAATTTGAAAAAATAATTATGGAATCCAATGTGAATGCTCTTAAAGTTCTATATATGAGAGTAGAATAAATATTTGTGTAACCGGCTTGCGGCATCTTCATGTAACCATAAGGGATTAAACGACTATGAGAGTAGAATAAATATTTCTTTTTCTCTCTTCCCTCCGATGAATTAGTAGGCTGTCACGTCGTCACGATTATCCAACCCCCGGTTGTATCTAGCATTGCCCATGAGAATATTTTAGAGTTTTTCTTAAATTTTATCTATATATTTTAGGAAAAAAAATAAAAGTTTAAAGAACTCAATGTGAATGCTATAAAATAGGGTTTGGATATATGAAATGAATAATGTTTTAATATATTTAGAGATTTACTATACATTCTTTCATATTTTCTTCTATAATAAGTAGAAGAGAGAGAAAAAATAATAAAAATATTAATTTAATATAATAGATAAAGGATAGGAAATGGAATATAAATTTTATTTTTGAAAATAATTAAAATTTAAGATAAAATTTTATGGAATGTCCTTTTTAGCTAATTTAAGAGAAAATATAGAAAATCTAATGTGAATGCTTTAAAATGCACTCCCTAAATTTTTATCATAAATATACTCATTTTTAAAAATTCTTGTACATCTTATTCTATATTTTTTTCATATTCTATTAAAATAATATTATTTGTTTTATTTATTACATTCTCTCTCTCTCTTATTTACTATAACTATTCAAAAATTCACGTGTCAAAAAATTTTCTCATATGACTATTTTTATCATAATTTTAAAAAATGTCGCTGTATTATAGAAAAAATATGCATATATGAAAGTTGATGTTAATTATATAAACGAATAATCATGATAATAGTGAAAATATTAATATAAAGAATTACATAGAGTTTTTTTTGTTATGCTTGGTATTTATTGAAATATATACTTATTACAATATATTAAAAATTATTTAAATTTCTTGTGTAGTTTTAAATTAAAATGTAAAAATTATTTTTATTTTATGAATGGTAAAATAATAAAATGTATTTAATAACTTTTTATATTAGTTTTTTTACATGAGATTGAATGATATGATTTTTATAAAAATAATATATACTCTTATTATATAAGTTATATTGCATGTTTTATTATGCACTATTAAAAGGTGTTGTTTTAGGTTTTGTCAAATAGTAACTAGAATACTAATAAAAGTTTTTTAAAAAAACTAACAGAAGTCATAGTTGGTTTTGATAAATTTTATTTTCTTTATAAAAGGAAAAAAAAAAGCTTGCACGATATATAACATCAATATACACATTTTTTAACAAGAGAGTGAAAAATAAAGATACTAAATTTTATTAAAAACTTTGGTAGTATGAATAAAAAAACAAAATAACTTCTTGTACTTTTGTCTTTTAACTATAACTATATATCCTTGTGTGATTTTGACAAATCCATCACATAAAAGTTACCTTGACAACCATTGAAGTATAATTGACTGGTCAAAATAAAGTTATCATATGCTCTTAGGACATACACGAACCCATCTGAAATATCTACCACTTTATCATACATTTTTTTGTTTTCACCATTCTCGGCCTTACATGTGGACTCATTGTCATATCCCCTAAGTCCAAAAAACTGAAACAAAACACTTGACTTCCCCATGTTAGCATCTGAATGGTTAAGGAAATTGTGACAAACACCTAAAGGAAACATACACAATAAGGGTTATATCAACGCCCCTATACAATCATATAAATGAGTATACATGTACATTCCCAATGACAAGGAACAAATTTAAATATCATTCCATTAAATTCATTCATTTATAATAACATGCTGAGTTTAGTACAACAATCCATGGACCATTGTTTGAGTGTAAAATATAAATAAAATAGATGCAAACAAACATGGAATCATATAAAAGTAAAGTAATCCTCGTCCTACCGCATGACAACTACCTTCCACTACTACATGGGGAAAACATATAAATGTAGGAGTGAACAAAAAGTTCAGTACCTAAACTATCACTCCTCATCGCCCCCACAAAAACAAAACTTAAATACTATATGTACAATATAAGTGTGTGTAGGTGTAGTGGTTTGATTAACAACACGGTAAATACAACAAAATAATTCATAACACATGTCATAGTCACATAAGCAACTAATTTATCAACATGAACATAAGACATCCCTTATTCGGGCTCATAAGCAATCATAACACAAAGCATCATCCAGACTCATAACCAACACAAATATAAGGTATATCCCTCATTTAGGTCCATAGCCAATCACAAACGTAAGACATATCCCTCGTTTAGGCTCATAACTAATTACAGACACAAAGCATATCCTTCATATGGGCTCATAGCCAATCACTACCCTAGGCAAATCAACAGTCCCGCCACATTGTTGTCCATAACAATCATTCTCATTCAAATAACAGAGGCTTGCAGGACAAACTATTGGCTTATCAAGTCTTTTCCCAGTAACAAAAGCTCACAGGCAAAACTGTTGACATGCTTGCCCATACAAATTTTTAATGGAGCAGAATTTGAAACTTACTCTTATAGATGACATGATTGAATGATCCAACTACGTATATGAAATTGGTTGGAAGACAAATCTACCTTAATATTAGAACACCAAATATAGTAGGTTCATGCATGAACCTCGAAAAACTCATTGGGATGTAGCCTTACAAAACTCAAGTATGTCAAAGGTACTCCTGTCAAGGGTTATTGTTATCTTTCAACACCAATTTTGTATTAAAATCTTTTTACGATTCGTATTAGGGATGAAGCTCAATTACGGGATATTGTATTTTCCTTGGGGTTTTCTCATGTTATGGAAATCAAAGAAACAAACAATGTTGTTAAATCATTAGCAAAGGCCAAATATCAAGTTATGATAAACACTTATTTAGAGTTAACTTGACCACATTATATCTTATAAAACTTGAAAATTCCATAAATAGCTCCTGCACCTTTTTTTATAACAATCAATCAATTTTGTACATTACATCAAATTCAATTTTTCACGGATGCATAAAGCACATCAAAATATATTATTACATAGTTTGAGAAAAACTTCAAGTTGGGATGATTAGTCTTTCCTATGTAGCTACACGCTTTCATCTAGCAGTGTATTCACAAAAGCATTGGTGAAAAATCAATTGGTGATGTTACAAAACAATTTGGGACTTTTTGATATTTACTCTCCAACTGAAGGGGAGTATTATATATATATATATATATATATATATATATATATTATAATAAATGCAATTATTTTCATTAGTTAGCTTTCCTAAATTAGTGTAAATCAAATACCACGATAGATAAAATCTTATTTTATTAGTCTTAGAATTAGCACTAATTGATATTGATTAATTCTTTTAAATGACTATATATTTTGTACTCCATTTATTGGAAATACACAACAAGTCAATTATACATTATTCTTTTGTCTCAATATTCACTTTTAAGTCCAAAATCTTTGTTAGTCATATGATCTTTTTAACTCGAGAGTTTGATAATCCTAATTCAAACATTTTATGATATAAACTCAATATTCGAACTTATTTAAGTTCGAAAGTTAAAAACTATATTTTGTCTACGTTTGAAATTCCATCCTTATCAAAGATAAACCTATGCTTAATAAACAAAAAGATTTTAAAGTACAATAAAATGACAGTCTAAACATGTCTTAAATTTTATTAAATTTTGTTTTAAAGTTCATTTTACCTTCAAGACTTATTCAACACTAGTAAAGAAGGTTATTCACACACACACACATATGATCTCTATTTTTTTAAGTAAAGCATTTGAATTTATTCAATAGTTTTCCTTACCATTGCTTGATTATACTATAGGTCACCATTACTATTAATTCATTTATGGTTGAGGAGAAGGCATTGTGGCACTTCTTTTATGGATACCGATGGAGAGACGCCATGAATCAATAATAAAGTCGGGAAATAATGACGCCAACCACCACTGCAAGGCATGAGGCCAATGAGGCATGCTCCTTGCTTCATAACCTATCTGCTTCAGTGCAACTTTAGCATAATCGTCTGGAGATGGCACAAATAAGGATGGTCTCACCCCCACCAACCGTGTGGCTATGTATAGTGGCACCTGCATGCATATAATAATTATTAGAGTGACACATAAAAAAATGTGTATAGGTTGAAACAATAATAATAATAAGTATGGATGAAATTTAATTTACCTGGCACTGAAAATGAATGCCGTGGGACCCGTACTCCACAAATAGGCTTCTGGACAACTGATCTACGTAACTGCACGTAGCCAGGAGGAGAATAGAAATTTAGGTGGGACCACACATTAATTATGTGATGCCAATTCACTGCTCACAGCAAGGCTACATATGCATAAATAGTTGAGCTATCCATGTAATACTAGAATACTAGCATGGCCAAATTCATCTTATGGTCACCATATTTAGATATGGACGGTATCATAAGCTTAAAATAATTATGTATTTTAGTTTAAAAAATAATTTTGGATTTTTATTACATTCTATAGGCAAATATAACTAAACACTAGCATTGGTTTTCTCATATTGGCTATGAAATGCAGCAGGAGTCTAAAAATTTTTAAAAAAACTTTGACCAAAACACATAATTATTTTAGAAATTTACTAAAACCCATAGCTAAATAAGAATAAGCGATTAGTTAAATTTAAATATGAATTTAGTCCATCCACTACTAGTACTCATAATTATATATAATATGGTCTTGAACAAACGAGACAAGTTAGAGATAAGTTTCAAAATATTTAATTTTTCTTATTAGTATTGAATTCATTAAATATTTTTAAAAAATTATACATATAATTAAATCTTAATTATGATCATAAAATATTCTTGAATATATATTTTATTTAAAAACTATAATAAATTATGTCTCTAAATTTTAAAAAGTAATGAAATAAAAATTATATTTTATTAATTTTTTTTAAAAATATTTTATAGTCACATGTTATTAATATTTAACTATAATATATATAATTTTAAAAAATATTTAATGAATCTAATGATAATATTTTAGCCAAAATGAAACAAAACGTTCCCAAATCTGTGTATCATTTCCGCATTAATTATTTTTTAAGAAATAAAATAATGATCTTTCATTTCTCTCCACTCAAACCGCACGGCCTTCTAAGTTTGCAGAAGGGCAATACCGGAATATGACCCCAAAAAAGGATCAGAGTGCTCACGCTTTGGAGGCAGAGTAGAGAGCACTCAGAGGATGTGAAGGCACCACAATGCCGGCTCCCGAGCCCATGTTGAGAACCACCCCTCTCCTCCTCCGCAGCATCCCCGGCAACACCGCCATGGTCACCCTCGTCGTGGCTTCCAAATTCACCCTCACCAACCCCCTCCACACCTCCTGCTCCACCTCGTGGAAGTACCTCGCCGCCGGGTACGTCACGCCGGCGTTGTTCACCACCATGCCCACCTCCAGCCCCTCCACCGCCTCCGCCACCAGGCGCCCGACGGCCTCCGCCGCGTCGTCCGCGGCAAAGTCTACCACCACGGTCTTGATCTCGGACTCCGGAAACTTCGCCCGAATCTCGCTGGACACGGACCGGAGCTTGTCGGGGCTCCGGCCGACCAGGACCACGTTGAGGCCGCGGCGGGCGAGCTGGAAGGCCAAGGACTTTCCGATACCGTCGGTGGCACCGGTAACGAGGGCCCACGGGCCGTACCAGGCAAGGTTTTTGGGAGGCCTGAGGAATGTGGCGAAGGTCCATCGGAGGAAGGAGAGGAGGTGCTTGGCAGCGATGAGGAGGCCCAGATATGCGGGGACAGCGAACCAGAGAGGCTGTGTCATCAGATGATCGATGGGGGACGAGACGAGTAACATCGTCTCGTTTTTTGATGTATTGGTTGCTGTCTGTGTGTGTACGTGGTCTCTTTCTCCATCTTCTTTACCGGATGTTTTGCTTTATATTCAATGCAGTGTCGTGTGCTCGTGTTGCATTGATGGACCATCAATGATGGTATTGTTGGTTGGTCATGCGTCAGGAATGATGGAGACACATCCCATAATTAATCAACTGCAAGTAAGTGTTGTAAATTTGTCCTGACAATGGCATGAAATTTACATCCGGATTGATAATGCTTTATGTGACACAACCACACACACTGCCATTAAAATTACGCAATGATAAATGAAGACTCCGATGACAATGACAATTCACAAATAAAAAATGTTTGATTGGGCTGGGATCTCAAAAGAAAATATATAACTTATTTCTTCCCTTCGTAGTCCGAAATATTGGGAAAAAAAAATTTCTACTAGGTTCCACCGAGAATTGAACTCGGGTTACTGGATTCAGAGTCCAATGTCCTTACCGCTAGACCATGGAACCGTTGATGGGCATTGGCCATAGTTTATAATATATTACGTTTGTAAAGTCATATAATATAGGACTACACGTACGTAACCATCGGCCCACAAGTACCTCAGACAATGCACATAAATCCACATGAGGGCCTGAGAAGTATGTGGGTTGTCATGTGGTTGATTCCCCTTGCCGTTTTATCTTCTTCGGGGTAGACTTTTGTTTTATGCTCTTTCTTTCTTTCTTTTAGTTTAGCAACCTTTTATTCAAAAAAAAAAAAAAAAAAAAAAAAAAAAGAGGCCTCAAGTGTACATACGGATTTCAACCCCCAAATCCATCTGATAGTCTGCATTCTAGTATCCTACGACCAAGAGCTAATCTCTAAGATTTACAACATTGGTGGATCCACCATTAGATCTTGGACCAGTGGTACCATTCCCGCCTTCCCTAGCAACCAGGGGTGAGAATGAGATCATGCATGCATTACAAGGGTATGCACCATTCTTCTACACTGGAAATCAATCAGATTCATTTCTTCTCAATGTGGCATTCGCTCCTTTTCTTCCTGCTTCATAGACCGTGTGTCAATTCCGTGGGAATATGAATCAACTTCATACTACAGTACCCGAGTGGTCGAACAAATTTCCACCAGATGAGGCACTACTACAATCATTTGTATAATTTTGTTTTTCATCTTGGATCTGATCATTGCTGTTGCGTCCAGAGACGTTCAAGGGATGTTCTTGATGAAACGGATCATCAACACCATGAATGGAGCTTAACCTGGGAGAGAAATTGCAACCTGTGAACTGTTCATGCCCATTTAATCTCATCACAGCTTCTTCCTTGAATTTCATGAAATACACGGATGACCAGTAATTTTTTACCAAGTTCTATCACCCAAAAGAAAGGGAATCAAATATATGCAATGGGGTCATATGAAATAATTTTATTCTAAAAGCAAGGGAGTGAATGACCAACGGAACAACCTACCATCTTCATCAGCTGCATCACCTCGTTTAGTGCATTTTTAAAGAGATCCGGGTGTGTCAAATCCAGAGTTCCTAAAATTTGCTGTCGGCTTCTATGAGATATATTCACCTCCATAGTTGCACCTGAATGACATGCAATAACTGAAAACTAAGAACTTGCAAAAGTAGGGGGAAAAGGAAAAAAGAACCTTGTTAAGCCTTTTCAAATACGAGATCTCCAGCTCTTCACACAACAATTCTTATCATATAACCTATGAATTTATACATAAAAAAAACCCATTTGGAAGGGCGTATCCATCTCCATGCTGTTATGTGGAAGAAGACTAGAAATATGCGGTAGAAGACTTTGGACAGTATGAGACTTGTGACTTACAAAATAAAATTATCCCAAGTATAGATTACGTACCTGCAACTATGTACCTATCAATAATATGCCGTGCCATATAGATTCTTCGTACATGGTCGCCCACAGATATTTTACTAAGCTGGTGCACTTCATCAAAGAAATGCACAGTCTCTCCCGCAAAACAACTACAGGACACAAAATTAACAATAACACATTCATCTCTCTCATGCAGTTTAATCTCATGACCACAAAATATCTTGATTTCGGGAGGAAAAGGGGAGACCTATCTGCAAATGCCATGAATGACTGGAGGAATCTGCGGTTCTGAAGGAGCTTATCAAGAGGTTCACTGGGATCTATGACTGGAGGTGATTCCCTTTGTGATGGTATCCCAGTATCAGGTATGCCCAGTGCCTGGCCCATTGTCTCAAATTCAGGAGCTTCCCTTCTCCTTAGGTTCATTTGCAAGATTAGAGGATGAGAACTTGACACGGAGAAGAAAGCCAGTATGAGAATGCTTGCCTGCATGAATTATTATTATTATTATTATTATTTTACTAATGAACAGCAGTGATGACATACAAGGATCCAAATAAATAGACATAAGCTATCTCAAAGATATCTAAAATACTTGAATACTCCAAGATATCAAACAGCTTTTTCTTTTCCTTTTGGTATGTAGATATCAAACAGTTTAACAAGCAGTAGAGAAGGTACCGAAATAAGTAACAGGAATCTGGAGACAATTTGAATTGATGCTCTTTCATCATGGATATCATTCAAAATGTAAGAAGCTACCCAAATTCCTAGAGGAAATGGAAGAAACAAGTTATATGTGATGAACATGTGAACACATGCCTTTTTCAAATCCCAAGTTTGCAGAGAAGACAAATGAAGTGTACCTATGGAAGTTCCAGAAACAAAAATTCCCCGCCAAAGATCTTTTAGTTCATGAAATCTAAACTCTATATGCCGAATGGCCCCTGTACAACCTATTAAAGTAGCAACATACAATATGTGCAAGCACACAGCGGGGATGATCCACAGATTATCCATGTGGCATTGAGAATTTAGAAGCTTCTTTTCGTGAACGACTGCAGGATAAATGAGTTCTGTAGTTATTAAAAAGCATTGCCTACAAAAGGGTAGCAAGATGAAACAGCTATAAGGGCTGATAAACGGAGAACAATGCGTGTGCCATGCACATGGAATAACATCAAGAAGTTACTAACAAATAATAGCATGCTCTAAAGTCTAAAATATGGAGTTCATAAAACACTGTCAACTTCTGACAGTGTTTGAAAATTGTGAATGCTTTGTTAAGATGTCTCAATTGCATCAAATGTAGTAGAGCATCTTCTAAAAGCTTGTCAGGTGAAGGTAAAACAACATATTAGAAAAAAGCATAAAAACGATGATAAAATCCATATACATGTATTATAAGTAATTAAGTGTTCAAATATAAAATTCCACTGCGTAATTCTTACATGCAGCTGCAGCAATCCAGGGCAACAGAATCAGTGGAAGGAAAACATATGATCTGATTGGTGGTAAGCGCTTCCTACATTGACAAGATAGAGAACTTTTTAGAAAAAAGAAAAGGAAATAAATTATGAGAGCATAAAATCCTATTTTTACCAGCAGTTTTAAGAGCTACATGGTCCAACAAAGATGCGCAAAAAATATGAGAACATCAGACTTATTTTCAAAAAATAATAATTAGTGGACATAGACTCCAGCTCCATAATAATAATTATTATTTGACTTCTAAGCCATCCAATTACTGACTAATGCTACTAGTAAGGCAAAATCATCCTCTGTGGTATAAGACATAAGCAGGAAAATTTCATCTTTTCATTAGATATCTGTGTGTCTGAACACATGTCAGGGTATGCTAGCAGAGTTTTAGTGCTGAGATTACATCACAAAAAAAAACTAACGTACAAGAGGAGAAACTTCATATGTGACAGGGTTCTCTCTCTCTTTCAAACATCTGTAGCAGAAAATGCAGAAGGAAGCTACTTCAGAATTAGAAGAACTTGATAAGCAACTTCTCCATATTTTTCTCAAGAGTTTTAATGTTATATTTCCTTCAGATTTTACCCCACCAATGATACAACATCAGAAAAAAGCCTGAAAGAATAGAGAATCTAAAATGAAGGGTAGAAGCAGGGTCAAGCTTAGAGTCCAACATAACATTGATTTCTGAAATTGATATGACAGCTTACTTCACAAATATGTAATATAGTTGAGATGCCTGGACAATTCGACAGCTCAGCAGCAAACCAAACCCAAGTGGACCTTCAAACCAGACTGGAAGAAAATGATAGCTGAAAAATCAATACCAGCTGCGTGTGTTGTAGGGAACCAAAAAAAAAGGGAAACAAATAAATGAAGTATAACACCTGCCCATATATAGCAAGATTGCCACCAATGCCTCTTTTTGAAATCCAGATAACTAGCAGACATCTGCAAGCATTTTAGTACAAATAGTCTTAAGAACAATTTCCCTAGAAAGCATGTAGCAGGACCTCTAGAGAACCAAGACAATAAGACATCACAAACAACAATGAGAAGCACACTAGAGACTTGCCAAAAGTGCTAAAATGAGGTTGAAGCTGGCAACAACTTGAATTGCTGAAACCCAGAAGCCACTGCCTTTAGGAAGAGGAACCTTATAAACCAAAAAAGGTATAGTTGCACGAGCAAGAAGCCTGATATATATATATATATATATATATAGAGAGAGAGAGAGAGAGAGAGAGAGATGGCACTAATTTAGTACAGTACAGATGGCCTTACAAATTAATACATGGGAAATGAAGATGATAAAACTGTTGGGTGGTCATGGGCCTTTCTTACCCGAAGAGCTAGCTGACTAGCTCAAGGGGTAAGACTTTCTCTCACAATTATAAAGTGACCACCAGCTCCTTCCACTTCCAACATGGGATAAACCCAACAATCTCCCCCCTCACACCAGAGTTGGGGAGCAACAACCCATCTCCACCCTCTCAGCGTGACTAATGGGTCCAGATTTGTTGGTAATATGGGCTGATACGTTGTCGGGTGGTCTCAGGTCTCTTTTACTCCAAAAGTTATCCCAAGGGATAAGACTTTCCCTCGCAGAATTACAAACTGACCACCAGCCCCTTCCACTTCCCGTGTGGGATAACCCCAACAAAAACTAATGCCAATGAATACTTCAATGATAGCACAAAACTATTGTTCTCGTCTAAACGTAAGTCCCAAGATTAACAAGTTTGTTCCAGTCTTTGTAGCTTTACCACAATTCTTTTCAACAAATGCAATATAGCAGCCAATTATGAGCTTCATCTTTCATGTTTCATATTCAACTACGACCCTCCAAACATTTGAGGAGCATGAACAATTCTAGCTAGCTTTGTTACTCAAACAGCGCACTATTTCATAGCCCAGAAAATCAAATGATATTCTTAATTAACTGATAAGGAAACGAACATAGTTTATTTATTTTTAAAGATAGACAGAGACAGGCCTAGTTGGGTCATTCCATTTATAGAGAAAAAGCTATTGAAAAAAAACAAAAAAAAAAACAAACAAACACGGGTATTGCAAAGAGGAGCTTACAAAATCAAGGACAGGAGAGATATGGCGACTGCTATGTAGTCGCTGGAACAGCCGCCTCCCACGGCGCAATCGGCCATGGCATTCGTAGTGATCCCTTACCGGCTTAGCAAGCAGCTTCAAATTCAATCCCCGTGCCCTGACTGTGCCTATGAAAGCCATTTTTTGGTGTTTTTTTCTGGATTGTAAAGGCAAAGAAGCATGGCGGCGACTGGTATCTGCAGCAGCTTCTTCGTCAACGGTCTGGTTTCTCACTGGCGCCTGCCACAGTCGGTCCACATCTCGGCCAATCAAATTTGACGCCGTTATGATACATTTCCGTACATTTACTATTATATTATATATATATATATAATATAAATATTCGCTCTGACCCATTTCAAACCTATTTTTATTGGTAAGTAAAAATTATTTGGCGGTAGATTAGATCGGTTGGAAGGTAAAAATACTCAAACCCGTTACTAATACTAATCCGATTCACTGCATTTCATTATAAAAATAGAATAAATTTTATCATTTATCTGTTAGATATTAGTTCATTAGAGCATCTCCAACACTACTCTATAAATTTTATTTACACGCGAAAAGTTTTTTTCATGTGAAAAGCTATTTTTAAATTTGCACTCCAATACTACTCTTTACATTACTTTTATTTTTATTAAAATAATAATTTTACTTAATTATTTTATTTTTATTAAAATAAATGGTGTTGCCAATCGGTCTTGGTCGCTTTTCGGATGTTGAACTCATTTATCAGCCCATATTCGCAGCGCCCACGTCCCTATCGTCCTCCACGCCCTCGTCGGTTGTACCACCATCCTCGCCATCTGCGGCATCAGCCTCACCACCACCATCCTCTCCAGCTCCTCGGCGCCATCGGAGGCCTCCCCACCACCATCCTCGCCATCTGTGGTATCAGCCTCACCACCGTCACCACCAATATCGCCGCCAACATGGTGGTGCCGGCCAACGCACTCATCAACCTCAATCCCAGAGCGTTCACCTTCCGCCGCGGCGCTCTTGTCACGGCACTGCTGGGGGTTACATTCCAACCGTGGTGGCTCTTAAGGTCCAACAAGAGCTTCGTAGGAGGTGACTGCGGTGGCTGGGATGGAGCGGCGGGGATGGGAGAGGGGAGAGATAGAGAGAACAGGAGATGAGATAGGAGAGAGAAAGATAAATAAAAATAATAAAATAAAATATAAATAATGAAGAGTTACTGTAGCAATTTTTACATATGAAGAGTGATGTGAAAAGCATGTTGGAGCATAGTTTTGAGATTTTGCTTTATACATCTAGATAATAGAGAGTGGGTTGGAGTTGCTCTTACCGTCTCTCTCATTGTGAGAGGTAAGAGTTATGTAGCGTGACACCTATAATTATGAGTTTATGATATGGCAATTCATAAATCTCATATTTTTCCTCATTTGTGATTATAAATACATAGTGAATAAAATAATATATTTATGATTATAATTATTTTATATTTTATGCGTTCAATTTTTTTAATGTATATCGTTTAATTGTATAATGGTAAATGACAGTTGCCACCCGCTCAATTCGCTATACCCACTGGTTAGCACCTGCCAAAATTTTAATAAACCTGCCGATTATTGAAGTTGACGGGTCGATTGATAATTTAACCTTTCACTCGACCCCATTCAACCCATGCACACCCCTAGTGAGCACAAATATTGTATTTGTGAATATTAATAATCGAAAAAATATTCATTAACATTTAAATAAATAAATAATTATTTAAATTTATAAACAAAATGAAGGAATATGTTTGCTTATAAAATTTAAATAATTAGCATTTTAGTTCATAAGCTGGCGTATATACTCTTCAGTTTGCAAACAAATAAACGAATAACTTAATTTGGTTATAAATTTAAGATAATTTGATGTTTTAATTTACGATCAATTAAACAAATGAACATTTTAAATTTTTGAACAAAGTAAAAATGTAAATAAATATGTCATTATATTCATGAACTAATGTTCATAAAAATTAATAAACTATTCGCACACTAATGAACGAACATGAACTCTAATTAATATAATTAGAGTAATTCAAAAAGTAGGACTTGTCTATATTGTGCAGAATAAGAAATGACTACATAGTTCAACTTCAAATATTAAATAATGGTTTAACGACCTCACGAAAATAGGATGGAACAAATATATGTAAAATTAAAATTAAAAATAAAAACCATTTTAACACCATGTTCTTATGTTCAAGCACATCCTCTAGGTAATAATAGTAGTCATAACTAAAATATCATTCTTTTCTATCCTACAATGGCTAGTTATCTAGCACTACACCCCACTTAGTTGGTCTAGGTTGAGTTTGTTATAATATGTAATGCTTTCACAAGAGATTTGCGATTTTCGAAATAATGTATAAATGAATGGTTTGTTTATATATATATATATATATATATATATATATATATATTCCATACATAACACATGAATAATTGTCATGTTACATAACCTTACATTAAAGTTGTGTGACATAAACTTATTTTAAGACATCAATCACACAATAATATTAAACTTTTACAACTTTGAATAGCATAACATTGCTTAGTTGGTCTCATTGAATAATAGATAGTCATGTTAGCCTTTTTATTCTAATTAACTGATATTGTCGTCGAAGAAGTATTATATATATATATATACACACACATAAAAAGCGACCTCTCCCACTATGCCTTTGTCGTGCTGTAATAGCCTCGCTCCTCTGTACATGAAGCTTGTGATGCTCTGTAACTCCAAAACAGTCTCATTATCACAATCATTACAAATCGAATACACACAAATATATGGAGAGAGAGAGAGAGACAGAGACTTGGAAGGAGGGACAGAATTTTCAAGAGGGCATGGAGAGGAGTGACAATCAGAGTTACCATGGTTGATTTTTTACTACCTCTAAGGTTGTCGTGGCCGAGGAGTGTTCGTATCGATACGTTTAGGGCAAGGGAGGAGCAGTGGAGAGAGAGAGATGAAGAGGAGGGGGAGGAGGCTGAGAGGAGAGAAGAACTTATAATTTCATAACTGCTCCTATCCCAAGTCTCAACCGCAACGCGGGGAGCTACGCATAGAGTCAAGTATTTCCTTTGTTCTCCTCACTCAATGCTAAAACTTTACCTTGCACTATTTATCCATAACACATAAACTTGCAAAAATTAAATTTGCATGATTTCATTCCTTACAAGAGATTATTTTTATATAATTCCAGCATCCCACGTTCCCTTATATGCCCCAACTGCATATCTCGCGTTCCGCTATGCTCCAAGGCTTGGCCTTCTACTAAAACTTCTTAGTATCTCCCATAACATATGAACCACATGTTCCATTAACATGTACCTTCATTAAGGCCTCTACTCATACTTCATGTTCATGTGCATTTCTTCTAATTTAGCCACTTTTCCCACAATCTGCTCAGAACCCATCAGATTGGGAGGAAATCCTGACACACTTTGGAGGATCTTAGCTTTAGAGTTACTTAAACCGTTTATTGAAGTGTATACTTTTGAGGTGACAATTTAGACTTTTTCTTTTAGTTGTGATCCTTGTAAGTTGCAAATTTGAGCAAATCTTTCTTCAGTAAATGCTTTTGAAATTACTGGCATTCTAAACAGTATTGCCTTAAAACGGTGAAGAACTTGTAGGTTTGTGTACTGATGATTAATGTATCAATGTATAATATAAAACCATGACCTAAATTAAATTCCACCCACAGTCTAACATCTCTTGGAAATTTGTATTGTATTGACTTTCTGTTCTGCCTGTTCCTCTTGAATTAATTCAATAGGCAGTCATCAAGCCTCAGAATATCGAGGACTTTCAAAGAAAGCAACAGGCCAAGTCAGCCAACTGCTGGACCAAAAGGATCAGACAGATGTCAAGGCAGAACTTTGTTTTGATCTTGATCTAAATCAGGTTTTAGATCATGATGTAATGAGTTTATCTGGTGGGGAGCTTCAGAGATTTGTAATTGCGCATGTTGCCATGCGAAGAGCTGACGTATATATGTTTGATGAACCTTCTTGCTCTCTTGATGTGAAACAAAGGCTTAAAGCTGCCCAAATCATCCGTGGTCTACTCAGGCCTAATAGGTTTGCTTCATCTTTTGCTAGTATATATTTTTTCCTCTTTTTTTTTCTGTATTTCATACATAAATGTACTCATTGCATTGCTTACATTCTATTTTAGCTATGTAATTGTCGTGGAACATGACCTGATAGTGTCTTGGACTACCTATCAGATATACATAAAAGTTCAATCTGGGTATACAAATTAAAAGTCCTAATATTTTCATTTCCACCATATGTATAAAAAATGAAAGAGAGAAGTGTAGAAAAAGGAGAAATGAAAATTTTATTTGGATGAGCCAACATACGGACACTAGTCATTACATATTGGCTGTAAATCTGGACAATGAATGTGATCCTCTATAGACTTCTCTAGCGTCGAAAGCTCTCAGTAAACCAGGAAAAACAATGCCGCTATGAAAATCACAATAGAGACACTAAGCACAGCAAAACCACGACTTTTCTATGCATATAACAACAACCCTTCATTCACTACTGATATCCCAATCACACCCAAAATGGGGCACTTAACCAAAAAAAGGGGTTTTAAAAAACACATAAGAAAAGAAAAAAAAAATACTATACCGAATCCATCCATTGATGAATACCTTTGAAGTGGGGTAGCTGTAATAAATGAACGAATAACTTAATTTATTTATAAATTTAAGATAATTTAATGTTTTAATTTATGATCAATTAGACGAATGAATATCTTAATTTTTTAAATAAAGTAAAAATTTTAATATGGTCGTAAATAATTATGCCATGAATTAATGTTTATAAAAATTAATAAACTATTCGCTAACACTAACGACAAAGGAACATGAATTCTAATTAACATAATTAAAGTAATTCAAAAAATAAGACTTCAGAAGACTCGCCTATATTCTAATTAACATAATTAGAATAATTCTAATTAACATAATTAGAATAATTCTAATTAACATAATTAGAATAATTCTAATTAACATAATTAGAAATGACTGACACAGTTAAATTCCAAATATTAAAAAATGGTTTAATGGCCCTATGGAAATAGTGTGGAGTGAATATATATAAAAATTAAAAATAAAAATTATTTTAACCATGTTTTTATGTTCAATCACATCCTCTAGGTAATAATAGTAGCCATAAATAAAGTATCATTCTTTTCTATCTTCTAATGACTAGTTATCTAGCACCATACCCCCACTTAGTACGTATAGGTCGAGTTTGTTATAATTTGTAATGCTTTTACAAAAAAATTGCAATTTTAAAAATAATGTATAAATGAATGGTTCATATATATATATATATATTAACACATGAATACTTGTCATGTTACATAACCTTACATTAAAATTGTGTGACAAACTTTTTTTAAGACGTCAATCACACAATAATATTAAACTTTTACAACTTTGAATAGCATAACATTGCTTAGTTGGTCTCATTGAATAATAGATAGTCATGTTAGCCTTTTAATTCTAATTAACTGATATACTATAGATTGTTGTCGAAGAGCATTTTTAGTAGTATTATATATATTTTTCTCTACACATAAAAAGCGACCTCTCCCACTATGTCTTTGTCGTGCTGTAAGAGCCTCGCTCCTCTGTACATAAAGTTTGTGATGCTTTGTAACTCCAAAACAGTCTCATTATCACAATCATTATACAAATTGAATACACACATACACAAATATATGGAGAGAGAGAGAGAGGGAGAGAGGGAGGGAGAGAGAGGGAGGGAGGGAGAGACTTGGAAGGAGGGACCGAATTTTCAAGAGGACATGGAGAGGAGTGACAACCAGAGTTATCATGGTTGATTTTTTACTGCCTTTGAGGTTGTCGTGGACAAGGAGTGTTCGTATCGGTACGTTTAGGGCAAAGGAGGAGCAGGAGAGAGAGAGAGAGAGAGAGAGAGAGAGAGAGAGAGAGAGAGAGAGAGAGAGAGAGAGAGAGAGAGAAGAGGGGGGGGGGGGGGAGGGGGCTAAGAGGAAAGAGGAACTTATAATTTCATAAGTCCCAACCGCTACGCACAGTCAAGTATTTCCTTAGTTCTCCTCACTCAATGCTAAAACTTTACCTTACACTGTATGTTTATCCATAACACATAAACTTGCAAAAATTAAGCTTGTGTGATTTCATTCCTTACAAGAGATTCTTTTTATATAATTCCATCATCCCACGTTCCCTTATATGCCCCAACCGCATTTCTGGCGTTCCGCTATGCTCCACGGCTTGGCCTTCTACTATAACTAATTCTTAGTATCTCCCATAACATATGAACCACAAGTTCCAATATGTACCTTCACTAAGACCTCCTCTAGCTCATATGTGCATTTCTTCTAATTTAGTCACTTTTCCCACAATCTGCTCAGAACCCATCAGAATTGGGAGGAAATCCTGACACACTTTGGAGGATCTTAGCTTTAGAGTTACTTTAACTGTTTATTGAAGTGTATGCTTTTGAAGTGACAATTTAGACTTTTTTCTTTTTGTTGTCATCCTTGTAAGTTGCAAATTTGAGCAAATCTTTCTTCAAAAAATGCTTTTGGAATTACTGGCATACTAAACAGTATTGCCTTAAAACGGTGAAGAACTTGTAGGTATGTGTACGGATGATTAATGTATCAATGTATAATAAAACCATGACCTAAATTAAATTCCACCCACAGTCTAACATCTCTTGAAAATTTGTATTGTATTTTCTGTTCTTCCTGTTCCTCTTGAATTAATTCAATAGTCAGTCATCAAGCCTTAGAATATCGAGGACTTTCAAAGAAAGCAACAGGCCAAGTCAGCCAACTGCTGGACCGAAAGGATCAGAGAGATGTCAAGGCAGAACTTTGTGTTGGTCTTGATCTAAATCAGGTTTTAGATCATGATGTAATGAGTTTATCTGGTGGGGAGCTTCAAAGATTTGTAATTTCTCATGTTGCCATGCGAAGAGCTGACGAATATATGTTTGATGAACCTTCTTGCTGTCTTGATGTGAAACAGAGGCTTAAAGCTGCCGAAGTCATCCGTGGTCTGCTCAGGCCTGATAGGTTTGCTTCATCTTTTGCTAGTATATATTTTTTCCTTTCTTTTTTGTATTTCATACATAAATGTACTCATTGCATTGCTGACATTCTATTTTAGCAATGTAATTGTCGTGGAACATGACCTTAGTGTCTTGGACTACCTATCAGATATACATAAAAGTTTAATTTGGGTATACAAATTAAAAGTCCTAATATTTTCATTTCCACCATATGTATAAAAAAATGAAAGAGAGAAGCGTAGAAAAAGGAGAAATGAAAATTTTATATGGATGAGCCAACATACGGACACTGGTCATTACATATTGGCTGTAAATCTGGACAATGAATGTGATCCTCTATAGACTTCTCTAGCGTCGAAAGCTCTCAGTAAACCAGGAAAAACAATGCCGCTATGGAAATCACAATAGAGACGCTAAGCACAGCAAAACCACGACTTTCTCTGCATATAACAACAACCCTTCATTCACTACTGATATCGTAATCACACCCAAAATGGGGCACTTAACCAAAAAAAGGGGTTTTAAAAAACACATAAGAAAAGAAAAGAAAAAAAAACTATACCGAATCCATCCATGGATGAATACCTTAGAAGTGGGGTAGCTGTAATTCTGATCGTTTGGCAGCTTTGCCGAAGAACCCTTCCCGGTAGCAGTGGTCTTCTTCTCGTCTCTTGCCTTGTTGAATATAACTGTGAATCCTTCGGCTGTGGCAGGGTCGTTGACATCCCATTCTCCAAACTTGGGAAGTGCTTTGCCCATGTCCTGATCCATCAATTTGACATTAGAAACAGGGAACAAGAACTCATCTGATAGCAAAATATGACTCAAAAATTTAAAATATGAGAGTATGAATCAGTTTATTCTTGATTTTCATATGAAGATAGGGAGGCTAACAAAGATATGGTAGGACCTGACACAGTTATATTTCACGACCCAGACATGGCTTTCTCATTCCCTCAAAGATTCAAGGCCAAAATAAGACGGCAACTATTTTACCCATTGCATTTCAAATCAATATTGCAACATATATCACATTTTAAACCAGAATATCATTAGGAAATATATGAATATGATTCTCACATGTCCAGTACTCAAATCTCATTGCAGACATGAGGATCCATATTGCAATAGCAATATGGATAATCAACCACTTGTCCTTAATATCCTCACGGATAATCATACAATTTTATCTATAATTCAAGGTGAACAAAATTTATGCAATTGAAATATATTAGCAGAAATAAAAACCATTTTCGATCAATAAATTACTGGAGAAACATTTCTCTCTTCATTACTAATGACAATAGTTTTAACCAAAAAAAAAGATGAATTGTCGTCGCCAAAAAGAGTCATTTTCAATCAATTAATTTTAACTAATTAATAACAGTTACACTTTTCATTTTGATTCTCACCGTTGCCATGATTTGCAATATCAGTTAGGCTACGAATTGTTGATCCAAGAAACAATAAAAAGAACGCAGAAAAAGATGGGTGGAGATGCGGAGAGAGAGAGAGAACAAACTTTTAAGGAAACGCAAATGCCGCGTCCTTGAATTAAATTGAACAAACCAGAAATGGATTTAGAGGAATAACCGCCAGGTGGCTGGTTGTCTGTCATCTGTCTGTCTGGACAGTGGGGGACACCCAAGCTCAGCTGTCACACGTACGACTCACACCTACCTATTATTTATTATTCGTTTCATTGATTTTTTCAAAAAATACCTATCGTTAACTGGTAATTTGAAAAATTAAAATTAAAAATCCAACCGTTAATACGAAAATAAAGAGTGATTCACTCGTGGCATGAAAGCACGGTCCGCGAATATATAAGAACGTGTTTGGCGTCAAGCGTTTTCACGTGTTTTTTGTATTTAAAATCTGGAAATCGGGTCGTGCGTTTGTTTGGTATTTGTTTCTAGTTTTTAAAAACGAGAAATAATTACTGTTTAAATGATACCCAGTCATAATTTTTGAGAACACATATTCGGTGTTTTCTGTTTTTGTTTTCGGTAGGATCAGTGGCATTTTTGCAATTACTTATCGGTCGTATTTTCATTTTCTCATACACACGCAACCTCAATGCTCAATGCCTCTCTACACAACCTCCTTGCGTGATACCTCTGAAATTCCTATTTGTCACTGGGATGTGAAGAATTTAGAGGTGTGTGTACCTCTTTGCTAGGACGTGAAGAACCCCCGCTAGACCGCGTATCTGGGCTGCTGGATCTAGAATATTGGAGGCGCCCTAGTTCTGACCCAGTTTTGGCCAGTGCTGCCTTGAGACTAGCAATTTGAGAGTAATCAAAGAGGAATTGTGTGATTGTCAGCAAGGATCAAGGATATGTGCTGAAGCTTGTTGATTTCTACAACTGCCAGCAAGGATCGTGGGTTTGAGACAAAATAGGAGATGTAGATGGAGGAATCAGTCCATATCTGTTGGCACTTGCGGGATGACAGCTGCTCTCACAACATATATGGACGGGATACCGTAATGACCGGTTATTGTGAATACATTGCGAAAATATTCCCCAAACAAAAAGCATTATATCCAAAAATCTCAAAAACAAATTTTGAATACAAAATTTAATTACCAATTTTAAAAATAGAAAACAAAATTTCAGACCAAACATGCCCTAAACCTTCAACCTTGTCTTGTCGTAATTGTACGTGAAAGAAGAAATGTCATAATCAAAAGAAGTTGCATCTGAAGCAGCTAAAGGTAGATCTGATCGCGGGCTTTTTTGATTTTTATTTTTTTATTTATAAAAGTAATTAAATTTAAATAAATGTAAAATAAAATTAAAATAATATTAATTTGATAAAATTATATTAATTATTTTTTAATTTTTTAAAAATAATAAATAAATAAATACGGGCCAGCCCACGGGCCTCCGTAAATTGTTGCAGGCCGAGCTGGGCCAAACTTTGCCCAATCCATTTATAATGCGGGCTGGCCCGTTTTACACTCCTAATCCGATCGTATGCATTTTATGATTTATTAGCTTATGTACTACATTATGTAATAGTAACTTATCAACACATAGTCTTTTAAATCATAAAATCTTATGTTAAATTTTAATGTACTAATTAATGATTTGAAATTTATGTTATTTAAATTATCCAATGCATCATGAAAGTCATAACTTTAGAGCGTTATGTTATGAGCTTACTATTAAGTGTTTCTATTTCTTTAAGTTGTGAGTGATCTTTGAAAAATTGTCATCTTTCTTTTATTATGAATATAATAAGTATTTTATTTACTTGCTTGAATTCCTTACTAACTCAACATGGTGTATATATATATAGTGACGTGTCATTATTGCATTAATTTTGTAATGTGTTAGGACAAAGACAAACTATTATATTATTGAATATTTAATATGAATATTTATTTCAATTTTATTAAGAATTCATTTAGGTCCAAGATTAAAATATTATTTTTCAAATTCATTTCCGATTGAAAATATGAGTCTTCAAAGGACAAAACATTAAGGGTGTAAGAAACATTTTTTTAATATTAATCATGCACCATATCCACTCAATTATGTTATTGTTTTTACTTTATAATACTTATTTTATTTATAATTTTATCATCATCTTTAATGTCTAACTTCATTATATTCTTCTTCTCCTTCTTTCTTTTATTGAAAAGGTATATATTCCTTCATATGTATATTTCCAAAAAAATTAAAGATAATCTGTTGTTTGTTCGTTTGTTGTAGCTTCAAAAAGAGCCATGAAGTCACATATATTGAGACAAATTTAAATATTATCTTTCTTTAAAAAAAACTGCATTAATAATAATTGAAAATTAAAACAAATGGTACGAGAAGGTGAAAAAAATGTCATCCCACAGGAATACATTAAAAACACTTTAGAGTAGGCTAATGTTGCTTTTTCCCATCATTGTCGGCTTTAAATTTATGGCATCTGGCACTTTTATAATACTTTTATTAATGACAATGCTACAATTACATTATAAATCAAAGCTTAGACTTCACCATCTTTACAGCACCGCTCACAATACGGGTGATTATTGTTTAAGTTGCATTCACAACAGGAGCGAACACAAATACTAGTGCAAGCTGTTCAATCAAATGAAGAAAAAATAAAAGTTCATTTACAATGACAATACTTTTAACATGAATAAAAATTATATGCGACGAAATTATGTGCAGAAGTGAAACATACATATACATTTATCAGCAAAACACCTTTTAGAATTAATAAAAGCAAAACTACAAGTAAAATCAAATATTCTAAATATATATATATATATATTGATAATTGATACTCTTATATCATATATGCAATTTTAGTATATTATTAAGTTCTCATAGTTTCTTTATATGATCGTGCAAGAGTGGAACATATATACACATATATTTATAGCAAACACCTTCTAGAAATTAATAAAATCAGAGTTGCGTGTAAAATTAAATATTCTTACATTTTAATATGATACTCTTATAGCATATATGCAAATTTAATATATTATTAAATTTACATAGTTTCTTTTTCTAAAGCAAAAGACGAAGGTAGGTCAAGCCGTCAAGGGCATGTTTGATTTTGTTAATCACCGATAGACTTGTGTAACAACTTAGGAAATGTAATAATTCCTAGGAGCAAAATATTTTTGATAAAATCTCAACTCACTCTTTTTTCTCTTATTATATTATTTATTATTTAAGAAAGCTCATAAATATTTTGATAAATAGATTAAACTTAAACTTAAACTTATTTAATTTTACTTTATTTTTCATTTGTATAATATGCTAATTGTAAGAAGAAAAATACTTGAAAATTCCTACTAATATTAGGGTAAAAAAATGAATGTTTTGTCAAAGCCAACCTGACAATATTGCATATAATGCAATTCCAAAATATCTTTATTTTGTTTTAAAAAACATAATTATATTAAAATAATTTATAATAATGACATTGTTTTAGAAGTGAATCATATTCATCAAGTCCACCTAAAATTAACATAAAAAATGAATTATTATATAGAATGATTTATACAAATACGTACGGCGGATAACAATTTCATTGAATGAGCCGGAGTCAACAATTGATTTGGCATTAACAACGATGGGAAAACGATTCGCATCCACATGAGCAAGCAACATTGAGGATAGCATCATCATCAAAACACACTTAGCTGCCCATGACTTCATTTCAGAACCCATCTAGCTTTTTGATGTATGAATTGAAGAACAATTCTCTCTTAACGTTTTGAATTTTGTTAATCTAGTAGTCAAATACTTCAGTATTTATATATGTGTGTATAGCCAATAGCCTTAAATGAGTTTGTTTTGTTGAAAAAAAACAGACATAATTAAGTTTATTTTTATAACGTTCAATAAATCACACATTTACTCTAATTTATTACGAATGCTCATTAATACTAAGGTAGACATTATTGTTCACGGTGTATTTTAATATTGTTCTCGAGTATTGCGGGCATATCTCATATTATTTATTGAATTTACTCATAATAACTTTATTATGTATTTTAATGCATTTACAAACCGAGGTGGAGTGCTTATCATATTTCTAATTTATTAATATCTAAAATTAGGACAATTCATTCACTCATTAAATAAGCTCATTTGATAATTTAAGTGACTCTTCATAAAATATTGAATGTATGTGTTATGTCACAAGATTGTCTCATAATTTCGTTATATATTGATTTTTATGCGGAGAGAAGGAAATGAAAACACTAATATCTTATCAAGAAGTCGAACTATTTTTTCATTATCAAAATATACATATTATGACTTGATTAAGCAGCATATCAATTACATAAATACTATTAACGTTTTACATAATAAAATTTTACAAATTGAAGCTGAGTAAAAAAAGTAAAACTGTTTGAGCAGTAATTACTTCTGGGAGTAATTTTAAATATTTTTATTTATAATATTATTGTATGTAATTTAAATGCATTCTTATGCATATAATTCATTGCAGCAATGATGATATAAGGGATGAGGTATACCCAGATTTACAACATAAGTCGTAAAAATGAACTACAATATAATTCAAGGTTAAAGTCTTAAAGATTTCAATTTTTAATTTAAAATATGCAATTCATTTATTGATACTTTTGATTTTAGAGTAATGTTTGATTATTATTTTTTATAGCAAGCAACTAATGTATTGTCATAACTTGATCGGACTTCAGTTCTCAAATTTATCATGCGCCCTATAAGCGACTCTCTAGTCAAGAAGCTGTGGTTTAGCATAAATATAAATACATTCGGATTTTTGTTTGTTTTAATTTTATATGAATTGAATATTACATTCCAAACCCTTCTTTGATTGGGTGGTGAATCAACTACATTTTTGTAAAATATATAACTGCCATTTATGGAAATTGTGCATTCTCATTTTGTGTTAATACATTTGGTATTTTATATTGTGTTAAATTTTATAATTTTTTTGCCACTTTGTGCTTGAAAAATCAAAGGAAAAAAACCTAAGTTGATTAATCTGCATTGCAGTAAATTAGATAAAAATGTTTTACAAATTCCTTTTTTTGGTGATTTTGAATTGACGCTACAACAAGCAGTCATGTACTGTGTTGGTGTTTTAAAAATGCTAATCATTTATATTTTTTCCCAGCGGTTTTTTAAAAGCCACTAAACGCATAGCCTATACTGCCATTTTTAAAAGTCGGCATCTATATGTTTTTTTCATGTTTCTTATATAGACGGACCTATAAAAATGAGTGAAAATGTAATTTTCTATTGCTCGATTGATATAAAAATTGTGTAAGAAAGGCACAAAATGATTTTGAAATATGTGCATTATATTTTCACCTATTTTGCTGTAAGAAGGCATGAAAATTGACATTGTTTTTAAAAACAATTATTCTCAGCCTCATTTTTTAGTTATTTATAAATAGAGGACAACACTGAGTGAGTACTAGAGTAATACTATTTTTGTATTTATATTTAAAAGAAAAGAGAGTTGATCCTATTGTAATAAGAGATAGACCCTGCTGTATTGAAAGTATATAGTGGATTGAACTCAGTGTAGGTACACCCTCGCCACTGTGGATTAGATCACATTGATCGAACCACGTAAAATGTGTCTTTGTCTTTTACTTCTCATACATATCTGCTATTAATCTGATCTTACATAAGATACTGAAATATCACCTAAACAAGAACCACATTTGTAGAATATCTCTGATAAGCACACTACTCTTAAAATTAAAAGAAATAGTTTTAAGTATACAAATTCACTCCCCATCTCTATATACACACACACATACCCAGATGATCTTGGTTAGATCTTGGGAATATCAGTTTGTTTATTTGTTGTGAGTTCAGAAGAGGCATCAAGTCACACATATTCAAACAAATTTAAATATTATTTCTTTAAAAAACTACATTAATAATAATTAAAAATTAAAACAAATGATACAAGGAGGAGAAAAAATGTCATATCATAAGAATACATTGAAAATGCTTTAGAGTAGGCTAATCTTGTTTTTTTCCATCATTGGTGGCCTTAAATTTATGACCTCTCGCACTTTTATAATAATTTTATTAATGTGAATGCCACAATTACATTATAAATCAAAGCTTAGACTTCACCATCTTTACAGCACCGCTCACAATACGGGCGATTTTTGTTTGCGTTGCATTCACAACAAGAGTGAACACAATTCCTATTGCAAGCTGTTCAATCAGATGAGAAAAAACTCATTCATTTACAGTCACATACTTTTAACATGAATAAAAATTGTATGTGAGGGGAAATTGTGTGCAGAAGTAAAACATACACATATATTTATCAACAAAACACTTTCTAGAATTTGATAATTGATCCTCTTATATCATATATGCAATTTTAGTATATTAATAAGTTTTCATAGTTCATTATGATTGTATAGGATTGGAACATATATACAGATACATTTATAGCAAATACCTTTTAGAAATTAATAAAATCGAAGTTGCATGTAAAATCAAATATTCTTACATTTTAATATGATACTCTTATATCATATATGCAAATTTAATATATTATTAAATTTACATAGTTTCTTTTTCTAAAGCAAAAGATGAAAGTAGGTCAAGGGCATATTTAATTCTATTAATCACCAATTGACTTGTGCAACAACTTAGGAAATATAATAATTCATAAGAGCCTGTTAAGTAGTGATAAAATATTTTTGATAAAATCTCAGCTCACTATTTTTTTTCTTATTATATTATTTAAGAAAGCTCATAAATATTTTGATAAATAGATTAAACTTAAACTTAATTGATTTTACTTTATTTTTCCTTTGCATGATATGCTATAATTTTGAAAGAATTGCAAGAAGAAAAATACTTGAAAATTCCTACTAATATTAGGGTAAAAAAATGAATTTTTTCCAAAGCCAACCTGACAATATTGCATATAATGCAATTCCAAAATATATTTATTTTGTTTTTAAAAAACATAAATATATTAAAATAATTTATAAGAATGACATTGTTTTAGAAGTGAAATTTCACATAATATCATATTCATCAAGCCCACCTAAAATTAACATCAAAAATGAATTATTGTATAGAATGATTTATACAAATACGTACCGCGGATAATAATTTTGTTGAATGAGCCGGAGTCAACAATTGATTTGGCATTAACAATGATGGGAAAACGATTCGCATCCACGTGAGCAAGCAGCATAGAGGTTAGCATCATCATCAAAACACACTTAGCTGCACATGACCTCATTTCAGAACCCATCTAGCTTTTTGATGTGTGATTTGAAGAACAATTCTGTCTTAACGTTTTGAATTTTGTTAATTTAGTAGTCACTCGACTGAGTCAAATACTTCAGTATTTATATATGTGTGTAGCCAATAGGCTTAAATGAGTTTGTTTTTGAGATTTTGTTTTGTTGAAAAAAAACAAAAGAAAGACAGACATAATTAAGTTTATTTATATAACATTCAATAAATCACACATTTACTCTAATTTATTACGAATGCTCATTAATACTAAGGTAGACATTATTGTTCACGGTGTATTTTAATATTATTCTCGAGTATTGCGGGCATATCTCATATTATTTATTGAATTTATTTATAATAACTTTATTATGTATTTTAATGCATTTACAAATCAAGGTGGAGTGCTTATCATATTTCTAATTTATTAATATCTAAAATTAGGACAATTCATTCACTCATTAAATAAGCTCATTTGATAATTTAAGTGACTCTTCACAATTTCGTTATATATTGATTTTTATGCCGAGAGAAGGAAATGAAAACACTAATATCTCATCAAGAAGTCGACCTATTTTTTCATTATCAAAATATACATATTATGACTTGATTAAGCAGCATATCAATTACATAAATACTATTAACGTTTTACATAATAAAATTTTACAAATTGAAGCTGAGTAAAAAAAGTAAAACTGTTTGAGCAGTAATTGCTTCTAGGAGTAATTTTAAATATTTTTATTTGTAATGTTAATGTATGAAATTTAAATGTGTTCTTATGCATATAATTCATTGCAGCAATGATGATATAAGGGATGAGGTATACCCGGATTTACAACATAGGTCGTAAAAATGAACTACAATATAATTCATGGTTAAAGTCTTAAAGATTTCAATTTTTAATTTAAAATATGCAATTCATTTATTGATATTTTTGATTTTAGAGTAATGTTTGATTATTATTTTTTATAGCAAGCAGCTAATGTATTGTTAGAACTTGATCGGACTCCATTTCTCAAATTTATCATGCGCCCTTTGAGCGACTCTCTGGTCAAGCAAGCTATGGTTTAGCGTAAATATAAAGACATTCGGATTTTTGTTTGTTTTAACTTTATATGGATTGAATATTACATTCCAAACCCTTCTTTGATTGGGTGAATGAACTACATTTTTAGAAAATATATAACTGCCATTTATGGAAATTGTGCATTCTCATTTTGTGTTAATACATTTGGTATTTTATATTGTGTTAAATTTTACAATTTTTTTGCCACTTTGTTCTTGCAAAATCAAAGGACAAAAAAAACCTAAATTGATTAATTTGCATCGTAGTAAATTAGATAAAAATGTTTTACAAATTCCTTTTTTTGGCGATTTTGAATTGATGTTACAACAAGCAGTTATGTACCGTTATTTTAAAAATGCTAATCGTTTATATTTTTTCCCAGCGTTTTTTGAAAGCCACCAAACGCATAGCCTATACTGCCATTTTTAAAAGTCGACATCTATATGTTTTTGGGCAATGCTACTTGCAATCCCGTAACGGGAACTGCAATAAAAGCCTTTAATAAAACGATGCGTTTTGAGATTGAGCTTTATTTGTTATGAATTGTGTTTTCCTGTACCTTTCCTCTCTTTCATCTCTCTCCTTCCCTGTTCTTTGTTTCATCTATCTTTTTCTCATACGTTGGATCTAAGTGTCCAATACACCAAACTATTCTTTAAACTCAAGTCCCCATTGAGCCTGTCGAAAGCCAGAAGGCTTCACACTCTTCTGCTACTTGCCGACTTCTTCCATGATTGAGCCTTGGGCTTGCAGGTGGTTAACATCGACAGCTTTGGCCATCTCCCTGAGGACTTGCACGTCTTCCATATGCTCCCCTAAAAGAGGCTTGCTCTGACTTGTCGTCGCTAGAGGAAGGCGCAATATATATGTGGACAATGCTCTGATTTACATATTTGCCAAATGTGACAGCTTAAAGGATACACAACGGGTGTTTGAAGAAATGCCTATCAAAGACTTACATCTTGGAGCATGCTTATCTGTGGCACCGTGCACAACGGCCAATGACTCAAGTTAAGGCACTGCACCTGTTTAGAAAGATGAGGCTAGAAGGCTTGAGGCCTAATTCGGTGATTGTCACCACCTTACATGTTAAAACAAGAATTTATATCAGATGTTGTTATGGGCAGTGCATTGGTTGGTATTTATGTTAGTTGCGGGTGCACTAGAGAAGCATTTCTGGGTGAAATGATAAATTGGCGCACAAACAAGCCTGTGTTTACACCACAAATCCACTATCAACGGTTCAACTACTTTTGTAGCGAAGATGATTGAAAGCCTCTTTCATAAAATCAACTTGAGAGTTCAATTTCTTTTTTATTGAGGAGAAGAAATTGAAAGAAAAGAATAATCAAGGACAAGAAAATAGATTTGTATGATTTTGCGGCGAAGATGATCTTTGATTTCGTGTAGAAG
The DNA here is from genome assembly GCA_023512835.1 of Taxillus chinensis. NCBI lineage: Eukaryota > Viridiplantae > Streptophyta > Magnoliopsida > Santalales > Loranthaceae > Taxillus > Taxillus chinensis. Next base: position 9,752,701 of record CM042091.1, read on the forward strand.
AAGATGTATAGAGGGAAGGTTAGACTTTTCCCAATTTCACGAAATGAGGATATGATGTTAAACCCTAGCAACAAAAAGCATGATACCCAATTTCTTTAATTGTTTTAAATATTTTAAAATTTTACAAATGGCGTCGTCTCATTAAAGGCCTGCAATACAGTCCCAGTTGCGTAATTGCAAATAAAATTATTCTATGTTTTTTCATGTTTCTTATATAGACGAACCTATAAAAAAGGGTGAAAACGTAATTTTCTATTGCTTGATTGATATAAAAAATGTGTAAGAAAGGTAAAAAAAATGATTTTGAAATGTGTGCATTATATTTGCACCTATTTTGCTGTAAAAAGGCATGAAAATTGATAGTATTTTTTTTAAATAATTCTTAGCCTCATTTTTAGTTATTTATAGATGGAGGACAAAATTGGTATTAAATATAATAAAAAAAATTCTTACTTTTTACACCCTTAACCAATCACCATTTTTCTCTACATTTTTCTTTCCATTTTTTTACACCTCAATTCCACTTATTTTTTTCTAACCTTCTCCATATTTTGCCAAACATAAAAGTCACCCGATATATTTTTAAAATGCCGCTACTTATATGTTTTTTCATTTTTTAAAAGTAATTCTGTTATATGTAGTTTTATTTTACATATTTCACACACTACTAATTGATATGACAACATATGATTGAAGCTTATACTACATTAGTAGTATATATATATATATATATATATATATATATATATATATATATATATTATCTAATCATATGTCATCGCACTAGCCGATAATATACCAAAACTTACCAGAAAGATTATAGAAGACTTTTACTTTTTAAAAGTTACCCAAATAAAATCTATACCAATACTAAATATTTTGGTGTTAAAAAAATTCATAATAAAAATATTTATACTAACACTTTGGAATGTCGGCCAATATCTTTCTTAGAGCACTCACTAGAGTAGCTAAAAGTTAAATTTAGCTAAAATATATCTAAAAGATAAAAAAATATTCTTGCAATAGGCTCTCTATTGCTATAGTAAATTTAACCTTTGATTAAATGGCTGGCCAAATTTAGCGAGTCAATTTCATTAGCTAAAAATTATTTTATAATAAAATAATAAGTTAATCATTGACGCACAACGGGGAAACGTAGAGAGAAAGGGGGCGTGGGGGGGGGGGAGGGAGGGAGGCATGATAGGCTTGCGAGCGGAGATCAGGGCGAGGGAGAGAGAGGAGAATAGGGATATATTATTTAAATTAGTATTTTAATTAGAATACTGAAATTTTATTGAGTCTGTTATTTTATAGTGTAAAATCAGAATAATTATAATTTATAAAAGGTGATTATTTAATTAAATTATAGCTAAATTATATCTAGACAAGTGCTCTTATACCGTTAATGTTTTTATAAATGCGTCATGGTAGGCGTTTCTCGATATCTTAATTATTTTTATTTTTACATCTTTTTTAAAATGCCATATGTTCAATTCTTTTGTTGAGTTCTATGTTGACATGATAAATTTTAGATTGAATTTTATTCCTTTTTCATTTTCTAAACAACAAAATTATAATTCCAGATCATTTTGTTTATTTATATCTAAATCCTAATATTTATTTCAATTTTATTGAGAATTCATTTGAATATGAGTCATTTATAAGGACCGAATTCTACAATTGGAAATATATATTTTTAATATTGTAATACTACATATTATCATTTGCGCAATCAATAGATTATCATTATAACATGATAATATATCACATTATTAGAATGAAAAAAATACAAATAAATTATAGTTATCCACACATCGGTCACGATTTTATGACAATACAATAAGCTGATTGTGCATGTTATTTTCTTTTTTAGTATTAACGTTTTACTATATCCTTGGTTACATTGTGTATACTTTGTAAGACATTCACATTTAATTTTCCATTGAAAGTTCATCCACCCTCTCTTGCAGGATGCTCTTATAATTTTATTAATGAGAAGGCCACAATTACATTATCAATCAAAGCTTAAACTTCACCATCTAAACAACACCGCTGGCAAATACTACTCTTTAAGTTGCATTGACAACAGGAGTAAAGGCAACTACTGACGCAAGCTGTTCAGTCAAATAAAAAAATAAAAGTTCATTTACAAGAACATACTTTTAATATGAATAAAAATTAAATGTGTGTGGAAGCTATGTAGAGTAGTGAAGCATACACATACATTTAATTTACAGCAAAACATCTTTTAGAAATTAGTAAAATTAAAAATTCATGTAAAATCAAATATTATAATATACGATAATTTGATAATATGATACTCTTATATTATACAGCAATAACCTACATTGTTGGGTACTGATAAAATCTATGTCACTTTTTTCTTCCTATTATATTATATAACAAAACTTCATAAACTATTTTTATAAAATAGATTACTTGCCCTCATTAATCTTATTTAATTTTCATTTGTAATATGATAATTTTGAATGGCTTGCAAGAAGAAAAAATACTTGAAAATTCGTCCTAATATTAGAAAAAGAAAGAATGTTTTTCCAAAACCATTCAAAAATATAAATATATTAAACTAATTTATTAGAATATCTTTACTTTGGTAACAAAAAAAATATAAATATATTAAAATAATTTATTAGAATGACATTGGTTTAAAAGTGAAATTTTGCATAATATCTCATTCACACCTCCCAAAAATTAATATCAAAAATGAATTTTTGTATAGAATGATTAAGAAAAAAAGAAATACATACGATGGTCAATAATTTTTCTGGATGAGGCGGAATTAACAATCGATTTGGCATTCACGATGATGGGATAACGATTCGCATCCACATGAACAAACAACATGAGGGTTAGCAACATCATCGAAACACACATAGCTGACCACGACTTCATCTGATGCGTGAATTGAAGAATACTTCCCTCTTAATGTTTTGAATTTTGTCAATTTAGTTGTAACTCATCCGAGTCAAATACTTTAGTATTTATATGCGTGTATGCCCTTAAATGAGTTTGTTTTTGTTTTTGTTTTGTTAAAAAAAAAAACAGATAGAGACAAATAAGTTTATTTTCATAACGTTCGATAAATCGCGCAATATTGAATTTATTGCAAATCCTCATTAATACTAAGGTAGACAACTAGACATTATTGTTGACATTTTATTTTAATATTGGTATATTTCATATCACTCATTTAATTTACATATAACTTTATTATGTATTTTAATGCATTTAATAGCCGAGGAATTGGATTCTGTAAGAGGACATGACTTTTACAGGTGGAGTGTATAATAAATTTGGTAGGATCGGAAACGGATCGTTTTTAAATAATAATAATAATGTTACGTTTGGTATCGTTTGTTTATATTATTATTATTTTAAATATTTTTTTAAAAAATAATGAGTCAATTAAATTTAAAATTATTTATAAATACATCTGAGTTACAGATTTTAAAAATAATAATATTTTATTTTTAAAAATAATTAATATACAGAGGCATTAAATAGTATCCGTGACTTATTGTAATTTAATAATAATACAAAATAAAAAAAATTAAAACGATGAATTTGTAATTATTGTTAAATTCAAATTCAAAAATCATAAAGAGACAACCCAACAAAAAGACATACAAAAAATTAAAAAGTAGACATAAATTAGATGGAAATCATAACGATGGATATTAAATTAGTAAACTTGTTATAACAAAGAAAAAGAATCTGATATATATATTAAATTAAATATAAACTTTTTATATGTCTTGGTCTTGATTTGATTTGTTTGTTTTTTTGGTATAGCAGCATAGGTTACCTTAAATTAAAAGCATTACATAATAAACACAGATATAAGCGGCTGCCACAGACAACATTGGACATAAAATCTAGGGAGGCAAGGGTGATGCCATTTTTATAACTTCATATGAATCGCTTTTCCCAATTTTAAAGCAAACAAGTGGGAAGCGTAGTCATAAATAGGACTTCCATTTTGATGAAGTGACGTTGGAACGCCATAAAATTCCTCCCACGAGATTGTTCATTGCATGAGAAGCCATAGGCACAAGAATGCTTGAAGACAAAATCGTCGCATAACCATAAATGAACCCGATAAATGTTGCCCTGCAGACGATACAAGCCACAAACCACAATAAACAAAAAGAGACAGGATTCGAAGCACTCTTTAACTGGCGAAATTATAAAATCAAGATATTGAGTTACCAGATGACAAAGGAATACTTCCGGCCACTGCCCAAGTGTAGAATACCGAAAATGGCAGCAACCACCAAGGCACTCTTCCAGTCAAATCCAAAGAGTGGCAACAACCCACCACGGAAAAGTAGTTCCTAATGTTCATACAGCAACGTAATATTAATGGTCAGTCTTTTGTAATGCAAGGCACACACAATGTTTGATGGAAATCATATTTCACCGTGTACCTCACTGACCCCGGGCAAAAATGCTACAGCTATGTAATCCAGGGGTTCCAGGGAAGAAAGAACCTGTATCAACCAAAAGTAAAATAGAGATAAATATATTGCTAATATTTCAATATTTCTGAGAAGCACACAGCAGTAGGAATAAATATATATACATTTATCCATGCTCTCCATTTGTGTAACTCTAACTTTTTGTGAAGATGCTTGAAAGGCAAGAAGAAAGACTGATGCTATACCTGCTTATTGGCTGCATCATTAGACTCGGCAAAGTCAGGCCATGCTTTTATTAATAGGTATCGGGAAGATGATACCAGTATAATTATTCCAGAAATCAACTCAAGATGCCACATCTGAAACCCAACTGAGTAATGAAATGACTGGTTTTAGTCAAATTGATAGGCAGGAACAGTCAGACAAGTTGCTTCTTGAACTATCTATGCCCTATTTGTATCGAGTAGGATGATGCTTACCGGTCACTGGTTTGCATTTAAATGAACGATAAGAATTGAATGCTAACTCCATAAACAGTCACAAGCATTCTATTCTCATCTTATTATTTTCATAGATATGTAACAGTGACAAAAAGAAAAAAAAAAATGGCTCCAGGTTTGAAGCCACCAGACCCTATTCAATTGCTACACTGATCTATATGGTCAAATGATCAAAATGGATCTCATGGTTTGCCCCTATCCCGTCTGTAAATGGTATAGCAAGGCATAGAACAGTAGCTTCTTTCTTAGTTCAAGACATAGATATTCAGTGCTGGTGGAAAATAATGAAGAAGAAAATTGGTACATGATACTTCCGTGCTGCAGTCAATGATTGGCCATCCACTTGCTGATGCAACGTGAGATACCTGCATGGCGCAACAGGGACACAGACAATAGAATACAAAGTATTCGAAACGCAAAGCAGAGGTTTGCCTAGGTAGTCCATTATCAAGTTCTGAAAATAATGGTTCTGCTTAGAGTGAAAAATGGCAGACCTATGATGAATTCATTGCCGAACTGAAGGCACTATATAATGTAAAAAGGAAGCATATATATATGCAGTATACATTCAATTCCAATGAGGCAAGTCAATATATGCATGCATGTGTCTTCGGGTAGCAGTAGAACACTCTGCGCTAGTGTGTTGAGATTTGAGGAAGGGAAGGTCTACCTCTCGGATTATAAATCCCAAAGCAGCAATCAAAACAGACGTGAGCGTGCAAGCTTTGAGCACAGTGACCCTAGACTGGACAGTAACCGAAACTCCATTGTTGTTGCTGCTGCTGCTGCTCTTGTTTTGAACCAAATCACCATCCTCTGAGACCGTCCCTTTCAATTTGTTTTTATCATCGGATCTCACTGTCACATCTTCACTGGATTTTAGGTCCCTGGGTGATCTCTTCCCTGGTTTTTTCCTTGCAAAAGCCCTGACATTAGCCCTCACATTCTACCACCAAAAATATTTTTTTTAAATAATAATAATAATAAAAAAGATTAGTACCATCATCAAAGTTCAAACAAAACAAAACCCACTATTTTTCTTCTTCTGTTTTATTAAGTGGTAAGACAATGAAACACAGAAAATTGAAATCTTACACCGCATAATCCCACCGGTAATGTTCTCTTTGCAATGCAAGGGCTATTGATCAGTTCCTCTCCTAATCATTAATCAGATGGGATCCATTAATAATGTCATAATTTATTTATTTTAGTTTGGTTTGGTTTGAATTTGAAGCATAGGAAATTGGTAAGAGTTGAAAAGAAGAGGGGAAGAGGAGAGACTAACTGAGGATGGACGATGGGTCAGTTTTTGTGTTCCACCGCCAAATCCAATAGTAGTTGGCACCGGCAGCACCCAGCGATACCACTCCAAGTCCAACCATGATCACAACCAAGCTGACGACGCAGCGAGTCAGTTTCTACCCCAAATTGATGAATTTCAATTTCTATTTCAGACCACAACCAACCAGACCGACGCAACGCGACACCCCTTTCCGGCTACTCTCGGGCTCACCAAAAATATACAAGGCTTTACCCCTTTCCGGTTATCCACACGTTAATTGTATGTAGCATTATGAAATGTAGGCGTGTGATACGCTTGAATTGATTTATTAGATAAAGTAATATATTTTATAATGAAAATCCATGATATGTAATGGACAATGAAAGTGTTATCAAGTTCACGGGAAACATGGAAAATCCATGTTTCGGTACCATATTCCCGGGATTCCGGGCCATAGATACCCCGGGGGGGTCTCTAGGTCAGCCACCAAGTTCACGAGACAGTACCAGGGAGGATGATAACATGGGGTGGTGGGGGTAATAAACCCACTTCGGGCCAGAGTACCCGGATGGGCACCCCCGGGTGACCATCGGAGAGGACAACTGCGATCTGGGGTGGGTATATCAGCATAAATAAAAAATGGGGTGTCTGGCCAGAGATGAAGCCGTAGATGGGAAACCTCCGGGTGACCAACTATGAGGTAACAAATGCGACCAAATCCCAAAAAAAAAAAAAAGTGTTATCAAAGAAGGCAAGAGGCATTATAAAAATAGAGTGAGTTTTTGGCTTCTTTTTTTTTTTTTTTGTAATGGGATCTTCAAAGTTATAACTCAGTTATCTTCCCAATCCCGTGATCTCATTTGCCAATAAAGATGAATCGTAGACATTGCAAATTAACATATATGTATACAAATTTCATTTTATTTCTATCTTTGATTTGTTCTTGTGTTAAATTATCATATACTTTAAAAAAATTATTTTGTATGAACATATTTGTTATTTTCTTCATGTTGACAAAGTGAGATCAAACTTTAAAAAAATGTTGCACCAAGAATATATGTTTGATCATTAGGAACAAATAATAATAATAATAATAATAATAATAATAATAATAATAATAATAATAATAATAATAATAATAATAATAATTTTGATTAATAAAAAATTATTTTTTATGAGCCTTAAACAAGGCCAACATATATGTTATTTTCTTCATGTTGCCAAAGTTATGTATGCCATAATTTAGCGCCCTAATATGTCATTTAAAATTTACATTTACAAATCCACGTCTCCCTCTCACTATATATGCACATTATGCCATTAAATTCAAAACTTAGTGCTAATGTTTTAATATCATAGGACAAATTTTGATTGGAATAAAATGTGATTGGAATAAAGAAGAGAAATAAAATAAGATTAGTGGGAAAATGTATTTTGGAAATTTTCATAAGAAAATGGGATAAGAATAAGTAAATGAATGTAAGATTAAATGATTCCATTTCGGCCTATTCTCTCGTACCATCCCCTAAAACAATATATTATTGTGACCATACAAAGTAATAATCATGAAAAGTTAATTCCCAATAAAGACTTAAGCAATAAAAATACAAACCCCTGTAGAGAGGCTATCGGAAACTTGGCTCAAAAAAAGTGTTGCAGCAAGTCGGAGAACCAAATTCAGAAAGGTATCTAACGCGTACATTATAGCACAAAATGAAGGAAACAAGACAAAATTGTGGACAGCCACCTGAAGCACATAGAACGGGACTCTCAGAAACCTTAAAATGTGAATAGAGAGTCCAATATGAGACAGAAAATTGTATACAGCAAGAAATTGTAATCTAATATGGAAAAGCTACAAGGGGACAGAAAATAACATGATAATATGGTACACTTGCAGACGAGAAAGGGGTGTGTGTCCTATAGAAGTGGTCACGACCTCTGCTACAAAAGGGTTCCCAGTAACCATATATGCAAGAGCAGCCAATATACAACAATGCCTAGTCTTGCCCTTGGACGGCTCATAAGGACTTTACTTCCGGATACCCTGCAAATATTGTATTAAATAACTCAGCTTCTCAACCAGATTTCGATATGCATACCAACCTAAGCATATTGCAAAATGCAATCTAAACCAAACCAAACCAACCAGTGGGTCGGCATATTGCAAAATGCTATAACTCCAAATATATAAAATAAAAGAATAATTGAGGCCAGAGATGTGTTTTCATATTCATTCTTTCTTGATACAAGCTGAAAAAGGATACAATATTGTGGAAAATTAGTCAATTTACCAGATTCCATCAATTCGATCTGCAATCATTTTTCCCTGTTTCGGAATGAAACCTGATGTATTAAGAGACTTGAACGCATGACCTGCAGGTTGAATAAAACCTTACATAAATTGCTGAACATTGAAACTTAATGCATAGGGTGGGTGCAGCACCAAAACTGCAAACCTTTATCCTCATCATTTTCTTCATGGTTGATTAAGGGACCAGTCTCCAAATCAATATTGAGCGCAAGGTGGTCACTAGACCCCTTCCGCATTGTTCTCACATGAGCAGCTGAGGGGACCGGAGATAATGTCCTCTTTCCAACTAAGCCCTGCAAAAGCATTGGAAAGCAAAAAAAAAAACCAGTAATTTCTCTGGGGTCTTTCTACATTTTACACTTGCAATAAACAATCAGCCTTCCAATTAAAAAATAGGATAAAATACACATGTACAACTAAGCCAGTTAAATACAATAGATTAAGTGAAACCTAAAGATGGGAATTTTACAAATGTATTGTTCATGGAGGCACCTAAAAATGGCCTAGAGCATATCAAAATATATGTTATATGACATTATGTTGAACGCTCAATAATTACATGTAGGAGGACAAAACATATAACAGAAGCAGATTACATTGTAATTGAATAAGAAACATAAATTCCATGCCAATAAGTTTTCAACTATGTTTCATTTTCCAGACCACAATGTTCCACTATCTATAAAACAGAAATTCAGTTTAAACACTTCAGTCCTCACCTTAACAAACAATCAACAGAAAATAATGAAGTAAATCCAACGCAATTCCAACCGTCAAAGAAGTTCAAGACAAACACAGTATGAAACTACAATGGATAAACAGCAGTTACCACGTCTTCAATTTCAGAAATCTCCGATCCTGAAGGCCTTGAAGTAGCTTCATAGATGCTTCTTTCCTGGACAGTCTCTGGTGGAGGTGCCCTGCCTTGGGTTAAATCTTCAAGCAATCTGAGCTTAGTTGACAATTCATCTACAAGCTTTTGGCTTCCAGACAATTTGACATCAAGCTCCTGGACTTTCAATTTTGAATCTTCGGATTCCAGGATTGTGGACACAACCAACGTTTCTAACACTGCAAGAAGCTTCCCTGCATAAGCAGATTTTTTTTCTCCAACCAAATCGCTACCCCCCAACTTCTGAAGTATTTTCTCCAAACCAAGTTCTATCTCAAGCAAGTCTTCCCGGAACTGTTCTGAATCTTTTCTTGTTTTGTCAGCTTGCTTCTCCAGTTTTTTAATTTCAAGAACCTGCATACTGAGCTCCAACTGCAACTCTTCTTTGTCATGAGATAATGACTTAATCTGATGCTGTAACTCAGGGACCCCATCAATTATATAAAATAGCTTCCGTACATGACCTGAATTATGAAGCTCTTGTTCTCCTGATTCTAGCTCTGGAAAAGGGATAGTTATCCCATTAATCTTGTCAAAATACATGTTCAATTCAGATGGCGACAGGAAAGGACTTTCTGCATCTGAAAAAAAGATTAAGAGTCACGAATGGAAAAAATAAACAGATAAAAATTTGTTCATCAACATCAAGATCAAACCACTGTATTACCCTTCTGTTTCATCAATGAAGTATTGTACAGGGATGAAAGTTCTGTTTCTCTATCCTTCATCTTAACCTCTCGAACCTGATAGTCCTCTACTTTAATCTTCAGCTCAGTGCAGGAGTTCTGCAATGCTTGTACATCTGACTCCAGCTTGAAAATCCTATCTTGGTTAAGTTTTCTTTCCTCTAGTTCTTTTTCAGAAGTTTTCTGAGCATCTGACAATTTCTGTTGCAAATCTTCAATAGTAGAAACTGACATGTTCCTTATGTTCTCAAACTGCATGATTACGGTCCGACATTTTTTGGCTGCACCTAACAACTTCTCTGCAAGTTCAGTATGTTTGCCTCCATCATACCTCTCCCAATGCTCAGTTGCATCCCCACAATTGACACTCCCTTCTACTAACAAGTTTTGATTGATTGCTTCCATATCTGGGTTGGAGTCTACTTCTGGAAAATTCATCTCAGATACATATCGCAACTCTTGAGTGGCATTTGAGCAAGCAGACAACAACATTCCATTGTCACTCTTTAAAATTGCAACTGTTTTGTCCTGGTCTTGTCTAATAATTTCAAGATTCTTCACTTTCTGATTCAAGGATTCCTTGTGTTTGTGCATATGAATTGCTTCATCCCTTATTTCCTCTAATCCCCTTAACAAAGACGCAATATATTCATCCATAAAAGTAGAGAAATCTTCAAACATTTGGGCCAGAGTTTGGTTCCTTGAATGAAATCCTTCCATCGTCTTTGTCAAATATGAAGAGATATTTTCACCATCTGCTACATCTGTTTCACAATAATCAAATTCGCTGCTGGCAATACTGTCAGAGACATTTGAGATGAGCTTTGTCCAATAGGAATTCACCTGAGAGAGAGAAAAAAAATATTAACCAAAACCCAATACATACAGAACTATCTTCATTTATGTTGTAAAATATAAACAATGTCCAGAAATGTGTGGGAGTGAAATACAGACACAAAATTATAAGCTTACCTCTACAGCAGGATAATTTGGCAGCAATCCTGAACTATTACTATCAGTCAACAGATGCATGATGTTTTTAAGGAAATGTTCCATATCTTTCAAGCTCTTATATTTTCCCTCAAAGCTTCTTCTATACGAGGACAACAAAGTCTCATCTTTCATAACATTTTGAAGACCGCTGAGGTGGCCACAGAGCTCCTGAGACCTGATTTCTGTGCTTCCACGGGTATCGGCCAACTCTTCCATGCACACATTTAACTGGGAACTGAGGGCTGACAACTTCTGCTCCGTGACATTCTTTTCACCAACAAGTGCAGAAATGCTACCTTCTGCCTTGACTAACGAATCTTCTAGTTTAGAAACCTTGTTATCTGAATTTGACAATGCAACTTCCAGTGACTCTATAGTTTTTTGAGCATCTGCCAGCTTGCAAGTATGGAAGCCAGATTCCTCTTCTAGCTTCTTCAGCTCATTCTCCAAATTCGCTCTACCGATTTGTAAATCTTTATTTTCTTCAGTTAACAAAACTACATTGTTGTTTACCTGAGAAAGTGCATCTTCTAGTGATTCTATAGTTTTCAATGCCTCTGTTAGTTTACTGGTTTGAGTAGAGATGACTCTCAACTTCTCTAGTTCAATCTCAGCAGCTGCTCTACCAGATTGAGCATCTTCTTTGTCACTTTGAAGCACAGATAAATCACTTTCTGCTACCGCTAATGCATCCTCTAGAGATTTTATAGTTGCATAAGACTCGGATAATTTTTGAGACTGGAAGGCAGCTTCTTCTAGTGCATTATGAAACTGCTGCTCAACATCTGCCTTACCAACTTCAAGTTCCCTTATTTCTTTTGCAAGTTGAGAAACTTGTTTCCCTGAATCTGACAAGGTAACTTCCAATGATTTTATGGTTGAGTTAGCTTTAACTAACTTGTTGACTAGTGTATTGTCATCTTCTTTGAGCCTCCTTAACTCCTGCTCTGCATGGGATCTGGCTTCCTCAATCGCTTTCCATAACTTTTGCTCAACATCTACCTTCCCAACTTCAAGTTTCTTTATTTCTTCAGCCAGAAGAGAAGCTTTGCTCTCTGAATCCAGCAATGCAACTTCCAGTGACTTTATAGTTGTGTTAGCATCAATTAACTTTCCATCTAGAGTAGTGACCTCCTCGTTTAGTCTCCTCAACTCCTGCTCTACATCAGAATTGCCTTCCTCCATTGCTTTCTGCAACTGTTGCTCAAGATTCACCTTGACAGATTCTAGTTTTCTTCTTTCTTCTTCAAGTTGAAAATTATTGTTCTCTGAAACAGACAGCGCGTCTTCCTGTGACTTTATAACTGCTTTTGCATTTGTTAACTCGCCTGCCAGAGCAATGGCCTCTTCATTTAGCCTCTTTAACTCCTGCTCTGCATGTGAACTGGCTTCCTCTATCACTGTCCTCAATTGTTGCTCAAGATGAGCTTTATTAAGTTCAAGTTCCCTTCTTTCTTCAGCAAGCCGAGACACACTATTCTCAGAAACAGATAAGCCATCTTCCAATGATTTTTTGACAGATTCTAGTTCTCTTCTTTCTTCTTCAAGTTGAAAATTACTGTTCTCTAAAACAGACAATGCATCTCCCTGTGACTTTATAACTGCTTTTGCATTTGTTAACTCGCTTTCCAGAGCAACGGCTTCTTCATTTAGCCTCTTTGACTCCTGCTCTGCAAGTGAACTGGCTTCCTCTATCACTGTCCTCAATCGTTGCTCAAGATGAGCTTTATTAAGTTCGAGTTCCCTTCTTTCTTCAGCAAGCTGAGAAACACTATTCTCAGAAACAGATAAGCCATCTTCCAATGATTTTTTGACAGATTCTAGTTCTCTTCTTTCTTCTTCAAGTTGAAAATTACTGTTCTCTAAAACAGACAATGCATCTCCCTGTGACTTTATAACTGCTTTTGCATTTGTTAACTCGCCTGCCAGAGCAATGGCCTCTTCATTTAGCCTCTTTAACTCCTGCTCTGCATGTGAATTGGCTTCCTCTATCACTGTCCTCAATTGTTGCTCAAGATGAGCTTTATTAAGTTCGAGTTTCCTTTTTTCTTCAGCAATCTGAGAAATGCTATTCTCTGAAACAGATAAGGCATCTTCCAATGATTTTTTAACTGCTGTTGCTTCTGTTAACTGACCAGCCAGAGTTCTGCCTTCTTCTTTAACTCTTCTCAACTCTTCCTCGGCACTTGTTTTTGCAAATTGACAATCACTGACATACCCAGAAATCCATTTCACTTTTTCTATAGTCTCTTCAAAAGCTGAATCAACTGGAAGAACAATTTGATCGATCGAATCAGTCAACTTATGCAGCATGTTATTGCTCTCCACTAGGAGCTGTTCCAGTTGATCCTTTTGATCTTTCATAGCAGCAATATCATTCTCAATCTTTGGAATGCATTCTACCTCAGTAGACAATCGCTGCATATTATCCCTGCAGTCTGAAAGTGCAGAGCCTTGCTGCTGTAACTCAAGCCCTAACTTCTCAATTTCTGTTTTCTTTTCATCCAGAAGTCGTTTCAAATTTTCCCTTTCTTGAACCAGCCCCTTGCCTTTCTTGACAGCCATGGACAATTTTTCCCTCAACAGAGCAGTTTTTTCTTCAGATCGCTCAAGATCTTTCAGCAAAGAGCTATTCTCATCTTTCAATGCTAGAAGTTCTTGTGATGCTACCTTTAACTCACCTGACAAGCAACTCAGCTGCGTTCTGTCCACCATCTCTTCCTCTAATACCAATTCACAAATTCGCAAATCCTGGTCCTTTACATACAAGTGACTTTGAATTATTTCAAATGCTTCAGCATCAATATGTGAAATTTCAGCAGACACAGCGCTTTGTTTCTTCATCCTCTGAAAGCAACCGTCTACAAGGACAGCCATATCAGAGGGAGGTTGGTAAAACTCTCCTTGGTTGTCCGTTGTACTCCCAGAAGCCTCTAATAACATCCTCACAATCCAATCCTTTTCCTGTGAAATTTGAAGCTCTTTATTGGCCATTTCTTTGTGTTCCCAGATCAGTTCTTCTAATCCCTTCTGAAGATAAATCTTTTCTTGAATTTCTGTTGAAAGTGTAGCAGTTAAGAGGCCAATTACATTATCTGCCGCTTCTCTCATTCTACCAGTTTCATCCTTCACCCTTCTTAACTCCTCTTTGGACCAGCCTAACGAATCCCCAAGCCATTGGACTTGGAATTCCAAATCAGACAAGGAAACATTTTCTGGTAGATCAATTAAAGATAAGGCATCTCTCAGTTTATAGAACTCCACAGAAACACCTCTTAGTACACTTATCTCATCTGCTAGCCATCTAAGCCTTTCCATCACATCTGCTGATTGAATGTCCTCGGGTACAGTAATTTCTGACAATATTTCTTCAGATTTCTCAATAAATGTGTCCCTCTGTGAAAGTGAGACTTGCAGTGAAGAAACAAAGTTCTTGCACTCAACCAACTCCACATTACTGAGTTCTACAGCTTCTAGTGCACGTGACTTTTCCTTCAACTCATCCGTACATTTTTCAAGCTCACTTGTTTTATCAGCTAAAGATTGCTTCAGCGAATCCCGTTGCTGAACCAATGCCTTACCTTTTGTCACTGCCAACGTAAGCTTCTCTTTAACATTAGCACACCTGGTCCTTTCCTGCTCAAGCTCCAATTTCTTATTCTCAAGCTCTGCATTTGTCTTCCCTGCTATCTCTTTGCTGTAGTCAAGCTGTTCAAACAATTTCATGTTTTCAACTTCGAGATGATGCAGTTTTTCACCCAACTCTAATTCTTTTCGTTTGAGCTCAGATGACTCAGAGATAAATTGTTCATAGTTTTCAATCAATTCTGATGTCATTTTCTCAAGGTGAGATAGTTTACCAGCAAAAGACTCATAAACCATATCCCCTTGGTTCAATATGGGGGCTATAGAAGCAATCATCCTACTTGTGATGAGATCAATGTTCTGGTCCTTTTCAGAAAGTCCAGTAGCCTTTGCATTGAGATCCCTAATCTCCTCATCCTTCATAAAGAGAATTGCATGGAGCTCCCTCATTGTGGCTTCAGCATGCGAGCGTTCAGCTACAGCCGTTTGAAAAAATCGTGAACACTCATTTATCAACTCTTGCAACGGCATGTCATGTGCCTGACCATTTAACTCACTATCTCTCATTTCTTTCCCGTAAAGTGGGTCGGTCAATCCCTCGTCACTCCCGACAGGAACTGACTGCTGAAGAATCAGAGCCTTGAGCTGCTGGTGAAGCTTCACAACTTCATCCCTTATGGTAGCCCTCTCTTCCTATTGCATTCATAACTAACATTAATAAATATCACAGTAACACAAAGCTGCAACTAAAACGCATAAACGGATTATCAACCTTGCATTCCACTGCGATTCTTGTTTTCTCGCTATCAGCCTTCTCCAGCATAGCCCGCAAGCTTTCGACTTCATCCATCAATCGACGTACCTGCATCCCATTATCACGATCAACAGAAGAAGCCCCCCGCATGTTTCTCGTGGCTCCTTCCAAATCCTCGGAAGATTCACTAGCTGCTAATGCTTCCCTAACGGTCAATTCATCCGAGGCATCCTCAAACATGTCTTCAGTTGCCTTTGCATCGTTGGATTCGGCATCGCCGTTGTCCTCCTGCGTTTAGCGTTTACACCAATTACATTCACAGGACAAAATAGCTGTCGAAGACCCGAGATCCCGCGCCTCCATCGCATAGGCAAACTAGAAGAACTACTTCCTAACAGCAAAATTCTAATACTAAATCAAATACGACAAAACCTGATAAGCACCGTCATCAACCTCCCCGGAGCTGCCTGCTCCGTGAGCAACATCAATTGGTCCATTGGGTTGCAGAGACCTGTCAATCGAAGGGTCGAGATCTGCCAAACCGTTCGACCCCCCTTCTTCGCCGGGAACATGCAACTGGACGGCCTCAGGAATCATCTTGCTACTCGAGTCATCGTATTCGGAGCTCCCATTCTCATTTTTACCAGACATTTTTCCGATGAACTCGGATGAGCGGGAAACCACACGCGGGGGGTTGATCCGACAATCCTGGGAACTGCGAAACGAACAACAATCGCATTCTACGATTGAAAACCTCTAACAATATCAAAAAAATCAATCCAGCAGCTGCAAATCAAGGCATGAATAAAACCCTAGAAACCAGCTCGAGAAAAATTAAACGCGAGAGAGATTCGTTACCCAATGTGATTGAATTGGGCCCGGAATAGATTCGAGAATCCAAATCTCGATCCAATGCGAATGCGATTTGCGCGAAGCGGGTGGAGAAGATTGTCGTACTCCGGCACCGATATTATTGTTGTTGTTGTTGTTGTTGTTGTTGTTGTTGTACTCAGGCTGCTCGCATCTTCCTGCAACTGAGCGCCTCTCTGTGTGTTCGCCTAGAATCGATTTCCCACCGTGGAAGTCCGAAGCGGCGTCGTTTGGATGTCTCTGATTCCAACGCGACGTCGTTAACCCATCGCCCCTCGTAGTTGTGACCGTTAAACGCGAGTATTTTATGTATACACACGTGTACGGAATGGATATCACGCTGCGTGTCTCGCTTAACGGTCTATGTTTCAACGGCCACATGTCATAAAATGGTACGCTTTCACGGGAAAGTTTCAAATACATTGGACTCCGAACGAACTTTATTGTTTTTTTTTTGTCACATGAACTTTCTTGTTTTTTTTTTTGTTCTTTTTGGCATGAATTAACGAAAATTGGATTATGTAGCTTTTTCCGTTGTGTTTTACCCGTGTCAGTGCTCATAAATTTGTAATAATTTTTTAAATTAAATCGAATTATTCCGTGTTACTGTATTAGCATGTGAATCATATGTGATTTTTTTACATATCAATCAATATAAATGAAATCATCGGCTAAGTTTTTTTATCGTTTTCCACCAATCACATGAATTTTATATTAATAGAATGAGAATAAAATTAACAACAACATGCTTAGCTATTCAAAAGTGCTCTAGAAAACTCTAATTGAACTTAATTTAATAATTTAATCAATCGAAAATGAATAAATCATTTAAAAAATATTATAGACAATTTGAACTAAAGTTTAATTAGATAAAGTTAGTGGGTCAACCCAGTGTCAACCAACCTAACTGAAATTTGTTACAAGTCATTTTTTGGCGCATGATATATCTATCAAAGACTTCATCTCCATGTTACTCTCGGGGAATTCCATTATCCAACGCATTTAAATGGACACATAAGAAGAAAAAAAAATATTGTTGCTCTATAGTCATCGAGTTTCCTAAAATTGGTGGTAGTAGAGCATGACAAATGGGGGTGGGGTGGGGATGATTTTTATAAAAGATTTAGTGGGAACGACATGCAGCATGGAGCCCAATTGCCAAGGATGGATGCCTTGTATGGATTCATGTTGCGTAACAAAAAAAGATGGGTCTGTGACACTTGACAATGCATCTGAAGGCATCATTTAGACTCTTCCATGTGATGATGATGGATTCGATCATAAGGAACATACAATAGGGGTCCTTCACAAATAGGCCTATAAATCGAACACTAAGTCCCTCATGATTTCAAAGAGGTATAGGATCTTGAATAACCTCTCGGGTTAATATTCAATGATGACATTGTTTGCGATGTTGAGGAGCTTAATAGTCGGTATGCATTAGTTCTCTATAAAGGGTTTAACTTTAATCAAGTTGATATGACTAAATCGATCAACTCGTCAATTAGTTCAATTCAATTAGATTTTATCTGTTGGGCAAGTTAAGCAAGTTGCCTAGCATTATTAAATTTTTTTTTATTTGAGTGAATAGTATAAGTGCGTAACATATGCAAACCAACTAATGAATACCCGGCTACAAATAATAAATTTTACTTATATGGGCCAGCTTGACCAATTAGAGTGTGTTGGTTTAACCTATGATCATAAATAGAGATAAATTTAGAAAACTCAATTAGGAGGACAAAATATAAATTGTATAACTTATATTCATAAAATATTATCTAACACTGCAATTAGTACTATCTAAATCACAAGTGACATAAAACATAAAAATTTTATCAAATATTCATATAATCAAGTCAGATAATTTTTTAAAATTACATAATTCATTTAATATTGCAGCATGTCATCACAAGGATTATAAATTATATTATTAATTAATTATAGTTATAATTATATATATTATTAGAATTTGAAACAGTAAATAGCTGTATATATTCTGTTATAATTAAATTCTATCATTCTAATACACACACACATATATATATATGCAGTCAAAAAATTATAGCAGTCGCCCCAATAAATGAGAGAGAGAGAGAGAGAGAGAGAGAGAGAGAGAGAGAGAGAGAGAGGAGGCACGGGGGACGGCATTCGTTCAGACGAGAAAACAAGTCGCATTCGACGAACGATGCTGGGCCTGGCATGGCTGTCGGATCGGGACCGGCTTCCTGAGTTGACGCTGTGGTATCATCGCTACGCTCCCGTGGTTCGTGCTGAGCAGGATTGGCATCGACGGTCGTCGCTTCTGGTCGCCAGAGGGCTAGAGAGTATTCTTATTCTCCTCTTTCTTCCCTAACTTCTTCTTCAAGCTCTGTCTTGTAACGAGGTAGGAGAAATCATTTCAACCCATTTTCTAGTGTTGTTATTTCTAAAACACTCTAATTTGGGTGCTAAGATTAAAATTAATGTTAGAAAGAGTTGATTACAGTGAAATTTAGTTCGATATGGGGCAACTGAGATTGTTACTTTCCTCTTTTACTACCTGCATAGGTTACTCTACTTGGATTCTTTTGTAAATTTCTTTTTTCTAAAGTTTTGTTTGCAAGCTGTAAGTTTCTTATGCCGTATTACTTTAGTATGCATCTATAAATTTTTTCCTTTTAAGATATGGCAGATGGCCTAACAAACTTCTTTAATTACAATCTTCATCATCTAAACTTTTTTTTATATGTAAGACAAATTTTATTAGATGAAAATCTTAGACAATCTTGTATGTGAAAGCAAAATTACAATAAAAAGACAACAATCAGCAGACATTTACAATTCCAAATGAAAAAAAAAAGATACCGCTCAAAAGATACATCCAATCCTCCAAACAACGTGAAAAAACACAAGAAAACTCTATAGTAGGCCTCTCTCGGTCATCAAACACATGACCGGTTTGTCATCCAAACTTGAAGATGAATTAATCAAATGGTAAAAGGACTGCCATAGGTACATCAGGTTTTCCAGGTTCCATATTCTCCGTCTATGTGGATGGGTCATAAGTTTGATTCTTCTTATAACAATAGAATATTAGTGTGTAAAAAAAATGCTTGAAAAGATTCTGCAATATGGATCACACCAAAGGAAAAGACTCACCCAATCAATCTTTTTCCTCTCCTAACATAATTAACTACTATTTTCTTAAATTTTATAGGAAGCAAAACTCAGATCTTTATAGTCTCTTGTGTTTCTTGAAACTCCAAAGACTCACCAAATTGATCTTTGCTAACTCCTTTTGCCACATCACCTCTTGAAAGTGTTACTTTTTCTATTAGAATTCTTTTCTTTATCATCTTTCTTATTTTGTTTTGAATCTATTGAAATTTTAACGTGGAAATGGAGGATGTACTAAAAAGAATCTCTTGTAGTATGAATATCATTTTATAATTTTTGGGTTTCTAAATTTAATTTTATAGTTTTCTTTCATTTACTATTACATAACAAAATAAATATATAAATATTTGTTTGTTTATTTGTTTGGATGTGGGATGATGTTTTATACATTCAAATGATAATTATTGTTATGAATCTAGCTTAAGTGTTTGTGGTCTCGCAATGAGAAATTAAGTGCCTTAGATTTTGGACATGAGCAAAATTTGAAAGGGCTATATATTATGCTTTTATTGTGATAGTGATAACACTCCTATGCAATTTTGATTTTCATGATATTGCTCCCCTTGTATATATCATCAAATACCCTAAAATGATTTTCCTGGAATCAATATATCCACTCAGATCTGCATCATTGAAACTTTTAAACAATGGATCATGTCCCACCATAGCATAAACATATCTTCATTGTACCTCTCAGGTACTTCAGTATTTATTTTACTGGTATCCAATGTTGTTTACCTTAATTTGATAGAAATCTACTCACTACACCTACTATGTGAGTTATATCCGACTTCATATGCATCATGTCACATATTAGACTTCCAACTGATGAAACATATGGTACATCCCTCATGTACTCAACATCTTCTTTGCTTTTTAGACATTGCTCCATAGCTAGTATAGTGCTTATAGGATTAGAACTAAACTTGTCAAGCACTTTTTCTATATAATTTTTTCCTAAGATAGTCATATTTTTTCCTAAGATAGTCATACCAAGGTTGCTTCATTGGATCTATATCCTTCATCGAAAAAAATTTGCTTAAATATAACTTCAAGACTTCTATACTTATCTTATCTTGACCTACAGTTAACATAGCATCTACATAAAAAAAATAGTATCATAAAATCTCCATTTACATGCCTCTTAATGTAGACACAGTGATCTGAATCTGTGTTCAGAAATTTGTGCTTCACAACATCAAAAACTTACGATACCATAACCTTAAGCTTGTTTGAGACCATACAATCTCTTCCTGTAAACCATGTTCTTACCTTATTTCTTAAACCCAATGTTGTCTTATGTAGATCTCTTCCTTTAAATCACCGTAAAGGAAGGTAGACTTCACATCTAGTTGTTGTATCTCCAAGTCCATGCTAGCTGCCAATACCAATATAAATTGAATTGGTGGTATTTTTATCAATAGGGAAAAGATCTCCTCATAATCAATTTTCTTTCTAATTCCTATTGCCAGAGTTTACAGATCTAACACTGAGAAGAGGGAGGGGTGGAGAGTGCTACCCTTTTTCTGAAAATCGATTCAACTTCCAAAACTTCTACGATATTGATTTAGGTTTTGTGTGAAGGATTTTCTTAAATATGAACACATAAATATTTAGGCCCATCTAATATTTGGGGTGTATTCTTTTTACTTTTACTTTT
Source organism: Taxillus chinensis (assembly GCA_023512835.1). Classification (NCBI taxonomy): domain Eukaryota; kingdom Viridiplantae; phylum Streptophyta; class Magnoliopsida; order Santalales; family Loranthaceae; genus Taxillus; species Taxillus chinensis. The sequence continues at coordinate 9,773,835 of CM042091.1, forward strand.
AAATGATTGGTTGGTTGTTAGATTAGGTACAACTCCCCTATAGAATACTAAATCAAGCCTACCTAGCTAAGACGGGTATGTGTAGGTTCTTCATCTTGATTATATTTGTTAGCCATGTGATACATAACATTTTTGTTCTATAGTTATAACAATCACGGAAATGTAAATGTAAGTATAAAAAGACATAGAATCTACGTAATTCGCTCAATGTAAGCTTCTTCATGAGTAGTGAAGTTAATACCTATATTTAATTAATCCACTATAATATATTGTGAGGTTACAATCCCTGCTTATACAATACTTATGCACCTACCTCTTTGTTCTTCCTCTAGTAGTTTATCTCTTTTTCCTGATTTCTTGCCTCTAATGTGGCCTCCTAATCACTCTAGGTTATCGATAATCGCTTTGAAAAGAAATTTGTATCACTGATAGGGTTTCATGTTATTCTCTCTTTATGATATTCTCTAACCTTCTTCTTTGTGAACGAATGTGAACCAATACCATAATTCAACTGTGCAGTGCTGTCCTAGTTTTCTTTATATGCTACAATTTGTTGCCCTAGATGGTTGTTGAGAAATAGGGCTGGTTGTATGCTCCTTTAGTGATTCGCTAACAAGATTTAATCTAAGCCGCTCCTTGATATTGCCCTTATGTAGATTAATTAAAACCGTTCAACATTATTATGCTTAGTTTAATAAATGATATTTTCCGACTAAAGTTGATATGTAAAGAACTGTATTTGTGTGAGGTTGTGAAATAGTTGCTGATTGGTATTAGTAATATATAGACGGTGATATGGTCGTAGATATGAGCATTTTGATTATAATTAGGCCTTGGAGTTTTGAGCCCTGATAGGTGATTTTTGATATTTTGATGGAATTAAAGTGATTTTTGATATTAAGATAGATATTATATATTATATTGTATAATAAAGAAAATAAGAAAAGAAAAGGAAGAGGCAGAGCATACTATACCTCACATAACATACATATACACACATGCATGCATACACAACTTTGATTTTCTAGAGAGAGAGAAATCCTAAGTTGTGCCTAGAAAATTGCTTATCTCCTGCGCGCGATTAAGCTTGTTGCTTTCTTTGTTTTTATTGTGTATTCTTTGTGTTCTAGTGAGAGAGAATTTCTTTTATTGTAAAAGAGGTTTCACTATGTATTCATTGTAATATCGGATTGAGTATTTAGACTGTTGATAATTAATCTTTGTAAATACTTGTCATTCTTTAATACAAGTATAAAGTTTCACGAACTCTGATTGCCTCCCACACTTTCTTTTTATTGCAATTAAGAGTTCTAAATGTCTAATTTTCTCCAAATTTTAAAGGAGATCTCCTCTCTTCTAGATCCTCATCAAGACCTAATAGTGATTGTATACCTGATTGTACTGCATCAAGATCATACGCCTTGACACTCATGTTCATATGGGCACATCAGATTGATCAAAACACATTTTGCTTGCATTCAAAAGGCCTTTTCCTTTCTTTTCTGACAAGATTTTGGTGTTAACTACTCATACAGATTTTGACTTTCGTTGATGTTGGTCTGGCTCTACATCCATACTACAATGCCTACGACCCAAATCCAACTCAGTCTTTTTATAGCCGTGTATACTGTATCCTGAAGTCTTCTTTTGCCGGTTAAGGTACCTGCAAATCTTCTTTTGCCTGTTAAGGTCTGTGCAAATTAGACTTCCTCTATGAGTTTACTCAGATGAGATCACTCTAACCTCACACACTTTAATAACTACAAGCTGGTTAATGAACTTCAAATGTTAACTCTCTAAAGCTTTATCTTCTAACTATGATCCAATCTCTTGTTCTCTTTCTTATAAAACATAGACTACCGAACACACACATTCTGGTTGTAGACTCCTTATTACGCCATGGCATATGATGTACTGTTTGTCTTTAGTCTTATTATGCTCTATCCAGTAGATGCACTACAATGTTGTACCTTCTATCCAAATACTCTAGCACACTGAATTCTAACAACTAATATTATGACCACAGTCTTATCGGCCTTTCCCCTGATTATCGATAAGCAACCTTCAACTTCTAATACATGAATTATTTATTGTTGCTTGAGAACTATGTTCTTCTTTGATATTATTACTTGCTTTATGTCACCCACACCTTCAAGATTTACAATGATACAATCTCCCCTGTTGTGTGATATATCATTCAACTATAATGTGTGACTGCAACTCACACTCTCCCATGAAACTCAAGTACATTGTGTGACAAAAATTATAACCAACTATAAAAACTAGGACTATTAATCTGGCTTTGTATCTCAAGTTTGTCGATTTCACTTCAGACTTAACTCTAAAGACGCATTTATGGTTGAGTTGCCTTTGGGTAGCTTAACCAATTAAGCTTCATTTTCTTATAAGGAATTTATCTCTTCTTCCATAGCCTCTACCCTTTGTGGTGCTTACTCTCTACAACTTTGTAGTAATCTTCAAGTTCTCCCCAGTCAATAATACGTACTCTCTATTAACTATTAAGAGCACTTCCAGGATGGCTGTGGTTATCATGTGAATTTTCTGTTCAAATTTGATGTTTGGATTTCGAATCTCTTATTTGGATCTCAATTTTTATTTGTAACCGTTGTTCTTAATTCCTGTTGACAATCGATGTTCTTAACTGTATTTGAATCTTTTGTTCGAATTTTCTTTTGTTCTCAGCTCCGAACATTTGGAACTGTCCAAAACTTATAGAAGTAGCCAGAACGTTTATGGCAACTTTAACCTCACTCATATACTAGTTGTTAGGGATATTCTTTGTGGATTTACCATTTGAGATCATGTCGCCAACCCAAACGAACATTAATGTAACTTACACTTCTCTTGTTTTTGCTCTCCTCATGCACATGAGTACTACAAAAGTAGTTAGGGGGCTCTCTACTTACTACAAACGTAACTCACCTACTCTTTTTTTTTCTCTCTCTCCCTCCCTCCTCCCTCCCTCCCCCCCTCAGTACCCAGCCTCACGCAGTTTACATAATAGGGTAACAACAATTATTGCATTTGAAAGTACTTAATTTGGCCTAAAAGCACAATAATGTATGCATTTATATATGTTCCGTTTGTTAAAACAGACATTAATGGAAAAGGGAGCAAGGTACATCGTGGCGCAGTGGCTGCCACCCATTGGGCGCCTCCCTGTGAGCATGCTACTGTAGATATCACCCGACAACAGGCTAGATGTTGCACAATGGCTTCCTCCAAAGGAAGCTGTTGGCGTTGCAGGAGCAGTTACAAGATGCCACCAGCGGATTACTGGAATGCGTGGCTCACTATCGTGAATATCGGCACTTCATCAAAGGACTACCAATTTAAGGAGGCATTCAAGACGCGCTGCGTCCCAGGGAAAGGGAAGCTAAACTGTGACGTGAACGTACTTTGTGGAGCAGCTGGAACCAAACCGTGTGATTATCCCTCTCAGAAGCTATGCATCATCACCTGGCCGATCTGTTCTTCAACCAGGACTTCTATAAACCGTCATACACAGAGTTCATCAGGAGGAAGAAACGCATGCTTAATAAGTTCATCAGGAGGAAGAAACCGCCCTTCCAAATGCAAGTATGGCTCTCTGAATGCGGGTTGTTGCATACAAGGAATGTTGTGTGCGTACATAAACACATACATACATATCATCAATTCAATTTTGTAGACAATGTGCATAGATAGCGTTGGAAGAACAGGAAAATTTTATATACATATATATATATATATATACACGCGCGCGCGAAATCTATTCAATTCCAAGTTCTAGCCGATTCAAATTACAAAATAAATACAAGAGGGTTAGGATGGTGTTACATATTTATCTTGCAGTTGGTTGAAATGGACTGTGTGATTTGTCCGGGCTTTCTATTTCAAGGAAGTTTGTGAGTAAAGTTTTGCGTGAACATTGGGGTTTTGAGGCACTTGGATCCTCACTTGCTCTTTCAATCTTGGCGGCATCTTGAATTGCTAAAATGATTTCCTGCATCCTCGGCCTGGACACACCGCGCTGTTCCACGCATTGGATGGCAATTTCAGCAACCCTCCAGACAGAATCAACTTTGACCTTTTCTTCTAGTGCAGGGTCCAAAATGCTGACCACATCTCCTTTTCGGATCAAGGATCTTGCCTGCAAAGACGACAGTTACTAGGACTAGTACTGGTACGAAATTTGAATTCATCATTGTCTTTTAAAAATGGTCTGCTCATTGATAAGGCTCTTCCAATTCTTTTTTTTTTTTTTAATTAGGGCACACCACAATAATGTGTATATATTGATATATGGCCCGGATTTCAATTTTATAAAATCATTCCAATTGAAGAAATGTATGAATACCCAGTGAACAATGCTCCATTCAGGGCCATACTCTTCCATTGAGAAGGGCTTTCTGCCAGAAATCAATTCTAAAAGGACCACCCCAAAGCTGTAAACATCACTCTTTTCTGTCAACTGCATATTTCCATAGTACCTGTAGGCGCAATATCTATACTCAGGCGACTAGCATGCAGAAGGAAATCATTAATTATCCATGCACAAAGTTACTCTTACTCAGGATCAAGGTAGCCCAGTGTTCCTCGTGCCACACTGGATACTTGAGTAAAATCTTCTTTAGCTTGCCTTGATAAACCAAAATCTGACACTTTGGCCCTCATATGGTTGTCTAGAAGAATGTTGCTTGTTTTAACATCACGGTGAATGATGCTGGGGTTGCACCCGGTATGCAAGTACTCCAGGCCTGCAGATGTCACAATTTTTGAAATAGTTATTAATTCGGAAAAAAAGAAGCATGAAAATGATTAGTTCCTGATGCGACCTTTAGCTGCATCCTCTGCTATTTGAAGGCGAGCTAGCCAATCTAAAGGTTTCTGATTCACTAAACCTGCCAGCAGACTATTACGTTATGCATTTCCGCCCAACTATTTTTAGCCCAACTGATAAGATAAAAGACGAGCAGCAAAATTAATGAGTAAGCAGTTTAGAAGTAGACCATGTATGTGATCGTGCAAGGTCCCGTTGTGCATGTACTCGTAAACCAGTATCCGTCGGTATTCTTCCTCACAATATCCTATTAGAGGAACCAGATTTCTGTGATGAATTCTTGACAATAGAGCAACCTACAAGGACATTATCACTGTGAACAACATTTCAAAAAAAAAAAACTCAAATATGAGCCTTATGGGTTCTTTCAAAAAATAAAAAAGAAAAAAAGTCTGAGCCTTATGGTGATTGATTTGATTGATATTTGTTATGGGAAGAATTGTCCCACATGGCCAAAAAGAGGGAAGGAGAATAGAACCAAAGTATGTCACAACGCGAACAATACTGTGATAAGCCTTTTACTGATTTGTTTGCATTACCTCTGTAACAAATTGCTGGGTCCCATGGCTAGATGAATCAGCCATTATCTTTACTGCAATTTCTTTCCCATCTTTCAATCTACCATAGTAGACAGGCCCAAAACTTCCTTGCCCAATTTTTGTTGAAAACTTATCTGTAGCTTCTTCTAGTTTGGAGAAGGGCATATAATAAGCCACACCCTCATCTAACAAATTTCTTCCCCGTACAGTTTGATAGCCGATTGAAGGCTTCGTGTTAATAAGTGAAGACTCACCTGAGTTTTGGTTACAGAATACTGGATATGAATGGGATATAAAGTGACATACTTTTAAAGAGGAATTGTTGGAGGTAAAATACCTTTGTCATCGCTCTTCTGAATAGCTGCTGCCTTTCTTCGGAGATTATGCAATAGTAATACCAATATCAGAACAAGAACTGCAACTACAACCAAACCTCCAAATATAAACTTAAAATGTTTATTGTGCTTTGCTCCTTTTGTCAGATCAGGATTTCCTTCATAGCTGAAGTAAAATTATTATTAGTTAGCAAAATATATGCGCCAAACTATGGAGGAACATCCTACTATAAAACTTAAGTGCTCCTTGAACTTTACACCCTTTGTGCAGTCAGGATTTCGTTCATGGCTCTAGTTGAATTATCTTATCTGTTTTCAAAATCTGTGCACGGAATAATTGTTATGCCTACAAAGTATCTATATCTATATCTCTACGCACACTAAACATGTAATATTTATTACATGCCCACAATGTATATTTTTACAACACAACACATTGCTATACAAAAATATAATGAACATGCTGCAGAGATAAGAAGCATATATACTCACAAAAGATGTACTTTTCTAGTCAACAGTGCCGAAGGTATTTCCCCACTAAAAGAGTTGTTCTGCACATACCTGCCACGTTAAAACTTTAATATGACTGCATGCATTAGGAAAAGCATGACTAATAGTACTGAGATGACCCAATAGCTTCTTTTTTTGAATTCTAAATATGCAATTTTTAACACAATTCAATGATCGAGCAAGAGACACCAAGATTATTACATACAGCTCATGTAAGCTTGGCAAGCTGCCAAGGTCAGTAGGTAAAGGACCCGTCAATTTGTTGTTCTCTAAATGCCTGCATGTCCAAAAAGAAGGCAGGTATTACTTGAAAAACAACAAATTATATATAATATAATACAATACAATACAATATAATTGGTACTAATTTGATATTAGAAAAACAAGTGTTAGAATTTACACTATTTTTAAATTGATAAGGTCATTGATGTCGGGGAGGGGTCCAGTGAGAGAGTTTCCATCCAACCACCTAAGATAAGTGAAAATTTATGCATATAATTGCAAGCCGGAAATAAGAAAAATATTCAAGCTTCATTAAGAAATAAGAGGAATAGGAATACATACAACTCTGTCAAACCCTCCATCTTGTTCAGTTCAGATGGGATTGTACCTTGCAGTCTTTTTCCCGAAAGAGCACTGTTGCAAATGTTAGCGGAGAACATTTTTATTATAATTCGGATTTGTTTCCTGACTATAAGAATCTGTTTTTATGCTTACCATATATATGACAATGCAATATGAGGCTCATTAATGCGTTAAACACAATTTACTAATGATTATATTCTTTCCGGCAGTTAGAGACCCTCTGATTCTAAAATAACTGTGCATTTCCAGCAAAGATATATGAAGTTACATTTTGGTAATTCTCGGCGGGGTTGTGCTGCTGCAAGTCACCCATTCCCATTGAACTGGGATGCAGGGATCACCTTCTTCATTTGTCCAACCACTGTCAGCAGCCATGACCCGAAATGCATCGAGCACAGTCACTTCAAAACCACTCACTTATTAGCATGAACCAAGCGTAACACTATCTAAATACTTCTAATATACACTTCTCTCGTGTGACTCATAGCTGACTTACCATCTTGATTGTCCGTCTTGGGGCCAATCCGTACGTACTTACTGATTTCAATTGCATTCAAGAGTGGACCTCGTGTGGAATCCGGGGTCTTCACAAATGAGAAAGACAACACAAAATCTAAGGTCACGTTCATGTAGCTGGGTTCATAAAGGGTGTAGCTCCCATTAGTATTCTCAGCTATATTGACCACGGCGTTGCTGTAATCTGGCATATAAGGCTGCAACATCTTGAATTTTCGGCTATCATTCCCGCCCAAGTCCTCGATTTCCGCGAAGTACGCATAGGCTCGGGCATTGGCAGGAAAGTCCTCTAAGTTCAATCTGTAGGTGAGCTTCCCTTGCGTGCCAACAACTGCGGTCTGCATCACCATAATGGGTGGGTATTCCCTTGTTCTTACATCAATAATTTTTGAAGTACTGATTCTCTCAGTGCCGGGAGCCATGCCAACCAGATAATTAGGCCTTCTTACAAGGTCTGATTCCCATATCCGATCATAAGGATCATCTGGGTACCTGATGTGTGTGGGTGTGTGTGTGTTAGCTAACTATGAAAAATTTATTCAAATGCAGAAGTGAAGATCGAGGGAGCAACAACTTGCCTAACGTCATCCGGGCTGGAGGCACCAAAATTGACCCTGGCAGCCACCTTCAACCAATAGGCATCTTCATAATCCGTGGCGTACATGGACAGATTCAGAGGCCGGAGCTCCAGAGTGGAGATGAATGGAGCCCCCGTGGTGGCGCAGCAAAGACACACGGCCACCGAGTCCGCTTGCGCCCTGATGATCATCTCCTTCACATACACTCGCGCGGCGTCATACACCGTCACGGTCGCCCACTTTGTGGCGTCCAGAAACAGCAGAAAGCTCGGGTACGCATCCTCGTCCTGGGAGCTGCCGTACAGGAACGTGGCGCGCACCAGATAGCGCCTCCTCTGCTCCGTGCTCAGCGTGTAGCAGTGCTTCTTGCTGCTGTCTACGGGGAAGTCCCGCCGGCTCCGGTACTGCACCCCTCGCAAGCCGGTGGAGTTGTCGAGCTGGACCGGTGCCCCTTCGCTGATGATTCCAGCCGCGTCCGTCGTCCATACTAGGCCGGTCACTGGGTCCGTGTAGTTGCCGCTGGCGGCCCCGCAGTCTATGCTGACGAACTCTGCAAAAATGGTTTTTAAATTTTGGTTTTGCCATGAAATCTAACGGGTCGCGGGAAATTTCTACGGGGACACTCCATCCCATAAAACAAAAAAAAAACAAAAAATGCACACATGACATACACACACACACACACATACCTGTGAGTTGGCAAACAAAAGATGAAATCAAACACATAAATAGAAGCAGGGGGAGGAGCAGCAAGGGATGGAGAAATGGGTCGCCCATATTTGAAGACGATAGATAATTGAAGAACCCAACTCCCCTGCTCTACACCGTAGCTTCTAGTTAGTTAGCCTCTACACCTTTTCATTTACATGCAATTACAGACAACAAATTTTTAAAAAACCGTGTCTGTTCAACCTCAACATCACACCCGGCGTATAATTAAATCAGTCACTTGGGGTGGGCTCTAGTGCATTAAAGCAAAGATGTGCCTTTCATTTCATTAGCTTTTCCTTTTTTTCTCGTTACAGTCATAGAGAACAAGAATCTGCTTTGATTTCGCTGTTAATACCATAGAGAAGAAAGACAAAAAAAAAACGAAAAAAAGATCGATGAGTAAATGGCTTCTGGGCCAGCCAGTGTCACTGTGTCAGTGGTAGTGGGCTGAACCACGTCACGTGGCAACGGCCGTAGAAAGCCATGCATGGTTAGTTTCTCTTCTTAAAGGGATGCCGCTGCGCGTCTGTCCTGACATTACAGCTCCAACCTTTTAAAAGTTGCGGCAGGGATATGTCTTTTGACAAAGTTAAGGTGGTTCCCACCTCTGCGGTTCACTGGTTACTGTCCTTTTTAATGTGTGAGGGACCCTCACCCTCCTCATGTGCTTTCCTTGCTTGCTTTCACAATTCCCACGTATGTGCCCCGCCTTTTTCACCCATATTTTAATAAAGGAAAATGCTTTTTAACTTCCCGGCTAAGTAAGGTTAGCATATGATTGAATAATATATTATTATATAATATATATTTAAAAACTGCATTGTAATATTAGTATCATTGAATTATAAAAATTTATTAAATTTTCGTAATAACTTTTTAAAATCACATTACAATAACATATTCATCACAAATATATACTTTAAAATAATAAATTATATTATTAATTAATTCTAATTAATATTACATATAATATATATAATTACAAATTTACAAATTTAATATACGTGCATATATATATATATATATATATATTATAATTTGTTTCTAAAATTTTGAGGAATCATGGCCCCAAACCGGTCTTTCGTAAGTAGTGTGCAAAGCTATAATAGGAAATAAATAAAATAAAATTAATAGTAGTGTTTGATTATTATGATATAATATAGGAGCAATAAAATATTATCATTACTCTTAATATAATATTAAGAGTAATGATAATATTTCATTAGTTCGGATCGATCAAGGTAAGACATGACTAAATCATTAAGCTAATAAAATGATGACATATCAGGTATTAGAAAAAGCTTGCAAATAAACTTCATCATGATATAATCATACCCATACCCGTTCAAACATAACTATGTCTCTGTCAATTTAATTATTATTACTACTATTAGAATTTATTTTTTTACGAAAATGTAAACGTTGGAAGAAGTCGCCACCACACGTACCATGCGGTTCGGAATTCGGATGGACGGGCCACGTGATGGTTGTTAGCTCGAGTCACCCGCTTTCATCGAAATTGTGAGTTGACTTTATAGTTATAGGCCTTGTCTTACTTGGGAACGAGGAGGGGAAAAATAGTAGGGAAAATGTAGTAGAATCTTGGCCCGTATGAAGCAGCCCAGTTTGGTTTGTCTTAGGTTTGGGCCAAAACGAGGACACCAATGTATTGAGGAACCAAACTTTTATATATATATATATATATATAGGAATCCTAGATCAGTGTTTCATGCTGGTGAAAGATGAGGCCTGTGAAGATCATTTCTGAACTAATATTGACGCAGAGGCATCTCAGCTCAATGGTGGGCAATTGTGGGGCACTTGTAGCTTTGCTTTTGGGCCGCAGGAAAGGCGCTATCGATCATTCAAGGCAGAGGAGACTGATTAGAAGAAGAACCAGCAGTATGTCGGCTGTCACTTTTAGCTGAACGCTCACGGGCCATGATAATTCACTAATTTCACGCCAATGTTTAATTTACCAATTTTGGGCCCATGATAATTTAATTTTAAAAATTTCAAAGTCAAATAAAGTCATTGAGAGTATCAGGTGCAACCTCTTTAAATTTTTAGCTAAATTTATCGACATGAAACAATATGAGCCACAAATTATACTCGAGATCTGTGTTTTCAATACAAACTTTATTAAAACCCAAACATCGAGACACCAACTATCTAAAATTGGTTAAATTTAAATAGCCGGTGCTTCGATGTTTGGATTTTAATAAAGTTTGTATTTAAAATACAAATCTCGAGAATAATTTGTGGCTCTATTGTTCCATATAAGCAAATTTAACTAAAAATTTGAAGAGGCTGCACCTCATGCTCTGACGAGGTTAAAATAACTCCTTGAGACAACCCCTTTGAGTCCTTAGAACAAAGGCTGAACTAAGTCGAACTTAATCGTAAAATATTCGAATGTGCGCGCATCACTATTTATTAACGAATCAAATTAAATATGAGCATTAAAATATAATATTCATGAATTGTTTCTAAAATATTACTATATTGTTCATAAACATTTACGAATACAATAAAAAAATTCTAAAAAGCTGAAGAAAAAAAAATACACACCCTGTAAACTTATCCCAAAAAATATAATTAATTAATTATTAAGTTGTTATTTTTATTTAATATGTTTAAATAATTATTATACTTAATTCATAAAATATTATAATATTATTATAATAAATAAAATGTATTTTTTATTTACTAATATAAAAGTATATACTTATTAAATTATATTTAATAAAAAAACTTATATATTAATTGCTTTATTAATTTCTCGTTCACGAATACGAATAATATTCTCAAACTATTCATGAATACTTGTCTAAGAACATTCACAAATATGTTCGTGAGTATAACTATAACGTTTTTAAATTCAAAACTTTCAGACTGGGTGCATAATTAGAATTTAAATATATAAATTTGATATAAATTTAAATCTATTAATTATTTCATCAAACAAATGGTTAATTATTATAAATTTTAATTCAAGATCTTTAAGATTTAGGGGTATAAAAAATAAGTGTTCATAATACATTATCACATAAAAAAGTACACGATCTATCAAACTTAATAAAATTTTAATTTTAATTTAAAAGACATTCACATATCTATATATTACAATTTAAATTTTATAAAATATTATTAATATTTACTATTAAATTAAATAACAATATAATTATTAGCTTTTAATATTTTTATCATATATATAATATTTTCCAAATAATTAATAAATAAACATTTAATTTTATTATATTTTTATATGTATTTACTTTTCATAAAATAAAATATTATTTATTAATTATTATCAAATAATATGGTATTGTATGACCGCATTCAACTTATTTCATATTTTACAATAATGCTCCTTAAACTCTCTCTATTATTTTTATTCCTAAAATTCTCTACCAGAAAGCCCTGCCAGAATTGTAGAATGGTAGAATTCATTGAATAATTTTGAAAATATTTATTTATTATGAATATTATATAGATATAATATATTTAAAATGAACGAATGATTTTTTTTATATAAAAATAAATAAATAAGTCAAGAAGGATAAAATGGGAAGAATAAACCCTTACTCATGACACGCGTGGAACCTTTATAATGATAGCAAGAGGGGAAAGCATGCTGACCCACGTAGGATGCAAATGGATTTGGTTCAGGCTGGGTAACATCGGATTTGATATAACTCTGTTGGACTTTTTGTTTTTGTTTTTACTCGGATGAGTAATCTTATATTAAAAATATTACAATTAATTTATTTATAATTCATTATCAAAATATAAATATTTCTAGAATACAGAAAATATTTTTAGAGGGTAATAAAATTCATAGCAAAGTTGGATTCGGATATGAATTTATTGTTATATTTCTAATTAGGAATTAATATTCATGCAAGACAAAAAAAAATATTGCATGTCCTATGATACTAAATGTTAAATTTACTTTTTTATTATTTAAATTAAAATTGTATTTAACTGTAATATTACCATAGAAAAAAATTAGTATAGTAATAATAAAATCTAATATAAATTGTTAAAAATAAATATAATGATTCAAATTAAATATTACACCGCCATGTACTAAACCAAAATTAAAATCCAAATTAGAATTAAAAATTTTTACTCAGTTACGATACTTGGTAATGTGCTATTATCTTACCGCTCAATAGTGGCTTTTGACAAAAAAAAAAAAAAAAAGGCTCGGATCAATGCGTCAATGTCATTCGTTCGTACTGCACATGGACGCCATTTGATATTTTAATATAGTTAAAATTTTAAATTATTCTAGTAATGCACCCTAACCTTTAATCAGATTAATTTATGCCACCAAGTGATGTCCAATTAATTAATAATTAATTAGCATAATATGCCGATTTTCGATTAGTCAAAATCACAAGATAATTTGATATGTCTCTTTTATATTTTATTTGTTGGCGTCAACATTTAAAATTTCAAAAATACTTTTTGTAATTTTATCGTGCAAGTCTCGCGGATTATTTGTGATGACACTCTTAATATAATATAATATAATTTGTAATATTATGTCATCACATCGATCGATAATATGCAAAACTTATATGGTGAAATTATATGTAACAATACATAAATTTAGCTTCTAATAAGTGACTGGTAACAAACCTATGTTATCTAAGTAACATTTGTAATATCAATAACAATTTATATATAATGCAGAATATAACTCACTGGATTATTAATTTTATAATCAGTACCGATTCGTTTGGTGTCTTAAATTAATGGATATATGTTAAACAGGTATATCATTACTTCAGTAATATATATACATCGATTAGTTGTATTCACTTAGAAGAATAAACAAACATCCGAAACAGTTGGTGTACTTGTTTTTTGTTTTACTAATATATATACATATATTCATTTTTAATTTGGGAGTAAACCAGCTAAACAGTTCAAAAACTTACTATCAAATTACTGATGGTAAAATTGAGGCACCCCTTTTGTTCCACTCACGTATAAAGTTTTAAAATAAATCACACCTGACACAGTTGACATTGCTTTTCTGCTTTTACGGCATAATCAATAAAATTTATTTGTTATTTTTTTAAAAAGTACTTATAATTTTTTTATTTTTAATGATAAAAAACAGAAACAGGAAGTTATTTTTAAAAATTATTTTTCTGAAAAGTAATTTTAAAATTTATAAAAATTAAGAATATTTGTTTTTTAAAGTCTTCACAATATTTTTTTAAATTTACGAACTACTTATGACTTACTTTTTATAATTTTTGATATGTATTATTTAAAAAAATATGACTATTTTTTAAACAATAAATTCAATAAAATTTAAATTATTTATGAATAACAAAAATTTATATGAACTCATAATTTTAAAAAATATTTTTTCGAAAAAAATACCGGTTTATAAAACACACTTTTAACTACTTATTTTTATAATAATTTTATTTTTTTTAATACAACTAAAATCAGCTTTTATTAAAAGTACATTATTATTAAACTAGAATAATATTAAAATTCAATCCGAAATGCCTACTTTTCCCACATTCCTACTACTCACATATCCAATTACAAAGTGTTGACAGCTAAGACAGATTTCTATTATAAAATTAATTTCAGGGACACGGTCTAATCATGCGGGTAGTATTTTGTTATGATATGAGATCCCAGGCTTTTGTTTTCCCCGTGTTTTATGGATTCATCCATTTCTTTGTTCTGGTCTCGAGAACATCAATTATACAATAGCTAATATATGTCAAGTCGTGTTTGATTTGTTGATTACGTTGTCTTACTGAATTTTATTGTAAATGTCTCATAAACCATGTAAAATTGAGTGAAACAACATATGAAGTCCAAATGAAATGCGTACGGGAAAAAATGGTAAGGATTGATAAAAATATTACAATGAAAACAGAAGTATCAAAAAAAAAAAATGTGGGTATACATATATACTTGCTGCCTGCACACATGCTGTTGATGTGATTTTTTGAACTATTTAATTAATCTTAAAAGTATTTTAAAAAATATTTGTATACAAGTAAATTTTAAATTATATAACTACTATTCTAATGAAAATAAGGTTGGTTTCATATTAAGCCATCTTTAACAATAAATAAATTAAAATGATCTAATTAAGATTTAAAATAAAATTTAATGATATAATTATCATGATAGATACAAAACTGTTATTTTTACTTTGAGAATTATAAAAATAATCAAATTAAAAATAATAAACTCTATATATAGGGTTATGGTTCTCATATTATATAATAACTTATTGAGAATTATGTTTGTAAGATCGCACTAATTAAGAAGACTACATGATCATAATCCGTTGATCAAACTATTTAAGTACTATTATAATTTAATGTTTCTGATTGAACAATCATTGGACAGATAAAAATTCTGTATCAATTAATTTATATTAGTTTTATATACGAATTATTACAAGAATAATATTAAAAAAATGCATCAATTGCCTTTGCTTAAATAATAGTAATAATGTATGCTACTAAAAATGATGTAATTATTTTGTATGGATATACATAAAAAATAAAATACATAAAATTAATATTCAATATAAAAGTTCATATTGAATATGAATCTTATAGATTGTAAATTTGAGATATATTTTTTATAGTAATAAAATAATAATTATATTAATATTAGCTAGTGTGTATATATACATATTAATTGATAAGATATGATAGAAAGAAAATAAGAGAAGGGGGAGGCAAAAGTAGTATTAAAAAAAAGTCTCCCCCTAATTATAAAAGAAAAACCATTAATAATGAACGAAGCATCAACGAGTCAAAGGGAAAGAATAATCTATGAGCTCTTTGATACGTGTTTTCGTTTTATAATTAAAAATCTTAATTTTAAAAATAAATAATGTATTTTTTTAAAATCAGTTCCCATCAATATTAGTAAAAAATAAAATATGAGAGGTTCAAACAAGTAGGAAATAGAAAAAACTTTTAAAAAATTTAATTGAATCCGAAAAAATAAATTTAAAAATAGAAAACAGTTGAAATTTATTTTCAAAAATATCTACTTTATTTAAATTAGCATTTGAATAAAGTAGTAATTTATTTTTTTAAAAAAAATATACCATCGCTCAAAAATTATTTTTGAAAATAAAATCATGTTCCACCTTCTAAGTTTTGTGTGAAGATAACGATATTTTTTAGACCGATTTTAAAATATTGATTTGCAGAATAAAAAAATATCTCAAAATATTTTATACTCTTAATAAGAAAATTACAACGTATATGGCTCTAAAGCGCATTACAACAACTAACAACTATATAAGAACATTAAAAAAAACAACCTAAAAATTACAGCAGAAATTTTATAGTAAAATTGTTTAACTGCTGGAGACTCAAAGCCCCTCACTACCTCGAAGAATCTACAAACTCTTACTGCCTTAAAGACTTGAAGAACTCTCATTGCTTCGAAAACTATCACTGCCTCGAAGATTTGAAGAACTCTCTCTGCCTTGAAGAACTCTCACCACCGAAGACTTGCAGTTGCAGACTCTCACAGTCTCACTGCCTCGAAGAATAAGGATAGTAATGTTCTTTTTCAAAACTTTTAATTGGTTTGTGTTATATGGTAATCTACTTCTGTAAATAATTGCAAGCAGTTATTCCTTCATTATGAATATGGGACCCAGAGGAACACCAACGTTGATGAAACACCAAGAAGAGAGTGGTTTTAAATATACATTAAAACTATATAGGCAATAAGATGAACTCCAGACTCCTGAGTCGTGAGGCGTCAAAAAGGAGGGCACAGAATAAGGGTAAAAAAAAAGCAGTAGAATTCTCACTTTGAATAAATTAATTAAAAGCAAGAAGCCCACTAAACAGAAGTTGCATGGGGTTCATCCTCTCATTTTGACTGTAAGCAATAATGCTTTGTCCTGTCCTTAATTAAATAATTAAATCCCCTACTAATAAACATAAAGTATACTTAATACGTGCGAGTGGGCATTTTCTTTTAGGCCAATATTATGGGCTTCTTTGAATGGCCCCTCTCTAGTCTCTACCCACTCTTTTAAAAGTATAGACTAATAAACAAATGCTTCAAAACCTGATAACCATATAAGATGCTTAACAGTACATAAAATATGGTGGAGTTAGTGTGAATTATTGGCCATCCACCTTACAAATGGCTTCCACAATCATATATTAATATATTATTTTAAATTTCCTTAATTTATTATTTGGAAACACTTATAAAAAAATCAGCCTACAAAAAAAAGAAGAAGAAGGGTGAACATAGCTTAAAATATTGAGAATCTGTTCAATGTGAATAAAAGTTAGTAAGTTATAAATGAGATTTAACAGAATAAGTACTTAATATGATTTTATTTGTCTGTCAAGTAAGAAATATGAATTTTCTTTTTCCCCTTTACCTTATTTTTTTTTTTTTTATATTTAAAACATACCAAAAAATCAAAAACAAAAACAAAAACCTGAAAGACAATAGCTAACGTATGCAGCGAGCGAAATGGGGCCGTTAGCCAAAGCCCCAGTAAGGCAATTAACCAATATTCGGTGTCCACCGGTTCTCTTAAGAGAGCAGTCTCCACTCTCTCTGGTTTGTCCACTCTCTCTCTCTCTCTGGCTCGCTCGTTCCTCGTGATGGAGAATGGCTTGTCGTCTCCAAGACCCGACTCGTTCCCGGCCGGTCTCCGGGTCCTCGTCGTGGACGACGACCTCACCTGGCTCAAAATCCTAGAGAGGATGCTTAAAAAGTGTTCCTACGATGGTTCGTTGTCCTATTTTCTGTTTGTTTGTTTGGTGTTTTTTTTTTTTTTTGCATTGCAGAGGTCGTAGGAAAATCTATTCTTAGTGTCGGGTGACTGGTGATTTGAGGTGCAAGGATCGCCTCCTTCTATTCTGCTGAATTTGTCTCTCTGTTTCGTGACCCAACTTTGTTTTGGGTTCAGATTTGTGCCGGACGGTTTGGGTTTTTAGCTACGGTCCTTGGAAAAATTATATAAGCTTTTGAATCCTAATTGTTCGTTTAGTTTAGTTTAGTTTTTTTTAATAACATATGCAAAACTAGCAAACAAACCAAATTTGTTTTTCTTTAATTAATAATAGGAAATTTATGTTTCCAAGAAAGAGCTTAATTACAAGTTTTATTATACTTGCTGGCATGGCCTTCTAATCATATAGCTGATAGATGAAAAATGATCTGTGAAAAAAGAAGGGAGGGGAGAGGGTTGGTGTCCAGTATAGTATTTAATTTTGTTTATTGGAATGAATGAACAATCTATTCAAGCATAGAATTTATGCTTTCTTGACTACTTTTGACTTTTTCATTATCCTAATTTTCTCCTTTATATTGAATTGATTCATTCAGTCTACTTAGTTACCTTTTTGACTTAGATTTTCCATGATTTTTTTGGGGGGGTTTTGGCCATTTCGGGTTTGGTTTATCTAGCTTAGTTGAATGCCTAGAGCAATACACTCGGGGTTGAGAAGTTGTCCAAGTCATAGTGGCACTCAGCTCCTTAGTTTATGTGACTACTGAATGGAGCTGATAATTAGAAAAACCGCTTATAAACAAGCAAGGCGCTTTGGTTTAGACATCGTCTCGTGGAGTGACTATTTAGATAGGTTTCATAGTCATTAATCACCCAATATGAGGATTCTAAACAAGTATCACGTGTTATGTCACACTTTAAAAAAAAATATATTTCTTATCCAGCGTATATATTCTCTGATATCCTTTGATAATATGCCTTATTATTAAGGAATGCTGACCTTTAATTATGCCGCTGAATAGCTTGTATTGAGTTTGTTGAGTTTTTTCTATGGCATTGATCACTGAATGAATGCAGCTTGACAGTTTCCTTGCTTCAACACTTACTTTCACTGTGATCCTGATCTGATCTCAGATTTCTAGTCCTTTGATACTTGCTGTTGGTTTTTTGTGCATTTCAGTGACGACTTGTAATTTAGCGAGAGATGCTTTGCGCTTGCTTCGTGAAAAGAAAGATGGGTTTGACATTGTAATCAGCGATGTTAACATGCCCGATATGGATGGTTTTAAGCTTCTGGAGCGTGTTGGACTTGAGATGGATCTTCCTGTCATCAGTCAGTTTTAAAACTTTTAAGTTTTGAAGCTCCTTTGCTTTGAAATTCAGTTACATTCCCCATGAAATTCACATTCCTCATGAACATGTGCAGTGATGTCTGTTGATGGAGAAACAGCCAGGGTAATGAAAGGCGTCCAACATGGGGCTTGTGATTATCTTCTTAAGCCCATAAGAATGAAAGAACTTCGCAATATATGGCAACATGTTTTCAGAAAGAAGATTCATGAGGTGAGGGATTTTGAAAGTCATGACAGCATCGAAGATATACATTTAATGGGAAATGGGTTGGACCCATCTGATGATGGATACTTTGTAAAAGGAGCTGATATGAATTCTGTCAAGAAAAGAAGAGGTGTTGATCACAAACATGAAGACAGAGACTTTGGTGATCCTACTTTTGTGAAGAAAGCTAGAGTGGTCTGGTCTCTTGATCTTCATCAGAAGTTTGTCAAAGCGGTGAACCAGATCGGATTTGACAGTAAATATCACAAGAACCTCCTCATCCTCTGCTTTTAGTCATTGCTTTGCTAATATAATCTAGATTTGGGAACTTCTCTTTCACTCTTTCCCCAAATGGCAACAATATATATCTGTACATGTGATATTCAATCATCATATTCTCAAGCTTATCTATGATGCGTTGATCTTTTATCTTGCTTGCAGAGGTTGGTCCCAAGAAAATACTCGACCTCATGAACGTACCATGGCTGACAAGGGAAAATGTCGCTAGCCACCTCCAGGTCTGCTTCTGATATTTTGGTATCAGATCGATTTTTAATGAAGTGTAACTTTCATTCCAGTATAACTTGATTACGTTGATGGCAGGAAAATGTTTCATTTAACAACTGCTTTCCCCAAAGCCATTAAAAAAAAACTGTTCCTACTAAAATTTCAGAGTCCACGGGTATATCAGCGTAATAAAAGCATTTGCTTACCTATCTGAAAAATGACTAAAAAGTAGCTGCTAGTATGCACTGTCGTGATGGCCTCACCTTGTAACAATTGGGAATCTCACTGTAAACTGTCTTTCTGCAGAAATATCGCCTCTACTTGGACAGATTACAGAAAGAAAATGGTCAAAAAGCTTCTTCCAGTGGATTGAATCATTCAGATTTTTCTTCAAATGATTCTGCTCAAAGTTTTGGTGTTCAAAAATCAAGTACGATGCTCCAGAATGATGTTGTTAGTAGCAGCAATGTATTTGTCAAAAATCAGAACTATAAGCTCTATGAAAGCAAGGTTTCTGGCATCACTTCAGGCCCATTGACAGAACCCAAAAAAGCAGCTGATGGTGATCTTCCAAATTTTCATGCTTCCAGCAATTCAGAGATGAGTATTGATCATTCTTTTGGATTAGTGGAACCAGATGTAAACTATATTGCAGTTGGTTCTAGCTCCCAGAACTCCAGCAAGGGAAAAGTTCCAAAAATGCAGTTCAAACACAAGAAACAACCACCCCTGAAGTTAGAAGATGGCCTCAGCAATGTAGCATTGCGGGTTCAACAAAACCATCTCCACCTTAATCACCTGCAACCTGCTCCATCCAAAAGTCATGAACCTTCTTTAAGCACAGCAACAGATGAAGGCCGGCCCTCTATGATTAAGAAAATGTATGCCAGGACCAAAAACATTTTTTCCAGTGAGGTTACTTCAACTGGAGGTACAACTCAAGCTTCTGAACCTATTTCAACTTCGGCACTGAACATGAGAAACTCTGGTTTCTGTAAGGGTGGCATAAATGACTTAGAACTACTTCCAAAAGACCTACTGTCAAGAAGTGATTCGGGCTTTGCATCATTGGACGAAAGCTTGCCAACTTGCTGGCTTCAAGGTGATTGTAGCACTATGAATCGTGGGCTTGAAAACATAGAGTTTTTGGACTATTATGATCCAGGGCTCTTATCTGGAGGCCAGTTACATCATGATGGTTCAGCAGTAGATATTGGATATCTCTATGACACGATAGAATATCCAGTAGCTGAACAGGGTCTGTTCCTAGCCTAACTTTGCCCCCATTTTCATATATTGGTATAGATGATTGATCTTTAAGGCTGTTTTCTGACAACTTGGATTGGGATTTATATTCTCAATCTTTGTAGACATGTACAAAAGGAGTGGTGACAGACCTGCGTTCATAATGTCTGTTGTTAGTTTATGTAAATTTTTAAATATCAATGCACTATATGTCAATAATTATTCAATAATTATTAACTCTGCAAATTTTTGTAAACGAGGGAAAGTGCTTTCCTCGAAGGAGTTGATGAGCATCTGCACTAATCGAATTGCTTGCCAGCTGAACTAATCGAATGGCTTGCCGTCTGCACTAATCGAATTCCGTGAATTTTTCAATAATTATAGCCTTACTAATTTCTGTAAACAAGGGAAACTGCTTTGAAGGAGTTGGATGAGCATCTGCACTAAAATCCAATTGCTTGCCAGCTGCTTACTAATTACAAGAAGAAAAAAAGCAACAAAGAGTTCAATGCATGCCAAGCGACTCATTCCTGGGGTATACAATGCTTGCCATCTGCTTACTATTTACAAGAAGAAAAAACAACAGAGTTCATCAAGGCATGCCAAGCGACTCATTCCTGGGGTATACAATGCTTGGTTAATGGTGTTTCTATTAAGGTCATAAGTTTCTAACACGTTTAATTTTAATCCATACGTTACAGTTACAGAATTGTATTTACTGTACGTTGCCAGATCAAAACCCCATCACTTGGGGAAAGTCACCACCGGATATTTGGAGAGGCATTCTCTTGCAGGTTGCTGTTCTTCAGTAGCGAGCCTGAAGTGGCTGTGTTAAGCGTTCCATGAGCAAGCTCGGAGTCATGCGCCTTCCCTAAAGATTTCTTACAAGGCTGGGCATTGCTGTTTTGGACCGTGATGGAATTTGACTTCCTTTCAAGTTCTGGTGATCTTGTTCTAGTGGGTTGGATCTGCGAGGCATATAATCATCACACCTTAATCAGAAAGATATCAATGTGAAAAGCAAGTCGCATCAAAACCACCTTCTTTGTCTACCCAAATTCCACAAATGAAGAAACGGTAAAAGTAGTAACCCAGTAAGAGGGTTTAAACAAAGAGAGAAAATTAACTTGTACAATCCCCTACTCAAATCCATCAAACCCAGAAAGAAGATGAAAAAAAAAAGAGAATGGGGATAATACAAATTAAACTGACTGAATTCACATATTTAGTCGTGTGAATGTAAGGTTCACACAGACAGCATCCAAATTCCAAATTAAAGACAAAGTAATTTTCCACAAATAAAAAAATCCAGAATCTCATATAGTTTAACTAGGAAATGCAAATCTTGATACCTTCATGTGATCAACTGGTTGTCCTGTAATGTAACGAGAAGCAGTTGGTGATTTTAATGTTGATACACTACTCCACCGTAGTTGGTGCTGAGAATCAGTTGGTGATTTTAATGTTGATACCTTCTTCACGTGATCGACTGGTTGTCCTGTAATGTAATGAGAATCAGTTGGTGATTTTAATGTTGATGCACTGCTCCACCGCTGCTTCATGGGGTCAGTTTCTGCTTTCCCCTGCAACAAACCAAAATTCATGATCAATTTCACAAAGTTTTTTTTTTTTTTTGGATTTCACAGTGTTACTAATTTCACAAAGGAATCTATTGGGTCACTGTAAGATCGAAATTTACGCAAGCAACTTGCGAATGCTTCAAAAATATATTGCATTTGGTAAATTTAGTATTTACAGAAATTAAGTTGCCAAATATGAGGATATAACCTTAGGTTTCCGTTGAAATGCTTTTTCTGCCTCCATTCTGCTCTTCTCCTCAAGCTTCTCAAAGAACTATATATGAAACATGAAAGAGTTAATGGGCATGTATGAAGTGTGAAAGCAGGTAAACTAACAAAAAAAAAACGTGGGATCCAGTGTCTTGCCTCTTTACGTTTTGCCACTCTTTGCTCAGTCCTGAAGTTGAATGGAGAGCACACCGTAGGAGACCAAGATTTCTGTCCACTACCAGTAGAATTCACACGGCTGCCACATAGTTCATATAAAAATATAGCACATTGAAGATGAGATGCGGTTCATGTAGAAGCCTTGGTTTGCAAAGTCGGTGACTATTTTATGTGTAGTTATACCTTTTATTTTCAGATGGGGAGTTTATCCAAGAACGCTTTGGTATCTCAATCTTTGGAGCCTGCAGTTTGAAAATTATACAACCCAAATCAAGTGGCCATTACTAAGCCATTCTAGTGAATCAAACATTCAGTGGTATCTGCATGTGTGCAAGCAAAGTGGGAGGGGCTGCAGAAGGGAAGTACCCGGGTTGGAATTTCGACTACAGGTGGAAGCATTGTTGAACTCCTAATCTTTTGGAGACGTGGTGAATTCCTACTGGTCTCACCAGCAGGAGAAGCACAGTTAACTGACATAGGAGTTGATTTTTTCCTGTCCTCAAATTCTCTCACACCCTTCTTCGTACTGTTTGTGATTGCATTGGTTTCCTTGTTCCTCTTACAGTTCAAAGTTGCATGAGCTTCCTTATTCTGAGGAATAGGAGATGCTGGTTTAGAAGAAGATGAAAGCTTGGATGCCCTTTTGTAATCTGATGACTGTGAAGATGAAGCTACCGGTGCCGCTGCTTCTTTGCTCTTCTTCGAATCCAGAACTTCATGATCTGCAACCTCCTGTAAACATCAACAAGGATATGACACAAGAGTATGTTAACTTCTTGGGGCATGCTTTTTTCAATCTGAACCACATGCAGATCATGGGTATCAACATTTTTACACACGCGGACAGAAAACTCAACCTGAATATCTCTCTCATCAATGGCAGCGTCCTGCATCACTGGTCTGGCTTCTTCCACTACCACCGGGTCGCATTCCAAGTTCACATCCGGAGCCAAAGTTTGTTTGTCACGACTATCTTCTGTGACTTGGGTTTGAGAGGCTTCATTAGCTGCTGCCTTTGCTTCCTGGAGCAATGCCGCTGCTGCCGCAGCCTCAGCGGCCTTCTTGGCTCTAATTCGCTTGTAATGAGCTTCAAAATAGGCTTTCATTTGAGAAACCGAACCCTGCTTTGAAAACTTCTCTGCTTCCTCCAAATAGCAGTTGTGAGTGAAAGTTGACCATTTTTCCCAGGCCAAGGGCTCCGACAAGAACCTCCCAAATGTGATCGAGTCTCCTAGTGCTCGGGCGACATCCCCCTATTGTAAAAACCAAAATTTCCAACTTCATCAGTGTTTTTTTCCTGATCAAAACATTAGCATTTTTGAAAACATATGCACATAAATAAAACACCACCAAGAAACCATATATGTTTTATCCCCTTAGTGCTCGAGCGTGGTTTTCTAATATATATTCTCTGCCTACGCTTTGAAAACTAACTAAAGCAAAACCAATATATTATTCAACCAAAAAATTGTTCGACTCTCGAGAAAAAGAAAAAGAAAAATTAACCCAAGCCAAAACATGGTACATCAACAAAACCCAATTGGCGAAATGGTGATTAGATTACATGAAGACACTCACCGTACTGCCTTGATAAGAGGGGTGAGTGAATGATCGAAGAAGACAGGCCGACTGACTCATCTTTTTTTGGGTAGATAGAGAGATCACCAAAAAAGAAAAAGGAAAAACTACTGTAAGAAAAGTATTAGTTCTACGAGTAGATCGAAGCTTTTGTTAGTCACTTCTAATTGTGAGTCTCACCAATCCTGATATTGGGTCCTTTTTAATGGCTACGAAGTTGCAGATATGCAAAGGAAGCGGTTGAAGACGCTCCAGTGGTTTTTCTTCCCTCCTTTTTTGGTGATCTGAACTTTAATTGCGGGGTTTGTTGTTTTCATCTGACAAATCTGCGTTTTATTGAGAAATTCGATCGTTGTCAAGTGGGCCTGCACCCAAGACCAACACCAAACGAAGCCAACTCAAAAGGGCCGTCTCCAACGGCTACTTTTTTTTTTTCCCCCATAATTTTGATCAGTTTCCATTTTATGGGTTTTATGTTCTGTAAGGAATCTCAGTTAATGTATGAACTAATTTTAGGCTTTAGATTTGAGTTTGAATAAACCGAATACAAATGTGGCACTTGTGACCAATTATAGCAACGGCTACTTTCATTTATTAATAAACGATTATAATGCTATTACCAAACAGGAAAACTAATAAATAAAATCCCGGGTTTGTATTTTTTATAGGGTTGAAATTGCTTTTTCAGGATTTTTTTGTATCAATTGATATTAATTCACGCAAACACTCTCCTATTGAATAAAAAAAATTAAAAATTTTTAAAAAATTAATGTCATATGTCCTACGCAATTTAATTCCACATATGCAACGCAATTTTAATTATTTTGGCTCCTAGATTGTGTTTGGAAGGGCGGATAGAAATAGTATTTTCAAATCCATATGGTATTATGAAGGCCAAGTGGCGAATCGTATAAATAAAACCCATGATGGGCTTCAATTAAGAATTCCTCAATGATCAATGCAAAATAGGTGATAGTGCCCGATTTTATATATGGAGAAAATAGATTAGCACAAACCCAATCTCAAAAAACAATACATGAAAGCTTCCGGCCATGCTCAGGGACGATAGCGTAGTTATCAGGAATCAGGGACACGCATCTATAAAGAAAAAAAACAAGCACAACTGCATCAATACCATCTCAGTCTGCAACAACTGCATCCCATTTTTGAAGCCTACCCGTTTCAAGAACGCAACAACTCCATCTAGCCATGCTCAAATTTTAACCCTGGTAACAAAAAGTTGCGTCATCCTAGTTCTCATTAAAAATTTATTGCAACAAGAGGAGCTATGCAGAGATGGCAGATGAATCCAATTTACAAATCAGGTGGGGTGGAACAACTGATCAAATGCATATGATTTAGAGCCATACACCTCAGTTTTTTTTTTTTTTTTTTCATGGAACTTCCCTCTGATTACTCAGTCTCCCTCGTGTTCAAGGCTGCCATCTTCCCAAAAGATTCTTTGGCATCACCAAAGAAGTCCTTCACTTTATCGATCACCGTTTTTAGCTCACCTTGTGTTGGAAGCTGAAATTCGAATACACATTTAGAGTGAGAGAGGGAGACCCTCCAGTGTGAAGGCAAACTAGCAAGGATCTATTAACATATATGCAATTTACTACAAGGTGCATAACCTAAGCCTCAAAACAAAGTTTTAATCATATAATCTTTAAATAATGCAAGCCAAACAGACAAATTTTTTACCTCAATAACATCTGTGGTAGTAAGCGCAGCTCTCAGATTGTTATTTTCCTACACATTCAGCACACATAAATTTAGGAAGGAAAAAAGAAGTCCTTGCGTGTGCAAAGCTATACTGATAGCAGGCTGGTGGGGAAGCATATTATATCACACACATCAAATCCTGAACTCTAAAAGAGAGACTAAAGGAACATTACAACAAATTTGTAACCATATCTGAACTCGGAAGCTGATCGCAAGATACGATACTGCTTAAATGCCGATTTTTGCACCTCCTTCTCATCCTATTTAAAAGTACATATAACTTGTCAGATATAATCATGCCATTCCTATCCACAGGAAATTTTGGTGTACAAGGAAAAACAAAATGTAGAGCAAACTCAAAAGCATTATGGATGAAAATTCAGGAAGTAGAACGTTCAAGTTGATAGTGGCAATGGACTAAGATTAGCCTAATGTTTCCAAGACAGTATCTCTCAAGTCATCAACTTACTACCGACAAATAATGGTAACGGCATTCAGACTACAAATTCACTTTAAAAGAAAGCACGTATGATTCCATGAATAATACAGGACACGGAGAATTAGCAGCTAGCAGAGATGGCTGGTGAAGAGAACTCACTCTGTAAATAACTGCTGCAAGATTTCTGGCAAGTGCGTCTTTATAGATATACTTCCCCAAAAAATTATCTTTAGCAGCAACCATGATTTTCGCAGTTGTGCCCCCAGCTACTAGACTGAGTGGATACCAAAGAAACACCTATTGCGTACATAAAAGTATATTTTCTAAAGCTATTTCGCATCAAGATTTCATAAGGCGAATCAAAATACACAAAAACGTCTGTTTATTTCCGCTTATAAACACCTGTTTAAGACACCCAAAGACACTTTCTTTTCGTCGTTTACAAACACAAACCACACCAAACAAACACCCTCTGTATGTTGAGTTCAGTTTTAGAGGTGAAATCAATGCGAATGCACATTTATATAAACTAAAATCAAGATCAAATTTCAAGAACTCATTGGGTCTGATTATCATACGAACATAATATAAGGGCGCTGGACATAACCCAACTCGGAAACTAAAATTTTCTCGGGCATCATCAAAAATGTCGACAACGAAACATAAGGGGAAAAAACATGACTAACGTTGGCCATACGGATGAAGATGAGAAATCGCGGGTTGCCGTCGTCCTCGATCTTGGGCAACGGCGGCGGCGGCGGAGGGCGTTGAAACTGACGCGCCTGCATTCCGCGCTTGCCCTTGGCTTCCACCGCCAACGCTCGCCGCTGCTGGCCTCTCTGCTTAGGATTGGGAAACGTGGGAGAAGGAGAGAACAGCGAGTGCTTCGCCAGGCCCTCCCTGGGCGTTGCCGAACTCGACTTGGGCAATCGAACCACCGCGTTTAGAGACATACCCACCTCCATTACCATCAATATCAAACACCCTTCTCCTTCAATTCTTCTTCTTTTTCTTCTCTCTCCCTCCCTCTCTCCCTCTCTGTGTGTGTGTGTGTGTTTTGTGAAGTGTCTCTTCAATGTGCTTTGCTTTGTGCGTCTTGTCTGTGGTCTCTGACTGTGTTTGGTGGTGTGGGTGGACGATTGCGTCCAGGCCGTCTTATCCACACTCATGCACACCAGCAATTACATCCGCTATCCGTGTGGCGTGGCGAATGGCGATCCCACTTATACCCACTAAAATATGACAAATTGATGACTTACACGAACGAGATGTTTATTTTTTATTTTATTTGTTAACATTATAAATAATAATAATAATAATAATAATAATAATAATAATAATAATAATAATAATAATAATAATAATAATAATAATAATAATAATCAGTTGAATTATAACTCATATTAATAATCTGTCAACTCGAGCCAGACTCGATTCAAAAACACCCAATAAAATTATAATAGCTAAGACATAAAATTTGATGGATCAATCCATTCATAAATGAGCTCAGGATCGTATATTTTTTTTTATTATATTATTAAATCAATCGCAAGATATTCATGTCTTGGAACATACCATAGTCATCTTTTTTTTGGAAAAAATACTTTGTATGGCAATTTTTTTCGACTGCCATGCCGCGCGCGCGCTTGTGTAGCAATAAATAAGAAAGCTTGGGATTTTTTAAATTATAAAAACATCTCATTTGCTTTAGCTAAATAATCTCTTTTCTTATTGACACGTATTGTGATGTTTTCTCCAAAAGTCCCCCCCATATATATATAGAGAGAGATAGCATCGCTGATATTTAAAATACCTAAAATATTTGTATATTAACATTTTTTTTTTCGTGAGCTGCAGCTAGGGATGGCCATATCGTCATTGTCACTTGGATAAGAATTTAGGGGTGTAACTCGAAACCGCTAAACCGTCGAAACCGGCCCAAACCGATCCACTGAAACCGCTAAATTATCAAACCGTTAAAACCGAACAAAAATCGGTTTGGTTTGGTTTGAAACCGAATAATATATCGGTTTAGTTTGGTTTGAGATTTCAAAACCGTGGTTTAAACCAAACCGAACCGAATAATATTGCTATTTACTTATTTTTTATTTTTATTTTATGTTTCGAAATTTATTTATTTAAGATTGTTTGTTAATATTTGATATGTTGTATTTGTGAATTATATTATCAAATTTTAAGACTTATAATTATAAATTTAACATGTATTAGTATTGATATGCATACAAACTATTTACTTTTTTTATTTTACATCATTTCAATTTTAAGAACTAAAAAATGTATGTACTAAACCGACTCAAACCGATCCAAATTGATAATAATTCAACCCGCCTGTTCAAACCGAATCAAACCAAACCGAATTAGTTCGGTTCGGTTTGGTTTGGTCCAAGCAATAGGTTTGGTTTGGTTTGATTTTGTCCAAACCGAAATACATCAAATTGATTTGAAAAATTACTTAGACCAACCCAAACCGAACCGATTTCACCCCTAGATAAGATACCTTGAAACGTCAGCTAGGCAGTTATATATATATATATATTGAATTGTTAATAGAGTTATGTAAAATTTTATTGTTGTTAAATGCATTGATTTTTTTTAAAATATCTGTTATTAAATTTATCATGTAACAAAAATATTCAAATAATACCAAGTCCACTTTGCCTCCCTTCACACTCCCCTCCCTCTGTGTCGCCTCCCGCCACACCTTCTCACTCCTGCGTCATTCTCTTCCACTTTGCCTCACTACGCCGGGCGGTGAGATAGTAAGGGATTAGGGATTTGAAGAGACTGTAAAATACAATTAAAATTCAAAAAAAATATAATTACATAATAAATAATATATAATTAAAATACTATTGTTTAAAATTGTATTGTATCAAGCTAAATGTTACTTTAGCTAACTAATTTAATTTGCTAAAGCTCTAAACATGATAAAAAAAAACTAAAGATAGTTTATCATGTCAAACTATTGACCTCCACAAAAGAACAAAAGATAGGATGATGATGATGAAATATTTCCTGAGCTATAAACCTCTTTGATGATGAGATAACACTTTCTTCTTATTTAAATATAGGATTAACAGCACAAAAGAACATTGTCATGTCAGTGTACAAATTAAGTACAGGAGTCATGGGCCCTTACTCATCTTTTCATTTTCCTGGTAAAAACGTTAGGTAAAACCTATATTACAAGCAAAAAGATTTATATTGACGGAAATTTCCATTGGTATAGATTTATTTTTTAATAATATAAATTTCATATGCTATTTCAATGGAAGATCTTTTCATTGTTATTAGAAAATTTGTTAGTATGGAGTTTATACAAATATCAAATCCATCCGCATAGACTTGGAGTCTATTCCAACAAAAAAAAAATCTATTGATATAGATCTTACCTTTACACAAAGATAATTCTTCTGTATAGAAATAGAATCGATTTTTATGGAAGACTTTTTTCATTAGTGAAGACCTTATTTTTATAAATGAATAATTCTTTTGTTTGTATAAACTATAATTTAAAAATATAAAATTAAGTGAAAGTTGAGAACCTAATAACTCAAAAATGAGCTTATATGCATGCCTGTTTGACTAACTTGATACAAGTTATACTCTAAAAGCTCACTAGTTAGGGTTAAAGTTCTCTTAATTAACTAGCTACACGTTCTCAATTGGTTTGACTAAGTTTGATGAGAATTCGTAATTTTGACTTGTTTAAATCAAATTTGTTTAAAGTACATTTGACTAATTTAAAAATCTGACGTATATATAATATATAATGTAATTATTTTATAAAATATATTCCATATATATTAATTAATTTATTATTATTTCTTAATGATATACATTAATAATTAGAATTAGGAAATTATTTTCCTTTGATTATTTATTTGTTAGTTAATAATTATAGAGATTAGTAGTGTATCTTATAACTTAATAAATTTATATACAAAGTGTTATAATTTAATTTTAATATTTTAATATTTTTTAATATGGATTGTTTTTTTAAGAAATTAATACAATTGAAGAGTATGGTTTGACTCAGCTTAAAAAAGAAAACAAATTGTCGACCAAGTGCAAGAGCAGCTCGACTTTTTTTTTTTCTCAAACGAGGCCTGCCTAGCTAATATTCAGTAAGAAAACTCATGGCCTCTCTGTGATATGTATTTCTTTACCCAGAGGGAGATGTCCTCGGCACAGGCCCGGGCCTGTGGCGTCTTGATAAGCACATCAAGTGTGGCAAACTCGTGTACAGCATCCTTGTACTCAAGCAGTGGCGCATCCACGTTGAGCTTCCTGAGCTCCTCCGAGTAAGCAATGGCCCGGTCGCGCATCCAATCCAGCTCCGCCACAATCGTCAGCGTTGGAGGCATGCGTTTCAGGGGCGGCCCTCTCACAGCTGGAGCTGGGATGAGCGGACTGGTCGCGGGGTGATCTAACCTGAACTCTTCCTCAGGGAGGAATAGTCTCCAGGCCAGCATGCACGTTGCCTTGTCGTAGAAGTAGGAGTTTGCCAGCTTTGTTTCTGAGTCAGTCGGAACGCTTCCAATGAAGAATGGGTACATCAGCACCTGTGCCACCACCTTAACAGGATCTAAAAGCTTACCTGCCTCCATGGCCTTCCTAGCCAGATAGTCGGCTATGTTCGCGCCGCAGCTTACGCCTAGGAGGACGCACCTGTTCCTTCCGATACATAAAAACCAGTGTTACTGCCTATATTGATTTGCCGTCAAATAAATCATATATATATATCAGTAAAACAAAACAATGTTGGATTGCAATATATATATATATATATATATATGACAAAACCAATGTTACTGCCTATATTGTTTGTTCAAGTGACTCCCTCGGCTTCACTCAGGTATTAGATTAAATCTTTTAACTATATTTTAACGGATAGACATGTGAATGTGACTAACAAGTAATAGTTACTTTCTCATAGCATTCTAGTTCTTTTAAAATATATATTTTTAAAAAAATTAACTTTTAAATAAAAAATTAGAATAAATATTTATGCTACCGGTTCGCGGTATTTTTGTGTAACCATGAAGGATTGAACGGCTATGATTTTTTCTTTTTTTTTTCTTTCCCTCCTCCTATGAATTGGTAGGCTGTCACGTCGTTACGATTACCTAAAGATTATTCAATCCCGATTGTACCTAGCCCAAAAAATTATACTACATCATATTATTTCAAAATGTAAAATTTAAAGATTAAAAATAAAATAAAAACCTTTTATTATATTTTTGAATATACGTATCATGTAAAAGAAAAAATAAAAATTATAATTTTAAAAAATAAAAATAAAAATAAAAAATAAAATATTAAAGATAAATAAAATATATTAAATATTATATTATTTATTCCCTATAAATTATGTAAGGATACTCTTAACAGACATGGACTTAATTATATGTTTATTATAAATTTAAATTCAGGGTTATTCATGGATAATATATTTAAACTAACCAACCTGGAAGGATCAGCGTGAGCTGATAACCATGGTTCAACCATTGCAGTCCCAAAGGCATCGATGATGTGCCGACGACCATCCAATCTCCTCGTCTCTCCCCCTACTCCCCGGACATTCTCTGCCAAATTGGCTTGCTTCGCCAACCAATTCAACGCCACGAGGCCGTCCTCAAACGCCGCCGGGTACCGATCCTCCGGCGCCAGCCTATACCCCACCGCAATCACAACCGCATCGCACAGCTTCGACATTCGCCTGCAAAACACGTCATTCGCCGCCGAATCGCACCTCCCACTCACGAACCCTCCGCCGTGAAACTGCAAAATCACCGGCAACTTCCGGTGGCGGCGATGCTCCACCGCCGGAGAGTAACCCTTGTACGCCCCCCCGCTTCGCCCTGAATAATCCATGGAATCGGAGGCGCCCAGCGAGGCCTGGGGGAGGAAGATTCGGAGGGACAGAGAGGTTAGGGGGTCGATGTGGATGTCTTTGGTGGCGACACCGTCGGCGAAGGTTGGGTTCGCGGCGGCCACGGGCTCGTCGGACCGACAAGTGACGCCAAAGGGATGGCCGTGATCGAGAGAGGCCTGACACTGATGAGCCAGGTTTTGCAACCTGTGCTTCGCAAGGAACTTGAAGAACGCGCTGTGCAACTTCACTGCCACGCTTGGCATTTCTGACAAAATCGGTGTACGTACGGGCTACGGACACTAGGTCCCAGGATGCATGGATGATTGTTGTTGCATTGGAGACGAGGATTAATCATACGTACGTTAATTTGTTTGTTTGTTCGAGTCGAAGCCGTCAGAGGCGTGTGGGGGAAAAAAACAGAAGCTTCGGTTTGAAGTAGAAATCAGACAACGGTCGGTCGTCGCTGGGGGGCTGGAATCGTTAATATGATCAGACGATCGTACGGTCAAAAATTAGGGCGGCGGCGCTCAACCCTGTGGCTATGGCGGCGATATTACGACTTCCTTCCTCGTACACTTTATTTTTTAAAACAATCAAATTCATAAATCATCCGCTCTGGGAATTGTTTGTTAAAATGCATTGGAAAATTTAGCAATTAAAGTATTAGTTAATAAAAATGGAATGGACTCTTCTACATCTAATTAATTTTATGAATGAAATTATTCGAATTTTAATTTAGTATCAGGTTATGGTTTTATTTTTCATTCAATGTGGTTCATGAGTATGTTTTCCAATATGCTTCATTTAGTCGTGTGTTTATATTGTATTATTCATTTATTCAGGTAATGTTAGATTCATTTTTTTATTTATAATTTCTTGTAATTTGTTTTAAAAATAAATTTTAAAAAAAACTGTTAAAATCTTAAAGATTTCATAATTTTAACTATCTATAATTCTATAACAGATTTTACTAGGTCTTTAAGAGTAAAATTTTTAAATCCTTTAAGTTTAAATTATTAGAGCAACTTCTACTTCTATGAATAGCAAGTTAAGCTCTCAAAAATGGCTTCATTCCAAAAACTCTCAAAAATGACTGCACGTAGGAATTAGGAAACATTGAAAAGAGAACAACTAAAATCCTTATATACAACGCCAAACATCGAAGGCATCTGAAATCTAAATGGTATCAAATAAAACAAAATAATCTTTCTTACTTATAATTTCATGTATTTTTTAAAAAAAAGAACTTAAATTCCAAAAAAAATGATACTGTTAAAATTTCAAAGATTTCATAATTTTACATTTCAATCCTATGATTTTACTGTGAATTTAACTATCTATAATTTCATAACAGATTTTAATAGGTTTTTAAGAATAAAAAATTTTAAATCCTATGATTTTACGATTTAAAATCCGATTTTAATATGCATGTTCGTTTTGTTTTTACAAAATTATGAAGTAATTATATATATATATATATATATATATATATATATATATATAAAAACATACACCTCAATAGTTGACGTTAAAAATATTAGAGTTAACTCCAAGAGGTAGCTTGCACTTTGCCCAATCGGCGCCGGATTAAAAACATACACCTCAATCGGCGCCAGATCTGCCCTCGCCTGTCGCGTTGCGCGAGCCGGATTTGCCCAGCTTCAAGCCGACGGCGCCAGATCATCCACACTCGCCAACAGCCTCTGCTCACAAAATTTGGGTTTCGGTTTAGATTTGAATCCTTACGCAAAAACAGCTGCAATGAGTTTTTAAAAGCACGCATTCCATATAAAATTGAACTTGAAATTTCAATGGGCTCGCCGGGCTAAGAGACACATTCATCTTATTATTGTAAAATAAACAAAAAAAAAACTCAATTGTCATTTGAATCTAAACAATAAAAAAAATAATAATATTATATAATATAAACAATAAATAATCACACTTTATTAGCATTCTAAAAAAATATTAGAATAATATTTTAAAATTTAATTATCTATTTGTAAAAAATAAAAATATATTAGAAATATCTAAAATCTATATTTTTTAAATACAAAAGCATGGTTTTGAAACCGTATAACAAACTGTGCATGTGAGATCTATACGGAAAAGCTTACTAATTTTTTTTAAATATAAAGTTAAACTTAAAAAATTCACTCTAACTCAAAAGCATGTGTTTTGATTTTCAGTTTCCGAAAACGTGTATTCTGCTATACTCAAAATCTGTCACCCAAAACTCGTTTTTGTGTTTTTGTTTTTCGTTCACTAGATACAAGCAGATCGGGCGTCGCACGCAGATCGGACGGACGTTGCGCGCAGCGGGCTGGTGTCGTCAGATCGGGCGTCGTGCAGGCGGGCTGGGGTCGTCAGATCGGGCGTCGCGCAGGGCGGGCGTCGCACGCAGCGGGTTGGGGTTGTCAGATTGGGTGGCAGATCGGGCGCCGGGCAAGCGTCGTGCCAGGGGGGAGGTCGCTCGTAGAGGGCGTCGCACGGGGAGGGGGGCTTCTCGTGCAGGGGGCTGTGTGGCGCAGGGGTGGGTGGGCGGCATTGCACAGTGATACTGCGGTAGGTCGCCGGAAAACAATGAAAACCAAAAATAACAATTGGAAAACATCTTTCGTTTATGTGGATTTGAAAACCAAATGTTTTCAAAACAAAAAAAAAAAAAAAAAAAACTGCCAAACGTGTAAAAGGGTGTGTTTGCTTAAGTACAGAAAACAGAAAACAAATTCGGTAACCAAACATACCCTAATTTTCTATCTCACTAAAGTTACTATAATTAATCTTTATTTTTTGAAAGGAACTAGTTATTCATTCTTTATTTATTATTATATTCTTTTTTCTTTTTTCCTTTGCATCTTTCATTAGCTTTTCATTTAAAAAAATATAATTTTAATATAAATAAAATAAAAAAACTTATTGAAATTGAATATAAAAAATTATTTTTTCACAAATAAAATACAAAAATTTATTAAAGTTATTCCGAGTGATATTCATTACTATAATAAAGAAATTAAACAATGGTCACAAACACAATTATATAAATGATCTTAATAATTCTATTGACTTAGTAAACAAATATAACAAAAATTTTAACTAACTGGTTTCCAATATTTTAATGAACGATGTTTCCATAGAAATTAATTTACCTTTGATAATAAGAGATGAAGAATAATACCAAACTGAGATCCAATATCAATCCTGGCACACCTATTTTCTAACTCAACTCTCGTCACTGACATCATAAAATTACATCTAAATAAAAAATTATGAGGGGGCAAGCAACCAGAAATCCCCACTCCAACCACCTATGAGGGTACTCGGGAAACAAGCACCGCTTCATGGCTTGCAACTTTGTTCATGGCAAGCTCATCTAGTCGCTTCCATGCGGCCACACGTCTCTCTTTAATCTCATCTTCCTTTGATTCATCTTCCTGATATGTGAGCAGGCAATCCCTGAATAACTCCGGGTCAATGTCATAGAAAATCTTGCGGATGTTGATTGTCAAGCTGTGGACAGACTGGTTCCAATGGAATTGAGCATTTTTCTCCAAGGCGGAGAAGATTAAGGGCAAAATCACCTTGCGGTTTTGTTTGATCAACATATCAATGTGATCATTGTTCCACAAAAACAAGGCTCTTTCTGCTACCTGGGGAAGAAAAAAAAACACAAATTATAGCTGCAAGTAGTATTTCAAGGATTGCATGGCTCAATCACATATCTATCGCGTAGCTCTGCTTGGTTCAGGCTCTATTCTGGTGTTTCTATGATATTGAGTTCGTGTCACTCTCACATCCTAGAAAATAGAAATTTTGGTTTTGGATATAGAAATCCTGAGAAAGTGGATTGTCTAAAAATTCAATCTTTTCAACTTGCAAAGCAGAATGAAACAGGCATAAACTGAGCAACGAGACCATCGGTTTGCTCCCAATTCCATGATTTCCTTAATGCCAAAATATATAATTCAAATGAAAATTTTCAAACAATTGGACAAGGTAAATGCAGCAAGAGGGAAATTTGGGTACAAGGGCGGTGCTTTTGGTGACTATAACAAGCTTAAGGTGGACATTTTAAAACAAATTCACCAACAGGTAAGAAATTTAAATGCCCAGCACAATAGGTGCAACAAAGGTGACTATTTGCCTTCTCAATCTACAGTTATTGCTCTAGTAGCACATTTTATAAGTAAATTTTAGATGACATTCATAGAGAAATCCAAATGACCCAACAGGCGTCCAGAGTAATAAACCCTGTGATCCTAATTTGGAATATAAAAAATTATCAACTTCATTTTATTCCCTAGAAATATATCAGTCAAAAGTATTTGAGGTTATAATTCCTACCCTCTTTCAAATTATCACACTAAATAAGCCACAACACATTTTAACAGCTTATCATTCAAAATTCTTCATGACAGATTCCTAGCTTAATTAATACTCAATAACTTTAATCTGGTTCGATTACCCTTGAGATCCATTGATGAAACTTGAAAAAAAAATTCCTCCTCCCATTCATTTAATAGATAATTCAAACAAGGGGAAACAAACCAATTTGACTTCCCTATTTATCCCCCTACCCTTCATTTCCCTGTTTTCTCTTCCACTTCATACCCAATCAATCCAAAAGGGGAGGTTGTGGAGGTTAACCTTGGCAAAAGGTATGCCAGGCACCACACTAAGCTGAAGTCTTATCCCAATCCCTGAAATCCACTTCCTATCCATGACAAAAACACTTCTAGAGAAAATGCCATGGATATTGAACAGGCTAGCCTCTCCTTAATTATCTCTCCCACCAACACAAAAACAAGCACAGACAAAATAGAATATAAGTTTGGGTAAGTGCTCATAAATCTCAGTTATGGAGCATAATGGTGCCATTTTGAGGTCCGACATACAATTCAACGAATTGGGGTTTGGTATTAAAACCAAATTGTACAATAAGATTAATTCAAAGAAGAATTCAAATGCAAAACAATATAATATATTAAAAAGTTTGCTATTACCTGAAAGTGTGGGCTGTTCAAACAACGAGCAATTTGGCAAAATAAGGGAACCATAAACCGGTGGAAATCGACTAGCTGAGTCATTTCCAAAACTTCTTCCAACTCACTCAAGAACATTACTTCCTTTGAACTATTTGTAATTGGCCAATACTTCAATAATCCCCTTACAACAGTATCAGCAAGCTTACAGTCTTTCTCAACAAATTGAATGACACAGTAAGATAACTGTTGATGGTACATGGGCAAGCATTTGGGCTTATGAAGAGGAATCAGTGCACGTAATAAGAACAATTTGTGTTCCTCTTTCAGCGGCAGCGCAAAACCATTGACTATACTGCCCAAAATCTCAAGAAGTTCAGCCATCCCATTAAATTTCTCAGTTTCGAAAACAAACTGATAAAATATATTCTTGATAGCTTTTCGAATGAATGGGCGATGCACCATAAATCTTCCATATATGCGGTGTAGAATTGTTTTCAGGTATTCCCTCTCTCTAGGATCTTCTGAGTCAAATAAATCTAGCAATTTGACAACGAAGTAGTGGTCGATGTATCTTTTGGCCAATTTTGGATCCATCTCAGGGGATGCAACAAACCTCAACAGAAACTCATAAACAATTTGCAAGTGGAGCCATGCTGGGTCCATTGAAGGTTCCTCGTCTTCCAAATCAAAGGCCTGTGTAACCTTGCTCTCACGTGGTTGGGGAGCAAATGTTCTGAATAAATTGGCAGAAACCATTTTGATGGCTTCTTGCATAACGGCTTCTGTAAATTTCCCACTGGCAGTAGTGACATAGTCTACTAGCTCTAACAATGTCGCTCGCTTGATCTCCTTTTCTCTGAGATCACTAGTTGGGTCAGCGAAATCAAACACAACACAGCACATATTGAGCTTTTTTATAAACAGGTTTGGTTTCTCAGAGCTCGGAACATCCCTAAAACCTGGCAATCCTTCATAAGAATACATTGCAGGACTCGCATTGAGCTTGGAATTCACAACTTGAGAAATTTTATTTTCATGGGTATCCCTTGAAGTAGGAAATGAGGCCTCAAAAGAAGAATTGTTTGGGTCCCCAAACGTGCTAGCCTCAACATCACTGCGTCTCAAACTGGCGGAGGCCTTCAAAGAGGGAGTAGCAGTTCTACCATGGTCACGACGTTCACCAGACTTTGATGACTTCCGGGGAAGCTTACTGAGTATCTGTTTAAACATGGCTTAGATGGACAAACCAAATGCAGGTTTCAAGAAACACCCAATAACGTAAACCCGCGTTGGTTGCAGATAACATCCAAGGTCAATCAAAAACCATCGAAGCCAACCCGAACCAATCCTTTCAGACCTATTAATAAAGGAAAACGAAACTGACCTTTCGAATCCACACCCAGCCACCCAACCACCCAGCCAGAGCTAGGGCTTCAAATGAGCAAACAAGCAAGCGCCCATAAACTCAATCCTCCTACCGAAAAAAAAAAATAGAGGGCTAAAAAACCCTTGTCATCCGAGACGTAAAGTAACACTTGCCTTCATCAACAGAAACACCAATCACAAATCAGACCTAGGTTTGAGTAGAAGCCCGAATCTCAGTTCCGTGCCCGTGTGAAGAAATCTACAACTCCTTTCTCTTACAGTCGAGAATCAACGGAAATGTATTAGGGTTTCTGCCTCAAAGTTATGGAGACCCAGATGAGAAAAAAGCCACACCAACTTTCCAAACTAAAAACTGGGTAATGGGGAAACCCCTTTTATCGACTTGGAAAGACCCAAGAACAAAAGCCACATCCACATCCACATCCACCGCCGCATTAGCTTTTTTTCCCACCTTTTCCCCCAAATCAATGCCGCCCAAGCCAATCCAAAAGGACTAAGATACCATGACTTTTAGAGGCGGCCGGGTTTCTTTGATTTTATATGTACGGCTCGAGAGAGAGAGAGAGAGAGAGAGAGAGAGCAACACAACGCACCGTCCCTGCAGAGTTCTAATGAAAAAAAAAAAACAAAAGAAGCAAAGAACGAAAGAAACCAATATTCGAACACACTTGCATAGAAACAAAAAATCATCAAATAAACATCATGCGAAACCACCAACTGGGTCTACTTTGTCTGTCGTTCCTGTCGATTGTTTGCCTCCCGTGATTTTTCCAATCCACTCAGCGCAGTGTCCCTAATCTAATCGCAGTTGCAAAAAGTCAAAATTCAAAACAGCCATTGGGAGTATTTCTATACCCGGCTAAAAATAGTTGCCCACTGACTTGCGGAGAGAGAGACAGAGCGCGAGCTGGCGTGGACCGGAGACGCCATATAATTTAATTTATTGTGCGACGCTGCTGCTTTAGGAAAACGCGTGTAGGATCCCAAAGCCCGACAATCAGTCCAAAACTCCCAAAATCCA
This sequence comes from Taxillus chinensis, assembly GCA_023512835.1. Lineage (NCBI taxonomy): Eukaryota > Viridiplantae > Streptophyta > Magnoliopsida > Santalales > Loranthaceae > Taxillus > Taxillus chinensis. Next base: position 9,813,546 of record CM042091.1, read on the forward strand.
AATCAGTCGCCCAATCCAACCCCTTCAGACCGAGCATTTAATGCCGTTAATGTTTTCCATTGCATATGTTAATCTCTGAGTTGTGTGTTTTTAAAATCATCCACGCATTACGATCAATAAATCCCAATCAATCACGATGATTCTTGATTACTATCTTTATCTTGAAGCAAATGACTGAAAATTTTAAAACAGTCAAGATGGTTCTTGCTCTATAGGAAAATTCTATCTGAAAACAAAAAAAAATCAATGGGTGGCTCTGTTTGTAGAATACAATCCGCTTATGTAATTAGTGATTAATGACATATTAACATATCAAATCAGTATATAATAAAATAATAATTTTATAATCAAATCACGATTGTCACATTAGTTATAATTCTAGAACAATATCACAATTCAATTGTACATATCTAACTTAATTTCAGTTTGGCAATTACTCTCATTATTTATTAGTAAGTATCTGATATAGCTTTTAACTAGACGGGAAGTAGTAAAGTTGATGAATTTGATGATGCTGAAGGTTAGGTTAACTTAATGGAATATGTATCAATTGAGAAATCTTAATAAATCAATTGTTGGATATAGTATGTATTATTATAAAACTTTATAACAGGTCCATATATATATATATATATTAGATAATGGATTACATGGTATCCAAATTATAATTAATAATTGTGTGAAAATGTTCTCTTATAGGACCATTACTTCATTTTATTGTAATTTTTACATTACAATATATCTTTTATTGTTATTTTATTATCCACGCCTCCTCACATGTATCTTGAGAGCATTGAAAGTAATATATATATCTATGTCCGTACGTGAGGTTCTGCAGCAGATCAACAAGTGTATTTCAGGTCAATTGAGTTTTTTTTGTCTTCCGATCCCTCAAACAGTACCATTTTCTTACCATTCTTGTTTGTATTTTTTTATGAGTTCCCTTTGCAGTTAAATCAGGAAACCAAGTGGGTTTGAACTCACAGTTCGAGTTACAATGTTTTCGTAATCTCTGTTACTTGTGAATTTTTGACAAGTTTAGGAGTTTTAGAAAATAAAGTGGGGGTTTTGCTATTCTTTTCAGGTGTTCAGAGTCTTCGATCAGTACCACAACTGTCGCAGGAAGTAAGTAGATGCAAGCTTGGGTGCAGGATGCCATCATGTCTAGGCTGACCAAAGCAGCAGTTGCTGTAAAAATTATTATTGCCGTATGGAAGACTGGCCTTAAAGGAGTCTGGTACATCGCCTCTGCTCATCCTCGGTCGATCGCTACTCTGGCGCTTAAAACTCTCTCCCTCGAAGTCCGACAAAGCCACCTCTGATTGCCGTCTATCTCATTCGAGCACCTCTGCAGCAGTAGCAGGCCTAGACAACATCTTGCCCGAGACAAAGGGGGGAGAGAGAGACAGCGTACCCGAGAGAGAGGGACAATGATAGCGCATGGTTAGTGCATGTACTATCGGTGTAGTACTGTACATCACGCTAAAATTATTTTAAATTAACACAAACTATGGTGGGATTGGAGATAAATTTGATATTATATTGCGCCATATATGGCCTGTTTAGATTAGAGATGGTCTAACTATTTATATATAACCAATAATTTAACTGATATTAATGTTCACAACTTATATGATTCAATATGCAAATATTAGGGCTTTTGGATAATTTGCCCATTATAATTAATTGGTTAGAGCATCTTTATTAGTATTATTTTTAATTTTTTTCTCCATATATAATGAATTTTTTTTACATGTGAAGAGTTTTTAATAGTACTTTATAATTTTTTATTTTTATTAAAATAATAAGAGAGCAAAATAATAATAATAATATTATATAATATAGATGGTGAATAGTTATTATTCGTAAATAAATATAAACGATAGCATTATTCAAATACTAAGAGTGAGATGAAAAATGTATTGAGCAAATTTTTTGAGTATAATTCTCTATTTATAATGAATAAAGAATTTCTTGACAGTGTTTTTTTTATTCAAATCAATAATTATTTCGATTGTGATAAAAGTATTTATAAAGATTGGTGTTTAATTAAAATTCCAGTGGATGCAATTATTTTTAAAATTTTTATGTTTTAAAATATGTGCCTTAAATTTAAGATTTGTAATCAAATCATAATAGTATGATTTTTACACCAAAAAAGAAAAGCCATGTAGGTAAATTGGTATCTCAATCCTATGTTACACTCAGTCATATATTTGTACCCGTGAGTGTTTTATAAGTGAGCGCAGGCATTGGATTAGGCTATTTACAAATTAAAATTATAGATTTTTGTTCATACTCAGTTCGTTCACAGTTTCCCTATAGACAATCCATGGGCAATCATTTGCCGCCTATAATTCCAATCATGCTATATCCATTGCTCTCGAGTCAAACCTAAAGTAAGAAAGTCAATATAACACGTGTGTCGGGAAAGAAACACGTGTGGCCTATCAATGAATGTAATTATTTTGTGCGATTTCTTCCCTTTATAGTCTTGTTAAAAAAAATAATAAAACATTTTAAAGTGAGGATGTGAATGCCAAAAAGGCCAAGAGTGGCCCAAATAGAAAGCAAATTAAGAACCGGATACGTTGCATTCAAGAAGCCCATCAAGAAAAGGTTTATTCTAAGGATTCGCGAGGCCTAAAAAGAATAAAAGGCCTGCTGAAATTGGGCTCGGGTTCAGCCATCCATTATCCATGTCTTCTTCTTCTTCTCCTCTCCGCCGCTTCACTCACTGTTTGGACTACATCACCTCCCTCTTCAGCGCCGAAGGGCTCAACTCTCAGAGAGTGAATGGCAAAAAAGCCGAAAACCAAAGTCAAAAGGTCCGGAGGAAAGAGGTTTTGTTGAACGTAGATTTTGGTTGTCATTTGTAGGGCTGCTGCTTTTAGGGACAAAAAGAAAACGAGCTAGAAGAAGGTTGAAGTCAGGGTTGGGCTTGAAGGCATGCAACCAAGACTTGTGCATAGAGCCTTTTAGAATTGGCCTAAAATGAGCGCTCCCATTCAACCCCGAGGGGTCTTATGGTTAGAAAATGAAAATAAATTTAAAACTATTAAATTGTATACAACAATAAATATTTAAGGTGTTACCGATGTGATGTAATTATATAAGTATTTTTTAAAAATTATATTATATATCATTTAGGTACAAACAAATTTTATTTTTGCTCGAATGGAAACAAATTGATGGATCTAACCAGTTTGTATTACTAAAAATTATGAATAATTAATGATTTATAATGATTTGTATTTTTCATTTAAAAGTTTAGGATGAAATTTTATTTTTTTAAAATTTTAATAGTTAATTTAACCAAAATCTTAAAAATCTCATTTTTATCATCCACTCAATTGCACATATAAAAAACATATATAAACTCCCAAAGATTTTATTCTATGTACCGATGAAAATAATAATTTCTATCATTATTTTATATCATGTAGCATTTTTTTATTATATTTCTTTTAATTTATAAGTTCAACAATGATATATGTTTAAAATTTTATCTTGTTGATACAATTCTAGTAAAAAAAATAATAAAGAAATTATAATAATTTTGTTATTTTAAAATGTCTACGAGATAAGGGCCCTAATTTATATTTTGCTTTGGGTCTCCTAAATCTCGGAACCAGCCCTAATTGAAGTCATTTAGAAAAAAAAAAAACATGACAATAATAGTCATGCTTCATAAAATTTCAGATTTTATATTGTGCATGGAAAATGGATGCTTGTATTAGGTCCTTTGACTCTTTGGAGATAATTGTTGTTGCTAGTTTGGTTTTTTACTTGGAGAACTCCTAAAGTAATAGCACTATGGGCGCAATTCAAATGAAACATGCATGTTAGGAAATCTCATCGTGTGTAGGGGTGTAAAATAGATCACCGGTTCGCGTACCAGAGAGAACCGGACAAAAAAATTATTGGTTCATCTTAATCGTGGGCTTTAGGCCCGATCCATGCGAACCAAATCCGTGCAAACACGAACCGATTCGTGGACCAAACTTATTCTTTTTTAAAAAAACTATTACTTATTTTACTTAATATATTAGTACATATAGTCTAAATTTATTATTTTTAAAACTAATTTTTAAAAATATATATTCTTAAATATGTTTTAAAATTAAAATTTTAAAAATATTTAACAAAAATTAACATATAATATTTATTCTAAATAAATAAGGACTGGTCCGCATGTGGATCAGATCGGACCGGATATTTTTGGATCCGTTAAAAGTGCGGGCCGGGCAGGCCCGTTTAGGACTGCTCCGCAACGAACCAGACCAATCCGTTTTACACCCTTAATCGTGTGTAGCCACACATACAAATAATAAATGTGTTATGCTATTCACCTAGTATGACTGTACAAACTATATCTTAGATAGTATTGGCAGTGTAATTTTACATGTATTAGTTATTAATTATTTGATTTTTCATATGCGGATATTTAGAGCATCTACATCAATTTTGGTATTTTTATCCCTATTTTATGAATAAATAGGAAAAAATTTGATTAGTTTTCAAAAACGTTAAACATCTCATTTCCCATTTCTATCTACATTTATTATTTAACTTATTTTATATTATTTCTCTATCATCCTTTCATTTATTATAACCAATCCAAAAGTTACAAGTTTAATATATATATTAAAAAATTATAGGAAAAACATCTATGGATGAATTGTAAATCCCTATATTTATGGGTTTACTATTCATTTCATATCCCTATATCCTATTTTAGGGGACCTACTGCAAATGAATTTTTGATGATTTTATATATTTTTTTCCTAAATTATAGGAAAAGTTAGATTATAGAAAATGTACTGTGAATGCTCTTGGAGTCACTTATCCAGTTTTATAGAATTTGAGAATTTAACAGTAGCAAGCTATATATATAAAGTTATACTTCTCAAATTACACAACTATTTATTTGATATGTTTCAATCAATAGAGCCATTGAAAATTAAAATTTATAAAATATTACAATTTGAAAGATCATAATACATTGATACACATCTAATTTCATTATTTATGTCAAATAATTTTATATGCAAATAAATTTATGACATTTAATTCTTACAAAACCAACTAGGAAGTTCGAGTCAGCACACAATGAACTCTTTGCTTGCTCCTTAATTCGAAAATTTAAGTGCACCAACATGACAACTTATAGTTATCTCAAAGGTATATATCATAAAGTTGTCCTTTGATCAATATTTTTATGTACACCGGCTCGTCATTATTTTTGTTGTATAGAAAAATGGTGGAAAAAGGAATTGGTAGAGAAAATGGGTGGAAAGTCAGTTTTTCACTGTTTGAGAGAGTTTGAGAGGCAGAGAAATCTATCATAAGAGTGAAAAATAATAAGCATAATGGATAGTTTTTTTAACTATCAAATCACCGTAATTTGCTGTGGAAAGTATACAGTAAAGCCTTCTCCAGCCTTCTCCACGCTTGTCTCACCACCAATCATCTCACTAGAGCTGGATGTAAATCTGACGCAGGAGAAGAGGGACGACTCCCACCTTTGCTGCTGCCGCCCCCTAGCCCCCTCACCGCCGTCATCGCCGTCCCCTCACTCCACCTACCTTTGCCGTTGTCCGCAAACCTGAAACGCTGATGCTTTCCGCAAATATGAAACGCAGGTGAAGAAAAACAACTCCCACCTTCACCGTCTTTGCCCCCTTTCTCCGTCATTGCGCCCCCTCGCCCTTTTGCCGTCGTCGCACCCCACCTCACCGTCGTCATGCCCGCTCTACCTCCTCGCGTCGTGCAAAGGCATCAAGCTATTTTACGTTTCTCTCTTTCTAACTTTTGCCAGGGAGAAGAATTTACATTAATAATGGTCAAATTAATGTAATTTTGCCCGTGAGTTTTAAAAATAAAATAAAAATATTTATTTATAATAATTAAATTAATATTTTATATAATTATATTTCCTTTCTATCTTTTTTTTTTATTTCAAACCAAAATAATATAAATAAAAAAATATACAAAAATTTACAATACAAATCTTATTTTCAAACTTCATTAATTGAGAATCATTTTTCATAAAAATCCTAAATTTTATTCCCGTGTTATAAGAAAAAGTACAAAAATGAATCACCGGATGGCAATGCCGTTGACTCGTCAAGTTGTAAATATGTCTCAAATCACTTTGATGGCGTAAAAGTCTAGCGTGCGTGGAGGCACTACTCCACCCAATTTTCACTCGTATTTTTTTAAAACTTCAAAACATAACTTCGATATTATCAATATTTTTGTCGTCTGTTTCGATTCTCGTGTATTTGATATGCATCAGTCAATTGCGAAACTTTTGATTACATTAGCCAATTTAATGTCATTTGTATTGAGTGTCGCTGATCATTATTTATTATATATTGACAAACATTAACTATATATAATGTTACTATCTATCTATCTGCACCTACTACTATTATTAAGCCATATTGAAAATCGAGTCACAAACATTAACTATTGTTTACTATCACGTACCACTGTTATTAATGTCAATCAATCGAGTTAACAAATATTGATTACCAACATCATACGTACAAATGGCTCTGTCTTATGTGGGTTTGACTGTTTTTGCATTTTCCAAAAGAATTAGTTATGGACTTCCGGTCGGTCGCTCTGCCTGGAATGGGTGGCCGGATCGGACGGCTATTAGGCTAACAGAGAATAGCAAAGGAATCGCTGTCTTTGATCGTCAAACACGGCTCGGCACAGGCGCGGCACGCTGCCTTTCTCCGCCGCCTTCTACTTTCCACACGGACCACACGCCCTTATTTTCCACATGTCAACTTCAGCGCAACAAAATTACATCACGTCACGGCACTTCAAAAACAAAAACATTCTCTTTTAATATATAAATTATTGTGAAAATTAATACAAACCCCAACGGTCTTCAGCTTTTACTGTCGACGTGAATCAAATCAACCGCTTCAATATCGCTCTAACTAATTTGTCGAAACATTATTCCCAGCATATGAAAGCTTATATAGTTGTTTTACGCTCCCTGCCTTTTGTCTACGGATGATTATCATACTACTTTGTAAAACTTTCATACTTGTTCCAGCATGTTCCTTTTGATTTGTTCGTGTTCAAACAGTTTTTCTTTCCTTTCCTTTTGTATTTTTTATGAATTAGAAATTGAATGGTCTACGAGTACATAATTTGTGAACTAGTTTATTTTTAAAAATTTTAATTTTTTAAAAATAATAATAAATTTAAAAATATTAATTATTGTGTGAATGTAAAGTCAAAATAAAATCTTAATAATACACGCGAATCATATTTGCATATATAAAATATATTCAATATATGTTGACAAATCTTTTCATATAATTTATAATTGTATTATTAGCATAAAATATAAAATTTGATCACTCAATTAAAATCTCATAATATAAATTATAATTTTAAGATTTAAAAATAAGTAACGTAAAAAGATATTTGCAAAAACAAACCCACAAATGGATCTGTGATCTAGACGGACTGCATCCCGCCAAACCAACCCGTATAGCCTCGTGTTTTAAACGAGCTTAAATTGAATTAATCCGTAAGCCACCATGTTCGTTGTGTGTTTACTTTTGTTAAGTGTCTCCGTCAAGCAACAAGTGTTACATTCAATCGATCCATAAACAAGCACGACAACGTAGCCCCAACGTAATCAAGGATGTAAATAATGTGACCTTGTTCTCGTCAGGGCCGGTCCGATGAAACTGGGTGCCCTAGGCGGGTGTTCAAAAAAGTGCCCTTTTAACCATACCAAAATTATTGTTATTATCGATGAAAAATAGTTATTTACATTTTATTTGATAAAAAATTATAATTCTACATTTAATTTTATTTATTCAAATGTAAAAATGTAGAATAGTCATTTTCATTTATAATTATAATTTTCATTAATTGAAATCTTATTTGATAATTTTCTATCATTTTCATGAAACATTTCAAAAAATGGACAACAAATTATTTGATAAAAAAATCATTGCAACTTTTATAAACAAACATATATTTATTAATAATAAAAAACAAACAAGGGTAAAAATAAATATCCAAATGGCCAATTTAAAAAGCTAAATTACCCAATAACTAAGCAATTGGTCAGGTTGAACAGCAGCCGTCGACTTTAAGGTGCCCATGCAAACCAAGGCCAGATCTGGCCCTAGACCCGACGAATGGAAATGGAGAAGCCGGAAGATGAAGAACGAAAGGAAAGTGGTGACTGCACCCTACCTTCAAAAAACCGGCAAAGAGAATTAACTAGATAAGAGAACGGGGAAGCGGAGCCTACAATCCAAAAACAACAATTGGCGCCGAAAAATCAGAGGCACCGGGGTAGGAAACTCTACAAACGGGCGAGGAGAAGCCCAATCCGCCCCTAGGCTGCAGTCCTGAGGAGGTGGAGGATGGAGCTGCAGAGGCATGGAGCGGGAGGTGGAGGCGTCTCTGCATCGGTGGTGGAGCGTTTCGCGACTGCGCAGGAGCGTGGATGTATTTAGGGGTGGAGTGTTTTGCTACTTGTTGCCCCTATAACAGAAAAAAAAAAGTGCCCTCAATATTATATCTTGGACCGGGTGCCCTAGGCGACTGCCTACTGGGCCTCCCCCTAGGGCCGGCCCTGGTTCTCGTATGACTCCACGTGTTGACTCGTATTTTCTTCTACTACTACTGTTGAATGGTGAATCTCTTATTTTTTTGCCTAAGAGTACTAGTAGCAAATTCTCTGAAGAACTCTATTTTCTTATATTTAGAAAAAAAGTTAAAAAGTTATATAATCATTTCCACAACAGATGTTCTATATTTAATTTTCTTTATTAAATTTATACAGTATTTTTTAATATATTAGTAAGAACTATTCACTTCCTATAATTATTAAATTATATATAAAATTTTGTTCTCATATCTTTTTTTTATGTTTTTTTCATATCATTCACTTTTATTTAATATTAAATTATAAAAAATTTATTATTAATTAAGAAGTAATATAAATATTATTTTAATAATATAAATAGATATGTAAGAAATGGCATATATTTGCATAGAAAATTTAAAAAATAATTAAATATGTAAATTTTTAAAAAATTAATGAAAAACTGATGTGAGAGCCTAATAACCGATGCTCATGCCCATGTCTTATTACGAATCTTTTAATGATACTTTATAGTCATATGTGATTAATAATATGTCTCGTATACACAATTTTAAAAAACATTTAATAAATTCAATACTAGTACTCTTAGCAGGTGGACTGAATTGGACAAATAACAAGAGAAATCACCACTATAGTGACTTTTTTCTATTTCGTTACTTTATTGTATTTATTTTAAAAATTGATTATTAGATTAAATATTTATGTCGTATGTATTATGTCTGTAAAATTTTTAATTTATTTATCTTATAACGTTTCTAATGGAATTGGCGTAAAAAATAACTATTAGATCATATAAAAATTTATAAACACGATGCATAAATTTAACTATCAATTTTTAAAATAAATATCATAAAATATTAAAATAGAAAATATCACTACAGTAGGAATTTTCCCTTGCTTACCAATGAATTAAGTCTCATTACCCAATAATAGTGACAGTGAGAACTTCAAGAACCAATTCAATAAAAACTGTTTAGGCTTATAATCTTGAATCGGAGCGAAGGCTCTTTTTGGTACCCACAACACCAATAATGGATAGATTCAAAGAGAATGATGACAGGGATTGATTTCAGTTTATCCGATCTTTGAACCTCAAATGTACTTGACCCAAAAAATAATAATAATAACGACAAAAAATTAAACAACCAACCATTTTAACTTTGACCAAGAAGCTACATGGAAAATGGGTTTGGAAGCTACATGGAAAATGGGTTTGGATGATGGCTTGACCTGTAAAGTGAGTGAAATTCACGGAAATGTGGTTTGGAAGTTCAGGAGTGTACTGAGAACAATTGCCCCCATCTGACAAGAAAATGAACGAAGATTTTGATGTCTAAGGACTTCACACGTGTTTTCTAATTATGTTTTAAATTTTATAAATTTAAATTATTTTTATTTCTCAATATAAATATACATCATAATAAATCCTTTTAATTACTCTTTATATCATTAAAAAAATTATATTATTTTTAATTTAATATTAATTTTTTTATAAGAAAAAAATAATACTCCTTAATATATTAAAAAATCTGATATAGATAAAATTAAATATAAATTTTTTGCTGTGAAAATAAATTTTTATAGAAAATTTATTATTAATGTGTGAAATAAAAAGCCAAGCTTACTTCGACTTTTATTTTCCTTTTATTTTCCCGTAGACTTTTCGTAACCCTCGATTTATGCAATAAACTTGGTAATAAATAATGAAAACCAAGTGTCAGCAACAATTGCCGGTTGCCAATCGGTACCTTTCCCATATTTAAGCGATGTCCAGGTCTGCATGACTTCGCAGACCCCAAACGTTTCCTATATTCATTCATAAGCTCTTTGCTAGTTAGGAGTTTGCTCCTCCTATCCACATTCTGGGTTTTTCTTCTTAACATGGGATTTGGTTTTTACAGTCTCCTAACAACTACACACTGGTTCTCTATGTTTCTAATGCCCATGGACATCACCCTGGATCTTGTCAGTGGAGTGATGTTCTTGCTCTTGTCTGCATGGGTTTTGATGGAAAACATAAGACGAAGGAGAGGAGGTGGTGGTAGTGAAAGGTTTTCCAACCACGGAACAATTGAGAGAAAATCTATAGTTTTTAGCGTTCTATTCAATGTCATTCTCTCATTTTCCTACATTGGTCTGTTTCTCTATGAGATGTGTAGTCTCAAAACCCCTCCTCTCAAATCTACCCTCCAAGCCGTGAGTTCGACAGCGGTGGCTTTGTATGCCCTCCTTGCAATGAACAAAGTCCTCAGAGATGGCAGGGGCTGGCCCTTGGCCCTTGTTCTCTGGTGGGTATTTACCTGCATTCTGAACACCATATGGGTCTCTGTCTTCATGATAACCAAAGTAAAAGCATCCAAAAAAATCATAGAACGTGTAACCATAGCTGAGGTAGTCCATTTCATAGCCACACCCTTCTCTGTACTCATCTGTGTTAATGGGTTGTGGCTAAGTTATACCAAAAAGCATGGTAATGAACTTGAAACCCCTTTACTTCATGAAGGGCAGGAGAGATATCCTGAAAAAGATTATGGATATTTCGCTGGTGCTGGTATTTGGAGCCACCTCACTTTTCGGTGGCTAAATCCTCTGTTTTCAACCGGTAGGAATCAGAAACTTGAATCCACCGAAGTTCCTCCTGTCCCTCCCTCTGACAGAGCAGAAGAAGCTTCTTTATCCCTTGAAGAATCACTCAGAACCCAAAAAACAGACTCTCTCTCGCTGATAAAAGCGATAGGCCATGCTGTTTGGAGGCCCTTGGCCATAAATTCAGTATTCGCTGGTAATTGAACCCTCTGCTTTTTTCGTTTTTTCTCTTCTTGAAGTGGTTTGTTACAATAATTTTCAGTTCTTCGTCTTTTCTAGGAGTTAACACAGTTGCATCGTACATGGGTCCACTCCTGATCAACGACTTTGTGAACTTCATAATGAAAGACCACGACCATGACAAATTAAGCTATACTAACAACTTCGGACTGGTGCTGGCAGTCATCTTCTTCGTCACAAAGACAATTGAATCACTCACTCAAAGGCAATGGTTTTTCGGCGCCAACAGGATTGGGGTCCGAGCTCGAGCAGGTGTCATTGTCCTGATCTACAAGAAATCCCTTTCCATGAAGCAAAGTGGGCTGAGCACAGGGACAATAACAAATTTAATCAATGTGGATGTTGAGAGGATTGGGGACTTCTTCTCCTACATTCATCAGATGTGGCTCCTCCCTCTTCAAGTCTTTCTAGGCATTGTCATCCTTTATAAAAACCTTGGCGGCATCCCCTCCGCCACAGCCCTCTTATCCATAATCTTTATTATGGTGGGAAACACCCCTCTAGCTAACATGCAAAAGAAGCTTCATTCCAATATCATGGAATCTAGGGACACCAGAATTAAAGTCACTTCAGAGTGTCTAAAAAACATGAGGGTCTTAAAGCTGCATTCATGGGAATCCCCTTTCTTCTCTAAGCTCTTGCAGCTTAGAGAAAAAGAAAGAGCTTGGCAGAGCTGTTACCTCTATACCTGTTCGGCAGTGGCCTTTCTCTTCTGGGCTTCTCCGACTCTGGTTTCAGTCACCACTTTCGGGGCCTGCATTCTACTGAAGACACCCTTAGCTGCAGGCACAGTTCTCTCAGCTATAGCAACATTACGGATTCTTCAAGAGCCCATCTACAACCTACCCGAGCAAATCTCCACGATTGCTCAGCTTAAGGTCTCCATTGATCGGATTCAAGAGTTCATAAGACAAGAAGAACAAACAATTTTTTTCACACCGGAGGCATTTGGAGAAAAATCTGATATTGTACTTGAGATTGAAAAAGGTGAATATGCTTGGGAAATGAATGACTCCAATTCCAGAAAACCCACAGTGAGACTCACCGATAGGATTGAGATTTTCAAAGGCCAAAAAGTTGCAATTTGTGGCTCAGTTGGCTCTGGAAAGTCGAGCTTTCTATGCAGCTTAATGGGCGAAATCCCAAGGATTTCTGGGAGACAAATTAAAGTCTATGGATCAACAGCTTATGTCTCACAGAGGCCATGGATTCAGACAGGAACTATTAGAGACAATGTGTTATTCGGCAAGCAATTGGACAAAACCTTTTATGGGGATGTCCTTGAAGGATGCGCCTTATATCAAGATCTAGAGGCAATGACTGATGGTGATTTAAGCGTGGTGGGTGAGAGAGGGCTGAACTTGAGTGGAGGACAGAAGCAGAGGGTTCAGCTGGCAAGAGCGGTGTACAGCGACTCGGATGTTTACTTCCTAGATGATCCTTTCAGTGCTGTTGATGCACACACTGGAAAACATCTGTTCAAGGTAAAACAAATTCTCCATAAATCCTTCCATGTGCTTTTTATTGTTTAGTTTTATTCGCATGGAACTAATTAAATGCTTTCTGCAGACATGTCTGAACCAACTCCTATCTCAAAAGACTGTCCTTTACGTGACCCATCAATTGGAATTCTTGGACGCTTCAGACCTTGTCTTAGTATGAAGCTCTTGAAATATTAACTATCCTCTCTTCTAAGAAAACAATGTATGTTATTTCTTACTAGGATCTTACATTTTTCTACTTCTTTTAAGGTAATGGAGGATGGTAGGATTGTTGAATTTGGAAAATATGAGGAGTTGATGAGCAATCCTTATGGCAAACTTGTCAGACAGATGGCTGCTCATAGAAAGTTACTAAATGAAGTTGAACAAGCTAAGACAGAGGATTCCTTAACCACTGGAAGCCATGTAAAATCTAGCATTGAACTTCCAGAAAAGAAAAGTGAAGGGTCCATCAGCAAACAGTTTCCAGGCAGAACACATGAAGAGGAAAGTGAAGCTGGAAGAGTGAAGTGGCAGGTTTACTCAACCTTTGTTACTTCTGCATACAGAGGAGCTCTTGTCCCGGTGATCCTTATATGCCAAGTTCTCTTCCAGGCGCTTCAGATGGGCAGTAATTATTGGCTTGCCTGGGCAGCCAAAGAGCACGGCAAAGGCAGGCCCAGCAAGAAGCAGTTGATAGGAGTATTTGCCTTGTTGTCTGGTGGGAGTACTTTCTTTATACTTGGAAGGGCTGTTCTGCTGTCACCAATTGCTATTGAGACCTCTCGACGTCTTTACCTAAACATGATTAACTCAGTTTTCCGAGCACCCATTTCATTCTTTGACAACACTCCTTCGAGTCGAATCTTGAGCAGGGTATATCTCAGACAGTTGTCTTTGTAGCAATGCTCCTTTATACGTGTATCTCCCAAAACTGAACTCCTTCTCACCTTTTGATTCTTTGGCAGTCCTCAACGGATCAAAGCACTATAGACACAGACATCCCTTACAGATTGGCCGGATTAGCATTTGCTCTTATTCAGCTCTTTAGTATAATATTCCTTATGTGCCAAGTTGCCTGGAAAGCTTTCCCAGTTTTCGTTGCCATCCTAGCAATCTCCATATGGTATCAGGTAAGGTCCCTTAGATAAAGTACTGTGATCTTAAAAGGGAGCCTTAAAAAGAATCAAAATTTCATGTACATTTTTTTAAAATTAAGAACTCCTAAACCAAAGCATTATGATTGACGATCATCCCATTTTTTGTGCTTTTTCAGGCTTACTACATTCGTACTGCTAGAGAGCTAGCAAGGATGGTTGGAATACAGAAAGCTCCAATAGCCCACCACTTTTCAGAATCCACTAGCGGGGTTGTCACAATTCGTTGCTTCAAGCAGGAAGAACGCTTCGCTGTGAAAATCCTTGGCTTGGTTGATAATTATTCTAGCATTGTCTTCCATAACACTGCCACTATGGAATGGCTGTGTGTTAGGATCAACTTTCTCTTCAACCTTGTTTTCTTTATCGTCCTCATTATTTTGGTGAGCCTGCCCATGTCAGCCATCAACCCCAGTAAGCTCCTATTTTTCCCTCTAGAATGTTTAATTAATAGTTCAGTAGAATAATAAATCTACATAAATTAATAACTAGTTCCCAATTACTTCCAAACTCAGACAATATCAAATCCATCAACATTGAATTACTGAGAATATATAGTTTCAAGTCATATAAGTTGCATTTCCAAAAATAAAGCATCAATAAATGTGATAAAATCTAAAACATTTAAGGGTAATGGATTTAATAAAGGCGTTGATACTATTAAAAACTTGGAAGGAAGAATCCAAAAATTTGTCTTAAAGACTAGGATTAGCTTTTATTATGTCATACAGTCATAGTTAGACTCTTTTTCTTTCCTTTTAAAAACAGTGGCAGCAAAAATCATTTTATACATCTACATTTGTTGTTATGAATACAAAACAAAGAATCACTCAGTATCATTTTTGCGCCATATATAGCAGTGAAAGGCAGTTGTTAATTTGAGCCCACCCCCAAGATGATTTTTAGGTTGGCTACTGATGATTCTAGAAAACAAAATAAACGCACAATGAGAATTATACAGATGGAAGGTTTTAATCTCAATATTATCACAGGCTTGGCTGGATTGGCTGCAACCTATGGCTTGAACATGAATGTTCTGCAGGGCTGGGTGATATGGAACCTATGCAATGTGGAGAACAAAATGATTTCAGTTGAGAGAGTTCTCCAATTCACTAATTTACAAAGTGAAGCTCCACTGGTGATCGAAGATTGTAGGCCTCAACCAGAATGGCCCACCAATGGAAGAATAGAACTAGAAAACCTCCAAGTGCAGTACGGCCCCTCACTCCCTGTTGTTCTGAAGAGGATAACTTGCACCTTCCCTGGAGGAAAGAAAGTCGGGATTGTTGGTAGAACTGGGAGTGGAAAGTCCACCTTAATCCAATCTCTATTTAGGTTGGTAGAGCCTGTGGAAGGACGGATTCTAATTGATGGGGTGGATATTGGTAAGATGGGATTGCAGGATTTGAGATCTAGGTTGAGTATTATCCCCCAAGACCCAACATTGTTTCAAGGAAACATTAGGATGAATGTGGATCCTCTACAGCAGCACTCAGATCACGAAATATGGGAGGTAGGAGTTTTGTTTATATCATTTTTCTTGTGGGAGTATAAATTGGCCCAGGTGTATTTCACTCGAACAAAAAAAGCTTTTTCAGGTTCTAACCAAGTGTCGTTTAAGGGATATAGTGAAACAAGATCCAAGACTTCTTGATGCACCAGGTAGAGGAATGTAATTACATATATATATTAGATTTCCCACCCAGCAGCCCCCACACCCCTCAACAATAGACTAACCTTACAATTTATTTATTATTTTATTTTATTTTTGGAAATTATTGCAGTGGCAGAAGATGGAGAAAACTGGAGTGTTGGTCAAAGGCAACTAGTATGCTTGTCTAGAGCCCTTTTACAAAAGAGGAGAATTTTGGTGTTGGATGAAGCTACAGCTTCTATGGATACAGTAACAGATAACGTGATCCAAAAAACCATACGAGAAGAAACAAGCAGCTGCACAGTTCTAATAGTGGCCCACAGAATACCAATTGTTGTTGATAGTGACCGAGTTTTGGTTCTAGACAATGGTATACTTTCTTATTCAAATAGAAGTAACAAAAAAACAAACTACTTCAAAGCTCTATATAATCTCACGCGCATTTCTAAAACAACGATATTGATCATTGAAGCCATTTTAATGAATGCAGGAAGCATGGTTGAGTATGACACCCCATCCAAGTTGCTTAACGATACCTCGTCTTCATTCTCAAAGTTGGTGGTCGAATTCTTAAGGACATCGACCGAGAGATTGTAAATGAAAGGAAACTCAAGTGTGAACATAAAGAATTTCATAACGCCACATATTTCTTTTAGCGCACAGCTAGAAGATGCATAGTTGCAGATGAAATGACAGAAAGATTTAGATAATTCCACCTTCATGTCCTACTAGCTCTCGCGCACCATTAAGTTCAACAGTTGCACCCTAGAATAAAGAAATACTAAACTCCTCGCTGGGCATTATCGCAGGGGGAACCAAGTTAGCGGAACACTTGAAGGTTACAAGAGGGACAGCTGATACTTCTTTGTATCAACCTATAGAATGGCATTGTAATCTGTACATTCTTTTACATCATTTGACCCATGTAGGTAGAGTTTCTGGGATTTGGCTTTTAGAGTTCCCCAGGACTTCCCACTGTGATGTGACAATTATTTGATTGCTACTCACCGTTGAAAGTAAATAATTTTTGTGTTTTCTCAAAATAATGCACAATGCTTCATGGATGCACACGTACTACTCTACCAACCAACTAGCAGCTGAATCAAGATAAATACTCCTGGACAAAATACATGATCTGAATGTCATTAGTCACACCAACTGAAGCACAGAGCCGGTATATTCATGTCATTTCCAAAGGAAAACAGTATTATATGATGACACCACATTCTCATTTAAAGTGCATTTAGTGTGTCATGATATGGGCGTCCTCATGCCATTTTGATGTTACAATTGGCCAAAAAGCTGCAATAATTACAATTCATGAACAACAATGCTTCATAGATGACACAGATTTCCACCCAGAAAAAGTTGTGTAATGTTCAGTTTTTGTAGCAAGAATGGTACAATTGGCCAAAAGGCCGCAATAATTACAATTCACGAGCAGCAATGTTTCATAGGTGAGACCATTTCTACCCAAAAAAAGTTACATGCAATGCCGTTCTGTTTTTGCAGCAAGAATGGTACAATTGAATCCTTACAACAGTTGCAATGTATAATTAACTCGTGGCGAAAATACCCTCATCAAAGTGGGTATTTCATAAGGGCAAATGGGCAATCTCCGTAGGAACAATAGACACGAATTCGCAGAGCTGATTTGAAAACCCATAAACACTAACCAACAACATGCAACCTATCCGAATGATGGGCCATTACTCTATAATCAATAAACAATGTGAATGGCTGAATTACCCATTTTCAATCCACAAATTAATCCGTTCTGGATTTGGCATCTATGTACCAGACTCATGAAACAGGATTGAACAGACACAAGTACCTACTACGTTATTCAATGATCTCAATACATGAAAAAAACAACAACTTTAAAAGGAACCAAATTGGCATGAGTACAACATCAAAAGGGAAAAGGGATTGAATCGCACCTCAGCCAGTGTAGAAATGCGGGCGAAGCGCCAACAGACCAGACCGCGACCGCCACAAGAAATCTAAGAGGACTATAATAAAAGTGGGAACCGGATCAGAACAATCCAAAAAGAAGAACGTGGCCTGCCTGGTCATCTCCTATAGCAGATGAACACAAATTGTTACTGTGTTGAAATTTTCAAGCACCTTTCAAATGGAGCCAAATTTCCCAATATGGTTTTCAAATGTAATGATATTCTATGCGTGCGTTAGTGACCTGACATGACATCCTTTGTATTTTTTTTTTTTAAATTATGCAGTTAGGAAAAAACTCTCGTACGTTGGTCAATTTCCGACTTTATTCGCATTCTTAAAGACGATTTTTTCTAGAAAAAAGGGTTAGGCTGGCTTTAATTTACTTTGATTCTTTGTTCAATCTTTCTGAAGCTTGCATGGAATCCACTGACCAAACATGCGTATAGTTCTCTGTCAACAAACAAAAAAAAACATTAAATATTAATCTAAGAAATGCCAAATCATATAATATTGCATATGCAAACGGCATATTATTAGCAACTAATTGTTTTGTAAAAGAAAAATTGAAAACATACTTGAATCATGAGTGTAATATTTTAATTTTGTTTTATCACATTTCTGCATTTCTTTGCGGTGTACTTCGCAGAAACATACCTGAAACAATTATGCAAACGACAATTGTTTTATGATATTCTTTCATTTCTTTGAATAATAACAATTATCACAAACTCTAATTGTATCGAGCTTAACAAGTATATGAAATGAACTCCATTTCTTTTTGCTCCAAATAATTTTTAGGGCATTACATTTCTTTAAATTTATTCTGAATTATAAGTATTCATGCATGCATAATATTTTTAATTTTTAATATTTCTAATAGAGACAATCTTAACAATTTTTGTAATCTATCACATAATCCCTCTGCTTGGTTAGTGTTGAAAAGCTATGGAAAATAGCTTTAGGTATGGAAAAGGTATTTAAAACTTCTTTTTCACTGCTTGACAAATATAGAATCCGAATAGCAGGCAGGGAAAATGCCATTGGGAAATATAAATTATTTTCACCAGCAAATTAGGGTGAAATTCTATGGAAAATGTACAGTACCACATAATTTTAATTTTACCCTTTAAAAGGGTACTAATCAACCACACAAGAGAAATAAAATGATAAATTTATAACAAACATAAAATATATAAAATTTATTTTTATACTTTTTTCATTTTTTTTCCACCTTACCCAATCACTTTATAGAAAATAATTTTTCTACCTCTTTTCTTTCCACCTCTTTTCTACCAATTTTTTTCCACCCTAATTCTATATCTGGCCTAGGGAATATGTCTGACCTATATTTTTTATTATAAATTTATTAATTTTTTTTTAATATCATATAACAAACTAAGATAATTTGAAACACAAAAGATATCATCAATATATAAAATTAATATAATAAACTTGATTCCACTGGCCTTCAGATGGCTACACCAATCATGAAACTTAACTTAATGATTTCATCAATATTCTTTATTTATTTATACCCCACAATAAATAGTAGGGTAATAAGACTTAACTTAATGATTTCATCAAATGTGTTATAACTTTACTACTAAATAATTGATATATAAAAAATTTAAAACATTATTTACAGTTCGTATGCTAATACGTTGGCATTCGAATAATTGGATTCTAACCCTTTGTTTGGCAAAGGATGAAAAAAAAATGTGAAAGAATTTGATATGGAAAAAAGGTGGAAAAAATTAGTAGAAAGAAAAAAGGTATACAAATTATTATTTGGTTGAAATGAAAAAGATACGGAAAATGTATGATGTGAAATTTAATTGGGGAAAAAATATAAAACAAATAATATGAGATGAAATATAAATATTATCATTTTTTAAACTTTATCAACCTTTATCAATGTTATAGCCTATGTTGACTACTCGACCTAGATACAAAATATTATCAATGTTACATCAACGACGGGAGTGAAATAGGAACAACGCAGCGTGGGCGGACTGTGATGTCCCTGTTGTTTTGGATAGACACGTACGAAAGACTTGATGAGGTGGAGCGAGGTAGGGGTGTAAAATGGACCGCTAGTCTGCAGATCAGTTCGTGGTCCGTGCGGACCGGAGCGGATTGGACCAAAAATATTATGGTCCATTTCAATTGCGGGTCTAAACAGACCGGTCCATGCGGACCAAATCCGTGAGGACGCGGACCGGTCCACGGACTAGCTATTTTATTTTATTTTTAAATATTTTTTTTAAATTATTATATATTCTATTTAGTATATTAGTACATAGAGCTTAAAACTATTAATTTTAAAATTAATATCTAGAAATATAAACTATTAAATATAATTTAAAATTTTAAAAATATAAATTATTTCTAACAAAATTAATTTATAATAAATTTTTAAATAAATAAATAAATATGGACCGGTTCGCGTCCGCATGCGGATCAGACCGGACAAGAAACATTCTGGTCCGTTAAAAGTGCGGGCCTAAACGGGCCAGCCTGTTTAGGCCCGCTCCATCGTGGACCAGACCGGATCGCTCCGTTTTATACCCCTAGAGTGAGGGGCATGCGATGACGACGAGCGAGGGTTGCGACGATGGTGATGCGATGAATTTTTCATATTTCTTGTAGATTTTTTTCCTCATCCAAACACAAAAAAACTCAAAATTCACTCATTTTTACTATCCAACTCACTTTTATATCCTTTTTCTTTAGCAACCAAAATATTAATGTGATATCTTAAAAAAGAAAAACATCAAATAGACCACCACGTGTCCAAGATTCACTCGACACGTATTTTAACATTACCAAATTTTTTCCCTGCTTCTTGTTGTATCATATACAACCGTTTATTTTTCATATACTTCTCCCTCAATTGTTTTTTTTGGAAAGAAAGGACAAGTCCGTGAAGTCAGGAGGAACGCTGGTGGTCCAAAGAACCACGCTGAAGGGTTCTAGAATCTTGACCAACAAGAGGAGCGTGAAGACCAAACCCCGCGCCAGCGAGTGAGCGAGTGGGGAATCGGGGCCAGTCTCGTTCCAATTCTGGGACTCCCCCAGATTTCAACCGACAGCAACAAAGAAACAAATCAAGCGGCTCCGTGTTTTTTTTTTTGCCCTGCCAGTTTCTTTATCCCCACGAAAACCGCCCACCACACCCAAGCCGCCTCCTTTATATACCCCCCCATAAACTGCTCTGTTTACTCCATACAAATTTTCACTAAAACCTTCATATCATATACTTCAATCCAACTTTTTTCAATCTTCTACAACCTATCTATAGTTGCATCATGGGTACTACGTCTTATATTTTACTTCGCAAATCTCATTCTGTTTCCTTCATCCTCGCGTTTCCTTGATCATTAATCTTCTTGTTCTGTCATTGTTAATGTTGTTGTTGTTGGTTTTTTTTTTTTTTTTTTTGGGTAGCCTGTGAAAGTGAAAAGATCAAGATTGGAATCAACGGTAACAACTCACTTTCTGTGCCTGTGGTTTGGTTTAAAAGTTTTGTATTAATAGGTTCGTTTTTTGGCTGATCCTTAAACGTGATTTAATTAGGATTCGGTAGGATCGGTCGTTTGGTCGCTAGGATCGCTCTCCAGAGGGACGATGTGGAGCTCGTTGCCGTTAACGATCCCTTCATCACCACTGAGTACATGGTATAATGTTTTTCTCCCTTCATCATCAATGTTTTTTTTATGTACCGCGCGCGGCTTTTGTTCCATATGCCCTCGATCCACCTCTGATGAATGCTGTTTGATTTTTATAGACCTACATGTTCAAGTTCGATTCTGTTCACGGGCAATGGAAGCACACCCACCTTAAGGTTCATGACTCCAAGACCCTTCTCTTTGGCGAGAAGAAGATCGCTGTTTTCGGCACCAGGTAATACAACACACACACACATATAAATGCTTGCTATTATTGTTATTATTATTATTATATATGGAAGCTGTACAATGCGTGAGATCTGATGATGGTCTGGTCGTTGCTGATTCTTAGAAACCCAGATGAGATCCCGTGGGGTACGGTCGGAGCTGACGTGGTTGTTGAGTCGACTGGAGTTTTCACTGACAAGGATAAGGCTGCTCTCCATTTGAAGGTATATATGCTTCTCATAGTCTCTGTTTCAACGTATACATATATATATGGTCGATTTGTTAATGGGTGTGTGATTGCTAATATGTTTTTTTTTAGTTTTCTCTCATTAGCCAATTGCCATATTTTTTTCTTTTTTTTCTTTTTACATCCAATGGGTAGTTATTAATAGAAATTAGAAAAAACGTTTTCCTGGTTTATTTTTTCATTATTCGTTTATTGAAATTGTTTTTTTTTCTTGTTTTGTTTTTTGGTTTCATTGTTGGTTTTTAAACTGGAAAATGATTGTATAATTTCTTCCTAATTTATAATGTACAGGGTGGTGCTAAGAAGGTTGTCATCTCAGCCCCAAGCAAAGACGCCCCCATGTTTGTTATGGGTGTTAACGAGAATGAATACAAGTCGGAGAACGTGGTTTCAAACGCTAGCTGCACCACAAACTGTCTTGCTCCCCTTGCTAAGGTTAGTCTCACTCCCTATTCATCATCAGTAGCGTCTTTTATTCGTCATTTTGGTCTTAAACAAAAGTAACTAATCTAACCCGATTTTCTAATCTAAATAAATAAATTTAAACATTGCAGGTCATAAATGACAGATTTGGAATCGTTGAGGGTCTCATGACGACTGTCCACTCTATCACAGGTGGGTTGTCTTGAAATATGTCACCTTCTCATCACATCTTATTGCTTTAGCTGTTTTTTAGCATATGAACTCTGGACATAAAAATTAGGATGCTCATTAATCTATCAGCTAATAATTTTGTATTTATCAGCTACCCAGAAGACCGTTGATGGTCCATCAAACAAGGACTGGAGAGGTGGAAGAGCAGCCTCTTTCAACATCATCCCCAGCAGCACTGGAGCTGCCAAGGTAATAATGTAGCTTTCAATTTGGTGGTTCTTATATATATATATATATATAAGCGCTCCGATCCCTTGTCGTGCAAAATGTGCATGCTTGACTGATTTCTCTTTTTCTTTTCTTATCTACTAATTGCATAGGCCGTTGGAAAAGTGTTGCCGGCACTGAATGGAAAGTTGACCGGAATGTCCATCCGAGTTCCCACCGTTGATGTCTCCGTTGTTGATCTTACTGTGAAGCTTGAAAAGGCAGCCACCTATGAGGATATTAAGGCTGCCATCAAGTAAGTGCTTGCTTTTCCTTAATATACCTACCATAGGCCTGGGTCGGTGAGTGTTGTATTTGTCAATGCGGATTTAATTTTCCTGTTTGAGCTTTAATTATTATTGTTGGTAATCCTTAGGGAGGAGTCTGAGGGGAAACTCAAGGGGATTTTGGGTTACACCGAGGATGATGTGGTGTCCACAGACTTTGTGGGTGATAGCAGGTTCTGTGTTTTTGTTTTTTTTTTCCCCCACTCCTGCTCTCCTGCACCTATGCTGTAATGTACACATCCTGGATCCAATCTCTCATAAGTTGTTTTTAATTTGATATTTGCAGGTCCAGCATCTTTGATGCCAAGGCTGGGATTGCCCTCAATTCAACCTTTCTTAAACTGGTGGCTTGGTATGACAACGAGTGGGGTTACAGGTAAATTCAACGCGCTACTTAATATTTCAATCAGTGTTGTGGGTTCCAAAAACTCACTTCTTGTGCTGTTGTGCAGTTCACGCGTGGTGGATCTGATCTGCCACATTTCCAAAGCTTAAAAACCTGAAGCAGGCAGGGATAATCTATCTATCTGCGGGTCGTTATGAGGGCTGGGTACTTCCACACCCCTTTCTATATATGTATGGAATAAAAGATCTGGTTGCGTTTGGCTGGTGTAGTCATGAATTCAATGCTATTTGTCATAGTTCCGGTTTCCTTTCTTAATATAAATTATAGGAAGTTTAAGTTTATGTATCAACTGCTGTCAGATTCTGGCTGTCTGAACTTACAGTTTTGTAGGCTAAGCTGTGAGCGCTGTGTGATTAATAATACACTCCTTATTTTAATATAGCACTGTAAGATCTAGAAGTGGGATGGCTCTTCTTATCTTCTACGCTTTGTTATTTATGAATTTTGCATTTTTAGAACACATTATTTTTTCAACTCGTAAAGAGAAAATAATAAATAATAAATATAAATATATAACATTTATAATTTTAAAATTTTAGTTAAAATAAATATTAAATAATAAACTTTTAAATTTTTTTTATTAATTTATTTTTTAAATAATAAAAAAATAAATTTAAAGAGGTCAGAGTGAATTACGATAAATAAATACTTAAAATTTATATCCTAAATATTTGAAATAAATGTAATAAATAATAATTACGAAAAGTAATAAGAAACGACAGCCTTTGCCCGCTCCATCCGTCCTATCTTCAACGATCCTCGTCCGGTTGGCCAGAATCGCGCAAGCCTCGCCATTTATTTTCAAAGACAAAACGACATAAATTCATTTCCTTCCCTGATAATAAAAAAACAAAAATACTTTGAATTACAGAATCGTATGGGAATATGGGATCTAAGCAAGCATACACAAACGAGAAACACATTGGAATAAGTAAAACGAGCCCGGAAAAAATAGAATAAAAAAGAACAATTTTGCAGAAAGATGAAGATCTCTTGCCACGCATTTGAAGGGATTGGTCATTAACATTACATAGTGAGCTGTATATCATATAACAAGATATTTTTATATTTTTCCAATAAAATGCAAACAAACAGGAACATACAAATATTATTTATAAATCATTAACATGTCAAATATCAAATCATTATATCTGTCACCGCTCCAAACAAACAAAACCAATAATGTCTCAATATAAGTGAACATTAAATTACATCAAAATAAGGATTTAGAGATGGTTTTTATATCCTCAAATGTATTTGAAAAAGAAATTAAATAATAAAGGGTAAGGATGAATGATCAATAGGTGAACTATAACTACATATCTAATAATCCAACTAAAACTAAAATTACATACTAAGTATATGCATATGACAGTTTAATACTCTATACTACCCATTTAAACCATCAATAATATAACAAAATATATATTTAAATATATATATATATAATAATAATAATTAAATATCACAAAGGTAACTGTCCTATGTATCAATCACAACTCATAAGTCAAGTAATTATAACAATCAAAACAAATAACATATACATTTATCTGCCACCAATGCCAAAAACCAAGTTGTTACTATCAAAATCATTAAGGTCTTTACCCTATCAACTATCACATAGCATTGGGGATCCTTATCTCCTTCCACGATAAATACCATGTCATTTCATGTCATATATTACTATATCATATCAACAATATCATATCATTTCATATCTCATCATATTACATTATACTATCACGTTATATCAGGTCTCATTATATCGGTTCGAGCATCGCAAGCATACACACATTGTCGGGACATTTTCCCTAAATCATACAATTAGTAAAATAAACATATATAGTAGCTAAACAAAGCAAAACAAATCAATTATAGAACTGTTCAACAATAACAATAATATGATATCATCCCCGAATCGACCGTCCATCCCTCTTTGGCTCTCTTCCTCTAGCAAAGCGGAAAAGGCCCAAGCCCCCTTGGCTGCCGTTGGCCCCTATCCCTCTAGTTGATGGTGCTTGAGTTTCCATCATCTCTCCTCTCCCTTGACTGTGGTCCGTTGACAAAGGCTACAAAATCCAAGGAGCAGTCATCCATCGTCTCTCTGCAGGGCCCGACCATACCTAGCTGCTTCTCCTCCCTAACCGTAGGTTTGCTGCCACTTGCTTGCCTGCCTTTCTTTTTTTCATTGTGTGTGATAGGCCTGATGAAATGAGGATAAAATGTTGATTGACATTTAATGCACCAATTTCTTAGTTTGCAATGGTTGTCACTTGTGAATGTTGCTCTATACTTTAAAATTCTACAATTTTGATTAACTTTTCTTTCTTTTTTATTGTTTGCTTTGATGATTGTTATAAGTCTCAACATGAGTTTCATTTCAATGGAAAAATATAATTGGAAGATGTTTGATGTTTTTTTCCCATAAGTTGACGACATGCTTTGGTAAAATTGTAAAGCTAAAACTTTAAATTTCTAAATAATGTAGTAATATTATCCCGGTCACGATGATGGTGAGTTGCCTAGCATATAGCTATTACAAAATCAAGAAGAATCTATGAATTATGATATCGATGAATTGAATCCATGTAATAAGATAGCCTAAGTGTATAACATAACCGTACAAAAGTATAAGTAGACATGAAATCCTGGTTTGCAATCGTTTTTTTCATAAATGTAATGTTGTAGAGAGGCCTCATTGTAGAATTTTGCTTAAGGCCTTCGAAACCGCAGGGCCGATCCTGCTTGTATGTAGGGGTGTGCATGGGTCAGGTAGGGTCGAATGAAAGGCTAAATCATCAACCGACTTGTCATTAATGTGTGACTAATTCTTTAACCTTTTAATCGACCTGTCAACCTAAATAATCAGTGAGTTTGTTAAATTTCTTACGAGTACTAACTAGCGGGTATGACGAGTTAAACAATATACATTAAAAAATAAACGTATAAAATATAAAATAATTATAATTATAAGTATATTATTTTATTCGCTAAGTATTTATAATTACAAATAAAAAAAGATACGAGATTTGTGGATCGCAACATTACAAACTCATAATCATAGTTGTTATGCTGCATAACTCTCACATCTCATAATAGGAGAGACGATAATGAACTAATGTCTAATAGATAGATGATAAGGTATACTCTATTTTTATAATTGAGTATGACAAGTCGGATTAATAGCGTATTTGAGCATTCTCACATGTCAATCGATTCAATCCATCATAAAATAAAATTTTTAAACGACCCACTTATTTGATTAACTTTTATTCGTAGGTAGCAAATAGGTCTTGATGCACACCCATACTTATGTCTTGATTTGGGGATAAGGCGAAGATGCCAAATTCCTATTACATAACTTGGTTTGGTTACACGTGAATTAAACTTATATTATTTACTTAAAGTTTAAAAAATTTAGATACATAAATTAAAGAATATATAATAATAGTTATATGCCTATAAAATTTGACATATTTGAAAACAGTGGATCAACAATTTGCCAGTCATCGACAATCCCTAAGTGGTTGATGCCTGTAGGCTTAACACTGTAAGCGAATATTCTACCATGCCGAAAGAGTAAAAAAGATTTACAGGACCAGCCTATCTCCATCATTGATATTTGTAAGGTCACAAAAGCACGGTCACCGCCTAATATTGTATCTACGAGCTTAGACAACAAGAACAACAACCAGAAAACACAGGGAAAAGATTATTATTATTATTATTATTATTATTATTATTATAAACTATAGAAAAGAAAAGATTATTATTATTATTATTATTATTATTATAAATTATAGAAAAGAAGTGGGGAAGGTGCCCATGACGTGTGACAATGGAACCTGCCTGACAGGTGGCAACCCCTCTCTCCCACCCAAATCCAATCTCTCTCCACAACGGCTCCGACTCGACTCGAATAGTAATACTGTATAGGCAACGAAGGTGTTGGATCAGTGCCATTTAAAATCAGTTTTAGTTGCCCCCGGGAAAAGATAATAAACCAAACCCCACTTTTAATGCCCCCATTATATATATATATATATATATATATATATATATATATATATATATATATCAGATTGTCGATGTCTTGTCTCTACCTAATCACATCTACCCTACGAGAAGCATCATTGAAACTAGAAAGCGATTGCTGTTTTTGGCCAATTGGGTCGTACTGTTGTATGCTAATGCTTCATTGGATTCGTCGCCTTCTCTCTGACTCACTCTCTCTCTCTCTCTCTCTCCCTCCCTCCCTTATCCTCCTGTGAATTCTCTGTTCTGTTTGAGAACTGTTTCAGTCCCTTAACTAGCCACAGACTTAAAAAAGCAATCAATAGCTTCCACAATTAGTCCCATTTCGGTTCGCAATCACTGCCCAATTTTTGCATTCCCGACCAATTAGTAATTTTTGTGGGTTTTTTTTTTTTTTTGGAAACAGACATCAAACATGATGATGGCATCCTGATTGTGTGTTTTTGGTTTTCTGGGTCTAACAAATCCACCGATGCCTCCGGCGGCGGAGGCCTACTTCCCGCTACGGTGGGAGAGCACCGGGGATCAGTGGTGGTACGCGACTCCGATCGACTGCGCCGCCGCCAACGGTCAATACGACGTCGTTCGGGAGCTCCTCCACCTTGACCCCAACCTCCTCATCAAGCTCACCTCCCTCCGCCGCATCCGCCGCCTGGAGACAGTCTGGGACGACGATGGCGACTCCCGCTTCGCCAGCGTCGCCAGGTGCCGCGCTTCCGTCGCCCGGAGACTCCTCCTCGACTGCCAAACAACCGGTAAAGGCAAACACCACCAACTTCGCCTCCGCCGCCGCGACCAGAACTCCCTCATCCGCGCCGGCTACGGCGGGTGGCTGCTCTACACTGCTGCCTCCGCTGGGGACCTGGACTTCGTGAAGGAACTGCTGGACATAGATCCTATGCTGGTGTTCGGAGAAGGGGAGTACGGCGTTACCGACATGCTATATGCGGCGGCGAGGAGCAAGAGGTCCGAGGTTTTCAGGATGTTTCTTGAGGTCTCTGCCGGCGGCGGAGGTGGAGAGGTAGGGACCAGGTGGGACGTCATTGGTTCGGAATTTAAGTGGGAGATGATGAACAGGGCGGTCCATGCGGCTGCTAGAGGAGGGGATTTGGGGACATTGAAGGAGCTGCTGAGAGACTGCTCCGATGTTTCGGTTTTTAGAGATGCTCAGGGCTCCACCATCTTGCACACAGCATCTGGCAGAGGACAGGTTGAGGTGAGACTTTTCTTTGTTCGTTCATACCTCTGAGGATGTTACTGCTTTGCCCACTTACTTTTACGTACAACACATGTTGAATGTAATTAATGATGTCGCCGATCGTTTGTTAGAATTTGCATGTACCAATATGGCTCCTCTCATCTGTGGGTGCTGATAAATGAGCATCATCGTTATATTTTCAGGATTGCTTCTGAAAATATTATCGGCTAGAACTATATTGACAGATCTTCAATGTTGATTCAGGTTGCTGAGTATATACTTGGATCCTATGACATCATTTCCTTGACCGACAACCAAGGCAATGGCCCACTGAATGTTGCTGCTTACAGGGGTCATTTGCCTGTTGTAAAGGTTTTAATTCTCAAGTCCCCCTCATCGACATTGGTAACAAACAATTGCGGCGATACCTTCCTTCACATGGCTGTAGCCGGTTTTAGAACCCCTGGTTTCCGAATGGTAGACCGCCAGATTGAACTCATGAAACATCTGTTGACCTCAGAGGCCCTAAACCTTCAAGACATTATCAATGCCAGAAACAACGATGGTAGGACTGCCCTTCACATTGCTGTGACTGGGAACATCAAGTACGAGGTGGTTGAGCTCCTCATGAACGCCCCATTCGTGGACTTAAATATCCGTGACGCAGAGGGACTGACCCCGTTGGACCTCCTCAAACAGCAGCCCCAATCAGCGTCTTCAGAGATTCTGATCAAGCGGTTGGCTTGTGTTGGAGGGATCTCAAATTGTGAAGACCATGCGGCGAGAAGAACGCTGGTTTCTAACCTCAAAATGCAAGGAGGCATTGCTGGCATTAGCCCGGGGACTTCTTTTAGAGTCTCGGATGCAGAGATAGTCGTGCATATGGGCATGGAGAGTGACTCTGAGCCCAGTCATGACGCAGTCAGTGCCAAAGCTAGTCCATGTTCAAGTGATGAGTTAAGCCAGGTCTCAGGACTTGTGCCGAACTTTTTGGGTCATAAGAAATCGAGTTCTGTGAGTTATGCCGCAAGGCGCCTGAGGGTTCTCCTCCAATGGCCCCAGACGAAAGGAAATAAATTCGATTGCAGCTCATCCGAATCATACAGTACGTTCAGGGACATAGAAAATCACCGATCTGCTCTTCTTCGTCACAAGTTTTCTAAGCCGCCATCTCTTCCAAACAACATGCGGACACATTCCCTGAGGAGCAACTATCTGCTACGCCATTCCGCCAGGAAGAATTTTGTTGCAGGGTTAATGCAGGGAGTGATAAAGGTAACCCCACAAGAAGCAGTTTCAGACCAGTCACCTTCGAGCTCAAGCGTTGAACAATCAGTATCTTCCTCTTCTATTGTGAGCGACTCCCTTAATGGTGGAAGAACAGCATCGGCAATAAATAAGCAAGCCTCATTCGATAAGAGGTTGATTAACCAGTATTTCTGCTTAGGTGCACAGGGTTTGGCAGTGGAAGATACAATAAACAATAAACCGTTGGCGGCTCCACCCAGGGTCTTTCAAGGAGAGACTGCTCGGAAGAGTTGAAGAACCAACAACCAGTATTGTTGAATTTCGGGTGGACTTGTTGAATGAATTTCATTGTCATCATTCACTAGTTTAGTTTAATTGTATTTCAGTATTTTTGGTTCGGTGTAGGGGGCTAAAATTAAGCTACTTGTAGTTGGTGAAGTAACTTTGTGCTTCTATTTTTATCCGTGTAGGAATAAATTTTTCTGCATGCTGCCTTCTTTGTTGCTCTTTATGTTTTTTCTCCATTTTCTTTTGTACATAAACGTTTATATGGTATTGGAACCTCCTTACTTTTTTTTTTCGTTTTTTTTGAAATGGATATTCTCTCACACTAGATTGTAAGCTCCGCTGCAGATGACGGAGACCGAACAATATGGGTAGTATCACCGGGTCATCGACTAGACACCCCCCCCCCCCCCCCCCCCCCGGGCTTCACCGACCAAGGCCCCCTTCACCGGACCCGCCCTGATAGCCTGCCTTGGACAGTTGCCACGGAGACTAATCCTCGGTGGGTCTCACCCAGCCAGGTGGGGTGCTCACATGTAAGTACACGGGGTGAGAAATTAATGCTAGTAATAATTAAACCCGGGTATGACGTGTACCGACGGATGACCCCAACCAACTAATTGCCTCAAGGGGCAACCTCCTTTCTTTCTTGAGAGATTGTGAGGGAGTAAAAATTAAGAATGAGTTATGTCCAAACACTTTGGTCTTGATAATGGAATTTTGTTTTAGTTTCACAACAAAGACCAATTTTTAATGGTTAAACTATCCTGTTTGGTCCATCAAGATTAAGGCTTACCTAAGGCCTTAGATCTCTTGTAAGTGGTGGAAATAAATAAACACCCACCACCACCTTTAAGGGAAATTTTCACCTTGGCTCAGATAAGCAGCTTACTAAAAAAGTATAAAACCTTAACTTGTTTTCATTTTGCAATAACTAACGATATTTTCAACAAAATTAAACCAAGGAAGCCTAGGACTTGTTAAAGGTATAGTATAGGCGATGCCAAGGAAATTCAGATGCAAATTTTGAATCTAAAAAAAGAATTTGTAGTTTAATTTGAGAATGAAAGTCTAAAACTAGTACAAATTTTTTATAGATAGAATAATGAAGATTGTGAATAGAATGAGGTTGTTGGGTGATGAAAAACTCTTTGATAAGAGGGTTATTAAGAAGGTGTTGATTAGTTTGCCAGAAAACTTTGAGCATAAGAATTCTTTGTTGGAAGATTCTATAGATCTTTTCGAAATTATGTTAAAAAACTTATCAATTCCTTATAAGCTGTTGAATAGAAAAAGCCTTAGTATGTTTAGTACGCGAGAATAGAATGCAATAGAATGAAATTTATTCTCATTCTTGTATTTGGTGGAGCCAAAAGAATGCAATCTTTTATTATATTATGATAAATATTACCTTAAATAAGGTAATGTTGATTACCCCGACTCCTTTAAGTCATTACCATATGTAAGGTAATGAAGTTGACATTCATGTCCTTAATTTATTCATGCTTGTGTGCTGCCTAAATTGACGCGAGATATGGGGAGGTGGGGTGGGGCTGGGGTGGCAACGACAGGCAATGGTGCTAAGCTCACGACGCCGCCGGGGTGCAGCTAGCATGGATGGGCGAGAGGGTGTAGAGGATCGGACAGGCATGGGGGATGGGGCGGGCATGGGGGGGACGTAAAGGGGGAAGAGGGTTGGGTGGCAGCAGTTGGGCAAGCGAGGGTAATTTCTAAGTCATGAGTTATTTTGTAATTTATCAAATAATCCTCTATTCGTGATATTGTATACTAGTAATGAGTAAGATAATAAACTATTCTCATTCTTATTCCATTTCATTTTAACGTTAATTTCATTCACTTCAATTTTATTTTTACGTACCAAATAAGAAAAGGCAAAGTTGAAAGTGCTCTCTTAGGATAAAAGCCAATAAAAGAAGGGAGCAAAGAAAAATAAGTTTCAAAGAGATTTCAAGTTCAATAGATACAAGTGTAAGGAATCATTACCTCCTTGTGTTCACTACAAAAAGATACGAAACCATATTAAGACTGAAATGTCTTTCAAAATCAACATTTTGGAATTGTTATTGGCTTTTTTTGGCATATTAAGGCTGGAATGTCTTTCAAAATCAACATTTTTATTGGTAAATTGGAAGAAGAAATATTTGTTTAACAACTCGAAGGATTTGTGCAAAATGGTGCTAAGAACAAAATATATTTTCTAAATTAATCTGAAGTGCAGTAAATCAGCCATTGCCTAATGCTGGCTTATCTCATCTTGTTCCTATTGCTTGTTACCTATATAACTCCTCCCGAATATTACTATAGAGATAGTGTCTTTTCTAGCATTTTGATTTAGCCATTATTTGAGATAAAAAATATTTAAACAATAATATAATTATTGATTCAAACCTTAGGATTATTTAGGATTCAGAGTCCCAAGAGATTATTTTATTAAAATTCATTTTTTTGGGTTTTGGAAAGTAAAGAATGTAGGATAAAAAAAAAATAAATTTTTTTAACATGCTTAAAAAATTAAGAAAAGTATTTTCCGAATATTAACTAGAATTAAATATCAATTATTCAATTGTTTCTTGTGTTACAATATTATTGCTTTAAGTTTGACCCGTACCCGCACGACTTTACATTACAACACGTGACAATTCCGGGCTTTCTAGCGTGCAACAAACAAATCCCAAACTGTCAAACTACAACGTAGGCCCGCGATACTTGATTCTCCAGCTTGGAGAGAATCTGGCTCCTCGTAGTCGTAAGTTCTAAAATAGTGAAGGTTAGCTGACGCTAAAATTGGAGGCTATGAAACAGGAAAAAGCGCGGCAATTGAGTATCGCGCGCGCGTACGTCCATTGGTCCCTTACATAGCTACCGCCACACACACCAGCAGTACTCTTCTAATAATAGCCTCTTCTCTCGGCCTATATCTCTTCCTTTCAGCCGAGTATGTGTATAATCTAGCCTCTTCTTCCTGATTTATCAGGGGGGGCAAGAATCTTGCAGCGTTCAGGAAACTCGATCCATTGCCCTCCTTCTCTCTCACACACACACATATATATATACACACATAATAATTGATCATCGATCTCTAGATATGGCAAACTTGGATGAATCGCCTGCGAAAGTTGATACGCGCACCGATGAGGAGAAAGCCATAGATGAATGGCTCCCCATCACATCCTCTCGCAACGCCAAATGGTGGTACGCCGCCTTCCACAATGTCACTGCCATGGTCGGCGCCGGCGTCCTCAGCCTCCCCTACGCCTTGTCCGAACTAGGATGGTATGTATATATATATATATATATATATGTCGTGTCTCCGAATCCCGAACATGCATGCATGTCCAGATGTCTCTAATTACCTTTCTTTCTTTCTTTTTTGGTTTGGTGACCATATATATATATAATCGAGGTTTTTTCAGTTACCTCATTTTCTTAAAAGCTTCAGCAATAATTTATTAAGCTTATTTATCAAGATTTTATACGTGAAACACTCGCGTTTTCTATATATTTATTTGAATCGCGTTGCATGAATTTCGGTATCTGATCATTGGATCATAATATATATTTATATATAATGTGTTGAATATGATGAATTAATGTTAACGACGTTGGTGTCTAGGGGTCCGGGAGTGACCATTCTGATATTGTCGTGGGTCATCACGCTGTACACGCTATGGCAGATGGTGGAGATGCACGAGATGATTCCCGGGAAGCGGTTGGACCGATACCACGAGCTTGGACAGGCAGCGTTCGGGGAGAAGCTGGGGCTGTGGATCGTTGTCCCCCAGCAGCTGCTGGTGGAGGTGAGCGTCGACATCGTGTACATGGTCACCGGTGGCAAGTCCCTCAAGAAGTTTCACGACTCCGTGTGCCCTGACTGCAAGCCCATCAAGACCACCTACTTCATCATGATCTTCGCCTCTGTCCATTTTGTCCTCTCCCACCTCCCCAACTTCAACTCCATTGCAGGCGTCTCCCTCGCCGCCGCCGTCATGTCCTTGAGGTATATACATACATACACACACAAATATACTCAAACTTGATCAACTAAACCTGACAAACAAACAAAAATATATCTATATATATATGGTATTTTGAATATTGTTGGATTCCTTGTAATTGGGGTTTAAAAGAAGCAGTAAGTTCTGGTTTTGCATGTTTAATTTGTTTTCTTGGAATTGATCATACGTGTTAATTTCACCCTCCCTAGGCATGTTTTAATTAACATCGTACGTACGTGTTAACTAAAATCATGAAAGAAATGGTATATATGTGTTTAATCATCTAAATAAAGCCAGCTTGGATAGATCAACATATAGGGCGTGTTAATTAATATATATATAAAGCTCCTGTACTAATACTGCATGCATGTACATGTACGTACGTGTGTGCAGCTATTCGACTATTGCATGGACAGGAGCCATTGGGAAGGGCGTTCAAGAGGAGGTGAGCTACGACTACCGATCAACAACGAGGTCCGGGATCGTTTTTGACTTCTTCGGTGCACTAGGCGATGTGGCGTTCGCGTACGCCGGCCACAATGTGGTGTTGGAGATTCAGGCGACGATCCCATCCACGCCCGAAAGGCCCTCTAAGGGACCAATGTGGAAGGGAGTGGTTGTGGCTTACATCGTAGTCGCCATCTGCTACTTTCCCGTCGCCATCATCGGCTACTGGTACTTTGGAAACTCCGTCGATGACAACATCCTCCTCACCCTCGAGAACCCCAAGTGGCTCATCGCTGCCGCCAACATGTTTGTCGTCGTTCATGTCATTGGAAGCTACCAGGTGATTGTGTGTGATTAATATATATATAATACATTAGCTAGTTTTTAAAACTATATATATGTACAAATTAATAAGTTGACATGGATTATATACATATTAATTAATGATCATTTGGAACAACGAACAGATTTATGCGATGCCAGTGTTTGACATGCTTGAGACATTCTTGGTCAAGCGCTTGAAATTCAAGCCTTCATGGTGTCTTCGATTCACCACTCGCAATCTATACGTCGGTGAGTGTAATTTATTCTTACGAGCTTAAACTCGTACGTGGATTATTGTTACTACTGTGATTAATTATTACTAGCTAATGAAGCTTGTTAATTAATTAATCAATTAATTATATTGCAGGATTCACCATGTTCATCGGGATGACCTTCCCCTTCTTTGGAGGCCTCTTAGGGTTCTTTGGAGGGTTTGCTTTTGCCCCAACGACATACTTTGTAAGCAAATTCTAGCTTTGGTTCGAAAAAATATTTCTAATTAATTAATGAACTAATTAATTGCTAATATATGCCAAATTAATTCCCGCACCCGCAGCTTCCCTGCATCATGTGGCTCTGCATCTACAAACCCAAGACGTTCAGCTTATCTTGGTTCACAAACTGGGTATGCATGCGTAATTACTTTGATTATGTCACTTTTGTTTGTTGTTTAACACGTACTGTGTTCTAATAAATATATGGTGATGTTGCAGATCTGTATTATCTTTGGCGTTGCATTGATGGTGCTGGGACCAATTGGTGGATTGAGGCAGATCATCCTCCAGGCCAAGAACTACCAGTTCTACTCATAAAGCAATGCAGTGTCTTTGATGTTCTACATTAATTTCCATGTGTTGAGAAGCAAATTAAACCAATATATATGTGCAGAAATACAAACGATGAAATTGTAGAATAATCCAAGCGGGGAAGGCAAAAAGTAAAGATGGAAGAAGACACAAGATTTACCTGTTCAACCCCAAATTTGGCCTACGTCCTCTTTTAGAAATGTATCATATATAGTACAGGTTTTCAGGATAATCCCCCAAACCCTACAACAAATAACATATGTATAACAATCCCCGAAAAATTACAAAAATAGGATAGAAAAATACATTTCATAGAAAAATATTTTAAAAAAAATCTTATTTTTCCTGTGTCTTGAATTCGTCCAATATCTCAAAGAAGACATGCTCACAAATCTCCACCTGATCATGAGCTCATCTGCAAATGGTTGTTGCCTGGCAAATGAGAGACATAATAATAATAATAATAATAATAATAATAATAATAATAAAGGAAACCACCCAAACCGTGTATCTCAAGGAAAAAATGCCATGATACTTAACAAATTCAAGCATAATTTGAACTTGTCACTAGTAAGAAACGCAACATGTCCACTGAGTTCTCATGTGTAAATCTTCTTCAGTCACACTATCGGGAGACAACATCCCAAATAAAATGAAACTTGACATCTGTGTGCTTTGTCCTCTTAGAAATATTTTATTTTTGGTTGGATAAATTGAGCTTTGATTATTGAAAAATACCTCGCTCCACCTTATCATAAACACAGCTAAACTCACTGATAAGCCCCTTTGACCACATGGACATATAATTGATTAAGTGAAGACATATAATTGAAGACATATAATTGATTAAGGATATCTTATTGTCTAAAGCCCCTGTAAAATTTACATCAACATATCTTACAAGTTTAGCACCAACACTCTCACATCTGACTAAGTATATATATCCAATCATCTGGAAGGTATTCAATTTTTGAAATGCTTATCAGAGCATTACATTAATTATTTAATTTTCATCAGAGCATCTCTAATAGTCAACTAAAGGAAAAGTTAAAATTAATTTTAGTTTAAACTCTATAAATTTTTCTCCAATAGTGCAATTACAATATAAACTATATTTAACTTTGGCAAAACTTTAATTAAAATTTTAGTTTTAGTTAATGCTGTCATATCCTGTTTTTACTACAAAACCTAATTTGCCCTTCATACTAAACACACAACATTAAAAAAATAGAAGAGTATTCTAAAAGTAAATTATGAAAATTGATTTAAGCAATTAAAATTAGCTAAAACTACTGAAGTTGTTTTTAGCTTTATATATATATATGTGTGTGTTAAATATAGATTTAGCTAAAAAAAAATTTTAGCTAATACTATTAAAAATGCTCTTAAGATTTGTTTGAATCTTTAAGTTCTATTATCCGTGAATATTTTTTCTATTTGAGAAAATGATTATATTTTAAAGAAATTAAATGCATGTTTGTTTTAATTATTTTATATTTTTAATTTTTTAAATACAGAAAATTAAAAATTAAAAACAACATTAATTTAAAATATATGATAACTTCTTTATTTTTATTCTTGAAGCTGCAAAGTGAAAACAACATTTATTATTTTTAAATTTTAATCTTCTATATATAGAAAACAACACAGGTATCAATACAAGTTGTCTAGAGTCATTATTACTAATTCTCTCAAGATACTTTTTTTTCACTCCTCCATTCCGAAGTCCTACAGTTAATTAGATTTAGTTTGATTAGTGATTACTCTCCCAGAAGCCTTTCTTCCCTCCGATTATGAGTGAGTTGACCCACCGGGGCTACTTATGTCACACTGTACGCTCACTTCACACGTGACGTAGGGTGCCGCGGGGCGGAAGCAAACGTTTCCCGCCATTTTCTGCAACTCTCCGCTTGGGAAACCCTAGATCGCCATGGAAGGCGAGATCAAGGCAGAGTTTGAAAAGGGAGGGTTTTCTATCGAAGACGAAGGACAGGTCCTGACAAAATGTGAGATTATTCTCTCTCCTTTTGTCCTCTCGCATCGTCCTTAGTATTTTGCCACACCCGACTGACATCGCAATCGTTGTTCTTTTGTTTGTTTGTGTTGCTTTGGTACGAATATTTGTTGATTGTTCGTTAGGTCTTACTTTCTGCATCAATTACAAGCTCAAGCCTTCGGATCTTGTCTCCAGCTGGGTGGTTTACTATCTCAATCGGTACGTACTGTTCTCTCTTCGAATTCATAGTGCGTTTTACTAGTAGGACAGGTAAGGAAACGGAAACCAAATTTTATGTTTAAGTGACTCCTTAAATTATTCTCGGGGCTGTCTTCGGTTTGATTGATTTTTCTGATGTATGAACTATGATGGAGTGCAGTTTTCTCCAATTTACCAATTTTTGTTATAACTGAAGTTGTACAACGACAAAGCTTTCCATTATAGGCAAGTTTTGGATTTGTCGAGGCTTAACGTGCAGACCATATATACCTGTTGAATGTGTAGACTTATTGTAATCCATTGAGGATGCAATTTATTTATTTATTTATTTATTGACAGACAATTAGGCAAATCAACGGTGCAACATGCGGAAATGGAGGGGTTTTTACTACATCTTCAGAATGAGCAGAAAGCGGCTGTTATTAAAGAGGAGCCCCATTTGCATGTATATTCTAGTAATGACATTGACATGTGAGTTATGTTTACTGCACCAAATGGAATCTCCTGTCTGTTTTCATATTTTTGGACCCCATATGTTCCTATTTAGTTGCCTCATGCGTAAGGTTTAATTCGTTTGAAAGGGCAAAGGTAATATTGTGTGCATGGGCAATTCAGATACAGAGAATGTTAAGAGAAGTGACTGACTTATTTGTCTTTTCACTTCCTTCTTTTCTATTATATAGTTGTCATTCGGCTCACATGTGTGATCTGTGCCACAAAGCCAGGTTCCTTGCCAGTTTATTAATTCACAGCTCAGTTTGGGATGGAAGAATGAAGATGGGTTGTTATGATGTTGGAATCTTCCCATTCTCTTTCCATCATGAATAGTTTAGATCATTCAGGCAAGGGTATCAATTTACAGTATGAAATCAATGAATAATTTTTGTGTAGACTCTTGAGTGAAGAGCATGAAGACACAGAAGAAGGTATCCTTGGCACTCCTACAGACAGATCTAAGAAACTCAATCCAGAGCCATTTGCTTCAACACCAGGAACAACTGGGAACAAATTTTCCTCTAGGAAATCACTCAACCTAGAGACACCCTTTGGGCAACGAAGTAGAAAATTTGTGGTACAGTTTACTTTCAACAAACCACCCAATTCTGAGAACGAAATAAAAGAAGATAATGAGAATCTTGAGGATAACATTATCAGGAGAATTCAGCCCAGTGAGATGTGTTCCTTAATAGTTCGTGGATCACGGCCTGAACGTGATTGCCGATTCATGTATAACAGGATTGAAGATAGGGTACTACTTTATCCATCTTTTGTATTGAATTTGATTTACTTTACTCACATATACACTTGGGGATTAATAATGGTTTTTTGGTGATACAGTTTAACTTTCTTGACAATCGAATTACAAGGTTTGCAAAAGCACTTGTTTCGTCTGGGTGTTACCAGGAGCCTGTGGACCCTACAGTTGCTTCGCAGGTAATTCTTTCTATATTACAAAGCTAATGATTTGGGTATTTCCTAACTATCAAGAACTGGTTTTGTTCTCTCTTACATCTGTAATTTAATAATTGGGTTCTTCACCTTCTCAAGAATTGTGATTCCTTTAATGAATTTCCCTTATTTGTCGATTGGTCCCTTATGTTTTTTTTTTAATTCCTCTTTTCACTTGTTTGCATGCTAATAAAACAATCAATTCTTCTATTTCCACGTGTTTGTAAGCTAAAAAATGATCCTACTTCAAATGGATCTAACCAATTGTAATCTTTCAGAAAACTGTATTCGCAGTCGGCATGATCTGTTGTGATGGAGAAGGCCATTTGAATGAGAAGTCCATACTGCTACAATGCAGGTAGTGTTTTCTACTTTTCTTTTTGTTCTGTTCATGTGGTTCAAAATTGTCATTGGAAATAAGACAAAAGGGGCATTCTCCATGCTATACCAAATATCTGAAAATCCACAATCAAGCTAACTTGATGACACATTAAGCTAAAAAAACTGCATGGAAACAATCCTCAAGTATTTGGATGCTATGAATTTATTCTTAGATGTGTGGGCCTAAATTTGTGACCTAGAAAGACCCATACATCCTACTAATATATTGAAACACTTGTATGTGCGTGTGGCTTATAGAACTCTACATCATATAGTTGACTTTCTTGTTCTTGCACCTTAATGAGGGTCAAATTTGGGACTTTATGTGATGAAATAATTTTAAAGATTTTTTATCAGAATTAAATGATCCTTAGTAGCTTCTTGAATGAAACGAAATCATTAAAAGTTGAAATCCAGACTATCTATATATGTTGACAACATAAATCATTCAGAAAGAAATGTTATGCCATCCCTAGCTGATTGTTTATGACTACATTAATCGTTGCCTTTGAAACACAAGTTTCAGTTCTGTAAGTTTATTTACAGTGTAGAGCATTCTGGAGGACGGCGTGTACGTCTTGAATTACAAAAGTTAAACCACTTTTCCATATTTCCAGGCCAGGTAAGGGAAATCTCTGCATACATGCAGTTCTTCGCCTATGTGTTAAAATTGTTGGTAGAATTGTGAATTAACCTGAAGGATTGCATTTATACAGGTGGTTGGCGTTGAAGGGCACAATCTTAGTGGGCACTATTTGGAAGCATCAAAAATAGTGGATTCCATTCCATTTTTAGTGTGTGCTGATGTGGACATTCCTGCTTCAAAGAGGCAAGCACTAGATCAGGAGGTACAGCCAACTGGGTTGCCTCCTAAATTTGCAGAATTATCACTGGTGCGTTCCTATGTATCCTACATGAATAGATATCATGAAGCATTGATGTTTGGTACGAAAATAACAAAGGTTACCATACCTAATAACTTGCATTACCCCTAGTGTTCATATATGTGGATGCTGACAATCTCTTGATATTGCATTAATGTGGACCATAATGACATTTGAAGCCTGTAAACATAATTTACCTAGCATTAAGAAATTCTGCCAACAGTTCCCAACAATAAATGTAACTTATACATCTCGTGAGAATTTTCATGAACCTGAAGGTTATAATGGGTTTTAGAATGCTGTTTTTGTTTTTGATTTTTTGTTCTTTTTTTCTGAATTCTGTTCCGACTTCCGATGTAGTATGGTAGAATGAGATCCTATGAATTTTCTTATCCATGTTTTATTACAATAGAACCCGCTTTAAAATTTTAGCTTGCCCAGACAATGTGCTTAATATATTATGCACTCCTGTAAATATTTTGCTTGTATATTAGAATTAATATATTAATGTTGTTTAACTAAGGATTCCATTGAGTGCTATCTTCAATATATTTATATCAGGAATTTAACATATGCATTAAAATTTTAAGCAGATTATTGCTGCTGGCCCTTTTACAACAACTGACAACCTCTTTTTTGAGCCTTTAGCTGAACTGCTTGCATATGCAAGCAGAAAGATGCCTCAGTTGCTTGTGCTGGTAAGAATCTGAATATCTTCATTTCAACTGCTTTAGAGTTACCTCTATATTGAATAATGAGTTAGAAGCTACATTCTGCTCACTTCTATAATTTGTTGCAGGTTGGACCATTTATTGATTCTGAGCATGATGAGATTAAGAAAGGGACTGTGGACAGGAGCTTTGATGACATTTTCCATCTGGAAGTTCTCACTAGGGTATCTACTTTGTGATTGTTTGAATTGTTTCCAATTGGAAGCTATCTCATTTAGTCTTTTGATGGTTTTTTATGCCTTCTTTGTTTCTCTTCCTTCTCTCTTATTTTCCAGCTAAAAAATTATGTGGAATACATGGGTTCTACTGTTCGTGTGATTCTTGTACCATCTATACGGGATGCTAACCATGACTTTGTGTTTCCTCAGGTAATCATACGGTTTAATTATTATAATTTTTTTCACTTCAATGTTTTTATTTTATTTATTTGTGAGCTAGCATTTTGTTTGATGCTCTCAGAAATTCAATATTGACCCCTTTTTTTAACCTTTTAATTTCAATCCTACAGCCTTCTTTTGACATACGCACACCTGATCTCAACAATCAGGTAAAGGGTCTGATATTATATTATTATTAACTGGTTGCAGTTATTAATCTGTTTTTCCAGTTTAAGGTCTCACTGATTTTTTGTCTTTACCCAGATAGAGTGCATCACAAATCCAGGAATTTTCGAGGCAAATGGGGTAAAGTACAATGATATCTGTCTTCAAGTTAATTTGACATGTATTTGTTCTTACAGTGCAATGAAAATATGCTCTTCAATTTCTGTTGAGATTCACAACTGGTTTGTATGAATCTGATGAATGTTTAAGAATTCATTGGGCTGTATTAAAATTTTGGTTTTATGAATCAGGTCAAAGTAGGTTGCTCCAGCGTGGATATTCTCAAGCAACTTAGCGGGGAGGAGATATCACGTATCACAGCTGATGGAAATAAAGATCGCAAGAGCAGGCTTGCCAAGCATATTCTCAGCCAGCATAGGTGCGTTCTAGCACATATTTCGTTCGAAGTACAGATTCTGAAAACTCTATTCGAACTGTTTTTCCATTTCTGATATAAACGGAGGAAAGTAAAAAATTTTGGAAAATAAAATTGCAAGCTAAAATTCTACAGGCTGCTGAATAAGTACTTGTCAATTATCTGTCTTATCATTTATAATATTCTGCAACAGTTTTTATCCTCTATATCCACAAGCAGAAAGTGTGCCATTGGATGTTTCTATTGCTCCTGAAGCTCTTCAGGTCTCAGTTGTTCCAGACATTCTTATCCTACCTTCAGATTTGATTCATTTTGTCAAGGTAAAATGACAAATTAGAAGCATCTGTGTAATTCACTAATCACTGCCATTGCCAACCTCAAATATCAAAAGAAGGCTCAATAGAAAAGGACGTGTGTGTGTGTATTATATAAATATCATCAGGGGCTTAGATTAATTAACATTAGAGCATTTATTTTCTTTTTCTTTTTTTGCTCGAGTAGGTATTATCAGTTGAGGGTGGAAGCCAAGAAGAGCAAGTGAAGTGCATGTGTGTGAATCCAGGAAGACTTGCCAAGGGCAGAGGAGCTGGCACTTTTGCAGAACTCAACTACCATTGGACTCCCGATGCCACAGTTGCTTCAATTATTAGCATATAGATTTGTTCTTGCCGCAATCAACACCCCGGGAGTATGTCCCTCAAGCTTATCTTGAAAATGATCTACAGAAAGCTTGTCAACAACACCAGTACTTCGTGTATTTTTAGAGGCATTGTCCAATTTACTGATGAGAGAGACAGAGATGAATCAAGGTGCACTGCTATTTATTCACAGTTGATTTCACTGTGCCTATATGCATATACCTGCTTGGAAACAATTGACCTTTACTTGTTTGTTTTCTGTTTTTTGTTCCTTAACATTTAAAAAACTTATGATGCAGGAGTCATAAATATTTGGTTCAAAACAATCTCCCGGTTTAATGCTGACATGATTTTAAATAAAGTTTCCCAGTAAAGTAACAGAGGGAGCTTAAATTTCCAACATTCTAGAGAATGATGAACGTGCTTTTAGATAATCCTTAGCCAGTGACTATCGGCCAATTGCTTGCTGCAATACCACATATAAGATTATTGCTGAAGTATTGATTAACAGGCGCTCAAATTACTATGGATCCTCAACAAAGCGCTTTTTTGTCTGGCTGCAAAATAGAAGATCACATCCTTACATGGCAGGGACTATTTCAAGACTTTCATTGACCAATAACCCACAGTGTGCCTTGAAACTTGATCTGTGAAAAGCTTATCATCCTATCACATGGGATTTTATGCCTAGGGTTGTGTATCTTTTTACCTTTTCACCAAAATTTATTTATCTGGTTTACATTTGTATCTCCACTCCTAAAATTTTCGTTTACAGTAATGGTGAATCCCATGGTTTTTTGGGAGCCTCCCGAGGCATTCATTCGCCAAGGCAACGCATTACC
This sequence comes from Taxillus chinensis, assembly GCA_023512835.1. Lineage (NCBI taxonomy): Eukaryota > Viridiplantae > Streptophyta > Magnoliopsida > Santalales > Loranthaceae > Taxillus > Taxillus chinensis. The sequence goes on from CM042091.1 coordinate 9,857,453, forward strand.
CCCTTTACCCGATTGTGTTAAAAATGGAGGCCCTCGCTCAACTACTCAGGCATGGCTTCTATTTTTGATTTTTGCTATCATTGGCACTATGGAAGGGTGGCTCTCTAATCTATGATTCACAATAATGTTCTCAATTTAATGCATGTTGATGTCAACACAAGCGGTTCACTCTACACTTAAAATTTTCAACTGCTACAATCTATTTTGGGTAAATATTGGTATCTATCCAACTCTTGCGCCGTTGCGCGTGTTTGATTTACCCCCAAGGTTCTCTTCTGGTGTAATATTTGAGTCTCTCTTCCAAGTTCACCTTCACTTGTCGGCCCCTTCATGGTTAGACTTAGATTCTTGCTTAGATTCACTACAAGCATAGCAAATATTTATCCTATGTAGGTAGGCTTATGTTAATACGATGTATACTTTTTGGCATAAAAGTTTTGTAGTCTTATTTTCATTCTTTCTGCCAAGTTAATTGATTATATTGAACTATTGAAGGAATGCTACGAAAATTTATTTAGTTTGGCAACAATATGAAAGCTTTATGGGCCAGTGTCCTAGGCTAAAGTTGGGCTTGTTTTATATCAAGATTAAATTAGGCAACTATGGGAAAACTAATTTAGACCATATGCTAGATTCATTTTTAACGATTGATTGGGTAAGAATTTATTTATTAAGGGTAGGCCCTTCTGAGACATACTAATCGTGCATGGAGTTGACGCAACTTAACGTCAGCATTTCAAGTGTCCTGTTCGAGATAGTGCTTCAACTTTTTCTGTGGCACACAATAACTATGGTTTGGAGTCCAAATGAGTTAATTTGCCCTATGCCTCCAAGATCCAAATTCTTTAATATGTTGAACTTGAAGTGTTTGGGCCGAAGGCCATTACCATTGGACATTGTCGATTTACATTCGTGCTTTAGCATCAGATGATTCACTAGATTTATACATAACTTGGGTTTTCAGGTTGTGTGGTTCTCCAGACGAGATGCTTTCATGCTTTGGCTAGTTGTTAAAGTCAACTTCTCACCTATGATCTGTTGATGAGGATAGCATGCTTCAACGCATGTGTTGTATTTTTGTGTGTATATTTGATAAATTATTAGAGCATGTTTGGTATGAAATATTTTTTGATATTTTCTGTATTTAAAAGTAAAAAACGCAGTCATGTTATTTGATAAATATTTTTAAATTTTATAAAAAAATATATTACTGTTTAATAATATTTAACCACGTTTATTTAAAACAACAAATGAATATTTTTTCTTTACGTGAACCCTGCTCCGGTTGCATCTCCACGCTGAGCAACTCCTGCCCCCGCCATTAGGCATTCTCCCCCCATACAGCTTGATGTTCACACCATTCTTGAAAAAACTGGATTATAGTGGGCATTCGTGCTTTATTGATGCACTTGTCTCGATTAGCAACTCCCTCACTTATGAAATGGGTTGTTCCATTCCTCTAATTTTTTATTCTATTTGTTAGACGAACTGTAACTTCCTTCGGAAAAATCACATTGAATTGGTGGCTTCTAATCATAGTTACTTTTCCTTGCAATTTAAATTACTTAAAGAAAACGTGATTTTTGTGTGATTAAGCAACATGTGTAAATTTTCCAAAAGTACGCGTGTTGTAGCAAATGTAATCTTCAAATGCAACATTAAAAAGAAAAAAAACATAAAGCAGAGGCTACAGCAAAGCCTCATTGGGTCATGATTTCATGTACTCGAAAAAAACTTAGCCTGGCATGAGCTTCGACCCAATTCTCCATACCGCAGCTGTACTGTGGTTTTAATGCCTCTAATCTGAAATTTGAATCTCAAATTGTTTTCAGGAGAGCTAGAATTCTCACCTACATGACCATTCCTCCATCAATAGTGAAAACCTGCAGCAAGAACAAAGTCATAATCAAAATAAGGCAGGCTAATGAAGATGAAAATAAAGGTTATCACCAAATTCAATACATAGCAGTCTGGAATTACATCAAACAAGGTATCAAGGGTTTTGTATTTTTTTATCAACAAAAGAAGAATTTTATAGAAGGCACCAAGCTTGCCACAACCAAACGAAAAACATCAAAAAACAGGGAAATCAATGTTCCCATAAGAAGGTGTATTACAGCAGATCATTTGAGGTTATAAATCTTTTACTGGTCAATTTTAATTATATCATCCGTTCGGTTCACAGTTTGGCTAGCAGAACAAAGAATATGCAAATTGAATTAGAATTTCAGAACCTGTCCAGTAATGTAACTGGCTGCTGGATTGAGGGCCAAAAATTCCACTAGCCCAGCAACTTCCTCTGGTTGGCCGTACCGTCCTGAATCCACGCTAAAATTAAATACTAATTTTAACTATAAAAAATCATTTTCAAAATTTTCATTAGACCTACATAAAAAGCACTTCCTGCTATGGACTCATTATATAGACATGATGAACCTAGGATCCTCCGTGATAGAATTGCCCTGGGTTCTTACCTAAGGGAATGCTCTCCAAGATTTTCTTCTCAATGTCTTCCCCGAGCTTGGCAGTCATATCAGATGCAATGAACCCAGGTGCAACAGCATTGACCTGGACAGACCGACGGAGGCCCAAATGAGAGTTGATTTTTCAAATTTTCACAGTAAATATTTATCGGACGGTAAACAAAGGGGAAAAACCATCCTAGAAATCTCACATTAATATTTCTGCTTGAATATTCCTTTGCGACAGACTTTGTTAAGCCAATGACTCCAGCCTTAGCAGCACTATAGTTAGCTTGCCCAACATTACCAACCAGGCCAACAACAGATGCTATATTTATTATCCTGCCCTGCAGAGTTAGCAGTAGACTAAGAGTGGGAGAATGCATCAGAAAAACTAATCATTCTTGATGCTATATAAAATGTAGTGTTACCGTTTTCTTCTTCATCATAATCTTGGCAGCTGCCTGCAACAGGTAAACAAACTCATTACCAAATAGGCCAAGAGCATTTTACTTGCATGAATAATAAGGCTTTTAGAACACACACCTGTATACAGAGGAATACACCAGTCAAATTTAGATCAATAACCTCTTGCCACTGAGGCTGTTTCATTCTCATCAACAAGCCATCTCGAGTGATTCCTGAAAAGTTTGTGCTAAGTTATTGCAGCAATTCAATAATCCAAATCTGATGAACAAAAGTGATTTTCTCTCCTAACCTGCATTGTTGATCAATATATCAATAGTTCCCCAAGTATCAACTGCCTGCAGATGTGGGAGAATGATGACGCTTAAAAATAACTTCATGAAATTAATCGAACGGATAAATATAGGTTCTGATTAATTTACAGATCACCCGAAATAACGTGATTTTGATAATAATAATAATAATAATAACAACAACAACAAAAATTCAATAAATCATCTATCAAAACTACATTGTTATTGGTGATATGTAAAACATTAGGTACCTAATGATCATCACCTACACTTTTGTTTCAAGTTTAAAACCCCCTCAAAAGTAATCATTTGCTTACCTTTTTAATCATTGATTCAACATCTTCTGCTTTTGAAACGTCTCCCCCAAAAGTAAGAGCTTGACCACCACATGCCACAATCTGCAAAAAAGATAGGAGTGGTTGACAATGCATTATAATTCAAAAACAATTGTTCTAAATTAGATGGCAACATGCACCCAAAAGCACATGAAGGACAGTTACAAATGACGCTGTTCACCTCTTTGGAAACTTCTTCAGCCTCCTTTGATGACCTTGCATAATTGACCAAGACCTATTAAGGCACAATGAATCAATGATCAACATTGGCAAGACTGAGATGCAAGTGAGATAGTGCAAGGCTATTCAACAAAGCGTGCATGAAACAGATGATGGCAGGAACTGCAGGCAACCAGCCATAATGGCAGATGCAACATATAAGCTCACGAAAGTACATGACACTATGCTAGTAAAGATCTTTAGGGTTAGGTGTTTCGCATCAGTGTAGGGAATCTTCCAGGCCCAGTAAGAGATCCATTGCTTTAGCATGTGAGATAAGTAAGGCAAACTATTTAGCAGCAAGCGTAGCATGAGAATGGAACTGAAGCGTAAACAAGGGAGCAGTCAGTTGGATCATTACACATAAAATCAGGAACTGTTTATGCTTAGAATCATATAACATTTTTATTCTGAATTCTGATTGTAATGCTAAGTTTTTTTTCCACTAAAATAGACATTTAATATTGATGACTGTAGAGAATTTACTTTCTAGCAGGGTGGACCTCATGTTGATAAACCTCCTAAAAAAGTGGCACCACTTATTATACAGAATAGTTTGCCATTTAATCATATACAAAATGTTTATGATTTCATGGCTCCACTTGGTATGCATAATTTACCCAAGTCATGACCACCAGCACCAACGCAAACATAACTTACAACTGCCGAGCATACATTGAAGATCATTGGTAATTAACATAGGGCAGTTTTTTTCTTTTCCTTTTTCCGGAGCTTTAGTCCAATGGCTCTGTCAAAATACGTAGTCCAAAATTTATAACCTTCAGAAGGCAAAAACCGGCTTTCCTATATTCCTAATCTCACTTCACAAAAAGTTGTCATTTTGTCATTTCCTGGCTTTTTATTGGCTTTAGATTATGGTTTTTTATTACAGCATGTTTGCACATTCAGTGGCCCTGGCCCCACCCAATAGCCAACCTATTTTTACCCCCATTGTATTTCTGGAAATAATCTCAATCACAATCAGCAGTAATAAAAATATTTAAGTTAAAATTTAAGAAGAAAAAACTTTTACCAACAAAATTAAAAAAAACACAAATTCCTACCCAAAAGAATAGAAATGAATTTAATTATTTTTAATGTCAACAAGAATAAATTACTGATCATATTAAATCCGTTTTTATAATGCAAATGTCAAACACCTATGTATTTTTTACTTCAAGCTCTTTTAAACCACTTCAATCAAAGTTGTCATTGTCAAACTTTTTATTGCCTTTTGACTTTGGTGTATATCAGCCTGTTTGAACATTCAGTGGCCCCACTGGACAACCTATGAATATTTTTCTCAATTCACTTTTGACAATAATCCCTCCCAAAAAACAGAAATAGAAGATAAAAAACCTATATAAACAACAATAAATTAAATTAATTATCATATTAAAGCTTTTTTCATGATGAAAAGTCAAAGACCTATGTATTTTTCACTACATTAATAAGCTAAAAGCACCTCTAATAAGCTTAGTCAAACTAGACCTTATTAAGCCAGAAATGGGAAGACAAAGTACAGCTATAAAAGCATCCTAGATTCCCAGATTTCCAAACAATCAGCAAGGTAGAGAGGGAAGAGAAATCTGATGACCTTACAACCTGCTTTCCCCATAGCCAATGCGATTGATCGGCCAATGCCCCTAGAGGCTCCGGTAACAACAACAACAGGAGATTCTACCTTTTGACCTGTTTCACAGCTTGCTTGTTCGATTGTGGCAGCCTGAGCTCGTACACCTAAAAAATAAATTCACATCGCTAATATATACAGCCCACAATCATTTAATGATTAAAGAGACCATCACGCCTGTATGATATATGGCCTAATATCATTGAATGACTAAAGAGGCAATTACAATTACACTTATAAGAAAGACACGCTTTAGTTCCTTCCATTTCAGCAGAATTGAAGGATCTCAAGTCTTTAGTTGATTAGGCAACACCCAGATTAGAATTGGGAAAAACGGATTAAATAAGAGTTGATTTCTAGTCGCTGCGCGATAATTATGAGTTTCTAGGGGAAGTATACTCGGCCAAAGTGATATTATCAACAAGAAATTGTTTGAAAACAGGTAACAAAAGGACCGCAATGCAAGCAAGCCATATCAAAATACATGTTTGAGTCTTCAACCTATTCGAATGATATAAAAATATAAACACGCTGCTTTTAAGTATTTTCATAATTTTAAGACCATTATTAAAAATGTTTCCAACAAACTTACCCAAAAGGGGGGGGAAGAAATTTTTGAAAACAAAAACAAATACTAGTAGCGTTACTTACAAGAAGCTTCTAGAATGTCCCAAAACAACCTGTGACGATGAACACGCAACGAAGGAAGGTCTCGAACTAGTAAATACTATATATATGTATACTAAACAAGAACCCAAGCTACAACAGACTGATTTAAAACCGCACAAAATGATGATATAATTCATATTCAAAGCACTACTCAGACACAAACAACAAATAGAGGAAAAAACGATAAGAACTAAGAAGACGGATGGCGGATAGAATCAATACCAGACGAGGCCAAGGAGCTTTCAGATCTACGTTGCAGGGCCAGAGGATGGCGTAGGGGAGACGATCCAACTCTGAGAGAGGCAGGAGAGCATTGGACGCGGTGACGAAGAAGGTGATGGCCGGAGAGTCCAGATTTCTCGGCTATTGAGCCTGACTTAAAGACGCCAACGGCGGCGGAGCCGGTGACGGCGGCCATGAGGGAGGATGAAGTTAATGATCGTACGAGTGAAGAAGCCAGGAGAGAGAGAGAGAGAGAGAGAGAGAGAGAGAGAGAGAGAGAGAGAAGTAACGGCGTTGTTTTGGTTAGGGAGAGAGATGGCTCTGTCTCAGTCTCCGGTGGGCGATACGAACAAGGTGGCAGGTTCGCGTGGCATTAAGCACTTGTCCGCGATTTTCGTTTCATTACAAACCAACCGACCACATGCTTCGTGACTTGTCAATAACAAAACCAAAAACAAAGAAAACAAAAACAAAGGGCGATTTTGTTTTAAAAATTAGCAAAGTATGTTTTCAGCTGTTTTTTTCTATTTTTAAATTTAATTTAAATTTTTTTCCGTCTTAATTTATTATTTTTATAAAAACAAATATTCATTTTTTAGTTTATTATTAAAATTTATCGTATTTTAAAAAATAATAATTTAAATAAACATATTACAAATTTTCTTCAATAATAACAATTTAATATATTTTTAAAAAAAGCTATTAACATAAAATCTATTTAATTAAATGGAAAAATTCCTCCATGTCTTCTCAACTTAAAAAATATTAAAAAAAAACTAAATTAAATTGTTTTTCATATTTCCTTCTTTTTCCTCCAAATTAAAAGTACATAAATAATTTTAAAAAAATCACAAACACCAAGCTGCCAACATCCTTACATTTTTATATTTTCGTAATATTGTGTTATTTTTTACCAATTGCTATTTTTCTTGTTCTTCACTGATATTGACCAATATATTTATATATTGAAAAGTCATGGATTTCTTACAACATGTCATCATTACCTAGATCCATCCTCAATGCCTCCCTCCCATGCGTGGAAGGCCTAAATGATTCCAGAAGCGGAGTTTGTAAAGCACTGGCCATTTCAAATGTCAAAACTAATTTTTTGGTAAACTCCTTATGATTTTATTTTATTTTTGCATGCTTTCATGTGTTCAATCAATTCTTACCGAGTATTCTTTTCTTTTTTTTTCCCTTATAGGTAAATATGTAAATACTCTATTTAGGCAAATATGAAAATACAGCTTTGGTAAGCCTTCTGGTTTAGCTAGTCTGCAGGAAATATAGCTTCGAAAATACGGAGTTCAGGGGAGACCCAACCCAATTTAATAGTCATCGTATTTCATGTGACACCTACAAATTTAGTTGTTCAAACCTCACGGGCATCTAAATCTATCATAGAAATCTCCCGGTGCAATTCTTCACATATCAAACTCACTCAATGATCGATCTTAAATGGATCCAGCCCTAGTCATATTTGCTTTTTTACTGCCTCTAAAACTCATTTTGCTCACGACCATTTCATGGATTAGGATTGAAAAACATATTCTATTTCCTATCCTGAGTGTAAATCATTCTCTGCTGATGTAAATCGCTCTCTGGCATTGAAACTATATACTGTATACCATTGAGTCGGGTCTGAAACAACTCCTACAGAGTGTAAATCATTCTCCGACATTAAAACTCTGTACGATGCACCATTGATAAATTCTAATCAAAGGAGTTTATGCGCAGATCAAATCAAACAAACCCTTAAAACACGATGTGCAACAACAAAGGATTGCATAGGGTACAAATCTCCAAAAGGACGAAAGAATTTTGATTTTCTGTTTTTCAGTGATCGCGATACAAATGGATAGATATGGAGAGAGGTCACCGCCAGAAAGTCAATAAAGCTACTATATAATATACGAGTTGCATCTAAAAGAAAGGGGGCGAAAAAGAAAAAAAAAACTACTCTGAACGCAAAAATGGCCACAGCAGCATCCGGCCACTAAGTACGTTTCTGCACTTTCTTTTTGGAGTTGTTTATGCGACGCACCTTCACGAAGGCTTTGCCCAAATCCTGATCCTGGGTGAATAAAAAGAGAAATGACTTCGGGTCAATTGATAAATAAGCTGATTGCTTCTATCACCAGAAATAATAATCTGCAAAACTTCACAAACAAAACATGTACTAAAGGACCATGGGATGTCTTTCTCACTAGCGGAGTCCACAAGCCATACCTTCAGCAGACCATGGGATACCTTCTGCAGAGCAGTATGCTTCCGGTGACCAAATGATATTAAATCAAAGCCATACCTTTCTCATCAATGCCATTTTCATCAGAGATATAATCACTTCTTTTTAATTGTAAAAGCTATGTGAATATCAGGAGACCAACACTATCACTCGCCAGCAAATTTTCTCAAGTGCCTATTTGGTTCATCGAACCCAGAAAATTTATCATATAGTCAAAACTTAGGAATGTGTTCCTGGTAACCACATTATGAAAGCCTGGGATCGCAAACACCAAAACCAAAATCCCCGATGAATAAACTTGACTTTAAATAATAATAATAAAACCCTCAATATGCCTACACTTGATCCTCCAACTCAGATGACAATATACACCGATTAAATTACAAAAGCCTAAATTCACCCAGATCCAGACCCCGAGCCATAAGAACTTAAAATTCTAGACCGTAATCCTAGCTAGAGCATAAACCGTAATCCCAAAGCAATCCATGAAGCCTAGTAACTGGTTCTCTCTATTACGTCAAAGTTGAAACAAGCAAGAGGGTATCAAAAACACCTACTTTACACTTTATTTATATTACCAAGGCAAGAAAGTGGAATGGTGAAATTGTTTCGAGATGTAATGAAGTATACAGTGTAGATTTTGTCCAATCATAGTATTGATAGAGCCACAACATGAAACTCAGCATAACAAATAAATACAAGCTCACATCGGTGGATCCTTTGCCGTTGCTGGTCCACATACTTTCCATGCTGTAATAAGCTCTAGCATTCTCATCAAGTGCATGGACTATTATTGAGCCTGCCAAAAGAAACAGAGGCAAAGAAAAAGTGTTACAGGAACTCAGGTACTTAGTGTGCAAATATTATGCCACGGGGTAAAAAGAGGACAAGGTTGTAGATTTTGATTTTTGTCAGAGAAACACCAGCATAGAAAATGCATGTGAAGATTGTGACCTAGAATGATAACAAAATTGGCGTAAATTATGGAGCATTTTGTTCAAAAAAACAGTATGGCATTGGTACGCACGCAAAACCAAACAAACTAGCCTTAATCCCAATAATAATGGTACACATGCATATATGGAAAAAGAAAAGAAAAAAAATTTCATACTCGGCAATTTTCAGAAAAGTTGTTTCATAGAATATTCAAAAAGAATTTTCCATATGGGATTTTGTTTAGGAAAAATATTTTCTATTGCTCATTACATCATGGAAAATTGGTGAACACAAAATGTTTCCATAGGCATAATCAACAGAAAAATAAGTTTATTTGTACGGGAAATGACTTGTTTTTTAGAAGTGTAAGTCAATTTCCCCTTCTCCATTGCCACATTTTCCCTAAAAGGAACGGAGCCTTGGAGGAATAAATATTTCATTCCTGCTCTAAAATTCATTATGTCACCCAAATTTCCTTTTAGTGTTAATATAGGAATGTGAGAATGCAGTTCTGACAGGTGCTATTACCCTTTACTGTCACCATTTTATGAATAAATAAATAAAGGAAGCATTGCCCCTTACTATGACTTCCAGAATTGGGCATATTAGCCAAGTTAACATACTACCCATTGTGCCAAGGCTGTTCCTTCAGGCTCTAAGTTAAAATATCATGCTAGACTGACAATTCGATTAATATATTCCACAATAAGTGAAAAATAGTTGCTACTAGCTAGTCAGTGCTCAGTAGTTACTAGTCAGTACTTGATATGCATATATATATATATATATATATATATATATATATATATATATATATATGAATACATTAGCACTATGATTAATCACTTCAGAATTCAGAAGGAAAGAACTGACCAGAATCAATGATAATCCACCTTCCACTTTCTTGCCCTTCCATGCTGGGTAGCAATAAATGCTCAGCTCCTTTTTGCTTTTGCTTTTGCTTAGTCTGATCAGGTAAACACAGCAATTATTACATTAGTAATAGTATTAAAATTTTTGAACACATGATAATTTGAAAAAATACATAGCTTCTTTTTTATCCTACTAGGATGGTCTCCAAACCCTCACGGGGTAGTGCAGTTGGTTGAGGCAGGCCTGGTTTTAAGCTAGGAAATTCGACGGAGCCTAAGGTCTCCGGTTCAAACTTCACCCTGCACATAAAACCCGGGATTGTTTATCTATGTGTGAGGGCGTGTAAGGGGCTCACGCAGCCAAGATTTGGTCTCACCCAGGAGTTGGTTGACTGCTAGTGTGGGGTTTTCCTTAGTCATCAAATATATATATATATATATAATGTTACTAGTTTTCGTTTTCTTTAGTGGCGGTGCTTGAGTGCTTCTTAGAAATGAGCATCCAAATTGAAAACACTTCATCTCAAAATTCTCATATTTGGGAAAAAATATGGGCAATCTCCCCATACAAAATGCATGCAGCCCAGTAAAATGCAAACCTTTAAACATTTTTTAAATCATTCAAAAGTAAGGATGAAAAATAATATGAAAACATATCATGACTACAGAACTTTCAGTTTCGACTATGAAAATTCTCTGAAATATCAAATCTCAAAATTATTTGAAAAATCTATGGGCGGACTTAGTTTTTCATCTTCTTTTCATCCATATGGTTTTAAAGAATGTTTATAAATATGCATTTTATCACTCTCCATCACCACACTACCTTTTCGCTTCATAGTTTTAATGTTTTGTATTAAAGTATACTGAACGCATATTACGATGGCTAAACATGCTTTTTGTTTTTCAACTTCTGAAATAAAAACTAACGCGGAACAACCAATGGACTGGGAAAAGAAATCCTAGGGTTCACGAATAATCACAATTCCAAATCAAATTCGCAAAAAATTTAGGGAAGATTGGGAATCACCTGGTACATTAGGGCTTGAGCAATGTTTCGGACGTGCCAAGGGGACCGACCGGAGGCGAATACCATGTAATCGGTCCAATCGCAGCGATGGCCGACGGAGACCACGTTTATATCGCCTGCTCTGACGTCTTTGAGAACTTTCTCGACCTCTTGCAGGTTTAGAAACATCGGGCTTTCATTGCTGTGGTCGCCGCTGCTACTGCTGTTGACGTGGTTATCAGTGGCGGTCGAATACAGTGTACGATGATCGAGAAGCCCTAGTTTCCAGGAAAGGCGAGCCGTGAAGTACGGCGGCGATGGGAGAGGGAGGGGGCGGACACGAATCCGTAGAGCTGACCACATGATCGACGACGCTTGACTTATGCTGAGCGCATGGTGAAGCTTCTATGATTATAACTTGTTTCTATGATTTTTATTTTTATTTTTATTTTTACTAAAATCATTTTGATAAATTTAAAAAAAGCAATTTTTTTTTGATTTTTTTATCGAGTATAAGCAATATTAATATAGGACTGTTTTTCAAATTTGCTTTTTCATTAAACAAAGTTTAAAATTTTAAAATATGAATATTAATCTTATTTAAAATTAAAAGTAAAATAAATATCATTTAAATATCACAGGTTCTTTTTATTTTTATCAAAATAATATCATTTTGATTAATAAATTTTTAATCAATTTACGTCATTTTAATAAAAATACAAAGGACTTGTAATACAGTGGAGGACCGTAAATAAATTTATTCTTACCTTTAAATCTCACCCTCTTTGTAATCATTGACCCATTATTTAAATTAATAGCATTTTTTTCTTGCCATGCAGCAAATAATTTTAAAAAAAATCATTTGATTTATAATCTAATTAAGAAAACAAAGCTTTCCATCTACTAAAAGTAAATAAAATTGATATGCCAAAACAAATAATTACAGCCAACTTTTAAGTATTACTTAACCAGGTCAAGGTAGCTTTGAGTTTTTTTAGTTGTCATCGTTAAGTTATTGGTTGGGATTTTCATAAAGCATTGAAGGCTCACATCATCTCTAACTTTAAAATATTATAAAATTATTTGAAATGCGTGTAAACTAATATTCATAATTATCAAATAAAAATAAAAAATTATGCTTTACAACCAAACTAAAAAAACAATAATAGTAAACCATTTGAAAATTTGAAGAAAAAATTTTAAAAAATTTATTACCAAAACTAATACATGTAGCTTTTTTTCCCGTCATCCAAGCCGACTATTATGCACTTGGATCAGGGCAGGATAAACTAGTGTCGCTAGATAGCTAGTTTCGGGTTCACTTCACTATCTCACATGAGTGCCGATCCAAGAAAAATTCTTTACGAGCGAAAAACTTCACTTTAATAAATGAATACACTCCTCATCAACCGTCTATGCGCTTGGGGGCTAGTCATGAGCTATTAGTTTCCAATGAATATGATCATAAATTTTTCAATACTAGAAAGAAACTGTAACTGAAAATGAAATTGTTTTATACATAAAATAATTTTTTAAACATAGTTCAACTAGTTAATATTAGCATACATTATAATAATTTTACTATTATGTAATTAATTTTAATTTAACAAATTACGTAAATTATTATATGAATTTAAAATTGTTAAGCTTTATTATGAGCTCTTTGATATCATATTATTACTAAACTAGTGTGAGATAAATTTAATATTTATTAATTAGTCAGTATGATTGATATAAAATTAATAAAAGTACTAATTCTAAAATATTTGTTAATGGGATAACCTAATATTTATTATTTAGTGAATTTACTGATTTATCGTAACCCATGTTTTTCAATAATGTAAAATCATTATTCTTTTTATCTATTAGACACCAATGAAGGACTAAAGACAAAAACATTAAAGGATTGTTTGATTGCCTTTTTTTTTCAAAATAAGATTTTGTTTTTAAAAAACAAAATTGGCCCAACAAAATTATGCTTGGAATTGGTTTTTTTTTTTTTTGCATAAAATTGTACATTATTCAAACGTTGATTTGAAAAAAATGTGTGTTTTTGAAAAAAAAAATTAAATAATATCTATTTTTATATAAGGCTTAATCTTTTTCTCCCTCTCTCTTTCATCTACTTTATTACTTAAATCCATCGCATTCTATTTTATTATGTTTTTTTGGATAACGTTTAAAAAAATTATACTTTTTAGAATACATTCTTTTTTTCTTACCAACAAGATTTGTTTTACAAAATTACAATTAAATACATCAACTTCAATAAAATAAAAAACCATAAACTAAAAATAGGTATCAAATATTCATTAACTATTTACTGATCTTTCCAACCGATGAAAAACGTTACTTGTGCTTAGGAGAATTCACCTTTCACCTCTTTTGTAGGTTTACTTTATGTTATATTATTGTTTCATATAATTGTTGGTTTAAGATTGTTTGTGTTTTAATAACCTAGTATGCCTTTTATTTTTATTTTTTTAACAAAGAGTAACTTTCTTTAGTATGCCTTTATAATTTTTATCTTTTATAAAGTTCCTGTTAGTTTATTGATTTATAATATTAAATTATTTATTTAATATATCTTATATATGTAGTGTAATATAGCCTTTTTCCCCCATTATACAAAAAACTTTCATTTCATGAATAAGTATTTTACCTTCCTTATTTTAATATAATTTTTTTTATTTATATATCTATTAAGCTTCGAGCTTATGATATTATTCTATACAACACCAAATATAAGTTTATATTAATTAATTATTTAATTCATACTAAGAATTTTATTATTCAAATAAAGTTTCTATTGTCGCACACACTTCAAATAAAATCTAAACTAGTATAGCATAGGCTAATTTAAGTTGTTTATTAACCGAATGACTTATTGAAATTTAATTCAACTTATTTTTTGAGAAAAATAAAATAAAAATAATAACTTAAAGAATTAGGGAAATTTTATGTAAATTTAAAATAAAATTAATTAATTAAAGATACAATTGATTCAACTGATTCAACATTCCACTTTTATTATTATTTATTATTATTTTTTAAAAAATATAATTACATATTTAAGGCTTCATAATTCAATTAAATCAAGAGTTTATAATTATAATTAAATTATAAATTCGCTCTAAAAATCATATTGAAACTTATACTAATCCTATAAATGGTTATGTTTTACATTTGAAAAACCAAATTAAACTCTATGAATAATAATTTTTACATATCAAATTAATTAACTTTAATCATGAATTAATTATAATTAAAAATTATACTTTAAATAATTCATAATTAATTATAATTTCAAATTAATTATAAAAAAATAAAATAAATAAAAATCTAATTATAAACAGTTAAATAAATTATTAAAATAAAAAACTAAGATTTAATATAATAATTGAAATTTGAGTCCGCAGGCGTCGTAACGTTGAGACTTGTACTGCTGGTGGTGTGTGTGTCTGTGTGACGCAATCAGACGCCGTCTCCAATGGGCCTCTTATACGTTTTTATAGTCCCACGAGAGAGTTTCCAAAAGACTTAATTATATGTTGAAAGTCAATTCCACCCTTGTTTAGTATCAATTCATTCTCTACGCGAAAACAATTAACCAAATGCAACAGCCAACCATATTTAAACCTCTTTACTAATTAAATGCCATTCACGTAAACAATTAACCACAACTCCAATTAAATTGTCACTAGCCTATACTTAATTAATGTCCTTAATATATGAAAGTATACATGCAGGGAAAAATCATCAAATCAACGCAAGTAAATTAAATATTTCCAATCACATAATAAAATTCGAGTTAGCGAAGTAAATTAATATTAAAATTATAATAATTAAATTAACAGTAAATATCATCACAATTAATACTAATTCAATAAAAGTGATAAAAATCTTAGGAAAAAATTATAAAATTATATTAATTTAATAAAATATTAAATTAAAATTCATAAATTAAATATAAATTTAATGACAAATGATATAGTTATCGGTACTTTATAGTATCCTAATTCAAATGTAAACTATATTATGCACACAGTATGATAAATGTGTATTGTTTATTGTGTACACTTGTCAAGTATACTATAATCATAAAAAATAAATTTTAAAAAGAGATCTCCACACAAATTATAGATAACAGTTTTTTTATGGGGAGGGATCTTCACACCCCCAAAACTTATAAATACACAAACTTTGAACAATTAATTTGTAAATCATAATTTAATATAGTAGAAAAATTACATCAATACTTTTTTTCTGATTAACAAACCCACCCAATCCGATGCAATATCCCATATGTGACCCCCTCCCTAATGTTTAATTATAGGGCAACAAAAGCGTTATTGTTCTTTCCACACATAAGACAAATTTATATTAATTAAGTAATCATGTATGTAATTTATGATTAAAAAGACTAATTTTGATTGAAATTTGATTAATTTTTAGTGTATTTGACAATAGAGGCCGAAAACCCTATGTAGCAATAATGAGGTAGGTGATTAAAAAGCTTCGCGTTTTTTGAGAAATCTCTAAGTATATGTCATTTGATTCAAGTCATGACTCCATTTATCGAAGTAAATGAATACATCTCGAAGTAACACATAAAGACTTCGAGTGAAGTCAAATTAAAGAGTTTAATTTGGTTTCTTAGAACTTTGGCTCGAGAAGTAAAACTTCAATTCGAGACGAAATCTTATTTCTCGAACTGAATTAATCCAAATGACGTCATCATTATTTTATGTTAATTTGGCTGCGGAATCAGACATGTGTGTCGCAATTGTGATATGGTTTTTGAATTGATACTTTTATTATTTTTTTAATGGTTACTTAGTTAAATCAAATATGGATAAAATATACGTTTTATAAAAGTAAGTGTATTAATTATTTTAATGGGTGTGAACATTCCTCTTCGTTTTTTATAATATAAATGAAATAAGTTTAGTTTAAGTCAATGCCAAAATAATTACTTTGAGACAAAAATAATGTAGAAGATTCCTTATGGTTAACAATATAATGTTCAATGTATGCTAAAGTTTGTACACGTCTAGATATTGTGTACATAGTTAGTATACTATGGAGATATTCGAGTAAGTCATGCAGTACTTACAAAGAATGAATAATTACATACTCACATACTAGATATCAGATTAGTTAAAAACCATTTGTTATTTTGATTTTGATTTATCTAAATGCCAAAATAGTAAGACATCTACGAGCATGTTTGTTTCACCTGTTTTCTGTTTTTATTTTCAAAATGTGATAGCTGTTTTCGAGTACAAAAGACATAAAATTAAAAATAATAAAATGTTGTTTTCCTTCTTTAGGACATAAAAAATGAAAATAAGTTTTGTTGTTTTCAATTTTCAATTTTTTGTACTCGAAAACAGCTATTACATTTTGAAAACGAAAACAAAAAACACCCCAACCAAACATGTCCGTATTCTATATTTTACCTACTTGCTAGTGGATTAATTTCTCAGAATAATGTTTAAAACACTCATAATTTCTTCTGCCATGGCAGTAAAGTTAATAGCACGTTATGAGGCATTTAGCCAGGGAATATGGTTACAAAATCTTGTCATCATGTTGCAAATTGTAGATGGTAGAAAAAACCACTCAACTTATTTTGTGACAACAAGTTGCAATTTTATATTCCAATAATGATATCATCTGGATAAAGTCAAGATATATAAACATTAAGTTCCTAGCTAGATGTTAACTAAACAGTTCAAAATAGATAAATATCTATAAAGCAAATCAGTAAAAAACTATATGGTTGTGGATTTGCCTACTAAGAGATTATCATCTAAGATCTTTAATGAACATATTGCTCCTATTGTATCTCTTCAACACCCATGATTAGTGGGAGTTTTTACCTTAGTTGTTTTTCATATTCAAATACACATAAGGTGCTTTTGGATATAATTTAAGGAAATTTCAGTTATATTTAGTTATGAACTTTGTTTATTTTATTTTGTCTTTGAACTTGCTTAAAATTGATTTCGCTAAGGTTTAAGGCATGACCAATTGAAATCGCATGATTAGTTCATTTTGTCTGAAATTTCTATATTGGACATCAATGAGTAATCCATGTTATTCAATAATATTGATAAATCTGACCATTTATTGGTTTAACTATGTTTAATATATTGAAATCCGCTTGATTCAATATTGATATGATTGATGAACTTGATTGTTTTGGGATGTATATGATAATGATTGCAAATTTTCAGGAGTGCTTATAATGTTATATTAATGTATAATTATAAAATGACACATATAGCTCAAGTGAGAGATTATAGAATTTTAACCCAATATATGAACTTATATGTGTAATATTATACATTAAATAATACTATTATATTATATAAATCCAATTAAAATGACCTATTAAGATTTTGAGTATTTTAAATCTAAATGCATCAAAATAATATGTATATACTCACATAAGAGCAATAACACCAGGCCCTCTATAATAATATTTTCTTTATAATTTAGAGATAATTTCAAATTTTTTGTAAAAAAGAGTTTATATCAGATTATCCAAGATAAAGTTTAAAAATGTATATTAGTGAGAAAAGCTCAATATTTAGAGAATTACTATTTATTATCTAAATATTTTTTTTAAAAATATTTGTTGATATATGTATATTTTTGATTGACTATAATAAATAGAAGAAATAAAAAAATAGTATTTTTGTAAAGAATAGAGATAGAAATAAAAAATGAGATGCAAAAGAATAAACAAAATATATTAAATAGTATATTATTCATTCTTTAAAATAAAGATAAAGAATATAAAACTGGTATGGATGCTCTAAGAGCATTAACATTGCCTTCATCAAGCGAATGCCAAAATTTGATGAAAAAATAACTTTTCATAAATTTAAAAAATTATTATCAAATGTTCACATTGGATTCATAAAAAAAATCCTTTTTCAATCATATCGTTGCGTCATCGCCTTCCTCACCCCTGCAAACCCCAGTGACAGCCCACCTCCCCCTTATGCATTGCTTCCCCTCTGCGATTAGATAGGACGTGAAGGCAGAAAACCCATTGCGTGGAGAAAACGTGAATGCAAGAAAGTTTGATGACGCTATAATGTATATCTAAATTGGAAGAAAGTTTTGAATTTATTGTAGCTAAAAGTTAAATATTTTTAAAGAAATTAATTTATAATTTTTATTAATTAATAAATTTAATTTAAAATATAAAAAATAATTAAAATAATTAACTTTTATATGTCGCGGTCCCAACATTCCTCCCACCTTTGCATCTGGAGGTTTTGTTCAAAATGTAAGGTCAACAAAGTATCATATCAGAATCTCCCGTTTGATTTTGTTCTCCGTGATCCGATCGATTTTAATCCAACCGGACCCTTTTCTATATTCTCATTTATTAAAATGTAAAAGAAAAAACAAGATTGACTGAGGAGGTGGTAGGCCGGAGGGATGCTGGTGTGGCCGCCGCCGGAGGGGGAGAGGGTTGTTGCCGGTCGTGGAGTGAGAAATGATGAGAGCATATTCTATGCATATTCAGTTGGCCGGCCACTCAAAGCACATGCGAGACGAGACGAGAGAGAGAGAGAGAGAGAGAGAGAGGTACATGAGACCGACAGACCGTTAGCTAGCCCGCATAAGACGCGAGCATAGAAGACTAGAAGAGTAGCGTAACGTAACGCCACACACACACACCCAACACTTCTTACCTTTTCCGTTTCGAGGATTTTCGGGATTTTGACTTTGGAGGAGTCAGACTCTCCCTCTCCCTCTCTCTCGCGTGGCGAAGATTTTGTTTCTTCATTGACTCTGAACATTCATTGGATCCAAACCCTCGCTCTGTTCATCTCTCTCCCGTGCCTTGTTCAATCCAGATCAAGTTCATATACATATAATCTCTCTCTCTCTCACACACACACACACACACACATAGAGAGAGAGAGATAGAGCTATAGAGAGATAGAGAGAGAGAGGGAATGGACGAAGCCGTTGGGGATTCATCGAACGCTTCTTCGTCTTCAGCGTTTACCAATTACCCACTCATTTCTGCTTTTCTGGGTTTCGCCATCGCTCAATTGATCAAGTTCTTCACCGCCTGGTATCTCCCTCCCTATTGAAAACCTTCTTCTTCTTCTTCTTTCATTATTATTATTATTATTATTAGCTGCCCAGGCCATT
Source organism: Taxillus chinensis (assembly GCA_023512835.1). Lineage (NCBI taxonomy): Eukaryota > Viridiplantae > Streptophyta > Magnoliopsida > Santalales > Loranthaceae > Taxillus > Taxillus chinensis. The sequence continues at coordinate 9,876,961 of CM042091.1, forward strand.
TATCAGAAAAATAGGCCTAACTTGCAATTAATTGAAGCACAAAAAAAATTCCATGGATTAAAATTTCATAACGCGACAAACATCAATTATGTTTTTTCTTTTACCCAATAAACATGTCTTTTTTATTCGTGCCTGCAATTTGGTTGTTTTGGTGCCGTGAAATTTTTTACGCTTTTGGTGTCCTATTTCTATAACATTTATAATCATCTTAAGTGGCTTCTGGAGCACAAAGCCCAGTTTCCACTTTGCAAGTGGATGTGGGCAGACCTTGAAATATGACTACAGCAGTGCAGCTACAGACTAATCGGGTAAAGAGTTGGAATTGAAATCAGCACTATGAGAATGTTTTTTGGGAAAAGTTTATTTTAGTATAACACACTCCACGAATATACAATAAATAACAACCATAACTAAATAAGGCCAATAAGCTCCCCCAAACATTGTAGTTTGTTTTTTTTTAAACATTTAATGGGTGTAGTTTTCTTTCTTGGTTTGTTTTGGTTTGGTTTGGGTGTATATAAACTGTTGTGCGGAAACCAACCAAGAAAAAACAAGCAAAGAGAGCGCACATACAAGTTGCAACATGAATTTACGCGGTTGAACAAATTTTACTACATGGGAGACACGAGGTGTTTTTCTTTTAGGGGAAAAGAAAACGGTTACAAGCTGTCAAGCTATCTTTCTCACACAAATGCTGGCTACTGTAATGCCCAAAACATAGCTCTTGCATAGGGATTACAAAGTGTGAACATAGTACAAAAAATTTAACCCAAACTCACTTGCCATGGAAACTTCTTCACCGACCAAAGACAAAGACTTTGGGGTCTGTGTCACTTACCATGACTTGGGATAGTGAACTCCTTAATTAGTTGGCTCCACCAATCCAACCACCAAGTTTGAGCCACCATTTCTACATAAACAAATTTAAGTTTGTCTCAAACATCCTTTTTTATTTCCAAACCTCCAATTATAGTGTAGCTAGACAGCCTTGGGAATTCTAACTTATAAGATTCTCTAAATTTCTGTACGTGAATATTCTTTTACGCACAGTTCTTGTTTCTTGTTAATTGATCAATTTCTTAGCCGAAATTGAACTCTCTATTTTCCCCTAAGTTTTAGCTTTGGTAGACTTGCAGGTATAAGGAAAGACGCTGGGATGTAAAGCAGCTGGTTGGATCAGGAGGGATGCCATCTTCTCATTCTGCAACAGTTACTGCTCTTGCTGCAGCCATTGGCTTCCAAGATGGCTTCAAAGGATCGATTTTTGCAATTGCACTTGTCTTAGCATTTGTTGTAATGATCACTTTCTTGGTTCAGTTTATGATTTTATCACTGATTAAAATTACATATAGGAGTTGCCATTATTTAACTTATTTCACAATTTTTTAACTTTGTGAATCTGAGAAAAAGATCCCCCCTACCCCTATAACAACTTTTACACTTGCCTTATTACTCAATGCTTGGTGGAAATTAAATTTCAGGTATTGTTTTCTATAAGTTTATAGATGCTGATGATATGGTGCTCTTTCATTTGGCCTTGGCTTGAGTTATTGGTTTGCACTATTGGAGAGTTAGAGAATTCTGATGCATTATTTTGTACCAGGTAATGTATGATGCATTTGGTGTAAGGCTACATGTTGGGCGCCAAGCGGAGGTTGGTACTTTGTTTTTCTCTCTCCCTCTCGACCAGAGGCACAAAATATTGTTGTTAGAAGCAAAACATTTTTTAATTTTCAAGACAAATCAATCTGCATTGTAATCTGGTCCGGAATTCACATTGATTAAAGTGTTTCAGGTCTTGAATCAAATTGTATATGAGCTTCCAGCTGAACATCCTCTTGCTGACATTAGACCCCTGCGAGAACTTCTTGGCCACACCCCTCTTCAGGTTCTGTTGAGTCTGCATTCATTAACTGTTATATTGATTTGATTCTTACACATTGCATATCTATATGGAAGGGTTTTAATAAAATGTAATATGGAATATATATATATATATATATACACACACACATATGAATTTACTCGTCATAGTATAATCTGAAACAACTAGTGGATGAGTTTTATTCTATATTTTCTTTTTGGTGCTGTCTATTACACAACTTTTATAGCTACAATACACACACACACACACACTTCATGTTTCATATTACATTATTAAAAATGGAAATAATTTTGAAGTAGGTCTTTTGATTGAACAACATTAATATTAGGCAACACTGCTTGCTTCCACTTATATCTCAAATTTGTAGTTCATATTGATTTGTTATTTTTTCACTGAGATCTAATTAGTATTAAAGGTGCATCACAATCAAATTTTGGAAGTAGTAACGAATAATGACTTTAGAAGAAGCCTTGTGGAAAGAGAGAGGGCTGACACAGGATAAATATGATTATCCAGGATACCATTAGCCGCTGTTGAATATTTTTAATCCGACAAATTGATTGTACCGGACTCTGTTAGCGTAAATGTTTTTGGAGTCGGTCTGTCTAACCTTGATTCTGGGAATGTCATGCCTATTTAAACAGATGTAGTTTAAAATTTTGTTCATTCAACGAGATAGAAAGTGTTTAATTATCCTCATAAAATATCACAGGTTCTGGCTGCTGGATTGCCTATTGTCACCCTCACTCTTCCAACTCTGCCATTGTATTACAGGTTCTAGCTGGTGGATTGCTGGGGCTCATCATTGCCACAACAACTTATTTAATCAGGATAGCAATTAAAGCTTGGCAATCAGGTTGATTCCATCTGCTGCTGGCGTTGTTTAATATTAGCAGACGCCTACAGAATTCATTCCTGAAAAATTGTTTCGAGTCTAAATATTATAAAATTGTTTTCTATGTTCAAGTTGCATACTTGTACAGGAAAAATAACATTTTTTCTTGGAAGAAAATACACTGAGGGTGTTTTTATTATTATTTTAAGTAGTTCAATTGGTTATGCAATCAAGTTTTCTTGAAAATCATCAAACCATTTCATAACTGTGAGCTTCTACAGCTTGATATTACTGCAACGATCGCTATTATAGAGAAATATTCCATGCTGAAAATTGCTGTTTTGACCTTATATTTCAAAGATGAAAGTTGCTGGCTCATGAGATCGAGGGTATTTGCTGAAAGAAGGATTTTTTTTTTAATTATTATTTTGGGGCTTTCAAAATTTTATTTCAGTGTTTTACCCCTTTTGCTGTGTGACTGAGAGGAGATGAAAACTGTTGCCTGTGCAGGAGGTGTGGAAACCTCTAAACTGACGTCATTTTAGGAAAAAAAAAATGAAAGGCCTTGAACCCTTTTGTTTTTGAATGCGTCCTTTATTGTCGTCATGCGGGGCAAAGGCGATGTGCAGGTGGGGTGAACACCACTAAGAAAAGTCATTTTAGAATAAACCCATGTATCCAAAAATGCTTTGGGTTGTCTTCACATGGTAATGGTACAAAAGTGATGTGCAGGTGCCGTGAACACCACTAAAATGAAGAAAATTGGCCTTTTAAGCTCTATTCTCCAAAGAGTTGTCCTTCTTAATTAATTAGTAGATGCTGTGCCCATTCGTAAAGTGGGTAAAAACAAAAAGCTCATTTGATAACAGAAAATATTTATTTTTACTGTTTTTTATTTTATTTTTAAAATATAATAATTATTTTTTGAGTACAGAAAATAATAAAAAAATAATTTTATGTTCTGCTATAAAAACACAGGCAAAACAAAGTGAGTGCGATTTTTAGATCTCCTTCCAATTAGTAGTACTAATCAATGTACGGATCATGTCTTGGACCTGATTTCTCACGTAAGTCCTGACAAAGAAAATGTATAATAAATAAATTTTCAATCAATCCATATCATGTTTTGTTCTACGCCTTTTTCTAAGCCTGTTTATCAAACTATTCTGACTGTCTTTTTTCCGATAAATACAAGTTTTTTTTTGTCAACTTTAAGTAACAAAACCGGAGCAGGGACTAGATAATGGAACAATAACACTCCATAAGTCTTAGACTCACTGATTTCAAACATTCTTAAAAAAGTAGTACTTACATAAATCTCAAAGATTATTCAAATCTTGAATCAAATAAAAGCAAAGTTGACCCTCATTCCTACAAATTCTAATATCAATTTTAGATAACTTTATTCTAGCACTCAACGCTTGTAAATTACTTAACTTTTACTCAGTCAAGGTAATGAGTGATATATGATTGACAGCATCAGTTCTAGCTTCTAGCTGACCCACGATACCAACTTACAGCCAACGAAAGTTAAATAGGGCTTATGCAGTTACCTTTCAGGGTAGAAAAAGGGTGAGGTTCCAGGGAAAGAGAACGGTGGATCACAGATCAGTGGCAAATAATAGCCAATCCTAGTAGTCAAACAAAACACTTAAAAGATGGCAATGAAGAACCTTTAGTACCTACCAGTGCAGAGTAACAGTTGTCCTTCCCTGGCCCTTAGCCCCGCCCATGTCAATATCATGGCCATGTGAACACGCTCAGAAACCCATTACATTACCTCATACTCTCTGAGGCCGCCCGACACTTGCCCTCTGACACACCCTCCGTGTCTGACCACTCCACGCCTCTCTCCAACGGATACTATATTCAGCTCTTATTAACCGTTAAAATCACAAATCACAACGGCATTTCAAAAACCACCCCCAAAACCTCAGATTCCTCACCCTTTTATCTCCATTCAATTAATCAATCCCTCAAATTCCCGTGTAATAAATGGTCATTTATTTTGTGCATCACTAACACCATCGGTGACGCTCTGCCACATGCTTGGTCTTTTCGCCCATTAATTTTATATGATTTTCTAGTGCTGGGTGGATCTGAGCAGCCTCATCTAATCCAAGCCTCGCCAGCTCCAAACATCCATGCCCTTGAAAATTGTACGGCTTCCTATTTGCGGGCTCTGAAATAGGATTGCTGATGATCTGGGGATTCAGCGCTTAGATTTCAGTGTATTGCTTACTAGTTGCAGATTCTGAAATAGGATTAATAAACCTTCTTCTAATATGCTTGATGGGCTACTTTTTTTTTCTCTATCAAGACGTTTACTTTTGTGAAGTTTTTCACTTTTATGGAGCGGGCCATTGCCATAATGAGGCAGCCTACAGCATCTGCGTTGGCTTCTGAATTCTGGGTACGGTTTTTTCTCCTAATCTGATGCATCAAATACAGAGAGCAGCAGTGTTTTCATTGGGTGCCTAGTAAGTGACGCATCTTTCACTTTTGCTGTTGCTATCCAATGCCTTCTTTGATTGGGTAATCTTGGCATTAAATCTCAACTGAACTGAATTTGCTGGTGCTGAGAAATTTGCCAATAGAAGAACTCGCTCACTAAGGCATCGCTCCACATGCTTGTAAAATTGCATTATATAATCTCACACATGAAAACAAGATCTATCATCTGAGTGGCCATACACTCTCTGCAACCACTGCAAATCTTTTAGAATTTCCTACACTGGGATGAGATCCACAGAGGAGAAAGGTTGCTGCATCCATGGATCATCAACAACAACACAGGACATTTCAATATCTTCTAGTACAGGCAGTGCCTGTACTTTCGAGTTCCACAAGGGAAATGGAGCGAGCCGCGCGTCGCGACACAGAACGGGATTTGGAAAACCGACCCCATCGAAATGGGACGATGCACAGAAATGGCTGGTTGGGTTCTCAATGAAGGGCGGAGACAAAAGTCAGTCCAAGACCAAACCCAGAAACTCCAACGCCGACGACACCAGACTGATCGCACCGGTCCCCCAAAAGGAGCAGCAGCTCGATTCCAACAGCGAAGAGGAAGACGAAGATGGGTACAGATCAACCAACCCATGTCCTGTCTCTCCCGCATCGATCCGAAACGAAGCCGTGGAGCTGACGAAAAAGGTGGACCGCGAGGACTCGTCGTTCTGGCATATCACCAAACACGTGGTGGACAACAACGCCGCCGCGGCGATGCGGTCTATCTGCGTGAGGGACATGGGGACCGAGATGACCCCAATCGCGAGCCAAGAGCCGTCGCGGACGGCGACGCCGATCCGGGCTACGACTCCGGCGGCGAGGAGCCCCGTTTCGTCGGGGTCTTCGACGCCGGTCAGGTTCCAGCTCGGCACGGTCGAGGGCTGCTACCAAGCAGGCTTGGCGGTGGCCAATGGCCGCAGAGGGGGCGGGACACGGCAGCGCGGCGAGGAGCCCACCGGGAACTTTAGGCCCATCCCGGCGAGGAATAGCGATAATTTGGAGCAAGGCCGTGGCGGGATTGGGAAGATTACTCCATTGGAGAGCCGGGCCGTGGCATGGGACGAGGCTGAGCGCGCCAAGTACACTGCCAGGTGACGTGCTATGCTAATTAAGTACTTTGTTTCAAACATCAAACATTGTTTGGTGTTTTTTTTTTTTTTTACAAGGTGTTATTGTTTGTGGTTTTTTCAGGTATAAGCGTGAGGAAGTGAAGATTCAGGCTTGGGAAAACCATGAGAAGAGGAAGGCTGAGATGGAGATGAGGAGAATGGAGGTATTTATTTATTTCTCAACAACTACTACTAGCTTATGTGTTAACAGTAACCATAGCCTTCCTAAAAAAAAGGTAAATACCAGAGCTTTGAATCATTTTCTCTAGGTTTTAGTAAACATCATGGATTGCATTGCCCCCATAAAATTCTCATATGATCATCCAGCCACTTACTTACTGAGAAGAAAACCCTTGACTTCAAATTCAAATTCAAATTCAATTGTGGATCTAGACCAAAGGTGCTGTATTCATACATAGCCTTCTTAAAAAAAAAAAAAAAGTGGTCCATCCTCTGGGTTTAGCAGTATCAAACGGCCCTATAAAATTCTCTTTTACCCAATTCATAACTTGACTATTGACAAATGAAGACATAGGCTTTCATTTTCTAGGTGAAAGCAGCATCAATAGCTAGGAGAACCATGAATTTGAATTTCAAATTTTCTGTTTCTCATCAGACCAGATCATAGCTAGACTTATTCGAAGATCTGTCGCATTGTTTTCTGGTTTTTTTGGGCACCGTAAAATTCTCTTGTAAGATGTAAGTGTGTAACCAACCATTTACTGAGAGAAGAGCCCCCCGTGACTTCATTCACGATGTCTGAGAAGTTGCAAAATCTTTTATGGCAGGTGAAGGCAGAGAGGCTGAAATCAAGAGCACAAGAGAGGGCCGCAAACAAGCTGGCTTCTACGCGGAGAATAGCCGAAGAGAGGCGAGCAAATGCAGAGGCAAAGCTGAATGAGAAAGCAGGGAGGACTTCTGAGAGAGCAGACTACATCAAGAGAACCGGCCATCTGCCATCGTCCTTCTCCTTCAAGTTGCCTTCCCTCTGTTGGTAGCTAGCTGCCTGCTGCAAGCGTATTTATTTCAACTTCTGAATAGAGCAGACTACATTAAGAGAACTGGCCATCTGCCATCGTCCTCCTCCTTCAAGTTGCCTTCCCTCTGTTGGTAGCTGCCTGCTGCAAGCGTTTTTTTTTTTTTTCACTTGTGCCGTGTTTCTCAGTAAATCTCGTGCTTTTGTTGTTGCCCCTTGCCTTACCAGCCTCGTGATTCTGTTTTATTGCTGCCAAATGGCAAATGCATTTGTGGGATCTTTTTAACTCCATCGATAATAAAGTTTTTGGAAACTTGTTCTTTCGTGACATAAATTTCATTCTTTGACTTTTTAAGGAATTAAAAATTAAAAGTTAAAACTAATCGTTTTAGAATAATATCTGGAAAATTGGTTTAAACAGATGAAACATGAAACTGTTTTTTAAGAGTATTTTAACACAAATTTAGAAACAGAACCATAAACGTCATTAAAGTATAGTTAGATGCTTTGCACGCGTGATTGGCTAGGGCGAGATTAGAATCCATTATGTTCATTTGAGTCATTTGACCATATAGAATATAAGCTAATGGAGTGGAGAAATTGACATTTAACAAGACAAAAGTTTGAGGAAACAAATTAAAAATGACTTGGGTAAATATTATAAAATTATTAGATTTAAAAAGAAATACTGACTCATAGAAAATTTTGAAAAAAAATATATATTTGTGTATTAAATTCAATTTAAACTCCTAGTAAGTCCATTTTGTTGGAATTAATACCAAATAGCAAGGTAATCATAGTTATCAGAATGAGACCGGATATTAATTAGGTTAAGGCATAGAAAATTGAATAGAATTTGAAATGATATTGAAAGAAAATATCAATATTAACTATTAATTTTAAATTTAAATTATATTATAAAATAAATTACATGTCATTTAATTATTTTTAAAAAAATTATTTAGTTCTATAAAATCTGGTCAAGTGATTTGTGTTTCTTCAATTTTTTTCAGAAATTGTTTAATTAGAAAATCAAACCAGTTAAGTGATCGGATTAATGGTTTACCGATTTAACCGGATGGATCGGTCCGGTTTTGATAACTATGTATATAATTTATGTTGATAGTAATCAAACTTTAAGACTTTTTTTCATTGGACTCTTTTTTCATCTAAGAGTCATTGAACTTTCATTTTTGTTATTGAGAATACATTGAGAAAAAAATTTATGGCAACCTTTAATTTGTTGGGTTGATATTTAAAAATAATAATAATTAAATCTTGTACTAATGTGACATTAGAGCATACACTGTAAACTCTTTATTAGTTTAAAGTAATAGTACTAGCCTCAACTTAGCTAAATTTTATCCAAATTTTAACTAAAAAACATAAAAACCCTCCAAGATGGAATCAATAATACTACAGTAATTTTGGCGAGATGTCATTTCGCTCGTTAGCAAGAATCCTGTCTCCCACGCTAAATATTATTTACAAGTAAAAAATAACATCGGTGCCTGATTTTCGGACGCAGTGGTCTACATCTGTGTAGTGGCGTGCTTCCACTAGAGAAGTTGGAGCAGGCGTCTGATTTTCCAGACGCAACGGTGCATTTCTTTGGATTTTTCGTAGAGCTAGACGAGCGGCGGACCACTGCTGGTTACAACGTGGGAAGTGAAAGGCGTGATTGGGTGGCCTATATGTAGATTGCAAGGGCTGGGCGAGGCGATAATGCGTGTGGGGAGACATGCCCTTGTTCGTGAGGGTTTTGATTGGGGACGAAAGTGATAGCGATAGCAATTAATGTCGTGCCATTTTAGGGGCATTTCAATAGATGGGTACGACAGTGAAGGCCAGCCAACATCATGGACTCATGGTTTTGGGGTTGGGCTTCTCTATGGCTCTGTCCCTTTTTTTTTTATTTCCCATTTCTCTCCTTCGTAGCATTAGTATTCTCTTATGTATGTGTTTTGTTATAACTAAAGAGATTGATCGTATAGAGAGAGATCGAGACGGAGCCATTACTAGATCAACACACCTGTGATGAGAGAGATCATACAAAGGAAGGCTAGAAAAAGATGTTAAAAATAAAATAAAAGTTTAAATGAAAAATTAATATTTTAATAAAAATAGCTAAATTTTATTGATTCTATTTTTTTCATGATGTAAAATGAGAATAGCTATAATATATAAAATCTAATTCCTTAGCTAAATTATAACTAAAATTTATTGAGGCCATTACTAGTGCTCTAATGTTACTAAAATTTTAACAAAATAAATAGTAACTCTTTAAATTTAACCCAATACTATTTACTTTCTATTTATTAAAATATAATATTTTTTCTCAACGCATTTACTTTTCTATTTTTTTCTTGTCATATTTACTTTTCACTTAAAAGAATAAAATAAGCTTTAGTGCGTATGCTTGAGCCTCGCCTCGAGCAGAGGCTCAAGCATAGTAATATTTTAATTAATAAATATTCAAAATAGAGAAACTAAAAAGTGTTTTTATATTATTAAAATATAAAAGAGATACTTTGGTTATTTTAAATAAATAAATTTAAAGATGTTAGGATTATTCTTACAAATGTTTGTTTTTCTTCTTATAACTTGTAAAATTTAATTGAAAATGAAGAAAAATTATGAAGCAAAAAGTAAAAGAAGAAAGAAAAAAAAGAAAGAAAAGAATACTCAAACTCAAGTCACACTAGAAATTTGCCTAAAACTAACCATCACAAGTACATTTAATGAATAAGTCCATTCATTTATACATATAGCATATGTAACAAACGCAAATCATTAAAAAAATACATTGTCGGAAGTAAAAAAATCCTTTGATAAATTATATATATATGTGATAAAATTGGATTTAATAATAATAAAAAGATAATACTTATAATAATCTTTTTTAAATATGATAAAATTGGATTATCCAAATAAATATACAATTAATTATTATTAAATTATCACAAAATGATTTTATTATTAAAACCTAATATATATACTCTATTATTATTATCAGTATTATGATTTATATGTTAGTTTTAAATATAAATATTAAATATATTAAACAATAGTTACATAGCATAATAGTTTTAGTCTTTAGTATAATAAAAAATGGTCTTAAAGATGAATTTGTCATTCCAACCTATATAAGAGTTTTGAGGGATCTAAACCGGATGCACAAAACAATAAATATGCAGATTGTGATTCTGCTCAATGTTGGCAAATGGGCTGTTTCGAAAACATATAATACAAGTACATATGTAACTTTGTTTCAAAACTGCTAACAATGGTAGAAAACAACTTAAGGAAAAAAAATCAAGCAAACCAATTTTCCAACATATTTGCAAAGTTGTCTCATACATAAAGATCCATATAAAATGGAAAGAGAGAAAGAAACATACTATTTGGTTTAACGAACTTAGTTTTAAAGTTGGTTCTAACTGGATTTAATCTGCATAAATTATTTCTCAAGTAATAATCGTGGGAGAATAAAAGTGAAGATATTTGAAAATTATTCTATATATACCATTTCATGATAAAAATACTTTTAAAATATCATAAATAACACTTAATTTTAAATTAATAAATTATAATACATTTCCCACTGGAAATTTCCCAATATTATTATTCGAGAATACATATTCCAATGTAATACTTAGTTACTTACTATCAATTAATTTTTATGAAAAAATATATATACAAGTTTGTTTTCGCACACAACTTATATATGTAATAACATCTTATTGATTCGATGATTTGGTCAAGTCCCACCTGATAAACTCCACCAATAATTTAGTTAGAACAAATGAATTACTATCATGTGAATTGGGCACGAAAGTCCTACATATAAGCAAGCATAACATCTCTCAAGCATAACAAATGAAATTCGACTATAAGCATGCAAATATTCATAAATAAGATTTTAATTTCTTTTGTATACCAATCAAAAATGAAAAATATAATATATTAGCCTTCAAATATTATTCGATTAAATTTATATTTACTGTAAATTTTATTACTAACAGTGATTTTTTTTTTCATTTAAATTATTGTAAAAAATATCAGTATATATATTATATTATTATTTAGATTATATACATTGAACTTTTTTTTTTTTTATTTATAACGGGATATTACATGAAACGCTTCAGAGCGCGCGTATATAAGTTGAAGGAAAATTCACAACACTGGCAATAAAAATTAAACTCGAGAACTATATAATGCTTACGGCTTGAGCATTATATACATTGAACTTGATTAACCGTATAAATTATTTGAATATTTCTTATTCATAAATTAATACAAGTGATGATGATGCGGCGGCCGCAAAGCAGAGAAAATTTCCATCGGATTGGGTGTCACCACGTGGCATCAGTCTATTTGCGTAGAGAGACAACAACGCTGTTGATGTCATGAGAAGACCACGACGGAGTCCCCGCGGAACATTCAGAAACATTTATTCTGTTTCCCAAACGGCCTTGCGCCTTCCCGAGTCGCGTCCGCGCTGCTTCTTTTACTGCCCAGCGGTTCGAGAGTTCCTCTTTTCGATTCCAAAGGATCGCAGCCGCCGCCGCCGCCTCCGCCTCCGCCGCCGACTTCTTATATCTCTCCCTCTCTCCTCTTCGTTCCATCGGTAAGCTTGTTTGTTTGCTCGCGCCTTTGATGATCTTCGTTTGACGCCCCTACGTCGCAGAGAGAAAGATCAGCCAGTTTCTAGGGTTTCGAGCAATTCTACGTGTCGTCGTCCTAGATCTATATTCTACTGTTTTATGGTAGTTGTCTTGTCTCGATAATTCGGGGTTCATAACAGGAAAAATCAAGTGCGCGCTGCAGTTGGTTTCAGATCTGGGGTTATTGGGATTTAGGGTTTTGAGTCTATTTTTGTGCAATTAGGTTTATATGAACCCTAAATAGAAGACCGGTATCGTCTCCAAGAAGTTTTCAATTTGGTGCTAGTATTCTCTCGTCTCGCATATTGGTTTTTTAACATACATGGCAGAAGGAAGAAACGGGGATTATCGTGAACATGATTTGAAGAACCAAAAATTTGATTTTGATATTTCAAGACAGGATTTAGTGAATTCCAAGGAGTACCACCACTCAATTACAAACGGTATCAGGGACCAGGAATTGGTTCAGATTGGAGATAGCAAGGATACGAGTAGGATTAGACTTAAGGATGCGAAAGAGAGGGGAACTGTAAATGGGGGTCGCCTGCCTTCGTCATGTAGGAGTGATTTGGGCAGCACTGGTGGAGGGCCTATGTGGCAGGGGAATTCTGTTAGAGGTGTGGATCGAGAGCCAGGTGAGCTATCAAGTGAGAGTGGGTCTGATGATGACATTGACACTGAACCCCAGGTGAAAAATAACGGGGTTTCCAAGTTAGTTAATGACACTGGATCCTCGTTGGTTGCTAAGAAGAGGAAATTTACGCCCATTGTTTGGGATAGAGAAGACATGGAAGTGACCAAAACACATAAAGTCAGTGTTGATTTAGTGAGTAGTATTCTACCTCCTCCACCACCATTGCCCAAGGCATTTCATAAATCTCCTAGTATTATCCCAAACGGCGGTGTCCAAATTTCTCCAATTCAAGATTGTAAACTTCAGAATTCACATTCAAATTCAGTTGAACCTTCAATGGCTTCAGGGTTGCATGATAATGATGTGTCCCAATTTCACGTTGTTTTATCCTCACCGCACAAGCAGCAGCATGGAGGTAATGATCAGGAAGCTGATTTGCCAGGAGAGGAAGTTCATGCTCTAACCACCCGGACTATATCTGCTTCTCGATGGGCTGACGAGGACACTTCGCCCATTGATGAAGGTGAGATTTCTGATAATGAACAAAGGTATAAAAGGAGAAAGTATGTGTTGGTTTCTAAAAAGCCTTCAAGTTTAAGTTATAAGTCTTTGAGTCCTGAACTTGGGGAGGTTAGAAGAGGAGCCTCCGAGAGAATGAGGTCAAAATCTTCAGATTCTGATGAAGGTGGAAGCCATGAACGATCTTTAAGTGGAGAGGATTACCGCATTAATAATTCAGACAAGAGTGATACTGGTTTTAGCCACTCTGATATGGAGTTTGGAGAAGAGAGTGATTTTTGTGAAAGTCCTGAGTTACCAGTACCACCTCAGAGAATTGTAAATATGCTTCAGGGTTGTAGAAGTGTTGATGAGTTTGAGAGACTAAACAAAATAGATGAGGGCACATATGGTGTTGTCTACCGAGCCAAAGATAGGAAGACAGGAGAAATTGTGGCATTGAAGAAGGTGAAGATGGAGAAAGAAAGGGAAGGTTTTCCTTTGACTTCTTTGAGGGAAATAAACATTCTTCTTTCTTTTCATCATCCATCAATTGTGGATGTTAAAGAAGTTGTGGTGGGAAGCAACATTGATAGTATTTTTATGGTCATGGAATACATGGAACATGATCTGAAAGCACTCATGGAGACAATGAAGCAGCCTTATAGTCAGAGTGAGGTTAAATGCTTAATGCTCCAGTTATTTGAAGGAGTTAAATATCTTCACAACAATTGGGTTCTTCACAGGGATCTGAAAACATCAAATTTGCTATTAAATAATCGTGGTGAGTTAAAGATATGCGACTTTGGTTTGTCTCGTCAATATGGGAGCCCATTGAAACCATATACTCACTTGGTTGTTACTCTGTGGTACAGGTGAGCTGCGTGTCATTACTAATTCTCTCTCTATGGTTTATATAAATGATTCTTCTGATTTTGTATCTAACTTAGTTCTGATTTGGGCCTTTGATTTCAAATTTGTAAGATTATATATGTACTATTCTATTAATTACTTTTAAATGATCGGAGAGAATAAAGAGCACACATAGATGCTGCTGTGCTTGTCTTATAGGGTTTTATAATTTTATTTTATATAAAAAAAAGTTCAATCATAAGTTTCTGGTTTTATGAATTATTTAAATTCTCATTGGGTTGCATATTGTGTATGCGTAGAATACATCTATGTTCTTTCATTAATAGCGATATTATATCATATGTTGGTTATCTGTTGTTTTTTTTTCTCACGCTTTCTAGTTTTTATTATATGAATGACATATCTTTGTGCATGCAAGCGTTTGATGGGATCAAGGATCTGATTAGTTTCATATTAGGTTCTGGGATCATTTATGTGAATTTTAATTGGCAAATAGTCTGTTTGAGTTGATATCATAATAAATTGGTAAAGAAAGAAAGATCAAGTAATCAATATACTTATGGTCGGTCTTTTTTCAGGGCGCCTGAACTTCTGTTAGGAGCAAAACAATATTCAACAGCAATTGATATGTGGTCGTTAGGTTGTATTATGGCTGAATTCTTATCAAAACAACCACTGTTTAATGGGAAAACTGAATTGGATCAACTTGACAAGGTAAGGCCACCAAACTTATGCCTTCTGTAATTTTGGACGAAGCAATTCTGCATTACTTTTAATTGGTACTATTTTCTATCACAATGGCTGTATTATGGCTTTGTTGTTGTCATTATTATCTATTAAATATTATTTGGTTTTGTCTGTAGATCTTCAGAACTCTTGGAACACCAAATGAAACAATTTGGCCGGGTTTTTCCAAATTGCCTGGAGTAAAGGTCAATTTTGTTAAGCACCAGTAAGTTTCCACATTGTGTCAATTTAGCTTTTACCCTAATGTTTATTCCAGGTCTTCTCATTAGTGGCACTGTTTTCCCAGGCTTCCAGCTTTGGGTGATTCTGATCTGGCTTTCTGGCCTCCATTGGTGAAAACTTTCAGTTGATTGGTATACAGTTTTGTATGTATTAACTACTGACATGTACATTTCAGGTATAACCTGTTGCGCAAAAAATTTCCGGCCACCTCTTTTACTGGATGTCCTGTCCTCTCTGATTCTGGGTTTGATTTGTTGAACAAACTTTTAACTTTCGACCCTGAGAAGGCAAGTTTTACTTGAAATTATTAATATTCTAATACTAACATTATACTTCATGTATGTTTCTGTCTACTTATTTGTCTCTGTTATCATATGCAGCGAATAACAGCTGAAGCTGCTCTTAACCATGAGTGGTTCCATGAAGTCCCTCTCCCCAAGTCTAAAGATTTCATGCCCACTTTTCCTGCTCAACATGCTCAAGACCGGTATGTTCCCCGAATTTGATTTACGTTTGGATAATTTTTTGCATTCACTTTTATTCTAAATCATAGTTTGATGCGCAGGCGTTCACGAAGAGTAATGAAGAGTCCAGATCCTTTAGAAGAGCAGCGCCGAAAGGAATTGCGGCAAGGAGATATAGGTACCGGTGGTCTATTTGGTTAAGCCCAAAGGATGCATGCTAATGTCTGAGCTTTTGCTCAATGCTTCTGTTCTTTATGATGCTCACGGAAGGACAGGTTTGAGGTGAGAGGGATGCACCAAATCGATGTTTCATAAAATTTTTGTCAGGCGATTATTCATGCTTTTTTTTAGCAGGAAATATCCTTGATGAGTTGGGTGGAAAGTGATGTCTGTCACCTCTTCCTAACCAGGCTCGTTGCAGGTCTAATTTCATAGTACAAGTTGTGGCAAAATGGTCCCTTCTTCCGCGGGTAAACTAGTTTTTATTGGAACCTGTATATGTAACATATCCTCATCGGTACATTGTAACAATTTTCTATATCTGGTTTTCTTTATACCAAAACAATATGATTTTGCTTTCAATCAGGTTTTTTATCTATTTAATCTCCGCCTTTCATTGATGAAGAAGTTGGCTGAAACATTTTGTACGTCGAAGGTACTTTATTGATTTAATATTTGTGGATTCAATGGGGGATCAGAGTTTTACTCTCACTCTCTTGTAGTTGTGGCTGTAGCATGCTCGAGACATGTAGTTGGATTAAAGTCAAATGTAAATTTATTGTGTTTTTAAGTACAGTTTATGATTACCTGAAACCTTTTTTTTTTTTTTTTTTTGAAATTATCATCTCTGAGATGTGGAAGAGGAAATATAATGTTGTATGGTTACCTTGTAGGTCCTTTGCACTTCTCTTGATTTGCGCTTCATTTGTTCAACGGCGAGTAGCAGTAGTGCTAAACTGCTAATATAGCCGTTAGCCTTTGATTTCACGGCAAACAATCACAGAGCAATAACTCAATCAGTTGGTGCTTAGTAACTACCATGAACTCAACCTGCAGTGCCGCTCTATTTATATTTTAGTTTTTATGCGACCACCTCACAAACATCTTCTGCTTTGTTAACTGTCTTATACTTCGTACTTTTTAAATAGTGGCTCAAATATTCTTTAGCTAGCATTTAACTAGAGAATTTATTTTTGTAAATTTTAGCTACTTTTTTTAACCACATTGATTCAATTTATTGATTAGTATAATAAAGTATTAATTTTGAAGTTTTTTTAATATTTTAAAATAATGGTGGTTGGAATTTTAGTCAAACTAAACTACCCAGTGTTACCCATCGATCAACGAGACTCCATGTTGAAACCCCAGCTCTAACTCAAATTGATCAACAAGACTTCATGATTAAGCCTCAAATCTAATTGATCAACAGCCGCCCTAGAATTTGGGTTTATCAAAAACTTGTTGGGATTAGAGGAAGTGGCGGTGGATGAAGATGAAGATGATATCTTTTCTTTCATGCCAGCCTTGAGTCCTTTCCCGTTTTAACATACGAACTCTTCTGCAATGGCCTAATTTGCCCAGTTTTCTTGCTATTTGGCCGAGCCCCGCTCATCACTTTCATTGTTGTTATCACCGAAAATCAGCCTCCTCCAACCTCTCTCTCCTGTGCTGTGAAGAAGATATTCTTGGAACAGTAAGATTTAATGGTGTTGTTATATAGGGAGGATGAGGGCGCAAAAAAATTTAATTTAGGAATGCTGGCATGGTGACGATGGTAGTTGGACGGTGTGATAAAGATTGTTTAAAAGTTAAAATTTAAAAAAAATATCTAGTGAAATTTTATTCAACTAATTTGATCAATCATTTAATTGAAAACAATTCACAATAGTTTTGTTAAAGTTATTGTGATTGTGTATTTCAAATTTTAGCTATTTTTTAGGCTAGAGATATATTGCTTGTAGCCACATGTTATGCCTGATAGATTTTATGAAGCGGTAGTTCTTCACTTTCTTCATTTCATTTTACTTTATTTAATGTTTAATTAAGGATTTTTTTACATTTCATTTCACCTTAAAAATTGACATTATATGTTCATTTCTTGTATGAGATGAGGATTGAGGGGGTTAAGGAAATGAGTGTCTTTTATGTGATGCAGCGGTTGTGATTTTTCTTGGTCGGTTAAGGATTTGGACCTCCTCATAGTATTTTTTTGGTTATAATTTCATTATCTTCTAATTGACTTTTTTTAATAAATTATTCAATTTTTAATATACGAAAGAAGTAATCTTGTTCATCCTTTGTGAATTATAGGTGTGCACCAAGATTTATTTGCAATTGAGCCATATTAAAAAATGACATCTAAACTAAGATTTTTTTTAAGGTTATGTGCATAATGTTGTTATTTTGAAAATTATTTTCTAATACAATGTGCTTTTGGAGAATTAATTAACACTATTGTGTGTGGAAATAAAATGATTTCAAATATGTGATGGTCAAAGGGATTTTTGGGCAATGATATGATAATTCATTACTAAGGCATAAAGAAAGCTTGGTATTGTTGTTATACTTGAATTATTGATTATTTTGGGTGATGTAGTTATACTGAGTTCTTTTATGATTAAAATTAGAAAGTTATACATGAAAGCTATGACACACAATATATGAATATAAAAAATGTAGTGTCCATCATGGCCGAAGTAGCAATGTGACATACTTTACTCATTCAACTAGATTGACATATTTAAACTTTAAAAGATTTTATTTTACTTTCATTCAATTGGATTGCCACATATGAGTTACAATCTTTTGCTAAGCACCACGCCTCTACAATACTCATAAATATATGACAGTGATAACACACCCTTCGACTTTGGATCGTAACATGCTCTCCCATTATCTTTGTAATGTCCTCGTTGCAACTATGACACTACTTTATTTCCTTGATCCCTCATTTGCCTAATGTCAACAATGAACAATAACTTTTAATATCATTCAACAAGCTCTTTAGTACTCCTTGCTTCCTTTGTATTGCAAAATCTTAAGTGTTCCTTGGATTCTAAGTATATGTTTTTTCACATCCCAAAATTCTAGAATCATCCGAAACTAGTTCAATGATATCCTTTTCCTAGAATAAGGGCAGTGACTTACCCAAGAAGGAAAATAAATTACCTATCTAGTCATCCACAATAGTGTTTTTGTACACCAAGTGTTATATGACAAAATAACATATCAAATATTTAACTTTATATAACAATACAATACAATCAATAGCTTTTATGGGTCCATGCCTGGGTAACAAAAGAAAGCTAAGTGTACACCAAAACAAAAGAAGATGAAGGTCAATCTTAGCATCCAAGTCCAAGCTCCAAGTCATGAGCAAAACCTTCAAACTCCTATCGGGACTTAAAAAGAATAAGAGATGAGCAAACACAGTTGAGTAAGACCCTTAAAGGCTAATCCCTCTATAACTCACACCTATGATGTTTACCAAGTGCAATGTAGTGGCTATACTATTATGAAACAAATGCACCAAGCCAAACATCTATATAAAAAGGAATCCATTTAGTGACAACAAATGCTAATAATATCCAAATTCAAAGACAATAAATGCCAATAATCATTTAAACAACAACAAATGCTTAGAGACCATATTGAAGGGCAATAAAAGCCAAATAACCATATCAAATAAAAATAAATGTCAAATAATCATATCAAAGGGCAAAAGTCACTATTGGGTGCATTCATTTTTAATAATAATAATAATAATAATAATAAGAGGATTGCTATATGTAATTTTATCGTACAAATCTCACATACTATCAACTAAAGTGATAATATATTATTAGATTTATATCACATCAGTAATATATCATTTAATCACATACCGCCATATCAACCGGTAATACATGAAACTAGCTTAGTGATAAGATTGAAAAAAACTTTTTCTTCACATATAACTCACACAATAATTTATTTATCATATTTTTTCACATAAAGAAATAATAAAATATAAGCTTAGTAAAGTAAATAAAATATTAACTAATACCCTTAAACGTACACATTTGAGAGCATTACAAATAACTTGAGATAACCGCAACCCTAATTCTCCTAATTGCAACTCCTTTAGGTACACTACTTGACGGTATATTACTTTTCACAAACATTACTCTTCACGGAACCAACAGCGCTTCAGGGTAAGTTTGGAGTTCGCTCAACAAGTCAAATCCAAAATCAGAAAGAACTGGCCATCCACTAAAAATTAGTAGGGCAGGATAATTTTTTTTATTGGAATGTCCTGTGTATTTGGCTAACACTTGGATCGCAAGTTTATATGGTCCTGATTTTTTTTTTTTTGGTACATAGTTTTTTTCTTTTAATTAAACTACTTGCTTAAATTAATTAATTAAGCCAACGGTGTGACTGAAACTTTTCACCAATGGACCACATTGGCTCCCACTTGAGCTGTGCTTATAATCTGCCTGGGCCCTGGGTCCTAATACCAGGTCCTTGGAGCGAGTTGCCAAAGCCTGGCTGAGCCCAATTCTTGTTGACTGGAATGGCTGTGCTTGTGCCACACTCATCATTCTTTTGACTAAGTGGGGTCACCTGTAGCTACCAGTCATACTTGGTCTCCTGAGTCTTTCCTCCAATATTTTCTGCTGGTTGGCATGATATCAGAGGCATTTCTTTCTGCAATGGCGACCCTTGATTGCGAAAAAAATATATATATTAGGAATTCACTTTTGGCCTATGGATAACTAATGTACAACAATAGACCGAAAGAATAATAATAATTTAGGATAAACTGTACAAAAATGGAATATATTTACATTCATTGTTGGAAAAATATGGTCCGGCAAGGGCAGTGAAGAGTTTAATTTGAAAAAATACAAGTGAGCAAAGCCGGTTGTTTCAGTTGAATAAAAACAACACGGAAAAGAAATGACAATTTTGGGGGCCAAAAATGCCTCTATATAGCCTATGCTAATGGTCCAGGTTGGAAGCAGTACAACCACAAATTATCAGTAGCTAGTATTTACAGCTTACCATTCACTTATCCAAGAATGGGTCTGAAGGACTTGTCTTCTCCCCTTCATGTGAATGCTATTGTCTTCCCAAGCACAAAGGTAATGAGTGTAAGTTGAATACAGAAGATGGTGTTGATTAGAGCCCTATCAACCGTCCATCCAAATATAGTGATTCCCCCGGGATTTGACTGCAGGTACATCACTGCACAACCATAGAAGATGAAAGTTAATGGCAGCACACAAATCTAAAATGAAAATTATTAGATATCAACATGATAACCTTGTAAAGGGAGTCGCTACTAAGAGCCTCTATGGTTTAAGCTAAGCTAAGGAGTTTCAGAACAGTGTTCACTTTCCATATCACCCGTGTGGAGGGCGTGCATACGTTGGATAAATTAAATTTGAGGGTGTGCACTTCGGAACTTCAATCCAACTATCACAAACTACTATGAATTATATCGGATCTGCTTACCAAAGGCTTGCCTCTTGTGATATGAGGACAGACTTGAAGTTAGTTGTGTATTTGTAGGCATTGAAGCAGAATCAAGAGACTCCAGGTCACTTTCGGAATTGCTTAAGCACAGTGAGTTCAACAAAGTGGCAGCCTCCAAGTTCCCGAAAATATTTGAAATCCTCATTTGACATGCCTCAATAGAACCGCAAGCGCAGGTTACTAAAGCATGCCATCTACTTGCAAGTGATGCAATGTTTTGGGCCCTGTGAGAAATTTTTGTGGCTGCATGCAAGCACAGAGTAATCTCTACAACTTGAACAATGGAGGAAACCTGAAGAAACCAAAGAAAGTGATTAGGCAGAAAATAGAGGGAAAGCCCGAGCAAAGCATGTGAGAAGAAAAGGTCAATCCACCAAATCCTAGTAACACATCATATAGAGATTTGATCAGTAACACATCAAATCCAACTATAGCACCCCACGCCCCCCCCCCCCCCCCCCCACCCCCCAAAAAAAAAAAAAAAAAAAAAAATCCTAGTAACACGTCATATAGAGATTTGGTCAGAGAGTTGTGAAATTTGAGATTAATTTGCTAAGAACACCGAGGACATTTGCACAATCTATAGTATACAAAACCTCCAAGATTACCCATCAATCTAATGTAAATGCAAGGATGAAGCTTACTCAGAAAATATATGAGCATATATGCAGGAGTATAGAACTTACGGCAAAATCACCACCATTTAAGAACGTAATGATTTCACTGTCTCCTGTAGTCTGTACTAGAGTTACAAGTTGACTTACTGTAACAACCATGAACTCCAGGAGAAGATAAATTCGGAACCTGTGGCTTATCTTAGATAGATGATTTCGTAAACGTATGTGCTCCATAATAAATACCAAAATATCATAATCTCTTTCCAGCAGCTTCCCATAATTTTCAAAGTGGATGACTTGCAAATTGCAGACCAAATGAAACAAAATGCTGGCTGATAAAGAGATTAGAGTCACATAAGTCCATGATACAATCAACGCTAAAAAAAGTGCAGCAGAAAGCCACTCAGCCTTCTGAGGAACATAGATTATGCGGATCACCTCACGTACAACTTTCAAAATAAAGCATGGTAATATCCAAAATATAAGCAATCGCATGGAATCCTGTAAAATTGAAAACAACAAAAGAACATGCATAGTAATTAGATATAAATTGCATACAGTTGAAGTTGAACCTTCCAAACATATCACAGCAAAAGGTCTGGGGGGCAAATTTAGCGATGCAATATGATAACATAACGCGAGGTGATTTAATATAGGCATTGGAGGTACTGAACTACTGATAAGTTGCAAACAAAATCACAGTTATTGATATTTGGGATTGGGTAGGCAAATACTTATTTCCCACTTGTGCGTGCATGATTTAAGGATCAAATCTACACTCGCGGCTCATAAACTAGAATTTAAAAGTTATTTAACACTTTGCAGCACAGGCTAATGACTAACATGAAAGTGAATATGGGATGCCAATAGATTGAGAAATCTATAATTTTTTTTTAAATCATGAATATTATGATTCTAGAGCACGCAGACTGCTAACTTCTTAAGTACTTAGTAGGCATTGATAAAAACTAATTGTAGGAAGTTCACGATCCCTCAAAATACAAATCCCATGTTTACAAGTGATTTGCTTTGCCTGACTCAAAATAATAATAATACAATTCCATACAGCAATTATATAATACATTTGGCTCAATTCCTCGCAAAGGTACTGACTTATATAAATACTCGCACAGAACTAATTAACAAAATGGGTCACTGCCAAAATGGTTCTATATGCAAAATCCACAATTAGTGGTCAAATTCTCACCCTGATCTTCAGGATGTACTGGTCACAAAACTGCACCATCTCGTTGCTGCTGCGATCCATGAATAGGAACTTGCGAACACCATACTTGCGGAAATTGTGAGAAAGGCAAAGCAGAGATACCGCCGCGAGGGACGCCTGAGAGACCACGATGAGGACCTCGAAGTCCTTAATCTGGTACTTCTCGTCGTCCGAGCAGTTGGAGACCTCCAGACCCACGACCGGAACCGCCACACCAACCAGCATGAAGGCGGCCCAGGAGGCCACGAATCCAAGCACGGAGGACTGGTCGAACCCTAGACAGTAAAGGAACAACTCCAACCATTCCAGGGCTCGACCCAGGTGCGCGTCTCTGGTTCCTCCGGGATCGACTTCCTCGCCACCTTGCTGCTGCTCCCGCTCCTGCTCCTTCTCCGATTCGCGGCTGTCTGTGGCGGCTAGGAGTGGGGTTTGCGCGGGAGACTCAGACTCCTCGACAACTCGCGAATGAGGATTAGCCATGAACCAACCAAACACGCCCAGGTTGCGATTTCTTTGCGATTACTTATCGTAATCGGTAATGGGGGTGTTATCTTATTCGAATGCTCGGAGAAGTAGAAAAATACCAGACCAGGTTGCGGGTTGGTTGGAATCAGGAAATAGAGATGCATGCGATGCGAGCGGTGTCGATTTGTACGTCCGAGGTTTGTGTTTGTTTGTTTGTTTTGGGGGGAGGAGGAGTAGGAGGAATCAGAAAATGGACGATGAGCACAAACGGAGCGGAGGGGAGTCACGGAGTTCATGGATGTGGGTGCAGATTAAAGCATTGGATCATCGTATGTCGGTTCGTCTGCTTCCATGACAACGGGTAGGTGATGATTGCGTTTGCTTGGGAACGGAGGATTCTAGTCTTTTTCGTGATTATTTTAAAATTTAAAAAGCTTGACTTGTTCTTGTAATCTTGTTCCTTGTTGCTGCTGCTCAATCAACACAACTATTTATTAATATTAATATTTCATTTTACGCCTCGTTTTATTTATTTTTGTACATTTTTTAAATAAAATTTCTTCAGGGTCAAATTTAACGGAAATAAATGTGTAGGGTTTAGAGAAACGTGTAGGGTTTATTTACCTCTATTAATTTACTGAACTTGATTTAATAAACTATTTTTAAAAAAGAGTTTTTTATATAATTAATTTTAATAACACTTTTTTTTGGAAAGAGTAATAGAGTAATAGAGTGCGTTGACAAGTGTCATTAATATGAATCATTGTACGTGCATATCTCCTTCTATATGTGACATGAACTTGGATTGGTTACCATATTTGTTAATTGCTTTTATACTATACTATATACTTATGTGTGTGTGTTGAGGCTTTAAAAAAGCATATGCATTTTTTTATTATATTTGCATAGAGTGTGTTGCCAAATATCTTTAGTATGAATAATTGTATTTGTGTATCTCCTTTTGTATTTTTCTTGTGACATGAACTTTGATTGATGGCCATATTGTTTATTGCTTTTATACTATACTTTTTTGATGTTGAGGTTTTTTAAAAAATCATATACATTTTTATTGATCATTTATATTTAGTGTGTCTATAATGAGTGTCATTACAAATTGTTTAAAATGAATTATCGAGTCATCACAAGTATAATTATAATTAATATTTTTTAAAAATGATAATAAATTATCCACTGACGGATAGATAATTTTATAAGCAGTCTCTTAGATACATTTTTTAAGTTGATTTAGAAGGATAGTTTAAATACAATTTTACAAGCAGTCTCTTAAATACATTTTTTTGTTAATTTAGAAGGATAATTTAACAAAAATGCTTAAAACCTTACCTTTCAGCTTTCTTATTTTTAATAACAATTTTAATCATATAAATAGTGCTAATTCAAATTTAATATTTACTATTAATTCTCTCTTATATGAACAATTATATGTTTTCTCATTTTCCTTTTTAATTTCTATCTTTCCTTTTTTATTTTAAAATTTAATATTCTAATTAAATAGTAAAATGTAACCATTGTTAAAATAATAATAATAAAGTATTTTAATTATTTTGAATAAATAAATTTTAAAATGTTATGAATGGTCGAATAAATTAATTCTCAAGTCACTGTGCAACGTTGAGGAATGCACGGGTCTAGTTTCAAAGGAGAGTGGGAGAGGTTGAGGTAGTATATATCTAAAGAAAGTGGGTTCTCAGTACAGAATTAAAACAGTATTTTTTTTTTTGTTGGGTATTCATGGTCGTACGATCCCATTCTCGATAGGGACCTCTTTTTTTTTTTTTTTTTTTTGCTCTCAGGTAATTAAAGTTATGACTCTCTGCAGCAATGGGATGCTAGCAATTGAACAAAGTGGCATCAAAGGTGAGATCATAGATGTCGTGGGCAACGTCGGCGGCCGGCCCAGGGGAAGAAGGAGAGGGAGGCGTAGGTGGCATCGAGAGAGGGTGAGATCAGAGACGAGGTCGCGCCGTCGCGGTAGTGGAAGCAGAGGTGGAGGCTGTGGCACCGTTTGGGGTCTACTTGCCTCCAACCCCGACAAAGTATGTATATCTAATTATTTATATTATAATAAAAAATTAATATACTATTAATATTTTCATATAAAATATAAATTAATTAATTTTAATTTTATTAATAAATTAATTTTATAATTTAAAATTAAATAATTCAATCGAATATTATTTAATTAAAAATATATTAATATTTAAACTAATAATATTATTTATATAATTTATTACTTATAATTTAAATATTAATTACATACTCATATCACACATAAAATAATTAATAAATATTAATATTAATATTTAAACTATTAATATTATTTACATGATTTAATAATTTTAACTCAAATATAAAATACATATTATAATAAAATTACTAAATTTCAATCAATGCTGTGTTTTCCTTATTTTAAGAATTAATAATTATTTCTTTCTTTTTTTTGGTCATAATTAAGCTTATTTTAAGTATTTCCCTTTGTGGTGGGCCGAAGTGAAAAAAGACAACCAAAAGCAATAATAATGACCGTTTGTTAACCACCCATGTCACCATGCCAGCCAAGAAGACACCCATCAATCAATGCTGGGTCTACGTTGTCATCATGCTTGACTGACAAATTACGAGTTCATGGCCAAATCCAAAACGTAGCTATTTTCAGTCCAATGGGGCCCATCAAATAGAAACGCTATTGGGAATGCCACGGCCGGTCACCCCCGGATCCGACAAGGGATGAAGCAGTTCATAAGGAGGGACACCAGCACCACACCTGTTCTTCAGGCTAGCGTTCTTGTTTCTGGCATTTATCATCTCCCCTACCTCCTCCAATCTCGCAGAAAACTTCTTGAACAAGTTTAAAACTTCAGGGTCGCTGATCCAGCGGCTGTGCCGTTGGTGCGCCTGACCCAAATACTCCTCGTCCGCAGAGTGGGTCGACAATGTGTCCTGAACGGCCATTACCTTGGTTGCCTGCAGTTGACTAGGCAAAGATGAGAGGAAACTGTACTGAGGATTTTGGAGAAACTTCTCGTACGCTGGCTCGCACCCTTGAGGAATTAATTTTCGCATGAGGGTGGGGCGGTTCGGCACGTAGCCTCCGAACGGGTACTGACCAAAGTTTATAGCTGCGTGCTGTCCAGATGCAACCCAGATCATTGTGGTGAGTATGCTGGATAAGTCCTCACTGGTGTCGAGGTTAGGCCACCAGGGTTCATTTCTCTTTTCCGGGTGGCCTTTGTTCTTTATCTCATCCCACCATGCTTGTAGCTCTCCATCGGATGCAACTGTGTTGGGTTCGGAGTAGAAGTGTGCGACATAGGATTCCACCCAATCTTTTATTGCAGCCCAAATGAGGAGTCCATCAGCAGCATAAGGATAATCCTCGATCACAAGTCTCACTCCACAAGGCATCGCAGGGTCCTCCACTGCCATGCCCCTATAAAATGGATACAAAGGTCAAGCAAGGAAAGGTAAGTTTCTTATTAAAAAGAAGACAGCTGTTTATTGAGGTACTGATGTTTATTATTTTCTCTCCTGTTTCCACTGCGCAACCAAACAAGAAAAAGTAGACGTTATCATATTTTACTTTTTATTTCCTTTCATTCATACTTCACAAATTCCACTTGGAACCTGTACGTGTTGGAATAGTTCAGACAGACTTTACCTTCTAAGCAAATCGTCCGGCAATGCCTCCATGTCAAAACGCCACATACTCTTGTAGGCTGCAGAACTTAGCTCCATGGCATACTTTCCAGGGCTGAAACAGTCCTCAATGATTCCCCCTCCATTTATCAAACTCTGACGTGCAAGGGCATTGATTTCCAAGGTGTAGCGCATATGAGGGTGTAAGAGCTTGTAAATGGGGTGCATGGAACTGAGTTGTCTGTGAGTAGCAATTATGTAAGACTCCATGCAAGCATGTGTCCTCAACCTAAAATGAGTTCCATGCAGAAACTTGTCAAGAATTTGATTTGGAATGACATCAATCAACATTATAAAAGAAAATTTCCACAAATACAAAACAATTTGGCCTCTCACCAATGGTTTACTAGTTGATGAACACCGTTATCATTGGAGCAGACATGGGCTTTTGCTTGATTCCAGATCCAGTGGGTAGTAGCATCATGTCCATGGGTGTAGACAAACTTGTTGTGAGGTGAAGAAGGTGTTGGAGGAAGTGATAGTTCAATGGCTATTGGCTTCAGAACTCCAGTCTGGGTATAGAAGAAAATTGTCCTGGAAGCATAAGCTTTTCTCCCAGGCAATGCATTCATCTTTTTAATGAACGGCAAAAACACGTCATGGTAATCTAGTATAAACAATTTCTTGCTTTGAATGGCCTGCACCAGGTTACAGAAATGCATAGTTAGGAAGCAACCACACTGCAAGAATCAAATTCCACGAAGGGAATATCAACTCAAGTTTCAACCAATATATATAATGATTTTTACAGGCCGATACCTCTTCAACGCTCATTCCATTCATTTCTTGTTCAAGCAATTCTTTCGTGATTGCAGACTCTGCAGGTCCATAGATGGTAGGGTCCAGTTTACTGAGAATTGGAAAGTCCTGAAAAGTAAAACCCACATTGGTGACACCCTCTACCCACTTCACAGAAAGCAAACTTTGAGAATAATTCACAACACCCAATTTCAAAGGTAACCTTCAAAACTTCAATGTTTACAGGGTTGACCCCAGCCAAACACTGGCGGGCAAACTCATTGTCGCGTAACCATGCAAATATATCTCCTGAAATAATTATGCATTGAATGTAAAAGCAACTGAAACCTCATATAATGTTAGGGGAAAAAAGAGAGAAAAAAAAAAAGCCAAATGTTATGGTTCTAGAAACTAGAGCAAATCAGAATAATTGAACTAGGACAACCTAGAATCGCATATTAGTCAATATGGTGGAGCAAGTATACACACTTGAAATAATAGCCGGGATCTCGTACTTCAACAGCTTGCTTCCTGCCGAGAATGCTTGTGCTAAAAAATTTCCCAGAAAAGATTTCCCAGCAATTCCAGATTGCTCTTCATCTTTCACGACAAACCCACGATTGTATAGATTGTCGATATCAGAGAAACACTTAAAGGGGATGTCCGAAGTTGATAATGTGGCCGCTATTGATGGCACTAAATTGTGAAGCACAGCCTTCAGCCTTCCAATGGAGAATGTTGCTTGCTTGACTTCCTCAAATGTTTCATCCCTAGGTACATAGACTGGAAGGGGCTTCTCCACTCTAGTCTCACAATATGGATCTGTGTGAATCACAACCATTATGCCGTAACTTCTAGTTTAAAAAAATATAGTGCAAAACCACAAAGAACATATAGAAACTAAGGCAGGATGGCCTTACCAGATTTGGTTGCAGCCCGACCAGTGCGACAGCGTCTGGGGTATGGCCTCTCCTCACCAACCAGGACAGGCCTAACCAGATCATAGCCCTTATCGGGATTTCCCAAATCATTGTAAGGTGCATAATCATAAATTCGTTCATGAGGCCTCCTCTGCCCTTTCCCATTACCCCGAATGCTCACTAAGTCCTCACACCGAAGATCCCTAAGGCCGGGTGGGGTTTCCCACGGCAAGTATGCCTACACACAAACCAACAATCACACACAATGACCCTTAAAAAACTAGGAACACTAAAATGGAGCAATAAAACAAGTGGATGGTGGGTAATGTCGCTCTCAGTTCTCACCTGATTTCTGAAGATAATTCTGCATTCTGGGTTGTCTTTCTGGGAGTGGATCCATGAATTTGCAGGGAAGAAGATAGGACCTTCATTAAAGCCATGAATGGTGATCTCAACCAATAAGAACTCTCTGGAGTGACGATTGGTTATGATGACAGCTCCTGGATGGCCGAAGTCGAAGGGGACTGTAAAGTTTGCCTCGAATTCATCAATGTAAAGGTGTCCTTCTGGCTTGGGCAACCATCGCCACACAGAAGTATCTATGTTCTTTCCAAATCCGGTAACTGTAAGATGAGGACAGCTGTGTGCTTAGGCCTTTCTAAAATTTTCAACAACATTGACATAAACATAGTAAATAAATATTTTTTAAAAAAAGTCAGACGTTTATGTATTATAAAAAGTAAATAGTAGTTACCAATTAGGCGCGCTAATTATCATTTCATCACTCAAAACGGTAATTATGAATCAAAACGATGGAATTTTAATGATTCAAAAATGCTATGCATCTAATGATCAACAAGCCCACCTTCGTATCTAGTAATAATCAATGCCCAAATACTTTGCTGGTTTTGCACAATCTCTCAGAATTCCAAAACCCAAAAAACTCAAAAGCATAAACAATAAACTCATACTTAAAATCGTACAAGGAGCAAATGTGCCTAATGGTCAGCACACCAAACTTTACCCCAACCTATAATTAATGCCCAAAACTTGAACAAAATAACTCAAAACTTAAAATAGCACAAAATAGTTCATTAATCCTGATTTTACCCAATTACCACAAAACAAAATACTCAATAAAATAAAATTTTCAAAAGCCCAAAAAGCTCAAGAAGCGTTTTTACCGGGATCAATCTCTTCACTGACGAACTGAAGCAAAATTCCTTTCCCAATCCCATTCACGAACGACTCCCACTGATCCTCAACCTTGTCCACCAGCCTCTGCTTCATCTTCCTCCTGATGGTCACCACTGCCCTCACATCAATCCCTCTCGATTCACCCGAAGACGATGAAGAAGAAAAAGACGAAAACGAGGGCGAGGACACCAACAAACCATTCACGTCGTCCCTAGCCTCCGGCGCCGTCACGGTCTCGACCGCTTTGTTCCCGCCGCTCAGCGCGGCTCGAAGTGGGTTCCTCGGACCGTGGCTGGCAAAGGCCCTCCCCCTGAGACGGCCGAAGAGCTCCACTGGTCCGGGAGCTCGCCGGTGGGGGGAGGCTGAGATGTCCGGTATCGGAGGAGGGACGGGTTTTGCGGCGGCGAACATGACGCGAGTGAAGCGAAGTGAAGTGGGACTGAGCCAGTGGCTACCTACAGCTGAGTAAAATCAAAGAGCCCCTCGGAACACCACAACCACACACAGTAACCCAATGCGGCTTGCTGTCTGTCGTACTCGTACTAGTAGTGCGACAACAGAAGAGTTTTTTGTGTGGCCGTGTGGAGCGTTTGGGATCGGCGACGGTTGAAAAATCGTTCTTGTGTGAGTACGGACAAAAAAAAGGCGCGTGGGCGCACCGTCCAATAAGGAAACGACAGACAATGAGACCACCCGCTGCCGCTAATATGAGACAGATTAAACGAGTTGGTAGAAGGAGTGGCTCCGGTGGGTGGCGGAGGAAGCAACGGACAGTGGGCAAGGTGGAGATAGGAGATGGAAGGTGCTAAACGCACCGCAGGCCATCAGATTCGCACCTCTCCTCCTCAAATAAATAAATAAATAAATAAATAAATAAATACAGTGTAACTATATATTTACTATTTTTTCTTCTATGCAAAACATATTCTTGAATTACTGTTAAATTTTATATGATACATAAATATGCAATTTCAAAGTTTATTTTAGAACATGTTTTAGATTTTGTATTTGAATGTCATTACATTTTACTTTATTAAGCTAGAGTACGAATTTTTAAATTTAAAAATAAATTCTGTTTGAGTAATAATTTATTTTAAAATAAATATATTATTTTAAAAGTAAGACGCAAATGTTTTTTTTTAAAATGATGAGTACATAATAGGAAAAAAAATAAACTAAATTATACACAAAATTTAAATTTCTTTTTTTTAGAAAAAAAGAAAATATAAATATTTTTTTAAATAATAAACTTTATTCAAATTGGTACTCGAATTTATCCCACACCGGTTTTTTTTTTTTTTTAAACAGGTAGAACTGGTCTTTTTAAAAAAAAAAAATAGTTCAAAAGAGACTTCTGTTAAAGTTTGAATCTCTGTTGTATAAGTTGCCGCCATTTGCTTAACAAAAATTGTCGCCATTTCCTTGACTTTACTTTCAGCTCTCTCTCTCTCTCAAAGTGAGGACTCGATCAAACTTCGCCAAGCCACACGGTCCGCTTACTCGTCCTTCTCTCCTTCTCTGTTACCGCAGCAGGTTCGAGTTCAAACTTCAAAGAGGGCGGCGCATATGAGTGACAGAGAGGGAGCGCCGGCGATGAAAATAAAGTCAAGGAAACGGCGTCGTTTTTTGTTACAGCAGGAAAACTGCAAGGCCTTCCCGGCAGACGATCTAGACCATGCCAGGGGAACTGTGGTGGCAGCGATCCTGGCGGCCAAAACAAAGTAAAAAAAAAAAAAAAAAAAACTTACTAGCCTTTTCTAGTTTCAAGCCAACGTGCTCAACATACACAGCTTAGAAGGAACACATTATTTTTGAAGTCAAGCCAAGTGCATCGGCACAACGAAGTTAAAATCCCCATAAAGCCGAGTGCATCAGCAGTGTATCCAACCACACTTGGAGAGAGTTTGGCACCGATGACTTACTGATTGTTGCCTAGAAGAGGAAGTAATTCCGGGAGAGGGGAACTGTGGTGGCAGCAGCACAAGAAAGGACCTCGCCATCTGCCGTCACAGTGTAGGTCTCGGGATCAACTGTGATCTCAGGAAGGGCGTCATTGAGTTTCATGTCCAGTTTGGTGAGGCCCCTCACACTGCCCACAGCTTCCACCCTCTTACAGAGTCTGTACTGGTCTAGTATGCCACACTGCAAGGCTGCCTGTAAGGAGGGAAAATAAATGTTAATTATGTGGAGGGAGAGAGAGAGAGAAGAGAGAGAGAGAGAGAGCTGTTCATGCCTTGCTAACAAAAGCAATGGATTGAGCGTTTGCTGCCTTGCCAAATGATCCAAACATGGGTCTCATTATAACCTGCAATGTCGCGGCTTTATTAGAAGAGAAGTCAATGAGGTAACATTGCCTTGCATGATTAATCTCCCCAAACAAAGCCTCCAAAATATAAATCCTTAACCGCTAAATGATGAATGTCCATTTAAATCAATACACTATTACTTCCCACCAAACGAAAAGTCTGAGTTTTTAAGGCAACGATCACATCACATCTCTTTACAAATCTCAGTTCCACATTAGATTATAATCATTTTTGAAAACTTGATGGAAAAATTAACTTATAATCAACATAGGAAGGGAGTAGTAGTGTCGAGAGCCAAATTAGCGGCAACAGGAATCAAGCTGCAAGCACTCACCGGTTCAGGTGTTGGAATGCTGGCATTAGGATCACCCATATTTGCCCACGCAATTGCACCCCCTTTAATTACCATCTCTGGTTTCACCCCGAAGAAAGAGGGTTCCCATAGAACAAGATCAGCCAACTTTCCCACCTGTTTGCACATGCATTACAGGAATTTAGGTTCATGTCAACATACTAATGCTTCAAACCTCATGTGGATGATACGACCTAAAACATCTAAAAGATTCTGAAGCGTTTCAGAGAATATTCACATAAGGCCTACAATGTTTTACTACATAAAATCATGATATGGTCAATGGAGCACAACTTAGTTTGAATTTTGAGTTAATTGGAAATAGTAACTGCAGTAAAAAGGCAAAGCCAACGTTAGTGATTTATATTTTACTTGCAAATATTATGAAAGTTACATGGACTGCTCTCATTGTATGTGTATCCCGCCTGTGTAAGGGCCACCAGAAGCGGCGCTACAAATTTTCTCCAAATTATCAACTATCTTCCAAAAAATGGGAGAGCAGCACAAGGGAACATATTTTGAAGCCCTTAGTGAGGTTTTGGGAAGTAGTATGTATTATTATATGGCCACCGGAGGCCATTCCACACGAACCTTTAAAAAATTGCATAGTTAGAATAATTAATGTAATTTGTTTTTAATTAAGCTTGACGTACGAAAAAACTCTTACCTCTCCAAATAAAGTGAAGGCTTTCAATTTTGTGGAGACAAATTGCAACAATTGAAGTTATACAAGAATAAAAGTAACATACCTCAACAGATCCAACAAATTGAGAACACCCATTAGCTATTGCAGGATTTATAGTGTACTTTGCAATGTATCTTTTGATCCGCAGGTTATCATTTTCAGAGGCATTGGTATCAATTGATCCTCTAATTAATTTCATCTTGTGAGCAGTTTGCCAAGTTCTGCTTATAACCTGAGAAATAAGCAAATAGCCTTCATGACTGGACACGAAAATATTTTATGCATGGTCCAATTAAAAGGTCAGGTGGAACATCAAGAGATTCAAAGGCTTGGAAAATAATAGATATTTTCACAGGCAGGCAATAATAAATTGAGTGGCACCATGATCAAAACTAGGTTTCACTTGTTTCTACATTCTAAATAAATAAATAAAAAACTATGGCGTTTTTATAGCAATTAGAAGAAACTGACATTTTCATTTTAGGATTATTCAGTTTGGTATTAAATAGTCGAGTCTAGAGGCCCGAGGAAGTTCTCAAAAAACACAATCTCCGATCTTCTGGAACAAAAAAAATAGTATAATATTTTATCAAGTTTAAAATGCCTTATTTAGCATGCCATCCTGTCACACGCCCAATTTAATGCCTAAAGGAACACTAAACTTTTAAAATAGCCAATATATATTATATCAATATATATATATAGATTCACTTATAAAATAATAAAATAAAATCTTCAAACAAGAAGTTGAAGGCAAAAAGAGGAAGAACTGGCTATAAGAAACCTCTCCAATGCGACCCATTGCCTGTGAATCAGAAGAAATAATGCTAATTGCCCCCATATCATGCAAAATGTCTTCGGCAGCAATTGTTTCAGCCCGTATCCGTGATTCAGCAAAAGCTACATCTTCTGGGATGTCCTTGTCAAGGTGATGGCAGACCATCTGTAGTGTGTCATAATCAGATGGCTCAGAAGCAAATTTTAATGAGAAAGCCATGCCAATACTTTCCCTTTTCATACCAGCATATCTAAGTGCTCATCTACAGTGTTGGAGGTAAAAGGTCGTGTCGGGTTAGTTGATGAGGGCAGTACATTTTTTACACCACAGACTTTGATGATATCTGGAGCATGACCACCGCCTGCACCTTCACTGCCCAAAATATGACAAGTAGATACTCATCAGATATCTGTAAAGAAAAAACAAAAGCAGCATTTACTAGGCTAGTAAGAGTATGGTGGTAGAAAGAAAATTGTCCAGCTTTACAATACAAACAGGTGAAATCATTTTACATTTTTTTGTCTCAAACAAACAACAGAAATTTAACTATAATGTCTAAAGAAAGCTAGAAAGGTATCCAGAGAAATTACGATACATCCACGATAACATAGGATATTAAACTACAAAAAAGGACCGGAACTGACAATAAAACCAGTATAGGACAAGTTGGTCATGAATACTTCGAGTGGAAATTTTTGGTTGATTTGTGTCCCATGTAACTTCAACTAAAATTACTTTCCAGTGACGGAGTAAAAAAGAGAAAGCAACCTCACAATCTAAGTATATATGAGTTTTTATTTTTCTAATCATGATAAATCTTCTTTTTCTTTCTTTATGGTATGAAAAACTCCAAATCTACGAAATAGAAGTTTGATTTAAAAATTCAAATCTATACCTGATTTGAAGCATCTCTTGGGGAAGACAAATCTAGGTTGTTTAAAAAAAACAAGATGGAGCATTTTTTTTCTTTTTCATTTTTTGTGAAACATGACTAAAAAAACAAGATAGAGAATCTAATCATAATTAGATAACTGACATTCTTATGAACGTAATTCCAAACATCTTTGCATCTTTAATAACTCATTAACTGTCTTTATTGTCTTATTTTAGTTTGTTATTTTACCTATTTAGCCTTAGTCATTATATTCTATTAGCCTAGCTTACTAAGTAAAGGATTACCGAAATTAGTTGTAGATACTAGATAGGCCACCCATAATTTTTGTAAATAGAATATTTGACATCATGCAGAACATTTAACATCTCTAATGTAAGGAATTTAAGTAGACATTGTTTACATTCTGATTATATATGTACCGTGTATCATGTCCAAAATACTTGAAACTAGATATATCATATTGTAACGTAGAAATGGAGAAAACCTGTGGTAAGTATGAATTGTTCTTCCTTTGAATGAAGCAATTGTATGTTCCACAAATCCAGATTCATTCAGGGTGTCAGTGTGAATGTTAACCTGCCAAAATAAACAGAAACAAGTAAATATAATTATCATTATAAAATAAAATGGATTAATTAGGGGGAAAAATTATACAATTACCTGAATATCATATTTGTCTCCAACAGTTAAACAATTGTCTATTGCTGCAGGAGTAGATCCCCAGTCTTCATGCAACTTTAGTCCCATCGCTCCAGCTTGTACTATTTCATGGAGTCCCTCTTCCTTGGAGGCGTTCCCCTTGGAAGAAAAGGTGTTATATAGGAGCAAAACGAAAATAATAAGATAGGTAAGGGGGAAAACAGAATAACAATCCAACTTCATGGTATAATCAGCATCCCTTATTTCAACCCGTGTGAAACACTGATGGTTAAGAATTGGGAGAACAACAATTTCAACCAAAAAAAAAACATACTTTTCCTGTGAAACCAAAGTTTAGTGGCAGATCATCAGTCGATTGCAACATGAATTTAATTTGGGATGGTGCAGGAGTACAAGTTGTTGCACATGACCCGGAAGCAGGGCCTGTTCCACCTCCAATTAATGTTGTAATGCCTACATTTTGTGAAGTCAATGAGGAGCAAACGGGAAGCATTTTACTGTTCATTATCTCAAACGGTACCAACATTATTAACAACAGATTCCAACTAAACCAGTGAACTTCAAATAACACAAATAAAGTAAAATGTGGAAGGGAAAAAAATACACCAACGAGTAAAAACCGTGGCATACTACGCATCATGCCAACCATATAATTTGAGTTGATGGCAAATGATATTAATAATTAAAAACCTATTAACCACCCTGCCAAATTGTGGTAGGATCATCGGGTAGCTCTACATATCAAAGACAACTCAGTGTTCCATTAGTGAACTAAACACATTAAAGTTGAGTGTCATTTTGTTATTGTCAAGATCCAAGGCGGTATCCAATTTGGAAGTAATAAACTAGTAGACATTCCCACCAAGTCATTTACTGAAAAGCGCATTGATTTTATTTTTTATTTCAATTGTAACAAGCTGGGAATAATTAACATTTCTGCTCAAACTTGAGAGGGGGCCAATTAGAACAAAAGATGCTAGAGCAGGATATTGTCTATCCCAGAGCAGTCGACTGCTACATCAGAGCAGTCTACAATTAGCACGAGTCTGATTTGTGTTTGGCGTGCTTAAACCATTATCTGATGTAATGAACCTCTATTATTATACAAAATCAAGTACAATAAGGGATAACCCACCAAATCACCTAAAAGAATATAAATATATTTGATGTGTCTTATGCAAAACAAAAAAATATAAAGGAAAGAATATTTAGATTAAAAGACATCTTACCATCAAAAAAAGGAATGTTGCTCTATGTCTAAAAGGCAAGGAATATAAGGGCAAGGAATTTTGACGGAAGTTGGGAATGATATAAAAAAATATTTTGAGGATTCGGTAAATTAAAAAAGAGTAAATCAGCTGATTATGAAGGAGATGATTGCCCTCACGGGGTAGTGCAGTTAGTTCAGGCAAGCCTGATTTTAAGCTAGGAAATTCAGGAGAATCTAAGGTCTTTGGTTCAAACCTCACCCTACGCATAAAAGTTAGGGTTTTTTTTCAGTGTGTGGGGGCGTATAAGGGGTTCAAGCAACCGAGATTTGGTCTCATCTAGGAATCGGTCGGATGCTAGCGTGGGATTTTCCTCAATCATCAAAAAAAAGATTATGAAGGAGATGATTGAAAAAAGCACAACATTAATTAGTATATCCATAATATGACCGACTAGTGATAATATAACTTAAAAAGTGTAGAAGAGACCTATTAATAGATTTTTGGAAACTTCAAGGTATGATGTTGAGGAACCTAATGACATAAGCGAAAGTGAAGCAAAAAAATAATGATAATTATGTGATGAAATGTGAAAAACTATCCCAACATAAAATGACATTAACAAAAATATAAATGTACACTTAATTCTTTTAGTATATTATTAATTTATTATATAATTTTATAATAACTTACTTAATTCATATACTAAAGTGGGTAAATTTATTTATAATCATGGATGGATATTGATATTAATGAGAAAGTTCGTAAAAAAGGACTTATTCGATACACTCCTACTAGGTTTGCTAATGCGTATTTGACAATTATATTAATGCGTAATTGATATAAATGTACACTCCTACTAGGTTTGCTAATTATGTGAACCTTTGGAATAATATTAACTTCACGTAAGGAGAAAGAAAGTACATGAGCGAATAAACCAAAACGGAAATAATTGAAAAAAATTATTGTAAAGGATAATAATTTTTGGTTAAGAATGTCTTATTCATTGAAGAAAACTAAACCTTTTGTTAATGTGTTGAAATTGATATATTTGAAGATCCCAATAATGAGATTTGTTTATGAAGCAATGAATACGACAAAAGATGAGGTATCTAAAAAAATTAGAAATAAAGAGCTTATAGTGAGATTTGAAAGATCATTAACAATAAATAAGACTTCTTATTACATCGCCCTTTACACACAATTGTTTACTTTACGAATCTTAAATTTTAATATTCATAATATATGTTCGACCATGCAAAGATTAAGAGTGGCGCCGAGTAAGTTATTGATGTGTATGGAGAAGCTTATAACAAATTATGGAGACAGAGAGTTGTTTGAATTTCAATTGCCTAAACTTCATCTTAGTATGTAATGTTCTCGTTTAAGTATTATTCAATTATTTATCTATTTTTTCAACAGATGATTGGTGGATTGAATTTGGAGATCAAAGCTCAGAGCTTAGGGGTATATAGATATTTGATTGAGACATTTTCTATTTTTGCTTTTTAAATGTAATGACTATTTTTGAGTACGGACAATAAAAAAATGAAAACAAACTATGATTATTTTTATCTTAGGAATCTTCTAAATTGAAAACAACATGAGTTTTTAATTTCTTTTATCAAAAATAACTGTCACTTTTTTAAAACAAAAAAAAAACATTCTCTCCAAACATACGACGGATCTTTTGCAGTGAGAGGTTTAAGTTTGACTTGCTCATAATCTAATTATAAGCAACATTGAAGTGCATTTAATTAAATATGTACGCAATTGGAAACATAATATATATTAATAGTTTAATACAATATTTATTATGAATTTAAATATTTATTATACATATATTTTAGGGTGAGAGCTTTAAGTTTCACTTGCTCATCATCCGATTGTGAGCAAAAGTAGAGTACATTTAATTGAATATGTATGCAATTGGAAACATAGAATATATTAATAGTTTAATATAATATTTATTATGAATTTAAATATCTATTATACTGATTTTATTTCAATTAATATATGTAGATTCATTCGAAAAGAAGAAATCAATTGGTTTCCGATAAACTAAACCCATTAGTGTATGTAGTGTATACTAGAAAGTTGAGAAAAAAAAAAGTTCATTAACCAGCAAAGCTTAACGGATGATGTTGACCCTTTAGCTTCTACTTATGTGACTTCGAATGATGAGAGGATAGTTGGAGCAGTGTAGTCAAAAGCGCTCGCCCCAGCGCTTAAGCGCACGAAGCGCAGCGCTAGGGAGGTCCATCGCCTGAGAGGGGGCAAGGCGCAGCGCCTTCAGTGAAGCACGCGCCTTGCCGCGCTTCGTGGGCTTTTTGTCAACGCGACGCAGACGAGAGACGATCTGTGCCTCCATCGACACGATCTCTGCATGACCTCAACGACGGCGACTACCTCTGCAACGACGACGACAGAAGACCACTGCGACGACGACCTCGACCTCTATAACGACGACGACAACCTCGACAGATAACCACGATAGACAACCTTGACGACGATGACGGAATACCTCTGCGATGACGACGACCTCGACCTCGACGTCCTCTTCCTCCATCGACGCGAACTCTTCCGTCATCGGGGTCGTCTTCAGTGTTAATTTACTTACGGGCTAAAATACTGGGTCACCTATTTCATTAAGCATGATTTATTTGACTTCATGATTGACCCAGTATATAAGGTAAAAACCACAATCAATGGAAAACCTATATAATTATTATTAAATAATTTTTATTTAAGATTAATCCATAAAGTAAAATATATAGTTATATAATTTATATTAAATAATAAATTATTTAAACTTAAGTCTCTAAGTAAGATATAGTTATATTAAATAATAAAATTATTTAAACTTAGTCCGTAAGTAAGTAAGATATAATTATATTATTTGTTTTCAAGCTTTTAAGCATCAGTATACATGAATATATCTTATTTAATATATAGTTATATATTAAATAATATATATTTCTTGTGCGTTTCGCTTCAATAAAGCGAGCGCTTTTTTTGCGCTTTGCGCTTAAAGCGACAGGATATCCTGTGCGCCTTAAGTGCGCCTAGCGCTTTTGACTACCTTGAGTGGGAGAAAATAATCTTAATGAAACCTTTACATGTAAACCAAGTGGAAGTAACATGAGGAACAATTAGATATGTAACATAATTTATTAATGTTTAATAATTAAATAGTTATGACTTGCAACAATATGGCGTAAAGAATGTCTTTTTACATGAAAATTTAGAAGAGGAAATCTACATGAAAATTCCACTTGGCTATGGGTATGATTTGACCACCAGTACGGCGTGCAAATTGAAAAAGACTTTGTATAGCCTTGATTGAGAGATTTGCAGGTGTTATGTGAACTAAGGGAATAAGCAAAGTCAAGAAAATCATACTCTCATTATTAAACGCTCACCTCTGGGGAGAGTCACAGCCCCCTTGGTTTATATAGATGATATTATTGTACCAGAGAATAATCCAAATGAACCGAGCTGAGCCGAATAGTAAGATATTCGAACATGTTCATTACTATTCATTAACAAATCGAACCAAACACGAGTCTTAAACTATGATGTTCATTAACGATTCACGAACTTTACTCTGTTGTTCACGAATGGTTCACGAAGATATATTCACAAATTTGTTTACAAACGCTTACGAACACAATTATAAAATCGTAAAAATCTACAAAAAGAATCCATACTGTAAACTTATCCTAAAAAGTACAATTAATTAATTGTTAGATTATATTATTTTTGTTTAATATGTTCAAATAATTGCTATATATAATTTACGAAAATATTATAATAATAGTTATAATAAAAAAATAAATCAAAAATATTTTTTTTGTTTAATAATAATATAAAAGTATATATATATTAAATTATATTTAATAAAAATATATTTATATTTAATAAAATAACTTTTATATATATTAATTAATTTATTAATTTTCTGTTTACAAATAATTTTTACGAACACAAACGATATTCAAGAACTGTTTGTCAATACTTGTTCGTAAACGTTCGCAAATATATTCACGAATATAATAATGGTATTCGCGAACTGTTCATAAATGGTACTATTCCTTAACAAACGAACATAAAAGATCTTTTACCAAGCCGAACGCGAGCTTGTTCAAGAACGTTTGGTTCATTTATATCCATAATCCAAAGGAACTACAAGCCTTAATAAAGGAATTTGAAATCAAGATGTTGGGGAGACTAAAGTATTTCCTTGAAATTAAGGTAACTCACACTAAATAAGATATCTTCATATCCCAACAAAAATATATTACAAACCTTCTTAGAGAAACGGGAAAGATAGCATGTACACTAGTTAGCACTACAATAGATCCAAATGTTAAAATTGGACTTGCAGAAAAGGCTCCTATGGTGAAAAATGTACCAACGCTTGGTAGAAAAGCTCATATATTTGTCTCACACGAGACCAAAAATAACCTATGCAGGAAGCGTCATCAATCAATTTATGCATAGCTCAAGGAAAGTCCACTTGTAGGTAAACAACTGGGTGTTACACTATATGAAAAGTACACCAAGAAAAGAATATTCTTTAAACAGGATGGAAGACTAACTATCGAAGCCTTCATTGATGCAGACTATATTGGATCAATTATTGGCAAAGGGTAAACTTCTAGATATTGCACCTTCCTTTGCGGGAATCTTGTCACCTCGAGAAGCAAGAAACAAGGCGTAATGGCGTGGTCCAATGCAGAGGCAAAATTCAAAGGGATGACCCAAAGAGACTTTGTTGCGATAACAAGTCAGCAATTAACATTGCCCACAATCCAGTACAACAGGACCGAATGAAACACATCGAGATTGACCAACACTTTATTAAAGAATGAACAACAATTTGATTTATACACATTATGTGTTTATGCATGACCAATTGGCTGATATATTCACTAAAGACTTAGATAGTAAGGTGTTTCAAAACATATTATTCAAGCTGAGAATGAAAAACGCTTATTCACCAACTTGGGAGGGAGTATCAGACAGAACTTCAAAGAGAAACCTCTAAGAGAAGCTTTGAATAGAAGCTTCGAAGGGAGCCTTCTAAGAAAAAAAATGAAAAATATTTCAATGGTCTTATCTGAAGGCATTTATGACGCATTTAAATCACCCTTCAGATTTAGAGTACTCTAATTTGTAGAGTGCATATACATTAGTATTCCCAAAACATAATTATCACATATAATTATCTTGTATAGTTTCTAAACGTAGAATTCCTAGACATAAATTACTGTAAGAACCATAATCTGTTTCTAGTCCATATAAGCTTATATTGCACCAAAGTGAAATACATAATTGAGAGGCGAGAATTTTATCTTCACACTTCCCAGCTGAAACAATGTATTCAGATTTACCCCATACTCAGCTAAGCCACTTACAGTTGGACATAAATCTTACCACTAGAGATTGCTTCATATGCCAGTTGAGGACATATGTAGTGCACGTGACAGTCAATGGCCCCAGCAGTTACAATCATCCCTTCCCCAGCAATAACCTCTGTATTAACCTGGCTAGGCAAAAAAACATAATAAACATTATAGATAATTAGCAAAGGAAAATCAATCAATCAGTAACCTTATTAAGGTCTAACAGCTGCAATCACACGTGTGTGCACACACACTGGTGGGAATGCCACAACGGAAAACTTACCCCAACAATCATGTCACAGGAAACACCATTCATTACAGCTGGATTGCCTGCTTTGCCAAGAGCAAAAATAAGACCATTCTTTATGCCAATATCAGCTTTGAAAATGCCCGTATGATCGATTATCACAGCATTTGTGATAACAGTATCCAAACAGGCATGTGATGAAAAGCCACATGCCTGCCCCATTCCATCCCTTAAAACTTTTCCACCTCCAAATATACATTCATCACCATAAACAGCAAAATCTCTTTCAATTTCAGCAAACAAGTCAGTGTCTCCTAGTCGAATTTTGTCCCCAATGGTAGGGCCATACATGTTGGCATATTCCACATGAGAAATTAGTGTTGTGAATGCGGGATCTTCTCCAATTACACCTTCACTGCAAGATTAGTTCCAAGAGAAGGTTCTTTACAAAACTTTCACAGGGATTAATGTTAACAGCATATAAACAGATGAAGTATATGCAGGACAAAGATGAAAGAGCAGAAATTCAAAACCTTGCATCTGCTTCTTCAGAATTCCCAAAACCTCTTGAACGTATAGCTTCCATCATTGCTTCCAAATTAGAATCATTGACAGGACCATCAGCAAGACCATTTCCTCCTCGTATCTCTCGGCTACCTCCAATCCTCACAAGTGTTACACTTTTCATTTCACCAGGCTAAAAGAGTAAAACAATTCATACTTAATTTTCATAATGAATACAAGACCTAGGGAAAAAAATTAAAGAGCAAAGCATGTGCATGCCATTCCTACCCACCGGAAGACTAGCCCTCTCATATGGATATTACATGGGGTCCAAGGATTCAAGTAGAATATATAACAATACAGCAAACCTTTACCAAACTAATAGACTAAACACTCCTATGTTTTAACTATAATCTAGACTTTCTGATTGTTCATGTAATAGCTATAATTTAGACTTTTTGGTTGTCTATATTAATGAATCTAAATTAATTTTCAATAATTATTATTGTTATTGTTATTAGGAAAAGAGAGAGAACATTGCGACAAAGACAAATTGAGAGTGGACTTCTATAAAGAATAAAGTGTCAAATTTTGCTTTAAAAGAAGCCGCTGGGCAGAAGATATATTTGCTAAAGGGAAATTGGCAAACTACAACTGACAGAAGATTATCAAACAAATCATCCAATTTAGAAAAAAAACTTGAAAGTTAAAGCATCAACCTCAAATCTTGTAGCTGTCCCTGCTCGTATATTCAGCCTCATCCCATATGCCTTTCTTCGATCAAAAACCAGAAAAGGATTTGACTCACTAAAGTGATAGTGGCTACCAACCTGAATTTCAGTAAGACAGTCAAATGAATTCACAAAGTTATCATTGTCTTAATAAAACTGTCATTACAAATAGTGGAGGAGATGGCGAAAAATCAAACAGTTAAAAAAAAACAGATCAAACCTCTATAGCCGCATTACTGCAAGTTTATCATAGCCTTTTATGCTAATTGATTACATAATAGCATTGAGAAGACTTTAAATTCTCCAAATAGAGAAAAAGAGATAACATGCTACAATATTAACTATAAAGGACAGTTAGATTACAAGCAAACACCTGAATTGGCCTGTCACCAGTGTTAGTAACTTTGATGGTTACAGCTTTCCTCCCACAATTTAGAATTATACTTTCACCTTTGCATATTACTTCCCCGGGGATCACCCCATCTTCTAGCCTGGGAAATATGTCAAGCGAAGGAACTGCAAAACAAAAATGTTCTATCAATGACATCCAAAACCCAAAGCAACAAAATCACTAGTTGCATTAGATATTAATTCCACTAATTCCCCCATGAAATTGAGGTGGCAATACAGGAATCAGGTTTTTTTAATATGAACCAAAAAAAAACATGTGAAGTTTGATTGGAAATGTCACAGGGGGCCCATAATTAAGATGATTTTATTAAATCTTTCAATCCTAACAAATTAAGACATAAAAACATATTTCCGCATATGCCCATCATTCAGGCAGAAATGGACTTGCCAAATAATAGTATGCGTGACAAAAACTAAAGGTGGGAATGAATGCAACTGGGTATGATGTAAAAGTAGACGACTAGTGTCATTGTGTGTATTTGAAAAGCAGTATACAAGTAACTCACTGTTGAGCAAATGCGAGTAAATTTTAGCATTCAAGTTGCAGAAAACTATTCCTAGAGGTCACTGGAAGGTTTAAAAGTAATCTTTGAACCTGCCCTGTAAATTTGAAACATAGATTGTTCATCATTGGGGCATGTAAGGATAGAATAGGAAATAGTTCCACAGCTTGCGTATGCACGATATATATTAGAGCCACACAAGCTATAGGGAACCAATTTCAAGAAAAGATATTTAGGTATTTTACAATCAAAATAGTCTTTTACCTGGAAGGAAAGAACCGTCTAAAGCTAGCTCCAGATTTCCATTTTCACTAGAAATTGGATCATGGACGGTGACTAATTTTGTTCCATCAGGAAAGGTTCCCTCCACCTGAAGGCAATGTAAACAGTGAAGTGCAAAAACTGAGAACATGTCGACAGATGTAGTAGGAAC
Source organism: Taxillus chinensis (assembly GCA_023512835.1). Classification (NCBI taxonomy): domain Eukaryota; kingdom Viridiplantae; phylum Streptophyta; class Magnoliopsida; order Santalales; family Loranthaceae; genus Taxillus; species Taxillus chinensis. Next base: position 9,921,905 of record CM042091.1, read on the forward strand.
CTTTGTGAATAAGCAGGATAAGGAGAAATGCAAGATAATATAACATGAATAACCCATCCACAAATACTAAAAGAGACATCATTGCGTTTAGTACTCTTCCATGTAATTTGCAAAGGTAATCGTGCCCGACATCAAAGAGAGGGAAACAACAGTTGACTAAAATTTTCACAGGAAAGTTTTCAAAGGAAAATTTTCTAGTATAAAATATAATCCTCGTGTAACTGATTACCTGTACAGTATCCAAAAGGTGTGGAACAGCCGGAAGAACATGCCTCCTGTGAAACAAGAAATTTTCCGTTTAACATTTTACGAGCAACGAATCGAGGGCAGGAGCACCATCTAGTATTGGAGGTTCTCATCTTATCTTGCTCATGTTATCACATGTAACTCATACTCAATAAAATGTCCTGAATGTCTCCCTTCCATGTGGGGAAAAACTTGGGGGTTTCACCAAATGATTTCATTTTTCTTTTTCATGATCCAGTTAGTGTGTGCCTGTTGTGTCCCTTGACTGTTTACAAATTTCTTCCATCAAGAATCTTGAAGACTGGGCATTAAATATAAAACCACTTTCTCACGTCAATTGTCAAAATAATAATAATAATAATAGTTCGATAGATAGTTTTGAACCATTTTAAAAAAAAAAAAAAAATGGGCACACCGAATATGTATGGAAATGAGCATCATTTCCAATTATATTTTACAACGCTCGCACAAGTCGAACAATACATACCTGCCCAAAAGCTGTTGTCCGATGGACATTAATTCGGCCACGGTCTTGTCACCATCACGAACAAATGTTAGAATCTACAAGGTGCAACAAACACATCGCTTTACCACTAAACGTTAAATGGAGCCAATAACAAGCAAGCCCTGGTCCTTCAAATGTTTGCCAACCACTTAAAAACAAAACAACAGCAGCATCACCCAAATAATGGCCTCAGACCGTACCGTTAAGCCACAAAATAGTTGCGAAAAATACATCAATTATGACCTGAAATGCCTTGCTAGCAAATTATAGACAGAAGTCACAGGAACACGGCTGATTGACACTTCAATTATTATTGTTGTTGTTGCTGTTTTAAATTTTTTTAAAAATTTAAAAAAAAAAAAAAAAAAAAACGGACATGACATCCATTCCGGACAAAACAAGCATACGAGAAGAAGAAGCAACGTGTGTGTGTATATAGTTTTGTTGGAAGACGCAACTGACCTGGGTGGCTATGAGTGCCACGGCTTCGGTATAATTGAGCCTCAGGCCACGAGCGAGACGCTTCTGCGCCAGGAATCCAGCATTTTGCAGTGCAAGCTTCTCAGCCTCCCTTGGAGCCAACTTCATATTTACAGATTTTTCACTCGCAAATCAATCGCTTATCGTGTGGTCGGACACTGCGATAATTAGCGACACTATTATCAAGGGAGGAACATAAATAGATGAGATTGAGATGAGAAGAAACCCCCTGCGCAAACGCAAGCAGACCTGATCGGAGCCAAACTCTGATTTATTTATTGCCAATCCAAAACAAAATGAACTTTGCGAGAAAGTCAGTTTACCATGTTTTTTACCCTTAATTATTTTTTAAATTCATAAATTTAAATTACTTTTCATTTTTTATATAAATATACACTATAAATTTTCTAAATCACTCCGTAATAAATTTTTTTTATATAATTTAATAATTATATAAAAAAAATAATATTTTTTTGGAGTACAAATTTTTTCATTGAAAAAGTTATATATAGGTATTTGCTGTAAAATAATTTTATGCTTTTAAAAAAAATTAAATATTTGAAAACAAAATTCTATAATAAATTTGAAAAAAATATTTTAATAATTGTGTATATATAATTTTCATTAGATTTTTACGATGAAATATAAGTACCATGTCGGTTGGTCCTTGTTATGAAGTAACCGACTAAGGGACCAACTTAAAATACTTTATTCCGAAAAAAAACTACATTTTTATAGCATATAACTGTATTGCGTTTTACGATTTTATGATTTCACCGTAACAAGGTTTAGTTTTCTTTATGCCAAGGCAATTTTTGGTACACTTGCAAGTATTTTTTTTCTTATGCTCATATTATGATGTGCTCATTAAATATTTTTTGACAGTTTGCAGACGCTAAAATCTTATAATTATTGTGAAATATCTTGAATTGTCAAATTGACCGTGAATATTTAAGGTTGGGCCTTGCTCATTATTATTATCTTTTGTAATCCGTGAAGAAAATGTAAGTATATACACATGCAAATTATATAATGTTTGTTTTGATTTGCCTTCCTATCAACAAAGTATCTCAGAACTAGTGTCCATAAGGTCATAGTAATTTGATCTAAATTCTAACAACACATTCGTATACACTTTTGATCTAAAGCATTCAATTAGGCATTTGATTAATTTTCTCCACTGAACAATCTTGTAGACAAGTACAAATCTTGCGATTAATTTAGTTATTACAAAAAAAAAAACTAAAAGGCCACTACGAGAAAAAAAAACTTAGGAGATTTTTTTGTCATTAGGCAAAACAATCAAATTAATCAATGGTCATAGTTCAGGTTGCCGCAATGAATATCTCTCCTTTAATATATGTTTTTACACATTTGAATTCTTGATTCATCGTAATAAATGAATGGCCATTCAGGTTTAGAGCTCATATCAAAATATCAGCAATTTTGTTATCAAATTATTACACGTATGTTGACAGTAATAATAATAATAATAATAAGCAAATATAAACAGGACAGAATAATGTCTTGCAATAATTGAGGGCACATGCATGATCCATCCGTCAACCAACGAAGAAGTTAAAAATTACGGTGCCGCAAATCAAAACCACAATTCCTAAAATAGAAAGCAGAAACATCGCATGAAAAATTACATATACCATGAAGGCAGGTGATTAGCTAAATCATATGCATCTCGGTAGCTTCTTGACTGCCCGTGCCAGGGAGGTATATCCTCTGACGGCGTAATGACACGATGCCATTTTGTCCACAGGACCTGAACATGACAGAGGCGACTCATGCTTTGGCCTAGAGCTCTCATACAAAGTTGGAGGCGGCTCATGCTTTGGCCTATAGCTCTTATTCAGAAGTATATTCTTTCTCGACCACTTACTATCACTATCCTTGAACACAGGGTTAAGGACTGAAAAGAATCCGCTCATCGCCCACCTTTGTTTTTTTGACTCAGTTTGGACCTGGACAAACCAATTTACATATATCCAAGTATAAAAACAATAATCCAGAACACAAGATTAAATGTTAGATGCTAAATAAGCCCTTGCTATCTTTGCATAGAAGCAACTAGATTAGACAGGGCACAAATTCAAAGCACAGGAAATAAAAGCATTACACAAGGAAACACAGAATAATGCTACTGATAACCCACCCAGCTTTCTGCAAGGAACGGGTAGTCTATCTTTTGTAAACGACAATGAGGTCACGGATACGTTATGCGAGAAGATCCGGTCAATATTACCCACAAGAAATGCGTCCAAGCATCCAAAAGTGCTCGCTTTGGTCAGTCATTAGGGAGCTTGTGAACATTGTATATTGTGAAAGGGTCCGATTGAAAGAATCATATCTTAGATTTAAATTAACGTTGTGAATTAGCATATCATCAACTTCAAGCAATGAAAGAAATCTTTGTCAACCTCATTCCAAGTGAATTGACTAAAAAGGAATTGAAACAAATTGAATCATATACTGAAATATTTTCCAGTCACCCTAGAAAATCTGGGACAGTGTAATATGTCGAGAACGGAGAATGCATCTATGATGAAAAATCTCAGAATCACCAGACTTGACGACAGATTTATTGTTATTTTTCTTTCTCATATTCTTACCCTTTGAGCAAGACATCCCGAGTATGATCCAACGGCCACAGAAGAATGACCCTGGTTTGGGGGGGGACTGCAGCATCTTTTCTGCACATAGAATGTGAAGAATCAGTAAGACGTTAAAATATAGTCTTACCATATTCATCTCATCCACCTCTATTTTTTAAAATTCTCAAAAGCATTTTCAAATAAGTAGCAAGTGCAGTAAAATTTTAAAATTACCCAGTATTTCAGTCGCCAACTTGGTGTTAGCATCCTCACTACAATGCAAAACCATTCAAGTAAATAAACAAAGGGACACATCAGCACTCAAAATAGATATAAAAATATACAAGCAAAGCAGTGAAATGATTGAAAATCCAGATACGAAACCAGTCTATCTCTTTTAAATAAGTGTCACGGGGTGCCACGGGTACCCTTCCAGCAGCCAGAAGCATCTTCATCTCATCCGCCACATTGTCCTTCGATGTCTGCAGTTGCAGCAATAATCAAACCAAGTTATACGACTAATTTGGCACAAAAATCATTTGTAACAGAAAGAAAATAATTATCTATTTAGCTCAAATCAATAGTCTGAGAAAAAAAAATACTTTTAAAAACCCCACACGAGAAATAGCAGGAACCTCATACAAGGCAGTTGCTTACATGACTCTCGACTGTTTTGACATATGAATCAATGGCTTCCCCACTATTCTCAAAAACTCCTAGCACAAACAACGTATCCCTCAAACGCATAATCTTTTTTTTAGACGGAGTAGGTGGCTTGGAATCAAAGAGCAACTTGATCATCTCATTGGTTAGCTGTTCAATCTCTCTCGAGATGGTTTTGCACATCGCTATGCTTCCACTGCTTGTGTCAATTAGTTTTTTTCGTGAAACCATTAGGAGTGCAGCTATCTCAATAATGTCTCCACGCATGCAGTAACTATGAAATACTTTGACGACATCGTCATCGGCCATGTTTGAGGCAAGCAATCTACAAATCTCCAAAGGTGCTTTCTGTCAACAGGGAATTGAAACTCTGGATATTAATAAAACTCCTAGAAACCATGATTTATGGTCATGTTGAAAAAAACAACTGAATGAAACTTAGTTGGCTAACCATTTGTGGCAGGCAAAATATGGATATCATCTTCAAGAAGGACGGGTATGGCTTCCAATTCCAAGCCAACAAATAACGGTGAGTCCTGCTCCAATATGGAGATAAGATAAGAAGATGCCTAATTGAGCTATTATTTATTATGATCTAGATATAGAAGGAAACCACATTGAGGAAAGCAATATATGATGGATGGGATATTGAGTATGTAACTGAACTACCTTAATGTTTCAAGGGCTACATTAAGGGGCAACAAGCCACCCATGCAAGAGTCCTCATAGTCCTCAACTTGAGTGGTTTCTACATCAGTTCGTGCTCCATGTCGAAGTAACAAATCCACCATAGCATACGACATTTGAGCAGCAGCATAATGCAATGGATACCTTCCACTCAGGAAGTGTTGGTTAGGATCCGCAGTCACACAAGCCTCCCCTTCGAGCAATGCAGCAGCACAACTTACTGCACCAAACTCACATATTTGCATGAAATAATTCACGGCACAGTATCTTGGAAATTCCCCAGCATCTGTCCGTGGGTACTTTTTTTCCATGAGGGAAAGAAACTTTTTCTTGTCATCAAGGAGAATAATAGAGGGAAATATGGGCAGAAAATCGAGGGCAAGAACTGGATAACCCTGACAAAATAAAATAAAAAATGTTGTCATTATACAAACCGGGGAGAACAGGATAGGTATTTCCTAAGGTAATGAACGGAAACAGAAAGTGTATTTTCTCTGAATTCATGTTTTAGGGACAAGTATGGTGTGCAACTCCAAAAATACTTGGATTTGAAATGGCATACCTCAGAGTCAGAGTCAGTGAAATGATGATAGTCAGAGTCAGATATTTTCGCCCCAAATTTTTCATCCAGCATCCGATTCGCCTCCTTAGTGTACTGTAATTAAAAGGTGTCAACAGAGGAAACCATTTTTTTAAGCTGGAAAAGAAAAAGGGGAAAAAAAAAAAAACAGGTGACATGGAACACATACACACGGTGCAAGGGAAATGGCAACAAACAATATAATAATAATAATAATAAAACTTGTGATGCACCCGGGAAGCAAATACTATCAGTAACCAGTTTCTTTCAATTCACTTCAGCCTTTAGACATGCCAGGTGTGTCTATCATATGAGAAAACACCAATAATTTAATCTGATATTGGATAATCCTCTTCAAATTAATCAATGGAAATAATTTATTGCCTTAACAATTTATGTAGATTTGAGAGTTGAGATTTTATCATATACTGATTTACGCTATCACTGTATGGATTTATGCCCTTGCGATTGGATAATTTATGGATTATCAATTTTTAAATAATACGGTGAAGCACAGGTAACATGCCAAGTGCCAACAGATAAAAGGGTGATGGAGAGCTCACAAAAGCAAACCATACGTAATCAAACTCTAACTGTGAACCTTATATATTGCCCTCTCTCCCTTTCAAATCATATGATTTTTTTAATTTCATGGACACAAGTAAAAACGATTAGGATACATACCTCTGACATTGTCCAAAAACTGCAGTGAATCCTATGGGAAGCGCAAATGGTTTTGATGTTTGATAAGAACAGTGTCGCTAGGGATTTCCATCTCACTCCTGTAATGATGAATAATATATCAAAGCAAACAATAAATTAAAAGAAACAAAAAAAATCCATTTGATATCCAACAATGCAACACACTTCTTCAAAACCTAATATGATTGAAATCAAACCGTTAACTGTCATCTTCACACGGGACCTTAATAATGACTAATGACAACGATATCAACCCGTACATCATATTGAGTCGTATAAAGCAGCAACAGAAGGAACAAAAAACAAGAACATCAATCATAATTAGCAGTGACATCTAATGGTGGAATGCACTAATTTTACAATAATAATGATGATGATGCTGATAGATCGACCTGAGTTAATGAGTAATGAGAGCAAACAATAAATTAAATTGCATGCACACCAACGAACGAGTGAAACAACACGATAGATAGAAAATAAGACATAATTTCACGGGTACCGAATCAAATCCTAGAAACCCTAAATCAACGAAAGAAAAGAACCCTAGCGAGGAGCCAACAAAGCACGCAAGATATGGAAACTTATTTACAGGTAACGAGAATAAATCAGCCACTTCGATTTCTCAAACATAAGATTAAGAAAAAAGAAACGAAGATCGAAACATTGAAGCAAGAGAGGGGCTAACCATTTTCCAGGAGAACCAACAAAGCTTCAGGCGACGACAGGAACTGATATAGGAGGCTGCCTCGCGGGGCTTGTCCTTTACGGCACCGGAGGTCGAGCGTCCGGGTTGGGGTTTTGGGGTTTAGGATGGGATGGAAAGATTTTATGGGTTTTTATAGGTTTAACTGATTTAATTTAATGAATTTAAAAGTATTTACAAATAAAATTATTATAATTTATAGTTTTTAAAAAAAAATTATATTTAAAAAAAAATATGAACTAATCCGCACTATGTTTAAAAAAAATATATTTAAGTTATATTTAAAATTATAACTTATTTCTAGTATAAAATAATAATAAAGAATAATATGATGAATAATAAAGTAATGTTTTTCTTTAAAAACAGAGGTGTTTGGCATACTGTTAAAGCACTCTCATGAGATTTTCAAAAAAAAATAAAATAAAATTTACATGTTTAACTTATTTTTTTTATTTCATATACAAACATACATCGCACTATATTTTTTAAATTACTATTTATATTATTAAAAAATATTTTATATTGTTTTTTAATAATACTTTTTATAATTTAATATAAAATTTAAAAAAATTAGAAAGGTCAAATAATTTTGTATATATGATTTATTAATTATATTGAATAAATAGTATTTCATGATACATTAAGAAATATCGTGCAAACCATATATAAACAATTAAATATATGACTTTTGTTGTTGAGTTGTTTTATGACTTTTAACTTATTTCTCTAAATAAATAAAATAAACTTTTATATAAAACCTGCTACTAATACTATTACAATGCTAAATGGGGACAAGCCCATTCACTTGAATATTGATTTAGGCTCATTGATCAGTATATAATAATTTATGCTAATATTTGAAGATAAATATTTTTTGAAGTTATTCAAATAAAAATGCAATATTCAAATATTACTATTATAATAAAAATATCATATTTTTAAAAATGCAATATTCAGGCATAGATATAAATGTTTGAATAACTCATCCACACTATAGGCCTGATCGAAGGAGACGTTGATGTTTGAAGTTGCATGGACAATGAAGTCAAAAGTCAAAGCACCATCAAACAGATGTGGTTGCGGAAATAGAATAAATTTTAACTATTTAACAAAAGATATAATAGCTTTTCATTTATTAGCTGCAGTAATATTTTATTAAAAAAAATGAAATGTGTATTAAAAAATGGCAAAGCTATATTTTGCATTTTTTTCCCTGAATAAAAATAGAAGTGGATATAGCGTAAGAAAAAATCATAAACTATGTACCACTATATTATTTAATTGTCCAATTCCTAAATAATAATATAGTATTAATTAACTATGATTAATTTTTTATTATTTTAATAATAATATAAACATTTTATTATATATCCTTCCCATCTCCATACAATGTAAATGTAATATTTGTCAATAGAGTAAGTTTTTTATAACTTTTATGCTATCCACCATTTGAGGGCATTTAGTATGGATTGATTATTAGTTTAATTTAGTTTAAAATAGCTAAAATATGATTTAAACACTATCTTTGTATTTAGAGAATGAAAAATAAACCATTGGTCCACAAAAAAGTTTATGGACCGAACCATAAAAAAATTAGTCAATTTTAATTGTTAGCTTAAACGAATCGGTCCGTACAGACCAAATATGTACAAATGCGCACCATTTTTTTTAAATAATTACTCATCCAACCTAATAAACTAGTTTTTAAACACTAAATCCATTAATTTTAAAAATAAAGTTTATAAACACAACCTTTTAAATATGGCTTCAAAATTAGAAAATTAATATATGTTTAATATAAAGTAAATTGTATTTTTAATTAAGAGAAAAAAATGAATTGATTTTAAAATGGTTAAGAATTATTATTGCAATGTCTTACTTTTTTATAGATTAAATTATTCATATATATTAATTTATTAAAATCTTTTATAATATTGTAATTTTTTAAAAAATAAAACAAACAAAAAAATACCAACCAATTCGCATGCAAACCAGGCCAATTTATCTCAAGCCCACTAAAATTATGGGCCTGGGCTGCTTTGCAATGGATGGGGGTAAAATGGATGGGGGTCCATTTTACACTCCTATATGCATTGTTACAATATATTTAACTTTTGGTTAAACGATCAATCAAATTTAGCCAACTAATTTCTTTAGTTAAATATTATTTTATAATTTTAAAATAGTAGTTTATATATTTTATTTTGTAAAATAATTAAAGAATGTTTCTTCTTCATAAATCTTAAAGGTAACTAAATTTCAAATAATAAATTAATATTTAGCAATATTACCAACAATTTCTTATTATGTTAAGTTGTTAAAAATGAATGGTTAAATTTTGTAAAACTAATATTTTTAACTAAATTTTAGCTAAATATTATAAAGCCTATGGTGAATGCCATTAATCTAATGAACATTTGTTTTACCTAAGAGCATCGCTAGTCACCTAGGTAAAACAATAATTCAACTAAATAAATAATTAAATCATGAAAAATCATCATACAATAGGCTAGGTAAATGGACAATAAATTTATCTTTTAGATAAATGGCTCTTCAAATTTGAAGAGTTATTTCTTATAGCTAAATAATATATAGTATTTTTATTTTATTTTAAAATAAAAGTAAGATAACAATAACAAAACAAAGAAACTCAAAGGATGGCTAAAATTTTATTAAGTATATTGTTTAAAGTTGTAAAAAGTGGTTTATCTAAAGTATGTGAAAACAAGTGTATAATTAAAAATTAGTTAAAATATGTTGAGGTTAGTGGTAATTACCTATAATATATATTATTATAAATTATACTAGATTAGTACAAACTTTAGTTCTATAGATTAGCAATGCGAGCGAGTTTAACCGAGTAATAGCCGAGCTTGTACGAATGTCGAATCCGAACTCAGTTGAGCTTGTATAGTAATGAGCTCGATTTTTGAGTCGAATTTAGTCAAGTGAGAATTGAACGAGCTATTAAGTGTATCGCTTATTTAAGGATATATATTGAATAAATTTTTAAATAATTGGAGCCTAATCTATATAATAATCGAATCAAACATGTACCGTAACCAAACTTAAATAGTAATGAGCAAAACTGGTAAAGTGTCTCGAGCCGAGTTTAATCGAACAATTATCGATCAAGCTGTTTATTTACGGGATTAAAAAAAATTGAGAAAAAAATCAGGACATCCCCACGCCATCGGCTTTTATATGCCTTTATCTGCTTTGGCGCTCTGGGAGTTCTCAACACATTTTCTACTTTATTCATGAGTCCAACCCAAACGGAGGAAGGGAGGAAAGAACAAAACAAACAAACAGAATTGATCCGTCAAGCTTTATTTACAAAGGCAACGGCAGGTGACAACCTCGTACTTGTCACCTCTTCCCGTCCTCCTGCTTTTTTCTTTTTTTTTTTTTGTTGTTGGGTAAGCAATTAATGAATGATCTCCATGTTTGGTTCAATTTCGCTCTACACTATTTCGATCGACACTGTCAGATGATGTTTAGCATTGTATTTATTTCACGCTCTCCCACCCACACCACAAGTTGGGTCCTGATCTCGCAATGTTGCTTTTGGGTTGGTTATACAGTGACCCGGCTTCTTCTCCTTCTTCTTCTTCTTCTTCTTCTTCTTCTCCTCTTTGAATTACCCTGATTTATTGTCGTCTAATTCAGTATCACGGATCTGGAATCTTGCCTAATTACATTGAATTTTCCGTCAATGCTATTCCCTGCTACGTGCTGCCTCGCCTTCAGTTCACTAATATCATTGCCCCTTTCTGTTTGATGTTTTATGCTTCTATCTTATCTCGTGTTGTCTTTTCGTATTCCTAAAGTTCAAATACAAATAATATGTTTCACAAATACCATAAAAGAAAGAAAAAATGTTGCTTTGAAGCGTTCTCCTTTTTAAAGTCCAACACACTTCCAACGCATTTAAAAAAAAAGAAAGAAAGAAACTGACAATGTTACTAAACAACTATGTTTATAGACATGTTTCTTTTTGTTATCGGCGGACATAATGTTTTTGATTTTGGTATTTTCGCCCATTATCATATAAATCATTTTAACATATATATATATATATATGTATATATATACGGTAAGTATCATATAACAGCATTCCTGAGTTAGTTGTGTTCCCTTTGAATTTATAGGTAGGCATCTGGATTGATAGAGTCTCATACTCAGTCAGATCATTGGACCTATTAGGTAATAGCCCAGCATATTTATACATATATCCAAAATAAGGGAGTGGGGGCGAGAGAAGAAACTACATAGTTTCAGTCATGTTTGGGCTGAAGAAAAAGATTCGAAAATGCTCTTCGGTTCAGGTTGATTATCTTGTTAATGTACAGGAGGTTAAGCCTTGGCCTACATCACAGGCTCAAGGACCCATTCAGCCTGTACTGCTTCAATGGGAGAATACTAATCAGAATTCTGGCTTCCTTCTCTCTAGTGCTGGGGAAGGGAAAATTATGTATAGTCAGTCTATTAGGCTTTCAGTTAAATTACGGAAGGGAGAATCTGGGAGAAGCAGGACCCGTGATGGCTTCCGGAAGAACTACTTAGATTTACACCTCTATGAGCCTCGGAAGGACAAGAGCGGGAAGGGGCTGCTCCTCGGAACAGCTGTATTAAACCTCGCAGAATATGGAATTATTGAAGAAAGCATGATAGTAAAACTTCCAGTTAACTGCAAGAAGGGTTTGAGGAATGTGGCTCAACCAGTTATGTTCGTCAAAATTCAGCCAGTGGAAAGGGATAGCAACTTGCCAAAAGAAGCATCGTTATACAAGGAAAGAAGTGTATCTCTTTCGAGTTCAATGAATGGAGACTGTGATGAAGAATTGGAGATTGCCTCTTTTTCTGATGATGATGATGATGATGTTTCCCTGCATTCATCACTGACCACTTCCTCTTCTGCTGTTGGAGTTTCTGCTGATTTACCATCTCTAGATGAATGGGTACCAAAGTTCATTTCTCTTGCTATTTAGTGCCAATGTGTCTTTGATTTTGATTGTATTTTCCTAGATCAAATTGATTTTGATATCTTGATATTGATTATGCTTTTACATTTACATATGCTATAGTTGATAATCACTAAAAAAGGTGTAGGATTGACATTTCTGTAATATCTCTGCACACGCACTCATAAATGTATACATCTGGACGTGATTTTCTCTTAGTTTGTGGGATGATGGAAATCAACTCTAGCTACTTATGGATTTGATTGTGGAAATCAAATGCTATTCATTTGAAGAAAGGTTTCTCAATAATAAAGTTGTAATTTTTCTTGGTGATATTCTTAATGTTGTGAACTAATATAGGCGTTCATCCTTCAGTTTTTAATTATAGCCATCTGCCTCTGACCACAGAAGGAATCCAAACCTGTGGAGGAGATTGCGAGAAGAGATAGTAGGTTGCATCTTCTGCTTTCAGGAGCAGCAACAGCACAACCAATGGCCGAAGCATTTGGTTCTGTCAATGGGGGTTGTCCCCTTTGTCTGATCTGGGGAACGCTAAAAACAATTACACAAGGAACTTTGACCTGGAAAACATGACTCCCGGGTTTCAGGGAGAGGTTGCTGTTGACTGTGTAGTGCAAGAAAGAGCTGACATGGCAATCAGAAGTGGCCCAAATAACAGAAAAGATAGACAAGATAATGGGGCAGCTCAAAGGCCAGTGAAAAAAATACCAGGGGGAAGCAACTGCCATTGGAAATTTGAGTGTTGGTCTTCTGGAGGACAAAAAAAGCATTGAACAGCGGCAAAATAGACTTGAGAAGCAGATGATGGAAACAAAACATTCTGTGGAAAACACACAAGTGAGTAAATCTTCTCAGGATTCAATGAAAAGACCACCTAGCTTAAAGGGGAGTTTCAGAAGCAGTGGTAAAATAATGACTGCAAAGCCTTCAAGATCATCAGTTGCCTCAGCCAAGTGCAATGTGTCATCCAAAAGCAATTATTCACTGGAAAAGGAAAAGGTGATTGATCTTGTTGAAGTTGCATTTGAAGATGATAGGAATTCTATAGCAATTGAAACAAAAGAAAGAAGCAGCAGCTCTTCGCATGGCAAGCATAAGCTAATGTCCAGAATTGAGATACTTGAGGAAGAGCTATGTGATGCTGCTGCTGTTGAGGCTGGCCTTTATTCAGTAGTTGCTGAGCATGGTAGTACGACAAGTAAGGTCTTTGCACCAGCTCGCCGCCTCTCTAGATTCTATCTTCATGCCTGTAGAGCAAGGTCTCAAGCTGGTAGAGCAAGTGCTGCCAGAGCTGTTATTTCAGGAATAGTATTGGTTTCTAAAGCATGTGGAAATGATGTTCCAAGGTACACATTGTCCTCATTCCAAAGGGGCACACACATACAATGCAACAAATAGTCGGCTAAATTCGTCTGAAATGTTAAATGCTATTACCTTTTAGATGATGCATAGGACTGAGTCCTGGCATCAAATAGCTGTGGCAGTAATTCGCTACACCAATTGGTTAGAATTTTGTTTACCTGATCTTTTGGCTTCCACAATTTTCGTTGGTCTCTATCCCATATTATCATTATTATTTTGGTTGTATAGGTTAAGTTTTTGGTTATCCAATTCAATTGTGCTGCGAGTAATTCTTAGCCAACCTCGTGTGGAAAATACGGCTGGAGATCGCACTACTGGCAATAGTGAAGGAAAGGGGTCGGATGAATCCCCTCGCACAGGTGGTGGTAGTAATTTTTTGGTAGGTTTTAATCAAGACTGGGAGGACTTGCAAGCATTTATTATTGTGTTAGAAAAGGTTGAAGCATGGATCTTCTCTCGGATTGTTGAGTCCATGTGGTGGCAGGTCACATCTTGCCTCCCTGTAATTTTCCTTCTGCTGGTGTTGAATTAATCACACACAGCATTTTGCTAACCCTTCACCTCTAGCCTAATTTTTGTTTCTGTTCTCGACAGACACTGACTCCACATATGCAGTCTTCAGCTGCAAAGTGCAGTGGTAAGACAAAGGACTTAAAGCCAAGGAAGACTGAAAGATGGAAGAATGGTTTGGGTGATCAAGAGCAAGGAAGTTTCGCTATAGATCTTTGGAAGAAGGCTTTCAAAGATGCTTGTGAAAGCCTTTGTCCTAGTCGAGCTGGGGGTCATGAGTGTGGCTGCTTACATCTGTTGCCTAGACTGGTAAGATTTTGCTTTGCAGTCTTATTTCTGTGGTATAGAAATTTGAGCTCTCGTTTTCATCTGATTGTCTTTCTACTTGTGAAGTAATTTATTTTCTTCCTAGCATTCTATTTACAATTCTTCCTTTCACATATCCTATTTTACCCATCTGCCCATCTAAAATCTCATTGCAATAGGGGCAGGGCAGAGTAGGATGTAGTTGAGATGCCAATATGGCCTTTCCCAAGGCTAAATAATTTAAGGATTTCATATGTACTGGTGCAAACAAAATATTTTATGCATATGAGTTTTAAATGCGATAGTTTTGATGCTTCTGTCATGATGTGCTGTGTTCTTCAATATAATGAAACTTTTGTCTCAAGACCATATAATTGGTGGAAAGTATCTAGGTCATGTTGTTACATGCTCATCATATTTATAGGTCATGGAGCAGTTGGTGGGTAGATTAGATGTGGCAATGTTCAATGCTATTCTTCGTGAATCAGATGATGAAATGCCAACAGATCCTGTATCAGATCCTATTTGTGATTCTATGGTTCTCCCTATCGCAGTTGGAAAATCGAGCTTCAAGGCTGGTGCACAACTTAAGAATGCTGTGAGTGGTAAAGTTTTCTGCGTAAACACAATGCAGATTTTTTTTTATTATATATACCTCATATATGACTCTGACCGATCTATTTTTCCCTATTTCTGGAGCGTGTCCGCAACCTCAGTATGGCATGGTCATTATAATAGTTGTCTTGAAGCAATTTTAGATGGACTGCTTTTAAGTAGGGTCGATTATTTTAATTTCAATCAAATCAGAGTCTCATGTTAGACTAAAGGTTGAAATTTAAGTCGGACTAATTATTCTAACTCCTGAATTGCTTTTTTAAGGTGAAATTTAGAATGGAAGTATAAGTAAACACCTGTCAAGTATCACCACTCTACCTTACGGAAACAACTGAAGGGACAATTTGGTTTGTTTTTTATTAACCTATTTGCGCTTACCTTTCTTTCTATGCATCAACCAGATTGGAAGGTGGTCTACATGGCTTACAGATCTGTTTGTGATCGACCATAGTGACAACCCTGATGATAAAAATGGGCATGCTGATGAGAAGAGCCAAAAATATGAGTCATCATTCAAGGCTTTCCCTCTACTCAATGGGCTGAGTGATGTAATGATGCTTCCATTGGAAATGCTTGGTGCTACGTCCACAAGGAAAGAGGTAAATTAAAAACTCTAGATCTCTTATTAAGTAATAGTGGAGACCTTCGCTATTTGTGACATTGTTGAACTTTTGACTGAAGGTATGTCCTGCATTTGGTGTTGCTTTGATCAAGAGGGTTCTCAACAACTTTGTTCCAGATGAGTTTTGTCCAGACCCAGTTCCTGACACTGTTCTCGAGTCACTGGATGCTGAGGTGGGGTCCATTTATAAATCCATTTCTCAAAATGTTTCTCATCAACTCATCTGTTTTGGAACAGACAATATGAATGGCTCAGGATAATTTCCTATTTCTCTTATGGACCAATATTGCCTGTTTTTGTCATAGGAACTTCTTGAGGATCCTGATGGATGCATCACAAGCTTCCCCTGCATTGCAGCACCTATCATCTATTCGCCGCCGCCCACGGCTTCACTCATTTGCATTCTTGGTGATCTGGGGAGCCAGCCCTTGTCCCAGAAGGGGTCTTTAGTGCTCAAAAAATCTTACACCAGCGATGATGAGCTAGATGAGTTGGATTCACCCTTGACTTCAGTTGTTGCTGTTGACAATTCTGAAGCTATTTCTTCCCCAAAATTAAATTGGATGTTGAAGGGAAGTCGGGGCATTGCTCGATATCAGCTTCTTCATGAAGTATGGAAAAATGGGGAGTGACTCATTATCAGTTTCTAGTCCTCCCAGTGTCCGTAAGTTTTGTTTCCCTCTGTGCGTTTAATGAGATATATATACACACACATTTTTTTTTTTTAGTTCCGTCTCTACTCTCAATGGAATGGGTGGACTGTTCCAATAATATAGAGGATTTTGAATAGGTATTTATTATCATGAATAAACATATATTGAATAGGTATTTTTTTTTTGTAATGCTACTTCAACTCTTCATTTTGAGAGGATTATATTACATGTTTTTTTTTGCATTTTTATTAAAATTACATAGTTTTAATTAAAAATTTACTAATCAAAACAATATTGTTTTGATAAAAATATAAAGAGCATGACTTCCTATTTTAAGAAGTGCAAATAGACTTTTTTTTTGTTGACAACTTTTCCAAGAAACACTATAACAACTGAAAATCCTGTCATCTCTATTTCCTTAAAATGACCACCCAAGCTCGTATTTTACGAGTACAATTGAATTGCAGCCTCACACTTTTACTTTTTAACAGGCACATCGAAAACCTTTAGCAATGCATTCCACAGACTAAAAACATCTTCAACGGAGATGATAAAACGTTATATATGGCGAAAAAAAATGAAAAATCAAGCTCCAAAGAAACACTACATACTGCTGCGCTATATATAGCGCAATACTGTTGTGTTATCGAGTCGTCGTCCTGATTTCTAGCTCTCTGATCTCATAACATATCTGAGAAACGTAACTCCCCTGTAAGACGGAGGCCTTCGTGAATTCGAGAGATGTTCCCTTTCCATCCAACATCGTCACTGTCTTTCGCTGGTTGAAAAATCCTCATAATAATTGTACTGTAATAAATTTAAAATAGTTATTAATTAGTTTATATTTTTTTGTTTTGATGGAATATTTATATCGTTTCAATAATTATTTTTTTAATTTGATTAACATTATATGAATAGTATTTTAAAATTTTTTATGAAAAAGAATAGATGATATATTTAACTTTCTTTTAAAAAATAATTTAAATATTTAAATTTAAAAAAAAATAATATGAAAATTGATGTTAGTGTTGTTTAACCAATTCAGAATAGCCCAAGGCATGTCACTATTGGAGGTAACGCCTGAATCCGGGTAAGTGGAACGAATTGTTAGCAATTAATCTCGTCATTTGTACGGGAAGTTTCCAAGGCCTCTCGCCCCAGTCCCCTGGTTCTCTCTTTCATCGGGTGTTTAGTCTCCTCCTCAGTCAATATAATCCTTTACAAACCTCTTGCGATTGCCTCTCATAGGCCTCCAACATAAACCTCAAATGCAGACCCTCTATCCATAAGCACGGAACACTTGAGAAATTTAAATTATTCTAGGGGTGTTTGTTGGAGTATGTGGCTCATATAGGGTGTATGAGAGATATCAGTAGAAGACCGGCCAAGCAAGTAGAGTGTCGTGGAGTGAGGGAGCGGAGCGACGCGAAACGGAGGCCCAAGCGGTTTAGGGGGTGCGAGGAGGGGTGCGGGCTACGAACTTGGGGAATTAATAACTATATATATTGATGTAAACCCTAGTGATATATTATCGCTAAGAATAATAAACAAATGCCGTCTCTCTTCCGTAGATGTATTCGGTTTTTGGAAAATCACATAAATCTTTTGTTCTTTTGCAATCGTGTGTGCGTGTGTGTCGATCTTAGTTTTACGGTGTTGGTCATGGGCAACACCAACATCGAAGGCCTCATTAAAAGACCAAAAGGGCAAGACGAAGGGCAAGACGGTCCCTCAGACAACTGGGTTTTGGGCCTTACAGCCAGCCCTGTAATCACTTGTAATGTTTTACCCGACATTAACAGTGGAATCAGGGTGGCCACCTATTAAGATAGGAATTGTACATGAGGGGAAATTATATTGGTGGCATAACATAATGCGCAAGCATATTCCCAAAACCATTATAATAGAAGGTGGATAAAGTACAGTTCATATTAATTAGTGTTATGGACATGAGCATAAGTATGGACGGTACCCAACTTTCTTTTACAAGAACTTTACCCAACCAGTCCAGGAGGATCCAAGTTGAAGCATTGATGTGAACCAGAAGCCAAGTGCAACTCTACCTATGTAGGCAAAGTTTGATATATATTTTTTTAACAGAAACGGAGAGGCTCACAGTTCAATTATGGGAAAACAGCTCCATCTCTGATGCAGAAAATGAAAGTACTAAGTCTAAATTTACGGGTATACTTATAGTGGTCCCTGTAGAAGAAATCATGGCCTCTTAATGCTCTTATTTCGAATTGAAAAGGACTATCAAAATCATGTTGTTCTATCAAAGCCGCCACCAACTTGCATGTGCAACCATTCCGGAGATGAACCCCGAACGTAGTCTCGCGTTGCTTGTGAACTAAAGGGCACACCCGCAGGATCATATGGTTGGTGACCAAACTGGAAGGAAACACAAAATTCTTTCATCAGTGGATATTTGTGTAGAATAGACTAATGGGTCGTTATTTTGCAGCACCCTATACCTTGCGTATGACAATCTACAAATGACAGAAACAAAACTGAATAGGTTTTATTTTGTTCAGGGTTTCTAGTCTATCCAAAGGGATGAGATGATCTTTGCCAAGCACCAACTACTTTTTCAGATGCACGAATCACATTTATTTGTTAATTGGAAAATTTTTGAAATTCTAGGGGATATCTCATTAACTTCATTGATTTTTTTTTTCAAATGATTTTATTTGGTAATTAGGAAGGGATGCATATTATGGTAGAACAACAAACTAGAAATATATGGCCCAAAACTGCATCCAAACCCCGCTGGTGATGAGCTAAGGATTGACGCAGGCAGTAAACTGACACTGGTCTCGGGTTCAAACCCAAACCGCCACACCTAAGGGGTTTACCTAGAATTGAGAGGTATAATAATTTTGTCTCCTCAAAGATTAGTCCCACCTGTGGGCTGGGATACCTTGTGCTCAACAAAATAAAGGCATATTCTATGGCCAAAATACAAGAGAGTAAAAACGACGTACATCTTTTAGTGGGAATCCTTCTATGCCGGGGCTCATCCTTGAATTGACAGCCTCAAGCTTCATTGACAGGAACTGGAACAAGCATAAAAATTAAAAATCAAAAAGCCTCCAAAACCTACTTAACGAAATAGTGCAACCACGCATAACCAGGAGAAGATGCATACCTCAACCTGCCGCTGTAGCGATTGTATATAATTAATGATCTCATCAAGGACCAACGCTTTGCCAATTACCTGGACCCATTTAAACAGCCCAGAAACTTGAATTGGATACGGTGAATAGGAAGGAATTAAAACAACATCACAGGGATGGTAGATCGCAATCACTTTGCAAGCGCAAACATTAGGTGGTAAAATAGATTACTAAGAAAAATAATACGAAACAACAACGAAGTTGAAATTCATTAAAATTTTCCGGGGAAGTTATATAATGGATAAACCGGGAAATTTGAAAATATAACCGACAAGCATAAAGTTGAATTGTTGATGAATGCCAACACCATACCTTGTTGCAACCCGGGACCAGGTCTTGGAGAATCTTCATGCGCTCGCTAATCTTTTCTCTCCTGGCCTGTTCATCATAAGGTTCCATTCAGAAAAACTCACTAAGCTATAAGCTATACCCATGAATCTATTAACCGTAGTAGCAGTAGTAGTATAGTAGTGATAATTCTATGACGCCAGTGAGAAAGGGGGAAGGGGATTGAACAAAATTTACTTACTCTTTCGGCTAAACTGTGGCTGTCCGTGGCTTGACCCCTTCTTGCTCGTACGTGGATGTAATCTTGTTTCGGTGGCTCCAATAGTTGAGGCTTTGGCTTTGGCTTTTGCTCTACACCGTTGTCACCTAAATCCACTCCCATCTCAACCTTGAGGTGGTCATCACGGCAATCATCTCTTGGCCTCGTAGATTTAAGACGTTTTCCTTTGCAATCATTCTGCTCGATTAAGAACACCAAAACAATGTTTTTTAAGGACGAGAAACCTCAGAATTCAATATACCATAATTGGTGAAGTTCAAACAAGTTCCATATATATATATATATATATATATATATATATCATTCATTGGTTTACCTTTTCGATGTCTAGTCTACAATAGAGAAGACGAAAGTAGAAAAGAAAGAAAGAAAGAGAGCTGAAAGGAGATTGTTTATTTATAACACCAGGCATCTAAAGAAGCTAGCAATTTAGAACTATATATATATATATATATATATATATATATAGAATGGCCAATAAAGAAAGTCAGACCGATAGCGAAGGACGAAAAACTGTAATTTGAAATTCCAAAAAAATGGGTCCGATATTATAATACCACCACGCCATTGGCACCGCTGGTGGAGACGACCTTGGCGGAGTCATCCTCCGGCACCGGCGTCTCTCGCTGCTTCCTGGCCCTCTGGCTGGCACCAACCACCGAATCGTCGCCGCCAGCCACGTCTCGATTGGCATCTCTTGCGGTGGTGGTGGTGGAAATGGAATCCCCAAATTGACCCAAGCTCGGCCCGAAGTGAGACCTCCTCAGCTCCGACCCTCCCTCGGACCTCCCAACATTGCCGCCTCCGCTGATGGAGAAAGGCCAGATCTCCGCCATATTGAACGCAGCCGCGCCCTCGGACGGGAACGAACCTTGGTTCATCAGGCTCGGCGGATCCATCGAATCCTCCTACCGCATTCCAATCGAAGCCCCCGGATTAATCCGGCGAAACCCTAGCTCTCGGTGCCGGATTCGCCCGCCATTGGAGCTCAAGTGAGTGAATGATTTTTGTAGGCGCTCTCGAGTCCCGATCGAGTGAAACAAGAAGGAAGATCAACCAAGTACACCGCGAAAGAGACTCGATAGCGAAGGGTAAAGAGAGAGAGAGAGAGTGTGTGTGTGTGTGTGTGTTCTAGAGAGAGAGAGAGAGAGGTGTTCAGTGTGGGTGTGTGTGTGTGTGAGATCGATCTCCTTGGACCGTGGAGGTTGGTGCTCGCTGGCGTACACTCTCCTACCTCCCTCCCTCCACTCGCTATTTGAGCCGAGCGACAGGGACCTCGGGAGCTTCACTGAAGTGACTTGGACTGAGCATTTCTCGGTGGATCCTCCTACTTTCACCCGCGCGCGCGCGTGCTCCTCACTCCATTATGGACCCTACGATCCTCGTCCGTCACTCAAATAGACGGTGAAGGTCGCGTGTCGTGAATACGCGCTTGCAGCTGAGGGGGGTTCTCTGCCCGTCTAGGTAGGGATGGAGGGACCCTGGGCCTCACCAAGCGTAAGTACGCTGTAGATGGACGTTTTTGTACAAAATTTGAGAAGCGTCGCCTCCCGATGTTTTTGTTTGTTGTTTTTTTTTTGTTTGGTTTTAGTTTTTATGAGCCGCGATGTCTTTATTAACCGATGATGTTGTTGATGATGATTAACGCATGATTAACAGAAAATGCGTTGATTATTAAGTTTAATGAATATGGGGTGATTAGCATAAGCATCACTAATTAAGGAAACGCTTTTAGTCTAGTGTCTATTATTATTATTATATTATAAAGTTTGGTGTAACCAAACGTCAGTCAGGAAACAGGAAAAGCGACAATGCTCCTTCCCTCGTGCGATTCCCACTATCACTGGGACACCTACTTCTAGTAGGAATAATAGAAGAATTGGGGCTGAGTAAGTCAGCCCACGTGTCAGTTTCTTACTTTTCTGTTCATTTCTTAGGCTAGTGGTACATCGAAATAGGATACTCTTTTCACCATTTACTCGCGGTAAGTACAAATTAACAAGACATTCAATTATTTTCTTTAAAGATTTAAATTACTTATTATTTTTATCTATAAATATATACTATAATAATTTTCTAAATTACTTTTATATTATTAAAATAATATTTTATAGTATTTTTATTTAATAATATTTTTTAAAAATTTAATATAAAATAAAATTAAATGTTATAAAAAAATGTAAAAGAAAAAAAACAAAAGGAATTTTTTTATATATAATTTAATAATTACATATAGTGAATAGTATTTTTTAACAAATTAAAAAATATCGTATAAATATCATGAAGAAAGTTTTTAATAGAATATCCGATGTGAAGATGATTTTATGACTTTTAACTTTTCCCCTACATATAATGAAACGAACTTCTATATGAAATCTGCTATTAGTGCTCTCACACATAACCAACATCAATCAAGATCTAAGGCATTGCTTGGTTGCTATGAAAATTAAACGGAAGTTAGGAAAATATATGAAAAATCATACTTTCAATGATTGGTATCTATAGAAAACATGCATTAAATGATGAAAAGTGCATTGGAAGGCATAAACCATTTTTCCCATCTGTTTTGGTATGAAATGCTATATAAAACAAATGATGATTTTTATTTTCCAATATACCTTCAATAACTCCATCTTTACATTTAACTAATAAGAATAAAATAGGTAATACATACTTTAATATTTGCATATCAATTTTATTTCTATCTATTTTCTTTCCATTCCTTTCTAACTTTTTTTCTTTCACCCTCTGTCATACTTTGCCAAAGTATAGCGTAAGAGTGATAATACTTTTATGTTCTAAAAATTTTTTTCCCTTAAAAAGTATGATCATGGTAAGTTTGAATTTTGATGGAACACCTTTTGAAAATCAATAAGCATTACTCAAATATTTTTATTTTTTATTTTTTTTTAATGCAACTTACCTCCTATTCTATTCAGAATCCACGTTTCTACTTGAGGTGTTTTCTAATGTTATGTTTGAAAACAATACCTCCGTAAAAAATTGATATTATATCAAACGTTAAAAAAATGATATTATATGATTACTTGCATATTACATTCATCATTCAATTTCATCCTTTCAGTCAACCCTAGATTTAAAAGCGGGAGCATGTATTTTCATTCTTGTGTGTTTATTTTCATGACTTGAATTGAATTTTTTTATTTTTATTTTTTAAAAATCAGTGTTGTATAAAAGTAAATTTATTTATTTTAAATATATATTTTTAAAATTAACTCTCACAAAAATTATAAAAATATAATATAGTAAGTTCATACAATAAAGCAAATAAAAATAGAATAAATGAATTAGGCTTAGTAAACAATTTTAAATTAAATTTAAAAACAAAAAATAGACGAAACATGTTTTCACGAATGATACTTTATTTAAATTAAGATTTAGATAAAATATCACTTTATTTAGAAATTGAGTGTACAAATTCCATTTTACTGTGAATCCAGTTTTTGATAATAAAATCACATTTTGAAATCAACCTAAACCAACCCTAAAGCTTGTTTAATTGTGAATTTTCAAAACTTGATTTCTACGTTTTAAAAACATGATTTGGATAAAAATATGTATGGAATGCACCAATTTGCTAAATAAAGGCTACATTTGATTTCATGTTATATTTAAAAATAATATTATTTTTAAAAATCATGAGCCTAGATGAATTTACAAACACTCATAATAATAATTATTTGTGAAAATAAGTTTTAACTGTTTTTTGTTTTTTAAATCCAAATGCAATTTTTATGGAGCTTAAGTTATTATTTTTTATTTTTTATTCTTTCTTATACTTTGCTGTCTAAGTCTAACATATTTTATTTTTTGATCAACTTTTATGAGACCCGATTTAAAGAAAATTCCTATTTTTAAACACACATTCTCTTTCGTATAAAACAAAATTTGTTTTCCAAAATTCAAATTTCAAACTATAATTCTAATTAAGATTTAAATGAAGAATTCAAAACACAAAATTGAAAATATGTACCAAATGTCCTCTTAAATGCAACTTTAGATTTGAAATGTTTTTAGCTTACTATAAATTTGTCTCTATGAAAAGAAGATCGAATAAGCTACAAAAATATCAACTTAAAAAATTTTGTCTTAATGATTTTTCAAGTGCTAGACTCCTCGTCAAATTATAAAGAAAGGTCAACATGAAAACTTTAAAAAGATTTTAAAAAAAAGTGGATCATGCCATAAAATTTTTATCATATGAGTCATATATGTAAATATAAAATGTATTGTATTATATTTGATTAAGTATAAATTAATCTAATTAAAATTTAAAGCAATACTTAATAAAATAATTTTCGTGATATTAATGTGTAAATATAAAATTAATATTTTTAATCTGGTCCAAAAGACCTAATTAATCTCGTTGATGAGAGATCAAATTAAAAATAATATATATATATATATATATAAATATATATGACTGATCCCTAAATTATATGACAACTTATTTGGTTTGTTTTCTCATTGTTATATCTGTTGAAAACAAGAGTTCATAAAGTTATGGTAATTTGAAAAATCATAATGATCAAACTTCAACTATGAATTCAATTATACTTTCAATTTCAGTATGTACATTAAAGAATTTCATGGGCAATCAAAGATTCTGTAATTAATTAATCTTTTACAATTGTTAAGCAAATTTATTATAGACTAATTTAATTGAATGTTTGTTTCTTGTAATCATAGTCGCATTAAGACCTTTTGGATTAAGTACTGTGTAACAACACGCTTTAGATGTTTGAATGTCGTAATTTTTATTGCAATGTCAATATGCACACTTTGTCAACTAGTATTCCTGAAACTTGAAACTAGTACATAAATCTTTTATACAAGGAAAGGAGAAAGGTGAATATATAAAGTTTATATATAAAGCGGTGAAAAGGAGTCAACGTCGTTTTGTTCTTTCCTACTAGCTGTAATTAATTTAAATAATTCTATCTTGTTTATTTATATCATGCTAATTTTTTTGCTAACTACAAATTATATTTGATCCATGCATATTAATTTGCATAATTATGTGATAAGCTTCAAATTAAAATTATGACATCATATATATTGATTTTTTGCTTCCACATTTCATTGTTATGTATAATTAATCCAATATACTGCAGTGTTTGTGCATAATGATAATAATATCTAAGCACCACAAATTCAAAAAAAATGGTAAATATTAATAATTAAACATAGTTATTCATCATTCTAAATGGACTAATTTAAAGAGAAGGTTGTGAAAGTAACTTTTCATGTGCAAATTATTTACAAAAGATATTGGATGTTGGTGAGTGTAAAATCATATGGATATAAATTAGTAGAAAGAAAAGTTTAATATTTGATCAAATTAAAAACATACAAAATACGTGATAATTATAATGTTTGTTTCACATATAAATAACAAATCGATTCGAAGCTAGATTGATTATTTGATAAATACGTACAGGCTAATAAACACAAATGCATTACAATATTGTTATATTTTATCTATTATTGGATAATATATTAATATATAGTATTAAATATAGAGGCTAGTGTGTTTTGGGTTGCCCCAGTCCCGTAAACACTACTACACTAGACAATTATTCAATTAAAATAATAAAATATATTATTTAACTTTATTTTTAAATAGAGTTTTTCATTTTGTGGTTGTCCTGAATTTCCCTGGACTTGTTGGACTTACCCCGGGATCTAGCCTGCCTAAATGTGATTACTCGAATTAAAATACAATGAAATATATGCAATCCAAAAACTATTTGGTATATAATATTTCACATATGATTATATAACTTTTTATTACAAAAATATTGAATCTAGTGTGTGCTGTTATATTAGAAGGAAAGTGATTATTATATGTCACGAGTAAGTTGCATATTCATACACATACATACATATATAAAAAATAAAAGAAAAATACGATTTTCATGAATCTTGTAAAATTGAAATTATGATTTGGTTTTAATTTTAAATTTGTATCAGTGTTTTTAATCATATTACGACGACTATCAAAATTTCTGTAAACTAAAATGAAGCGAAAAACGGGATTATTTCGTACTTTAGAAATAACTTATTAATAAGGGAAAATATTATGATATAGAATTTAATATTTTCTGTGGGATATGTATTTATCATTGAATTATTCATTTCGTATTTTTTATATGACTTTAAAATATATAACTTTATATTATTTTGAATATTCTCATATTTAAATACATAATTTAATAAATGCACGAGAAATATAGTTACGTTAGATCAATTTCAATTTGAAGAGACTCTCTATTTTCTACAGATAAAGAGTCAAACCTAAAAATATCACTTCAATAAACTCTCTATTTCACTTTTTACATGTAAAATTTGCTATAGTTACTTTTCATGTTTGAAGAGTAATTATTCATTATTCATTTTTTATTATATTATTTTCTTTATTTTTCACAACCTTTTTCATTGGCTTTTCAATAAAAATTATTATTTTAATATAAATTAAGTATAAAAATTTACTTTTCACAAATAAACAAATAAAAAATCACTTTTCACTTATATTAAATTAATTTAAATAATTTTTTTAAATTTAAAAATCAGTTTTTATTTATCAAATTCTTATTTTATTCTTTGTTATATTATTTGAATGAATTTAATAACTAATTCATTACATATAATTTTTTTAGAGTTGCGAAAAATTATAATTTTTATTTAATTTTTAAACATAGCATTGAGCCATTCAATTTTTATCATGGGATCGAGTCTCGATCCCTGATCTGCCTCCATTCAACTTCAATTGAAATGAAATCACATTCACTAATAATAATAATAATCATAATCATAATAATAATAAGGAAAAAGCAAAAGGTAATAGGTTCATTTCTATAATTATATATATTCGGTAAATATTCCCATATATCGGTATTGATATAGGGAGATGGAAAAAAATGTGGTTGTCGGATGAGCCAGTAAGAGAAAGTTCAGGTGTCGAAGCTGCATATCATGCACCCCACCTCGACTCAACTCAACTCCACTCATCGACGCCTTCAAGTTCCACCCTCACCCCATACCATAACTAACATAGGCAGCTCGTTTCCCACGTGTTCAAATCATATCATTCATATGAGCACCACCGCACCAGTTCCCACCCATGCATTGGCCCCCAAAGCTAGATGGAAACAACCTACCTAGGTTGCCCAACTGGACATCGGGTCACTTATGCCCATGCTTGGTTAAAACGACCATTCCTTGCCAAATATTCAAGTCTTCATGTCCACTTGCTTCCACTTCTCTGTCACTCTTCTCACTTTTCATATATATATATATATAAGCAAAAGAAGAGAGGAGTAACGAGATTCTTAATTAAACGATTCATACAGTAATTTTATTTAATTAAGATATTATAGCAAGTAACATAGTAAATAAATAATTAAATAAAATTATGATGCCATCTAAACTATTCAATTGCAATTACATTCATTATACCTCTGTTTCTTGCTACCGTAATCATATACATACATGCATATTAAATGTAGATGTATGCGATGCCAAACCAATGAAGCGCCGAACTCTAGTGTTGTTTTGCGTGGGTAGGTCATGTACTTTCAATTAAAGGTTGTAAACATCACCCAAATGACAGTGGGGGACACCACCGCAAAACAAAGCAACTGTATGGTGCCGACCCTGTCTATCCATAATTTATATTTGATTTGTCAAAGGGCCTTGAAAGTGGGGTCGAAGCAACAGGTGGAGTGGAGGAGAGAGACCACGGAGTCAGCCCACTCTCCACTTGTCTCAGCTTAGATCGAGTTAGGCAAAGTATTATTGCATGAAAAGTCCAGTGCCTACTTTCTTTCTCAGGCAACACTCCAACAATATCCCAGCTAGCAAGGCTGCGAATTCTTATTTTATTTTCTTATTGGATAATTACGCTAGGTTTTTTTAATTTAATTTTAATATGTTAAATTTAGGATTGTAAGTGAATAAATTATATTTGTATATATTTATTGATAAAAAATTATTTATATTTATTTAATAAGAAATAGTATTGTTCTCTTATTCATAAATAAATATAATTAACAAATCAAATGTATAAAAAATTATTTTTATTAAATTATTGTTAAGCATATATAGTATTGTTTAAATTATAATTTTTAAGGCGTTTAGGCGATCTAGGCATTAGAAGGTTTAGACTAGACGGGTGTTGTGTAGGTGGTCTAGAAATTTATAATATATTTATTTTATATAAGAATTTCAAAATTCATAATTGTAATGCAAAAATTCATAATTAAATAATCAAAATCAACAATGTTAAAAAATTAAATTAAATACACAAAATCTAATTAGATAAACTAACTTGGTACTTAAATTGAAAAACACACATGTAACAAGACTACGATCAAAGAAGCTGTACTTACACGTTTAGTGTTCAAGCTAGGCACCATGGCTGCCTAGCTAGTGTTCTCTCTAGTGTTTTTGCACTTAGGTGTACACATAATGATAACTTAACTTAATAGTTAATTATTATATTTTAAGATAAATTTATGATTTGAGTTTTATTTCTAAGATTATATAATTATATTTGTGAATATTAATTAACAAAATCATAAATACTTATTTATAAATATTATAACAATATTTGTACGTGAATAGTCCACTAATATTATAGTTTAAAATTCGTGTTTGATTTATTTCATTAATGAATAATGATAACCACATTTGAATACTTTATTGCTCGATTCAATTCATTTATAAACTTAATTTAATCATACGGTGGTCTAAATTGGGTATCTTAATTCTTAGGAAAAAAAGTGTGTAGTCACATTTAATTGTTGTCTATAATATAATCTTAGCACAGATGCATAAAATGCATTCAATCTTACTTAAACTCCATTCGTTTTGGCATTCTTTTCCTATCTTTTTAAGATAATAATAATTAAGATTCCATTATACTCCATTCCTTTTGGCATTTTAATCAATTAAATTAGAAATTACTTACCATTCCAATGAGAATTCCATTCTGCAAGTAATTAATTTGAATTTCTTTATTTTAAAATCCAGAGTAATTTGAATTGCTTTATGACAAAATCCATGTCAGTGAACCAAACGCTAACAAAGAGTTTCTTGATACGCTAGAGTTTTATAGCCGACTATATATGTGAAATAGTATAGGGGTTGTTTATTGCAATAAGACGTATAATGATGTTATTGGGATTAGTGGGCTTAATTAGCCACTAATTGATGCATTCATGTCTTAATATTAATGGGTGAGATAATTACCAAATAAATAAGTACTTTTCTAATAAGAGATAGTTTCCTATTATTATTTAGTCTGCATATATATATGTGTGTGTGTATAAATATATATAGCCCAAAGACACATGCATGAACGTATCCTAAACTTTTAACACGGTGCACATCCAACTTTGGACGTCACGCGCGTCAGTGAACTTGTCTCCAACGTATATGTGTATTTACTTTAACTTTGGACGTCAGATACTTGATTCTTTTGCACACGATCATTCACTGGTGTAGGATTTGTTGTCCTTATCTATTTCCAACAGATTGAGACAAACTAGTACAATATATATATATATATGATGTGAGCGTGAATATTTTCATGTCTGCTATCTCTTGTGATTATTTGTGTGATTGAAAATCACCGCGTGTGTATATATATACATGTAAAATTATTTATACATGTAAGCATGTATTGATTTCTGATTAAACGATGAGTGTTTGGTGTTGTTATCTTCAAGTATAAACATTCAATCAATACTTTAATGAAACGCAAATCAATACATAAAAGAAATCGTTTATTGAATTGGTGCTGCCACTGCCGTATCTATCTTGGGCAATACCGTGTGCCTATTTTGGCACCCCAGTCTATTGCCATATACGTCTAGTCTATTGTTGTTAAGTTAATATTAGATAATCTCTCATATTTGTATACCATACTTAGCTGGCAATCATAGGCGTACTGTTAGGCATTGTCATGCTGTACGTATCTCTCATATTTGTATATATGCCGTGGCCTGATGAATAAAAAGAACAGAGAAAATTGTTCTACATTTTCTTACATGGTATCAGAGCCAAACGGCTGAACCTGCCATAGACCACCATGAATGGTGGAGACAAGCAACCGAAGACGGAGGACGTTGCTGGTGAAACGGGGAAGTTGCCTTCCTCGTCTTATTATCTACATCCTGCAGACAACCCAGGTCTCATAATCACTCCGGTGCAATTGAAAGGAGAGAACTATGAGGAATGGGCTCGGTCTGTACGGAATGCATTACGGGCGAAGCGAAAGCTTGGATTCATCGATGGAACGTTGGCCAAACCAGCGGAAGATTCAACTCACGTCGAAGACTGGTGGATGATCAATTCCATGCTCGTGGCTTGGGTTTTCAACACAATTGAACCCACGCTGCGTTCTACCATCACATATGCAGAGAACGTGAGGCATTTATGGGAAGACTTACGTCAACGTTTTTCCATTGGAAATGGGCCTCGCGTCCATCAATTGAAAGCTGGTCTCGCTGCCTGTAAACAGCAAGGGCAGGCAGTGGTAGGCTATTATGGTCGCTTGAAGGTGATGTGGGATGAAATGGTGAATTATGAGCCAATACCCACATGTCGGTGCAATGGCTGCACCTGCAATCTATCCAAGGAATTTGGGGAACGACGCGAAGCAGAAAGAGTCCATCAATTCTTGATGGGTCTTGATGACACGATGTATGGTACTGTGCGCTCTAACATTTTAAGTATGGAGCCGCTGCCGACTCTGAACAAGGCATATGCTTTGATCATCCAAGAAGAGCGACACCGGAATATTGCACGCAGCAAGGAGGACGCAGGCGATGTGGTGGGTTTCGCTGTTCAAGCAAGAATAGACCACAAAACAGCCGCTGTGCGTGCAAAAGGAAAAGCAGGCTCGTGTTCGCACTGTGGGCGCACTGGACATGCGACCAATAATTGCTTTCAAGTAATCGGCTATCCCGAATGGTGGGGAGACAGACCACGGACGACG
Organism: Taxillus chinensis; assembly: GCA_023512835.1. NCBI lineage: Eukaryota > Viridiplantae > Streptophyta > Magnoliopsida > Santalales > Loranthaceae > Taxillus > Taxillus chinensis. Next base: position 9,952,894 of record CM042091.1, read on the forward strand.
CACACGGGAGCAGGCCGTGGACGCGGCGGACTACATTCCTCTCATACCGGACGAGGGCATGGGACCACAGTATTGGCCAACGCAGTGCAGACAACGCAGGTTGTCCGCAATGACGCGAAAACAGAATCTACTTGTCATGACATTCCGGGACTCAATCACGATCAGTGGGCAACATTAATTGCCATGTTAAATGCACAAAAAGATGGGAGCGGAGAACGTATTTCCGGTAAGCGATATCCTTATGACTGTATAGTAGATTCTGGGGCTTCTCATCATATGACAGGAGACTTATCCTTGTTACTCAACGTACGAGAGATAACACCGTGCCCAGTGGGACTTCCTAACGGCAAGAATACAACTGCTGTCCGCGAAGGGACCCTATGTTTAGGCACACATTTGTACCTGCATCATGTCTTGTTTGTCCCACATATGAATTGCACCTTGCTCTCTGTGGCGAAGTTGTTGCAAGAATTACATTGCACCGTTACTTTCACTGATAAACTATGTGTGATACAGGACCGCATCTCGAGGACCCTGATTGGAGCGGGTGAGCAGTGCAATGGGATTTACTATTTCCGGGCCGTCGCTGAAGTGAGAGCTAATAAGGTGGAAGGAATCACCACGACAGAGTTGTGGCATCGACGATTGGGACATCCTTCTCAACAAGTGTTGCCAGCTAGTCTTAAGAATAATGTTCTTTCCGACTCTTCAGTTCCACCGTGTGATATTTGTTATAGAGCTAAACAAACGCGTGCAGTGTTTCCGCATAGTAATAATAGAGCCAAAGACTGCTTCTCTCTTATTCACTGTGATTTATGGGGTGCCTACAAAGTGCCTGCCATGTGCGGTGCTGTTTATTTTCTCACAATCGTTGATGATTGTTCACGTGCTGTATGGATCTATCTTTTGCTTGAAAAACGGGAGGTTGCCCAAACTATTAAAAATTTCTGCGTCATGATTGAACGACAATTTCAGAAAACTGTTCGTGTTGTACGCAGCGATAATGGGACTGAGTTTACCTGTCTCAAATCCTATTTTGACGACCATGGCATTTTGCACCAAACCTCGTGTGTTGGCACCCCCCAACAGAATGGACGGGTTGAAAGAAAACATCGTCATATTCTGAATGTCGCCCGCGCCTTGCGATTCCAAGCCAATTTGCCTCTTCGATTTTGGGGCGAATGCGTATTGACGGCTGGATTTCTTATTAATCGGACTCCTACACCACTCCTTGGCGGTAAAACACCTTATGAGATACTTTTTGGAAAACTCCCTCAGTATGATTACCTCCGCATTTTCGGGTGTCTTTGCTATGCTCACCGCTTGCCTCGTGCCAAAGATAAGTTCAGTGACCGCAGTCGCCGATGCATTTTTCTGGGTTATCCGTATGGGAAAAAGGGTTGGCGGGTCTATGATATTGAATTGGGGGAGATGTTTATATCCCGTGATGTACACTTTCATGAGAACCTTTTTCCTGTCGTTGACGCTCGCACCCCTGGGCCGTCCACACTCACATCTGGCGATTTAAGTTCTTCCTATGACGACCTCACCTCTTCTGTTCTTGCTGTCCCACGTGGGCCGTCGACTCTTGCTCAGACGACGCCGTCTACCACCTCCTCTCCCTCCTGCGTGCTTGCGGCACCCGGGTCTGGGGTGGACGACCTCGCGCCACCTATTCCTCCTTCTCACGACAGGGGGCGTCCACTCCCCAACGAAGAGCCTTGTCATGGTTCGCTTGTCCCATCGTTGCCGCTCCCTGCTGCCACAGACGCTGCGTCCCCGCCACCGAGTCCCTTCGCTGATGCCCCCGACACGACAGAGCTCCCACTTGGTCGCGGGCATCGTCACTCTCAGCGCCCAGTCCGCCTGCGGGACTATGTGACATACAGTGCTCGGTGTATTCAAGAACCCATTCGCACCGCTTTCTCTTCCCCTCGAGTCACGGTCCTCAGTCTTGTTCTTTATCCCATAGCTAATTATGTGACTTGTGCCAATTTTTCAGCCAACCACCGAGGTTTCTTGGCTGCTGTTGATGCCTCGTCTGAACCTACACGCTATGTTGATGCTGCTCGTCATGCCCACTGGCGTGATGCCATGCGCCTGGAGATTCAGGCTTTGGAAGATAATCAGACGTGGACGGTGGTATCTTTGCCACCGGGAAAGAAGGCCCTTGGCTGTAAATGGGTTTATCGGATTAAGTATCATGCCGATGGTACCATTGAACGCTACAAGGCCCGCTTAGTTATTTTGGGAAACCATCAAGTTGAAGGACTTGATTACAATGAAACGTTTGCTCCAGTCGCCAAGATGGTGACCATTCGCACATTTTTGGGTGTTGCTGCTGCCAAGAACTGGGTCCTCCACCAAATGGATGTGCACAATGCCTTTCTCCATGGTGATTTGCATGAAGAGGTTTACATGAAATTGCCTCCTGGTTTCTCTTCCTCTGATGACACGCGGGTTTGTCGACTTCGCAAATCTCTTTATGGTTTGCGCCAGGCCCCCCGGTGTTGGTTCTCCAAGCTGGCTGCTGCCCTCCTCCGCTATGGTTTTGTTCAATCTTCCTCCGATTACTCCTTATTTACGTGCTCTCGGCACTCTGTGGTGTTGCATGTTTTGGTTTATGTGGACGATCTGCTTATCGCTGGCAATGACCCGGTCCGTGTGGCGCATCTCAAGGATTATCTTAGTTCTTGTTTTCATATGAAGGATCTTGGTCCTCTCAAATATTTCCTCGGTCTCGAAGTCGCCCGTAGCCCTGCTGGTATTTTTCTCTGCCAACGCAAGTATGCCCTGGACATTATTTCTGAAACTGGGTTATTGGGTGCCAAACCCTCACCCATCCCGATCGATCCTAATCATCGCCTTGCGCTCTCCGATAGTCCCCTCATGGCAGATGCTGATCGCTATCGTCGCTTGGTGGGTCGTTTGATTTACTTAACTATTACTCGCTTTGAGCTCGTTATTGTGTCCATGTTCTTGCACGGTTTATGCAACATCCACGCCAAGCACATTGGGAAGCTGCTCTCCGTGTAGTGCGCTACTTGAAAGGCCATCCTGGGCGGGGCATTCTTCTTCGTTACGATCTTCGACCTGCGCATCTCCGCATACTGTGATTCGGATTGGGCCAGTTGTCCACTGACACGGCGCTCCATCACTGGTTATTTTGTTCTGTTGGGGACTTCTCCTATCTCTTGGAAGACAAAGAAACAACACACCGTATCTCGCTCTTCTGCCGAAGCTGAGTACCGCTCTATGGCTGCTGCTTGTTGTGAATTGCAGTGGCTTCATGGCCTTCTCCGTTCTTTGGGCGTGTTTCACACCGCACCCATGCGTTTATCTTGGATGACCAGGTGCTGCCTTACACATTGCGGCCAATCCTGTTTTTCATGAGCGCACTAAACATATCGAAATTGATTGTCACTTCGTTCGGCTTGCTCTCCAACGCGGTCTCATTGTGACCTCTTATGTGCGCTCCGCAGCCCAATTGGCCGACATTTTGACGAAGGGTCTCCCTCGGCGCTCCTTCGACGTGCTTACTTGCAAGTTGGGCATTCGCTTTCTTCATGCACCAACTTGAGGGGGCGTATTGAATTGGTGCTGCCACTGCCGTATCTATCTTGGGCAATACCGTGTGCCTATTTTGGCACCCCAGTCTATTGCCATATACGTCTAGTCTATTGTTGTTAAGTTAATATTAGATAATCTCTCATATTTGTATACCATACTTAGCTGGCAATCATAGGCGTACTGTTAGGCATTGTCATGCTGTACGTATCTCTCATATTTGTATATATGCCGTGGCCTGATGAATAAAAAGAACAGAGAAAATTGTTCTACATTTTCTTACATCGTTCATTTATGCATCAAATATCAACCATGTTCATAATCTTATATTGTAAATAATATTTAAGTACTATTTGAAATTGTTATGCTTATAAAAGTTATGTAGCCTGTAAAACCTGAGATTAATTGGCTTGCTCGTACACTAAAAGTGTAAGTTTTTTCGCTTAATTTTGGAAAAAAGCAGCTGTCCAAAACACTAAACGAAATGACATATTGAACCAAAGAGTGCATGTACAATCCGCAGAGCCGGCCTGGAGAATAGGCAACTAAAATAAACGGTTTGAGTCCTTAAATTTTAACCTAAAAATAAAGCTCCTATTTCAAAGTTTGGCAAAAAAAAAAAGGTCTTCATATACTTAGAATATATATTAATTTTTAGAGATTCTATTCTACTTATTGATAATAATGATTTCTATCGTATATTATATTATAATTTATAATTTCATTTGACAATAATATATATTTAAAAATTTTATGTTATTTTTTTCAATTTTAGTAAAATAATAATAATAACAATTCATTTAATATATAAATACAAATAACTTATTTACATTTTGTCTTGGGCTCCATAAATCTCGACTCTAAATATACATCTTAGTTGATTTCTCATTCATACTACTCCATAAAACATAAAACAGGTTCAATATATATTTATTTATTTGCCTACATTTTACATTCAATCAAATGATCATGACATTTTTTTTTGAATTTCAATCGAATATTAAATACGTTGCTAATATATGATTATAAAATATGTTAGAATCGGGCACGGGTAAAGGCCCGATTAAGTGTCACGATATCGTTCTTTCCACATCGGCACGACTTTAAAACACGTCGTGACATTTAAAGTTTTATTTCTTCTTATATATGCCTTAACTTTCTTGTCATTGAACTATGTGGGACAAACATCTCAACAATCTCCCCTTTGTCACACATCGATCGTATATCATAGGTTGGAGACACATCTACGAAACTTGGGATTTTTTGTAACTCCCTTCAATTTACGTCTTGTAGAGAGATCAAATCGATTCGATATTAAAGTGACATCATAACCTGGGATATCGCCGCACTAACGTGACACGCCGCTCGATCACGAGAATCGTTGAAGACTTTTGATATTACCGAACACTTAACGGGGATATAACAACAGGACAACTTGCTCGATATTAGTTTGTTAGAATCGGGCATAGGTAAAGGCGATTAAGTGTCACGATATCGTCCCATTTTGGGCTCACTACATCGGTCGCATGACTTTAAAACGATCGTAACATTTAAAGTCTTATTTCTTTTATATATATCTTAACTTTCTTGTCTCTTGAACGATGCAGGACAAATATCCCAACAAGATATATATCTTTAAAATCCTGACAATTTTTTTTGATAAAAGCTTGAATGATAAGTTGTTACTTCCAATAAAGAACAAAACTTGCAATGGAGGGGGACGTAGTATTGATGATTGGGTTAGTGGAAGCGCACATGCAAAACATGAAACCCGTGGGAATTTGGTTGTGACATGTTGCTAACGCGTTAACGAGCACTGAGCAATACAAGATAGAAGGCACGTCGTCTCACGCAACCCCGAAATAGCAGGGAAGTGGATGGACGCGGCCCAATTATGATGCCCGTGAATAGTGAGTGGACCATTGCAATTTGGAGCATAGGAATAGGGATGACAAATAATAACTGGTTTTGATCCGGAGAGATTTTAAATAAGCAAATTCAGCTCAGTATAATGAACATCATAATAATAACCGGTACGAATTGATATTTATTTTAAAAAATAATCATTAGATTGAATATTTATATAATATGTATTATAACTTTAAAATTTTATGATAATTTAACAATTAATTTGTATGTAACTTAATTAGAAAAAAAATAAAATTAATATAAATTAAAATTAATTTATTTTAATTTAAATTTTTTGTACTTGATTTTGCATGTAAATTAACTATTAAACTATAGTAAAATTTTAAATACATCATATATATTATATAAATATTTAATTTAATAATTAATTTTTAAAATAATAGCTAGCCCTTCTAGTCTTTATCTTTTTCAAGATTTTAAAAAAAGTTTAATTTAAAATACCTACCCGGCTCCTTTCCAACTCTCCATGCTCTTTGATTTCGCCTTAATCCATTTGAAGCGAGTTCAATCACTAACTAATTTCGATCCATTCTGTTACCATTCCCCTAGAAAGGCACTCTCATGGGCCAACGCCAGGCTGTTGGCTCCACTTTCAGCTTATTTTTAGCGCTCCAAAATAGCTCTGGGGCCAGGGAGGGGGCTTTGATGTTTGATCAATTGACCCCCATTTGTGTGTTGTGTACAATATTCTCCTAATTTATTTTTATTTTCAGTCATATACAAAACAAACAATTTGTTTATATATATAAAATACCATTGATTATCACTAATTTTGAAACATTTAAAATAGTAATTTGGTATATATTTTGGATTTTGATCTGAAAATTTTATTGTTTTTTTTTTGAAACTTGAATATGATAATATGGTTCGTACCGAAGGCATGAATATAATAATTTGTAAAATTGGCATAACCTCTGGCTAGTATGCACGATATACGTATTGAATTGGGTCTCAAAGCATGGAGCATATATACAGTATGATTAGGACCTGGATATGATGTGAAAGGAGTTTGGATTGATGCCGGTATCATAATCATGGTATATGTATAGCCCCACAATTATTCGTGAAATTTCATTTTGCCCACTTACATATTTTTGTTTTAGTGTAGTTATTATTAGAATTTTAGTTTAAATTTTGAAAATATGGAGAATTTATTTTAAAAGAAATATGTATTTTCAAAAAATTTAATCCCATAAAAATTATTAAAAACGTGATGAGTGCGAAAAAAAGATCTCAAAAGTACATTTAAATCCGAAAACAAAAATAACGTAAAGATGTTATTAAAAATAATTATTTTAATTTAATTAGAATTTGAATAAAATGAATTTTATTAAAAAAAAAAGTATCAAATATACTTTGTTATTTTTTTTATAAATTCAAAACCTAAAAAAACATAATCAAACGGGTCTAGGGTGCAAGTTCTTGTCGCCAAACGCCCTCCAATTTGTTTTGTTTTGTTATTTTTTAAAAGCAAAATTATAAACTGATCCCTACAATTTGGGAATTTTCATAAATAATTTTAGAACCCATAATCTTGCGGAATTAGGTGTAATATAGAAGTTTAATATGCTAAGATATCACGTTAATTACTCCAACTCAATTTTAGGGTTTTTTAATTTGAGACTCTCACCTTTAATTTTTCTAACTGCAATCTCGAGACCATATTTATATATATATAAAAAAACATACGATATTTATACCAATTCACACACTCACTAAACTCAACCCGAGTCAGAAACTCAACAACCATGAAAAGGGTTAAGGGAAGGCACAAGGTGTGTTCCATACGAGTCTTCTGTACCCGCTGGCAGATGTGACCCGTCTGGTGGTCCAAACTAAACTAGAAAAGGGGAGGTCACTCCGTTGGATGGCGGGTGTCGTTGTTTCTGCATTTAGACTTTGCGGTAGATTTTTATTTTTTTTAATAAAAGTTTATTTTTTATTTTACAAAAATAAAAGATTCATTAAATTATCTTCAAGTTTTATATTTAATTTTTTATGAGATTTCTTCTGTATTTTTTATCTTTTTCATAACTTTTATTTTTATTCGAGTATACAATTTTTTTATTAATAAAAGTAATATAAATATTGATTGAGAAAATTTATTATGATATAGATTTTAAAATTTAAAATTATAAAATTTTAAAAAATAATTTAAAAAACAAGTATGACTGTCTTATACCTAGGAGACGGAAGGCTTGTTGAATTTTTTTAGTATGGAAAATTTAGAATTAATGACCATTTTATGAATAGTTTATTTTGGTTGAATGAGATCGACCTGATTAGTAGTTAAAAAACAGTATTCAATTAATCTTTCTTCCATTCAATTGAAGATGATTATATGTAGCATGTTTTGGCATTTTGGATGGAATATGTTTCTTTTTGCGGGCTAATATATCCATTTGTATTAATTTATCTATTGATTGTTCGTCCGGCCATAATGAGTATTGTTCATGGACTGTTATGACGCGACTCTGCTAATCTGCTATTTTAATTTTCTTTTGTATTTGTTTTCTTTATTTTAATAAATTGCGTGTTTTTTTTTTTAAAACAATCCTGTATGTGATGTGTTTATCATGGATTTGAAACTTGCGTGCGTGTTTAATCTGTATACTGTTTTATGGGTTCATTTTCTACATATCACTCGTGGGGTGATGTTCGATCGTTGTACTAGAGTTGTGGTGGCACTTGTTCAACTCACTGGTTTTACCAAGTTCTTTGCGAGAGGTGAAAGTATCTTGCATATAACTAAAACAAACAATTCAGGCTTCCATGTAATTTACATAACCGAAAACGTTTTTATTATTTTTATGGTGTTTGTTTTGAGCACGAATTCTTTGTTGTACGATAAAATGATATCGTTGAAATTCTTTTTAAATGATATCGTTTTGTTATACAATACAGCAATCCTATTGTTATGGAAGAGGATTCTTATTCGTTTGTTTTGTGGTAAAATATAGTTAATAGAAAATATTTTTAGTTTTACCAGAAAATGTAGTGTAAGTTATTTCCCCCCAAAATTATTTTACCATGAGTAATATTTCATGTCTAAACAAATGAAATTGAAATCAATCATTACATGAATTTGCTGGGTTTATATGATATAATGTATCTCATTAAGAGTTTTAGTTATAGACTAACTAAAATTTTAGTTAAATTTATTCATATTGAACAATATAAATTATACTTTAAATTTATATGTTGATTATAAATTTTTTTAAAATTTATACACAAGTTACTAGTTAGTTAAATTTAATTAATATACTTGTTCTTATATTTAGATTTGCTATAAAAATTGATTAATTTGTTGCATCTTATTCAAATGTTCAAAAAAAAAAATCATAAAATTCAGAAAGACCACATTGAAGTTCATGCCTAGCTAAGCAACCCACCTATTCCCAATCAACTCGGTTTGCCATCTATTTTTCATCGTTCAAGAGGCACATGTTTGTGTAAGAAGGCTACTCACCAATACTACAATACTTGCACTCTAGACTATGTTAACTATAATAAGAACACCCAAGATCATGAATGTATGTTAATCAATATCACAGTTAAAGATACTTACCTGTTTTCTCCATAGCAGATCAAGAATGAACGCTACGTGTGCAACTAGTCTTCTCCCTCTTGTTCTCTCCTTTACGGCTCAACTCGATGGATGAGTTAGGGTTACACCACTTATTTATATAGAGAACAGAGGGAGGGACCTAGCCACGCAATGACCTAATGGGCCCTATCCATCAACGGGCCTCATTAGTTTATAAGGCCTACACTGAGCCGTAAAACCATATTAAAATATAAACAAGATGTGCGTAGCCCAATAACAAATATATAACCTTATATGGGCCTACACTGCATTGTCAATTTATCACAACCCGGTTTTAATCAACAGATCACAATTAACGGTAGCCCAAATTTAGAAAACTTCTAACATTCTCCCACTTGGGCAACGTTAATTGTAAACCTTAAAAACTTGAAATATTTTATTATAACAAAATATCTATACATATAATAAGGAATAAAACTCTCAGGATGTGTAACAAAGACAACATCTCTGAATAAAACCTGGACCAACAAAACCATAAGTAACGAATCATAGCTATCAATGTATCAATATGCAATACAAGACATCCATGGTTACAATTACCTATGAATCTTGTTGTCATGGGTCCATATGGTAGTGTAGCTAAAAACATCTCAAGTTACTTTATTGATGATGTTATTTATAGTCGGTCCTTAGATTTCCTGTATTTTTTTTTTTAGTTTATAATATATCAAGAAACCAAGTAGGCACATATGCCTCCTGTATGTCTCACAAACTTTATTGCATGCATATTTACGGTGTTTTTATTTGAGACACACCTTTATTGGTAAAACAACCATACTTGAGATTAAACACCAAATCTCAAGATTTTAAGATATATTCATCTGTCACATGTATACTTCAAAGACAAGAGCTCAACAGAATATATATAAATAAATCAAATAGAAGTATACATTTAAAACTCATTCAAACAGATGTTCAAATTTAAAAACACAACTGACAATGTCACAAGTTTATAAGAACAATAACAAGCTCCCACTAATAAAATACATCAAAATTTTCTAAAAGACCCATATTAAGAACATGATTCTTGAACTGTATTGGTCGGAGTCCTTTAGTTAGTGGGTCAGCAAGCATGGAGTCAGTAGATATATGTTCAATAATGACATCTCCCTTTTTCACAAACTCTCGAACTGTGAGATATTTAATTTCCAAATGCTTAGAACTGCTCGAGCTTTTATTGTTCTTTGAAAAGAACACTGCAGCACTATTATCAGTTTGTGTAGGAACACTATTATTATTTAAATTCTCCACTTGCTGACTTCTATCCTCTGTGGAGGCCAATTCTGGGAATGTATCAACCGTTGGTGGAATAGGCTTCACAACAACTTGATTTTGTGAATCTGATATAATAAGAGTTGTATGAACTATATCTGCCACATCATGCTCTAAGAATTTTGCTGTTAATGATTCCACAATTTTGCTACCTCCAATATTACAATAGAAACGATATCCCTTTGAATGTTCTAGATATCCAATGAAATAACAACGAACTGTTCTGGGATCTATTTTCTTTTCTGAAGGATTAAACAACCTCACTTCTGCTGGACATCCCCAAACACGGAAATGATTAAGACTAGGCTTTCTCCCAATCCAGTGCTCAAAAGGCGTCTTTAGAACAGATTTACTAGGCACTCTATTAAGGATATACATAGCAGTTTTCAATGCTTCTCCCCACAAATAACTAGGTAAATTGGAATTATTCATCATACTTCTTACCATATCCATGAGAGTACGATTTCGTCTTTCCGCCACCCCATTCTGTTCAGGACTATAAGGCATAGTATACTGTGGAACAATTCCGTAATTTTCTAAGAACTTTGCAAAAGAACCCATCTGTTGGCCTGAATCACCATGTTTCCCATAGTACTCACCACCTCTATCTGATCTCACAATCTTCACGGTCTTATCTAATTGTTTCTCCACTTCTAACTTGAATATCTTAAACTTCTCCAAAGCATCAGATTTTTCTTTAATCAAATAAACATACCCATAACGAGAATAATCATCAATAAAAGTAATAAAATACTTATTTCCACACATAGTAGCTTGATATGGGCCACTTATATCTCGTATGAATAATCTCCAATGCCCCGAGGCTACGAATTGCGCTTTTCTTTCTGGTTTTGGTAAGCTTTCCACGAACACAATCAACACAAATAGGCTCATCATCATAATCAAGAGAAGGGAGTAAATCTTCCTTAACTAACCGTTGTACGCGATCTTTCGAAATATGGCCCAAACGTTTATGCCAGAGAGTAAAAGATTTATCTTTAGATCTGACTCTCTTAGAAACTGGAAGATTCACCACATATGATTCCCCTGAATAAAATATCAAAGATAATTTATAAAGACCATTAGATAGCATGCCAGAAACCAATAACTTTCGAATTCAATGATAATTCCATTATTCCATCATGAAAAGAACAACCAAATCCAGACTTGTCCAAAACAGAAATAGAAATCAAGTTCCTTCTAAAAGAGGGTACAAAGAAAATATTGTCTAAAACAAGCTCAAAACCAGATTCTAAAAGTAGGCTAACAACTCCAATGGATTCCACAATTGCATCCTGATTGTTTCCCACCTTTAGATTTGTCTCCCATTCATTTGGTTCCTTAGCTTCTTGAACCCCTGCAAGGTCATAGTTATATGGACAGATGCACCACTATCTAACCACCAAGTATCAGGGAGAAACATCTACCAGATTAGATTCAAAACAAACTAATGCCATTGAATTACCTCCAGGAGTATTCTTCTTTTTCAACCATGCCTTATATTTAAACATCCTTCTTCACATGCCCCTTTTTTGAACAGAAGTAACATGTAATAGTGTTGCTTTCGCCTTTCTTTCCATCCTTTGCTTGATAATGATTAGTCTCTTTCTTCTTGAATCCTTGAAACCTTTTAGGACCAAGAGACTTGGACCATTTTGAAGAAGCATTGCTTTTAACAGATTTAGGGCCGGTCACCAAGAAAGCAGCTTCAGTATGTTCCTTTTTCACCTTCAATTCCTCAGCCACACACTTAGTGATCAAATCATTAATTGACCATGATTCATTTTGTGTATTATAAGCAGTCTGAATTAAGCCAAACTCAGAAGGCAAAGATGAGAGAGCATGATGAACAATAAACTCATCAGGAATTGTGATGTGATGTGCCCTCAAAGTAGACTGGATATGCACTAACCTCAATATATAATCTCTCACATCTTTTGCATCTTTATATGAGATCGCTTGCATCTGTTTCATTAAATTTCCAACCTCAGCATTAGTAGATACTTGATATCTTTCTCCAATGGACATCATAAGATCTCTTGCATTAGATATATTAGGCAGGCCACTGAGCAGATGATTAGATATGGACCTTTGCATAGCCAACAAACACATTTTGTTTGATCTCACCCATTTAGCATAAATATCCTTTTCGAAGATCCGAACTAGCAAGATGGGTTGTGTTGGCATATTTGTTGTGAGACTCATATCCAAGTCCAGAATTCCCATAGCAAACTCGATGTCTTTCTTCCACTTCTTAAAATTTGAACCATCTAACACATTAATGGCTATTGTGTTGTTGTTCACACCAAAAGAAACTGTAAAGAGGTAAATGCAACAGATTAATGTACATGTTTATCAATGAGCTCAAGTATTACAATATTTAACTGAAGAATTCATAATTTCCATTACAAACTCCCCTTTGGGCAGAGCAAGCAAGAAAATTAGAAACTTTTCCTTGGGATATATATAAAATGACAGTCAATAAACTCATTACCTTTGGGCAAATAAGCTATCTAAATCATTATATTTCACATCCCAAATACCCACCAATCAATACACGTGTCATTATACAAGAATCACTATAAAGTGAAAACAAGCATAATACAATGTGTTATAAATACCTTATGTGGGCAAACACAATATACAATATATGAAACATTCATGTGTCACTGTAAATGAATCACTTTGGTGATCAAACATCTACAATACAATATGAATTTTCAAAAAACATATCAATCTTGAGAGAAAAACCAACGTGTCATCAAGAAGGACCACTTTGGCAGTCAAACAAACATGGCACAATGTGATTTCACCTCACTTAAGCTCATTATATATAAATTAAATATCACATTACATGTACGCCCGTGTTCATCCGGATGAGATACAACAATATGTAACTCCACGTAATATTACAATAAGTTGCATTACACTGTATATTAATTGGTGAAAACAACAAACTAATAATTTATTGTTATCATTATTTATTATTATTATTATTATTATTTAAATTAATATTGAAAGTAAATTATTCACTATTGCTCTTAATATTCTATAATAATAAATAAATAATAATAAGGAAGAACAATAGCCTTTTAATTATGATGCCTTTTAATCTCTGTGGCAAATTATTCATTAGATATAAGGATATATGGGCTCTCTCTCTCCACACGTTGATTCCAAAATTGACAGGTAGAATCCCAAACGCCCCACCAATACCATCAATACTGTTTACCGCACACGACATCATTGACCCATGTTAGCGCAGACAATCTAAACTGGTTTCCATGGACTCGTCACGCCACCATCAATTTTTTTTTAATAACATTTATCGTGCAGCAATAATGGCTCATGAAAAAAAAAAATGAAGAAGAGATCGGCGTCGGGAGAGGACCAACGGACGATTGCGATTTGCGGTGAAGAACGCAATTTGCAGGTTGACCTCCAAAGGTGGAGATCGAGGAAACGACGTGCGGGGAAAACGAAGACACGGCGGCAGAAGAAGACTGCACCGAAGCCTACAACAACACTAATTCTTCGATCGATGTTCTAACCCAGACCACGATGCCGGCAACTTCGTCTTCGATCAGGAACGAGCGACGTCCATTTTCTCCAAAACGCATCAGGGTCACTTCGAGATTCTTTTCTTGCACGCGCCTGAAGACGGCCGTGGACTCTGTTTTCTTCCAAGAGGGAGAAAGGAAACGTGCGGCGGAGAAGAAGAAGACAAAAGGAAACCTTTTTTTTTAATGATATTCGCAAGCTAACAGTAAGATCAAATTACAATCAAGATCATGGATATTGATAACATACAATCTAGCTCTGATACCACATGTTAACTATAATAAGAACAACCAAGATCATGAATGTATGTTAATCAATATCACAGTTAAAGATACTTACCTGTTTTCTCCATAGCAGATCAAGAATGAACGCTACGTGTGCAACTAGTCTTCTCCCTCTTGTTCTCTCCTTTACGGCTCAACTCGATGGATGAGTTAGGGTTACACCACTTATTTATATAGAGAATAGAGGGAGGGACCTAGCCACGCAATGACCTAATGGGCCCTATCCATCAACGGGCCTCATTAGTTTATAAGGCCTACACTGAGCCGTAAAATCATATTAAAATATAAACAAGATGTGCGTAGCCCAATAACAAATATATAACCTTATATGGGCCTACACTGCATTGTCAACTTATCACAGCCCAGTTTTAATCAACAGATCACAATTAACGGTAGTCCAAATTTAGAAAATTTCTAACAGACTATACATTGAGTCTATTTTTAACAATTTAAATTTTAATTTTAATAATATAAATAAATAAAAATTTAATCTAAACAAATTCAACCATCAAGTATTTGTATTACACGCATCTACCGAAACTTTTTCAGTTTTAAAAACTTTCTTTTTAAAAATAATGAAAATCTGGTAATGGATAACAAAAAAACAGACCATTGGCATGCGGTCCACAAACTCGTAGGTCTCACTATATATCAGCATTTAGCTAGGGAGTAGTAGGGAGGGCAATTCCGCCGCCGGCTTGGTGATAAAAGTGTGATGTGTTGATGACGAGGTATCGATGGATTCGATATATAATTAATTGCATTCAATGATGCCCGGGAAGGGTCTTTCGTTACAACTAACAACTTGGGCAAATGAAGTCCGAGTGCTAAAGTTGGATTTGATATTATTTTCTTATTAACAACTTGGCAAATGAACCATATTTATGTTCCTGAATAATTATTTATGAATTATTAATGTTTTTAAATATTTATATTCACGAACCCAAAAATTTATTAATGAACATCAACTTACTTTTTGAAACGAACCAACATAACTTTTATGTTTATGTGTGAACATTTGATTAGTTTTCAGCAGCTCAACTAACAAAAGAAGCTATTTAAAATAATTTATTCAAAAAGAAAATAAAAATATAATTTTTTCTGAGCGCATATATAGTTATACTAGAAGTTAATAATTAAATTTAACTCCAACATTTAACAGCATCTTCCTCCGCGACGTTTTCACGGGTGGTGGTGTCCGGTCCGAGCAATTGGTCACCGCCCGCTTTTTTCCACCAATGATTTGATGGGTGAGGAGTTAATGCGCGGGCTTGATGCTCGTTCCAGCAGGTACGTACTGTCCGACTCTACCACCTCCTCCAACTCGATCCCTTCTATCCATGAATACACAACTCCAGTTGTCCCCTTCCAGCTGCCTCCCAGATCACCCCTGTACGTCATCGTCACAGCCCCACCATGGCCTCTCTGTTTTCTGGAAGACCAATTAAACAACCGCACCTCCATCTCCCACGCAACGTCTTCTCCCCCATGCCCACAATAGCCATCACGTACGCCACTTAAAAACACTTCCTCACCACCACCATCTCGGCCATTTCCCTCTCCCTTACTGGAAAATCTAGCTAGCAAGCCACTCTCTCTCTCTCTCTCTCTAAGCCTAGATCGCTAGTTACTACTCAAGGCCTCCCAAGACCACAAAGCCACACTCCAAAACGGCAAAACCCATCATCTCCACGTACGGGGCACTGGGGCAGTAGGCCACACCAGATGTCAGTCCGCCTGTGCCACACGCTCCACGTCAACGGAAACACCGCCCAGTAGTGGTGGCAGAGGTTTGGGGATTTTGTTGGAAGATCAAGAGCCTGGTTGATCCTATTCCTACCGGTTCTTCGGTGGCCATGGGAATGAGTCCAAGATAGATACCACATTCATGTTTTTCTTATATAGTCTCATCATTTGCAACTATGGAAGACATATATTTCCACAATATTCAAATAAACCGGTCTGTCTACCAGATTCTATCTAATATTAACCACATAGATTCCAGGATTTAATTTCCAAATCCCAAATAAAGATCATATTCATGCATGTTTTGCTTATATTGGTTCATTTGCAACAATGAAAGAATAAAATAATTAAAATGAGAAATGAGAAACTGGATTGAAAGCAACACGCAGACTAAAATGGGCCGAGATATATGCGAATACAATAAGAAAACAGGCATTTTATTGTGAGGGTCCTGCCTGGGCAAAATCTGAGATGATTACGAGTTGCGGCAAAATCTGAGATGATTACTTGAACCCATAATGTAAGATTGATTCAACCAGAACACAATTGAAGGAAAAAAAAAACAACAACAATAACATGGGTTAATTAATATATGGCAGGTAGATTTATTTGCTATCAATAAATTAACAAAGCTAATTAAGAACATTCACATCTAGTTTAATAAAACTTAATTAAAATTTAATTAGAAAAAAATTATTTTACCAAAATTTAACCAATCATTTTTCATAACTTTAAAAAACTCAACAAATTTGTTCGTCATCTTATATATTAATTCTCTTTTGTTTTTTGTTGGCCGCTCACTACCGGAGTTGACCACTCGTCATTGACTCATTGCCCACGCGTGCATGGATCAAATGCCCGGCCGCTACCTGCTGCTGCCCATAGGATCGCGAGTTGAAGGATTGAGTGTTGTTAGTTAATTGTTACCCACCAGATCGAGTTGGAGGATTGAACGCCGCTGCCCACGCACGATTGAATGCCGCTTGGATCAAGGGATCACGTCTGAGATCGTGGAACGGTGTTGGGGTCTTCGGCGCGACAGTGGCACTTTCACGGGGTCTCCGACGAGGGGAGAGGTTAAAATTAGTCAGTTTTTTTTTTTTTTTTTAAATTTAAGAAAGAAGTTATAAAATTAGAATTTCTATATTTTACTTTTTTATTGTGTTCCTACAGTATTTTATTTTATAATGTATTAAAAAGTAATTTTTATTTTTTATAATTATTAAATTATATATAAAAAGTTTCTTATATTTCCTATTTTATATTAAATTATAAAAAAAATTATGAAATAAATAAATTATTATTTTAATTATATAAAAGTAAAAAATAATTTAAGTATGTAAAAGTATGAAAATTGAGTGAATATTTGTTGTGATTGCCCTAAACAACAGAAGGGTTCACATTAAGCTATTTATTGTTTAACTACAATTTGATTAAAAATTATTTTTATAAAATTTAGCCATTCATTTTTTGCAAACCTAAATAACATATTTAATAAATTTGTTAGTTATTTTAATAAACTTAGATATCTTTAAGATCTATGAAGAAAATTTGTTATTTTATAAAACAAGATCTGTGAAGAAACTATTATTTCATTTCAAAATAATATTTAGCTAAAAAAAATGACTAGTCAAATTAGGTCAACCAATTAGCTAACTGTTAAATTTATTGTTGTAATGGAGAGCCCATTGTAGAGGTGTTTTCTCACAATGCCATTCAATAACCAAAAATGAACTTTTGATGAATAAGAATAAATTGAAAAAAAATATAATCACACAAAAAATAAAACGAATAATGCAGCGTGGCATTGTAACATAATTGGTTAAAATAATTTTGTATCAAATTAAATTTAATTTTGATTAATTAATTAATTACCCGTTAACAACTTGCTCGCACGTATTAGTGGCATGGCGGCCGCTTGATGACGTGTTAATTGGCCGCCAACAATGGCATGGTGAACATTTTGGAGTGCCGGAACACGTGTCGCCTCGCAGGCGTAGTAGACTCGAGGGGTTGTTGTTGCATTACTGGTTCGTTGCGGAAAACCGACAAAGTGCCAAACACACCTGAACGGATCGAAGCAATTCTGGATGCAAAAATGAAAATGGAGTCTCTTCGATTCTCCAAATTCAAGCTTCAACTCCAAGCCCTAATCACCCAAGTTCGAGAACTCAAAGTAAGCTTCGTTCCCAAATCTCCATCTCCCTGTGTGTGTGTGTGTATCAATCTCACGAATTGTTCATCGACATTTCAGGATCGAGATCGAACTGCGACTGAGCAAATCCATCGGTTAATCCAGGTTTCGTTGAATCCGTCTTCGTTCACATCTCCTCGTTCGCTGCGTTTTCATTTTTGGATTTCGATGTCGCGGTGACGATTTTTTATTGCAGAAGCACAAGCAAATTGAGGATGAATGTGGTAGAAAGTTACGGGAACTGCAATCGGAGCTGGCCTCCTCTCATGACCTTCGCAAGAAACTAGAGAGGCAGGTTCGTGGTTTTTGGTTATAGATTCAGTGAGTGTATTTTCGTTCGATAGCCAAAATCAGTCGCCATGTTCCTTGATTTTGATTCATCTTGTCAGTGTAGGTGACTTATCTTCAGAACGACAATTATATCCATGAATGCAAGCACAAAGAATTGCAAGGAAGTATACAAAACCTGCTTCAATCGAGAGAAGCTTTCATCAGCGTCTACCAGGTTTTTTGTTTATGCCTCTTCTTTTTGTTTTTGTTTTTAATTGTTTAATTTTAAAATTTGGTGTCAACAGTGAATTGGTTGATCATATGCTCCTCCTAAATTTGACCGTTAATTCCTTTTCATATAATTAATATACTAAGATAGGCTTTATTACCGTTTGTAACAGTTTTGTTTATTTTAGCGTTCCTTGTAATTTTGTTTGTCATATGCTCCCATTCTCAATTTCGAAAAGGTCGTGAAATGCGTACATTTATCCGATGTATTAATCTCTTATCCGACACTGACTCCGTAGGAGAGCACTTGTAAAATGAAGCGTTCAATTGAAGCGGGAAACAGAAGGATTGCTCTTTTAAATGAGAAGATAAACGGTCAGTCGCAATTACTCAATTCAATAGAGAAAGAGGCTTCCGCTGTGAAGCAATTGGTGAATAATGTGCAATGCGTTTTGAATGAAAAGGAGCAAGTAGGCATGTTGCTTCCTGTAGTACCTTTTCGTGTGCGTGCACATGTGTTACCATGTTAAGTGCAGAATTAGTCTACTGATTTATGCTTTTAATGGTGTTATGTTCAGTGGCTGGGCTAAGGAACAAAATGAACAATGTTTCTACTTTTGAAAAGGCGTTCATTGGTATTGTTATTTTCCTTGATTATTCTTTACTTATTGTGTTCGTAACGAAGGATATACTTGGACTTTACAAATTGTTGGCCAATCATTTATTGCTCTTTGAATTCGTTTATTGTTATTTATTGCGTTCATTTATTGTGTTCTTATAGACCCGATTAAGTGTCACGATACTATCCGTTTTGGGCTCGTCACATCGGCCTGCACGGTTTTAAAACGCATCGTAATATTTAAAGCCTTCTTTTTTCTTATATATGTCTTAACTTTATTGTCCTTAAGCGATGTGAGACAAACATCCTAATAATCTCTCCGAAGACTTTCGATATCACGGAACACTTAACGGGGATAACAACAAGACAACTAGGCTCTGATACCAATTTGTTAGAATCGGGCATAGGTAAAGATCCGATTAAGTGTCACGATACTGTCCGCTTTGGGTTCGCCAAATCGGTTCGCACGACTTTAAAACGCATTGTAACATTTAAAGCTTTCTTTTTTTTATATATGCCTTAACTTTATTGTCCTTAAGTGATGTGGGACAAACATCCCAACATACATTATGTACGACAGTATTTAAGCTGATTCAATGTCATTGTTAGACATTTCCTTTCTGTTGCTTTTCATGTAATATCATCGTCATTGATTTATATGCTCGAACAGAAAAAATTCATGAACTGGAAAGCGGAATGAAAGATAGTAGAGATGAGCTTCGAAGAAAGGACATAATCATTTCAGACCTCAAAGCACAGCTGGAGGAAGCAAAAATTATTAACAGCAGTCATCAGCAATTAGAAGAGATATCCATAGAATTGATCATCATCTGTTTGTTTTTATTATCTATCAAAAATGCCTGCCTTCAGATGAAAATGTATTTGGATTGTTTTCTCCTAATCAGCCTCACCTTCAGATAAATTTATCAGCAAAGGAAGTCATAATACAGAATTTAGTCCATGAGAAGAAGGTCTGGATGTAAACTGTTTTTTTTTTTGGCATATCCTTACTGTTATTTTCTAGGGTTTTTGCTGATGTACTGGATGGTCAGGCATTGCATTTTGAATTGGGGAATCTGGGCAGGATCTTTCAGAAAGTTCAGCAGACAGTTGCGCATATGAATGAAGAGGTCAGAATTTTTTTTTATGAATCTCATCTTCTAATTTCATGAAGCTTCTATCTTTTGATACCCTCCAAAACTTGTTTCTTTGAAATCTTCAAGAATTACTATGCATGGGCAGTCGGTAGGTGATTTTAGGGTGGTACTCATAAAGTATTAACTTGGAAGAGTTCATGATTCAAGGTTTTCAGCCGGAAATATAATTCACAATTTGTATTTTTCTGGCATTCCATAGTCCATCCCACTTAATAACACTAGATGTTAAAGTGTTGTTGGCTTGCAGCCTTATATGAAGCTGAAAAATAGCGCACAAGTTTTTTAGCTCGCCTAAAATCAGTGCCAAACTCTCTCTATGTGGTATATAGAGCTCTTATTATATGCTGTAAAATCTTTTGATGCACCGTTCTAGCCTTTGGTATCATCTGCTAAGAATCTTTTTTGGTAGGAGTAGTTCTCACTCTAAAATTTTGCCAGTTTTTGTCTTGCTTCAGAAACTCCTCATTTGTTTAGAACATCATTGATCTTCATCCAGGATAAACAGACATTCTCCTTACTACTGGAGTGCCAGGAAGAAAATGCAATGGCTGAAAAAAGGGAAGATGATAGGTAAACTGTACACTTTATCATCAATGCCTGAATTACAGTTGGATATTTGATTGTACCTCTAGCTTTTGCCCTTATTTTCACAGGAGCTAGTTTAAGATGGATCATCGTTCTATTTGACGAGTATGCATGACATGTGGGTTGTGGTTGAAAGTCTTTGCGAATTATTGTTGGCTTAGTATGATGATCATCTGCATCTGTGCCAAAAATCTTGATTGTTGAGTCTGCAGTTGGAAATCAATAACCCTAGCCTTTTGCCTTTGTTTCTATACTTCACGCATATGTAATTGAGCAGGTTGCTCAATTATATACGCGTGGAATTCCAAAAGCAGTTGGTCACTGCATCAAGAATTCTTCCTGTCTCCTTTCCTGTCTTTCTGCATTTCTTTCCCGAGTATTATTCTAATTTCTTACTGTGTTTTTAATGGCATATCAGGAATGGAGATGCAATCCAAAGTCGGAGTGAATATTCATTTAGTAATACTTTTGGAAAACCTGCTGCAGAAAAGACAGGTTTATGTTGAGAAACTTTGTTGTTGACATCATATTAATTATGTCGAGCTTAAAACAACACTGTTGAGTTAAATGCATGTTATCTTTGAATGTGCGTAGAATTTCATTAACCCTTGTGATAATTAAAAATACGCAAAGTTGTATTGATATGCAATACTAATTTATGGTCATTAATGCAGTATAAAAAATAGAGAAACTTTAATAACCAAAGTTATCACTTGTGGCTTGTATGGAGATGCTGCAACTGGTGCATTATGAGAAATATATACACAGAATTGGAATTTTCTGGATATGAGATGCCTTTTTAGCTGTAAGTTTGAGTGTTATTATGTCATTTTTTTATGCAGCATCTTCTCCATGTCCTGAGTATGATTCAATTAGCAACACCTGTGGGAAAAATGATAAATGCGATCCCTGCTTATCAGAGGTAAGCGGTTTTAAATCCTCTGTAAGGCATCTTTTATAATGCAAGTGTCATGCACCCTACTTCTTTTATCTGATACAGTTGAAGTTGCCTGTATGCCTCCCACAACCAGCATCCTCAGAACCTCAACTAGCAGCTAATGTAAAGCAACTAAGCGAAGTATGAGAATGCCACCTCTCCATAGTACACAGTTACGTGATACTGAGCGACGGTAGGAAACTATTGAATTTAAAGAGGACTAATAATGGAGAAGCTACTATCATTTGAGAATGTGTTCTCCCTTGACTTATTGCTGAATTCTATATCAGCAGGAAAACTGCAAATTAGTCGTCTCCCGGTCGGTTTCAGAGGGTTCAACGACCAAAGCAGAAACATTGAAAGAACCAGGTTAGGTTAAAGTTTGTTTGGATAGATAGGTTAAAGAAGGAGATGAAGTTCCATATAGAAAGCGAGAGAACCATTTCCTTCCCCTCGCTTTGCCTCCACTTACTCACTTAGGTCAAGGCAAACTAAAATACTAAGGTCGTGTTTCGATAGAGTATTTCTAAGTAATTTAGGATTTATCAATGTGATTATCTGAGCAACATTTTTATGATATCCAATTTACATACATTGTTAATGTCAGTAAGTCAACAGAGGCATTAATTTGTTTACCATATAGCTGCCATTAGGACAATAAAGAAACCAAATTGATTAATAAGTTCATTTGTTTGTAACTTTTTCGATGAACTGAACCGAGCTTAAGTAAATGAGAATATTCACAACTTATTTGTTAATGTTTGCAGACCGTTTGTAAATGTTTGGGAATATCTTAAGCATATTTGTAAGTAAATGAGAGTGAATGGAAGTCTTATTTATATGCTCACTTATTTAAAAATATTGACTATTGAACGAGTTCTAATTTCAATATTATACTAATGTTATGGACTTTTATAAAAGTTGATAAAATTAATGATTATGATATAATTTAATGTAATTATTGATAACTATTTATCATACTTAATATAAATAATATCAAGAATATACATATTTGTATTATAAAACAATATTTTAACTATGTTTATGAATGAATATGTTTTCAAATATATATTTATAAACATAAAAAATTTGGATACTAATATGTTTATGTTTGTTTATTTATATAGTAACATATTCATTAATGAAAGAACATATTTTAATATTTTGCATATATTTGCTTTCTTTAATGAAGAATCAGAATTGCATAATTGGTATATAACCATAATATCGTAGTAGCATATCCGATCATTGAAGGATTTTTTTTAATATTATTATAGTTTTGTAACGATGTGGCGAGTCGATTGTATAAATATTTTTTGACGAAGAAATATTACGCCTTTGCTTGATAAAATATGTAAGAGGCGAAAGAAAAATTGAATGAAAAGAGGTAAAAAGAAATAAGTTAGAAAAAAAGATGGGTGGTTAAGGTGGCAAATAGTTGAATAGAAAATTTCATTACATGGATTATCATATTATTTATGAAAAAATGAAACTGTGAAAATATTTATGAAGACAAAATATTCTTTGTTTTTCATTAATTTTCATGTTGCAATTGACGCGAAAATATTATACATAAACGGAGATAAGTATCTTTTCATGCTTACATTGTTTTTTATTTTTCTTATATCTTTTTTCCGGTTTTTCATGAAAATCGGTTTCGAAGATAATATTTATGAACACTTTGTTTCTTTTTGAAAATAACTTTATATTGCTTTAATTCTATGAAATCCAAGAAAATATAAACATCATATTTATTTTGCTTATTTTTTATTTTTATTTTTAAAATATGATAATTTTTTTGAAGTATAAAAAACAGAAAATATGCAATGATAAATAGTTTTCACGTGAACTTTTTGAAAGAAAAAAAGAAGAGCAAGAAGTAGTTAAAAAGTACTGATAATAATAAAAAAAAAATGTTGAGCCTTATATGAGATTTGTTGGTGTCTGAATCATTTTTGGAACGAGAGTATTTATTTATTTGTTTCTTGGTTGGTTGACATCAGGTAAATACACTTCAAAAGTTCAACAAAGAAACGCGATCTTGGAGCCATTCTCATATAAGTGAGGGGAAGGAAGCAAAATAAATATGATTATAAATTTTAAATATTCCGTCATTTTATATACAATTTTAAACGAAATTAAAATCTGTATTCTAAATCTTAACTTAATACAGTATCAAATATAGAAAATAAAACAGTCCTTATGATCCAATTAACATCACAAAAAGCTGAAATCAGATCCGAACTCAAATTATTTCTCTTTTTTTTTAAATAATCAAAACAAAATTACATCAGTTCTTGATTGACAAAAACTTATGCATTTGAGTTGGGTCTCAAAAGAAGTATCGATTGTTGAATCAAACTCATATGGTCAACTCAACAACATATATAATTAGATAATTTGATTTGGACTTAGCGTATTTTGCTAAAGTGAAAATGTAAAATTAAATTATTATTATTATTATGAAAATTTTAATATAAATCGTTAAATATTATAACAAATGTTACAAATTAATTTTTATTTAATTATACCTTCATTATAATGATTATAGTTAAATAAAAATTTAATTTAAATTATTTAATGCAAATTAAAATTCATAAGAATTTGATCACGTGTAACATGATTAGTGTGTATCTCTCTTGAGAATGTCTTTTTATTGACCCAAATGACTTTTTTGCAATGTATTCTAAAAAAAGCAAAAGGGAGATGTTGAGTGTTGGCGGCTTTGAGCAAAATATTAGAATCCAAGGACTTACATCCTAAAATCAATTGGCTGTAGGAGAGGCTACCCTTGGATCTATATCAAGCATATTATGGTTAGTTACTTTCCAATGTGGGACGCTAACACAAAATGTAAAATAGTAACCGTAACATGGTCAACAAAGATAATTTGGGCTCGTGAGAATCCTTTTTGAAAATTGTTGGCCCATTTTAATTTAAAGTTAATAATGAGATTTACAATAATTATTTATGAGCTATTCACTCCTTGACCTTTAACTTGTCTTAGGGATCTAAAGTGGTATCAAAGCCAAATACTAACAAAAATACTCATCAATTGGGAGGGGATGGGGGGCTCCAAATAAACCCACATAGCCAGGGGTTAGAAAAAAGAAAGAGGAACATGTTGGTGTTAAATATTTTGATTTAAAATAATAAATAAATAGTTTAAACGATTTAACAAATTTGGTCAAATGTACTGTAGATCTGGTGAGTTTATTATTTGATTATTTTAAATGTTTTAGTAATTTTTTAGCTGTTTTATAACTTTTATCGAGTAGTTATAGATATACATCATATGTTTTAAGGAAACAAAGTAGCAAAGTCGTAGATATTTGTCATGAAGAATTTGTTAAAGAAAAACGATGAGGGATGGATATAGATATACGGACCATCCATTGGCACGGAAACTAAAAACGAGAAAGAATTAACTTTAAAACCATTCCAACTGAACTTTAAAATGTATACGTTATTCATTGCTACAAAAAAAATAAAATGAGATGTAAGAAAAACAAATTAAAGGCTAATTTGTGTTTTTTATGACACATTTCTAACCATACGTAATTCATAAAAAGTTAATTTTAGAGTATTTTGTAAGACAATTTCAAATATTAATTTCCCTTCTAATAATTAGACGTGGAACGCATTTTTCGGGATAAAGGCTATTTTGTTGATTGGAGATTTAAGGTGCAAATTTAGAAGGTTAAGCTTAAATCATGTGAGCTGTGTCAAATTTCTAATTAAAGAGCACCGAAGAAAAATTAGATTTATGGTTAAATCACGTGGCGGTTGAGACAAATTTCCAAAAAAAAAAAGCCTTTAACGAATGAGAATGTCTTTAGCTTTAACCCTTTCTAACATTTTTTTTTTTGTTGGGACAAAGTAACGAATTTCGGACACCAAAATTCCATTTAATTATTTATTGAAAAAAAAAAGAAGCCTCGTGCACTCTGGCCGGATATTCCGAACCCACATCCCCAAGATGGCCTCGCGACCGCTAAGACGTCAGTCAGACAACGTGGAACGACACAAAAACGAAGTAAGAGAGTGCCGTGCCGTGCCGTGGAAGCGACTCCTGCGACACCCTCCCGTGTTTCGACACGTGGCATCAACTCCCCGCGTGAGTGTGAGTTGTTCAGTGAATGTGACAAATCGTCTCTTTAAGTACTGACCGACTGCGTGAGCCGCTATTTTGATGTTTTGACTCTCCCCGCTCCGCCTCGGAGTCCGGGCCCGTTTCTTCTTCTCCTTCTTCTTCTTCGTCTCTCTCTCTCTCTCTGCATTTGGGTTGAATTTCATGACACAGTTGATTTGATTCCACATCGATCGATCTATTTGTGCGGTGTTGGTATTGGTGATGTAAGGTGGATTGTTGGTTTGAGGCGGTAGTTGGCGTCGGAGGAGGGATGGGCGGTTGTGTGTCGGCGCCGGAGGGATGCGTCCGGGTCAGATCAACGTCCGATAAAAAGAGGAAGTGGCACCCCCGCCGGAGGGGCATAAGGAGGAGGGTCTCGTCTCGAGCGTCGTCCGATGTCGCGTCATTCGACCGACGGTCGGATCGCCCCTACAGCGTCACAACTGCCAGTAGCTTCCAAGGTTCTCTCTCTCTCTCTCTCTCTCTCTATATATATATATATATATATATATCTTGTTTTTCTTGGTTTTGTCAAGTGGGTTTGGGCATTGCGGTTTGATTGTGAACTTGTTTGCTAGAATTCTAGGCCTGTCGTGGTATGGGCATTAATGTATCTGGAGGATCAGCTGTTTGCGCCTAGAAGTGATATCTTTAACTTGTGTGACCTTGATGGTTTAGAGCAGGAGATTCTATTTAATTGAAGCGACATATATGGTTAATACCCTGATAGCTATTTTGAGATACTTGAATTTACAATAAATAGCAACTAGTTGTCGTTTGCCAGGCAGTGTTAATGGGGTTTTTGTTTTGTTTTTTGGTTCGCTTTGTCAATCCTTCAATGGCTTTTTGCTCATGTTCTATTAAATTCTTTGCCCATTTCAAGAATTGGTATTTTTGTCAGTTTTTATGTATCGGGTTAAGTTCTATTTTGGTTTGGGAGGGGAAGGGGAAGGGGTCGTATCAGTTTTAAATGGTTTTACTAATTTTGTGGTAGATAATTCATTGCTCATTGTCCTGCGGACACACACCCATAGTGGATTGTGGTTTCAATCCCCTTCCCCTTGGGAAAGTGGGGTTTTAGGGGATAGGATGGTGTGGGTGGGATTTGGGGGCATTATTGTAAAAACTAAAATTTTTAAAAAATCATTGCCCATTAGCCTTTTCATGACTGGATGAAAATCAAGAATTCAATCTTTCTATTTCAGTGTTTTTTGGGGGGTTGTGAGTGGGCTGGGGGAGTTTCTGGATTCATGGTTATTTTCCCAGAGATAGAGGTGGAGGTTTTGTTGATACCATTGGTAATATATAGGCTTGAATGGCATTTTTTTAAAAATGTTTTATCATCATGTGTGCTTGTGTTAATCTTCTGTAAGATTAATCAGCATAATATCTGCATGTTGCGTTGATTATTTGACTGGTTACATTCCAATTTGATGGAAAAATGATTCTCAGATGAGGCATGGTATGATTCTATTACAATATTTGAATCTGACTGCGAGGAAGAATTTCAAAGTGTGCAGGATGGTATGTGTGTATATGTATATATATTTTCGTTTCCTTTTCAGATCTACCAGTCCTGTAAATTTCTTATTATTGACATGTTATATTTGCAGATTTATCATCTCTTAATGGCTTTGAAGGTTCATCTATGCGAGATGCTAGATATGGAGAAGGTAATTTCCATTCCCAGTGTATCTCTTGTATCAATAATCTGCAGATGCCATGGGATTTATCTGCAGGGAATTCTGTTTGCCATTATTCTGTAGATATTATTAAAAATTCCAGTTCTCGGATACCACTTCCTGATGATGGCTACTCACGGCCAAAAGTTGATCGACCTTCAAATGGGGCGAAGGAACCTGTTTACGTTGATGACATTTCTTCCTATGTAGAAGAGAGTTCTAATAGGGTGGATGGAATTTTGGATAACTGTGGAATTCTTCAAAACAACTGCTTGCCCTGTCTTCCTTCTGGAGTTCCCCATGTGGATAAGAGGAGATCTTTTAGTTCTAGCCCACCAAATTTACGGAAAAAGGTTGCTTCCAGAGTTTCATTCAAATGGAAGGAAGGACATGGCAACAGTTCTTTTTGTGAGTACATCAATGCTTTCTCTTTGAGTCAGTTACCTAGAACCTTGTCAATGCCATACTACTGATGCATGCCAGTGCATTGCACTGCGATAAATGCAAGGCTTCAACTGGTCCTACTACTTTAGACTACTATTTTAACTTCTTGTACAGTGTACTTCAATTCCTTTGAAGTCCTGCCCAATTTTTGATTGGAAAAATCTAAATGCACCGCCTGGTGCATGGTGCACGCACCTGGCGCTGCATATAGCAAAGCTCTTTTTGATTTGTTTGCTCCGTGCTCCTATTATTTATGACTCAATTACTGTTTTGAAAGATTTGGTATCTATCCACTGGCAGGACCTGAATTTTTTTCCCCCAACCTATTTGTTCTATCATATTTATTGCTTTTTTTTCTCATACATCCTTACTGGTCTTGACCAAAATGCTTGGATTTGTAGGTATTGTTGATGTTTCTTAATAGGATTGGGTAGTCTGGAGCGTAGCAGTAGACATGTTACAATCTAATTACATCTGCTTATTTCTTATTTTTGCTGTATCTCAGTCTCATCAAGGATGCTTCTGCAAAGACCACCAGCTGGTTCTCAAGTACCTTTCTGCCCGATCGATAAGAAAATATTTGATTCTTGGAGTGTTGTTGAACCAGGTACCTTCAGGGTTCGGGGAGAAAATTATTTGAGGTAAGGGATCTGTATCCAATGAGTTCCCATGCACCCATTTATTTTAAAATTAATGGACATACTGATGTCCTATAAAATTTACACTCATATTCATATGATAATATTCCTTCTATATTCTTTCAACTATGGCAGGGACAAGAAGAAGGATTTTGCTCCTAACTATGCTGCATATACTCCTTTTGGTGTTGATGTATTTTTATCTCAACGGAAAATTGATCATGTTGCTCGATTTGTAGAACTTCCCACTGTTAATTCTCTGGGAAATCTCCCACCCATTCTTGTTGTAAATGTTCAGGTAGAACTATGTATTTTGGTTCCTTCTTGCAATGGTATATGCTTGTATTGTCAGTAGAATAGTGGCTTAAAAGATTAAGCTTTCATGTAAGTGGAAAAGCCTAAAGGAATATGCACGGTCCTCTAGCTTCCTCTGTTGATTCTGTCCTTTGTCTTGGTTTCCTAAATTGTTTGGTTTCAAAACTGGAAATGAATATACAATGAACAGTAGTGTTGGAGTTTGCAGCTTTACATTTGAAACTGGAAATGTTTTGACGGGCTCTGGCTCTTTACATCTTTTTTTTGGTTTCAGGTTCCACTCTATCCTGCCACAATATTCCAGGGTGAAACCGATGGGGAAGGCATGTCTTTTGTTTTGTACTTCAAGTTATCTGATGGCCATGCTAAAGAACTTCCATCCACCTTTCAAGAAAATATAAGAGTAAGATGTTCCTCCTGTGTTTTTCAGTCAATTAAGACTTTTAGGATTTGTGTTTCTGCACGACCCGTTGATGAATATAAATTGGGATACAGTCATTTGATCGTGTAATGAAGTGGGTCACAACATGGTGGTGCATCTGTTCACAGTTCCCTGTTTAGTTGTATGATGCATGATTTTTCTGTTACAATGAAATATATTTGTAATTCAAAACTATTTATTCTTGGATCTGTGGAACAGAGATTAGTTGATGATGAAGTTGAGAAGGTCAAGGGCTTTCCTGTAGATTCAATTGTACCCTTCCGAGAACGGTTGAAGATATTGGGACGTGTTTCAAATGTGGAAGACCTTCATTTGAGCGCCACAGAGAAGAAGCTTATGAATGCTTACAATGAGAAACCTGTTCTTTCTCGTCCTCAGCATGAGTTCTACTGTGTAAGTTGTCGTTAAAGTAGTCATTATTTCTCAGCTGGTACCTACTGGCCCCATATTGTGGAGGTTGCAGGTTCAAGTCCCCAGCCCGGGTGGGTGGAATTTTAGTGTATTTAGTCCTCCATCACAAAAACACTATATATATATATTAGTTGTCAAAACATTTGTTGCTTTATGATTTCAAATCACTCTCTAAGTTGGTTAACTACACCAAAGTGTGGTTGGCATTATGACGGATAAAACTGATTAAATAGGTTCCATGGTGTTTTCCTTGTAATAACTGTTACATTTTTTTTTTGCAGGGTGAAAACTACTTCGAAGTTGATTTGGATATGCACAGATTTAGTTACATATCTAGGAAAGGCTTTGGGGTGTTCCTCGACCAGCTAAAGCTCTGCGTTCTGGATGTTGGCCTCACAATTCAGGCAAGCTATTCTTTTGTGGCCTGGCAAATTTAAATGGTTTTTCTTGTCAGAATTATTAATTCTTCCAACGGGATGAGGAAGGCTGGTATTCATTATCCACCGTGTGGATTTTCATGCGTGATTGAATTTTCATGCAGGGACACAGAGCTGAAGAATTGCCTGAGCAGATTTTATGTTGCGTACGATTAAGTGGGATCGACTACAAGAATTACCAGCAACTGGCAATGCATCAGTATGGCCTTTGAACCCCTTAGCGTGTGTTCATATTTACCCAAAAAGCTGTATAGGAAATGGAAAACAAATAAAACAAAGAAAAGAGTTCAATGATCCCTTCTTCATTGGCATTTTGCACCTGTTGACGAGCAGAAAGATGCTTGCGCTTAGGCTCTCTCACATGCCTGTGGATGTGTATTGAATGCTGCCCGTTGGGTCCCTCCATTTTAGCAAGCCAGTGACATTCCCCCGCTCCCTTTCTTTGAATGTTATCTTTTGAGGAGGCTTTGAGGAATTATTGGCTTGTCGCTACATGGAAAAAAAAAAAAAAAACCAAAAAGATGGTTGTATTGTAGGCGCGGTGCAAAGGGGTCTGGCCTGCACTGCGTACTACTTACTGATGTGGCACCGTCCGTGCCTGCATTTAAAAAAGTTTTTTTCTTTTTTTTAAATGGGAGATGCGATGTCATGTCTGTGCGGGCGCGCCCGTGCGTGTGCACTGTGCTACACGATTCTTAAAAAATATCTGCCAGAATTGTGTAGCATAGACATGTTAAAACAACCTTAAATTTTGGTTAAGGCTTTATAAGAACTCCATGTTCCAATTTTGGGATAACTCATATGGGAAGGCTTTATAAAAACTACATATTCTAATTTTACATTTACAATAGACATGTTAAATGACCTTAAAATTTTAGAGGTTGGTAAAATCATCTTACATGTGGCTCTTAAAATTGTTTGTATTCATTGGCTACTTACACCATCTTAAAAGTGAACTTAAGTATTAAACTATTAGGCACCTTAAAAGATAGTTTCTAAAAAAGAATAATACTCGTGACTAAAGTTAGAAAGAATTCTCATAACATGAGGCCAAAGAGAATGATAATAATCTTACACATGCTTTTTAAAACTATTAGACTATGCAAATGTTGTTTAACATCAACAATAATAACAAGAACACCATATAAATTTTCACAAATCTAATGATTGAAGCATAAGTGTTTCTATTACAATAGAACATAATTGTGTTAGTCTCAAGGGTCAAGATTTTTCTGCCTCATATCATGTTATAACAAATCATGAATATTTGACATCTTATGCTATTGGTGATTTTGGGCAAACAGAGATAAGAAATCAAGGTTGTTGGCATTAGAGATATCTAAATAGAAATTAATGTTGAATGCAAGATGCACTTAAAAAATGTTAGGTATATTCCTGACATGCGCCTCAACATAATTTCAATACAAGTACTTGATTAAGATAGTTACCATAATGCATTTAGTGATGGTAGATGTAAGTGCACCAATAGGACTTTGGTAGTAGCAAAGGGTGTAAAGAAAATTACTCTTTATTGGATATCATAAAAGTTATCTATACCTTAAGCAAACACAATAGAAGATTGTTCTATAGAGTTATGACATAAATGGCTTGGTCACTTGAGTGAGAATGAATTTAACACTCTTCCTAGGCAAATTCTACATTTTCTTAAAGGTACTCTAACACTTGCACTCATTATTAGTTTCTTTCCTCTCATATCTAAGGAAGTCATATATATATATATGTGATTTTGTCCACACTGATGTTTGCACTATGAATGTTAAATCTCTTAGTGGTTGCTTTTTTTTTTATGACATTTATTTATGAGTACTTTGGAAAAATGTGAGATTTTGTTTTAAAATCTAAAGACCAGGTACTTGACATCTTTAAAGACTTCCATGTTACTATGGAAAGAGAAATAGGTATACTATTGAAATATGTTAGGGCAAATAATAGTGGTGAATATAGTTATCCATTTGAGCACTATTTGGGGAACATGAAATCCAACTTAAAAAGATAATTCCAAA
Source organism: Taxillus chinensis (assembly GCA_023512835.1). NCBI lineage: Eukaryota > Viridiplantae > Streptophyta > Magnoliopsida > Santalales > Loranthaceae > Taxillus > Taxillus chinensis. The sequence goes on from CM042091.1 coordinate 9,985,375, forward strand.
GACTTCATAGCATAATAGAGTTATTATAGAGAGAATGAATTGCACATTTAATGACAGAATTAGACGCATGCCCTCTTGTTTTAAATTACGCAAAGGCTTTTGGAGTGAAGCAATGAGAATTGTAGTAGATTTGATTAACCTTCTTTTTAGTTCCACTTAATGGTGATTTTCTTAAGAAACTGTGGACAAGAAAAGATATATCTCATACAATGAGTATTTAACTGCAAGGTTTTTATTTCTTCACTTTACATATAATATCATAATTAATATTATATATACTGACACCATTATTTATTGATTATATATATTAAACTATAATTAATAGCATAGCTTAAGCAATTCAAAATCAAACTTATACGATATGATGCTCGAGTTTGGATCGAGCTTAATCGAGCCCGTACGTGTAAGTATGTCTGCTCATTTACCCAAGCACACTACTCTCGTCGACCACGGTGCTTCCCTTTTGATCTCAACGTACAAGCGACCTGCTGTTTTTTTAACCTTATTTGATTAAGACGATAGATGAAGACGTGAATACTCATTAGTTATTACAGTGAGATTGATTGATTCACCTGCGAATCTCTCTCTCCCCCTCTCACTCACTCTCAATTCTTCATTAGGAACGTTGAATATCGATTTTGCCAGAAATATGAGAATTTTTGTATACTTGCTTTCGTTGTTTTCTAATTTGGCCATGTCATGTGATCATTGACCGTAAACGAAGCGGAGACTCACCCATGCATGTGGAGGTGTGAATTTTCAGTTGTTAATGCTGCTTCATCAAGGAGGCGCGTCTAACGGTGGCGTTTTTATAAAGACTCCCCAATAGATTAGTCTAACTAGTTACCCGGAAATGACTGGCATACCTTTTATTCTTGGTGGGCAGTTAAGTGATCCAAATTAGTACAAATAGATAAACAAGGCAGAACAATAAATAACCTAGCTACATGTCCCTTAAATGCTACGTGCATGGGTGAACGCCCATGAAGAGCCCATCTCCACAGCATGCACATCGCCACAAATGCGGGTGGAGTAGGCGCCTTTCCTAGTTACTTCCATGTGATACCACTGATGACATAGATTTTGCGGATAGAGATGCGGTAGGACTCAATATGTCTCGCTCCTCATTCTCAAAGTCTGCTTTTCCATTCAACGTTTTTATGGCGATCTCAGCAATTTCTGCAAACCATTCGTCATCTGGCAAGACACTGTCGTTTTCCGAACCAGTTATATATGCATATATATATGTGTGTGTGTGTGTGTGTGAGTGATTCTGGTCCAAATTGAGAACAAGGTAACTAAAACAGGAAATCACATTTACTCTTTTAGAAGTTTGTAAGGAACTATAGGTCCTCTGCCCCCATATTGTTGTTGGGCTTGTTCGTGTTAAATATTGGACCATGGACATACCTGTAAGGATCTAACCCAGTTGCAGCAACAGCCTCGAGAGCTCTGGCTATGATGTTTTTAATGACTTGATGAATATTTCGAGACAGGTACCGGCCTTGAGATGTGAAGAGTATGACAAATTCCATGTCCAAATACAACTGCACCAAAATCAAGTACACCAACTCAAATACTTGCATTGTGTGTCCTAATCAGTGAACAGAGTAGTACAAATTTTGTTTTTATTTTAGTGATACTTGTTGAAGGCCGAAATGACCCAAAGGCCTCAACCCCGCCTCAAGCTCCTCCCAGAAGTTTTGATCATTAGAAAGCCACAAGATGATGGTCTCTGTGAGCCTCATCAATAAAATGGTTGCAAATCTTTCCCTTCCCACGAAAATATCGGTGGCTATGCAAGCCAAGCGAGTCAATTTAGCAAAAAATTCCTGAACAAGGTAATAGTCCATTATCAATTTTGACAAACGCACCACAATAAAACCCCAACACACACATATCTGTATCAAGAAGCTACAGATAACAGGGTTGTAGCCTGGGTTTAACTTGAATTCCAAAATTCCTCCAAAGTACGTGCAAATCATATATAAACTACTGTGGTTGCAATTGCTATTACTCTCAGCTTCTCTCTCGAGGAAGACTAACTGAACATTCAAATTGTAGGACTTACCTGAAAGATAGCAGATGGGAACCATTCGGGTTGATCATCTCCATGTCCATCCATACATATGTACATCTCCGCAGAGAGACGGGCATCACCATCTTCTGTGAAGATGAGCTGTAGAGCATGATGGCGGCAGAAGCTATCCCGCAACCGGTCAACCGAACGCTGGAGCCGCTTCTTCAATTCCCTTTGCTCCGGACGGTTCTGCCTGTCGGAAGCCTTTCTAGGGGGCTCATCAATCCGGCCAGCCTGGCACGACGATGTGATTTTCATTGCAGCACGCGGGAGTGATTCGTCTGCGAGCAGCGATGCATTAGCCAGCAAGGCTATCTGCTGGGACTCAACCTGTGCCATGCTAACAATTTTGGGCCCTGTGGCATGTAGGCTCTCTTCAGTCTCCACTGAACCAGGAAGTGCATTGATCAGCATGTCAACGTACGTATTGAAAACCTGTACAAGTCCCTCCAGTGCCATACTGGATAACTGTAAGCTCTCTAGTGGACTCACTTCTTCAAACATTTCCTGGATTAGAAATGTAATGGAGTGAAAAAATGGAGTACAGAGTTGACGTACGAAAGAGTCTTACAGGTTACATACTATATATAAAGCTGGATTTGTAGGAAATGGAAGAAGGGTTCTTTTGTCTTATTCTGGTTTATATTGAATCATGCAGTCCTTCGCCTACGTACTGCCATACCCACTTTTCCGTTTATCCCATTCAGAGGGAATTGGAAAACGGAACAAGTTACCTGAACCATGGCATGAAACCGGTGAGCGCTGCTTGAGAGTCTTGGCTGGGAGGCTATCACATTACCAAGGGAGACAGCGCTCATAGTGCGAGAACCGAGGGAAGGATAAGAAAGTGACCAATCGTCCACAGCCGCGAGTGCAGCAGTGCTCTGCTCAATCCTCTTCAAATTAGCACTCAAAGCCTGCTCGACGCAAGGCCTAAAGAATCTCAAAAGCACAGGAGACAGGGCCAATCCCCGAGCCTCTAGCAACGAACAGTGCCCCAAACAGATCTGAACACACTCCGAGGCCGGTCTCAGAGCACCAGCGGCGGATGACGAGGCGAGCGAGTGCCTCATCACAAGAAGCGCAAAATCCTCGGCCTGCTTCACCGCCCAAGTCACGAGCTCCGATGCGTATGCGGTGTCCTCGCCGAAGAGGGCGAGGGAGTCGCTTGCAGCCTGCGCAATGGTGGAAAAGAAGAGCTGCGAGAGGGAAGTGGTGTAGGATCTGCCAACCGCGGTGCCTGAGGGTCTCAACCTCTGCACATGACACTGTATCTTGTGGTGATGACAGGTGAGGAGGAGCGTGTGGGCACGGTGGCCGTCGCCGAGCTGTTTCAGCGCGGAAACGGAGGACCTCAGCTCGGCGCCTCCGGTGGAGGGCTGTGATGCAGTCTCCGCCAACTGGTCGGCTAGCCTTCGCCTGTGTTGGGTGATGGCATTCTGCAGCGACAGGAATGCGGTTGGGGTGAGGGATGATGATTTCTGGTATTTGGCTTCCTCAGCCATGGTTTCACCCTCAACCAGCGCAGCCAAAGCTTCTTCCACTCTCCTCTCGGCCAGTAGGACTTCCAGGGTGTCCACAAACTCTCCCAACCAACTCTCCATCTTGGATTGCTCCGTGTTTCCCATCACAGAGATGTCTTCGGGTTTTGAACCCTCTGGTCCGGTGGACATGGAACTGATGCGGATTCCTTCGGCCAGACCGTGGAGCAGTGCTATTTGACTGGAGAGTAGGTTCTTTAGAGACAGGAGCTCCCCTTCAAGGTCTGATATCTCCTTCGATGTGCTGAAAATTTTAAAGTCCTAGCTTGTTTAATTATATATATATATATATATATTACTACAATAAATTAATTTTTTATGGTAAGAATTTTAATCTTATATCTTATAACCAACAGTTCAGATTAAACTTTCATTTAACTATAGCTCCGCTACAGTAAATCTGTTATGGTTAAATGAAAGTTTAATTTGAACCATTAATTTTTGATTTGATGATCTAGATTAAAGGTTTTCATGAAAGATGATGGTCTCACATCCTCCTCTATGTAGCATGACTCATATATATATAGATACATATACACCTAGGTGTATATATATAAAAATTTTTATTATAATGAGAATTTAAGGTCAGCTTTTTATCATGAAAATTTTAATTTAAATCGTTAAATTTTAAAACTAACAGTTAAAATTAGATTTTTATTTAAATGTAGTAAATTAATGATAGCAGAGCTAAAGTTAAATAAAAGTCTAATATAAAAACGGTTAAATTTTAATATGATAATTCAAATTTAATTATACTAATTTTAACCGCGCTTGTATAGTTGTATCTGAATCCAAAATGATCCGTGGTGGGGAGTGGGGACGAAAACAACCCAAACACTCACCGTATAAAAGCTGGATAATTAGCATACACGCTTTTTCGCATTTCCTCGGCAGAGGCTTTCTTTAGATCCAGAAGGTAGGCGCACAAATGCCTTATCTCCTATGACCATCCATTAATTAATTCGTTAGCCACAGTAAAAATAATAAAAAATAAAAAAATCAGGGAAAAAAATTAATACAAGTGAGTCAATAAAAGATCAGTCCATGCATGCCCATCTCATCTGAATTCTCATCATATATAATATAAGGAGCTATATATGGTTTTAATTAATTATAAACAATTTTTAAAAAATAAAAAAATAAATAAATAAATACAAATTAAGTTTGATATAATGTTTTTGATATAGAAATTTATATGATATGATGAAACGCATGCAGCATTTGCAACGTTGCATGTGTAAAGAGAGGAAATTAAAGAGAAGACCTTTTCGCTCATTGCCTGGCACTTGGAGGTGACATACGCCTCCGGATCGAACTGACTGCTCTTGAAAGCCTTCAGTCGGTCGCTGAGCGTGAGATCGGTCTCGAAATCCGCCGAATCGCCTTTGCTGGAGGAGAATGATGTTCGCGACAGCGACATGCCCGGCTGCACCTGATTGATCGATGATGCAAACACATTCACACACTCTCTCTCTCTCTTCAGGTTCGAAAGTTCCCACAAATTGAGAGAAACATGAATTCCCCAGGTAAGGTTGGTCCGATAATTGCAACGAGATTCGTAACGATATTAACGTGGAGATCGCTTTCTGCTTGGAAGTTTTCAACTGTTTTTTTGGATATTTTGAAAAGTGGAAAAAAAACATTTAATTTTTTTAAAAATATTTTCTGGGTCATGATTTTTAACTCTGTTTTTTTTTTTTTTTTTTTGATGAAATTTACAATGGCTCTGATGTATATTAGTTATTAGCATTGGGCTAAGGCATAAGACAAGGCATGACAATGGGCCAATTTCTTTTGACAAGGCCTGGATATTGTCCGATCCGAAATTTCATAACTTGATCCGACAGTTTGAGTATTTTGGGTCGAATCGGGTCGAGGTGGGCCGGGCAAGATCCAAACCCAACCTGATGACGTATCAGGCGGGGCAAATCAGATCGGGGCGAGTCGGATTAAAATTATCATGCCTACATATAAGACTGTCTGTATTATAATATTATTTGCGTTAATACGTGTTATTATATTTTCTAAACTTAATTCTACCATGTCAATTTCTTTGCTTGTTCTGGGGAAAATTTTCAACAATTTTAAATAAAAAAAAGGGGGAAACCAATAGATTATGGATAGAGCTATAAATGAATTAAACATTTGTGAACAAGCTCGCATTTAGTTTCATAAAAATCATTTATGTTAGTTCGTTAACAAGTAGTGTTATTCGTAAACAGCTCATAAATAAGTGTTCATAAACAGTTTATGAATATTGTTTATATTCGTAAAAATTATTTGTGAACAGAAAATTAATAAAATAATTTTGATATATTAATGTATTCTACTATGTGACCACGATGTGTGAAATTGCAAGAGAACGAAAGTTTATGGAAACTTAATAATGGTTGCTTATCTTCTTTTCCCTTTTTCTTTATTAAAGTAAATTCCTAATGATGCTTACACCTCATGTATGCCACATATAGTGAACTGACCACCTAACACAATAACACGTACAACACCACAGATCCACACAACTTTGAATTAAAAAAAAAAAAAAAAAAGTCGCCCACGGAAACTGTGGGCCGGCGGCAAATATGAGTTTGGACAACTTTGAGCAAATTTTTTAAACACAGATTAGTGTCTTCATTATTCATCCAAAATAATGCAGGTTGATATGGGTCTAATTTATTTTTGTCGAGTCTAGTTGATGAGCAGCTTGCACGAGAGGACCTCTTTTCTTTGCTGTTTTTATAATCCTAAGTTAACGATTTGATTGTTGATTTGTTATACTCCAGAAAGTAAATGTGCACTTAGACTAATGCTACGTACAGATACATTGTGGAGGTAATTTGCACATAGACATCTTCATTATCGTTGGATTGATATTATTATTTTTTAAAATTTTTTATTCATACCAATCTAACGGCAATGAGAGTGTTCCTATGCGAATTACCTATATAAGAGCATCTCCAACCCATCAGCTATAGCAAAATATTACTAAACTTGATCTCCAATGGCTTAGGTATATCATTAGCAATAGCAAAAACAAAAGCTAAATATAGCTTTTATTTTTGCTTTAGCTGACTTTGCCAGGTCAGCAAATATGATAAAATTACCCATGAGTACATTCGTCTCGTCTCGATCCCTCTTCCTCCCGTCTCCGTCTCCATCCCTCCCCCACGCCCGTCCCCGTCTCCATCCTTTTCGTGTCTGGCATCAACTTCCGACGAAGACAAAGATGATGACGGCGGTCGGTCCATGGAAGAGAAGAGAGAGACGGTGCTGACCGCTAGAGCACGAACCGCCGTCGAGGATGAGGGGTGCAGATCGATGTGTTGGGTGTAGATCTGCGCTCGCCGTTTGGTCCCCTCCTCTGTGTGCCCCCTATGCGCCGTTCCCCCCCCCCCCCCCTATGCTAGGGTTTTACACCTTAGATTTTAAGATTTTAAATAAAAATAAAAGGAAAAAGGATATTATGGAAAAAATAAAATTTAAGTAAAAATATAAATAGTATAGCATTGGAGTAACATTAGCTAAAGTAGTACTGTAACAAGCTAAAAGTAATTTTAGCTCATTTTATTTAGTTAGAATGATTGAAGAATGTACTTACAAATAGATTTATACGTGCACTTAGGCATTGATATTTCACATTAATAAATAATTTTAATATTAGAAATCAGATGCGTCATATTTTTATCCGCCGCAGAATAAATTTAAAATATTATTTACAATTTAAATGCTAACATATTAAAATCCAACTAAATCATCCTATCCAAAATTCTAATTAATTTCATACATACTTTTTTTTTTCATTTATTTCCTTCTTTTAATATGTTAGAAAATTGTTTCAATAAGAAAAAAAAAAGTGAAACAGCTTATATGATAAAGCAATTCCAAAATATGTGCAAGAAAATATTTGTATACGACGAACTTGAAATCACAACAAAAACCAGATAATGTGGGCTTGGTCTGAATGCTGCCAAGTCTATTGATTCCCAGCGTTACAGGCAGGCACTCCTGCTGCTGACGTACGTCAAGGAGTGCTGTGCTTTTTAAAGCCGGATCGGAGTTTTGTTCTCTCGCTCCTATGAAATCCAAAGCTAGCTAGCTACCATTCAAGCACAGACCAACTACCGTTCATATATACCTAATTAATGCAATAACTAAATATTGCAGTTCCGACTCCCACCTAACTCCCACCTCTCTCGACATTCAATATTAGTTATGCCTCTCCCACTCCTTCAATTAGGTTCGTCCTAGGCATTGTCTCTGGAGATACGTGAAGCATTGTTCCAGAATAGAAGGAGAGAGAGAGAGAGAGAGGGAGAGAGAGAGAGAGAGAGGTAAAAATATATGGAGAGTGGTGGGGTGAAGCTGCTTGGAGGGTGGGCGAGCCCGTTCGTGATGCGCGCCAGGATCGCACTCAACATAAAGTCAGTGAAGTACGAGTTCCTGCAGGAGACGCCGGGGTCCAAGAGCCAGCTCCTCCTCCAATCCAATCCGGTGTACAAGAAAGTGCCCGTCCTCATCCACAACGACCACCCCATCTGCGAGTCCATGGTCATCGTGCAGTACGTGGACGAAGCCTGGTCCGCCTCCCCCACCCCACCCATCCTCCCTTCCGATCCCCTCGACCGCGCCACCGCCCGCTTCTGGGTCGCCTACGTCGACGATCAGGTAATTAATTAATTAACAACTCACCAGTCACCACACACACTACTTCCACCGCCCCCATATATATGTGTATATATATATATATATAATATTGATTTAATTGCGCATGCAGTTGACGTCAGCGCTGAATGCCCTGCGCACCGCACAGGGCGAAGAGAAAGAGGCGGCTTTGGAGAAGGTTAGAGCGGTGCTGGGGACGCTGGAAGGTGGGTTCGTTGCCTGCAGCAAAGGGAAGGGGTTTTTCGGTGGGGTGAGGATGGGTCTGGCGGACATAGCGTTGGGGAGCTTCTTGGGGTGGTTCAGGGTGTTGGAGACACTCAACGGCGTGAAGCTAATCGACGATGGCACCACGCCGGGGCTGTCCGGGTGGGCGGAGAGGTTCTGCGCCGAGGGCTGCGTGAAGGAGGTGATGCCGGAGACGGAGAAGCTCCTGGAGTTCGCCAGGGTGCTCCAGGCCACCTTGAAAGCCAAGGAAGCCAGCAACAAGTCGTAGGCGTTGTGTACGTCCGTACGTACTGTGCTTGATGGTTAATTATATATCTGGGATGACTCTGGGAACGTTGTTTATTTATTCCGTGTTTTTGTTTCGGTGAATGTCTCCTGCGATTTGGTTTGTTTAATAAATGTCGCAACGGGATGTATTAATAATAAGTAGTATATGGTATCGGATTCAATTAATCTACCACGCTGATCTTAAGTCAATAAGGGAAACATTTTTTTTTCTTTTTCGTGAATTGATGTTTTGGGCGTTTTTTCGAGAATAATTGTTCTTTTTACATACATAACGTTGTTTAAAATGTTTTCAAAACAAAATTAAGTTATTATTATACTCATTTTAAAAAAACACTTAAGATTATTTTGTGTATGAAATTTAAAACCACGATAAGATTAATTTTTTTCTTTATCACAATCAACCCTTTTCTACCAATCTTTCCTCCCCCTCCCAGCCCCACCCCAACGACTCCAAAAAAAAAAAAAAAAAAAAAAAAAAAAACTATGGTCACGAGGAGAGTCAATATTTTAAAAACCAAAAATTAAAAATGTACCGGACATCATTTCGTGTGAAACCTTTTTTTCTTCCCTCCAAACAGGCAAACACGACGCCTACCGTGTCAGATTTATTTATTTATTTTTGATGCCTACCGTAGGCAAACACGATGCCTACCGTGTCAGATTTATTTATTTATTTCTGTTGCCTACCGTAGGCAAACCGGTGAATCAAATCCAATCAATTAAATCGAAAAAAAATAGTTTTAAAAATAAAATTAATTTATTTAATTTTTATTTTTGATTGTTCGGTAAAAAAACCGATCGAATATATTATTTTGCGGTGCTTACACGCTTATTAATTCTTGATTTAATAGTCTGATAGATTTAATGTTGTATTTTAATGTCTAATGTTTTTAAATTATTTTTTTTCTTGTGCCTTAGAAGCTAATTGGTAATAATATTTGAGATAAATATATTTTTTTAAAATTTATCATTAAAATTTAAAAATTAATTTAAACGGATGAATCGAATTAAAAATTAATGATTTCTAACTTTTATTAATTGATTTTTGTTTGAATTTTTTCAAAGGCGAATGTTTTTTGTTTGGAATCAATCCGCCATCTTCCGTGAGTTTTAACCAAAAAAGTAAAATATCGTTTGTAAATTTACTTTTTGCTATGGGTGATTAAGAATTTTTCGGAGCTTATTTATATCAACGGTCATAGAGAGAGAGAGAGAGAGAGAGAGAGAGAGAGAGAGAGAGAGAGAGAGAGAGAGAGAGAGAGAGAGAGAGACGCGCCGAAGAGAGAGAACGCTGCAATGATACTGCTGCTAGATTTGATAGGTTTGCAAGGGTTGAATGTGGACAATAAATGTAAGCAAAAAATTTTTGAATAGATTACTAGAAATGCAATTAGCCAAATGCAATTAAGTAAACTAAATAATATTTTATCTAATGAAACTTAATTAAATCTATTAGAAATGCTCTGAGTAAAGAGGCGGGTCATGATGAGTACTTACCTGTCCCAATTTTATTAGAATGGATTTCGTGTGGACATAAATAGGTTTAAAATGAATTTGTCTAAACCGTCATAGGTTTGTCTTATATGAGACGGGTTTGGATAGGGATACTCATCCCGAATTCAACCCATTACTATCTCTAGTGCAAATAATTTCTAAAATTAAATTTTACTTAAGTTATAATTAAATTTTATTAATTAATTATAAAATTAGATCATTCCTAATGTGGATTATATATTTCAACAAACTTAATTTTGATTGCGCCAAAATGATTGAAATTTTAATTGTGTGTAGAGATGTAGGGCCGGTGTTACACTTAAGTGAGGTTGTGTAGCTACACTGGCTGGCATGTCCCCATAAATAATAATAATAATAAATTTAGTTAAAAATTTTTTAAAAATGAGATTAACAGTTGTATGGTTAATAAATTTAGATTGTTACGTGTGTTGGTCGGATAGTATTGGATAATCTATTCTAAATTTTTAGTTAGCATCGGATAATCTCACTTTTAGCCGACAACCATTCCTCTATTCAAATAATTTGTGTTGGTCTTTTGGGATGGTTGACCCTAGCTCCTTTTTTTAGTTCCTTTCTTTTTTTAATTATAGGTGTTGCTTTTGCCTTATTTTTTCATAATTGGTTATTTATATTGTGTTATTCAATAATTTCAATTAAAATTTAGATTATTAGGATTTTAATGTAGAGAGCTAAAATACATAAATATATATAGTATTTAATGTTTATGGTATTTAATCTATTTGTCAAATAGCCTATCATTATATTTCTACATGTTGCCAGTTTGTCACGAGTAGCCTAATACAATGTTATATTTAATCATTATAATGAATGTCGAACACCTTAAAAAAAATCCTAGAGCCACCCTTGTAGAGATGGATAGTTGTGTGTATTTAGCTGTGTATGGCATGCCACTTTATGGGGATACCTTTCAATTTAGCTAGAACCTTCATTCCCAAAACACCCTTTGTTTGGGTGTATGGTTACCTCTTTTGAGGACCTAGCTAGTTGAGTGTGGAGAGTATAGTGCCTAAAGTGTGTTACGTTTGAACTAGAAGACTAGCTCGGTTGTGTTATAATATTATTTATTTTGAATTTATTATATATTGATGCACTAATATTCATTGATACCTTACGAGTTAAACAATCAGATTCTCTTTTATCACTTATTGGACTGAACTAACATATAAACTTGTTACGTTTTATAATATTATCCACTTTTAACTTACCAACCGTTTGCTTACATGGTTTTACAATACATTGTAATTGTAGGGCTTGTTTGGTTCTCTAATGGCATTGACTTTTTTCCAATGAAACAAATTATTCCAACAATACTTAAATGTATTGACTTGGGACCAAGAAATTGCTTGGTGGTTGACTACTTTTATACTCAAATGTATTGTGGTTTAATTAGCTCAAATTTTCATATAAAAAAGGTCTTCATTTGTGTAATTGGGTGCGACGGAGCTGCAAAGTGAGTGAGGTAGAAATAATTTATATGATTGTAATTTTTAACGTTTTTTTTTTTTGGGCGGGGGTGGATTATGTTGTTAAGTTAGCAGGTGAATTTGGGAATAATTTTCCAAAAGAATGTGTTACACAAATAACTAACATTCATCACGCGCCTATTTGGTATCATCACGGATAGCTTTTGTCCACGTACGACTCCACGGGGGTTAGCTTATGCCACCGGACACGATAGGCGGATAGCGTTTATCTACGGGGGTTCGCTTGTGCCACCGGACAGGCAAAGACCAACCATACTGCTCATATACCAAATTAATTAATGCAATAATAACGCAATTCCCATTCCCACCGTTCCTCTCTTCTCTTGGCATTCAATAATATATATATCTCCTTAATTTTGTTAGGCTCGTCCTACATTTGCCTAGCATTATATGTATATTGTTCCAGAGAGAGAGAGAGAGAGAGAGAGAGAGATGGAGACGACGAAGAATGGGGTGAAGCTGCTTGGAGGGTGGGCGAGCCCGTTCGTGATGCGCACGAGAATCGCACTCAACATGAAGTCAGTGAAGTACGAGTTCCTGGAGGAGACGCCCGGGTGCAAGAGCCCGCTCCTCCTCCAATCCAACCCGGTCTACAAGAAGATGCCCGTCCTCATCCACAACGGTCGCCCCATCTGCGAGTCCATCGTTATCGTCCAGTACGTGGACGAAGCCTGGTCCACCTCCCCCGCTGCACCCATCCTCCCTTCCGATCCCTTCGATCGCGCCACCGCCCGCTTCTGGGCCGCCTACGTCGACGATCAGGTTATTAATTAACTACCCATGGCCATATATATCAACCAACACTACTGCTCACCTTCTATATAGCTAGCTAGCTAGCTAGCTAGCTTATGGTATGACATATATATATAATATTTTTTTTCATATATATATATATATATATATATACATGATCGATCAATTCTTTCTTGCTTAATTTCTTATATTATATATACGCCCATGCATATTAATTATATTATATGCGCAGTGGACGTCGTCGGTGAATGCCCTGCTTGTAGCGCAGGACGGCGAAGCGAAAGAGGCGGCTGTGGAGAAGTTTAGGGAGGTGTTGGCGACGCTGGAAGGTGGGTTCGCTGCGTGCAGCAAAGGGAAGGGGTTTTTCGGAGGGGAGAGGATAGGTCTGGTGGACATAGCGCTGGGGAGCTTCTTGGGGTGGCTGAAGGTGTTGGAGACACTGAACAGCGTGAAGCTAATCGACGATGATACCACGCCGGGGCTGTCCGGGTGGGCGAAGAGGTTCTTCGCCGAGGCCTGCGTGAAGGAGGTGATGCCGGAGACGGAGAAGCTCTTGGAGTTCGCCAACGTAGTCCAGGCCATCCTGAAAGCCAAGGAAGCGGGCAACAAGTAGGCGTTGTGTGTACTTGGGGAAGACTCTAGCTGCAATAAATATAAACATTAATAGAAAAAGCGATGGTGCTAGCTGTAATATTTTAAATGAATCAAATAAATGATATATACATCATACACACACACATCTCATACCAAAGGTATTCTATATATCTTGCAATATTATTTTCAATCTCTTGAATGTAAGTTCAACATTTTTAAAAACGCATAGGAGAATTCCGCAAAGGCCTGAGAATTTCTATTAATTTCATTCTCGTATCTATCAAAACAACAACAACAACAACAACAACCCAAAATATCGTCCTCTGCCGCAAGATCTTCACGTCACTCCCAAGATTTCAATGCCGTTATATATCGGCGCCACTATATACCATGATGTCGTTGCCACTGTCACAAGATGTTCACGTTGCTCGCTGGATTTGTCTATCATTGGCGTAATAATCGTCTATTTGCATATTTCAAAACGGAAGTCGCTAACATCATTTTTACCTTTTCGCATCATCCCACTCGTGTCTCAAACCCTAGACGTGTTGGACGAGGACCAGCTTTTAGTAATTTATATTGTGTTTAATACGTAAATAAAAGAGAAATTATTGGAAAGTTATAAAGGAAAAAGTTAGAATGGTTCATAAATGTCACAACATATTTTAAAGATTACCCGAGCGTGATAAGTATCAAAATTACCCTTTCAAAAGCCGCTACCATTAAACTTGTCGATGTGTCTCACAACCCTAGCACGTGTTGGACGAGGACCAGGTTTTAGTAATTTAGTATAATGTGATTTAATAGGTTGACAAAAGGAGATCAAATTAAATAAATTTCAAAATTATCGGGAGAAATTAAACAGTTACATCCACCAGGTAAGAAATAGGATTTTGAATATTTCATTTCAAGGGTTTTCAAAACCTTGGTAGCTCGAAATTGATAACCGCGTTCAAAAAAACATATAATAGCTTCACTAGCATATGTTTATAAATTTTTTTGCGTCTGGACAAGAGATCATAATAACTCTTTGCTACTACCACGCCTGTCCGAACAAATATAATTTTTAAAAACATAAAATAAAACTGAATTGAAGTTCTGTTGAAATTCATGGAATGCTCAAGTAGAATAAACTTTCAAAATTATCTGAAAATCTCCATCACCTACTCCATTCCCACATCCACCATCCAATTAAGAAATACAATTTTAGTATTTCATTCAGCAAGGGATTTGCATCCTTGGTAGCTTGGATATTGGTAGCCTGGTATGCGTTAAGAAAAACACTAGTAGCTTCACTAGCATTTGTTTTATAAATTTTTTTGCCGGAACAAATTTGAGACACGATCGAATTAAGGTTGTCAAACACTCAACAACCCATAAAATTAATGCCAGTAATTAAGTAGCTCAGAACAGGGATTATTAAATGAAGTGACTTCAGCTGACAAAAATGTTGTAGCTAGGAATCGAGAGGAGTGGAGGGGTTGTGAAATCCAATAGACAATTAGTCATATTTGTGTAGTGGACATTTTTTAAAACTAATTTTTACTTTTATATTTAGCTAAATTTTAATATTAACAGTGAATTGAATATAAATTAACAAAATTAAAAGTTTGTGTTTGATATATTGATATTATTTTTGAAAGTAAGTTTGTTTTTAAAAATAATAATGTAATGAATCCAAAATTGTTTATAAGTGATAAATTTTTTTATGTTAATAATTATTTTAAAATGATTATATTTTTTTAAATAATCAAGCATATAAATATTATGATAAGATAATATTATTTTTAAAATAAAATTATTTTTAAAATAGTGAGTATAAAATTATTATTTATGAGTAATAAAATTTAATATTAAACTATAGTTTTTAAAAAGAATCGAAAAGCACGAGGCTTGCAATGGATATGGATCCGACCGACAGCGCAGGGACTCGGTCCGCTGACGTGGCATACATAACGGCAGAGGATCCTGATTCTTGGTTTTTCAGTGGGAGTTGGAGCGTGGGTGCGGTCGTGCCCGCAGGGTTCAAGGGAGGGAAACGGAAATGGCGGAAGTGAAGGTGGACAGATGGGGATATCAGATGAACACCTCCTCAGACGCCTGCGTTTCTGCCATCAATGCCTACTATCACCAGGTCTCTCTCTCCCTCTCTCTCTCTCTCTCTCGATCTCTCTACTATATGCCCTGACTTGTTTCTTCTTCTTCTTCTTCTTCTTCTTCTTCCATGGAAGTTGCTCAGCTTCGGGCGAAACAGGGCTGTGATCCTCGAAGCACCGACCCACGACCACTGCTGCGTGTTGGCCAACGTTCTAGCCGCGGACTTCCTCCACTCCAGCGACTCTTCGCAAGCTCAATTCCATCTCCAGACCGCCAAATCTCACCTCGTCAGTCTCTCTCTCTCTCTGAGATGAGAGAATTTCAAATCTTTTTTTGAAAAACCTAATTTGTTTTAGTTTTTTTTCAGATGGAAGCCACCTCGTACGAGAAAGCAGTCTTCGATGCGATCAGTTCTTTGATTGCACAAGACAGTGACGAGGACGTGGCCTTGGGGTTACACTTCAAGGTGAGGTTGTAAATTCCGCGATCTTGTGTTTGTTTCCGTGTGCTCTACTGTCGAGAGCCATTTTCCTGAACCACAATAGTGTTCTCTCAAGTCTTATGACTAATGCGAGAGTTGTTTTGGCTTTTTCTCGCGCAGTACATTTATTTACACCATGTTGTTTGTGTCCTAGAGATTCAGAAAAAAAAAAAAAAACCAATTTCAATTTGTTAACTCTACGTCAATGGTGGGATTTTTTTTATTTTTTTGCCACCCTCTTGTTTTTAGCTGAAATTTTCTTAAATGCTTCAATGTGAGTTTGTTTATACTTTTTTTTTTTTGATAAGTTAAATACTTGAGCTTTAAAAGTTTGTTTATACTGTTCCCATATCGTTTTATGGTTCGACTTAATGCTTATTGCACACTCGATTGATGCAGTCCTTAAATAGAAAAATAATTTACAGTGGAATGGTACATAACTCCTTTGACCTCTATTTTCCATAACTGATAACATTGAAACAGTTGTTTTTGTTGCTTTCTCGTTGCAGCTGTTAACTGATTTCCCGAGAGATCTAGTATCGCTGAAGAGGGCTCAACTGCTATGCTTTTACATGGGTCGTCCTGATTTATCTTTGAAATTTGTTGAACAGGTTCTCTTATGACTAACAGATGTGTGTTTTTTATTCAAAACCAAACAGCGCACCAAACAGTGGGCATTATCAACTCATGACTAATAAGCTGTGGACTTCTTGCAAATTATACAGACATCATATAGATGCTGCTGGAATTAAGGCCTTTCTGTGGCAATCAAAAGCAACTTCAATTTTGTATTGAAAAATAGCATAAAAAAATTTTGGTGTACATCTTAAGTGTGCAATGAGAATATTTGATTGTTTCTCCTGATAATCTCTTCTATTCATGAATTCAACAGGTTCTGCCTGAAAATAAACAAGAGAGCTACATATATGGCATGCTTGCTTTCCCTTTATTAGAGCTTGGACAAATGGCTGATGCTAAAGCTGCTGCAACAAAGGGAGTTGAAATCAACAAGCAAGACTGTTGGTCTCAACATTGTGTGAGTTAATCTAATTTGCCCTGCTCACAAAATAAATCTTCACTGTAATTTTTGTATTTGAGCTTATTGTCACAGGGTTAAGGTTTTCATCCGTGCGACACTCGGTCACCCTGGTGGATGCTCCGAGTAAGCTATACCGATCGGGGCACACGTAAACTAGTTTTGACCTGCCTTGGGCTCATCAGGAGAACGGATTCAGTTGCCGACCAGTTTGTGTAGGGATGGCCAAGTCCTCTCTTCATCGTTAGGTCCAAGACTAGTGGCGTACTCTCCGTATTTAACCGGGTCGGTACGTTTAAATTCTGAAGGGGCTCCGTCGATCTTCCGCACGAACTGTCGTGGAGCCTATTCCATCCGCACCAGCTACGCTTTCCGCTCTACCCTTCCGCAAGTAGCGCGCACCTGCGCCACTTAGGAGACGCCCACCAGCACCTCACTATTCGGGGATTGACATTATTCTCTTGATCGGTTACATGCATTCCCATTTAAGATGCCCTCAATGTTATTAATTGCATTTATAATGACACTTCGTTAGATGCCTTGAGTTTAACAACCTTCGATGTGAAAAGAAAGAAAGGATTCCTTATTTTTTTTATATGCATGGGGGGAACGACAGTTGAAACAAGACTTGAACTCTGCCTGATTTTAGTGAAATGTGAAGCCCAGTCCAATATGGCAAGCCTTGGTCTGAGTTTTTGTTTACTACTAGAATCAAATGTTTGTTAGGAATGTGGAACGGAAGTTTATTTTGTTCATCCAAATGTCACTTCAACTCTTGTGATGATTTTTTGAATGAGTAGAAAAGATAAAATGGTTTTCTGTCGGGCCCCAATGATGATCTGTTTATATATCTTTGATTAGTAGTTGTTAGTGTCAATTCCTGCAAGGAATATCTTTACTTGACTATATACTTTAAAAATATATATTGCTTATTAAAAATTATTGTGTTTTGGTGATGCAGCTATGCCATGTTTTCCAGTATGAGTGTCGTTTCAAGGATGCAGTGGAGTTCATGAAAGGATGCTCACCATCATGGAGCCATTGTTCTTCTTTTATGTACACTACATTATTTATAATACTTTTTTTGTGTAAAAGCTTTTATTAATTTATATTTTGAAGTAACAACAAATAATGGGTAATTGTCTTCTTTTTTGTTTTTTTTTTTCAAAAAATAATAATAAATTCAGGTACACACACAACTGGTGGCATGTTGCCCTTTGTTACTTGGAAGGTCATTCTTCAATTGGAAAAGTCCTGGAGCTTTATGACCAATATATCTGGAAGGAGTTAGAAAAAAATGACGCAGTTGGTGCAGAGGTATATTATTTGGTATTCTCATGGATATTTGCAGTTAACCCATTAAAATATCTTAGGAGTTCCTTATTTTCAGGTTTACACAAATGCTTTAGGACTGTTAATGCGATTGTATCTGCGTGGTGAAGCAGATGCCTGCGAGGATCGCTTGAATGTCACAGTAGGTTCCCTTAGAAATCAAGTAAGTTTAAACACATAACTGCAAAAACAAGTTATAGCAATTTTAGTCATTTACTGTGACCTCTTTCCCTCCCCAAGACCTTTAGTGCCTTTATTTTTGAACGATGTTATGGTCAAACGTTGTCATGTTATTCATGTTTCTTGAATTTGTTTGCCAAATTTTAGAGATATGTATATGAAGGAAATGGAACATTGTCAGGGGTTAGCTTATATGCCTTCTTCGTGGAAAAGCTTGGAGTGATGTGTTTGGTTTTGTGATCTTATGACACTCTTTTTAATCCTTCTAGAATGTTTAAGAAACTTTCCCCTCTCTTTTTTATGAAGGAAATGGAACATTTTTCCACATATTCAATTTTTGTTACTTGTTTCAACTAAACACGTGTAACTGTTTTTCCCCATATTCTAAAATCTACCAGGAGAGCTGGTATAAAGAGTGGCTGCTTGACTTTTTGATAATATGGGCTTTAGCTAGTACTGGAGAATTCACCGCAGCTGAAGATCTAGTCAGGGGCTTGAAAATGAGGTTAGAATCATATCCAAATTTCCCGCTTTATTGTTTTCCCATTCTTAATAATGTTTTTGTTTTCTGTAGAATTTCTTATATGAACCAAAAGAAGCAGCAATTGATGCAGAGGGCAATTGTGGTTTGTTTCCTTTCTATTTACTTGATAGAATTATTTGATCATCTCATTGTTTTTCATAGCATTTTAATAGCCCTTCCCATTGATTTACCTCATGCCCTTTTATATATGCCAGACTAAGAAATGCAGATTCTTTAGTTTGCTTTGCTTAAACTGTTTTGCCCGAAATATCATTTTAATTCTCTGCAATTATTTTTAAATTTACAGGATTTGTTTACATAAATTACTTAGAAGGCATTAAAAGATTACATATTCTTTCTTCACTTAATGCATTTTTTATTAAAAAATTTTATTTGATTTTTCTCCAAAAAGTTTTATACATAAAATTGCAAAAGTGATTTCTCTCCAATGCATGTTAGTATTGACTCGTGCATGTGCATGTGTATGTGTTTGCAGCTTGCTGAAGCTCTCTATAAGTATTGTAGAGGTCACCATGTAGAAGCACTGGAATTGCTTGGTCCTGATTTTGATGCCAAGGACTATAAGGTGTTGTTGTTATCATGACTAATATCAGTAGAAAAACCAATCACTGACAATGATTGGTATGGGAAACGACCAGTAACTTTGAGGTATTAATTAAAGTGCTAATTTTATTTCTTAATGCTAGATGATTGGAGCATCTGACGAACAGCTTGACGTGTTTAATGAACTTTGGTACAATATACTGCTGAATACCGGACAAGCGGCAAAGGGTATGATGCTCTCTTATGAATTTGAATAAAACTGTATGTTCCCACCTCCTGCCCTGACCGTTCGGTTTAAACCACAGCAATCGACGTAATTAAAAAGCGGGTTGCCAAGAGAGAAGGGGTTCCATTTTTATGGCAGGTGCTGGTATGGTTTCTTCTTTTTCTAATAATTTTTTCCAGCCCTTTCCTTCAAATTTTACTACAGAAAGCATTCAGAAAGCGAAAGCGGGTTGGGAAAGAACATTTTAGCAGAAAATTTAATGTACGAAGAATTCATTATCAAATGAAAGAAATAAATGAGCTTTTGGTGCCTCTTAATTTTCTATTAAAACCTGCAAGCCCAACAGGATTATTAAATGGTGCCAGGAAAAAAAAAAAAAAACCTCTGCAAAAATCTTCCCCACTTTTTCCCGAGTTCTGAAGACAGCTTTCTTGAGTATAGCCTTCCAAAAAATTGCATGGATCTATAATTAGCACAGCTCTTATTTTATTTGACTATAAATTCTCAACTTTTGCAGAGATTGAAACATTATTAGGATTAAATTGTCAGAAAGGCTAATATTCTAAAAAAGAGGTCATTCTTATATTTTTATTAATTTATATTTTGTTGGCAATTTTTTTGATATGATATGTTTTTAATACTCTTATCAATATGAATAATACATGACCGATGAGGTAGAATATCATAAAATACACCGATAACCTGGCGTTATAGATTCAAAATTTTTTGATGTGTAACAAGGTCCGTGTGGTTTCCTTTACGGACCAGCCTTAGAGCACACAGATTAGTTTTACCCTCTCTTGGGTTCATTAAGGGAACACAGTTTCGTACAAACTCCAATTGCCTGAAGTCTTTGGCTGCGCCACACTATACTATATATCGTAATAATCTGATACATATTAAAGTATTAAAGTCTAAAGGTCTTCTATTCTAAAATGGGAGGTATTTTTTTATTTGTTTGCCAATATTTTGTCGAAAGCATATTTGCAAAAGTGAAAGCTAAAATCATCATTCCAGCGCTTCGTCCGAGTTTCAGCCCACCGTTTTTGAACTATGGAAAACAATAATATCCTACAAAATTCCTAGGGGCCTGTACAAATTTACTTTCTAGTGTCATAACTACACTAGCAACATCTTCAAAATCTTTAACACATTTCTTTTCTAATTCTGATATATATATATATATATATGTTCTTGTCATTCTTAATCCATGATTGAACGTTTCTTTGGATGATTGTACAGGAGAGATGTTATTCCATGATGGGCAGCGAGGAGGAAGCAAAAATAGCAGGCGCAAAAGCCAGGTCTTTGGTGGCTGCATACTACACATAACTGGCACGTGCGTGTCCGCGTACATATTTAGCCATTGTATCAACCAGTCTTCCCCATGGGAGGTCTTAGCTTTTCTCCCGCATGAGTGGCCGGATGATTGTATGGACTTTATGTTATTGAATAACTACGTACTTTCAGCAACAGTGTTACTGTGTTAGCACTCAGCAGTGTGTGCAAAATAGTTGCTTCAATAGGGAATTTGCATGGCAGCCGTTCATTTTGTATGGCTGGATCCCCATATTGGCTTTAATTTAATACAGTCCGTAGACAGACGAAAAAAATATTACCATTACGTTTAAACCCACCATGTTGAGCTGAATGAAACAAGGAGTTTCAATTACAACTTGGCTGTGGGGGATATGTAATCATCATTGTATGTTTTATAGTTGTTCAAAAATGGGTTTTATAATAGTACCCTCCTTCCTACTGTACCGTCCATGTCCAACATATTTTGAAAAGGAGGTATAAATATAATCATTGTTGAGCAGGGCATGATTAAATTCAAACCCCCAACAATTCAAATGATATGGGAGTGGATTAAATCCATGATCATGAGATTTTTAAAATGTAATTATTTTAAAAAAATTATAAATTTAAATAAATTGTTATTACTTATAATACTTTAAAATTTATCCCCCTCACAAAGGCACATGTCCTCCCCCACCCACACTGCCACACAGGTGACAGGGCTTCAATTCTTCTAGTTTTACCATAAATTAAATATAAAATAAACGCAGGGAATCCAAAATTTAGATTTTAGATTTTTTTTATAACGTACAATCATATATTGACAAAAATAGGGTTCTACCAAAACAAAGAAAATTACATTAACAAAAAAAAAAAAAGTGGGGGCTGTCCCCAAAATATATTAAAAAACAAAAATAGCAAAAACAGGGTTATATAATATTGTGATGATAACAAAAAGCAGACAAACCCAAATATGGGCCAGTTTGGCGCGGCCGGCGGAACAACGTCACCGGCCTGATTCCCCCACGTGGGCCCACCACCCTTCACACAATGCGGCTTCGAATTCGTCTGAGCTCCGCTACCACCTCCCTGGCGTCCGGGCGGTCGTCCTTCTCCGCGGCCACGCACCGGAACGCCAGCTCCGCTACCGCCCCAACCCCCCCGCCGCCGCAATCCAAGGCCTCGCTGTCTTCCGCCAGCACCGGATCCACCACCTGCCGGAGCTGCCCCATCTGGATCCTCGGCACAACCAGATCCGCCAGAGCCATCTCCCTCCGCCCGCGCGTCTGGTCCACCGCCTTCTTCCCCGACACCAGCTCCAGCAACACCACCCCGAAGCTGTAC
The DNA here is from genome assembly GCA_023512835.1 of Taxillus chinensis. NCBI lineage: Eukaryota > Viridiplantae > Streptophyta > Magnoliopsida > Santalales > Loranthaceae > Taxillus > Taxillus chinensis. The sequence goes on from CM042091.1 coordinate 10,007,617, forward strand.
ACGTCGCTCTTCTCCGTCAACCGGAACGACCGGTGGTAATCCGGGTCCAAGTACCCCGGCGTCCCCTGCGGGCCGGTCCACACGAACTGGCACGACGTCGTAGACGGCGCCCCCGAAGGAGCCGTTTCCACCAGAAGCCTGGAGAGCCCGAAGTCCCCAACCTTGATCTTCATGTCCTTCTCCACGAAGATGTTGGATGACGTGATGTCTCTGTGGACCACCGCGGGCGCCACCGAGAAGTGGAGGTACTCCATGGCCATGGCGGTCTGCAGTGCAATGCTGACCCTCAACCGCCACGCCAGCGACCCCTTCCAGGGACCGTGGAGGTGGTCCGCGAGAGTCCCGTTGGGGACATAGTCGTAGACCAAGAGAAGCCCCCTGGGGTCGCTACAGTACCCGTGAAGCTTCACCAGGTTGGGATGGTGAATGGAGGAGAGTATCAAAATTTCGTTGCAGAACGACTTGGCGGAGAAGGCTCGGCCGTAGCATTGCCGGTGGAGGTGTTTCACGGCGACGAACCGCCCGTCCGCCAGCTGCCCCAGGAAGACGGACCCGAACCCGCCGTCCCCGATCTTGCGCTTCGGGTCGAACCGGTTGGTGGAGGACTCGAGTGCGTCGTAGGTGAACACCGGCGGGAGGAGGCTCGCCGAGCGCTGGCGGTGGAGGAACAGGACCGCAGGGTCCTCTTCCGGGGCCAGCGACAGCGGCCGACTGGACCACTGGACCAGCAAGACCAACAGGGCGACCAAGGCGACGCACGCCACCGCGAAAACGGAGCCCAAGACGGCCCGACGGTAATGGTGGATCCACGTCGGAGAGAAGCGGGAGTCGGGCAGGAAACAGAGGAATGGCTTACCCGGATCCGAGGAATTGAAGCCGCAGACGCCGTTCTTGGACTCGCAGGCTCTGCAGTCCACGAAATAAGGATCCTGGTCGGTCCAATCGATCTGGATCCCTAATTTCAGTAGGTTGTCCAAGTAGTCCAACACATCAGCTTGGCAGCCTTGATGTTGTGATGAGCCGCTGGGAGTTGTGGGGTCAGATCCTTCTTCGCCACCACTACTACGTTGTCGTTCACCACATCCTTGAAGCAGCTGAATCGGGCTTTTGGAGAGCTTGCACTCCCATGGACAGTGGGTGCAGTTGGGGAGATTTGAATTAGAGAGCTGGCAGGAGCGGAGGAGGGAGAGGCGAGAGCAGGAGGCGGCGGAGATGCGGAAGGGCGAGCCGGAGAGGTCGATGGGTCGACCGGGGATGGAGGTGGAGTGAACGGAGGAGGAGCAGTTGTGGGGAGGGGGCAAAGGGGACAGGAGGAGGGAGGTGGTGTTGGGGTTGTAGCGGAGAACGGCGAAGGAGAGGTGGCCGATGGCGATGAGGGAGTGGGGGGTGGCGCAGCGCACTTGGAAGGAGGGGTGGCCGCAGCCGGGCGTCAGGCCGATGGGGAACCGCGAAGACGCCTCCGCGAACGGCGGACATGAGGACATCGACGGAGGCGAGCACGTGCGTGAAGCTGCCGGGAGGGAGGAGAATAATAGGAAGAACGAGTAGAAGGCGGCGGCGGAGGCGGAGGCAGGTGGAGGCGGCATGGGATGGCCGGTGGTGAGGCGTACCTGAATTGACTGCTGACTAGTGGGCAGTGGAAACGGGAGTAGTAAACAGCTTTGAAAAGAAGAGCCGTGGATTTGGAGATCTGAGGGGACACGTGACGTGATGTGATGGGATGGAGACAATTTTAAAATTAGGGTCTTCTTACACACTTGCCGGAAGAGTAAAGTGTAGACTGTAGAGTGAAAAATAATTTGCCTTACTTTTTTTTTTTTTTAAATCTTTTGCAAGGGAGTGTCCGAGAGTGGGGTTAATTAATAATAAAAAATTGAAGGAGGGTGGTGTGGGGGACTCTGGGAGACCGGAGGCACCTGTTGTAAATTATATGTATCATCCCTGAGTTAATTAGTGTACCCTTCAAAGTACAGAATTTGCAATAAATTTTGTCCATGGTTGACTCTCAATGTACTTGAGTTCATATAAGTGCATTATTGAAACAACATACTTGTTTACTTTGCTGATGCAATTCCTCATCTCTGAATCAAGGGCAGAACCAAAAGTGAGGGGGGCAAGAAGTTTGGCTTTTGAAAAAGGGGTTCAATGCTTGAAATTTAAAAAGCTTAGGGATAGGGATATACACATCAATTGGAAGTGTACCCTTCCATTTGAATAGGGATAGGGATATACACACTTATTTAAATGCTCAAGAGCACTAGTAGCAGATTTCCTATATAAGTCTGTTTTCTTAAATTTAAGAAAAAAAAGTTAAAAAGTTATAAAATCAATCTCATGTCCTATATTTAACTTTCTCAATATATTGAGAAATACTATTCATTCCCTATAATTATTAAATTATATTTAAAATTTTTCTCTCACCTCTCTCTTTCACGTTTCCTATAACATTAACTTTTATTTTATATTAAATTATAAAAAAATTATTATTAAATAAAATAAGTAATATAAAATATTATTTTAATAATATAGAGTTTGATTTAGGAAATCTGTTGTGATGTATATTTGTATAGGGAAGCAAAAAGTAGTTTAAAACTCTAAATTTAGGAAAACCAATAGGGTAACTGATGCTAGTGCTCTAGTGTACCCAGTAAAGGATAAATACATTTAAAAATAATTTTTTATCTTATGTAAAATTATAAAAACATTCTAAAAGAGTAAATTAAAAGCATGCATATCTGAATAATATTTGTCGCTTTGAAGTTGAACACATTGATAGGATTGGTGTTACGCCTATGTGCAGTTCACTCTTTTAAATAATAATAAAATAAAAAGTTTAGTTAAATATTTAAAATAAAATAAAATTGCTTAATTGGCCATTTGCACCTCTGTAATAAATAAACGCAAAAGCAACTATGCCATATTTGAATTGTTGTGTGGCCGACTAACATTGGACAATTTATTATGGATTTTTAGTTGGCGTTAGATAATCTCATGTATTTATTAACAATATTCATTCTTTTTTATGCTTTTTATAAGTCTTCTGATTAATACGATCAACATTGATAATGAAACTATCATGCAAATATTTTAAAAATATGAAAACATGTAGAAATTGATTGTACAAAATTATGATAATTTTGTTGTTTGTTACTTGTTGTTTATATGAATTATAAATTTGAACTTTTAACTTTTTTGTGTTATATATATATATATATATATATATATATATATATATTAAATCATAAAATTTAAATGCAAAAGTTGTCTACCCTGTGTATATTTCAGGATTGACACCGAAGATATGTTACATCAATGAGACATATAACTCAACTACTTTGTTGACAACAACTTTTAATATCACGAGACACCTCGTAAGATAACGGGAGGCTATAGTGTATGTCTATTCCTATATTACAATATTATTTGATTTAACCTTAATACTATATAACATGTTACTTAAAACATATAAAGTGAAATGTGCCACACTAATAGTTCTTAGATAAGTTTCATGTTTTAAACAAATGGTATATTTTAATGATCGATTTCATGGAAGAAGAAAAAAACATAACTTCCGTTTTGGATTTTTTTATGTGGTTTTTGTGTAAAAATGTCAATTAATATCACCCATTCACCCTTACTTTTTTTATTATTTGTAATACTTATTGTTGCTGTATTTTGGTTGCGATGGGAAGTTGATGTTTCATGGGGGCATACATAATGGCTTAGATTCATTCCGTGTTCTCACACCGTGAAAGACGCCAAGTTGGAAAACTGTCATAAATGCATGGCATATAAAGCTATGGTTCTTGTTTTTATTTTATTTTTTCATATTTATAACGGTACATTTATTGCGCAATTTGTTTATCCTCAACTCTGTACTGATTAATTATGCCTCTGGAACTCATAAAGTATCTTTCAATAATCCTGGAGGCGATGAAGAAAGAGATCGATGTTGGCAAAAGACATAAAACTTGGTTGGAAGAAGGCAACCAATATCATGTAATATCTTATGATTAGATGAGAAACCACACCCCATTTACAAGAGAGATTGCAATAATTAATCACTTGAACAGTCTGAGACTGTCAGTCTAACAGTTTGAAAAAAAAAAAAAACAGGTTTGAGAATGTTATTCAAAAGCTAGTGTGTCAGGTAAAAAGCTAGAGACAACGGTTCCTTTAAACACGCACAGGTCCGCTCACGTGTATCATGATATTATTCAAAAAGTTTTGAGCTCCAGCTCTCACAACTTTATCATGACATTTTTTTGAAACTGTTCTACCATATAAATCTCTTTCACCCTCCTTTTTTTCGGTGTAAGATAATATCTAAAATAAAGAGAGAGAAAAAAAGAGAACTATTTATATTTAATTACTAAAATAACCTTGTCACTTGAAATAATAAAAATAATAATAAGTAGTATATATAATAACCTGTGTCTAAAATGTTGTTGGTAGCTCAATGACCATCAATTTGTAGCAAGGTGAGATGATAATGAATTTCATTACCCATGATCAATGCATATTAATCGGTCAGCGCAGTGGTTAATAATTGTGTATTAGAAAAATTAAAATTAAATTTTTATCAGAATGTGATTCTGTGGAATGTATTTAGCATCTATACTAAACAAAGAGACTAAAATGAAGTTGTCAATCTGATTTCATTTCATTTTATTTATGCGGGTCAAATACTCTAATAGCTTAATCTTATAAAACATTTCCAAGTTGAAAGAAATATATATAGTTAATCAATATGCTCTTTGAACTCCTGCGGTCCTGCCGCATAACTAAAGTGGTAATGCAACGTTTTCAAACTAGGAAATACATCTCACCCAAAGTGTTACTTGTGGTCTTAAACACCAGGCAATATATGGATGTTATTTATAATCAAAACAAGGCATTAATGGATACCAACATTATCAAAGCAAATGCCGATAGAGCTTTTTTAGAAAAAAAAAAAAAAAAAGGTGATTTTTTTATCATATAGACAAAGTTACCAGACATCTTTATGGAAATGTAAGCTACTTTATTGAAGAGCACATCAGAACAACCTGCTACGCGGCAGGGGTTGGCGCATATAGCATATCCTACCACGAAACAAGCCGCAGAGGAAGACCTATCATACATAAAGCCCTAAGATGTCATCGGCAAGACTTGGTGAGGAACCTGCCAGGGACTAGCTCATAAGTCCTCATAGGGGCTAGCTCATGAGTTACAAGAGTATTGATTTATGTAGTTCTGTTTTTTCTCTATGTATTTTTATTTTGTTTTATTTAGTTGAAGAAATTTGGGAACACCGTGGCAATTCCCTCTCGCTTCTCCTTGCAAATCCTCGTAGGGACTAGCTCATGAATCGCAAAAACTCTAGAGGTGTTGTTCAATTTTTTGCGGGAGTTCCTCCTTTCTCACCCCCACCACCTTTCCCACCACTAACCCTTTTTTCATCAGTATAATTGTCGGCATTGCTGTCACTCCAAATTGTTGTGCCACATTCTGTTCATTCCATGAAATCAAATTATTGTGACATTTCTATACGAACTGAAAAAACATTGCCCAAATCAACATTAAAGATTAGTTTGGTTTGAGGAGAAGAATCATATCTTCTGCTTATTGAAGTTGCCTGCCCGATCTGTCATATCACACTTCAGCAGAAAACACGTGCATAAAAGAGGTATAATTTAAGAAAGGAGATCATACCATCAGCTCATCCACATCGATTTTGATGAACTCCACGGTGCTGTATTTGGAAGCAAGCTCCTGAAGAAACGGCTCCATGAGACGACATGGTGAGCACCATGCAGCAGTGAAGTCCAGCACCATCTTCACGTTGACAGTAGTATGAAAGTCAGGGGTGCTTTCTAGAGCATATATAATCATACAAAAATGAAGCCGAGAGAGAGGGTGGAAGGTTTGTGGTAGAATAAGGTTCAATACCAGTTTGTTAGATTCTTTATTGCCATTGAAGCGGGCTTGCCACTGCGCCGTGGAGTGGACTGCAATAAGAGATGCAGCCGCGGTTGTCTGCTGGGGCGAGCCATAGGCGTAATTGATGAAGTTGGAAAAGGTGGGTCTCGGCCTGATGAATGGCCCTCTGAAGTAGTAGTGAGATCGGATTGACATTGTGTAATCAAGAGACAAGCCGGAATCCTTCTGGGTAGTTGCTGTCGGCTTGTTCTGTGGTACGAAGGCTTCGCGTTTGGCTTGTTGCGAGTCCATGGAGAGGCCTTATTTATAGGATTGTTGCGTAGCGCGATTAATGTGAAATCAATACGATTCTTGTTCTTTGATGTGGCCCTTCTATGGCTGTGGACCACTAGAGCTCTTATAACACCCAAATTAATACTTCGTTTTTGCTTCGGTGAATGTATTCGGACGTGAACATACGTACACATTCCCATCACTATTCCATCCGTGCTTGATTTCCGACGGACTCTCATTCTACATCAATAGAAATCCAAATTTCAAAAATACACTGCAACCCACTTCTGCATTTGAGTATGCTAGTGAGAGTAGCTATTTATTATATTATTTTCTTAATCTTAAGTTTGCGAACAATTAAAGAAAAAATAAGTTTTTAAAAATTTAAGAAAATGTTATTTTAATACAAATAAAAACAAAATAAAGAATAATATTAAAATTAATGTTGAAAAGTAACTCTCACGGATGACATTCAAGTTTTCATTTATTTTATTAATTAGAATTTCCAATTAGTTATTAGAGTTTTCAATTGTCTATTAATTCTTAAATTATTATTATAACCTTAATGAGTTTATAAATAAACATATTGTAATAACATGTAATTATAATATAATTTCCTTTAAGTTGAATCAAAACTAAAGTTTGCCACTTTTAAAAAAATGTTTTTTAGAGTTTCAATCATTATTATTGTTATCCTATTTTTTTCTTACACTTGCTACCTCAGTTGGTATTAAAACAAGATATTTTATGTAGAGATGTCAATTAATCAAAGCATTAATGACATGTTTGGTACGTGGGAAAGGAAAGAAAAAAGATCAAGGAGTAAGATTCCCGTGATAATATTATATTCCCATATAGGGAAAATTTGATTCCTCTCACCCTCTTGTTTATAAAGGTTCTCTTGCATAAGAGAATCTTTTTATTTTGTTTTCCCTTATCTGTTTTGTTGGCACATGCCACCTCCCCCACCCATCTCTCCCCCTATCGTCACCCCTCACAACTCCCCCCCCCCCCCCCCCCCTTAAGATCTCTCTTTTCCTCTTCCTCAGAGTCTACATCTGGCTCATGAAAATACAGCTAAGTTCATGAGGTTGGGAAAAAGGAATGATTTGTGGGAGAGTAAAGGCTAGTATGTGGCTTGTTATGTGGATGGGTTGAAGTTACATATCTAAGACAAAATAGGAGTCAATGTTTTAAGAAGTTTAAATGAGTCCAGTAATATGACTTTTAGGGACGAGTTAATGTTATAAAACAAAATACCTTATTTACATGGGGTAAAAAGAGGATTGTAGGATAAAGGAAAGATAACCATGCCATTCTAGGGGGTTCAAAAGCATGTTAATCCATATGTCATGCAAATTTTGGCAAATGTTTTTGGTTTGGTTAGCCTGGGCATTAATCTAATTGATGTACGAATAGGATGCCCGTCAATGCTTGATGATGAGTTAAGGAAGAGGTATGTTATGTACCTAATGAAGAGATCGATCCTGATGAGGAAGGAGGTAATGGGTTGGAGCCAGCATATGTGGTTAGGCATAAACCAAGTGTAGCACAGGTGTTTTCCAAGATTGATTTGTGTAGTGGATATCATCATATCCAAATTAAACTAGGGGATGAATAAAAAACAACATTCAAGACCAAGGAGGAGTTACTTAAGTGGTTGGTAAAGTCGTTTGGTATTAGCAATTCACTCAGTACTTTTATGAGTGTGATAAATCTGATACTTAAATTATTTAATGGCCATTTGTAGTCATATACTTTGATGATATCCTAATATTTAGTATGTTAGAGACTAAGCATGTTGAACACATGTGGCATATTATGCCTGTGTTGACGAAGAATAAATTATTTTAATTTAAAGAAATGCATTTTCATAACTCAACACTTGTTATTATTGGGATATGTGGTTAGGAGTGAAGGTATCATGATAGATGATTCCAAGGTGGAGGAAATAAGGGAGTGGCCTACTTTCAAGGTTACTTTTGAGTTGAAGAACTTTCTTCGACTAGTTAATTTAGCAAAAAATAATAATTAAATAGGCACTTTAGTATAATTGTTACACCATTAATTGAGTGTCTTAATTAATAAACGAAAATTCTATTGGGAAAAAGATGTTAAATATAGCTATAGTGGGGTAGGCGTAGGTGCAGTCTTATCCCTATAGAAGATACTAGTGGCATTTTACAATGAGAAGTCGTGTGAAGCTATGAGGTCTTAGTCATTGTAAAAACAGTAGTAACAGATTCTCTGTAGAAGTATGTTTCCCTTTATTTAGCAAAAAAATTTAAAAAGTCATAAAAACATTCTCACAACAGAAGTTTTATATTTAACTTTGTTCATGGTATTTGTATAGTATTTCACAATGTATTAAAAAATATTGTTCCCTCTATATGATTATTAATTTTTATAACTTTTTATTTTTATTTCATATTAAATTATAAATTTATTTTTAAATAAAAAATAATATATAATATTATTTTAATGATATAAGAGTGATTAAGGAAATCTATTGTGGTGTTTATTTGTATAAAAAAGCAAAAAGTAGTTTAAATCTTTAAATTTAGAAAAAATGGATAGCTATTTTATGTTAAAGCGTTAGTAACAGATTTTTTATATAAGTCTGTTTCTCTGCAACAGATACTCTATATTTAGCTTTCTTCATAGGGTTTGTACAGTATTTTCCAATATATTAAAAAAATACTATTCACTCCTTATAAATATTAAATTATATATAAAAATTTTCTCTTGCCTCTCTCATTCGCATTTCTTATAATATTCACTTTTATTTCATATTAAATTATAAAAAATTATTATTAAATAAAAAAATAGTATAAAATATTGTTTCAATGATATAGATAGTAATTTAGGAAATTTATTATAGTATATATTTGTATAATAAAGCAAAAAATAATTTAAATATGTTAAATTAGAAAAGAGAGTTGAAAAACTGTTGTTAATGCTCTTAGTGATCTAAGTAAGTAAAAAGTAATTTAAATCTTTAAATTTAAAAAAAAAATTATCAAAAAACTGCTTCATGTGCTACTACATCATTCACACTAGGTTCTATATAAACATATTTTCCTTAATTTAGGGAAAAAATAGGGTTTTGATAAAAATGGTCCTCCATTAGCTTCCATAAAATAAAATTTGGAGATAAAGAATAAATAATGAATCCCTATATTTAAAAAAATACTATTTATTTTCTAAAAGTTTTTTTATAATTTTTTATATTATTTTTGACACATGTGATGAATTTTTAATTAATTATAATAAATTTAAAAATAAAGAAAAAAATATAAAAATATAAAAAATATTATTTCACTAGAATAAATGAAATTATAGGGAAGAGGATGTAAAGATTTTTTGAAAATTAGTAAATTTTAGGATAATATTTTAAGAAAATGTTATTACCTCAAGTAGCGTGGAATCAACATAGGCAAACAAATTTGTAGGGTTGAATGTCGTCAAGTCTATGTCAATTATAATTTTAATATTTACAGAATTGTTTGGTACAAGTTTTAATTTTTATATTTCGTTTTTTGAATTCTATTAAAGTTGTGTTAAATTGTAATTTTAAAATAATATGTATTTGATAGGAAGGAAATATATTTTATAAATCTAAGTTCAAAAATAATTTTTAAAAATAATATTTAATGGACTTAAATAATGAAATAGAAGAAAATTTTAAAATAAAAATTTATTTATCCGATAAAATTAAATTTAAATTTAAAAATAAAAAAGTATGAAAAACAGTTTTTAAAAATAAATATAACATTTATTATTTTAAAAAATAATTTTTAAATATATATTATTATTAAATTTAAATTGATTTTTTAAAAGAAATCCTAGAAACGACCTGCACCAAACATATATACCGTATCTTTGTCGTTTCCATTAGTTGTCACTTCTATTTATACTCCATACACATGTTTGACTAACCTAGTTGTATAAATTAAAAAATCTGATTAAATATTTTAGATGGCTTCCAAGTAATGATGCTATTCTCTCAGCAGAAATGAACTCGCTCCTTTTTATGTCCCAAGTAGTTGAGTGGAATGGGAATTTCTTCTGATGCCCCATGACGCCTACATTGCTACACAAGATAGCGGCGCCGTTCGTGTACTATCGAAACCAATTCAGACCTTGCTTGCATGGGTCAAACGTGCATGATGAATATGCCAAAGCACAAGTGTTTAATTAGTTTCGTGTTTATGTACATAAAAGCTTCTTTGTTATTGGTAATCCAAAAATTAAACTTCCTCATTCACCGTCTACAGCTGAAGAATATATGTTGCTGAACCATCACGTCCCCCGTTGTTATACTAGGATGCAGCCATTTGAATAAGCGCCGCCTCCCCTGCCACTACTGCTTCCACTACGGCCATTGGAATAACCTTTACAGCTTCCACCATGAACAGCTCTTTGATTTGGGGCATACTGCGGTTGTTGGGTTGGACACGATTGAATTGATGCGTCTCTTTGTTGGACCTCCCACGTCCCTCTCACTCTCCATATGCGTTTGGACGTACTTGTTCTAGTTGAGTTGGTACACGTACATCTCCGTAATTTTTCACCTTTTTGGTTTAACCTGCACCAGAAAAGGATTCGTATTTTCATTTTCATCTCTAATTTACACAGAAAAGGCACAGCTAACACAGCATGTCCTGGCATCAAACCAAGAAGTAACCAAAATGACATCGGCCAACTCCGATCCTCTTCAGGACTAGATGCATTATCTCTGAACTCCTGTCCCTTTAAGTGTGTCCTGTGTCTTCATCATCCTGGTGAACCTATAATTCAAAAAAATCAGTGGATACTTGGAAAATGATAATAATTTCTATGGAAGAAGAAAAATAAATACATAATTAAAAGAATAATGTTACATATGCCATTAAACTAATATAAAAATAATAAAAATAAATATTTATATAATATCTTTTCCTATAATGAATTGATATGCTGTCTTGTTACGATTATCCAATTCTCATGTTACATGTATCATTGCTCAAATAATAAATTTATGAGATAATTACCATCATGCCATCAATTATGATTTTACCATAGATAACGGTCATTTTACAATGATAACCGATTGTGTGGCTAAGTAGGCGACCGCTTAGCTTAGGGCGCTCTGTTTTCTGGCACCAGCGTGTAGCCTCCAGCTCGCATCGCATCCACGGATCCACCCTCCCGCTCCCCCTCCCAGCCTCCGGCAAGACCCGCACACACACACACTCCTGCCGGCGCTGCCGCAGGCCCGCACAGGCATAGCGCACGCTGCCCACGCAGGACGACCGACCATCACCGACGACCTCGCCTTTGGCCGAGGCCGCGTGAGACGGCGACGCTGACGCAGGACGAACGAGACCATCCGGCGACCGGTGACAACGACGGGCGACGATCCGGTCCGGCGACGGCGACCCGTGGCGCCTCAGTCGTCCTTACGCCGCCTGTCTGGTCTGACTGACGACTAGACCCTTCTGTCTTCCTTCACAATCACGTTCTGCTTCTGGCTTCTGGTTCACGGACCGAACAGCGGATATTTTGTTTCTTTTTTCTAGACTATAGTCTATAGTATTTAAATTGATAGATAGAAACAATTTAATTATAAATTAATTATTATCGATAGACTTATAGTTTGAATGTTTGATGAGGGATTAACATAATTTTTACATTTGAATTGAGTTGAATTAGGACATTTAAAATTATAGTAATAGTTTCAATAATTTTAATTTAGTGTTAGTATTATTTAAAATTATATATAGATATTTTTATTTTGATCATGTATTATTGAATGATGTTTAAATGTTGTAATTTTTGAGTGTATTAAATTATAATATGATAATTTTAATTTGATATTTTAGAAGTTATTATTAAATCATATCTAAAAAGTAATTTTTTCAATATGCAAAAAAAATATGAACATTTTATTCAAATTTAATCAGAATCTTTTCAAGTTTTAGGATTATTATAATTTTTAGATAGGTTATGAAAAATCAAGTTTTAATAACTAAAACTTTTTAAAAAATAGGAACAGTTTTTTTAAAACTCACCTTATATAAAACATTCAATTTCTAAAATCATACTTATAAATATATGAGTTCTATAATTAAAATATAGAGAAATAAATAACTCCAACTTTTCAAGTGGCCAAAAGAAACATAAGGCATTAAAAAACACACATTATATGGATAATAACAATCAAATCTCTACAACATGTCGATAATCCAAGCAAAATCAAAAAGACATTGATAAAAAATAATTTTTAAGTTAATAAATCTGAAAAGTAAAATTACGTTTCAATGCATTTATAACTTCAAATTACATTTATAATTAATGCATTTGTAATGGTCTAACCGTTAAAATTCTTAATGCATTTTGATTAATCTTTAGCTTTACAACAATAATTTTACCGGAATATAACAACCAAAAACACACACATAAAAAAAATCAAAGGAAGACAAAAATTTAGGAAATTTGATGATGAAAAATCATTTTGTCGTTAAAGTATCATCCTATTAATTGATATCATAAAGAAAAAAAAATTGAAGGTGGGCAGTGTTGACCACCTGGGGTTGCAGGGGGCGAATTTATCTTACTCGTAGGCCAGCCTGCTAGCTTGTGAGTTCAACCCAGCCACAAAATAACAATAATAAAATATTATGATTGCATAGTTAATTTTCGCTGCTAGATTGAAATTAAGTTTATTTAAAAAAAATTTTATATCAATGATTTTACTATGCGATTTGCATGAGGATTTTATTTAATTATTAATGATTAATATTATTGTATATATAAATATATATGAGGTGGCAAGGTCAATCATATATGATTCGAGTTTGAATGTGAGTTCAAATATTGGGGTTCAACTTAATAGATGAAATGAGGAAGTTAGGAATTATTAAGTGTTTCAATCTTAAAGATTGGGTTGATGCACCCAAGTTTGAAACACGAAGCTAAACTCCATCAGTTTTTAACTCCACGATTACTTATCGTTTGCATCTTAGACCATTAGTCTCTACTCTCTTTTTAACACATTAGAAATTTCAAATAACTCTTGATCCATATACCATCTTTAGGAAACACAATCATCTAGTTAAAGCGCATTTAGAGCATTTCCAACCCATTAGTTATAGCAAAAGTTATAGCAAAATATAACTAAAATGCTTCTCCAATAGTTTAGGTAAACCTTTAGCAAAAGCAAAACTAAAAGCCAAATATGATTTTTGCTTTTGCTTTAGTTGATCCTGTCACAGAGGAGTTCTACCCATATTGCGGTGAATTTATATATATATATATATTCCTTGTTGTATAAGGACACAGTTACGTGTAATGTTTTTTATTCTTTTGTTCCAAGATCTTTAATCCTAACACACAAATATCTCCTAAAGATGAAGTTTCAGCGAGAGAGAATTACAATGGTGACAAAATTTATGATTTTTTTTTGTTATTTGTTTCCAAGTGATCCTGTCAAAAAAATTTTATAAGCAAATATTTAAATATTATCTGTATGTTTTTTTTTTTTTCATTTATGAAACTAGGCAATGAACAAAGAATATTTTTTTAAAGTTAAGTGAGGATGCATTGATGATTTAAAAAACAATAACCAATTACTCGAACACTTAATAGGATTTCTAATTAGATTGTTTCTGAAAGAAAAATCAGTTGAACCAATTAGTTTTCGTGACCCAGACTATTTGGCTAAATTTTAAAGAATTGAACATTTTTTTAATTAATAAAATAATATTTAAATATTTTATAATATAATTTTAATTTAAAATTAATAACTCTTTTTAATCTTATGAATAGCTAATATAACTAATTATATAATTCATCTGTAATTCAGCAGTTGAAGCAATTATTAGATCACTCATACCTTAGCCGGTTCGGATAAATAGGTCAATGACTAAATAATAACGCACATTAAAGTTGATCGACCATCAACGCAGGGGCGGCGCTACATAAAAATAATAAAGATTATCAGTTTAAAGTGTGCAGCTGCCCCTGCCCTGCCCGTACCTTTAAATAATAATTAATTAAATATTAAAAAGAATTAAAATCATTAGTTATTTGATTTGTTAAATATTTTGAGGTTATTAAATTTTTGATTACTATTGAATAATTTCACCTCTGCTCTTTAATTATTTTTCTATTTAAACAATTTATATTATACTTCTGAAACTTTTGACTTTCTTTTAGTTTTTTTTAATTCTAATTGTTGCTTTTGTATTATTTTTTTATAATTGATTATTTAATATTATGTTATTAATAAATTTAATTAAAATTTTAATTATTAGTATTTTAATTTATAAAGTTTAAAAATACATAAATATCTAATATTTGATATTTTTAATATTTAATCTATTTGTCTAACTAATTATTATTATATTAATAACAATTTGCTACTTATAACTTAATATAATATTATATTCAATCTTTTATAATAAATATTGAATACCTACCATAAAATATCACAATCGCCCCCTGCATCAACGCATGTTAAATAATAACGCATGTTAATTTCTGTGACCACCATCGCATATAATTATGAAAAGTCGATTGACGATCAACGCATGTTGATTTCTGTGACCACCATCGCATAGATATGATTAAGAAGGAGACAGTTGGTAAGGTATGTATGCATTTGAATGTTTGATCCTGCAACACGTGTCTCACATCACATTAATGAAGATGCTTGGCCGCCAACATGGACTTCCATTGTATGATATATAAAATATATCGTCGTGTCTGTAGTCTGCACCATGGACACGTCTCTACGACTTTTTCGATGAAATATAAATGTTTTTTGGAATTGATAATTAATCACTGTCATGAAAATACCCGATATCATATATGATTTAGGGAGACCACTTTTGTTGGTTTTACATATATGTTCACACTTTTTAACACCGAATTCTGGAAAACGAAACAATAAATAAATAAATTATACTGTTGTTATTTCGAGTATGAGTTGCCTTTTTCCCCTTTTTCATAAATTATTTACCTAACTTCAATAAATCATGCCGAACGCGAGTGCAAATTAGTATTTATAAATAAAAAATAATATATGCAATATCGTGATATTATTATGAAATTGTAGTCGAACATTAATTCATTAAATAAAATTTCTTTAATAATTTGATATATTTTCACGTCATCATGATTATTTACTCATTATACTATTTTGGTGATATATAGCATTATTTTTCATAAAAACATTACAACTGGTAACCATAATATATCGTTCCTGCATCCACTTTGGTTGGTACAATGTTTATAGCTTTTTTAGAGCATAATAGTGGATTAGCTAAAAGTTTTAATAGATTTATCTACATTGAGTGATTATTGACTACAAATTATCTTCAAAATCTGCATATTGGCTATAAATTTTGTTAAAATTTCAAACTTCGAGGAATTGACTAGTCAAATTTGACAAAATTTAATTAAATTTGACTAGCCGATGCCTTAATGTTTGAAATTTTAATAAAGTTCAAAATCAAAATATATATGTTGAATAAAATTTGTTATCAATATTACTCTATGTAGATAAATTTATTGAAACTTTTAGCTAGTCCACTAATGCTCTTAGGTATCTCTCTCTTTAAAAAAAAAAGAAGGTAACTCTCAAAAATGATAAGAATAACCATAAATAGGTGTGTAAAATAAACTTTTAGCCCATGTGCTTTGTGAGTTAACCTGTGAATTTTTGCTGGCCTGGCCAAGTAAAATGACATCCATTTAAATCACAGGCTTTTGCGTATTTTGCTCGCGGATTATGATTTGTGCAGGCTGAGAATGTACAAACTTGAGTCTAGCCTACGGGCAAGGCATACACGTAGTGTAATGTCGTCTACCCATTGCCAACCTTAACCTAATCCTAATCAGTTACTTGCTCCCATAGACTCACCACATCACTTCATTCCACTTCCGGTCTTTTATATTGCTTCACTCCACTTCCACACACTTCACACCAATGACTGCTGTGACCAACAAGTATCACCATAGCTGTCCAACTCTGCCGCCGCCGGCCTCATAGTCTCGGCGACAAGATACTAAGAGGTCCTCACCTTTTGGGCTGCTTACCTCACCACATCACTTCATTCCATACATGATCGACTATCCACACAATCTCAACCTCCCCCGAGTTGAGTCAGCAACAACAACTGCCCACACAAGACTTTTAAATCCAACAACTATCCACACAATCGGCTTTTAGATCCACCAGCTGTCCATCCTCCCTACTAGTCAACGATCACCCCTATCATGGGATTTTCATGAGAGGATGGATTGACATTACATCGCATGATCATTTACTTGCCACTTTCTCCCTTTATCTTTGTTCAAACCATGGCCTTGTTATTGATGATAATGTAAGCCACTTTTCTCAAAGAAAGGATTGTTATGTTATTAGTTTTAGCTGACCTTACATGTATTATACTTTCCATTGTTCTCATTAATCTCATTGTCCAATGTTCATGGCAAAACTTACATAGCACAATATAGATATTTTGTTTGTATGTATAATTAAAAACTTGTATGTACCCACAGTGACATACTATATATATGTGTATATATATAGTTGGACAATGATAGCCAATCTATTTTTTTTCCCATTGATGTACTCAATCAGTGCATTATGTTAGCTTCCACAATGCACATGTTTATTATTTTGCCGGCTTGCTTGGCCCGAGTATGAGTTAAACTGATTTAAAATTAGCCAATAAAAAGTGTGGGCCTAAAAGGATTAACTCATTTAAGCCCGCTTCACAACAAGTCAGGACAATTTGCTTTTAAACGGGCCAGAAAATTCTGGCCCAGCCCAGCCCGCTTGCGGGGGCAGGCTAGCCTACGGGCCAGCCTTTATTATAATAATAAATAATTATATTTATTATTATTATTCTTACTACATATATTAATTACACAAACAAATATAACAAGTGTCGTATAGCCTAATGGTTGGGTGTTGTTTGTCTTAATGAGGTCTTGGGTTCAAGTTGCACTCCTTGCATATTTTGCAAAGGATTTCTAGCATTTTAGGAGAGGTATGCTGGGGTGGGGTGAGCTTGAGGGATGGGCCTGTGTATGTTATGGCCCACGGGCCAGCCCATAACCGTACGGGCTAAGCCCGTTTAAACCGTGGCCCGCGGGCTGCAAACCGTTTAAGCCAGTGTTGAAATGGGCTCAAATTTAACAACATGGCCTGACTTGTTTTACGGGCCAACCCACACGACCCGCGAGGTGCTAGCCCGTCTAAGACCCCTATTTAGAATCGAGGCTTCAAGTATCATCAATTAAAAATTAGTATATTAAAATAATTAAAGTTATATTTTAATTTAATAATTTATTTTTTATTTCTATTTTAATTATTTATTATTTAAAATATTATTTTTAAATTATTTATTTGTTTGGTTGTTTATTAATTTTATTTTAAACAAAAATTCTGATAAAAAATATTATATTTTAATAAATATAGTAAATATTATTGAATTAAATTTAGATGTATGCTGTTAAATTCTAAATTCGTTAAAATAGAAAATTTGGGAAAACGTTTAAACCGATTCTTCAAATTTTAAAAAAACATATAAATTTTATTTATTATCATAAAAGATTGTTATGCTATTAGTTTTAGCTGACCCTGCTTGTATTATACTCTCTATTGTTCTCATTAATCTCATTGTCCAATGTTCATGGCAAAACTTACATAGCACAATACAGATATTTTGTTTGTGTCTATAATTAAAAACTTGTATGTACCCACGGTGACATACTCTCTCTCTCTCTCTCTATATATATATATATATATGTATATATATCGTTGGGCAATGATAGCCGATCTCCTTTTCTTTTCCCATTGATGTACTCAATCAGTGCATTATATTGGCTTCCTCAATGCACATGTCTATCATTTTGCGAGCTTGCTTGGCCAGTATATGGGTTGAACTGGTTTAAAATTAGTCGATAAAAAGTGTGGGCTTAAATGAATTGACTCATTTAAGCTCGCTTCACAACTAAGTCAGGACAATCCGTTTTATACCCTCTAACTATAAATGTTAAAATGGAGGCTTTAAGCATCATCAATTAAAAATTAATATATTAAAATAATTGAAGTTATTTTTAAATTTTAATAATTTTTTTCTTTCTATTTTAATTATTTATTGTTTAAAATATTATTTTAAAATTATTTGTTTGTTTTTCTGTTTATTATTTTATTTTAAAAAAAATTCTGATAAAAATATTATATTTTAATAAATGTAGTAAATATTATTGAATTAAATTTAGATGTATGCTGTTAATTTCGTTAAAATAGAAAATGTGGGAAAACGTTTAAACCGATTCTTCAAATTTTAAAAAAACATATAGTAAGAGTCGGTGCATGTTCTAAAGAAAATAAATAATGTCATAATTGAAGGGGGGAATGAAAGGCAGGAAGCACACTGAACAGATCTACATATCCGCCGCCCCATTATTACAATATCATAAAACTCGAAATTGAGGTGCCAGTGTTTGTGTCTCATCATCACTGTTTGACCGACGAGCTTAACTCGACATCAAACTCAGATTTCTCATCGACAAACCTCACACTCCCCTCCTTGTACCGATACCTCGTAGCGCACACCAAAAAATAACCAAAATTCAGGACCCCCAGCGCCGCCACGAGGTAGTAAAAGCAGTCTAACCTCCCTCGGTTGAGGTCATTGGTGAGCCAATCCGGGCGGCCGTTTTTCCCGGTGACGCCATGCACCACCGTGACGAGGACGCTGCTCAGGTAGTTGGCCCCCGCCACGGTGC
Source organism: Taxillus chinensis (assembly GCA_023512835.1). Taxonomy (NCBI): domain Eukaryota; kingdom Viridiplantae; phylum Streptophyta; class Magnoliopsida; order Santalales; family Loranthaceae; genus Taxillus; species Taxillus chinensis. The sequence goes on from CM042091.1 coordinate 10,026,601, forward strand.
AGAAGAACAGCGCGTTCCCGACGCTGGTCATGTGCTCCGGGAACTGCCGGTTGAAGAACTCGATCTGTCCGATGATGTTGAACGCCTCCGCCAGCCCCATCAGCACCAGCTGCGGCGCCAGCCACAGCACCGACATCGGGGCTGCGGCGGCGGCGGAGGAGGAGCGCCGCCAGCGCTCGACGATGCCGGCGACCGCCATGGAGAGGATGGAGATGCCCATCCCTATCCCCATGCGCTGGAGGAGGGTGATGCCGGACTCGAGGTGGGTGACGGTTCGGAGCCCCGGGACGACGACCCGGTCGTAGAAGGGGACCCACAGGCCGATGGCGAGCATGGAGATGACGGAGAGGGAGCCGGCGGGGATCTGGAAGTTTGGGCCCAGGTGGCGGTCCATTTTGAGGGCCTGAGAGACGGTGAAGGTGCCTTGTTGGGCCATGGCAGTGAAGCAGATGATGCCCGAGGCCCAAATTGGGACGATTCTTATGATGCATTTCAGTTCCTCGATGGTCTGGATGCTGCATAGCCGCCACGGGTTCGCCGGAGTCCCGTCCGGATTCAGGTCGCCGGCGATCACTATGGCCGCCTTGTTCAAAAATCTGGTGGACCAGAACCATATATAATCGGCTATTTAATTACCCGCCCCCAACAAATAACAATAACAATAGTAGTAGAAAAAGTTTATTATTTCACACAAATGCTGAATTGTTACTAATAAAAAACTTTAAAAAATTCAATTATAATAAAAATATTCCGGTGATTAAATAGTAATTTATCTGTTATATACTCACAATAAGAACAAGAAATGACAAGAAAATGTAGTCATGCTGTATGTTAGGACGAGAGAACATAAGAAAATGTAGTCTTTTCGTAGGAGTTCTGTAAGAAGAAGATGAAGAAATAACAAGGTATGGGAAAGGAGGTCAACGTCAGCAGAAATAAAAAAGGAGGTATGAGAGATAATTCAAAAAAGAAATAACAGCAACAAGAACAAAAAATTCAGGAAATTATTAAAATAATGATCTTTACTTTACTGTCAAAGCAACGTCATTTCAACTGTAAGCTAATCCTCGTACGCCGTTTTCCCTATTAATAATATGTGACAGGTAACAAATGTTGATGGGTACTTTGGTATTATATTATATTATATTGGCACATTTTTACTGTGAAAACCGACGAATAGAGCGTGGAAGGATACCATCAAATCAAGTGAGTGTTGATATAATTAATTAACTATATCTAATTATATATATGTGTGTGTTCAATTTCTCTTAATGTTTTTTTATACAAATATTTAAAACCACTAATTTTTGAACTATTCCTAGGGACTATTTACCACCCTAGCTTCCGTCTTAGGATGCTCTACTCTACGATAACGGATGGTATTATATTTGGACCACGTTGTTGGACCATGCAGTCAATTTGATCACTTACTATACTCACCATTGTGTGCGCAGGCAGAGTCAAAACTATGCATTGGAAGAAACATTCAGCTTGCTAATTCGGTGCATCGAACAAAAATATTTTACTATATCATTCAGCTTTCAGGTCACGTCATAAAACCCATCACAGAACTTGAATCATATATTCTAATGATTTTAAAACTATTTTATACATAGTTCAACACTTGGGTGGACTAAACCCACCACTGCCACTTGAGCCAACTGGGTGGAGGTGGAAACGTGTAGTAGCCCAGTGGTTTACGCACGCGGTATGGCCTCCAACGTACTTAAATTAATAGACGAATAATAATGCACGTTGTCGCGTACCCAATTTCTGTATAGGAAAATATCTCACGTACGCATGTTCTAGCCTTCTAGGCACTAGTGTTGATATTAGGATATTGTGCCTTTCGATAGGGATTTCTCTCTTGTTCTTCTTCTTTTTACTAGCTAGCGAGTCTTAAGTCTTACCACTATGTTCAGTATTTCTGAACTCTTCTTTAAAAAATCTGAACAGAATAGACAAAAAGATATTGGAAAACAATGTAAGGTTGACCAAAACTCCACACTAATCTCCAACCTAATAATTCATTGAAGAGTTGTGTCACCTAATGAGTATGAGGCTAGGAGGTTATGAATTGCACTCATCCCATCATAGGTAAGCAAATTTATTCTTATGGAAGGATTCAAAGATTGAACATTAAAACGATGAATTATGTTAGTTAAAATAAAACAATATCTGAATAAAAAAAATTTCTTGAGTTCTATGGGGACGTTAGGTGCCTTGTTGTAATAGTTAGTTTTGAATTCACTATTCGGAGAAGTTATTAACCAAATAAATGTATTGGCTTCCACTTGAGTCTCCTATATTAATTGTACTTTTTGTCTGTACATATATAATTACCATCTCTATTATTATTTTATATATATATATATATATATATATATATATTCGGAACGACGTGACATTTTCTAAAAAATTTGAATACGAGGTAGAAGTTTAGTCGGTGAAACGTCAACTGGTCTATTTTTCCATAATGACCTTTAAGATGTCCAATTGTTGATTTTGCTTGGAGCACAACGCAATGTTTATTTTCCACAAAATTTTTTCGCATGCAATATTGTGTATGTAATATGTGTGTGTGTGTATTATGGCGATAGGTGGTAGCTAGAGATCTAGAGAGACTCGTCACCTGTACTGTTGGGTTAGAGGGAGCTTGGTCATCACACTGGCCTTCAATGGTGGGTCGTAAAAAGCTCCATGTTCATCTGGAATGTCGAGGCGGCGCTTCCTGAACCAGGCGACGACTGCCTGAGCCAGGCCCGTAAACACGCTGCCCTCGGGCTTGACATGCACGTAAAGCCTGGAGCCGGAGAAGAAGAGAAGAATGGAGCCGCACATGCAGGCCGTGGGCAACCCAAAGCCTAAGACCCAGCTCACTGAATCTTGAATGTAGACCACGACGGTGAGGGCTACAATTAGGATGACTGTGAAGGTGGTGTAGTACCAGTTGTAGAAGCTGTTGATTCCACGCCGACCCTCGTCCGAGGTTGGGTCGAACTGGTCGACGCCGAAGGGGAGGCTGCAGGGCCTGATGCCGCCGGTGCCGATTGAAAGCAGGCCCAGCCCGGTTATCAGAAAGCCCATTTGAGACGAAGTGGGCCCACTGCATTGCTCCTTGTGGGAACATGGCGGAGGGTGAAGCTGAGGCAGCCACGCCGTTAGGGTCACGGTCACCATTCCCTGTCGAAAATTATTCAAGGAAAAATAAATAAAATTAGCACAAAAAAAATGGATTACCAAAAAAAAAAAAAAACTACTCAATTGCAGGGACTTATTTGAAAATTTTATTTTTATCTATTTTTGGGTTTTTCAACACTTCTTTTTAAGTTTTTATGAAAAACAGAAAAAACGAAGATCCATCCCGAAATTGATCCATTGAAACCTAAAATTGGTTGAATTTCAATAATTGAGTTTGGAAATTAAATATAGTTGCATTATTAAAGAGAAATGTTTTTGTAGTCATTATTTGTGTTGTTGCTGTATAATCAGATGATTTGACATGTATCATTGAATATAGTAAATTATATTAAAAGTTATCAATATGTTAGCCAACTATATAGAATATGGCCAATAGGAAAACTCATTATCAAATTGGTTTTGTATCGACCTTATACCCTTCATAATCAACTAAACCTCTTTATATAAAGATTAATTTTAATTCATAAGTACTCTCTTTAATCAATTGATGAATTATATATATAAGACCATTCACATCATCTCATTTAAAAATATAATTTTAAAAAAATTTAGAAAAATTTTAAAGTTTTAAATAAAAACTATAATACATAAAATTTGAAAATTAAAAATAAAATTGATATAGTGAATTTTTATATTTAGAGATCTATTATTTATCCTGTAAATTATACTTTTATCCCTATATCATGACATTTGATATTTTTTTCATCTTAATTATTTAAAATATATTATTTTATTATATAGAGATAGAAATAGAAAACATGATGTATGTAATTTTTAAAATATTTCTAAAATTTTACTATAAATCATCTAAAATAGGGATGAACAAAACGGAGCTTGTGTTTTTTTTTTAAACTTTTAAAATACTTTGATATATGGAATTACTCACGGATTTAAAAATACATCAGCTGGTCATTAAATGGAGAGTTCTGGATCAACAATTAGGGGAAAACATCAAAAGAAAAAACAAAGGTTACATATTAAATATAGGTGATCGGTGTAATAATTATAATAATTCAAGAAAATTAGCCTGACTACCTCAACTAGGCTTTGACTTCGGAGCTAAATTAAGAATCAAGCAAAGAAAACAAATTTCCCTTTAATACGACAAATTTGTAATGTGAATACACGGTTATTATCAACTCTGGAGACCGTGGAAATGGATGAATGATCAAAATCATCTAAAAAACAATTTTAAATTATATTTAAATATGAAATAAAAAAGGAAAATTATTACCTACACTCTAAAGACCTGGGAAATAGATGAACGATCATATATATATACGTATATATAATTTAAATAAACAGTTTAAATTATTGAAATAAGACGTCGTGAGTTTGAACCTTACATTACATAGGGTCTTTTGTAAAATAAAATATAAAAAGAAAAAAATGAAGGGTATATTGTAAAATAAATATATATATATATATATATATATATATATATATATTATTTTTTGAAAAAATGGTGAATGATATGATAGTTCATGAATCATGAATGGGCGAGTGGCACACAAGGAAGGAGGTCACGGAGATGTATCAGAGAACGTGAGGCCTCCGGGCAAACTTGATACACACCACGTGTGTGGGTAGGGAGATGTGAACAAGGGAGCTTTTAGCGACATGTCCGACGAAACTATATTAATAAATAATAATTAATGAGCATTTGCCGACTCGAGTAGTCAGTCGAGTGTGTGCAATAAATATATATATTTATGGTTAATAATTAAAAAAGGCAAGGCAGTAATAAATGAAATGAAAAGGGGTGGAGAAATAATTGATAAAGTGAATTACGAGTAAGGAGAAGAAGGAGCTGAAGGCAATGGTCCGGAAGCGACCGGCGTAGGAGTCGGAGATGTAGGCGCCGACCAGCGGAGCGAAGTTAGTGGCACCGGACCAGATGTTGAGCACGTTGTTGGCGCGCACCTGGTCCATGTGGAACTTGTTCAACAAGTACACCATGAAGTTCGCCAGCAACCCCACCGTCGCCAACCTCTCAAACGTCTCATTTCCTGTAATTAAATATTAATTACATGTGTGTGTATATATATATATATATTTGCATGATATTTATTATATATAAAAACATAATAAAAATACTAATTTTGATACTGAAAGAGACCTAAGATGTATGGCATGGACTTCCATCCCCCGCGCTTTCTGGTGATGATTTTTGTGTCGTCGCCGGCGTCGGAAGCTTTTGGAATGGTGGGAGTGTCGCAGCAGACTGGCCATGAAACTCTTATTGTTCGCTGCTGTTTGATATTTTCTTTTTCCCTATCCATTCTTTTTTTTTCTTCCTCCTTTTGTTTCTTTCTTTCTCTCTCTCTCTCTTTTTCTTCCTGAGAACAACTAGCTCTTCACCGTGTCATATGAAATCAGCAGTGAGGTTATTGAAGGCTGCACTTAGAGTAGCTGGCCTTGAGTCCATGAGTGATACTGAGCCCATCACCCTATATAGCCACACAAATGAAGAGGAGAGGGAAAAAGTAGAGAGGAGAGAGAGAGAGTGGAGCAATATCGCGTGGAATAAAGGGGTCCTGCGATGAGGACATTGCTGACATCAGTTATTATCTCGCCGTTAAACGGATCGAATTGGAAGTGATTATTACATTTTAAATCTAATGTTTTAAAATTTTATTCAATAAATTTATGTTATACGAATATCAAATAGCTTAATATTTTATATGAACAGATCTCAAATTAATAGAACGGTTTTTTTCTTGTGAGTAGCTGTAAGGTTCATAAATAAATTTACGATCCATTCAATAAAAAATTATTTATGTTTATTCGTTAGGAGATAATATCAATCTCGAACCGTTCGTAAACATTATTATTATATTCTTGAACGTTAACAAATAAGTGTTCGCAAATAATTTTAAATATCATTCATATTCGTAAAAACGATAAATTAACAAATTAAATAATATATATAAAGTAATTTTGTAAAATAAAAAATATATATTTTAAATTTATTTGTTTATTATTATTATTATTATAATATTTTCATTAACTACATATAATAATTATTTAAATATATTAAACAAAAATAATAACCTAATAATTAATTAATTATGACTTTTTGAATAAGTTTACGTTATAAATTCTTTTTTATAAATTTTTATGATTTTATAATTGTAATTTTAAACGTTTATGACACTTGTTGATTGAGTAATATTTACAAACAGTTTATGAAAATCATAATTTAAGACACTTGTTGATTGAATTTATCAATAAATAGTAATGAATGCTTGGTTGATTTGAAACCCTTCGTGGGGTATTGGAATTATTGTCTTAAGCTTTTCGTGTTTTCTTTTTCCATGCTTGGGAAAGTAAACCCACCACAACGTCAATTGATGATGGGTTATATGTGCCAGTGGTTTGGCACGCAGATGCGTGTGTGATATGTTGTACTAATATTGTACGTAATTGGGCTCTTGTTGGCCATGTTGGGCTTATTGTGGCTTTAATGCTAATATCACTTTTCATAATGGATTGCTGTGTCGTATTAGTTATAAGGCACAGGTGTGAATCTTATCGACTAGTCTAGCTAAAATACATAGCCCGCAGCAAGTGTCCTCAGTATTTGGTGCATAGGAGCACATGTACGTAAGTGAAGAAAAAAAAAAGAGTCTATTTGATGAAGTGAAAAAGAAGTAGAGTTTCTGAGTTAAAAGTTCTTAATAATTACCCTTTCTTTTATTATGATTTGATTGTGTGGTTAGATCTGCTTGATATTTGTTTACTTATTGTGTTATGGTTGTCGTCATCTATTTTTGCTCAAATTGAATGACCCTTTTAAAAAAAGCAACACGTTCTAAAAATTAATAAAAAAAAAATTATAGGTAGTCCTAATCAAATAGCTAGGCAAGGTTACACACACACAAGCTACTAAAATTAGAATATAATAAAATAGAATTAAATTCATTCATATATATTATTATGTTTGGTATCGAAAAGGGATGATAACGGTTCATTACCCCGAGAATCAAAATTCCTTAATTAAGGTAAAATTGATTCTGATCATATATGAGATTTTGAAATATTATCTTATCCAAAGTAATAAATTTTAAAATAAAATATCCTCACAATTTTTCATAGCCAACATAACCATCTTGTCCTATATAATGATTGTTTTTCCTTCCCCTTAACACACAAGTGCACTCAAAACTTATCATGAATTGCTATTTACATACACTTACTCGAGTTCTCCTAACAATCTTAATATTTTACTTAAATTCTATCTTTTTTTGTACTTACTAGGCGTTGATGTTCTAAAAAACATAAGAGTCAAAATTTTAAATTAATTATAAGTTATTTATTATTTATAATATAAGATATATATGATTGGTTAATCAAATTATATATATGCTCTGTATAAGGTTAGTTTTACCTCTTCATATATGTTATTTATATTGCCTCGTGTGTGTATGTATATATATAAATATAATATTTACAGTGTTAGTTTTTTTACTTCATATGTATTTATTATTATATGGTTGGCTGTTTCACCTAAAATATATTTATATATTTATTTTTAATTATGGTATTAAACTAAAAAAATGATAATATTTATGTAATATTTTAATTTGTAAGGTTTTAGGACACAACGAATGATAAGAGGATTATATAGGTTTTTTTAAAAAAATTTTATCTACTTTTTATTTTCATTTTATTTGTAAGAAAACTTTAGTCTCTCATAAATAATCAATTTTATCGATTGAGCTAGATAAAATTTTGTTAGTCAGGATTATCATTGATAACTTAATGTTCTTTACTTTTGTTACAATTCATTAAATTTTTATGATTTGCTTCATGCAATGAACTTTAATCTTGTTATGATCTATCTTAAGTTGGGATAAAATAAGGTGATGGGTGATTCCAAAAAAATGTCTAACGTGTTGGGTATAACATAATTAGAGAGTGTCAGTCTAGTTAATAATATGTTATGGTATGATATTTGAGCAGTTAATCTAAATCATTATATTATGATATGATGTCCAACCTAATTTAAAGCTCCATAAAATCTCTTTATATTATGATTATCTTTGTAATGTGATATTCCCCGTAATATGTTCGTTATAATTACCTTACCTTATTTACTTATTGGGCTATTTAAACTCATCATTTTTTTATAATCTAAGGTAATTAAATGAATGAAAATACTATGATAATAAGTAAATATACGCGTGGGTACAATAATTTTATTTGTCTTTCAAATTACACATTTTGAAATATTTGTTTTATATTTTTCAACCTACAGATATATTAATTTATGGGTACAATAATTTTATTTGTCTTTCAAATGTTGTTATTTTTTTATTAATGCGAGAAAAATGATGAATAATACACTTGAGATGATATGTTTGATAAGGGTGTTTTTGTTTTTATTTTTAAAATATAATAATTATTTTTGAGAAAAAATAAAATAAAATTTAAAATAATAATTTTTTTTTACTTTTTAAATGATAGAAAATAAAAATAAAAATTTGTTGTTTTCATTTTTATATTTTGTATTCTAAAAAACTGCTATCTTTCGGATAAAATAAAATTGCCGTTTCTGCCATAATACTCATCCTTCTAATCAAATAATTTATTTATCTTTTCTGGCTCATGGAGCTTTCCGGGGACTTTGTTCGTTCCTTGAAATTGGTGCCCCACCTTTCACTCTTCCTTCACCTTCTCAGTTTCGTGGCAGAGAGCAAGCATTCGATGCCTCGGGCTCCGAGTGTTCGACGAAATGCCTGAACGATGCTTACCTTCACCGCCGCCTCAAAATGCTTATTCTTATCCGCCCGCGACGCCGCTGTACTGAACTCCCCTCCCTTTCGTTCGTCTCTCCTCGCGGCCGATCCGGGAAGGGGGAGGAAAGCGAGGTCCGAAGCCCGCTTCGTTTGGGCGGCGGCGGTTAGGGTTTCTGGGGCTCCAGGGTTTTCGAATTCCATAGCAACTGCTGGTCAGGGGTGGTGTTGGAGGTGCAAGGCGTGGGAAGGCGAAGGGGATTGGGAGTTGGAGGCTGAGATTTTAGAGTTCATGAAGAAATCCGAGTATCCCCTGGCATTTCCTACCAAGCAACAGCTCGTCGATGCAGGGAGGATGGAGCTGGTGGAGGCTATCTCCAGGAAGAGAGATTGGCTTTCTTGGGGTTGGGATTCGAACGATGAAGGAGACGAGGGGGGCGTGGTTGGAGTTGAAGGGGTTTCGGATTCAGGATTGGAAATTTCTACGGCGAGTGGCGAGAGAGGTAATGGGGACTGGGAAATAGAGGCTTTGAATGACAGGGTTTCTTCGATGTCCAATGATTCATCTCAATTAGCCACCTCGTCTGGTAGTTTGCTGTGAGGCATCTGCTTCGATTATTATTATTTTGGATTGAGATGTTATTATGTTTTCATTACCTTTAACGTTTGCGATATATATATACTTTTATGCTTGTAAAGAGAATCTGAAGATGACATGGGCATCGAGGGGATATTAAGTCGATTGGAAAAGCAAAGAAACATTTCACTCGGTCTAAAAGAGAGAGAAAATGGTTCTCACGTTTCTAGTAATTGTGTGGAGAAAGGGGAGCCTAGAACACCATACAAGGGTAAGCTGGAATTTTCATAATTAGAAGACTATTGACAACCAACCGTTCATTGATTTTAATTATGTCCATTTTCTCCCATTCATTCGGACATGTCAACAATAATCTGTATTATAAAATATTGAAATATGGGATTCGTATTAGCACGAGTTACTGGTTATACTTTGCCTGGTACTAGGAGGTTTTTTTTCCTTATAAATGGAAATAGTTTATAAGCAAAAACACGATGACAACAAAATTTCCAAGCATGTTAATGTCATGTGTGGTTCACGAAATAGAATAAGGGTGGGATAGAATTTGTATTCCATAATAATAGCATAGGCAATGCAAAGCAAAACTTGTATTTGGTTTTTATCATTGAATAAGACATGAACGAGTATTACAAGTTCTATTATTTTGTTTGGTTGATGACTAATTGGTATAGAACAACAAAGTATTAAATAACCAATTTATGCATCTCAATCCAAAAAATATTTCAATGACATGGATGATAATTCTTTTGATTTTTTTGGTATTTTGTAATAGTACATTATTCTGCAAATTATGGAATAGCTAAAGCAACGGCTGGCTTTGGCATTAGATATGACTACATTGCAAGGAGTAGCAAATCTAAAGATATCACAATTCTTTACTTTATGTCAACCAGACAAGGGATTAGTTATTCCCCAGGGATAGAATTACTATTCCTCCCAACTAAATGTATTGTAAGTGTTTTAAGGATATGTTTATACTTTATAAACAAAATGAGCTCCCAAAACACCCTCAAGTTTTAACACTTGCATGGCAAGTTACTGCATCCAGAACTACACTGTGATTAGTCTTTGTACTTTTTTTGGAGATACAAAAGTATTCCTCTGAAATATGTATTTTCCAAGCCTAAAGTGTATTACTATATTTTTATTTTATGAAAAGACAGTTGCTGACCTCAAGAGAAGCAAGGAAGATGCATCGTTAATCCCAAACAGAGGAAAACACAATAATTCAGGATACAAGCTTGCTCAGAATAGATCTTTAATTGACTTGGTTGCTTCAATAAATGCAATTAAGCCAGATATGTGGAGAACTTGGAGCATTCAGCGTGCCAGATCTTCAGACACAGAATTTGAAGGTATTCCATTGAAGTTATCATATTGTTTTATAGGCTCAGCCTTTTGGGTTGTATGAACGCTTTTGTTCTTTTAATGTGCAGTTGGTGAAATATCTTTCAATAAGGAAAGGATGGGTGGGGCCATGGATTTTCAGAAAGACAAAGTACTCTCAATGACAAAGAGTGCTGGTGAAACCATAGATAGACTAAAAGAGTTGAGCTCTTCTAAAGAGATTAATTCCTGTCAGATACGGAATCACCTTCAGCAACTTGAGTCAGAGCTTTCCTCTGTCCTTCATTTGTTGAGATCTAAAGCTGAAGAAACTAATTCACAAAAGGTGTGCTACATAATTCGTGCTGTTACATTACTTATCTTCAGAATGTCTGATTCAGACTTTGGTATTCCTGTCATTATTCATGAACCACTTTTGCTTTTGGTTTGATTCAATTTACCACAATGTTTAAAATAATACTTGCATGTAGTGTGTTGATTTCATTTTTTGTGGAGATTAGCTTCTTAAAGTTTCTTTTTCACAGTGAGATAAAAAAACAACTTGATTCGATATGACATTATATATATTCTCTTGCACCATCAGATGCACCTTTTTGCCTTCCTATTAATCACCCCCAGTGTATATAAAATATTTCCTTGTAATGTGAAATCAATCTGCATGAATTTATATTTACTGAAATGGACAGCTTCTACTAATGGGATTGTTGCTGGTTGCCCTTGAATTTTATCCTTGGTTCAGTCATTTATCCATAAGCACATATTGATGAAGTGCCCAGCTTTATTTACTGAAAAAAGGGGCTCATTTCAATGATAGAGTGTCGTCTTCTTTGGGATGGGTTCTAAATTCTTATACTTAGTTCTTCCATTGATTTATCCCACAATAGTTAAATGCCCAAGAAGACTATAACATAAAGGAGTCCTGGAGGCTAGATACGAATCCTAGACACTTGCCTTATTGACGGCAGACATATTTTCTATAAAATAATTGTAAGAGTATGCCAGGGCCTAAAATTTGGCAGTTAAAGATTGATTCTATATGCTTCAATTGTATTAAAATTATATTATAATTAAAAATCAATAAAACATGATTGTTATCATTTTTAAATGTATATTACATGGTCACTAAAATTATCATAATCGTAGAAGATTAATTATACAATAAAGTGATGCATTTTTTTTTGTAATGAAAATTTAAAGTAATTATTTACTCCTTTTTTCTCGGAAGGAAATTGAATGGTTTCTCTTGAATAGTTTTATACAACTGTCTAGAAAAGTGACCTCACAAATTAATATATATTACTTTCTCTTTAGTTTTTCTTCTATTTTCTTGCTGTATGGCTCTTCTTCTTCTTTGTCTATGACTGCGAGGGAAACAACAAAAATTGCTGGAACTTCAAAGAAGTGTGGTTCTGGGTGCTCCAGCAGTGCAATCCTTTGAAGCCGCTTGACTTCTCAGGCAAAGAGCAATAGAAGAAAAGGGGAAAGAATCTTAGTAGTTCATCAATTTCCAATGCTTTTATTAGACTATTAGGCTACATTTGTTAATTCCATAGCTGGGTGGAGGGTAAACTGTTCCTTTGTACAATTTTACACCCATGCAAGTTTTTTTGAGTTCTGGTTAGAGACATTCTTTTTCTGACAAGGTGTTAAGACTCTAGATTTTTAAACAGATCTGTGATTTTTTTAAAAAACTTTGTTTCATGAAGATTTGGCTGACTCGGACTTTCCATAAGAGACTTGCAATTTGACCTCATGTTCAAATTTTATAATTCATGTATCTGATTCTGCTATAGGCTGATGAGTGCCCTCTGGAAAGTTTACATATGCTTTCAGATGCATGGGAATTCCAGGAAAATGAGGTCATGAATGCCCAGAACTGTTTACGTTCAGTACGAGCGAAGTTAGCAGTATTAGAAGGGAAGATGGCCTTAACAATAATGTGAGCACTCTTTTCTGTTCACTTAATCACCTGTGTTTCTGCATAGTAAAAGTAAAATAACATGTGCCTCCGAGCGTGCTTTTTTGTACACGTCACATTTCTACCTTATAGTGATGCACAAAAGATCGTGGAAGAGAAGCAAAAGAGGATTGAGGATGCGCGTAAAGCTTTACAATTTCTTCGTGATGCCTGTATTGTTTGGCCTAATTCTGCATCAGAGGTTCTCTTGGTGGGATCATACGATGGTTGGGCTACCCAGGTTTGAACTTATCTTCAATCATGAATTTGTTGAAAATATTGATTTTACCCTGAGAGCCTTAATCCCTAGTGAAAATCTTCAATCTTTACCAGCTACCAATCCCTCGAAAATATTGATTTTACCACTGGCTGAAATGTACTTAGTTAACCATGTAGTTTTCTTGAGGTGTCTCTTCCAACCTGTCATTATTGATTTTATCATTTACATTTTGTAGAATTTAAAATTATAATTTGTCGTATGCTAGCTATGAACCTATGAAATGGGAATGAATATATGTGTGTATGTGAGAGAGAGCATGGGGATCGGGGATTGCTCACTCTTTGGTGTGGTACTGAGATGATTTAATAAGAGAGTGATGACCTTCAATAATACGAAATTTGTTTCTTCCTATTGTGATTATGATTTTTTTGGTGCCCTGCACAGAGGAAAATGGAGAAATCAAATACAGGGGGTTTTTATATGAGTCTGAAGCTGTATCCTGGTAGATACGAGGTGGGTCATTACTGAAATCTCGTCTTGAATGAAAACCATATGTCTATGCATTTTTGAATGACGATTAACGTAGTATACTGTTTCCATAGATCAAATTCATTGTTGATGGCATCTGGACAATTGATCCCCTTCGTCCTACTGTTAACAACAATGGATTTGAGAACAATCTCCTTATCATCGCATGAAGGTGGGAAATTGGAAATTAACAGTCGCCATGCAGACACGGTCACTATGGCCTGTCTAAGGTTTGCTCATTGCATCAGCCTTCGTTTGGACGGAGGAGATAGCACGTTTCTTAGGATTGTTTAGCCTGGGGTTGGATTGGGCAGAGGAGATAACCCTGTTCTTAGGATTAATTAGCCTTTAGGAAATGCTGTATACGTAACTTTAGGTTCAATGGAACAAATATTTTTTTATTAGATCTATTTGTAGCCATGAAATAGCCATCCCATTGTTTCGCTAGCCGTTAAGCCATCCCGTGGAATCTCCATTTCATTGAATAACGACAAGTGGCATTTTCTTTACTTTCGCATTCAATCGCTACTTAGGCTTGGGCTCGAAGTCCGTGTATTGCTGCAGTACTATGCTGATTGAGCTTCTTGTAATCTTGCTACACAGGCTTGGGTTCCACTTTTCAAACACTATTGTAATTGTAATGTGAAATCTACTTTTTCTTTTCATTTCTTTTTTGGACATGGATGAATTTCATCGATTTTTTTAATATATATCGATTACTTTTTCGACATTAGATTTGATTATGATAATTGATGTGCTTGTATTCATTGTTTATGTCTAACCTAGCTGCAATTTGAATCCTAGTTTGACTGTAAATGCACATGAACATCCTAGGCTAGATTATATGTTACATGTATACATGTACATTGCATTCATCAAAACGGACGGTGTTTTACCTTTACGAAAAGCAAAACCGACACCTGACATCCTGTTATTAATTAGTGACTTGAATGAACATGGGTCACTTAGATGATATTTTTGCAGTGACTCATTGTTCTATGGGTCCGGTGGCTTGACCAAACTCTCACCTGGCTTGCGGGTGCAGTGTCCTCCCTTTATCATGGTCCTCTTCCATTTGCCATCAAATATTTCTTTTAATCAGCGAAATAATAAATAAAAATTACGGCAGATTTTAAAGTGGGGTTTTAAACAATCATTACGTTACTTTAATTCATTTGGTTATTAAACTTTTAAACAACTTATCTTGAAACTTTAACGAGAGCTTAGATTTGGTGATAGGCAGCTCACGTGGTGATTTAATTTATTTTAGATTTTTACTGATATTTATTTTATAAATTAACCGTTAGATTGAATATTCATATAATATAAAAAATTTGAAGATGATTTAATAGTTAATTTTTATGAAAATTTAATTAGAAAAAATATGGAAATAAATAAATAAATTTTAAAATATGAGAAATAGGTTCATTTTTTGCAATTAGATTTTAAAATTTGGTTTTCTCCTCCGAAAAAATATTCAAACTATGTAGAGGGATAACTCTTACAACTGTTATTTGACACTATAAATGGTGACTAGAAACCTCTTTAGAAGATTGTTTTTCGGCTTCTCTGCAAAGCTATCAACACGAAAGATCATGATGGGAATTGGAACCTTTAACTATGACACCGATGGCTATGAGGTGGACAAGGTTATAAAATTATTTCAAGTCCTATGGCTACAATTGTTACCTACATAGGTGTATTCATTTAATCGATTGATAAGGCCTCTCCATAACCAACTTTATAGCTAAATTTTGTCAAGTCCAATGATTTATTGCTATTTGATCATATCCATGGCTTTATGGTTGTGCAAGTAAATCAAAATTGAAGGTGAAAATTACATGCTAGATGGCTGTCCAAGGTTAGCTCCTCACTACATCAATTTGTAATAACGATTTTGGTAGTTGGCAAGCTATTGGTACTTATGTGCCAAAAGTTGTTGCTCATTTATTTGTTGACTTTGTTTATTGTCTTTGTTCATATTTCTTGTGACCCAATGCCTCGACAATATCCGACGTGGTTTGAGCAAGTCCTTCTAACTACATGCTTTTTATAGTTTTGATTCATATGTCTTCTAAGAAATCATAGAGTTGATGCAGTTGCTTATCTTTATGTTATTGTGTGGAGTATTTGGTTTGCTTGAAAAAGAGGTCTATATTAAACAATCAAATAAAGTCCAAATTATTGACAATGAAGGTTATGTTTATACATTGAGGATAGCTTTGTATAGACTAAAATAATTTCCAAGAGCATAGTATAACATATTTGATACATATTTGAAGAAGCTTAACTTCAAGAGGAAAACTGTTGGTCACAATCTTTATGTGTTGCATTCAAATAAAGGTTAATTAGTTATTATTTTATATGTAGATAACATTATTTTTGGATGAGATCACTTAGGATTTTGTGAAGATATTTCTCAACAACAAATGAGTGAATAATTTGAGATGTTATTAATTGGTGAGTTAGTTTATTTTCTTGTATTACAAATTAAAAGGAAAATTTATCTCGCAGACTAAGTATGATAACGAGTTGATAAAAAAATATAACATGCAATTTGTTGTGATAATTAGAAGATAAACATAAGGAAGAATCCAGTGTAGCATTCCAAAACAAAACACATTTATTACATATACCACTATATAAAGGATATAATGAAAGAAAGTTCTGTGTAGTTGGTTTGTATGCATACAAAAGAACATATAATATATGTATTGACCAAGCCTTTCGCCATTGAACTGTTTAAGAAGCATAGGCAGAGCTTGCCTGAGTAGTTACCTCCTCACACCTAAGAAGCAGATGTATCCTCTGCTGTATTTATCTTTGAAATTGATTGGCAAAGAGAGAAAGAAAGTTGTAGTGCAAGGGGAGCTAATTGGCCAAAGGATAGAAAGTGAAGTATACACGCTTGTAGACTTAGGGCTTTATTTGAAGTGTTTCCAACAATTCAAAATGAGGAGATTGTTATTTCCATTGTAGTAATGTGTTGTAATTATTGTCAACAATACTTGTTATTATAGCAAGCAATGTAGAGCCGCGTGGAAGTCATGAGTGTACAAGAGCAGCGTGTTATATTTCATATGCTTTGGCTAAATGTTGAAGGTTTAGATTGATTTTAACTTTATTATATCAAACTCTTGTGTATTAGAATACTTTGGCTTGAGTCAAAAATTTATATCTCAAACAGATGTAGTTATCTTAGTTTGATGAAGTGTGGAGTGTTTGATTCAAGATAAAATAACTTCAAGATAAGAATTAGTTCGTGTCATGAAGTAAGTTCGAGACAACTTTACGTGTCTTTACATCGAAGAAATTAAATATGATCGATTTAGTTCAAGACAAAATTTATGTCTCAAGGTAAACTCAACTCAAAAATAGTAGCTATATCTCGAATTAATGGCCATGTATTGTTTTTAAAACTTTTATTTGCCCTTTAATATAATTCTAGGGGTGTTGGCCTATTAAGAGCTAATTTTATAACATGCTTATATCAGGTCAAGAAATGTTCTACAACATCCTTCCTTGTTTAATACACTTTCATTCTAATTCAATATATATATATATCAGCAAAGAGGTCCTCTTAGATTATCTTGAAAAGCAATGTATTCACATCTTATCTTTCAGTAGTACATGGTCAAGTGACTATTTAGAATTTTTTAAAAAAGCAATTTTACTTATTGTCTCATTAATATAAACTAAATTATAGACTTTTATATTTTCAACAAAACAATATGGTTTTGATTAATAACAATACTATAGGTTTTATTTGCTACATTCATTCGATATCTAAATAAAATAAAATAAAAATAAATATTTTTTGAACTGAAGGCCAACGTTTTAATTTTAATTTTTATTATTTTATAAATTCTTGGTATCATTTTGAAGTGTTAAATAATAATATTGGACCATTTTGGTGGAGGTCCTGGAAATCAGATGGTGGGGTGGCAAGGCGCAGCAGGGAACACGAAAACAAGAGGGCGACGAGATGACGACTGGAGGAGGAGACATGACCGGCACGTGGGGTGCCAGGACCGCCCGAGAGAGCACTCACTCTCAGACCATCCCCCAACACGTGTGCGGTCAGCCACGAGAGTTCGACTTCGACAACAGCAGTGACATGTCGCGGCTGACACTGCATCCTAAAGGCGGTGGGAGATGGGACCCACCTCGCGTCTCCCTCCATCCAATCCCATGCTTATCCTCCCCCTGAGCGCCTCCGCTCGCTTCCAACTGCTTCCGCGCGAGTGGTCGCTCGCAGGTCCCACCGGCCCCTCTGATTGGCAGTGACCCTGAAATCGAAGTTTGGTTGTTTTTCTTTTTAACCCTCTGCGCTGGCTGCCACGTAGCGGGTGAAACCTTAAGGTTGTTCCTTCCTCAATCACTACTCCCACGTGTCACCATTCGCGTGGCCTGTTTTGATTGGCTGCGGGAAAAGCACGTCAGGTACGTACGTCGCCAACGGACACATGCACCTTTTATTCGCATCCATCGTGGTCGTCGTCGTCGTCGTATTTATCATTTCACTGTTCCATCCCTTAAAAACATGTCTTATGTTTTAAGAAAAGCAGACATCCTTGGTGTTTTCTAAACCGAACCTCATAATTAGCACCACACTTCTGAAGTTCCATGAAGGCGTGCGTATTCAATGGTCTTCGTTTGCGGGGATGGTCAATATATATATATATATATATATATATATATATATTTTTTTCTCTCTCTTCTAGCTATTAACATTATCATGTTCTTTTTCCCCTCCCTAGCTATGATCGCTTTCTTTTCACGCCACCCAGGGAAAGAGTACACTATTACTTGTTCTTTTTTCTATTATTATATTCTTGGTTTACTGATTTGATATATAGGTTCAGCCTACAATGGGAATTACGTCACGCGTTATCTTCCCACGCGTCGCGTGTCTAGGGGAGGATCAGAACTCAGTTCCCACTCTTCTAACAAGCCAGAGTACATATATAGATAGCCTCCTGTTTATTTCCTTGGTTTGGGTAAAACCCGGGACGGCAGGTGTGAACTTTTTTTCCTTTTCCCATTTCTGTGTGTGTGTGTATATATATATATATATATATATATATATATATATATATATATATATATATATATATATATATATATATATATATAGACAGTAGACTAGCTTGCTAGTGCGAGTGAACGCAACAGAACCAATTAATGGTTGATGTATTCCTTATGAATTGACAGTTTGTTGGCCTGTGAGCGTAGAGGCTTGTGGGTTTGGATGGAGCGATATAAGAGAGAGAGAGAGAGATATATGTTACCCAACACACTATATGGATTTGTGTTGCATCTGCCGCGCGCACACTATTTGTAATGTGTGTTGGCTAACTTGCCCAATGCCTAAGTACTAACCCCCCCGGGCCCGCACACCTTTATCTAGGACCCGTTGTCTCTTGTCCTTTGCGGCCGACCCCAACCAAAAGCAACCCCTACTTTCTTAATTCATTTCATCATCTGTTCACAACTCGATCCGCACCGTTTGTGAATAATGAAATAAAATTAACAAATAAAATGGCGGGCGTTGAATGTTACCTCGTATGAGCTCTGTATTTTACATCTGTATCTAGACTCTGATTCAACATCCTCAAACAAGTTAACGGCTCAACAAGTCATCTGTGGCAGCTTGGTATGCCAAATGAATGAGTTTATGGTAAGTACTACGTGACTTCTATCCTGTGATGACGTGATCTTCGGTCGAAGAAGAGCGCTACGTTTTTGGGTACACATATTGTGATTAATTAATTGCACCAATACCCCCTGAGTCTCCTCACCTCGGATTCGCTGCTGCTGATCTAGCAAAAATTACTGTGCTAATTCCTATTATCTTTGGGATTACAGAGGGCAATTACTCAATTAGAAATGCGGTGCGGCCCAGATGTCATGCCCCCAGGAAAAGGCGTGTGACGATAAAAAGCGCCGAAAATCAAAAGACCAACCGCATAGCTATTTCGTAATATTTAATGGGTAGATGTGATTACATGAAGAAAATCGATCTGGATGGGAATGGGAGCCCCATTTAAAAAATATAGAAATTGAATTATAAAAAAAAAAAACAGAGAGAGAGAGAGAAGCCAATGCATTTTAATAAAAATATCTTCAAATTATAATTTTTAAAATTTTGTATTATAACTAAAATTTTAATAAAATAAATAATAACCCTTTAAATTTAATCAAATACTATTTATTTTTTATTTATTAAAATATTATATTTTCTTTTCATATTTTTATTTTTTATTTTTTTCTTTTTATATTTATTTTTTCATTTAAAATAATAAATAAATATTTTAAAAGTAATATTTTAATTGATAAATAAATAAAAGAGAAACTAAAAAGTATATTTCAATAATTAAAATAGAAAATATATATTTTGATTATTTTAAAAAATTAAATTTAAAGAGATTATAGTTAGTAGTTACTCTTAGTTTCATTTCTCCTCTTAGTTTTTTAGGACTATATTATAGTTTTTCTAATCAAAATAATATTATTTTAATTCAAAATTCAATAATCAAAATACAAAAGAGATACAAAGTTCTCATTTGAAGACAGTAATAAAGTTTTTTTAAAAAAAAGTCCTCGCCTATGAGTGTCGTTTTGAAATCGAACCACCCTAATGCTTTGACTTATAAGGGCCTCCCACCCTCTATAGCTACTTCCCCCTCTTTTCCTCTTTTGATGGCACCCCCGTGAGCTGGCTGATTCTTCCTTATAATTGCCTCCTAACTGCTTTTGCTTTCAAGATTTAACAAACTCCCATTAAATCCAATTCCAAATCCAACAGCTGCCAGTAGCGTCTCTTGTTGTACTGTGTGTGGTGTAGGCAGCTGCAATATTATTAAAAACAGAATATTCCCCCAGCCCTCAATGTTAAAGACGAGTCCTCAATGTTGTACTGTGGTGATTAAT
Organism: Taxillus chinensis; assembly: GCA_023512835.1. NCBI lineage: Eukaryota > Viridiplantae > Streptophyta > Magnoliopsida > Santalales > Loranthaceae > Taxillus > Taxillus chinensis. Next base: position 10,047,123 of record CM042091.1, read on the forward strand.
TATTACTGTTAATTTTATTTAAAAAAAAATAGTAAACTTCATCGACCTCAATAATAATCCGTAATATAAGCGTACCAACCATTAAACGAAGGAAACGTTTTTTTTTTCTTGGAGGAAACAATGAAGGGCACAAAATGGTCAACAGAGCGCCTGCTTTGCTTATTCACGTTAATGCACCGTACCCAATGATCAACAGAGCGCCTAAAACTCCAAGCGTTACATTACTACACAGACAAATGCAAGTACTATATACTAGCCAGTAGCGTATCAATAAGGCCAAAAACAGAAGGGCTGGTCTTCCAACGTGAACCCAAAATTACACGAATTTGCAGCGTCCTGGTCATGGCAAGAGCTGAACTCAAATTCAAGTTTAGGGAAATTGGGAAGAGGCAGGAGGGTCCGCCTCAGCTCATCATCTTCTGCTTCCTGTTCTTCTTCCTGATCGTCGTCATGTGAGAAATCAGACCGCTCCGGTTCGAAGGCCTGAGACGATTCGGCTGTCTCTAGCACTGAGGAGTGGTCGGAGTCTACCAAAACCTCGCTCCTGCGAATTTGTTTCTCTCTGTACCCCGCTTCCAATTTGTCTCTAAGCAAAACAACCTGTAAGGGGAAAAGAAAAAGAAAACATGAACAGTACAATCAGTGACGGAAAACCCATAAACATACAGAAAACAAACAAACAAACACATTAGTGACTAGTTAGTTTGATTTGTCTGTGTTAAGGTGTTTACCTCGGATGCGAGTTTTTCCTTCTCCTTAAGTAGGCTCCCATGGTCGGCCTTGAGGCGGTCGAATCTGGCCTTGAGAGAATCGAAGTCCTTCTCAAGCTGCTTGGTTTTGAACCGAGCACGGCGGTTCTGGAACCAGATAGCCACCTGCCTGGGTTGCAGACCCAATTCCTTAGCCAAATGGATCTTTCTCTCCGGCTCCAGTTTGTTCTCCTCCTCGAAGCTCCGCTCCAGATGCTGAACTTGCCCCGCCGTGAGCCGACGCTTCTTCTCCGCCGGCTGGTGAATGCACTGATCGTCCGAGTCGTCGCCGCCGCCGCCGCCGTTTTCGTCTTTGATCAGCGGCTGGAAATAGGCCCCGCTTGCCGCGTCCTTTCCCCGAACATCTTCGAAGCATACCATGGAAGCCGGAGCTGACCGAATGAAACACCGCATTAATCTTAAATCGTCAGACCACTAAAACTACGATCCGATGAAATTGATTGGAAAGAGATTGAATCAATTGGGAATACAAGATTTGCTAAGATGTGTGCGTATGTGTGTGTGTGTGTGGAATAAAGATCTTAAATTAATTACCATGAAAAGTGGGTGCGGAGGCATTAACCCAGAGAGAGTTTAGAACAGGGGAGGAACAAGAAAGACTTTCGGGTTGCAGCAAAACACCCATGTTTGTACTGCTGTAATGTCTCCCACTCTGATGATCCATGACATCTAATTAGGCAAGTAAACAGACGCAAGAAGCGGCGGAGATGAGGAGAGAGAGAGAGATGAATATGATAGAGAGGTTACGATCCCATAAATGTGGCGGATACTGCACCCATCAGAGAGAATCCCATAAATGTGGTGGATACTGCACCCATCAGAGAGAGAGAGAGAGAGAGAGAGAGAGAGAGGAGGGGGGGATTTTTTGAGGGCACAGAGAGAGGGTTATAATGAGAGCTCCCGTGGGGGGGGGGGGGGGGGGGGTGGTGTTGTTAGTGTTGCTGTGTGGGTGTTGCGTGGTGGGGTTTGGTTTTACGAAGGTCAAAAAAAAGGACCATACTGAAAAATCCCCGTTCCATGTAAACTAGGAGGCAGCACACTGTTTTATTTGAGCTAATTTCATTGGCCTGTTTGGTATTAGTGTATTCCTAGGCAAAAATAAAATTTTTAAATATATGTTTTCAGAAACCTGGGCTAAGGTTGTAGATACCACCATCGACAGCAAATAATTAAGGATTCCATCGTTCAAGTTAGAACCAACCATAGCAAATTAGCAATGAATAAAAGTCTCTATCTTTGCTTTCTTTCACAGATTGAGTCTAAGGTAATAGATAAACCCATGCAATATCTTGCTAATTCCAACTCTAAGGCAAACAGATACCCTTTATTTTTGGGTATCGCCCTACTAGGGATGTCAATAGGTCGAGCTCGAAAATCACTCAATTCAAATCTGATTGAAAAGTTTGAATAGTTTAAATTGGATTGAGTCGTTATTTTTCTCATTAAATTTATTTAGTATGCTCGGGATGGGGCAGACATGATCAAGGCCATAGCATGTCAAAAAGACAGGTTAAATTGGATCAGGGCAGACTGAGACAGGCCCAGGTTGATTCCTGGCACCTTGTTTTTGTTTTCTGTTTCCTGAAACTGATATTTCAAAATCTGTCATGATTTTCATCTTTGAGTCGTGGTTTTTTTGTTTGGTCGCTATTTTTTGAAGTCGTTTTCATCGATACTGAGTCGGCTCAGCTCGGCTCGTATTCTTCGGCAGCCGTTTTTTTTTTTCCCGGAAAACTTGTTTTTTTATTCTCTTCCTTTGCAGTCAAACTGCTTCGGCTTTCGGACGGCCTGGATGTCACCAAAACTGACACGTGTGAATTGGAAGACCAAAACCGTGGGGGCATATTCTGCCCAGTAATAAATAATTTTATATATTATGAAGTTAAATTAATAATATTATTGTATTGAATTTGTGACATTTTATTGTGGTTAATAATCTCGGTTTGAATAATAGATATATTATTAAACCCACACCGTTGTTATTTGTACGGTATCAATTGAGTTTATTGTATTTTAATTTAACATAAAATGTATTACAGTGCCCTTAAATTTTTTTTTAAAAATATTTAATTATTATTTTAAATGATTCAATTATGAACCTCTACGGTCTTGAGCCTTGATATAAACGCAACAAATTACTAATTTCAATGATTTGTTAATAATAAAATTACCGCCCTCCTCCTACACTCGCCACTAATGTAAAAAATAGCCCATTTGTTTATTTTACACAAAACAATTGCTCACACATTTAAAAATAATACATATTTTAAAAGTTATAATTGATTTTTGTACAATCACACGACGACGATCGATTCTGCTTCTATGATTGTCTCTCTTTCTCACTCATCATTTCCCACGCATGGCCCGCACGGGCATTCAAGCTAGCTTTAGGTAACTTAATAGTGGGTTAAGAATTTTCATTTTTTTTAACTCAACCTTGAAATTCAAAAGTCTAGGCGTGGGAAGATGTCGTATTGCTATATGACCAAGGGCTATATGCTACCTTGCACGGATGTGGAAACAATTTTCAACCTTAAAAGGCTAGGTTATAGGATAGGCAAGAAAGAAACTAAATAGTATGATTTTAAGGAAGTTGATAGGGCACCTAGGTAGTTAACAAACGCTTCATATCGATGCTGGGATATGCGGCATAATCAACCGGTGTAACAATTATTGAGTGGACTATAATTATAGTTCAAATCAGCAAATTAAAATAAACCACTTTAGCTTTGTAGGATATCACGAAAGTCTAGATTTAGCATGAAATTAAATGTCATAATATACCGAAACAAATTTATATAACTAATTATCAATTCAAAAACAACATTATATAAACTTCCTTGTCAATATTAAAATTTGATATGAACCCCACAAATCCCAAATGTTATTAATTAATAATAAACAAAGTTATTAAAAATTAAATTTTCTTTTTTTTATGAAATTATTCGACCCGTTCAAATTGATTCATTCGATTTTCAGTTGATCTGTCTATCGGATTAAATCGGATCAATTATTTTTTCATCAATTCTAACATTATCAATTTCTCACTTTAAATTCACATTGTAAATACAAATTAAAATATAAAATCTGATACTTAATCCCAACAAACAAAATCAAATAAATTATTATCAGCAAAAATATCTTTGAATTGAACATATGAAGCTCGCAGCCAATGGACTTCTACCTCCAATTTATAAAATTTTTATCTTTCATATCGTGTCTGAAAAAATTCTTCATCCAAAAATATTAATCGGTTAGTTTGAGTGGGTTACACCATTTATATAATCGGTTTATTTGATTTTCAGTCAGATTGACGAATTTATTCAATTTTCTTTTCGAGGGGTGACTTTATTAACCTTGACTTTTTTTCCTAAGTCTAAACTCAATTTTTATTTTCGAAATCTAAATTTATTTTTTATAAGATTCAATATATTTATTTTTTATTTTTTATTTTGTTTACTTTAGTACTAGGCCTCACCATGTTCTCTTTGTTTTTTGTATTTTTTTTAGATCCACTTTTAAAAAATATGTTTTAAACACAATTTTGTATACCAAACAAAATTTGTTTTACGATATAAGAATTTAAACTCTGTAACTTAAAAAAAATATATGAAACTAAAATATAAAATCAAAAATCTACCGAACACCCATTAAGAGCATCTCCAACCCATTAGCAAAAGCAAAAGCGAAATGTATATTTGGCTAAAAACTCTCTCAAATGCATTAGTTAAATGCATAGCTAAAACAATAAAAAAAGTCAAATTTGGATTTTGCTTTTGCTTTAGCTAAACCTACCATGTCATTAAACAATAGTACTTCTCACATCTACCCCCACTATCTTCAATGCATCCTCTCCCTCCACAACCCCCCTCAGCAAATTGCATTCTGGGCCGGAATGGACTAGCTGGGCTGGCCCTGCATCCCTTCCATCGCGCTTAAAGGCTGACCCGTTCCCCTCTAGACCATCCCTGGCCATCCCCCCCCTTTCGTTTGTGGCGATCCTCCATCTTGTGACGATTGCTTTTGTTCCTTGCGTTTCGTGGGTTTGAAACCTTAGCAAGCTTGCCCGATCTCCCATGGTCCAAGCTATTGCCTCCCTCTCCGCCTAGTCTCATGCCAAGCTTGATCTTCCATGGTTTCTCTATTAGATCATTGAAGGAATAAGGAGGTGATTAGGCGTTTTTTGATTATCTGTCCCACACTTCTGTATGCCAATCCTGTTGATAAATTGGGTATTACCCTTTGTGTGCAAAGAGGGTTAAATTGGAAAAAATAAATTTTCAGCAAAAAAAAAATGGTGTACCATTAGAGTGTCCTTAGTTAAAGTGCCAATGTAGCAAGCTAAATATGACTTTAGCTTGTCAATTTAGCTTGCTAGCATTGGAGATACTCTAAGCATCCCAATATTTCTTTCAGAGTCCGTGAAATTAGGAAAATAAATTAATTAATTAATTAATTAATTCACAGATAATGAGCTTTTGCCTTTACCTTGAGGGTGGGTAGATTACTCAAATGCGCTTGCACAGTTGCACTTCAGATTTGGGCCGGAATGGCATTTAGGCCTATCAGCTAATTGTATTTGGGCCGGAATGGATCTAGCTGGGTTGGCCTGTCTTGTGAGTCTTAAAGGCTTAGACCCGTTTCTGTTTAGCCGGCTGGTCTTTACGTTTTAAATTAGTCCGGAGACAATTGACTTTTGTTAATTGTGTTTAGTGGGTTTGTATTTCACGTGTTTAGTTTTATGACAACTTAGTACTTACGCCGTAAATTGTTTGGAGAGAATTTGTTTTTTTTTTTTTTTTTTTTTTTAGAAAAGTAGCAAATGTGAACTATAATAAGTTCACTCATTTTTTATTTATTTCTTCGGGAATGAACTTAAGCCATTTTTTTCTCATACAATTGGATTAATCATCTGCATCTGCTGAAGCCTTGTCTGAGCGTAATAGCATCAATGGTGCAAGTAGGCCATGTAACATGCTTAGGGATCAGCAGCAAGGTTACGCGGTGGGCACCCATGAAATGAAACAAGGCCATTGTTGTTTGGGGCAAAATGAAATGATAACTCAACTCACCGTCCTCAATAGAAATAATTATGAAGTCCGGTGACCCAAGTGAAATACAGTCGCCGGCGAGACGGCCAGAAACCCAACCGAGGGGTTCAACCCTTCTCCGGATCCCAACGGACAGATGAGAATATGAACAACACCTTTCGATGCAATCCCGAACATTGCGCTTCGCTCGTCAAACGTTGTACCAAACTCTCCGAGATCAAAAACATCCACGCCCAGTTCCTCGCTCGCGGTCTCCTCGGCGACCGTCATTCGGTCGGTCAATTCGCCGCCGCCGTCGCCCTCAACCACCCCTCGCACCTCCAATATTCCCACCGGATTCTGGATGGATGCGACAACCCCACCGTCTTCGCTCTCAACTCCATGATCAGAGCTCACTCCAAGAGCTCAACCCCTCACCGGGGATTCGATCTCTACCGTAGAATCCTCCGGTCGGATCACAATCCCTACCCCGACAACTACACCTTCACTTTCCTGGTCCGGACCTGCGCGCAGCTGCTGGAGAGGGACACTGGCCGGGCCGTCCACGCCGCGCTAACCAAGCGCGGGTTCCACCGAGACAGGCATGTGCAGAGCGGGTTGATCTTCATGTACACCGAGTTCGGCTGCTTGGATGCGTCGAGAATGGCGTTTTCGGAAGTTTCTAACCCGGACCTGGTGACCCAGACGGCGATGGTGAGTTCTCTTGCCCAATCTGGGGACCTTGGCATTGCTCGACAGATGTTCGACGAAATGCCTCACAGAGACCATGTTGCTTGGAGCGCGATGGTGGCGGGATACACGCAGTGTGGGCAGTCTAGGGAGGCTTTGAATTTGTTTCGCTTGATGCAGGAGGAGGGAGTGGGGGTTAGTGAGTCCACGATGGTTTCAGTTCTCTCGGCGTGTGCTCACCTGGGGGCGCTGGACCATGGCCGGTGGGCTCACGCTTATATTGGGAGGAATAAGCTCCCAATAACAGTAACGCTTGGGACTGCGCTGGTTGACATGTATGGGAAGTGCGGGAACATGGGTAAGGCCATGGAGATTTTTTGGGGAATGGAGGAAAGGAATGTGTATTCATGGAGTAGCGCCATGGATGGCCTGGCCTTAAATGGCGCTGCCAAGGAGTGTTTGATCCTCTTTTCACTCATGAAACAAGGGGGTGTTGAGCCCAATGGAGTCACATTCATCTCAGTTTTGAGAGGTTGCTGTGTGGCTGGGCTAGTTGAGGAAGGACAAAGGCATTTCAGGTCGATGAGAGAGTTGTATGGAATTGAGCCCTGGGCCGAGCACTATGGATGCATGGTCAATCTTTATGGGAGAGCCGGCTGGTTAGATGAAGCCCTTAGTGTCATACACAGCATGCCCATGAAGCCTGAGGCAGAAGTTTGGGGTGCTCTGCTCCATGCCTGTAGAAATTTTCAAAATATGGAGTTGGGTGAACTCGCTTCGAGAAAGTTAGTGGAGCTGGATGGAAAAAGTGATGTTGCTTTTGTTCTCTTGTCGAACATATATGCCAATTCCAAAGACTGGTATAGGGTCCGTAATGTGAGGGGGGAAATGAAGGCTAAGGGAGTGAGGAAACTTCCCAGCTGTAGTGTCATTGAGGTGGATGGTGAAGTTCATGAGTTTCTTGCTTGGGACAAGTCCCATTCAAGGTATGAGGAGATTGACAAGATGTTGGCTGGAATAGTGAAGGAGGCTGAGAATGTGAGGGTATGTGACAAACCCAGAGCCTGTGCCATTTGATGCAGAGGAAGAGGATGCCTTGTAGAAGCATGCTGGGAGGTTCCCATTGACTTTGGTTTGGTGAGCCTGCTTGACGGAAGGTGTATATGATTGCCCATTTTTTCGAAGTTAATGAATTGTGAGACTCGATCTGCATGCATCAACTGCAGGGAAATTCTAATTCCTAATAACTGGGGCAGGCCTTGCTCTCTTGGCCAACTGGCATGAAGCCTAAAAATGCGTTGGAATTGACTTGGTGTTGAATAGCTGATATTTCAAATGTTACATGGAGAGGTTGTTGCCAGCGATAGGAATAGGTTTGACCATTTTACGGATAGGGATGTCTGATTTCACCTTTTGGTGAATGCGACCAACAGAGAAAGAACCCTAGCTGTGCCTTCATAAGTGGTATTGGTGAGACTAGGACAGAATTTTGTAGTACCAGTTAGGAAACCCACCCTTGATGCAAGTGAAGAGCATTTGGATGTCCTTGAAAAGGTTTACTTGTGAACTGGGTTGAGATTTTATTTGTGTTATTATGATTGTTGTCAGTCATCGTCTGCTTTTTCACTTACAAAAACTGAGATTTCATTAGAAAACAGCATTATTAATTTTATTTATTTACTTACTCCCAGATGTTCATTTGTCGAAGGATCACTGTTTGGGTGTTGGTGTTGGTTCAAGTGGATTTCTTTTTCTGATGCCAAGGATTCTCGCCTAAGTAATCTCGCTGCTACAAGTGGCTGTGTAATTCTGACACAGTAACATTTCCTGATCGTAAGAATTGGTAAATCCACTTCTTGAAGGTAACGTTGACAAAAATAAAAATAAAAATAGCATCATGTTCAGTTGAATGAAAGTTGAATGGAATAGTGGAACCATCTCCATGAGGTCTTTGCAAAATAATGAACATTCGCCGTTCTTCACTTGGCTTGATAGATCAGATGGAATGGAATATTGGAACTATTTACAAGGTCTGTTGGATGAACAGTACTCAGAATCCTATTTGTCAAACAGGGAAAGCGCCGCTCCCAATGACAAACCAACTTGAACTCCTATCACCCCCCTACTTGCCATGGGATCTTCTATTCTGCCGCCCTATTTGGCAGTCCACCCAAACAGTAATCCTCAACATCTTTAATGTCCTCGTGTAACGAAGCTATCTACAATGCCCTCTACTTCGTACCACTCATGGAATCTGCTATTCTGCCAATCACTACCAACTTGAACTCTTATCATCACCCAACTACTTGGCACTTGCTATGGAATCTGCTATTCTGCGGCCTTATTTGCAGGTATTCTGGCTTATATTATCCATTCCTATTTAAATGTATAAATAATATAATATATTATATTATATTTTTATTTTTATTTTTATTTTATAATTATCATTATTTTATTATTTTCATTTATTACAATCATTCACATTCACATTGAGGGATACATATATTAATAAATATATAGAAAATTATTTGAAAGATAAATAATAATACTTTAAATATAAAAAAAGTTTCAAATTATTAAATTATATTTTAAAGAACATAATATAAATTTATTTTTATCCAAATTCTAAAATTCATTACTAAATTATATAAAAATAATAATAAAATATCAGTAGAGTACGTGGAGGGGATACTCATAATCAGCCAACAAATAATAGTAATGTATTAATATTTGCTATCTAAATAAATAATAATAATAATAATTTCCACCTTCGTTCATTAATATTTCGTTGATTTATGAACTTGTAGCTGCATTTTTTTTATATGCACACCATTGCTGAATAATGCTATCCCGCTGGGCCTATATACTTTTTGCTTGAAAGATGATTTTATTCTCTTCCAACTACTAACATAATTTAATTGAATCTATATTATTATTTTATTGTTCAAATGGAAAAAATAAAAATTATATTTAAAACCTATGACTCAATAGTTACACAACAACCATGCCAATATTGAATATAAATTATATTAATAATAAAATAAAATATTTAATATGAAATTATGAACTTATCATTTTTAAATATGTATTGTACATCAATATATTTTAATATAATTTTGATAAAAAAATAATTTTTGCTTAGCGATATAGTCATTTAATATTAGTCGTATAGTTATTACTTCTAAATTTTAAATATCTTTTATTTAGATAATAGAATAATATAATATTAATAATATTAATAATATTGATATAATTTAATTAAATAAGAGCGAATAGTTATTTTTTATAAATAAGGTATAATTATAATAATTTTTAAATATAAGAAAGGAAATAAAAATTGTATTGAAATAATATTTTGGAGTTTAAATGGAGTTGACATGCTAGCAGTGGTTGGCACTTGGCAGGTGGGGTTTTGGTCGGATTGCGACTTGTGTCTGAGGTGCTCCTAAACGGGAGTGCAACATTTTGGAGTTTAAATGGAGTTTATTTACTCACTTGTCATAATATAATAATTAAATTTACAATTCAAATATTCAGATATTATTTTTTAAGATATTAATTAAAAAAATAGTCTTTAATTTAAAACAATGACTTACAAACTGAGACAAATAATAAACAAGTCGAGTTTTACTTCTTTTGTTTTTATATCAAAAATATTCACTACGAATCAAATTTTATAAATCTTGTTTAAAATCAATATGTAGCATCCCACAATCTAAGTTATATGGGACATTAATAAACCAAAATTATAATCCACACATCCAAAATTCTTTGCAATAATATTAAATCAAATATAATTTAAATCCTCAACCCAAACCGATTGAATTTAAAAGTCAAATCAATTGAATAAGTGTTGTGTACTCCCTGTTATCCTTGATTTACCTGAAGAGGATTAAAAACTAAAGAGTGAGTCTAAAGAAACTGATCATCACAAAATTAACTAATTTAAAAGTCAGATAAATTGGTTTCAATTCCATCACAAAATTAAGCAATTGATTATCTAAAATTGGATAACAAAATTTACCAAATCCTATCCCAAGGTATGCACGTAGTTAACTAAAATGTAGAAGTGCTTAAAACAAGTTTGTTAATATGTAATGTTACATAAATTTATGACTTAGATGGGCATAAGTACTTTATAATTGGAAACTCTACTCTAATGATTTTTTTGTCCTTAAAATATTAATAGCGTAAAAAATACTCTAATCACTGTAGAATTTAAGACATTTATTCCATACACAAATGAATCATTTTGCGCAAAAAGTGCACGATACTTACACAAAACAACTTCTTTTCCTCTATATGGACATGAACCCGTCTTCTACATGAGCCGTACCTTTCTTCTACACAAATCATGCGTAGTTAGAATATATTAACGTTTTATGTCATGCTTTCCTTTAAATCATGTTGGCTCCTGATTATTAAATATAATAATATTATTGATATAGTTTTTAAAATTGACCATTTATGATTATCTTTAAATAGTGATAATCAAATTTTATTATTATACTTAAGCTTAAAAAAACATATTATGAGTAAGTTGCATCAAGTATGATTTGATTATGTATAATCAAATTTTTTATTGCAAATCAACTTTGTAAAATGTTGTTGTATTTGGTTTAATTTTTTACTTTTAAAAAATCACATTATTAGTCTCAAAACGTTTTTTTTAAATGCATGGGGAATTGAATTTGCAAACTATTATTAAATCACATTATTTTGACTGCTCTAAAAACAAAAATTAATTAATTGATAGTCACACAATTTATTTCATAATTTTTTAAACAATAGTTCCAAAATTTACCATTTGGATTAAATACTAAAAAATAAATTTATATTTCCATACTCTTGTTATAGTTAATAATTAACAAGTTATATAGCTTTAATATATATATAATATTATTATCATTTTCTTATAATTATATTTAAATGATAATAATATTATGAAATTTAAATATTAATACTAATAATTACTAGTGTTAATTACGTTTATATAGTATTAATATTTATGAATTGGTATTTTTATATTAAAATGTTATTATTATTATTATATTATTATTAAGTTCATATAATAATTATTTAAACATATTAAACTATAAAGTAACCACCTATGGTTAAGTCATTGAAAATTTATGGCCAGATATACTGTTTGAGCCTATTTTTAAAATTTTATAATTGATTTGTTTGACAACTAATTTTAACTAATTTCAAAAATATTCATAAACATTTGATTCATTTACAATCTTAATCAAAATTGATTTCATTCCTAAATCTTATATGATTTAATATAAATCACATAAATTTTATAACAATTATTTAAGCCTTGCTTTAGAAAATTCCATAACAATTCTCTAATTTACCTAAACATGAACAAACGAACCAATGAGCCTTGGGTCCCTATGTTAAGGTTTTCTTCTTAGTGTTATTATAAATCCTTTATTTCTCCGAGTATGAGCGTGAGAATTCACCAATTAGTTTCCTCGGATTAAAAATTTTGAGTGTGACAGTTGCATGATATTAGGAATATATAGAAATACTCTCATTGTATAATGTGTGGGTGACAGTTTTTTTTCTTTTTGACTCCTGAACATTCCTCCCTCTCTCTTCCTCTCTACACATTTAATGGTCTAGTTCAATTTATGAAGTTTTTTTTAGGGATGGCAAAAGTGCATATTTGTGTTTTCTCTCACAAGTTTTTTATATTTTTAAAAATCCTAATATAAAATGTGGTTTTGTGTGTGTATACATGTCTATTACGGTGTTATATTGGAAAATTAAAGGAAAACGTAAAGATTTAGGGGTCAATACCCCATTTAATCATTTTTTTATATTTAAATTGCTAACTTTTTAATCAATAAGGATATATTTGTTTCACCTGTTTTCTATTTTCGTTTTCAAAATGTGATAGCTGTTTTCGAGTATAAAAAACATAAAATTAAAAACAATAAAATTTTGTTTTCATTCTTTAGGACATAAAAAATGAAAACATGTTTTTGTTGTTTTCAATTTTCAATTTTTTGTACCCGAAAACAATTATTGCATTTTGAAAACGAAAACAAAAAATACCCTAACCAAACATGCTCTAAACATCCAATATTTTGCAACTTTAGGGTTTAATGAAGCCTTTAAACTTGCAGTGTGAACTTAAGCTTTTGCTTTACAGACTTTATTTAAACTAGTAGTTCACAAAAAACTTACTATTTAATTAATAAATTAACATCAAACTTTTGGTCTACATTTTTAATGAATTTGCGAGTTGATAGCAAAACATGATTTAAAATAAAGATATGATGAAGTTTTCAAACTTGGCATATGAGCTTAATTTAATTAACATTGAACTATCAGTGACATCTTTGATAAGCTTATAATTTAAGAGTTAAACATTAAAGTTGTGATTTTAAAAAAATTCATACTTGTTTGATGTGAATTTGAACTTTCGGTTAAAAAACTTTCTTTAAAGTTACCGTTCACGATAAACTTTTGAACTCCATCTTCAATGAATTTAAAATATATGAGTGATACATCAAACACGCGGTTGAGAAGAAAATTAAGATACAAATTTACGGTTTAGTGAAATGTTAAACTTAAAATTTTGATTGAAAGACTTTCTGGTTAGAAAAATATTTCAACTTTCAATTTTAAGGAAAACTCATATCAGGATAATAACTTAAGGGTATTATTGAAAAAAAAAATCAAACTAAAATTTAAATAAAAAGTAGATTTTTTAATGATAAACTCAATTAAAAAGATGATGATGAACATTAAAATTTAACTGTGTAAGGTAATTATAGGTTCCAATTCTGTAATTAGTTAATATATATAGTAAGATATGTATTGTTAGTATAATATTTGTATTCATTTTTGTATATGTATAAATTATTGTGTGTGTACACACACACATATATATATATACACACATATATTCGTACCTGTCACCGAATATTTTTTTCATTTCTCCACTGAAGAAGAGAATTCAATTCCCGAATCCCTTTTCTAATCAATTGACCAATTTTCTTGCAAATTCTGAATCCTATATGTTCTCTTCTCTCACTTTACGCGTTGGCTAGGGTTGGGCCAAACATAAATTTCTTTTTCATGAGCAGAAAATTAAATATGAATGCCAAGTTGATGGGAAGCTTTACTTTTTTCAAAAATATAATAAAATAAATCAAATCGGAGTTCATTCACGTCTAAATAAGGGTCCCATGAGTTCAATTCAATCACTTACATGGCCATACATACTAGCTGTTTAACACTGATGCTAAAATGCTTACCAGACAATCAATATCTACATTTGTTTAATTAAATTACGAGGTGCTCTGACATAATATCATGTTGACAGAAGAAAGGAATTAAGTGCTGGTCGATGTACAAATAAATAAACAACTCATCTAATTATTTTTTCTTTACCGTTTTTCTTTCACACCACCTTAACTGTAACAGTTTCGAATTACCACCTTCATCGCAACTTATTTCAAGAGTTACTGATTCATTGTAAAAGATAAGCATTATGGTGTCATAAAGTTCTAGCTCCTCATAAGAGACAAGAACATTGTTATATTATGAATATATATATATATATATATATATACACACACGCACGCGTATGTGTGTGTGTTAAAAAATGATGGCGGCCGGGTGCCCCCTAAATTCATAAATGCTTTCCCACAACCCCCCATTTTGTTTCGTGCTTCTTTCTTAGGCGCCCTTTAAATACCCCACAATTTATCTTTCATTTTCCCCCACATCCTAATGTCGAAAACCTATTTAAAAATAATATATAGGAACCAAGCTTATGCTCTTCAACCAGGGACCTTTACAAAAATAAGAAAAAACAACTTGGGACCATTACAAAAATGGTACTGAATCTCTCTCTCTCTCTCTCTCTCTCTCTCCGGGCAACGTTTCTTTTTAATCTCTGGGCTATGTTTCTTTTTAATTAGGCGGCTCATTTTTATGTTGCAGGAAGTAGAATCTCTGCAACCAAAGTTGTGGGAGGGGTATGTGGACTGGAGAAGCAAGCCCGCCGTCAGAGGCCGACACGGCGGCATGTTCGCTGCCACCTTCGTCTTGGGTTTGTACACAGTACATATATATCTAATATTGTACATCTCCTAGCTGGGCTTTCCTTCAAATATATATATATATATAGATAGATAGATGGATAGATAGATAGATGGATAGATAGATAGATACACGTAGGTACACGGACGCACGCACACTCCACACATCTCCTCTATATATAAGACTCTCTTAATTTTATTTTACTTAGTATCTTGAATGAAAGAATGAGTTTGAGAATATACGTTTATCTATGAATGGCCGGAGTCACCACTATATGTGTGTGTGCGCTCGCCCAGTGGTGGAGGTGTTGGAGAATTTGGCTTTCCTAGCGAATGCAAGCAACCTGGTGGTGTACCTGGCGAAGTACATGCACATGTCGCCGGCGACATCGGCCAACTCCGTCACAAACTTCATGGGCACAGCCTTCCTTCTTGCCCTCCTCGGGGGCTTCCTCTCCGACGCCTTCTTCACCACCTTCCACATTTACCTCCTCAGCGCTCTCATTGAATTCCTGGTACGTACGTAATTAATTATTATCCTCTCCCTCAAATTAAACAAACAGTTAATGTTTCTATCATTTTTATTATTCTTGTTTTGTTTCTTCCCTTAAATGTAAGACGACTGTTGTTTTGGTCCTTCTCTCTTGTTAAGTTGAGCCTCGCTTCTTCTTCTGGTGGTAGTAGCTGCTAGCTATGCAGCGATCCGTAATTTCCGTGGCTAAACATGAGAGGCAGGTGCTTTTGACTTTTTGAAGTAGCCACTTGCGTTAAAAAAAAAAAGACAAAGACAAAGAAAAAGAAAAAGAAAGAGGTGACTTGTGTGGTTCTTAAATTGTTTCCACTTTAAATTATTATTATATATAAGTAAATGAGCAACATCATGTCTTCTATTACATTTTAGTACCTTCCGGTCTTTTATTACATTTGAATTTTATAATTTGTTTTTTAAATTCATATTTGTTAATATAATATTATTGACTTTAATGCAGATATGTCACTTAAGTCATGTATGGTGAATATATATAATTATTCTAGTAAATATCACTCACATGTAATCAACTTAAGTGGTCATATGCAATTCACCTTCTTTTCGCTGTGTACCCCTTTAATTGCACACATGTCCGGGGCTGGTGGAATTAAGAAAAATTATTAATTGCAACTCATCCCTTTTCTGCTGGGACTGGAGTCGAATTCCCGATAACTGCTGTGAAGTCTTTGGGCCAATCACTCATACAAGAAATTTGAATTCTTTGCTGTATAATATTTTTTACTGTAGATCAAAACTGACCAAAGAAAAATACATGTCAATACAGTATAATTTTGAATGAATGAAAAATAATAAAATAATATAATTTAATCTATAGCATTTTTATAGCAGGATCCTGGTTCACACAAGTCCAGCATTTCTGTTCTACATGAGCAAAGATTCTATACAGTAGAAATATTGTATAACAAAACGATATCGTTTTGAAATTTTTTTGGATACATATCGATATAATATTATTTTGGTTCATGCATACGTGTGTAGACCGAAATTTCGGGTTTTACTTCTTACCACTCAGGGCGAAAGTAAATAGAATAGGCACGTGTGCAACGCAATCTCTCGTACTCTTGTGAAGCTGCTTGTCGGATTAATGGACCACCTTAATATTGTTGCCGTGGGCAGAGCAGAGAGACATTAATTGCATGCAAGTCACAGCTTGGACCTGCATGTCTCTATGTGGCTGGTTCTTCTCTAGATGACTAGACCAAATCCAATGAATATATACCAGATAAAAAAAATAACGCCCTTTGGCTTTTAATTATATGGTCCTTCTCAGCGCTGCATGATAAGGGTCTTCAGCTAGCTAGCATGCGTAATATATTAATTTTCTCTACAAGTTTGGAAGCTTGTGGATGATTCAAGTGGGTGTGCGGTTTCCATCTGGGAAAGGATTACGGCACGGGTCTTTTGGGAGAACCACCTATACTTGCTATCATCAGTACATGTCCTACCTAATGACTGATGCGTCACATTAAATGCACACCATTTATTTATTTATTTATAAATGATAATCTTGGGAAATTATTTATTATTTTTGTATGTTATGCCGTTCTCAACGTTCTATTTTTATCAGATTTCAATGAAACCCATTTTTAGTAAGGGGGTATGTGAATTTTATTAATATATATATACTGGCATGTAGAATGTCAAACAACAAATTATGCTATTTTAATCTTTGATAATATATCAAAATATTAAAATAACTGATTGAATGGCAAGCTTGTTTAATTACTAGCTATATGTTTATGTTATTACCTATATATGTTGTATATAGTGAGTGAACGTTTAATTATTGACAATAATAATAATAATAATAATAATAATAATAATAATAAACACCCAAATTTGTTTACCCTGTTCGCCAGAACTAGAAATTGGGCCAGGAGCCCAGTTATTATACAACATTGCCTATTAAACACTTTGTCGGCTACCGTACGTGTTCATGTGTCACACGCGGGAATGCGATATATATTTGAGGTGCTAGTGAACATTTTTTAAATTAGTACTCTGTATTTAATATATGATTTTATATTGTTTTGATGTATTATATAGGCTATATTTTGTGCACTCGCTCGCGTGTTTTATGTAGCCGATGAATGTTAATTTTAAAAAATGAATATATTTGTTTGTTTGAGTTCATATTAATTAAATTCATGTATGAACTATAGATTAGCATTTAGATCGATCGATTCTCGTTATTTCTTTTTTAGTTCTTTTTTTTTTCTTTCTTACCAAAAATACGGATTCTCTGACTCTTTTCCGTGCTTCACAGCATAATATATATATATATATATGTATGTATGTATGTCTAACTATGAGTGTTACGTACAAACGTTTGGGGGAAAAAAAACAGGGCTTGATAATTCTCACAGTGCAAGCTAAGTTGCCTTCTCTAAGGCCACCGGAGTGCAATGGAGCCGCCAGCTCCGGCGGGGTTCCATGCCGGGAAGTACACGGCAGCAAGGCGGCGATGCTGTTCGCGGGGCTGTACTTGGCGGCGCTGGGGGTGGGCGGCATAAAAGGCTCGCTGCCGTCCCACGGAGCGGAGCAGTTCGATGACAGCAGTCCCACGGGGAGGAAGCAACGGTCCACCTTCTTCAACTACTTCGTGTTCTGCCTCTCCTGCGGTGGCCTCATCGCTGTCACGCTGGTGGTGTGGGTTGAGGACAACAAGGGATGGCAATGGGGTTTCGGAATCTCCACTTTCACCGTACTCCTGTCCATCCCCATCTTCCTGGCCGGTTCACCCACCTACCGGAACAAGATACCTTCCGGTAGCCCACTTACAACTATAGCCAAGGTATACGTAATAATTAGTTAATAAGCTGCTTTTTTTTTCCTTATTAAATTTGAAGACAAGTATCAAAATATTCATACGCATGCATGAACTCGTTAAATTGTTAATTACAATCTGTCAATAAGTGCGTTTCTTGTTAGTTAATTATACGTACGTGTAACGCGCGTACATTACAACAAATTAAAGAGAACAACTTGGAGGCGTGTGTCCTAAAGATAATTTATAAACGTCGTACAGGTTACAATTGCAGCCATAACAAACACTCGAGAAGCCACGACCCCAAGCGATATTGCGGCGGTGAACACGGGTGAAGGCGGCAAAAGTGAAAACACTACAGACGATCCTAAACAAGCAGCTGATCAGCAGCAGCTCACAGAAAGCCTGGGGTTCCTCAACAGAGCAGCCCTGAACAAGCCGGTCCACGCCGCGTTACGTTGCTCGGTGACGCAAGTGGAAGACGTCAAAATCGTAATAAAAATGGCGCCCATCTTCTGCTGCACCATCATGCTCAACTGCTGCCTGGCTCAGCTCTCCACCTTCTCCGTCCAGCAAGCCGCCACCATGGACACCAAGCTCGGCTCCCTCACCGTCCCCCCCGCCTCCCTCCCCGTCTTCCCAATCCTCTTCATCATGCTCCTCGCCCCCGTCTACGACCACCTCATCGTCCCCTTCTCTCGAAAGCTCACCAAATCCGAGATGGGAATCTCCCACCTCCGCCGCATCGGCGTCGGCCTCGTCCTCTCCGTCGTCGCCATGGCCACCGCCGCCCTGGTGGAGATCAAGCGCAAGCGCGTGGCGGAGACCCACCCTTATAATAATAATTATAATAATGCGGGCGGCGGGTCGGGGTTGCCCATCACGTTCCTGTGGATAGCATTCCAGTATCTATTTCTGGGGTCGGCAGATCTGTTCACGTTGGCGGGGGTGCTGGAGTTTTTCTTCACGGAGGCGCCGGAGGGGATGAAGTCACTGGCGACGGCGCTGTCGTTTGCGTCGCTGGCTATGGGGTACTACCTGAGCTCCGCGATGGTGTCGGTAGTGAATAGCGTGACGGGGCATGTCGGGCGCAGGGCGTGGCTGTCGGGCGACAGCTTGAAAGAGTACCACCTTGATTTGTTCTACTGGGTGCTGTGCGTGCTCAGCACGCTCAACTTTTTGCATTACCTCGTCTGGTCCTGCAAGCTGTATGAGTACAGGTCACGCGCCCCACCCAATAACCCAATAACACAAAACCAACATGGAGAGAGCCCCCAGGTGAATGCTAGTGCTGCTCTTTGAATATATATAACTCTGCCCCCTTGCGTATAATTACGAATAAATATTTTTATTTAACCTAATTGGATGGTGGTTACCAATTCCATTGCTCTAATTAATTGAATACTTATAATTAACATAATATTACTCATATGCGCAATTAATCGCAGTCACTTATTATTGGTACAACAAAATCCAAACCGGCCGGATTATGTTTTTAATTTCTAAAAATATGAAGCCTTCCTTAATTTAATATGATTAAAATATAAATATAATGCTTTTGCAAACATTGTTTCTAATTGTTTAATTTTTAAATTTTAATTTAATTTTAACAGGAAACGTAAGTTATTTTTTACTGTTTTTTCTCTATTTATTAATTATGACTTAATTTGTTATATTTTATTTTATTTTTCTGATATTTGTGACTTAATTTTAAAAAAATATACTTTTAAAATACATTTTCTATTTACTTATGACTTAGTCCAAATTTGTTTTTTAATATTATAATTCAATACAAAAAATTAAACAAAAAAAAAACGAAAAATACATACGGAATGACCCCTAAATATTTAAAGCCATTTGGTGTGTGTTTTAGTTTTTGTGCTTAGATTTCAGAATTTAGATATTTATTGAAATTGAAGTTAATGTATTTTAAAAAAAACTAAGTTCCACAAAATTAAGAAAAATAAAATAAAATATGGTGGGCTCATGTAAGAAAGTAGATGAAAGAAAAGAAAAAAATTTGATGTCTTGCCAAAATGAATTTAAATTTAAAAATATAAAGCAATTGAAATGTTATTTTTTAAAATAATTATTTTATTCAAATTATGATTTGAATAAAGTTTTATTATCTTATTAAAAAAACAAATGTATCAAACAGCTTTCGAATTTTGAATTCTATTTTTAGAAAATAAAAACTTATTTTTGAAAACAAAAACAAAAAATTGTATGAAACAATGCCTTAACATCAGGGATATAGTGCATGTTCTTAGCAAGAAAACTAAAAGGTATCTAGCCAACAAAATGTTTGGGTGATATATAACACAATCATATATATATGATTTTGGTCAAATGAGATGTTGAAACCTGTGACATTTTTCAATTTAGGTTAAACTAGAATGACATATGCAAACCAGACAATAAAAATTCCTCTTGAGAATGTCATGAGAAGACCTAAATTACATCACTAATGATAAATATTTTAAAAATTAATTTTTGCCAAGGATCAATTTTGTTATCGTTTCAAATCATTCAAATGACTTCACCGGTGGATAAAAAAATTAAATTTGCCCATCAATATATGATCGACAAATTAAAAATTAAGATATTAGACATTTTAATTTGACAGAAATCAATGTTAATACTGTATCAAGGGTTGTAATCATTTGAACAAAACCCTATAAAGATAATATTTTTTTAATTCAATGAACAAAACAACTTTAATTAATAGACATGAAAATCTTAGTATTCAAGTTCTTGACTCAAGATAATATTTTTTTAGCTTCATCATAAAACCGCAAAATAAGTATGTTCTCTAAATTCTTTTTTATTATCATTTGCAACGTTCATTTACTTTATCATCTTTTGTTTGATGGTTGTTTAGGATGGTTTGTATGAGCCTCCTTAAAGACCTAAGTCTTTCTGAACTTTCTATCTAAAATACGGAACACACTAGACCCTTAAATAAAAGGGTTTAATAATAGTTATTATGAATTTGTAAAATATTACTAATAACAAAGGGAAGCGGAGTAAAGAGCTAGTGATTGTGTTGTACACTTGTGTGTTTCCATATTAACTTCTCAGAGCTATTTACTCCCCTATCTTCTAACTCACCTTAAACGCTTGCTGTACTTTATATTCAATCAAAAAATATTGTATAAACTAATGTAAATGATATATAATTGAAATCAAACTCAACACTTTGATATCCATATTGCAAGTGCAACAAAAAAGGAATTCAACTTACCTAATGCTCCAATAATATAGATTTAGAATTAAAGCATGCTAAAAAGATTATTATTCTAAACTCAACACTTTGATATCCGCCGTCTTTTGCGTGTGCGAGCATGTGCCGTGTGCGTGTGGTCATTTGAAGAAACTATTTGGTTTGCATGCCACAAATCAGCTTTTCATTTCGTTGTAGATAAATTTGTCTTACAGTCCTACCTGTAAATGCAACAACGAAGTCTGTTCCAAACTCATGTCTTAATATACATAAATCTATAGAACCCATGAACCACACATCGTTGATCAGCCCTGCCATTTTTTATAAACAGCTTAGGCATCTCTGAAACAACTCATCTCAACAATTCCAGCCGCAAAGAGACCTGCGGTTTCAACATTCAATTGAAACCTATCTATACACGGATAAACAAAGTGAGCTTGACAAGAACCAAAACTCTATCCGCCCATGGCCCATATCTTATCTCTCAGCAGCTGGCTGTTTTGAAATGCAACGTGACATTACATTAGCAACAGATTACAGTTAAGAAGGAAGATATATTGTGAGCGCTACTAGTTACACAGTTAAAAATGTCAATAGGGATGTTACCTCAAGCCTTAACTAGATGAGCTTGCACCCATCGATAAGGTCCTCAACGCAACCTTCACAGCACCAACAACACTGAACTGACTCATCTGGATGGTCAAACCTTCCCCATCCTGGTTACAGGAACCTTCTTCTATATGAACTTGAACAATATAAGCTACCTGTACAGCGACTAACATGATGAAGAAATAACTGGAAAAGGAGTGCATGCGTTAAATGTAATATATATAGTGTAAATGGCAGCCGAGGTTCCTTGGTGCAATGAAGAAATAACTGGAAAAGGAGTGCATGCGTTAAATGTAAGAAATAATTGGTACGATGGTACAGATACCATACATACCCTTATATACACACACACACACGTTTTTTCTAATGCACAAGGGTGAAAGAACTGTTATCACCAAGTGACATGCAAAAAAGTGAACACTTCATAGTCTTTCTAACAATTTTGAGAGGAATTGGACAAAACTCAATCCCATTCCACAAAGCCCATCTGTGAGAAATACAATTATGGAAAGTTGTAACCTAGCTTGAATCTTCAACTAAAGCAAGAGTTCAAAGACTAAAGTACAGATTTCTCTATGATTGGAACGACCAGGAAGGACTTTCATTTACAAAACAACTGCCAACTTCCATAACAAACTAAGGAGGATATATGATTTTCCTTTTTATGTCAATGGCATAATAAAGTAAAACATAGCATATGGATCAAGATGAATGTGGCAAAATCAAAGTTAGAACCAAGGCAGTGACAGCGAAAAACTGAAGCAAATGTTTACACAAGTTACATTCAAGTTAAAAACCACATAATGTCTCTTTAAACTGTTTCTATTCAGTATTTGATCTGTGCATGTTGATATGCATGCACATATGCACACACATGAACAAGCTCATAATTAATAAGACATGTTTAGCTAGCACCATGCTCTTCAAATTCTAAATGTGATTGACTTCAACCATGATCAGTTGTATACATCATAAACTAACAATTTGGTGGCATCGCTCCCATAATTAACCATGAATTTGACAGCAAGTGATATTGGTCATGGCAATTCTATCTGTATCCGATTACGTTGTGTAGCTTTTCAGTGTGATTCCATTTAGGATGATTGGAATCCAATAAATCAGAAATTAAATTGTTTACAGTAAAGTAAGTTGGATTTATTTTTTTTGCAGTGTATCTGCAGTTGCAAGACTGTTTCTTTACTGTTTCTCATGCTTGTTTTTGGTTTGCAGATCACATTTAGTCATTACAACTACACTGTGCAAAACCATATTTAAAATACTACAAATATACCTTCTCGTGACCCAGGAAGGCAACATAAAATTGCAGAAATGGTGAATTGCAAGATAAAATAACTTAAGTTACTGTCACAGCACAATGGTCAAAACGAGGCAAAGATCATGTCCACATCAAGAAAATAGCGCCATCACAAACACAAACAACTACCAAGAAAAGGAAAAGAAAATCCTAAATGGAAAGGGAAAAAAAGTGCACATGCAATTAATTACCTTTCCAGATGCATTTCGTACTGGTGCTACATGAAGAATATTCCAAAATGAGCTCCTGTCCTTCCTGAGCTTGAAATCAAAAGTGAAAATGGCGGTCATGTCTGATTAACAAGGTGGCATTCTTTTAAAACAATGGAAGAAAAGAAAAGCATCAACCTGTAGTTCAAGATACGTACTGTACAAGGTTGTTCAGTTTGGATGCTTACATTTATCTGTAGAATGAAAGGAAGTGATGAAGTATCAACTTTTTGAATATCTACCAGCTAATTCATGTCATCCAAGTTTTTACATACATTCATCAAGAATTAATGGCAAAATTTACCTCTTGCAAAGTTGAGGGATCGGTACCCAATCCGTTTAAAAATCTCCAATCATGTCCCAATACCTCAAGTCTAGTGTAGCCTTTTCACAACAGTTATATCCATTAGAACAAAGATATATGTATATGTATTTTGCACTATATAAAATTTTAGA
Organism: Taxillus chinensis; assembly: GCA_023512835.1. Lineage (NCBI taxonomy): Eukaryota > Viridiplantae > Streptophyta > Magnoliopsida > Santalales > Loranthaceae > Taxillus > Taxillus chinensis. The sequence continues at coordinate 10,070,805 of CM042091.1, forward strand.
TATCATCTCATGACTAAAGGTGAAAGCCAAATAGCAAACTAAACTTGGTTTAACTTTGAGTCTTCGAGTACCTGTCAAGTTTAAGAAGGCATCACTTGCATAGACAAGGGGCATGTCAGGTGAGTGAGGATCAATTCTACACAAGTAACCACAAATATTTTAAGTCTTCAAAATTGACTGTCCATGTGAAAATTCGTACATTAAAAAAAGTAAATTGTAAAAACTCACAATACAAAGCTTTGTTTGATTCTACTGAGAGATATAATTAAATGTGAACCAAGAACACCTTTCCCAGATAATTTGCATCTCTTCCCACAAACCAATCTGCCAGTAGATTTGCTATAATGGTTCAGCACAAACAATATACTGTTAATGGCAGTGATGGCTTTTTGCTTCTCTACATCACTAGCCTCGCCAGGCTCTTCAAGGTCTAATGCTGTAAGATACAGATTCAGGACATGAGAACACAACTGAAACAAATAGCCGGACCAATTTTAGCATCACATTGAATTAGCAGAAGTGGAAAAGAAAACCATGATGATCAACGGTTTTGTTTAAATAACCATATAGATGCACAATTCTGCAAACAAAGATCAATAACTAAACATCAGTAACAATACCAAATAGCGTGCAACTGAATGCAACTCAGAAATGAGCAAGAAGATTAAACTGGGAGTCTGGGAAGCATCACTAAAAACAACGAGTAAGATAACTTACTAAATATAAAAAGCAATCACAGTCGTACCCAACAAGAGCAGAGATGTGTTTCTGCAAATAATGAGCAACTAAATACAAGTAACTCAAAGAGGTCCACGAAACCAAACTGCCAGTCGTTACTAAAACAAACGTGTAACATCAAGCTGCAAGAAATTACTGAAACTACCAAATAATGTGTTGCCGAATGCAAGTAAAGGCGTCCACAACACAGGCATGAAATCAAACTATTCCCAAGAAAACAAGATTAACATAAACAACCTAAACTAGCAAACAAAAGTATGGGATTGCGACAAAAAAATTCAGGGCACAAAAATACAAAAGCAATGACATAGATACCCAAAAAGAAATATTTATACCTCCATTATCTGAATCCAGCACCAGGTTCCGGGCTAAGACCCGGCTCAAATCGATGGTTGAATCCGAACAAACCTCCCTCCGGCAAGACCCATACAAAACCTCAGGCAACCCAGACCCACCCTCGTACAATGTAATACCATTTCTACAACGCCTATGACTTGCCCTGATTGGCACCTGAACCGCCACAAAATGGATGACACTCCCATCGTCTCCATCAAAAACGGGAGTCAAATGGAATAGCATCCAAAACGGCGTCCCATCTTTCCGGTAATTCAGCAGATTGATCTGAATCGTCCGCTCCTCCCGAATCGCCTCCCGAATCTCCATCACCGCTGTCCGATTGGTCGCAGGTCCCTGAAAGACCCTCCCGTTTTTACCGATCACTTCGTCCCTCGAGTAGCCCGACATTTTCAAGAAACCTTGGCTGGCGTAGACGATGGGATGCCCCGAAATCGAAGGATCCGTGATCGTGAAGTTGTCGCACAAACCGTCGAGGGCTTCCCGTACCCAGTACGAGTATTGGGCGTTTAAGGATTGCTCGATTAGCTCGGATTGTGGTTCCATCGTTTTCGTGCTCGTAACTGTGTTCTTTGCCTGCATAAAAGTCACAAACTCCCAATCCCATATGGTTTCGCTGCAGCTTAGAGGCTTGAATTGTGCGAATCCCCAGGTAGCTGAAATTGAGAATTCGACTGAAAATGTCATCCAACAACATTCATGCAATTGTTAGAACCTCAGAACAATTTTTTTAAAAAACAAACAGACAAACAAACAAACACAGAAAAGACTACAATGATCATATACAATAAACCAAACGAAACGAGCTGTTGCACAAACGAGAAGCTGAGAACTAATCTCTCACATGTAAAGCGGCTAGTGCGAAGTGGGTGGAGCAAAGAAAACACGACCAATCAATCGATTCGATGGAGACACGAAATAATCACAACCAACGATCCGCTAACTCTAGATTTTAAGAAGTGGGTTTCAAGGAGCAACGCTGAATGGATTAGGGAACCCACTCGGGATCACAAAAAAATGGAGTGTCCCAGATTTTTCCAATCGAATGTATGTATGTGGGTAGTGAAAGCTGCGTTGATTTGTGGGTGCGGCTGGTGGGGCTTCGCTTTGAGACAAATAGAGATGGGATTCTCCAAAATATCACTGTGATTCGCGTGTTGTAACAAGCTAGTAAGATGCCAGAATCTGGTCCTGCTTCGATCCGACAGTAAGTACCAGGAGAGGAGTACTCGTCTGGGGAAGCTACAGAGGCCACTTATATATTCACTTAATTGCAGACCATTAATAATAAATAAGTTTTTTTTTTAATTTATCCGGAACTTCTTCTCTTTCCACGGGCATCGCAACGCTCAGGCCACAGCCCACAGATTAGCGTTCGAAACTCCCATAATTTATATTTTAAATCTATTTTAATAATAAGTAATGTTGATTGTCATTGTATTAACATTTATTTTTTAAAAAAATTGTATTCATATCAATTTAAAATCAGAAAAATGTAGGAGTGATCAAGAACTGGAATGAGACCGAATCCAATTATTTGGACTGAAAAAAATTAATTTTTAAAATTATATTGATTTATTTAGTTTTTATTTTTGGAGTACTGATGTTATTGGTTCGGTTCACGATTTTGAGAGTTTGATTAGCCGAACCAATCGAACAGACGTTATCACTTCAGTACGTCAACACTTTTCGCTTCCTAATTCCCACACATCTCTTAGTTTTACGCTTTCTCGAAGTAGAAAGTCCAAAGGTTGACATTCCCACTTTTCAATTCCCACTTATCTCTGTCGGATCTACTCGTAGAGTTGTAAACTTAACCGATTGGTAATAATGTCTAAGAATTAAAGTGAATGTATATTTTTATTTGACGTTAAAATTCAAAAAACGATTCAAACCGATGAACCGAACCGAATTTTTATGTACCAAGCCGAACCAAGACTTATGGCTTTTAACATTTATTAGTTGATTTTGATTTGAATTTTTTTCAAACAGAATGTCATTGATTTAGTTTAAAAATTATATACAAACCGACGGAAACTCACTCATAAAAAAAAGTTTTCTTTTAATAATAAATAAGTTTAAAAAAACAATTTTATAGTTTCGAAATTAAATGACTATCGAGTCGGAGCTGACACCGATTATTTGACGATTATGTGGATAAGACGATGCAACGCAACGCAAACGAAATGAAACACATACTGCGCTGATACTGTGTCGTTTTATGGAGGGAGACGGACGGCATCATCAGCGGCATGATTTAATGCCTGCTTATCCAGACACGTCATGCGGTTAGCCGGCGACGCCCACTTTTTGTCTTGTTATTTTTGTTTTTGAAAACAATGGTTTCGATGATAATGACGATTGTGGCCAGCAGACCTGCTTGTATTCTTGTTTTTAAATAGTTTTGGCTGTTTTGTTATATAATTTTTATGCTTCAATGAATCAAAATTTTATATTTATATTTATTTTAACTATTTTTAAATATATATATATACTAAAAGTAATAATCATATATGTGGAAATTTATATTTTTATAATTATATAATTATTTCTTAATAATAGTGTTAAACAAATTACGTAAAAAAATATAGTGAGCATCATTTAAATGTCTAATTAAAAGTGGCCAAAATGATTTCAATCCCTAATTAGATTAGTCACACTTGAATTTGTTAAGTGCATTGGTTTTTAAATTTTATTTCAAATATTATTAGAATTCATGTTGAATTTTAAGTTTTTAGAACAAAATTTGCTTAGCGTGAAAGGAATGCATTTTTAAAAATTGAATCTCAAGATAAATAAATAAATAAATATTGTATGATCATGTAATAAAGTATAGGAAAAAGTGAAAAATAAATTAAAAAATAAATTTTTCGCTTAAATTTAAAAATAATTCTAAAATATAATTGTGTGATCTATGTGTTTTGAAAACACAATTCAAGTATTAACCATATTATAATATTGTGTGATCCACATTTTTAGGATTTTAAAATTAAATTCTGTTTTAAATTCTATAGTGTTTTTATGCTTCAAGGAAGCCAATACGCTTTATTAGGATTAAAACCTAAAATAAACAATATCGAATATCACTCTCCCTAGACAAATAGTGAGTGGACTAGGGGTCAATTGACATGATTCCTTAGATTTCAACATAATAATTATTAACATTAATGTATTAATGTAATAATAGAATCTTCAAATCATACCCTAAAATACATAATTTGTTATTACGTTTCCATATATAGTAATAGTTTACGACTCACTATCAATAATTTTATTATTTCAATACAGTAAGAGAAAGTCACGCTTAAATGGATCGTCATTGTTCCTCATCCATGTGTCTTTTTTTTCTTTCTTTGTATTTATTCTCCTCATTATCTACTTTTATTTTTTCTCACAAGCCCACCCACTCAACCACAATTCCCTATGAAATTTTAATTCATAATTTTGATAAAATTGATTCCGCCCCATAAGTGAGGTTTGAGCTCGCTCACAAACTACCCTGCCTTAAGCAAACACAAATGGTAAAAAATTTAACGGCCATGAATCATTGGATTTTAATGGCAGTTAACGGTGGCTTTTTTAGGCCTCTCACTATTGGCTTTGGGTTTCATTGTCCTTTACTACCTCATTTACGAAGAGGTACGCAAAAATTCATTTAACTCGTTTTCTATCTCACCCTTTCCAGCCTCATACTTAGGGGTGTAAAATGGACCAGTGGTCCGCGGATTAGTCTGCGAGCCAGGTGGACCGTACTGTATCCGACTATAAAAAATCTCATCCATTTCAATCATGGGCCTAAACGGATCGGTCCATTTAGGCCCGATTCACGCGGACCAAATCTGTGCGGACGCGGACCGGTCCGCGGACTAATATTTATTTATTTATTTTATTTATTTTTTAAATCTATTATTCATTACATCTAATATGTTAATACCTAAACCCTAAACTTATTAATTATAAAATTAAAGCTTAGAAACATACACATTTAAATGTGATTTTAAAATTAAAAATTTTAAAATATTTAATAAGAATTAATTTATCGCATTTAAATAACAAAAATATAGACTAGTCAGTAGATCGATCTGGACCAATCCATCCTTGGTCCGCAACGGATCAGACCGGACCGGTCCATTTTACCTCTCTCTCTCTCTCTCTCTCTCTCTCTCTCTCTCTCTCTCTCTCTCTCTCTCTCTCTCTCTCTCTCTCTCTCTCTCTCTCTCTCTCTCTCTCTCTCTCTCTCTCTCTCTCTCTCTCTCTCTCTCTCTCTCTCTCTCTCTCTCTCTCTCTCTCTCTCTCTCTCTCTCTCTCTCTCTCTCTCTCTCTCTCTCTCTCTCTCTCTCTCTCTCTCTCTCTCTCTCTCTCTCTCTCTCTCTCTCTCTCTCATTATTTCCATTTTTTCATGTTTTCCACTTATGATTTCATTGCATTACACATTTTCATTTTTACATATCCAATTGTCCCATTAATTATGTTTTGTTGATGTTGCAACTTACAATTTTAATTTGTACTTGCTTTTAGTACTATTGACATGTTTCCAGTAGTGTTTTAGTTCGTATTACATAATGTGCTTGTCTTGGAATTTGATTTTGCGAGTATAATTATTGCGTTTTCATGTTTTGGGCGGTTTATATGTCCATTGCCGAGATTAGTTTTTCAACCCAATTGAGTCAATTGAACATGGACCCACTTTAAAATTCATAATTTTGAGCTGGAGTATAGGTTATCCTTTTACCTTGAATACAATCAATATATAGTAAACAATCACTTTAGGGATCCAGAAATATAAAGTATGATTGGAATTAACTATAACTATTAAATTATACAAATTTATAAATTATTTATATACTTAATTAAAATATAAAGTATGATTGAAATATGTAATCAAAAAGTAATTAACTAAAATAACTTTTACCTGAAATATAAATGATATATAAAAAGCATGATTGAGTATGCTCTAATATACTATATACAAATAGTTACCATTGTAATTACTCTATTAATAAGTTCCAAGTTGTTAGTTCGGTTGTTCCCCAACAAATCCAAGCATATGCTTCGCCATTAACCATTTATGTGACTTGATTAAGCAAATGACCAAAGTGATACATAAAACCATTTTTATTTTAATAAAATATTGTTAGTTGTGACAAACAACAATTATTTCTAAAACATATATACATGCAAGATAATAACCACATCATGCTCAGTTTTATAAATTTCCTACAATGATATCTTCTATCATATTTATTTTTAGTAGTCATGATTCTACTTTTCTTATTAAGTATAATGGTGCAACTTGTATCATTATATCTTTATATGTTGATAGCCGAAGTCATATTTTATTTTCATTTTCAATTGTTAAATCATAAGTTGAAGCTTGTAATTGTCACATTGTAAGTTGAGATATGATATTAAGAAATATGAAATTATTTTAACTGTTATGAGTAAGATAATCTTTCACTTTTGTTTTTAGTTTTATTTATGTGCCTTATATGTAGTTTTTTTAATTTAAGTTAAACTATTTGTTCATTTTCTTAAAACAAATGATATAGTATCAATAAAACTCTAGGGTTTTCTTTGTATTAATTTTGATTATTGTTTAACAATTGAATGAGGATTTGCAATCATTTGAAGACTATATGGGTTGTTTGATATTTGTTTTGAATTCTTTATTGGTATTGAGTTTTAAATTTGAAAGCAATTTAAGTTTGATAGGGAAAAAATGTTTTGAAAAGAATATGTTTTGTTAAAATTACTTCAAATAAAAATTTTAAAAATAAGATAAAATATGTAGTACCCAATTAATAAAATAAAAAATTTAAAATGTTAAAATAAACAAATTATTTGAATTTCTGTCAGAATTAAACTTATATTAAAAAAACAAAAATGTTTTTTTTAAAATAAAATGTACAGGTTTTAAAAATAAATTTAAAATTTTTATTAATTATAATCTAGAAAAAAATCCAACATTTTAAAAAATGTTCGCTGATGTCAAAATTCTCACTTTCCAAACCTAGCGTCACCTGGCACTTGGGGTCGCCCCTCCGGCCACAACCACAAGGCCTATGACTTAGTTGTAATAGAAGGTGTGGTGGAAGACAACGACGTCGACAGAGATCGGACCGCCTCCTGTGGCCTGTGGGTTTAGTTTAGTTTATTTTTTTTTAAATCATAATAAGCGTATATATAGTAGGGATAGGTGAAGGTATAATAAACATTTTCTGTATTATTGAGGATATTATGATTTGTATTATTTTTAAATTATAAATGCATAGCATACTACTGGCGTATTGATAAAATAACAGGGGGAATTGCCAAGAGTTTTTTTTAGTAAATATTTTAAATAAAACAGAATATATATATTAATAGAATAACTATACCTAAATTATTTTATATTCGGCTAGATGATATAATAAAGATGCCAAAAGTATGGTAGAAATTAAAAATATTACACCCATGCTATATAACATACTATAGATATTATGGTACCCTCTTGTACGAGATATGATTATATGAATCGATATAATAATATTTATCCAACGCAGAAGATAATATATAATTTTAGGATCATTTTTCAGTAGACGCTGGTAGTGGTAGTTATAAATTTCTGTACGGATAGTTTATTTTATTGGTGAATTAATAAGAGAAACATACGGATTAGTTGTTACCCCCCAGCGAATTCAAGTCAATATTGTGAGGCCTTTTGGACTGCTATCAAATGCAAATAATTAAATTCATATCTATGTAAGAACATCCACACCAATTTTGGTATTTTAATCCCTATTTTGGGAATGAATAGTATATTTTTTTTTTTTTTTTTAAAAATATCTATCTTCATTTTTCTACTTAATATATAATTCATTTATATTATTTTTTCTCCTCCTTTCATTTATTATCACCAATCAAAAGATTACAAGATAATAATATATATTTAAAAATTATAGGAAAAATTTTTAGGGATGAATAAGTGAATCCCTAAATATAGGGATTTACTATTCATTCCCTATTATACCCTATTTTTAGGGAACTGATGCAAAGAATTTTTTGTAAATCTATATATTTTTTCCCTAAATTATAGGGATACCAAACGGATGCTCTAAGAGCATCCACACTAGGTTTGGTATCACTATAATTTTGGAAAAAAATATATAGATTTACCAAAAATTCATTTGCATCAGGTTCCCTAAAATAGGGATAAGGATAGGGAATGAATAGAAATCCCTATATTTGGGATTCACTATTCATCCCTAAATATTTTTCCTATAATTTTTAAATATATATTATTATACTTGTAATCTTTGATGTGGGGGGGGGGGGGCGGGTTTTTAATAAAAAGGGGGGGGAAAAAATAATATAAAATGATTTATATAAGAAATAGAGATAGAAATAGGAAATGAGATGTTTGATGTTTTTGAAAAATAAACAAATTATATACTATTCATCCCCAAAAATAGGGATTAAAATGCCAAAATTGGTGTGGATGCTCTAATATCCCAAATAAATTACTCAACCACATATTAATAAATTTTAATTTTTAAAAAATTAAAGTATTATAATTATAAATTAGCCATTTCATACTATAATTAATTAAGCGTGTCAGTCAGAGGCAGAAAAGAGAAAGCATACTTGTTCCACCTGAATTTCACTCCATTTTTGGTTTTCGGTAATTTCGAATTTACTCTCCGACCATTCACTCAGTACTTGTGTATTTTTTTTTTTTAAAAGTCTGCATTTTCCAAATTTATCTGTGAAGCTTAATAATGCTTTGAACTGGTCAGCTTCTGCGGAGTCCATTCTCTGTCGTGCTTCTAGTTCATCACTTCCTCGTTCGATTGGCTTCCTTGCCCCAGGTTTGGATTCTGGGGCGGTTAGTTCAACTGATTGATATATAGTTTTGCATTTTTTTTTTGGGTGGGGGAGGTGGGTTTAGCGTACCGTGTCGCACTGGAACAGCACGCGGCAAAGAGGGTTTTCTCGGTTCGTGTCCTGAATTCTATATTGGTGGGTTTTGTGGGGTTGGATGATTTCTGGGTTTCAGGAGAGAGAACAGGGTTTGTGAGAGATGGGATTAGGGAGTGAAGGCGTGAAGGTTGAAGAGTCTTGGGATGTGGGTAAAGCCAAGGCGAGGAAGAAGAAGGCTGGGGATTTGAAGGAGCAAGACGCTGGGTGTTGGCTCAGGCTCAGATTCATAGGGAGCTGTGTTTCTTCAAGATCTAAAGTTGATACTTCCATCAGTGGCACCAGTACCCAGTGTGGTAACTCTTTGTTCTGCTTCTAACCTTGTTATTCAGTCACCACGCATGTCTACTCTTGTTTTTGCTGGGTTTTGTTACTGTGCTTGTAAATAATCTAGTGTAGTTTCAGTTTTTGTATCTGCCTGCTGTACAGCCACACCCTTCGCCTGCTTCAATTTTACGTTCCCAATTTTTTCCATGGTCAGTGTTGTGGAGTAATTTCTAGTTTCCCCGTTCTGTTCCTAATGTATGCATTACATATATGCGTTGCAACCAAATATTTCAATCCTTTTAGCATTTAAGGGATGGCATTAGGTTGTGATCCTTGGGATACGGCTGTAAATTAACTGAGCTGAGCCAAGTATGCCGAGCTGTGAGGTGTTCATGTTCTACATAAGGGTGTTCATTATCGTTTGGAACATGCATGCCTGCACTATTTGTGAATACAAGAGGCTTCTTTATAGTTTGTTCGCTTATCATGTTTACAATATATTTCTTTGGTTTAGGTGACAAAATTGGCATCATAATGCATGTTCATTTTATTGGTTGGGAAAGTTTTTTTTTGGATTTTCGAAGGAAGTGTTTTGACAATAGAAGACTAGGAATGAAATTATATCAGATGTTGGAGTTTTTCCATTTTCATTTATGTGCTCTTGCGCTTGTGGTGTTGTACAATTGTGTGGCATAAACCAGTGTTAGGCGCATCATTGAGATTTTTCATAGTTGCCTATTTTTATGGGGCGTTTAGCATCCAAAGATATATGGTTGTTTCAATCCGTGTCCTAAATTTTGTTGATGGTGATCACTGCATTGAATTTGGTTATTCCTCTCGTTGCCATCAATTAAATTCTGTTACCCACGCGTTGTTATGATATCCTAGAAATTCTAGCTTGATCTTGAAGAGATCTTGCCTTGATTACAAAGCAAGAGATATAGTAGCAATCTTAGATTGATTCTGGAGAGATCTTGGTTTGACACCCAAGCAATAGACTCTATATATTGTAGCAAAGGCATAATGAAATTTTTTTCGCTCTATTCTTTTTTGTTAACATGGTGGTTCGACACCAGGAACCCTAGCACTGTCTGGCCTATGAGAACCTAGCATCAACCATCGAAGCCAGTTGTGATCTTGCACCAACAGCCTTCTCTGATCTCTAGCCTTTTCCATTGTTGTCCACTGTTACCTCTTTCTCTTTATTGCCCCCGCTCGTCATAGGCCTGTTGTCGTTCAAATCATGTCAACCCCAACTGTTACTATCAAGGCCTTCTTCCCATGTTGTCATCAACCTCGTCTTTGTTGTCAAGGCTCACTGCTATAGTTGATGGTGCCTTTTGCCACCATTGCCAGTGCCTAACATGGCTATCTGAATCTATAGCACCACTTTCAGAGCCATCCATATGGCTGTGATCAGAAACACCGAATCATTTCATCCTACCCTACTTCCATATGACTACCAAGCTCTATTCGACTACCCTGCTTTGATCCAAAACCCTCTATGAATGTCATTGATATTCATTGTTTACTTCTTTGTTTTAGATGCTATTATCTGTTTAGGGCGTGTGTTGACCATTAATGAAAACAAATATGTTGGGGTGGCAATCAAATCTGTCCAGGAAGAACACAAATCTCCCAAAGAAGTGGCACCACATTCTGCAATTGCTCGTACATCTGTTGAATTTTTTAACTCTGGCTTGACCAAAGGAGGTCAAAACAATTGCAGGGTATATTTATTTATTATTATATATTCACATTGTCTTCACATTCTTTCAGCAGATGTTAAATCCACAAATGATACCAGCAGGGACCACCCAGTTACTGCAGCTATTTCATCTTCAACCACCAGTATTGCAGAAAGTAGTTCATCCATGTCGAAAGTTGAAGAGGAACTTAAGATTGCATCACGCCTTCGGAAATTCACATTTAATGATCTTAAGTGGGCAACAAGGAATTTTAGACCTGAAAGTCTCCTTGGCGAGGGTGGTTTTGGTTGTGTATTCAAGGGTTGGATTGAAGAGAATGGAACTGCACCAGTGAAACCAGGCACGGGTCTGACAGTTGCTGTTAAAACCCTCAACCAAGATGGATTTCAGGGTCATAAAGAATGGCTGGTTTGACACTATCCTAGTTCATGTTGTTGTTCCATATGTAATTTTATCTATCATTTTTAGTTTAATTTTTTTAATAATCTATTTCGATATTTTTTTGTTAATCCCATATTTCACTTTCTTGACAGGCTGAAGTGAGTTTTCTTGGTGACCTTGTTCATCCAAATTTAGTCAAACTGATTGGTTATTGCATTGAGGATGATCAAAGGCTGTTAGTATACGAGTTTATGTCACGAGGAAGCCTGGAGAACCACCTGTTTAGGAGTAATTATTTGCCTTACGGAGTATTAAAAAAATATAGCTACTGAATTATTGTTTATTTGTTATTTAGCTAGTTTACAATGTCTTAACTTGTTAAAAGGCTGCATTCATTTACTCTCTGGTTTAGCATAATTGGATTGAAGTAGCTTTCTCTGATATGACTGGCTTGGTTGGTGGTTGTAGTATCTGCGTCTTAATATGATCTTATTTGCAGGGTCCTTGCCTCTTCCATGGGCCATGAGAATGAAAATAGCACTCGGTGCAGCAAAGGGTCTTGCTTTTCTTCATGAAGAAGCAAAGCGGCCTGTTATATATCGTGATTTCAAAACATCCAACATCCTCCTAGATGCTGTATGTAATTTAAAGTGTAACAAAATTTCCAAATTTAAGAAGATTACTTTTTTGCGTCTAGTTATTTGCATTACTGTTTATTTCAGGATTACAATGCTAAGCTTTCTGATTTTGGGCTAGCCAAAGATGGTCCTGAGGGAGATAAGACTCATGTTTCTACCCGTGTAATGGGAACTTATGGCTATGCCGCACCTGAGTATGTAATGACTGGTAAGTGTAGTGACAGAAGCATGCCTCTGCCCTTGGTTATGCTGCTAAGCCACCAATTGGGGTTGGGTATCATATAATAGTAGGATTATTGCAATTTTTAATGTCAGATTAGTCACCAATAAGGGGGCTAGTTTCTTGCTGTTCCTTTTTAACGCCTCCCTTCTTATTTGGTGTTTAGTGCTTCATTTTATCATCTCAAACTCTTCTTGTTGTTTGCGTAATCCTAGTTTGTCTAGATGCTTCTACAGAAAACTATGGACAGTTCTGAATATTGATTCTTTTTCGTCTTACAGATTTGTATATTGCTATGCTTCTACTTTTTCTTTGTTTTATGTTTCGTATCCTATTCACTCCTTTTTATGTCTGCATATCGCGTGCAGGCTTTTTTTACCCTCCATGGTTTGCTTTATACATTCATATGGCTGAAGCTAACTATCATATTCAGAGATTTACTCGCATTCAAATAGAAATCCATATTTCAGATTGATGATTAAAAAGTTGAGGTGAAAGTTGACAAGGACATTTGAGCTAGTGCCTATATGCATGCAAAATTTTCCCCTCTAGAAGCGTTGTCATTTTTTGCTTGCCTGTGCTATTCATAACATATTTTTTGTGAATTAATTTGATTCTACCAAATTTATTTAATCAAACCCCATGGTATATAAAACGTAATCCTTAGTTGGAAATTTTATCCGTGTCTGTTTGTGTGTGTGTGTGAGAGAGAGAGACAGAGCTGCTTTTGAGATCCCAGAATAGTAGCATCTCTGGATGGCTCACAGCAACACTTGTAACATCGCTCTCTATTACAAATCTTACTAAATTGATATAATTTTTCTTGCAAGGACATCTTACATCCAGGAGCGATGTTTACAGCTTTGGTGTTGTTCTGCTAGAAATGTTGACGGGCAGAAGATCCATGGACAAAAACCGACCCAATGGAGAACATAACCTTGTGGAATGGGCGCGTCCATATCTGGGAGAGAAGAAGAAGTTCTACCGGCTGATTGATCCCCGGCTTGAAGGCCACTTCTCAATCAAAGGTGCTCAAAAGGCCGCACAGCTGGCTGCCCACTGCCTAAGCCGGGACCCAAAAGCCAGGCCCTTGATGGGTGATGTTGTTGAAGCCTTCAAGCCACTGCAGAACCTCAAGGACATGGCCAGCTCATCATACTATTTTCAAACCATGCAAGCGGTGGCATCCAGCCCCAATACTAGGATGGGTCTCCGGACGCAAGGAGGCTTGCTTTTGAGGAACGGACAGCAACAAGTGAGGAGCCTTTCAATATCCAAGGGTACGCATGCTTCTCCTTACCAACACCAGTTCCCTCGGCAATCACCAAAACCCAATGGTAAAACATAGAGTGCTGTGTGTCTCGATATTAGTTACTTGTTTGTTTTTTTTTTTTTAATACATGCAAATGCTGTTGAACGAACCACCTGAACGTGTTTGGTCTATATATGTATTGCTGTGGTCCTTCAGTGGGGAATATTATTAGGGAGGTGAATATTGAGCAAGTAGTGACGTCAGCCATGGGTTGCTTCTGCTTGCTTGAATAGAAATATTGAAGATTATCACATTACTTCCCATTTTGCGCTCATTTTGTCATTTAATGCAGATCTATATTTAAATCAGTTTATTATAACATCGTTTTCAATTTAAATCTACATTTATTGGTGCAAGTCTCTATATTCAAGATGGATTAAAAATTTGAAAGCAGATGAGGTCTGGTGTTTTTGTTTTTAAAATGTAATACTTGAATAGAGAAAATAGAAAATTTAAAGTAAAAAAAGTTATTTTTTGGACTCAAAAAGTAAAAGTAATATATTATTATTATTATTATTATTAATTTTTTGTATTTAAAAGTAGCTTTTTAAAAAAGCAGTTATTAAAATAATTGTTTTTATTTTTGTGTTTTAAAAAAATACAAAAATAAACATGCTTTTATTCCAAAAAAAAAAAAGAGAGCATCAAGGAAGCGACTGCTGTTGTTGCCGGCCGGGAGGGTGGCAAGGAAGTGTGAGATTGGATTTAGTTTTTGAAATAGTGGGGCAATAGTTATTAACATAGATATTAAATTAATTGTTTCAACAACTTTTTAAATTAATTTTATTCATTGCTTAACTTAACATATTAATTCAATTATCAATTGCTTGTCAGTTACAAAGTTCATGCTACCGTAGGCATTATTATTGTATTTAGAACACTTTTAAAAAAATCTTTTATTCAACTTTATTTTGATATATTAAAGTTTAAAACATTTTAAGTCTTATCAAAAATTAAATCACTTTAATTAAACTTATTTAAATGAGTCCTTTTATGTACTGTGCTTGGCAATTACAAAAAATTTAGAATGTCAGGAAAAATTAGTATAAAATCAGTATTTTCATAGTATTATGATTTTTTTAATTTGTTTATTTTCCAATAAAATTTAAAAATGCTATTTTTTACACCTATTTTTCACTCTAACCAAACAACAATTCTTTCTACTTATTTTCTTTCTATTATTTTTCCACTTCAAATTCTTCCACCTATTTACCAAGCAAAGGGTATATATCACATATAAAATCCCATATTAAAACCAAACATTCAAAGCTTGCCATAAAAGTGATTGAAGATCTGTTTACATTAGTGTGGTTCAACTACTATTTGATTTTAATATTAATTTCAGGAATACATGGTGGGCAGTCATGATAAAAATCATTGCCATAATTAAATGATTCCATTACATTAGTGTCATATGATAAAACCTACCCCATAATATAATTTAGTCACATTTTAAAGCTGTATTTGTCATTTAAGTTTTGACTTTTACAAATTATTATCAAATATCAAAGTATAGTAAAATAGTAATGTAAATGCTAACAAAATAATTAATACACACAACAGACATGCAATAACACAAATTACTAATGACACTTTAAAAAAATTGTAATGCATTTTTAATATTGTTGATTAATATTATTATTTTTATTTTAGAATACGTTTGACAATTTCATAATTGTGTGAAATTTAATTTTAAATACACATACTGCATATACTTTTTGATATCAATTTCTTTTATATGTGTAGCAATGTTAAAGTTATTACTTTAAATAAAAATAACTATTATTATCAAAATGGTCTTTTAATAAAAGTACTAGTTATAAAAAAAAGTAAAAAATTACATAACAAAATAAAAAAAGAACTTCCAAATTACACGTTAATGAAAGAGAATAATTACAAAAAACATATACGATGATAAAATTCATGGCTAAAACCTCCTAAAATATACTAATTCTAGCATCATTTATATATAATTCTCAACATTTAAATATTTGAATTACATCACCAAAAAAATTAGTTTCAATTTTTTTTGGTTGTCCTTTGAATTAAGTTTGACCCAATAAAGCAGGGTACACCTTGCAAGTGTCACCTAAACATTACACCATATTTGTGAATATACTTACAAAACTCATCATATCCACCACACATTTATGTCTACCATGATATGTTAATAAAAAAAATGATAAATATATATACAAAAATGTATACATAAAAACATTTTTAATACAAAATGTTTTTCGGGGCCTGTTTTTTGGTGAGTAATTTATTATAGCTTGGACGTGGCTGCCAGCCTGCCATTGGCATACAGGACTGTGAGCATGGCTTGCTTTCTTATCCCCCAAGTTGCGATCAACGGACACGATATGTCAATCCATCTATTGATCCAACGGCTTGGATTGGCCTTCAACAGAGAACATACCAGTCCGTCTTTGGAGATATCACACCATAAAACGCAACATTAGGGTTCATAAAACCCTCTGTCAACCCAGAGCAGCCACACTCTCAGTCCCTCCCCAATTTTCTCGAACCTCAGCTTTCTCGTGAGAATATGTCGAAGGGGCCTGGGCTATACACCGATATTGGCAAGAAGGTCAGAGGTAGGCTGATCTTTTTTTTTTTTTTTTTTTAATAATTTCCTGCATTTTCTCTGCGTTTTCTGGCTTGCAAAACCCTAGGACAGCTGAAGCCATCATCTGATTTGAATGCTTAGGTTTTAGTAAACCCAGATGTCGTATTAAGTCTTTCGTTTGATTTCCGACAAAAAAAGCCCGTACTTGATAGGACAGGAGTTGTTAATGCTGTTTCAGTATAGGGGTTCATTGAGATCGCGTGAATGCTGTTCTTTGTTTATATCGTCTGTCGATTTACTCCGATTATTTTTATTGTCGTCTCAGATCTTCTCTACAGGGACTATCAGAATGACCACAAGTTCACTGTTACCACTTACACTTCCAATGGAGTAGTAAGTTCCCTTGATTTTAATGTTTGTGCTACGCTATTTAATTGAAGAGAAAGAAGCTTTTTTGGGTTTACACTTGATAATGTTAGGTTCCTATGCGGTTTGTCTTTTTTTTTTTCCTGGGTCAGTTTATTATTATTATTACTATTTTATTTTCGTTTCTGCAGTAACTTCTTAATTATTTGGGGCTCCTCTGTCAGATTTTTCAATGCTCCCATTCATGCTTTTCTTATGTGATTGTATTGTAGTAGCCATGCTGATCAAATTTATAGGTATTTGATTTGATGCGGAAAAACACACTTTTCTTAATAGTGCCTTAGATGTGTGTCTCCTTAGAAATTAGTCTTTACTATTTTTACATTTATTATTGTATGTTATGTAACTCCGTAGTCTTTGTATTGTAGGATATTACATGCTTAGATAGGGTGAACTTCGATTTAAATTTAATATTGATTTATCGTAGTAGCCATGCTGATTGAGTTTACAGGTATTTGATGCAGAAAAACACACTTTGCTTGCTAGTGCCTTTGATGCGTCTCTCCTTAGAAATTAGTCTTTAATAATTTTACATGCATCATCGTATGTTGCTCAACTCCATTGTCTTTGTATCCTAGAGTATTACATGCTTAGATAGGGTCAACTTTGGCAGTAATGAGGAGTTACTGCCTTGTGACATGGAGCCACTATTCACAGGAGCTTTGTGCTTCGGGTTTGCTCTTTATCATTTCCTAGATGGGTCTACAAAGACTATGGCATAATCACAGTTTGTAGATCTATTTACTCATTCATCTAGCAATTGGGAACTAGTTCGCATTGCTCATATGATGTGTGTTATCTAGTGTTGTAAGCTACACTATGTAAATTGTAATTTTTAAATGAGTTTTTGTACATTTTCAGGCCATTACTTCATCTGGAACTCAAAAAGGTGACATTTTTTTGGCTGATGTGAACACCCAATTAAAGAAGAAGAACATCACAGCTGATGTGAAGGTGGACACAAAGTCTAATGTAAGTCTTATTACCATGTTTAGATGAAGAATTTTGGTTCTGTTTATATTTATATTCGTCCACAAACTCTGTAAGAGCTAACATGTTTGTTTTGCGTTGTATTATTGTTCCATTGCATGTTGGTATCCTCAGTTGATAAGTGTGGATACCAAGATCTGATTGCTGTTGTATTGCATGTTGCACACGTTAATGATTTATTTCATCATAAATTTTACATCCAGAAAATCCATTCTGAAGTCTGAAATTTATATTATGGAAGATCATCCAACAGAAACTTATTGTACTTATTTATTTATTATTTACATTCGCTGATAATTTCTATTCACCTGTAGCTCTTTACAACCGTTACTGTTGATGAAGCGGCACCTGGACTGAAGACAATCTGTAGCTTTGTTGTTCCCGATCAGAAGTCTGGCAAGGTAAAAACGTGGTTATGTTGTGACGTTAAGTAATGTTATATAACCAGCATATTCGTTTTTCTCAGTGTGACGAATGAGGCTCATGCATGTTCTATAAATTTTCTATGTTGTTTCTTGAATCATGTTTCGTGATCCAATTTTGTTATATTGCTCATTCCTGATTTCTTGTGGGAGCAGGTGGAGCTTCAGTATTTACATGAGCATGCTGGTATAAGCACTAGCATTGGATTGACTGCAAATCCAATTGTGAACTTTTCTGGGGTTGTTGGAACTCATACTCTGGCACTTGGCACCGATGTCTCTTTTGATACTGCCACTGGGAACTTTACAAAATTGAATGGCGGGCTTAGCCTCACCAACTCAGACCTTATTGCTGCATTGACCCTGTAAGTAATTTTTCTGGTAGGAATAGATTGTTTATATGGGTTGATTATGTTTTCAAGCTCCTGTGCCTTCATCGTTTTGAAGTTCATGGACCTAATATTGATATGGTGTATCGGTTTGTCCTGTCTGTGCACATGCACTTGCTTTTGTGTTAATAACGTGCTTGTTTGATTGAACTGGTCTTACATTAGAGCTTCACGTGTGCAGGAACAATAAAGGTGATAGCCTGACCGCTTCATACTACCACACTGTAAGCCCCCTGACCAATACTGCTGTTGGTGCGGAGCTGACTCATTGTTTCTCAAGCAATGAGAATACCCTCACGATTGGAACACAGCACTCTCTGGACCCGTTAACAAAGGTGAAGGCACGGGCAGACAACCTTGGCAAGGCAAGCGCTCTCATTCAGCATGAGTGGCGCCCAAAATCTCTTTTCACCATCTCAGGAGAAGTGGACACAAGGGCAATTGAAAAGAGTGCTAAGATTGGACTGGCTGTGGCTCTGAAGCCATAGAACCAGCTGCCTTCGTGGTTGTTCCCATAAGATGGAGATAATAAGTTAATGTAAAACAAATTTAGATCTATATTTCTTTTGCCCAATAACTCTTTAGTGGGTTTTAGGTTCTTCGATTCCATGGCAAGGTTGTAAAACATAATTCCAAGTTGGCATGAACAGCTGTTTTTGTTTTGGGAAAGCGCAATGTTATGGAGGATAATTCCATGCGATGAGCCGAAACTGGTGGTGGAGTTTTGGTCAGAGGCTGAGAACCTTTTCATTCTTTTGGATTGTGTTAGACTAGTTACTCTTCATTGCCCAATCTTTTGAGGTCTGACCTTGAGTTTTGGATCTGTTATGTGATTTGGGCTTTTTTTTTTATTAGCCATTTGGAAGATTGTGGAATGTGTTTTCTTATGCAGACAAAAAATCCAGAGTTTCAGTCGTCTCTTTGTCTGAATTCATAGCTGCACTCCATTTCATGACCAGGCTGCGTGCATCACAAGCGATCGAAATCTAAGTTCATATTTTAATTTTTTTATTATGATGATAGTACTTTAACCTTGGGGTAAAGTGGTAAACTAGTATACGCAATCATTTGTAACACAGAATCAATGGATCATGAACTTTCCTAACTTTTCCTAAGTTCATCACCCCTTGATTGAACATAAGACTAAAATGGAACTAGAGATTAGGAAAATGGCTAAAACAGATGTCTGGACTACATTGGAGTTGGAAGACCAATTCACCTTGATTTTGCGTCTTCGTAAAAATGCGAAGTAAAGTAAAAATAAAAAACTAGTTCCTCAATTACATAGAATATGGGATTTTGCGGGGTTTCTTTTCATAAGTCATTAAAATTCTTTATTCAAGCTATAATTATGGTGACGGAACAACATGCAGAACCTAAATAAGAGCCACAAGCAAAAATAATGCTAAGAACTTTCAATTTTTATGGAAATCACGGACGAATAAAATTTTATTTTTTCTCCACAACACAACACAACCAGTGCAAAATAGGAGAAAGATGGGATCAATGACTGAAACTTAAAGTCCAAACCAAGACATATCGGTAACAACTTCCAATGTTGAACGAAAAGCGAGTAATAATATTCAAAGAGTAATCAATACTGGTTCTCAAATCCAATTCCACAGCACAAACTTCAAGTTGGCATACCACCTGCCTGTATTTGTGGTTAAATATGCACTAGACAGGCTGACTGGCCTGAAGGAGACCGTCCCTAATTTGGGAAGCAACATCTCTGACAGCACCTGGTCCATGTGGAATGAAAACAGAGGATGCCTTTGAAGATGCACCGATCTCCCTCATAGTGTCAAAGTATTGGGTCACTAGAACCATGTCCATGACATCTTTGGCTGTTGTCCCAGGCACATTCGAAGAGAAAGCAAGCACGCTGTCCCTCAGCCCATCAACAATGGCCTGGCGCTGCCGGGATATACCAAGTCCTGCCAGGTATTTGGCCTCTGCATCTCCCTCTGCCCGCTTTATCTGCAAAATCTTCTCAGCTTCAGCCTTTTCATGTGCTGCTACCCTCATCCGAGAAGCTAGTTGTCCATGGAGAATATGATAATCAAATTTTATCAAGGTACAAAACTAAGAAACTAGTTTAAAATTGGAAGGTAAGCTATATATTACCTGCATTTATCTCATTCATTGCTCTCTTTACATGAACATCTGGTTCGATATCCACAATGAGGGTCTGTACGATTTCATAACCGTATGCAGACATGGCCTATAGAAAGAAATAAAGCATATGGCTGAATCCAAAGATAGATGCACAGAAAACTAAACTCACAAAAACCTAGATAACAAGGAGATAAATGGAAGAAATAATATATTTTTTGAACTGTTGAAAAAGAAAATGAAGGGCACCTTTTCAAGCTCTTCCTCCACAACTTTTGCTATATCATTCTTTTGTTCGAAGGTAGCATCGAGCTCCAACTTTGGGACACTAGCCCTAATGACTGGAACCACAAAATGAGCTCATTAGTCATGTTTTATGCTTACAATAGTTTCCCATTGTAATCTCCATTCTACTATACTGGTAAAACAGGCCACAGTTAGTGGTTCTCAAAGAAAAAGGGGGAAAGGGAAAAAAACCCATTACCATCAGAAAAACTCTCAATCAAAATACCAACAAGAACAGTTCTATGAATGCACTAAGACCAAAAAAAATCATCAAAGATGGCACTGCAATATAATGACTGGGGATGCAATAAAATTACTAGGAAACTTTTAACAGTGTCCTCCTACTCACAGTACTTCTAATAGTCTAGCCAAAATGTCTTTTAGTTACCCATATAAACTTCAGAATAGTCTTTATGAATATGATATATAAACATGAACTACCATAAAGTTTTGGCTAAAAATTTGTTGCAATTATTTATCTCAAAATTATTTATAAAAACTCATCGCAGAAAATTTTGACAATGATGGAGTAACCTTAATCCATCAATTGGGAGATAAATGTTTGGAACTCGTTACAACTACTATTCATCACAAAAAAATATGGAGTAATAAAAGATCCTACCATCAAAAACGTAGGCCTGGATCTGCTCCTTGGTATTGCTGAGCTTATAAAAAGCATCTGCTGCCCTTTCTGCGATGGCACGGTATTGAATAGATGCAACCAAAGTAACAAATACATTATCCTGAGGACACAACAAATTAGGACTGTCAACTAATTTCAACTTGAAACATATAAATGTTAAGAATGAAAGAACCAACAACTGAACTTCTTAAACGAACCTTTGTTTTAGTTTCGCAACGAACGTCAAGTTGCTGCACTCGTAATGAGATACTACCAGATATCTGAGTACCAAAACACCAGGGCACACAGTAACAGCCAGGCTCGAGCACCTCATCAAACTTCCCAAGAGTTTCCTTGATAGCTACTCTTGACTGAGGCACTTGTTCCAAACCAAAACATTGCCCCATTGTTAATTCGACCAACTACAAAACAATGTCTTAAGTTCAATTTTGACATAATAAGACCCCCCAACCATAAAATTTTCTATCAATACAACTTTGTAATTTATTATCCTTCTAATTGACCGATCAAGTTCTATACAAGCTCTACACGAGTAAAAATATAGAAAAGTTTTCAAAATGTAAATAGGATAATGATACAACATTTAGCTGATGCTGATGATTCTAAAACAACTTGGCCTACCTTATCCCCAGAAAGAAAACATAAGAGAAAAAAGAGCATAGTGTTTGCCCCCCGGTGTAAAATCAGCACTATGTAACCCGTCATTCACAGGCTACCAACACATGAAAGAACTTGGAAAAGTAAAATTGAATTATATTTTTAACAAATTTACTGTATTTGTAAGTCATGACTGCATACAGATGCTTGCTAATCATCCGAAACAAAAGAGTAACAAAATAAATGTAATTCAAATTTTTAGAATTTGGTAAAAGCCCAGATGCCCAGACGAGTTTTGGAAAAAAATGACCCACTACGTATTAATTAATTCCCAAAAAATAAGACGGATCACTTTACTTTAGATATTCAAACTACCCACAAAGATTACTTTTTAAGCTTTCTAGGCTCCTCAGAGATTATATATTCCATTGTGGAGAAAGCTCTATGGTATGGTTGGACAAAAAACATTGCACATTTCCTAGCAATTTCAAGAATCAAACAGCGGGTGTTCGAAATTGAGTGGGTTTATTTTTGTTTAGAAACATCCATTTAAAACAACTAAAGTGTTTGACTACATGTTTATAAACATAAGGGTTTGATAACATATGTATAAACATCCTACTTATATAAAGCTTCCATTTATATATTTTACATAAAAAAAACCTTCCCACACCCTCATAATCCTCTTATAGAACACCAGTCTCACCAATCCCAGACAAAAAAAAAAAAACAAAGCGTCATCAACCATATAAAAAAGAAAATGTATTAATAAATAGAACGACGAACCCAGACTTAAAATTATATGTAAACCCAATTTCATATCACATCACTAATCAAGTGATAAAAGCCACTGGGCAAGGAACTGTTTTTCGATAATTAAAGATATTAGCAAAGCGTATAGACCTAACCGATAATGCTAAAAAAAAAAACACACACACACACACACACAACGTCAAGTTCAAAAACATAAACACGTACGGCGCTCCCCATCAAAGACAGTAGATAAAAGAATGTGCATTTACCTCAAAACCGACACAGAGAAAGAGGTTAATTACGGAGAAGCGCAATAGGTAGAGTGATGAGCAAACCTAAGAGCAATATTTATATGAACAGCTCATTCTCAGAAATGTGTTCGATTAGGAAACAAAATCCGATATGATCAAGGAAAAGTCTATGATCAAATATCGTGATCCGCAGATATTTTCCGTTATTTCCTCGCTTTCTGTTTCTTTTTTTGTCTTTTGAATTATTCTTGTCATTATCCGTTCAGTTTTTTTTTAATGGAAATAGTAACTTTTTAAAAAACTTTCTTAATATAAACTTATAAAACTAGTCAGCTCTTTGTATTCAAGGATAATAATTTCAAATTTAATAAATAGATAAAAATTTTAATATGTTAAAATATATTTATTAAAATGAAATTCATATAATAATAAAGTTGCTAAATGTGTTTAAAATAGTAATAATTTTTAATATATAATAGTTTTTATTTTTATTGTTATGTTATAATTTATTTACAGGTTGCAAGTTTTGATTTTGTATTATGTTGTCTGAATTCATATAATAATAAAATTCATATGATAGTGTTGAATTGTAATTTGAAAATAGTTTGTGTTTGGTGGGAGAAATAATATATTTTAAAAAGAGTATATATTTTTTAAAATTAAGTCAAAAAAAATTTAAAAATAATATTTGGTGGATAAATAGAAAAAAATTAAAAATAAAAAAAGTATTTGAATCTCGTGGTAGAATTAAATTTAGATTTGAAAACATAAAATGATTAAAATAATTTTTAAAAATAACCATGAGATCTATTGTTTTTAAAAATAATGTTCAAATATAGGACTTTTTAAAAATGATTAATATTATTATTATTAAATTTAAATGTGCCATACAAGACTCATTGTTTATTTTTAAAACAATCATAAAAACGATTGACGTTATCGATCTATTTGGTATGAGTTTTTAAATAAATAAAGAAGTTAGGTTAATTCGCAGGAAGCTCTTGTCACTGCACAATAGTTTGCTCCAACTAAAGAAAGGGATATTGTTTCCTAGTGCTTTGACCTCTATGAAATTAAAGAGGGATCATAGTAATACACAATACATTGTAGTTGGTCTTCTTGTAAGTGGATATCCTGCCCAATTTGCAGTAGGCTCGTAGTAGAAGATTATTAGTTGAGGAAAAGAAAAAGGCTTAGCCAGGCACAAATTCAAATAGCACACGGCTCTTAAAGTTGATTCCCAGTGATCCTTTTGAGGTTAATGCATAAACTTGTTCAATATATGGACAAAATATATGATATTTGGCCTTGAAACGGTAAGATATATTAATCTCCCAACAAATTACCTATATCGCTTTGGATCTTTGACCAACTCACTCTTATCAAATAATTTTAAGCCACCCCCCATGGGAGTATTGATGGGAGTTGCCCCTAATAACATTGCATCCTTAATGAAAATGCTAGTCTTAGACGTAAAAATCTTAATACCAAGAAAATACTCTAAGTTTAGGGATAGCAATGAGTTGAGTTGGAATTGAATACTATCCGACCCGAATATGTATTAGGGTAGGTCAATTTTTGGGAACTTTAATACTAACCTTGCTTCGAACCTGACCCACCCGATAGTTTGGGAAATTTGGGGCGGAGTAGGTCAATTTTTTTTACCTTAATCTTATTTAAAAATACAATAAAATATCAGGGCAAGACGGAACAAGCAAGATCCGAGCCTGACTGGAGGTCACCATGTTAAAAAAATATTATTAATGTCAAGTTAATGAAGGGACCAACCATGTGTAATAGCTAAAGTCAATAAAAAACGAAGAAATATGATCTTAACGGTTGAAGAAAAAGTATCTTGATAATAAACCCCCTCTAATTAAGTAAACCCTTTGGGCACAAGTTGTGTTTTGTACCTCTCAATATAACACATCGTCTCCTATCATGCAGGGTTAGTAATAGCCTCAAAATAAGATAGGTGTTTTGTAACTGTCGATTTGAGTAACAAAAGAGTGATACATGGGTATATAACGGTGAAATAAAACATAAATTGCCAATGGATAATCTTTCGTTGAGATCTCGAAACAATAGGGTTTATCTTGAACCGAAGTCTTGAATCAAACTTTGATCTTGAACTAGAGTCCATTGTCTCGAATCGAAGTCAAATCTTGAACTCGAGTCCATTGACTCAAACCGAAATGCCTCATCTCGAACCAAAGTCAAATCTCGAATCGGCGTCCATTGTCTTGAATTGAAGTCTTTATCTCGAAGTTATGTTTTTTTTTAATTTGTTAATCACCTTTTTATTGTTACCCAAAATGCCAAATATTTGTGACATTTTGTGGGGATGATTTGGGGAGATACTGCACTCCCTTAAATTGATGTTTTAGAGAAATTTGTATGATCACATTTTCAGACTGTTTGACTAGAGACGTTGATTGTTTTTAAATCAAGTTTGACTTTTACAATCAAAACTATTTTATTCATAACTTCTTCGTTTTTATTCAAAATTAAGTGTGATCAAATACGGTAGTTTTTAAATTTCATTTTCTATCATTTGGTGCTATAACTTTAGAGCATTTTGAGGTCTTATAGAAGTGATCCTCAATTTTGGACTTCTTTGTTGAGTGTGACCATGTATCCAACAAGTACAAAATGAAATCCAACACTATAATTAACATAAACTCATTAATAAAATTCTAAATGTATGTAAACTCATAAAAAAATTTAATATTGATGTAAATCCAACTTACTTTTGAAACAAAACAATGAAACTTCAAGACAAATTTAAAAAGGTATTCAAAGTGTTTCATTTTTTAGATTTTTTATTAATATGTTAGACTTTAATTTTTGGTCACACAAAATCCTGCTAACAATTATTATTTTTTTCATCCATTTCATAAAATATAAATAAATTTAAATTCACACCCCCATAAGATAGGGAGTCCCGGGTCCGTTTGAAAAAACAAATATGGGGAGAGATTGCTATTTTTTTATAATAATGTTTTGATGAAAGATTAAAATTAATATGGTGATTGATTATGGAAAATTAGTAAATATTATTTATTTTAAAAATAAATTCGGTTCTATACTGTATATTTAATTTATATAAGTGTATAAACAATAGTAAAAAAATTAATGTTAATCAAACGGTAATAATGAATTACTTGCGTAGCATTACTAAAATTTAATTACATTTAAAAATTAACTGAGTAAAATTTAAAAAAGAATGTAAGATTCCCTATCTACAATAATGGAAAAATTGAAAAGGCCGTAATTAATTAGCCTGTTGTTATAAATATTTATTGGAAGGAATTTGCATATCAAAATGTTTTGTTATATATAAAAAATAAATAAAATTTTTTAACCAGATGACTTAGTTTGGATTGAAATTGAGAGTCGGATGTGTTAGTTTTTACAATCCCCATTAATGATATGAAAAATAAAATAAAATATCAATTCAAACACGTCAGCATCATCCGGTTAAAATTGGATTTATAAAAAATATATATAACCATAATGACAGTAATAATGTGAAATAAAGGGGACGTCATGAACTCAGAAGTCAGAATAACACAGCAAAAAATGGAGGCAGGAGGCAGGCATCGAAACCACATCACGACTAAAAATAGAGAGAACCCAAAAGAGGCAAAGGCAGGTGACCATGGGTATGAAAGCGGTTGCCCGCTTTCCTCGCCACTCATATCTCCGTAGCTCCATCTCCACCGCCCTCGTTTGGTGGTATATAATAACACCGCCCCCCTCTTCATCCCTCCAAACCGACCCAAGGCAAACCAGGCGAATCTCCTGTGTTTCGGCTCTTTGCCCTGGGCGTCAGGTTTCAAGGTCTTCTAGGCCTGCTGCATGTGCGGTGGCCTCTTAGACCCTAAACCGGGCGAGAGCTGACGCTAAGGGTTTAATATTATTATTATTATTATTATTTTATATATATATATAGTTTTTTATTTAAAGAAAAAAGAAAAAGGAAAAACAAGAAGGATATGGCAGCTCACACCACCTACATTGTTGTCCTTGTCCTCTGCCTCGCCGTCCTGGCACGTGCCAATATCCGTGAATTCGACGAGTACTGGCAGAAGCGGGCCGCTGAGGCTGAGAAAGCCTCCCTTGCTTCCTACAACCCCGCCCCTGAGGAAGTCACACAACATATAAACAGACACGTTCATGAGTACGTGAGAACATCATTACAAAATATTGCCTTTTTAAATTACCTACGTACACGTATCTATATATCTTGTTTTTCCTG
The DNA here is from genome assembly GCA_023512835.1 of Taxillus chinensis. Taxonomy (NCBI): domain Eukaryota; kingdom Viridiplantae; phylum Streptophyta; class Magnoliopsida; order Santalales; family Loranthaceae; genus Taxillus; species Taxillus chinensis. The sequence continues at coordinate 10,098,081 of CM042091.1, forward strand.
CATGTCCATGTCCTTGACCAAAAAAAAAAAACACGTACATATGATGATGATGATGTCGGGGAAGGGCAAAAACATGCATGTACATCTTGTTTTTGGGGGTTATTATTAATTAATTAAAATTATGAGCAAGTGCAGGGCGATGAACACGGAGAAACGTAGCTGGAGGTTGTCGGGGAAGGGCAAAAACAGCACGAGAAGGTACCTGAGGGGGTTACCTCGGGGACCATGCGCAGGAACAAACCCAATCGACCGGTGCTGGAGGTGCCAACCCAACTGGGCCGACAACAGGAAGAAACTAGCGGACTGCGTGCTTGGGTTCGGGCGGAAGGCGGTGGGCGGAAAGTACGGGAAGTTCTACGTGGTGACCGACGGGTCGGATGACGATCTCCTGTTCCCTAAACCGGGAACCCTCCGGCACGCGGTGACCCGGACGGGGCCTCTGTGGATCACCTTCGCCCACAGTATGGTGATCAGGCTGCAGCAGGAACTGATCATGACCAGCGACAAGACCATCGACGGCAGGGGCGCGGACGTGCACATCGCCTACGGGTGCGGCATCACCCTCCAGTTCATCAAAAACGTCATCATCCACGGAATCCACGTCCACGACATCATCTCCGGCGCGGGCGGGAACATCATAGACTCCGAGGGCCACCACGGGATCAGGACCCGGAGCGACGGCGACGGCATCTCCCTCTTCGGCGCCAGCAACATCTGGGTCGACCACGTGTCCATGGCCAACTGCGCCGACGGCCTGATAGACGCCATCGAAGGCTCCACCGCCGTCACCATCTCCAACTGCCACTTCACCCACCACAACGAGGTTATGCTATTTGGGGCCAGCGACAGCAGCCAAATGGACGCCATCATGCAGATCACCGTCGCCTTCAACCACTTCGGAAGAGGTTTGGTGCAGAGAATGCCCAGGTGCCGATGGGGTTTCTTCCACGTCCTCAACAATGACTACACTCACTGGCTCATGTATGCCATGGGAGGCAGCATGCATCCCACCATCATCAGCCAGGGCAACCGCTTCATCGCCCCTCCCAACGACGCCGCCAAGGAGGTATATATATATATATATATATAACCAACCCACTAATTATTATATATCACTACTTGATTTTAATTACACCATCCACTTCATATTCATATTCATATTCATATTCATATTCGTTTCGTCCAACACACGTACACCTTGCAAATTTGCAATGCAAACAACAAATTAAAACCCAAGTTTTTGAACATGCTTTAATTTGTGTGTTTTTTTTTCCTACTTTGAAGATCACCAAGAGGGATTACGCGACACCAGACCAGTGGAAGAACTGGGAATGGAGATCAGAGCAGGATGTGATGTTGAACGGAGCCTTCTTTGTGCAGTCCGGGCAGGCATTTAAGGGTGGGTACACGAAGCAGGACATGATAACCGCCAAGCCAGGGACGTTCGTCACCAGGCTCACACGGTTCGCCGGTGCACTCTACTGCAAGCCCAACATTCCCTGCTAAGAAAGAGTAGTGTTGATGGGAGGCAGAAGGAGGTGAAGCGATATCTAATAACTTGGAACAACCTTCAAGAGATTAGAGATCGCTATTATTGGTCGCTTAACGGCATCTACATGTATTCTTGTATGTCGTCAAATTTCTTTCTTTCTGGTGGCTCATTGTTCTTGGTGAGGATATGCACGTGGATGGGAAGAACAAAATGTTGATAAATGCGCAAGTTTTGTATGTAATCAATCTAACAGGTTTGGTATCATACGCTGAAATGCATTGGGCGGCGTGCATAACTACATACATATATATATAGACCAGAGACTGCATTTCTTTTCTTTGTTTCCTCTTCGTTCCTGCATTAATCATGTGCATGCAATTATTTAGGATTCGTTTTTGGAGATTTCATTGCTCATCTTATTAGGACAAGTCCTCCAGTTGTGCCCTTTTTCTTGGCACAGCCTGCACCTATATTTCCTGCGTCCAGCCAAAAAACTTGTTGACGTGCCATCAATCTCACCCGACTCAATATCAGTCTCTTGGGATGTTCTCCCATAATTGGCATTGTTGTTGCCATGATTCCTGTGACGCAATAGGTCAGCCCGTGGAACTGCACTTTTGCCACTGCTTGACTTCTGACAGCTTCTTCTGTTATGGCCCACTTCTCCACATAACCCGCATCTGAACCGCCTCTCTAATAACTTCAGTTCTGGGCAGTAGTGTCTTCTGTGTCCTTCCCGTCCACAGTTTTGGCAGTAAAATTTAACTCCTGCAACATTACCAGCGAGAAGTCACACATCATATGCAGCTGAAAAATGTACCTGTTTGACTAAACATTTCGGCAATGTAGTGTCTTAACCTTTCATGGCGATGCTTCTCTTGTGACGATTAGCTGGCTCCCTAAAGAAAGCCTTCATTGCTTCAGAGGCTTGCTTTCTTGCTGCGGCAGTTTGTTTCGTTTTCTGCGTGAAATAAGAACCATACAAGGCATCAACGAGGAACCTATTTGCTTTCATTTATTATCAGGCCCCTTATTTACCCCATAACTCTATTACTGATCCAATACAGTTTTGTATTGATTTTCCTAACCCAAAGTCTACTTTCTTGCAAAGCTGTACATGTCATACTAGATAAAAACCACAAAGATACCACCTAGAGTAAATCATTAGTCGCAATAGTTAGTAACGTGAGGCTTCCCAAGCATGCTCAAATTTGGATATTTTCTCAGACACTATATACTTCAAATTAGGACAAGAACAAAGCCAAAGCGACCGCAAAAACATTTCCTCAAAGTTACTAATATCAATAAAAGATGAATCTTTATTTGAATATATAAAGAAATGCAGTCAGACCGCTTCAGCTCCCAGAGTTTACAATGAAAAATATATTTAAATAATATTGGATACCTTAATTGCAGCCACTCTTTGAGCATGAAGCATAGGGTCTTGATGGATGATCTTCATTCTTTTAGTAAATAATCCAGTTTTAGCATTGAGGCTCTGCAATCATCCAACTAAACTGAGAAAATTAAATGCATCCCATGGCCAATATAAAGATGCCAGCCAATTTATTGAAAACCGAAGCACAATCGAGGAAAAACAATAAAGCAACTCTAAATCACGTCAAGCAACACAGTACAAAAACAGCTTGGAAGTCATATCACAGAATATCTCATAAGGATAACAGGGACTATACAATTAGAACAGAGCTTATAATTATATGGAATTCAGAGAAGCATAACTCACATGCCCCTAAGCCATCCCAACAGGATGCAATTTCTCATGACATTGCAACTAATACACATACCATAGTATGACAAAAAAGAGATGAATGCGTATGTGTTTGTAAAACTAAACACGATTGAAGCAGGCAACTAACTCTCAAAGACCTGCTGATCTTTAATCCAACTTCAGGAGGTGGTGATCGATATAAACGCTTAGATTTTTTCCTTGCATCCAGCTTTATGTCTAAATCATCGACTTCATCATCTTCCTTCACTTTAAACCGTGAGCTGTAAATGCAAAAACATTACAACAGTAAAAAATGCACCTGCACCCAACCATCTGAAAATAACAAAAAACGAAAGCACTAAGTTAAATACTGAGCAAACACATGTCAGCAAAGCAATGGAAATGCCCATTCATGAAAATTTTGATCGAAAATGTGACTTGACCAAAAATGCGATTAGAGCCATTCACTTAGATACCCAGAAAGTATTTCAAACTTCCAAAGTCCTTAATTTCAAATTCAGAGCTAAAAAAGGCCTTAAACCCTTCAGTCTCTAGTGCTACTTCTTATCACAATGATGCCATCTACAATACTATTAATACCGTAATAAGACCATTGAATTTATTGATAAATAGAGTATGATCAAGGAGCACAATATTTATATCAAGTTGATGCTCAAACTAGACTTGAGAAGACTTTCAACACATAATCCTTGCTTCGATTCACTTATGACTAGTCAAATGGTTTGAAAACTAAAGTGAAATATCCACGTACGCTTCTTTGTAAAGTTCTCCATGAAGGAATGCACTGCAAGTCCTCACCTAGGTTTGTAGCATAAGCTAAGATAACTCATATTGAATTCAACTTGGAGACAAGGACAAATATTTCCTGATAATATTTAGGTTTGAGTAAACCTTTTAAGAAGTCTAAGTAAACCCTCCAGCAATCAATTCAGCTTTATACCTATCAATAGTTGCATTCACATTTTTGTTTGACCACAAATACCAATTTGCATCTGATGGGATTTTTCCCTTAAGGAAGAGATACAAGCTCCAAGTGTTTTTTCTTTTAAGGAATTCATTCTTCTACTATTACAATCTTCTAATGATAAATATGAATAATGTTTTTTGCCAATTCTTTGCAATAGAGAAGCAACAAATGTGTGAAAAGAGTTTGATTATGAGTCATAAGACGCAGAATTAGCAATAATATATTTAATAGGAACTCTACAACCTGTTTGAAAAACAATAGATAAATCCAAGTAGGATCATTAATGAAAACAACAGGAGAGTCAATGATAGTAGTCGCACAAGGAATAAGAGGATTCAAATCTAAATTTAGTTCAAGAGTTCATGATTGGTTAGGTGGTGAAGTATTAGAGGAGGCTTTGGTATAGTCTCCCCTTATATAGGTGTCCCTGGTGTAGTCTTCCTGTGTATAGGTGTTTTGGATTATTGTGAATCAACTATTAATGATTTCAATCAACTATTACCTGTGTAAGTTGCCCTTTTAAAATAAAAACTTGAGAATACCGATTCTTATGACACAAATGAAAAAGGAAAAAATAATTATCACTTCCTTGAACAAAAACATGTCAAACGCATATTGAATTGGAAATAACCTAATTATTAATTATTGATCCAGAAACTACTTGTTCTTTGAATTGCTATTGTCCAGGAAAATGGTTTAACGTAATAGATTATTGAACTTACAATTACAATTAAAACTGTAAATGAATATAGCAGGTTAAATATCAAGTATCTACTCTCCAAAACATCTCATTATTTGCAAGGGCATTTTCTCACAGATAATGGACTAAAAAGCATGTAAAACTAAATTCCAGATATTACAAAACTTACATTGACCGGGCCTTTTCCCATGGCCGCTCATCAATTGATTCTTCCCAAATTACGCAATCCCCCATGCACTGAGGACAAGTTTTCAGACCCTGTTTCAATCAATTAAAATAAAACAAAATAAGGGCAATATGTAAAATATATTACTTGCTACCTGTATGGCTAAGACCTTACTGTGCATTGGGCATGGAAATTAAAAGGTCCTTGCATCTCGCAAAATTCCCATACTTCATACAAACAAACAGTCACATCCTCTGATGTTCATTGGAATTTACTAACAGCTACTACTTTTCTTGGTGACAGAGACTGATGGCCACCGTATGAGTACGGCACAAAATACCTATCCCATCCTCAATCACGAAACTATTGAATGTGATTGCAAGAGTTTCCAATGGGTCATGGGTGTGCCTCATCATGTTGGCAAGTGATTGCTGAATCCAAAAAAAAAAAAAAAAAAAACAGGGTGGAAGAGTGGACATTTAGGTACCTTTCCATTACATTGTGAACAATCTAATCTGGGTTTTTCAATTCCGCACTCTGTACACAGAGTATAACCCCTTCCCCTGCAACTCGGACAGGGTAGCTCCCTAATATACTGGCCATTTGGACCAACCCATGACCTTGGTTTCGATGCACTGGAAAATGGAATTCCCACAATTAGAAAGTCCATTACGTATTACAGCTCCGCTATAGATGGGAGAGCTACGGAAAATCCAAATTCCAATATATTCAGTTTATATGGCATAACACCCAGCAATTTTATCAGAACACTGCAGCGGGTTAAATGAAATGAAATAAAATGCCAAAAAAAAAAAACGCATATTAACACTATATAGAAATCAGAAAACCAATCTCATCTACGGCTAACATGAAATGAAAGCCCCCTTTAAAACACACGTACGAGAGAATTATAGCTCTATAATACATGACAACTAAAAGAGAGTGTGTGGGTACATAGAACTGAAAGACCTTGGCTGTAGTAGCTTCACCTCGAGCCCATTGAACTCCTCGAAAGGATCGAAACTCACCTGCCAAAACAAAACGCAGTATAGTAGATACGATTCAGATAAATAGGTTCAATTTTTTTAAAAAATATATTTACATGTTAACCCTACAAAGAGGAAACAGAGTGTTGCCTTTGGCTGGCTCTTTTTGGGCACGGGAACTGAATCATCGTTCAAGGAACATGAGAAACGAGGAACACTTTTCTTGCGCTTCCACGGAGGCACCAAAACCGCAATTGAGGCCAAAATCGACGACATTTCACGTTCTGGTTGAAAAACCGCCAATGAATGATTGCCGGAATAAGGAATCCAACGATTGTTATTATCTTTTATGCATAAATATGTTACATATATGGCGTCACCCAAAAAATTACATTAGAGTCAAATGAGTCAAACGACCAATTTAATTCTAAGTGTCACAGTATATATCATTCTACGTCATGTTCTTTACTCATATCTTACCTTCCTTACTAATTAACTTGTAATATTTAAACTTATATGTATTCCTCGTTATTTGTCATGTTATCGAACACGATGTTTCAACACTTTTGCTTTTGATATGTAAAATATCTAACAGCAAAGGAATATGAGTGATGAGCTATCAAATAGCACTCATTGGGACTTAATTTAGTAAATGACTATTTTTAAAATTTTCAAGGATTTACATATCAATTTAAGGTATTTACTTATAACAAAGAGCATACTTATATAGGGTGGGGGTGCAAATATCCCAACCCTATACACATATAATTACGTATAAAACAATTATTATTTTATTTGATAGAATTTTATTTATTTATCGAAAATTTATTCATATATAGCACAATACGCACAATGATATTTAACTATTTAATTGGTATTAATAGCTTTTTAAAAAATATTATCAATTCAATGGGAATGTTTGTATACAAATCACTTGCACGAAATTTTTATCTTTTACTCATCGTTAAATCTCCAAATAAAAAAAATCAAAAATATAATAAATTATATATATATATATATTACATTTTAAAATTTTAAAATTTTTAAAATCTTTAATTTATATAGTCAAATAAATACAATTAAAATTTGATAGAGTAAAAATGATTATTTGATAATATATTATCGTTTGCCTTATGGATGATAATGTGACAAATCGGAATCGGATAGTGGGTGATCTAAATCTGTCTTACAAGGATTTGGGTCAGGATAAGACAGGACTAAAGAGTACAGCGAGTTAGAACGGGTTAGAGCGGGTATTTTAAACTAAAATTACTTTAAAACATTAAAAAAGATCCAATCAGGTTGGTCAATTCTTGTGCTCATCCCATTATCTTTTCAAGTCAAAATAAATTAGATAAATTAGATGGATCAAGCAAAAATTATCATCTTTTGTACTAAAAAACACTAATGGCAACAAATTCAAAAGAAAAGGTGAACGAGGGTGAATATTGAATTAAATAATATTTTAAATAAGTATATATGAATTTTGTTTTGTTTTTCTAATATTTATTTTTGAAAATTATAAAGTTTTGATGGATAAGATATTTGATTGTAATACAAAGTGTAATTAATATAGGCCTTAAAAAAACGAAGTGTAACATTGACCCTAATACACAATGGATTCATATTTTGTATCAACCAAATACACAAACACGCCTTAGCCCCATCCCGCTCTGTCCCTCCAAAACGCCACCACACTGCCCGACTCGTTGGGCAAAATGCTGCACCTGAACATCGTATCTTCTTCCTACTCGCTCACTCTGCAACAAAACCCTAGACTCTGCTCTCCCGTTCCATTACTCCCCCGTGACTGCGCTACTAGGCTCTTCTATCGAGACCCCTCCCAGCTTTCTCGTACGCTGCCTCGAAACAAGAACCTTTCCCTGAAATGTCTCCAGCAGGAGCAGGTTTACGAGGACGCTCCGACGTTCATTCCCAGGAACCCAAACGAATTATCGGCTTCTTCGAACTCAGCTGGTATCATATTCCTTGCCTTGCTCTCTTCCTGCCCGTAATGTCCCCCCCTTTTAAATCTCTGTTTGGCTGGCCAGAAAATGTCCGCTTTCTTAATCCCGGAACTGTGATTTGCTTTTTACATACTAGTACTGTACTGTGATACAACATAGTCAAATATCAGGTTCGACTTATCACTGTATCACGCCCCTTTTTGTTCGTTGGTTTAATATTTGTTGATGCCCAACATGACTGTGATGTGAATCATGTGATGGAGCTTCTGATGGTTCTGTGTGCAGGCAGGGTTTTCGCTTCTCACCCAATTTACAAAGGAAAGGCTGTAATGACTTTGGAACCAAGAGCACCAGAATTCACACCTCTAGATGTAAGTTCAATAAAGTGATGGTCTGATCTGTTCATTATTACAAGAACGAATATATTATTGTTCAATGTGGTAGTCTATAAATTAAGAGCTCGGTTTCATGTGTAGTCGGGGGCATTTAAAATTTCCAAGGAGGGTTTTGTGGTTCTTCAGTTTGCTCCTGCCATGGGTCTTCGTCAATATGATTGGAGCAGGAAGCAGGTGACTGATTTTATTTTATTTTTCCTTTTGTTGTTTTGTAGTTCACGCGTTACTTTCTAATTATTAATTTATAAGATTCTCTCCCCTACATTTACAAAGTAAAATTGCTTTTTCATGGGACTATAACTTTTGTACTCAGATTATGAGACCATTCACAGTTAAAGACTTAAAGTTTTAGAAGCTTATATGAATGAGGCGTATTTAGAGCATTGTTGAGTTTAGCATGCCTACATATGCTATAATCTAATTCATTTATTTTGAAATTTTTTATTATTTGCCATCTCTCCAGGTATTTTCATTATCAGTGACTGAAATTGGAACTTTGATTAGCCTTGGTGCAAAGGAGTCCTGCGAATTTTTCCATGATCCTTTCATAGGAAAAAGGTAATTCTATTTATTAACATTAATGTTTCTTGCAAATTAAAAACACTATTATGCAATGTAGTAAATACATAATCTACACTCGTAGAAACCCCCCCCCCCCCCCCACACACACACACACACACGCGCGAGATGAGGCAAAGATAACCCTCTCTCGCTCTCTCCTTCACTTCTCCCTCCAATCCTCCTCCCTTTCCTTAATTCATTTTCGCCTCTAGTCCTTGTCGCAACAAATGCACAGGAAGATTGCACAATGTACAAAATACCAGTGCCCTCCCTGTAGCCATTTTCCACGGTTCCTCCACACTGGAAACTTTCACTGATGTGCCTCAATGCGCCGCCTCATCTTATATTTTCAAATCATGAAATGAAGTTAGAAAAGACAGAAGAAAACGTGCAATTTGAGATGCCTTTGGTAATTAGAGACAAAGACGAACAAATCTCAGGGTTTAGAGAGAGAGAGGGGGAGGGGGGGGGGGGGGGGGGGAATGGAAATGAAGCAAAGAGCATTTATGGAAAAGGAAAGGTTGAGATTCAGGTAAGAGATAGACCAAAAAATAGTGGGTTGACGCAAGACCTTAAAATGCGTTGTGCGCGTAGTTTTTGATGTTTGGGTTTGTCAAGAGGAAAGAAGGTTCAAAAATATGAAATACGGTGTGATACGAATTTGATATTGTATGTCAAGGTAGGCGCTTTAATACGGTTGAAGCGGGCGCCTTAATACAGTTAAGTGGGCACCTCAACCGTCGATGATAATTTTTATTAAAAATATATGAAATAAAATTAACAAACTTAGTTTTAAAATAATAAAATCATACTACAATTATCAAATAAAGTCTCACACTCACTAAAATCCTAATTTAAGTTTCTAGTCATACATCAAACTCAAAAATCTAATAACTTAAATAAATAAGCAATCTAATGTTCTTTTCGTAAAAGATGTAACAGATATACTTATATCTTTTCTTTTTATCCAATTTCATTTTATTTTTATATTTTAAATAGAATTTCTTCTTTGATTATTTATCATTATACAATAATAAATAGTATCTACAAGAATAAACATAATTAAAATATTTATCATTATCGGATTGCTGGCTCCTCATCCCACATACAAGACGAGGCGGCGGAATGGGCCGCCTCGGACCGCCTCACCCGTCTTAGGCGGGTAGCAACTAATATGGGTTTTGGAGCGGCGCCTCTAGGCAGTATGAGGGGAAAGCTGAAAAAGCGGTGTCTTAGCTTGTTTTTTTGCATTATGGGATGAACTCGGCTAGCGGCGACAATAGTTTTGGGTGCCGCTATTTATTGCTTTGGAGATGACGAAAAAGCTCGTCAGAAGTTATGGGCGTGGGCAGCATGAGTAGAGGAGGGATCAAAAAGCCGTTTGGTATATGTTTTTGTTTTTGTATTTTAATTTCATGATTTAAATCTTTATTGGAATAAAAGTTTGAATTATAAATTTTAAAATAAATTTTATTTGACTGGAAAGAGAGTATTTTTTAAAGAGTCTCATGAAAATTAAAAATTAAAATAAAATATGAAAGACTCATGTAAGAAAATAAAATAATTTGGGTATTATGCTAAAATGAATTTATTTGTAAATAAAAAATATTTTTAATTTAAATTATGATTTAAATAAATTATTATTTTATTTAGAAAATAGATGTATCAAATAATTTTTAAATTCTAGATTCTGTTTTGAAAACAAATTACTATTTTCAAAAACAAAAAAGCTTTTATACCAAAGGTCTTGGATTAATTGGAGAGAGCAAGGAGGATTACAGTTCCTTAGAAGATTTGAAAAGAGTTGGAAAATATTTTTCGAAAAATAAATTCATAAACTGTTTTTTGAAATATATATATTTCGGTAAAAAGTAAATCTTGATGTAATAATAGAATTATTATCTCGTAATAGGTCTCTTGCAATTAAAATTAATTGTGAGGGAATGTTGCATATTGGCTTATATAGCTTAACTTTTTTTCGGATCCCGCCACTTGAAAAAACTTTGTTAACCGAGTTTGGCCTATATATATGTTTTTCAGTTGAAGGAAAACAATTTCCATTGACTTATCATTTTACTGCATATCAAATATCCCATTTGTTGCAAATTGTTTTCCATCAAATGCTTACTTCAAAACAAACAAAGCCTAAAGCATTTTCTCTTTACTGCAATAATGTTAGCACTCATGCCTCAAGGGAACGCTCAACTAAAAGACCAGTCTATTAGGTGGGAAAGTCCCATAGACCTGATGCCTACATTGATCCAAAGGAGAATTTAACCCAAAAGACTATCCTATTAGGTGGGAAAGCCCCACGATTTTTAACTACTACATTTGGTTCATGTGAGATCATAAAATACTTGGTACCTGCGATTGCTAATAGGATGCTCGTGCAAGTTTTTTTTTTTCCCGTGTAACTATATTTTTTCTATGCCTTGATTATCAAATTTAATGTTTAAAAAAATCTGACTTAAAATTCTCATTTAAAATAAAAAATGTCTTACTTATCTACTCTAGAGCAATTGATGTATATGAGTGGCCTTGTTAAATATTTAGTATGCATGGGGGTTTTTTTAGTAATAAGCTCTTTACTACATTCTATAACTTTTGCATTCTAACATAAGTTTTTGCACAAATTACCATAATCATGCAGTGAAGAAGGCAATGTCAAGAAGGTGTTGAGAGTTGGGCCCCTTCCTGACGACTCTGGCTACTCATTTAACCTACGTAATTTTCTTTATCTAGTTGTCTTTTCTCTTATTTATTTATTTAAATGATACTGGGCTTAATCATCTAGGTTCCATTTTTTTAGGTACAAAGTTTGGTATATATTCTCCTTATCTTAGAAGCAAATTTATAAATGCATCAAAGATTTGTTAGTAACAAATGTGCCTTTATTATGGTCTTTGCAAAGTCCAATATCAATAAAAATAATAGGGTGTAGCAATTTTTTCCGTGGGGAACAGTTAGGATTTACTTCCCTCCGAGTCCGTTGAGCAATGTAGAATCACTTGTTCTGCGAAATAATAAAGCTTGAGATATCTTTCTATGGGGTCAAGCATAGGGTCCATGAACAGTGTCAAAATTCATGACTTTCCTCAATAATTAAGTTCCCTTATTTCCCTCCTGATGAATTCTAGAGTAGGCACACTTTTCAACATTTTGTCCATGTCAAGTTTTTAAGAACATTTAATTATTATCTACTTATCAAATAAAAAAGAACATTTAATCATTATGTATTTCATTTCCTTGGTCATTTATTACAGGTGTTCAAAACAAGCAATTGGATTTGGATGATAGCATTTATGTTCCTGTTGCCAGAGCAGAATTCACTGTAATTGTATCGTCCTTAAATGTATGATACTGCTTTCTTTCTTTTGTGATGCGATATGAAAAGTTACTTGATTTGAATTTGAAGACTACAAAGAAAAGTTTTATACATAAATGGTGATCCATGCAATAACTACGCAATAAGTCGATATGCTTTTTCACAGAATAAACTGTTTTCTTATTTGAATTTCGAATTACGCTTGCAAGCATTTTAATTCATTTGCCAATTGACATATTCTTTTGTGAATTTCCACAGTATATAGTACCCCACCTTTTAGGTTGGCATGCCTTTGCAAATTCTATACTGCCCTTACAATAGTGCTGGCACGGAATACATAACTACATGGCAAGGTTTCTCCAACAATATGCTGCAGAGTGCAGAGGATTATCTTCTTCTTGTTCTTCTGCATCCTTCTATTTTTTTTCCTTTTTAGTAGGAATTCTATTCCATGCATTTGGGTGATTTTATGGGTTCGGTTTAGCTGCAGTTTTAAAAGACAAAATTGTACCTTTATAAGAAATATGTTCTGTTCATGGTACTTTTTCTGATGGATGGAAGTTGGTGTCTATTGTCATTAGCACTTGCTGAAGATGACAAATTGTGGTTGATTACTGCTAATTTTATCCATTTGTTGGCATATCAAAACCAATATACTCTTGAAATTTATGTGAATTTTTATCGTCTATTTTGGAAAAAATATGTTTGAATAGAAAAATAATTTTCCGAAAATTATGTTGGAAAATAATATTATTTTTAAAAATAATAGATTTGATAAATTTAAAAGTATTTATAAATGATAAAAATTTACTTGACTCAGATTTTTTTTTAAAATTGATTCTATATGTTTCTGGAAAACAAAAACATTATTTGATGATGTAAAAATTAATAAGAAATATGTTCACATACAATCCAGCATTCTTGCACCAATTTCAAAAATATTAAATCACATTTACTAAGCTTGCCATATCAATTTGTTGAGCATTAAATTAAAAAGTAGTTCATGAAAAACATTAAAGAATTGGAAGCTCAAAACAAGTCTAAGGCCAAATGGTATTATCCATGATTAGTAACTTCATAAGGATTTCATAAAGAAAATCATGTTTGGATGATATTTGCTATAAATAATAAATTTTCTTTTTTAGCTAAAAAGAGACTTAAGAATTCGAAGAAAAAAAATGTTTTGTGAACATCAAAAGGTGTTTTACACTTTGTAAAGAAAACATAAGATAATTCTTAGGAGGAAAATATCTTTCTAGGATTCACTAGTTGATGTAAGGATGACAAACAATAAGTGCTTCATTCATACTTAACCAAAGCTATTGGAGTATATAAGCATGATGAGCCAATATCATTGAAAGGCTCCAAAGATCTAACATATACCAATGTGATGTACTAGATCTGCTTGAAAGGTTATATGATACTTTAAAAATAAATAAAGAAGCAAAGAAAAGAAGTAAATTGAATGATGAAAACCTGTTTTAGAGTATTTTTATGCTTTATTTTCATGATATTATGAATATTTTATCTCGTATACTTGTTAAATTGGAACATATTTATGTTAATATATATTTTTAATGTTTCATGAGTATTTATAAGTATTGCGATGTTTTTATACAAAATATCCTCCCAAATAAACGGGCAACAGTGCTGTTTGTTTCGAGGATGTTCCATCCAAATAGTAAGTTGTGAGATAAAAGTGCACCTCTTAAGGTCTATTTGTGCTTTGTCGCTGCGCATCCCAGTAAGATTCCACCACGAATATAGATATGTCATGGTTTTGCTCACAACACAAATGCATTTGGCTTTCTACATAAATAATGTAAATGAACTATCATTAGTCGGGGTTCAACATCACTAAATCATATAAAAATCGATGAGAATGGACTTTGATTTCTCGCTATTACAATGGTCTACTTTTTATGAGTTGCACTTAACTTACTCTATGATGTACATGGAGTGTCTCTTATTACATGGCCGAAGATGACGAGCTCAAAACCAAGTATTATTAGTAACTAAGTGATACGTAGATCTTTAACAGCCCTCTCGCCCTTGACCAACAACACCACCACACCACCCCCCGGTTGGGGTTCATTATTCATATATAATTTTGTTGGCTACAGGGAACAAGCTGCAAGAACTTGCAGCAAATTAAGACCGTAAGGTTTAAACACCAACTCAGCTACTATGCGATTGTACTGAGACTACCACTGATGATCCAGCCTTCCTGAACTTGATTTGCGTACTGCAAATTCCAGATTACATCTTCCATTGACGGGCGGGCACTTGGATTTTCATTGAGACAATCAATGGCTACTTCAGTAACAGTTACCAGTGATTGGTATGCGAAAGTACCTTGCATGGAGGAATCTGTGGCCCCTTGCAGCACTGACTGGCCCTCTGTTAAGCCACTTGCTAGCTGTTGATTTGAATAAGCAAGATTGCGGCATGTCAAAATTTCTTCCAATAACTTCCTGAAAATATAGAATGAAACTGAGAAATATGCATACATACCTGACGTCTCAGTCCACACAGTTCAGCCCCAGAAGCAACAAGTCTGCCGCTGATGAGTTCAACTAGAATTTTGCCGAACTGAAAAACATCTGTCTTCTCCAATTCTTCCATGCTGTAGGTTAAATTTTCTATATGATTATCCTGAGGTACCATCGAAAATAACAGAATATTAAGAATTTAAAAAATGGAGGAAGGAATACAAGCCAAGAGCACTGGAAACGGCTCTCCCACTTAAAGGGCTTTCCGGAGCTACCTGGGCAAACAAAGAAAATATTACAGCTTCCCAGGTTTAGCAGACTCAAGTAATCTTTGCTTGAAATGAAAGAGTTTTACTGACCATTGATGGCAAGGGTATGTTATAGCTAGTAATCTTTGGAATGAGGTGGTCATTCAAGGAGATCTTCTCAGCCCTCAAGTCGTTCCCAAAAATGCCGGGGACAATTCCAGTGTGCAAGAATTGTATTCCCTTAGCAATGCCCATCGTGATAGCCATTCTCTGGGGCCAGTTCAGCATCTCCCTCTCACTACAGTCTACAACAATATTGAAAAGAACATTACCATTACTTAGAAAACTTTGGATGCTCATGTTTGAAAATGCAGTTAACAGAGGCAGTTGGAGAATTTTTACCTGCAAGGTGGTCCTTCAGCGACCCAGACAAAATGTTTTCAAGAACGATGAAGACTAAGCTAGTAGGAGGATCCTCATGCGTGACGATGCAGTGTCCAAGAACACAGACCAAGTTCTGATGCCTCAGCTTTGAAATCATTTCAGTGTACTGCACCAAGCTCTGATGTGAATGCCTCTCTTGCAGCTCGAGGCATATCACCAGGACTTGTGATCCATTCCTTAGCCAACCTTTATAGAGCTGTAAATGGTTGTGTGGGGTTTGCTGTTAATGATCCTACGACAATTACTGAGACTTGAAAAGTGGGGGTGGGGCTGAAGGGCCAATTACCTTTTGCTGATAATGGGATCCTTCCCCCATCAAATTTGACGGATCGAAGTTGTTTGTCACGTCCTCAATCTCCTCCAGAGTGAACACCTGATATGGTGGGAGCCCAAGCTCAGGCGACCTCATGGTTCGAGGTACAGTTCCTAATCAAGGGATGAACAACTCACATTACATCATACATGTAGCCACATTATGAAGAAAACAAGATTACGGAAACCTTACTTGCATCAAACTTGTTGCTCTCAGCTTTCTTTGAAAGCTCCATCCTCAAAACTGCCAATAACAACATCCCCAAAAGCCCAAAAGCCCCAATACAGCCTCCAACAATACCAAGCACAACGCCCATCTCGAGGCTTTTGGGCTGTCCTTGTCCTTGTCCTTGTACTTGTACTTGCTGTGCCTCTAAGTTGGGGGGCTTCACCGCCAACGCCCCCGTCGCGCAGAACCAGCTTGGGTGCTGAAACCTCGACTTTCCGCCCGATAAACAGTTCCACGAATCATTCACTGTCCCATTGGCAGCCATGCAGGCAGGCAATGTCCCGGTCAGGAGGTTGCTGGAGATGTCCACGACTCTGAGCTGGTGACCGCAATTCATGCTCCCCGGAAGAGCACCAGTCAGGTGGTTTCCCGCCAAATTGAGGTACCGAATCGAAGGCAGAGCGAAGAGAGAGGGCGGGATCGGACCCACGAGCTTGTTCCAAGAAGCGTCGAGTCGCTGAAGACGAAGGAAGTTGTTGATGATGCGCTGGGGAACGTTGGACCTCATCGAGTTGTTCCTCAGCACGACCGTGACTAGGTCTTCCCCCAGGCTTGGGAACTCGCCGGTGAGTCGATTCGAGCCCAGGTCGAGTTCTTGGAGGGACCCCAAGGGCGCGAGATCGGGGACGCTTCCGTTGATCCAATTCTGGGCCAAGACGAGGCTGGTTAGGTTTCCCAGGGACGCGATCGATTTGGGGATTTCGCCGTAAATGCGATTAGAGGTGAGGTTCAGGACCTGGAGCGACGAGAGGCGATCGATCGCCTCCGGGAGGGAACCCCAAATCCCCAGCGAAGCGAGGGTTAAGGTTCTCAACGTGGAGAGTTTTGTCACGGCGGCGAACAAGGCCTCGGCGGCGACTTTTCCCGGAAGAGTTTCCCGGGAAAGCGAGGAATTTCCACCGGAAACTGTCTCGTTTCCGACGATCGCGAGTTGGACGACTCGGTTGCCCGAACAAGCGATTCGCAGGGAAGGCGAGGGAGGGAGGGAACAGAAGTCGGTGTCGTTGGTCCAACGTTGGACGCTTTCTGGGATTTCAAGAAATCTTTGGATTCGTAGGAGGATTCGGATGTCTCTGCGAGTCAGCTGTTGCGCTGCGGCGGCGGATACCGGAATCACCGAGTTGGCGACGACGACGACGAGGATGATGATGAGAATCTGGCACCGAGAGCAGAGGAAAGAACGAGAAACCCCCATCTTCAGAGAATCCCCCAAAACCCAAGACTTCACCAGAAAGATTCAAACAAACACTCGTTCGTTATCTGCCAACTCCTGCATTATTATCGAAAACAAACAAACAACCACAGACATTAATCATATAGCACACCACGAATGTTGTCTGGACTGGAGGATTCAAATCTACCAGATTCAGTGGAATCTCAGCTGACAAGAACTCTCGCTCCTCCCGGGCCAACCAGGGAATGAAACAAACGCGGTTCACACTACTACTCACATAGTCACATATCGATAAACATCAACAGAGAATTGAATTTAACCACAAACAGAAGAGTACTACTATACTACCACACGCCTGCACCCAAGTGCTGTTCTGCCCACCCCCCCCCCCCACAGTTTTCCACAAGTATAATGAATGTGAGAAGGAGTCTTGATTTTTCAAGTGAGATGGGAAAATTCCCAGGAAAACAAAAAATAAATAAAAAATGAAGTACTTTTAGAAGGAAATCAACCTCATATTTATTTTAACTCCGTATAAACAATGTATAAGGCAAGGTATAAATCTATATATACAATGTTGATTGTTGATGTGATGTTGTCATGTGATTATTAGCGGCCTCTACACAAAAATTAAATACTTGCAAGAAGGCATTAAAAACGGTTCAATCCAAATTGGAATAATTAATTATATAGTTAGATTTAGAAATAAGTAAAGTCACCCCACTACGGTTCACGTCTATCGTCCAAACTCTTCGTATTTAATTCCTCACCCCATCAATCAGTGATTTTCATATCACCCAGATAGAGCATCTATTCGGAGTCCTTTAAATTTTGAAACTTGTTTCGTTTTGTGACGACATGGAGACCAAAACGCAATTGGCATTAATGGTAAGGGGCGGTATCTCGTATGCCGCAAGCGGCGACGGCCGTCTAGGCCGGGGCTTATACTTACTCGCTCGCTTCTGACTTCTCTATTGAACATTAAATGCACGGCAGCGGCGAGTCGGCAGCGGCACCGGCACGGCGGTAACTAATACGAGTGGGTTCGAGTCAACAACAATGCACTCAGTCCCAAAACCCCCGCACTTTAAGGGGTTCAACGACCGCATTGACCATTTTTTATCGCCCTCACAGCACATGTTACGCCGCGCGAGGTGAGGCAGCTATTGACAGGTACAGTTTTTCCTTCACGTGCATGGCCTTTTTAAAAAAAAAAAAAAAAAAGCTCAATGTTTCAGGTCAGCTGATATGACTGGAAAAAGTGGAAATTACGTTTTCTTTTTCCCCGAGGGAAATTTATTGTAGGAGCTGAAAATACCATTTGCTTTTAAATCCGTGAAGTTTAATATATTTATTATAAAAAGTTTATTATTAAAATTTGAGATATCTAAACGGTTTTTGATCTGACGGTTTACGATTAGGGAATGGTTCGCGGGCTATAGCTTGTACGGGTTCAATCTAGATTCTGCACCCATCTTATCCAACTCAATATCCATGCATTCCGTAAGGCCAATCCACCAAGCCCAGCGCAGCCTACTCTCTACCTCCTCTAAAATGCTTAAAAACTTTTATAAAATATGTTATTAATCCTAGACTTTCTCTAAAATATGAACAATGTCCAATTATTAGGTTATATAATACACGATAAATTTATTTGAGTAATTAATATATATAGTAATAATAATATATTTAAATAATAATAATAATAATAAATGTTATTATTTATTAATATTATCATAAGGTTTAGCCTACGGGCAAGCATTTTCTAGCCCGTTTAGGCCCGAGCTCTGATGGGTTGGGTCCAACCCGCCCTTTTAACACCTCTAATCTCATGTGAATAAAGTTGATGTTTATAAATATTTTTTTAATATCAATTAAATTGTATTCGAAAAAATTATATTTTTTAACCTTAACCAAACAACACTTTTTCATCCTATCCTTCTATATATTTTCTTTCTATCATTTTTTCACCTCAGATTCTTCTACGTCTTTTCTATCAATTACCGAGTGTTAGTGTCATGGTGTAGTTCTCCTTATGGCTTTGCTTGATAAGATATTTAAAAAAGGGTAAAAAGAAAATAGGTGAAAAATAAGTTGAAAAGAAAATAGGTAGAAAAAAAGAGATAGATTTTATGCTTTTCATAGTATGGTTGGTTGATATAAAAAATAAGGTGAAAAGTATTATACAGTATAATATTTAATATTTTTTCATAATTATTAATTTGTATAACTGCTGAATTATCATTAATGATAATTCACTAAAAGAGATACTGTGTCGTCCCAAATCAGTATTTGGGACGATTTTAATTGCCGCATGCCGTCAACAATTGTCTACCGCCCCAAATGAAATTTACGACCTCGCATTTTCCGTCCCAATTTTTTTTGCGACGATTGCTTCCATCCTAACATTAATCCAGTTAATTAATTAAATTTAAAAATATTTGAGACGATTTTTTTCGTCCCAAATTATTAACAACAATTTTAACCGTCCCAAAATAAATTCAATTTATAATTAACTTTGCAACAGTTTTTTATCCGTCCCTAAATTTATTTATCTGTCCCTAATAGTTTTATTTTTTATATAAAATTTAATGATAGGATTATTTTTTATTCTTAATTATATATATTTGTCCAGCTTTGTCATAATTTTTATTTTTATGTGAATACTTAGACATTATATAATAGCTATACAACTGCAGCCTTCTTTTATTTAATCCTTTTTACCTTTACATCGAAATAATGTTTTATACATATACAAACAAAATTGAAAAGCCTAAAATTACACGTAAGAATCGAGAAAAACGTAACATAAACAAATAACATATATACATATCAAATCCTTCACTTTGTTGGTAGACATTTGTGACCCAACTATTTTCCTTCCTCCAATTTCATCAACATGGACCAAAGGCACAGATTCCTTTACGGGTTCAATGCTCTCACGGGTCTTCTTCAAAACACATCAAATCCTTGTCGAACGCATGTGACTTGCCTTATTGCCTGTCTCTCAAATTCCTTATGCCAATTAAGAAACACTAAACGAATAAAATTAAACATAAAAAAGCAAGAACGATAGAAAAAAAGCATACAAGCATTATATATCTAATGAAGTTTTAGATAAACAAATTCTCACACTTACCTCAAGAACAACATCAGGGTTGATATCAGCGAGAGTCTGAACAGCTTCATCAGTCTTGGTTATACCAACCTAATTTGTCAAAAGATAACACATATATTTATCATACAAACATGGTACATATATGTCTCCTTGTTGACTCAAGAATCATCACAAGCTATTTGCACTACAAACAGGTTTATATAGACTAATTGGACAACAAAAGGCATCATAATGCCAACTACAGTTTCATTATTTTGCCCAGGTGCCAAAAAAAAAACTGTATACTTTTGCCATTAATTGATCTTAGATGCAATATTTTTTTGAAAGGGTCTTACCTCAACAAAGAAGGTTTTCATAAGCCTCCTTGAGAACGTGAGTGGTAATGTTGGCCGTAATAATTTTGTGTCCGTTCTCTTGCTGCAACTCAGACTGACCACCAGTATCCTCACCTCAAACACACACAAAAAAATCCACAAAAAATTCTCGCCTGCAACTCAAACACACAAAAAATTCCACAAAAATTTCACTAATATCCTCGCTTGACAACTCAAACACACACAAAAAATTCCACCACTGAATCACCAAATTAACCAAGCCATTAAAGAAAAGAGAAATTCTCACCTCAAGGACTTCAATGGGCGACTGTCTTGAGACACCGGCGGCGCCGGATATTTGATCGATCTTCGTCCTCAGACCCAGTAACGATTTTCTTGGTTCTTTCAAATTCAACCTCTGCGATCTCAGCCTGAATCCTTTCCCTCATGTTCGTGCAGATCTCGGTCTGCCTGATTGCGCTGTTAGGCGGCCGAGGTCAGTTCATCAACACGCAAAAATACATACCTTGGTGCGTGATTCGTCCAAGAGGCGATGAGAGAGCAGAGAGGGAAAGGGAGATGGGATTGGAACCTTCTCTCGGATGAAGGGGCGGCGATGAGAGAGCCAGAGAGGGAGAAGCGTTTCACGTACTATAAACTCTAACCCTAGTTACCCCCTCTCGCTCTCTCAAATTCAATGTTTTTGATGCTTGGGACGGAAATTAATCCTGCCGCGGATTATTATTTTAAAAAAGTAAATTTTAATGTATTTTAAAAAAATTAAAATATAAATTTGTTGATTTGGGACGACTATTAGATTTATAAATTTTAAGTCTTTTTGGGACGGTAAGTTTGGTCGCTAATTTGAGACAGTTAATAATTCGTCCCTAATTTGGTCTCAATAGCTCATTTTTTTTGTAGTGATTGTAGAAGCAATGCAAATAGCACTGTTCATTTTCAATCCAAAATAACACCACTTTGCTATAGAAATTGGACATAATTTTTGAAATACTTTTTTGAAGTTTTTTGTATCAGTCTAGAAAAGTTAAAATTCCATGCCTTTTTCACCCTGACATCTATTTTCTATACTTTTTAGGAAAGCTTAGAGTGTGTTTGGTGTCGGTCGTTTTCTCATGTTTTCTATACTTAAAAATGAAAAATGCAACCGTTGCGTTGTTTGGTAATAATTTTTAAATTTTAAAAATAAAAAATGATACTATTTAAATGATATTAAATTTCATTTTTTTTAAAACAGCAAAGGGTATTTTCTCCTTTTGTTTTACGATTTCTCATCTCCTCCCCCTCTGCTAGTCGATCCCCCCCCCCCCCCCGCGGCGCAATCTCCCCCTGCCACCTGGTCGATCTCTCCGCCGCTGTGCGATTCTGTCCCCCCCTCCTCCTCTCTTGGGGCACCTCCTTGTGATGCATCCCTATGTCGTTGTACAACTCCCGCCCTTGGTGCTGCTTGATCTCCCCTTGGCACTGCACAATCTCATCCGCCGCTGCTAGATTCCCCCTCCCCCGCCCCCTTGCGTGCCCTCCTCCTGCTATGATAGCCAGCGACTCTTGCATCACCTGGATCTACTCTCCGCAACGGCCGACAACTTCTCCCGCGACATACGGTGACCCCCGACGCCTGGATCTACCCCTGACGATGCCCGATAACCTCTCTAACGACATCCAGCGAGCCTCTGACGAGTGACGACTCCTCTTGCAACAACCGACGACCCCCTGGACCTATTCATTGTGACGCCGGCAACTCCCCTACTACATGTCAAAACAATTTGTTAAAACTGTATTAAAATTATTGCCAAACAAATATTATAATTTAAATTCTTACAAAAAACAATTTTTGAATATACTTTTTAAAAATATAAAATTAAGTTTTACAGCCTTAAATTCCACGCCTTTTTGAGACATTTATTTTCCATACTTTTTTACGTTAGCCTAACAGAGCGTAAATACATATGAATAAAACCAAATTGATTATAATAAAAGTTATTTTAATGTTTCTTTATAATAAAGCATTCTATTTAGGAGCTCATATGGCATTTAAATTTGTAGGACCGACCCCACACTTTTCATATTTACACGCCAAAAACAACAGACATACAAGTAATATACGCATATAAAAGTTTTCACAAGACGATACCAATGACAAATTTTAAATCACGCTAAGCATCAACATTACAAATCAACGATGGTTATGAGCGACGAAAACAGGGTGACGTGGGAAAGTAGCGGGAACATCCTCTCCCGCCAAAAATGGGTCATAACTAGAAAAGGACGTAAATTGGCTTGTTCGGTTTGAAAGGTGACAGTATGCACTTTTTATTAGTATAAAGGATGATGATTTGTGGAGCCTAATTTTCCCTTCGTAAATGCAAACCTTCAATAATAAATAAATAAGTCGGTCTCAATCGAAAAAATATTCATTAATAAATCGTATTAAACTTAACACAAATCTTAAACTATAATATTCATAAATATTATTTATTGTTCACAAATGATTTACGAACGTCCATAAATATATATTCATAAACTTGTTTACAAACGTTTACAAATATACAATTATAAAATCATAAAAATATACAAAAAGAATTCACACTATAAATTTATCCAAAAAAATATAATTAATTAACTATTAGAGTGCGTTATCTTTGTTTAATATGTTTAAATAATTATTATATGTAATTTATAAAAATATTATTATAGTAGTAATAATAAACAAATAAATAAAAATATATATTTTTATTTAATATTGATAAAAAAGTATATATTTATTATTTTATATTTAATAAAACAATGTTATAGATATTATTTAATTTATTAATTTTTTTATTCACAAATAATTTTTACGAATACGAATGATATTCACGAACTGTTCGTGAACAATTGTTGATGAATGTTTGCGAACATGTTAACGAATATAACAACGGTGCTCGTGAACTGTTAATGAACGACACTATTCCTTAACGAACAAATATAAATGATTTTTTATTGAGTCGAACGCAAACTTATTCATAAACGTTTGGTTCATTTACAGCCCTTTGTAAGAGTAATGATCCAATAAAAGCTCTCTAATGGAAAAAGTTGTTAGGATGGCAATGGAGTGAAACAGATTTTGAGTCTCGTCACTTTTTTTGGTAAAAAAAATTATCTAATACCCATCAACAAGTGTTTATTTAATTAGTAGGTTATCGTTTTTGTCGTATATGTTTATATAATTAATATATATTTATATAATAATAATAATAATAATAATAATAAAGAGTGTATAATTTATTTTAAAAATAATATTAATTATAAAGTATATATATATTTATATTATAATAAAAGATAAAAGTATTATTAATATTTTAATATAAAATATAAATTAATTAGTTTTAAAATTAGTTTTAAATCTTTTAATAGGTTAACTTAGGATTAGGTGATCTAATTAAATATTATTTAATTAAAAATACATTAATATTTAAAATAATAATATCATTTACATAGTTTATTACTTATGTTATATGTATTATATTAGTCCATAATAATATATTTATATAATTATATCACTTACTTGTATTTTATATTAAATTATTATTATTATTATTAAATATTATTTTTATGAAAATATAAATATGTATATATATATATATACACACACACACGTTGTAATTGATATCCAAAAGTTATTATTATTATTGTTATTAATATTATTTATTTGTTATATTTTAAGTATTACACTAATTATATAAACATAGTAAACAATAATCATCTATGATATATATCATTATCAACAAATTCTCTAACATCATCTAGTAGACCCCACATACTCAACAATTATTATATTACTTAAGTTAAGTGATAACTTGAATAGTGGGAACCTATCTAATATAATTATATATCATAGTTATCATATTATTTATGTTATAAGTAATACATTGGTCCGAGAAATCGTATTTCTTTAATTTGTTTCTCTTAATGTAATTAAAATGATTAATAATATAATTATTTTCGTATATGATTAGTTATTAAGTACGAGTGTGTGTATATATATATATTATTATAATTATAATCAATGTTATTAGTTAATTATATAATATTAACTGGTTTGATATATTAAAGAATATATGATGATAGTGATTTTTGACTTTTCATATTTGAGTTAAAGTAATAAATCATGTAAATGATATTACTAGTTCAAATATTAATGCATTTATCGATCAAATAATATATGATTAGATCATTTAGTTTTATATTAACATATTAATAAATTTAAAATTAAATTTGAATCAAATTAATATGAGTATATCCATAAATTATTTATTAAGTGATATGAGTCACGTATGATAAGAGTGAGTTTTGAGTCTTTTGATAGCATATATTTTATATTTAAATTACAGATAGTAAATCATGTAAATGATATTATTAGTTTAAATATTATTATATTTTCAATTAAATAATACTTAATTATATACTTTATAATAATAATTATTTTTTAAAATAAATTATACACTCTTTATTATTAATAATATTATTAATTATTAATTATATGTTATTTCGTAAGTATACGTATTATTAGACAAATATAGCCTAATGACCAGACAAGGTATTGGTTGGCAGAATGTCCTAAATTTAATTTTTTTAATTACATTTTGTTAGGAGTTTTTCCAAAAGTGGGGCGTCAATTAGTCGGAATGTAAACCGATCGGAGATGGGGAATATCTTCGGGGCGGGACGGGGACGAGATAAGTTACTATCCCAAGTCCTTTTAGTTTCTTTCTCAACATTAGCGGGTTTATGTTATAAACTTACATGAGGTCATGGGTTTATGATATTTTCTGTTTATTTTCGCGTTTTGATTAATCAGTTATGGTAATAAATTTTACCATATTTCATTTGATTCACCCGTACAAACATCAACATGCCATGAGAGATTTGGGCCCTTGGTTGTTTCTGTTTTCATAAACAGTTTTATTTGTTTTTAAAAACATTAATAACTCATTTGGTAGTAACTGTTTTGTTTTTTCAAATTCCAAAAATTATTTCTAAAATTAACAGTCAAAAACAGACATTAATCAATGTGGAAAGCAAGATAAGGAATAGAGTTAATTTTTGCCCCTCATAGCATGCACCATTCTTTCTACAAAACACAAGAGGGAGGCTATTAAAATATACAGGGGTGAGGGGTGCAGGGCAATCTGTGGAGTGTGCACCAGAAATTCATTCATCGTGCGATTAGGGATCCACGGTAGGATGGGATGTCAATAGAGAGGATGCAGAGGATTTCTGCCTCAGCGGGGCCTCACTAACGGTTTCCTGAAATCACATTTTGAAGCCTTGGTTGGGACTCGGGAGAGCTTACTGGAATCCTTCTTTGGGGCTTGTATGTGTTCGAGTGTTGCTAAAACCTCAGCCATCCGTGGCCTGGTTTTAGGCTCAGAACTCAAGCACTGCAGAGCGAGGGTAGCAACCTTGTAAGCTTCTTTCATGGGGTAGCCCCCCTGCAGCTTGCTGTCTATAATCCTGAACACCTTTCTTTTGTCACCCAAGTATGGTTTTGCCCACCGTATCAGATTCCGGTCCAGACCCACCCTGGTTTTATCTAACGCTCGTATCCCGGACATCAGCTCCACCAACACAACCCCAAAGCTGTAGACATCGCTTTTTTCAGTGAGCCGGCCTGTTGAGTAACCAAAGCTATATATACTTCAATAACAAGTCACAATAAATAACAAATGGTATCAGCTGCATATGTTCGTTCATGGCAGCGGTTAAATGATGTTCTGGTTGGATCCAATTTCTTTGGGTTTATTGGACACTTCCTCACTTCCTATATAAATTAATGAAAAGAAAAGGGTATCGGAAGTCTTCTCACTCGGCCATTAATATTCTTGTACAACAGGGTTAATTATGCAGAATAGAAAATAATAGTTTGACCCCAAGAGTATTGGGCCATACCTGTGGCAATATATTCAGGTGCAGCATAGCCATAGGTTCCCATAATCGTGGTAGAAACATGAGTCCTGTCACCAGTCGGTCCTGATTTGGCCAAACTGAAATCAGAAAGCTTTGCATTGAAATCCTGCACAGCAGAAGAATTGTTCATACTCAGTACGGAAAAAACTCTTCGTTTTAGTAAAACCCTTCCCACCCCTGCAATTGTATGCATATAATATATGGTAATACATACGTCTTAGGCTTAGGCAAAGGATATTCAGGGCTAGTGCTAGAAAGCAATGGAACATTGAAGTTGTCTTTGTTTACTGTACCGCATCTAACAGGATATTGGAAGCCTTGAAGTGGCGGTGTATGACAGGTGATTCAGCATCATGCAGGAAAGACAGCCCTTTAGCAGCATCCGTAGCAACTTTTATCCTTGTTGCCCAAGAAAGTGGTTGCGTCCCTCTTGCACCTGAACTTACATACCATAGAAATCACTAAGAGTTTACACAGTCATACCCCTGGATGTTTTATGGTATGTTGGCAACTAAGCAATCCAGCTTGAGCTTAATTAACGGTCAAACAACAAACATTACGTTATATCCAGCTTGCCAATCCTGGTTGAAATACCAATTACAAGTGGAAAGGGAAAATATAGATGCCAAACAATTGACCAATGGGGAGAAAATAAAGAAGGAAGAAGAGATTGATTGCCCAAAAATGCATACAAAACAGAAAATGGCAGAATATAAGGCGATTCCTAATTTGAAACATGAAAATGCAAACTCCAATGTTTTTTACAGGGATACGTACAAGTGCTGCGCACAAGCGCTGATGTAATGTCCTATGATTATGATTCAAATTATTGTTTGAAGTGTCCGGTAGATATTTTTGAAAATATTTTTTTATTTTATGTTTTCAAATTCAAGTTTTTATTTTTTTGGAATTCAATTTTTTTTCTTTTTTATCTGATTTATTAACTGATAACACCGCATTTTTTTTTCACAATTTTTGTGGGGTGCAAATTTTAAAACATATGTTCTCTTTCACCAAACATATATTTATTTATTTTTACAAAATCAATAATCAAAATACAATTCTAATAAAATAAAAGTTATAAAACATGCCCTAAGTATTTATGTTCTTCAAAATTGATTGAGATGCAAAACTTACGCCTAAATAAATGATTTTCCAAGCTTCCCTTTGGCATGAACTCATAAACGGACAGCCAGCTCTCACCCTCTAAGCAGTACCCAATAAGTTTAACTACATTTGGATGA
Source organism: Taxillus chinensis (assembly GCA_023512835.1). Taxonomy (NCBI): domain Eukaryota; kingdom Viridiplantae; phylum Streptophyta; class Magnoliopsida; order Santalales; family Loranthaceae; genus Taxillus; species Taxillus chinensis. Next base: position 10,125,932 of record CM042091.1, read on the forward strand.
TGAAGTTGACCCAGATAATTAACTTCAGTCTGCGTAACAAAAAAATGCTATCAGAAAACTGGTAAGGAAACTTTTTCCAAAACAATTCAGTCATAACCCATACTACTTTTACTGTAAGTACAAAATTTCTTTTCCTTTAGCTCTACTTCTGGAGAAGAAAAATCAGTGACAGTTACCAGCTTGCCCTGGGCATTCCAAAATGAGTGGCGTAGCACTAAGTCGCTCCAAAATTCATAACATTAAACCAAAATAATATAGAGAAACCTCTCGAGCTATCTATCAATCATTAATCATTAATCATTTTCTTCAATTGTTTCCAATATGACAACGTTTCTTCTTACTCCTTCTCCCAGCTCTTCGAAGTAAACTACTGGCCGGTTCTCTTATGAGCCTATACACGTGCTATTTTCATTCATATATGCAAGAACAATAAAGAAACTAACCATCCAGTACTCTTTGTAGCCATGGAAGCATTCTGGTTTTAGTTTCTTGACTGCAATAACCATTCCAGACCCAGGCCTCATAGCAGTAAGTGTGTGCTCATCTATCCATCCTTTATAAACGCAACCAAATCCTCCTTCACCAAGGAGACAGTCAGAGCTGAAACGGCAGGTTGCGGTTCTTAGCTCGTTAAATGAGAAGACTTTCAGATGAGGAGATGATAATAATCCACCTTCAGATGTCGATGTAGGTAAATTTTCAGAATTGCTGTGTACCTCGTGAGATGGGATGGGGTGGGTGAAAGCAGCTAAGGAATGACTGCTTTTGCTACCTCCTGAAGCTAGGAAGAGGAACAAGAGTTATGGCTATTGTTGAAACAACAAACAACATAAATAATCAGTTTCTAACAGAAGTCAGCGACAAGGGTGTCAAGATCCATGATCCTAAGGCTAAGCTCCAGAACAAAAACAAACAGGGCCAAAGAGAGGAGAGGATCAAAAATTATGACGCAGGCTATGAAACAAAATCAGAACATCCCTTCTGCCTCCTGATAGTTCCAAATTCAGGACTGTGAAATTATAATACACAAGCAGGATTTGCACTATGTGAAATTCAGTTATAACACAGTAATCACAGGAGGGGAAGATAACTAATAACAGTGCAAACAAAGTTGCAGATCCCCAAATTCCTATAAAGAGTTTTGCTCAAAATTACTTCTGAATTATCAAGGGGAACTCTAAACATAGATGTACCTACAGATTTACAATACTTTTTCAGTAACCAAGGAAAAGTTGGCGGGCAGTGTGAATCCATGTTCACTAGCTGAGACTTAGGAGCAATTTGTTCAAACCATATGTCACATATGGAATGGAACCCACCTTCAAATATGAAATATTCAAAGAGACTCAGGCTCTACCTACCCTTAAGTGATCAAATTAAATTAGAGTCGAGGCCTGCAGTTGTGTCCAAATTCGAACATACACCCAAAATAGAACACCCTACCCAGCTGAAACCGAAGTAAAAAAATCTCCGGAGTGAAGGAAAATCAGAGGAAAAAATATTCTTCTACAAAAACATGGATGCACAAAATGTTACCGGAAGTGGCTCGGGAGCTGAGACTGGCGTCTGCAACAGTTGAGGACCGCAGACAATTGCCCATATCAGATTCTCAGGAGTGGAACTCTTCCACAAACCTTTTCCCTGATGCTTGAAAAGAGAGAAAGAAAGAAAGAAAGAAAGAACAATATATAACAAAGTTGTGCCGTGATTTATACACTATAGCTAGCCTATAGCTACTGGATAGACCGTAGCAGAGACCTGTGTACCACCCCCCGAGGCCTGAGGTCTGACTTGTGTGGATATTAATTTATGCCGTGCTTCATACTCCGATATTAATTTTGCATGGAATTTTATTTTTTAAATTAGTTATTTTACCTCACCCACGTTTCCAAACCGCCCACCTAGTATGGTGCTTGGATATTTTGCATGGAGTACGTACCAGGGCCATCCAGTTGCATATTTTACATTTATTCCATTATTATTATTATTATTAATCCAATAAAATGTTGACTTTGACCACTTTTTGTATAAAACATGTTTTTCCTTGAGCATCTCGAAACTGTGTGGTATCAATTTTCCTTTTTTGAATCCCAGGGTTGATGGTACTCGAGAACTTGCAAAAACAGAAGTATCTAACCTTAAAATATTATTTTATTTTCATAATTCATCCGTAAGTTTTCATATGCTTTTTAAAACAAAAACTAATATTCCTGAGTGGAGCCCTACAAGTTCAATTAAATGAAGGAGTGGACCGACTCAAGTGGTTCAGTGGCGGTGGTCGGTGTGTCGCCGTGGGGCAGGACGCCTCCTTCCCTTTCCCCCGTTGGTTCACACCGGACCTGCTTTAAAAAAAAGGCAGTGCTAGGTACAACAGGTATTACGATATCTTTGTGTAATCGACTGACGTGAAAAAAATTATATCAGTAATTTTTTTCCACAATTCGGCACGCTCCCGGATCATCACTTGAGCTCTTGCTCAAACCTTTGCTCGAGGTGCGCTCGAGCTTGAGGCTCGAGCAAGTCTTGAGCACATATGCTCGAACCCTTGCTTGAGCCTTCGAGTACGCCTCGAGTATAAGTTCGAGCAAGTCTTGAGCATATGTGCTTGAGACACTTTGCTCGAGACTAGCCTTAAGCACAGGCTCGAGCACATATGCTTGAGTCTCCTACTTAAGCGTTTGCTTGAGTCATGCTCGAGCTTGAGACTCGAGCAGGTCTCGAGCATCGAGCAAGTCTTGAGCAGGGGCACAATTTTCTTTTACACAGCCAGATCTATGGGGTTTCTGGGTTTCGTCAACTGTAATTTCCGATGAAAACTTCAAATGACCATAACTTTGCGTACAGTGATCTGATTTAGGCCCATTTTTTTATTTGTAGGTATCGACGAGACGCACATGCCCCAAACCCCCATGAGGAGATTTGTCGCTCTCAGATTTCTAAAAAAATGCATTCTTTCGTCTCTAAATTCAGATTTTATCTGATGTTCTACCTTTTTTCGTCTAAATTCAGATTTTATCAGATGTATCATTCGAGTCTCCTTCCAACCTCTCCTGCTTTCTTTCTATTTATTTCAGATGTAATGTAGTGCACATTAAGTTTAAAGTTTTTTTTGCTGACAATTGTCACAGCTGGGAATGCAAAGTAAACATAACGCCCGAATAACTTTTTCTTCAGAAAATTAAATAATTACATTTGAAATTAATTAATTAATTAATCATGAATTATCGTCGGAGGTAATAGTGACAACTGACAAGCCAAACCGTCTCTTCTTTTTTCTTTTTCTTTTTTGTATTTTTTTTTTGGTTCACACCGGACTGGTCCGATTCAGTCTCAGTCTGTTGCAGAATGGAGTTAAACGGATCCATACATTTAGATCCATAGACCGCCCAGCCCGAGCCCGGTTCATATAAACTGAGAAATACATCTAGACAATCGAGCTTTATTTATTCATAATTAATTGTATTTAATTTATTTATTGTTTGTTAATTGTTATTTCATATCACGGGCTCAGACAAGGGGAGCTGTTGCGCAATTACAAGACAGATGGGAGTGGATTGAGATTCATATTTCATAATAGCATAGAAAATCAAATAACAGCTAGGCGTCTATGGAGATTCGAGGGACACTTACGGTTAGAGAAATCAAATGAGTTGGATGACTGGACAGACAATTCACAGAGGAGGTCGATTGAAGTCATCGGAAGAGTCGCCAGTCGGACACAGGATGACAGGACGGAAGGGGCGATCGGAGTCCGGACTGATCGCCAGACGGGACGAGGATGGCTGGACGGACGAAGTCGTCGCCGGACGCTCGGACGGACTTGATGACTGTGTCTGGACGGAAGATGACTAGCCGGACGAGACTTCCGCATCGGACGAGTACGACTAGATCTGATCGGAGTTGCAGGAGACGGCTAGATCTGGAATGGAGTCTCTGGACGGAATCACGGGACGACGATGACTGATCTCTGATCGGTATGCGTTGAGGGACTCAACTGAGCAGCCACCAATCGAAGTGTCGCGAGATTGGCAACTTGGCGCGACGCGATCGACGAGACGTAACCTGCCCGCGGGCAGGACCGACCCCGCGCGCGGATTGAAATCTGCGGACCAAATTCGTAAAGGCCCGTAATTTAAACGGGCTTATTTTAATTACTTCGGACCGTAAAAAATATATAATAAAAATATATTTTATTTAGCATTTTTATTTAAATACATTTATTATATAATATATTTTAAATTATGAATTTCTAAAAATATATAATAAAAATATACTAATAATATATAAATATAATGTAAAATACAAATATACACATAAAACATATATATAAGAATATATTTTAATATTTAGTTGGTTGGGCTGAATCTTTTGTTATTAATATATATATATATATATATATATATATAATTATACTACTAATATATAAACATATAGTGTAACATGCGCATGGGCATACATATACACATATTTAAAAATAATTTTTTTATTTTATGGCATATGGTAAATTAAAAAAATATGTAAGTTTAGAAAACAAAAATATTTTTTAAAAGTTGATGTCATGTCGTGAAATTTCATTCATAAATAAATGAGCCCAAATTATATTTGATTTTGAAACTTCAAATCATAAATAAGAATCATATGAAATTTACACTTATGTGTTATGTATAGATAATGATCGATATCCTCTTCTTTTCATGGACCCAAAGTTCCCTAGTGTAGCCGTTCATGCCAATACTTCATCCAATAATCATGATATTCGAACAACTAACAACATCAATGCCTATTGTCACCTCCTAAAGTCCAACATTGATGCTTTGAACTTGATCCAGATTGGCCTCTCGCTCTTTGACCCCTCTAACAACCTCCACCACTTTCACCTCCACCATTGTTGTCCCTCCTCTACGCATGTTGATATCTCAATCTCATCAATGGACATTGATAAACCCCATTGCCGTTGCCACCACATAGTTTAACTTTTCCGATGTTGACGTTTCCTACCACCCCCACAATCTAGAGTTGGTCAAGTTGTTGGCCCACACATGGCATTGACTTTTACCAAAACATGGTCTCTACCATTGACTCTTCTCACTTTGCTGGCCTCTTGATGTTCTTTAGCCTTTTTTGCACCCTGGACCTTGTTGTCACCTGGGACACCCTCCAAAGCGCATACGACTTTGGATATCTTGTCAAAGGGAAAAAAAGGTTAATATTGACGTTTAAAATTTTTTAAAATTATTTTATAATAAATCATCTTTTAAAAACAACTTTTAATTTGTTTTGTTTTTTATTATAAAAAACATAAACTTTTTATAAATAATATTTTTATAGTTTACCAAATGGATTTTGCTTCTTTTGCTTACATATCAATTGCCTAAGCCTTTTTCTAAACTAAATTTAAAACAATTAAGATGTAAAACATGAAATAAAAGAAAAGTACGTGGATTTGGAAATACGACCAAATATTTATTCAAGATTGTCTTTATAATATTTTTAGTACTTTATTTGTTCAATGATGTACATTATCGGTTATTGATATATTTATTTAGAAAAATCTATTTATAAACTCATTTTGTGTAAGCCTCCGCACACCTAATGTATTAGGATTCAATTGGCCAATGATTTGATCATGTCCTACCTATGATTTGATTAGAACCAATAGAATAATACATGTGTGCGCAAGAGGCTTGCTAAAAGGGACTTGTTCGTAGTATTGCTTGTTTATTTAACTTAATTTGGAATTATCAATCATAATATTTTTTTTGTTAATTTACAAATTCTCTAAATATGAAAATTCTTTCTTCAATTTTTATTTTTAAATTTTAAATTTTACTGTTGAAAAGATACAATACAATATAATTTTTATTTAATTTTTTAATTTTAAAAGAAAATATATTTTGAAGTATGTAGGATTTATTAATGGGCGGTGAATATTGATAAAGTTGTTGGGTATGAAAATGAGTTATTTTTGTTTTTTTATAGAAATAAACAGAGAAAGGCGGCCAGTAGGTTTTTTTTCCTTCGTTTTCGTTTGTTTTTAACTTTGTGTATGAAAACGGTATCCGTATTCTTTAGAGATAACTCAAATGATAATTTGATTGAGAGTGTGTGTGTGTGTATATATATAATTTATATATTTCGGATTTCAAACTGAAAGGAGGGAAAGAGGCATATATATAAAAGCACAACCAAGATGGCAGGGTTAAAATGATATAGTTGTAGTTTGGAGCAACAGAGGGTGAAGAAATTAAAGTAGAAACAAACGTATTACATATACGACGAATCTTGGATGGGTGGTAATGAGGGGGTCAATAGTGTCGATAATGGGGCGTTCGTTGCTTCGCTTTGTTACTAAATGCCACTCTTCTTCTGTGCAACCCTTATTTGGGGGCAATGCTTCTTATTTGGGTGTGACTATGAGAAGGAATTTCATGGAAGCTACCTATTCTTCTTATTTTAAGTCTTTGCCACCGCCACATGGTTGCCACCTCTTCTTTGAGCCAGTAGAAAAAGAAGTGAAAAAAGAAGTACCGAAAGAATAAGAAGATGATGATTTACTAAGGGTATCCACAATAGGTTTGGTGTAATCACATTTTTTATATAATTTAAGCAAAATATATACAGAATTGTCAAAAACTCATTTATATCAAGTTTCCCCAAATAAGATATATGGATAGGGAATGAATAGTAAATTTATATATTTATGGATTTACTATTTATCTTTAAATATTTCACTATAAAAATTTAATATATATTATTATACTTGTAAACTTTTGATGGGTGATAATAAATGAAAGGAAGAGAGAGAAAATAATATAAAATAAATTAAAGAATAAATGTAGATAAAATGAGAAATGAGATATTTGATGTTCTGAATAATAACTAATTTATTTACTATTCATCCCTGAAACAGGGATAAAAATGACAAAAATATTGTGGATGCTCTAATACACTCATGTTGATGTTGCCACAAAAGCTTTTGTCAAAATGTCATGAAAATTATGGTCAAATATCATCCAATTAGATTAAGTACATACATAGAGTAACTGTGTTGCAAATGATTTTTTTTTCCTTACGTAACAACACTATGGAGAATATATGTATATAAAACTACATTTGTAAAGGTAAGTTTAAGAAGTAAATTAAATTTTTTACTCAACTCCTTGAAAGTTAAGTTCCACGTATTACTTTCATTAAATCCACAAGTTGATATTGCATTGTTTTTTCTTTCATTAAAAACTCACATTTTAATAACACTAATCTCGTTTTGAAAAATAGAATGCAATAACAAAACACATAATTTTTTTTCATAATAAGAGTATTTTATTTGATTTTTTTATTAATTTAAATAATTAATTTAATATAAATACATAAAATATTAAAATATTTATTTTTAATATTATTAAAATCTTTATTTATTAAATTATTATATTTATTTCATCATATTTATTTTTAAAATGTTGTTTCATATTTATTCTTTCATTTAAAAGAATAAATAAAAATTTATAAAATAATATTTTAATTAATAAATAATTAAAATAAAAAATTAAAAGTATGTTTAATTGTTAAAATATTTGTTTTTGATTTTAATTATTTTGACGAAATAAATTTAAAGAAAAAAGTTCTAAAAAAAAAAAGAAGTCTGTGCACCCGAGCATACGCGTCTCGCGTAGAAGAAAATATGGGCTGGGCATTCGCATCATTCCGCCCAATAGGAGCGCGAGACTGAGTCATCAAAGCCAGTAATCTAATGCCGCGTGGAAACTCATACGCACTCAGTTTCTGCGCCATTTCGTATATTATATTTATTTATATATGAAGCAGCCGTTACACCCCCCTGCTTAAATTCTAATTCCGTTCAGTACTAACGCCGTCGCCGTCTGCTCCCCAAATTTAGTTAGCGCTTCGCCGGATCCGGTAACTCCGGCGATCTCCGGCCCGCTATGGAGCTTCACGGTGCCGGCGGACTCCACCGTGTATTGCTGCTGTCTTTCTGCGTTGCCGGGATCTGGTCCGCCTACATCTATCAAGGAGTTCTTCAAGAAACTGTGTACGCCTTATTATTGTTACTAGTTTCTTTTATTTTTTGTGACCCCAAATTGTTCATACGCGGTTATATATTTCCAATTTTTTTTTTAACATTTCTCGTGTTTTTACTTGGTTTACGCTGGATTTGACTCCAGTGCGAGAAAGGGTTTATTTTTTTTATTTTAATTTTAATCTCAGTTGATGATTTCAATTCGTGTGATGTCAAATTTGGGTTATTTAGTTGATTGCTTAATTTAAGAGATTTGGGTGACTTTGCTCCTCGTGTTTGTGAACACACACACACTTGAATAGCTTCAATGGCATAAATTGCAATGTAGTGTAATCCCTGTTCACGAAACCAAACCAACATTGTTTGATTTCTTAACCATGCAACCGACACTAACATTTGAGAATCTTAGGGACTGAAGAGGGCTTTTTGTTTTGGTAAAACGTAAACATTTATAAAAACAATTTTTTAGACCGATGTTTGGGATTTGAAGGGCTCAATGGTTCTTTTCTCAATTTTTTTTTTAAATAATCAAAATCCAAAGCAATTATTTTAAAATGAGTTTTCACCTTTGTGCTTGTTTTAAGAACAACCCAACCATTTTTTCTAAGAACACAGCCAAATTCCCAAATACCCTTTAAGCGTTGCATTTCTTACTTTTTCATTTTTATGAAAAAGTTCATGATATACAATTAAATTCCCAGGCACTCTGTTTAAACGGCGTCATTCTTATTTCATTTTTCACGTTCTTCCAGCCAGCTCAAACTTGGTTTTTATGAATAGGCTGATGATATATGTTTGTGTTTATAAAATTAGTGAGTGTTGGTGTCTCTAACTAGTGTAATTGTAGAGCTTTGTAACTTTGAAAAAGTATAATTCTAACAAACCTTATCGCATCGTTCTAATTTATCGATTAATTTTTCCAGGTCCACCAAGCGGTTTGGACCAGACAAAACAAGGTTCCAGCACCTTTCATTCCTAAACTTGGCACAGAATGTAGTCTGTTTAGCCTGGTCATTTGTTAGTGAGTTTTCCTGCTTCTCATTCACGCATATTTCACTTGCATGCTTGACAATGGAGCTAGAACTTTAAACCATACTGTCTCTTAACAGTGATAAAGATTTGGTCCAGAAGTAATACTGGCGGTGCTCCTTGGTGGGCATACTGGAGTGCTGGCATCACAAATACGATTGGTCCTGCTATGGGAATTGAAGCGTTAAAGTATATTAGTTACCCAGCTCAGGCATGTCTGTCTTTCTCTGTGTTTATATCATACTTTCCTTTTGTAATCATTACCAGTGCCTTTTACAAGATTTGATTATGCCCCTTACATTAAAATTGTTCTTAAGTACTTGGAAGCTTTAAATACTCCATAAAGATTTTTTTTCCCATGGGAACAAGAGTCATTAGATAACATATTGCCTTGAATGAATAGTCAATGTATATTCAATTTGATTTTTTGGCTCTCTATTGGTTCCTAATTTGAGGCTGGTTTTTTACGTGCAGGTCCTGGCAAAATCCTCAAAAATGATTCCAGGTCAGAAAATGCCTTATTCAGATCTCTCTCTCTCTGTCTCTCACACACACACAGAATGTTGATTGTATATTTGTGCTATCATTAGTTTAGTTTATTTTATTTTTTAAAAATTGTTATGGAAATGGATTTTTCCAATCTTTTTATAAATGTTGTTGGAAATTACATGTTTACTGCCTCTTGCCCATTCCTTCATGTTCCTGGTTGCCTTGGCAGGATTAACTTATATTGATTTTCCTTGTTTTGTAGTGATGCTGATGGGAACACTTGTATATGGTATTAAATATTCTTTTCCTGAATATTTATGCAGTCTCCTTGTTGCCGGGGGAGTCTCTGCATTTGCCCTTTTAAAGGTAAGACTATAAAAAATAGGTTGATAACGTTGGACAGTTTGCTGTTGTTTTATCTAGTTGTTATAGTTTGCTGATTATGTTTGGATCGTATGTTCTCTATTAAACAATTGGTTTTTTAGGCTAAAGATATATATATATTCTTTGTATCAATGTCTATGCACTTCTAGCCTCTCTCTTTTTCTTTTAAAATGTTTTTGCTCATCTGGACATGGCTTAATTACAGACTAGCTCAAAGACTATCAGCAAGCTAGCACACCCAAATGCTCCTCTGGGATATGGGCTGTGTTTCTTGAACCTAGCATTTGATGGATTTACGAATGCTACTCAAGATTCAATAACAGCAAGGTATCCCTGTTTAAGCTAAATGATTTATGGTTCCAAATCTAGCACTGCAGTATTTTTTTAAAAAATTATTTTTGTATTTATTGGTTTTGCTTACGTTAAATTAGTTAGTGAAGACATGATTTTGTCAATTCATTATGTTGTTTGACTTGCAAGTAGTCAAATGATGATGCATGTTTGTGAATCCTTGAATTCTGAGTGATGTTGAAAGCTAAACCAGCTTCTGTGTTTTTTCAATTATATATTTATGAAGTTGAATGTTTGCGCTTTGTTAATGTGGTTTTTGAATTGCTTTATTAGAAGAATTTGATGAGCTCGACAGTCAATGCTGTTTAATTTGTTTGTACACCCTGCGGCACTATTATATTCTGCTGATTAAATCACTCTATGTTTCAGATACCCTAAGACAAGTGCGTGGGATATAATGTTGGGAATGAACTTATGGGGCTCGATATACAACATGGTTTACATGTTTGGCTGGCCTCATGCCAGTGGTTATGAGGCAGTACAGTTCTGCAAGCAGCATCCAGAGGCAGCATGGGACATTTTTCTCTATTGCCTGTGTGGTGCAGTAGGCCAGAATTTCATCTTTTTAACAATAAGCCGATTTGGTTCCCTAGCTAACACCACTATTACCACCACCCGAAAGTTTGTAAGTATTGTGGTCTCATCTCTTCTGAGCGGAAATCCCCTGTCAGCAAAGCAGTGGGGGAGTGTTAGCATGGTTTTTTCTGGGCTATCATATCAGATTTACCTCAAGTGGAGGAAGTTGCAGAGATTGCAGAAGAAAAGGAAGTCCCTGTGATGAGTACTGCAACTTCCTTCTTTTTTTCTTTTCTTTTTGGTGTAGCATTGCACTTGTTATCAGTGTAATCCCCAGCGGTTCAATACTGCCTACGTTTACATAAAGTTGTAAGGATTGTATAATTGAAAAGATGGTTAGATTAAAAGTGAGATTTGTTGATCTCTCTCTCTCTCTTTTTTTTTTTCTTTTTTGTGGGGTGGAGGGTGTAATTAAGGCTGCCATGAGGGTAAGCATAAGCCTCAGCTACCTTTGCCATTTTGTCAGGCGACTTGCAAATGAAGTATGGAGCGTGTTTTTTCTGCACCCATGTAATTCTGTAGGGTGAATGAGTTTGGACTTTGAGCTATGAGTGCTTTCAACTTTGAGCTATGAATGCTTTGAACTGTATGCAGGGGTCATCTCCACCAGCTATTGCCTTTGCATATAGTCATCCCCCGACTACAAGGTAGGGCCACGAGCTCACTACTGTTTCTCTGCTAGTAATTAGTAAAACGTTGAAGCATCTTTTAATATTATGTTAAGGCTCTAACAGTGATTTATGGATAGGCCTTTACCTTTGAATTGAAGTGTTCTGTGGTCATTTTGATTAGGTTCTTGAAAATGTAGGGCCATTAGTTGGATTGTGCAAGTGGCGTGGGACTTGGAGTAAAAACCGTCAAATTCAAAATTCCCTTCTTTTCAAAGAGAAAGCTTGAGCCAATCCTGTATTTTGTAGGGTGTTCCCTTCCCCCTTTCAGTCACTTGCTTTGGCTTGAGTGATAACACTTTACCGCCGCTATATACCACCTCCATCTTAAAAACAGATTTATGAATCCACGGAGACAGACCCCAGTTGTCCCTATCTTAAATTGGGGAAATAAGTCTTGCCATGCCACAACCAGAGAAATGAATTTAAGTTTTATGGTCTGTAAGTCCATCTCTTTCCAGCTTTTCTATGACGGTGAATATGAAAAGGCCCATTTATTTTTTAAAAAATGGTATTCCACTTGTGTGGTGAAATTTTGCATTCTGCTCGTACTGGCATTTGTTCACGTCACAACAAATCGGAGTTTGCACACCAAAACCATAACTCATTTTCACACCAATCATTATAATGTTATACATGAAAATTCTTGAAACCAAATATATAGAACACCCTCCCTCACAAAAACAAAAACAAAAACAAAACTTCACTGCGCTCTCTGCACACCAAAATCAAGTAGGAATCCAATTTAAGTAGTTGAACCTCCTTGATCATCTTCTTTTCTTTCTTATTTTCTTCGTAAGGGAACACAAGCGAGGTGCCGGTGTATACACTCTGTAAACTAGGAACAATGTATCAGGGGCTCTGCACCACAAAGAATAAAACAATGCCACAAAACTATGAGGCAAAAGAATACCTGAAACTGGATTTAGATGGAAAACCAATTCCCACGGGAAGACAAAAGAATGACTCGCATCTCGGGTTTTAATTAGGCCATAACAGACTATGGCAGAAGAAAGAAGCACGCGGAGAAAGTCTAGATCTTTTGGAGAATGCGCTATAACACTCTGAACAACTGTAATCCATAGCTTTGTATGCCTTTTGGAGGAAAGGTAGGAATGGCTGCAATCTGGGAAACTGATCTCACACTCAGAAAACCATTTCTTGCTGCATTACTCAAGCCAAATGGGAAATTATGTGGGTTGTACACCCTGCAGGGTTTTTGTGTAATTGATGGGAACCATAGAGGTTTAATATAGACTACTGAGGAGTGCCCTTTTGCAGTGTGGTGGTTGCGAGGAATCGGTCTTAGCGGATGGAGATTCCATTCCAAATGTTTTCAGTAGGAAATTTCTTTCCTGAGCAATCCATTAAGAATAACAAGTCAGACCCACCAAATTTTGAGGTACAACTATTGTAATAACAGCAACATATAATTCCTATCCTAAACACATTTTTGCATTCATATAATCAGGCAAGATTTCTGTGTTACGGCATCATAGTGAAAAAAATTAAGGATTAAAAAGGTCCTATTTCTTCTTCTACAGTTCAACATTGGAGGATTTCTTTAATCTATAGTGTCCATATAATTAGAGCATTACATCCCCTCCCATGGTCACACCATCCAACTGCCAACATATGGGGTGCTATTTCTAGAGATTTAATTTCACGAAAGCCTACAACCAGAACTGTGTACCCAATCCAAGGTTCCTGGAATTTAGAAATATTTGAAGTTTAAAATGATGCTTTTGATAAGTAAAATACTTCTATTAAGCTGAAATTTTTATTCTCTTTACCACCATAGCAATGCTACTTCTATTCTTTGAATAGCTTCACCACAAGCAGAACAAGAGTCCTGCTTAAGGACTAATTTTTGCTAGATAAAAATTAAAAGTAAAACAAAAAAAGGTTATTATCACACACATGAACATCATCTGCAAGAGTACATTTACATCGGAACTTACGCTTTCTGAGAACTTTGGGCTGGGAATCCCTGCTGCGAAGGACCTGAACAGTGGGGTTACTTGCAGCGGAGAACTGAACTCTGCACTTGAGACTGTAAAACCAACTCCATCATTATTTCCCGGTTCATCATAAGACAAGAAGATCTCTTCTGAAATGTAATTAATTTCTATTAGAATCCTCACACATAATATAAGCAACTGGCTATAGTTTTTCTATCTAAATATAAGATTTTGCTACCTTGGTTTGTAGTTCCAGTATGAATAACATTTTTACCATCATCATCCATTTTGTTCTTCTTGAGTAGACGTTTGTAACCCTGCGTCGATATCCTGATGTATTCCACTAAATTCACCTTGAGGTTGCTCTGCTTTACTGCCTGATGTTTGAGAGAAGAGCGATGATCCAGAACTGTATTCGGAACTGGTTGAGGTCTCCTCATATAAATCAGGTTGCCTGCATACAATTAAAACAACTGTTTTATGCAACGGGAAAACTTAATAAAGCCATCAGAAATTTTCCCATCTCTCGTTTATTACCTCCAGAAGGATCAGGTCCTCATTTTCTCTTCAGATCATCTACCAAGTCTTTGAAATCTTCAAGTTGAAACTCCAAAGCAGGAAATTAAATTTGAGCATATCATTTCCTTTGCTTCGATTCTGAAATCTTGGAGAACCTGAATTGAGTAGTAGATTAGTGAAGACAACTAACTTGGGTGTCTCAAGCTAAAAGTTAGCCTGATGAACTCATTTTATTCAGTCATTCCCAATACCAAAGGGCCATGCCATTCAAATAATGCAGTGCTTTCACAAGGCATTCAATTTGTTTTTTCCCGAGAAACCAAACATGTCTACTTGTGTATTCTGTTGGAAGGCCAGTCTTTTCCAAGAGCAGATAGATATTCACAGTAAGAATTCAATCAAACCATCCTAACCTTCCAAGCTTTTTCAAAGGCTTCCATCGTGATTCTCTGCATTAACTTTTAGTGCAAGGGAGCTGAGCAATTCTGCCTGTTGCATCAAAGCAGTTATCTTTGGATCATCCTTTTTGAGATATGTTCCATGAATCTTGTCACTCTGACCTGCTTTGTGGTCCAAAAAAATACTATTAACTTTCCCTTGCAATGATAGAATGATAAAACAGTGAACAAATAAAATAAAAAACTAAAACACCTATACACACATTCTCATTCAGGTTCTCAAAAGAAGTATAACCAAGTTCTCTGCACGGAAGAGGGTTGAAGGGGTTTTTACCGTCATTTATGTCCTTGATGTTGCTAAAATGATGCTGATCCGACAGGTTGGCAACATTGTTAAAATTTTGAGACAATTCAGCGAATGGAGTTCTGAGCTGCTGAGGCATTGTACTGGAATATTTCTGTAGTAATTTTTCTTCTGTGTTGTTGTAGTTCTCTGGAAACCAGGGGATGTTGGACTGCCTGAAATTAAGCAATTTCTAGTGTCAGCCAATAAAATGCAGACAATCAACATTGGACAAAGAAAGCACTGTTTTTGCTGCAGTACCTCATCCTTTTATAAGGCGCTACCAATTCTGGTGTCCCATCTGTGCTGTTCACGTTCTGAACTAATATCCTTTTGTTGTTTTGGTTGATGTATGAAGCGTTATTCTCTTTAGCTAAGGCTTCACATTTGGCTCTCTTCTTGCACAGGGTGTTGAACCGATTTTTCACAGCATTATCCGTTCTGCATAAGCATTGTAAAGGCAACAAAAATGAAACAAGTGGAGAAATGTGGGAGAAATTCTACAAGACAAAAGGGTGAAAAGAAATTGATAGAAGTCGTCTGCACTTGTACCTGCACCTGAAACCACCTTTGCTATCTCGGTCCATCTGTTACCAAATATCTTTTGAGCCTGAAACGAGTTTGAACTATTAGAAAATGATTGCAAAAAATAAGAAAAAACTTGAACAATTGAAACCAACGAAATCAGTGAAACAGTCTGGCTTTTAAAGATGCAGAACCCATGAAAAATCTCATGTTAGGACAACTTGAACTGGTTAATGCCCACCATCATGGTCATATAAGCTTTATGTTATACGGTTGCATATACATATATAAAGAATGGATTACCTCACTTACTAAGAGCATGTCTTCCTCTGGAGACCATCCCCTTCTTGAAATCAGAATTCAAGTATCATATACCATCTGCACATATATATATACATATATTATTTTGCAGCATTCGATTAATTAAACGTAAACAAGACTGTTGATTAATCAGCAACATGCAAACAAAACAAACAATTTCCAGAGGATAAACCAGCAATATTTGATAGCAATAACATGAGAATAATTTTCCTAACCTTCTTCTGCACTGTCTGGTGGTTTTATCCTTGAATTTTGAGGCAATAATCGTCCAACTGTTTATCACAGAATCAAAATCCCTCAGTTTCATTGACCTTAGCACTACTGATATATAGAACTAGTGTCATAAAAGAAAAAAAAAGTGTAGGAATCGAAAAATGCATTTGACTTTTACTTTTCTGTTCCATGGGCTCTCAATTTGATGGCGAAGAATATCATCCTCCTGCAATGCAACTCAAATAGTCAACATATTAGAAGAACAAGTTATATATAATACTGAGAAAATCAACTCTAATTCTAGTTGAATTGGAGGGACAAGGCAAAGGCAGAAGAACTAACCTGTTCCGTCCAGGTGACAATGTGTCTCACTTTCTGCTGCTTTTGGCTACTTACACCTTCCTCTCTGCCACTCTTCTTCTTCAGTTCCCTGGCATCATCAACATCATCCCTATATATATATATATATATATAGATATGTATATATATATATAGAGAGAGAGAGAGAGATATTCAAAAATTCACAGGTGAGCTATGAACAACTCTGCGCCGATGATCCAATCAGAGTCCAACACCCAAAACTCAATATCTCTGTCCCGTTACGACCCAATACTCGGCTAGGATTCTTCTATGTTTATTTAGTCATCGATGATGATGTGCTCGATCAGAGACACACGTACAAACGTACGCGTATATATTAATATAATAAGACAGGATTAATATGTATATATATGAATTGAGTATAGAGTAAGGTTCAGAGAGAGAGAAGAGAGCTAGAGAAATCTATAAGAGAATGATGATGACGATCGACGATGGACGAATGGAATACGATATTGGATCGCCTTTTTTCTTTGTGTTTTTCAGAGAATATTTGAAAATGAAAAGACCAAGAGTCAGGCCTTAATATATATATATATATATAAATAATAATCAACGGAGCAGTATAGTGTGAGTCATTCAGTGTAGACATGAGCAGGCTTTCGAGCGCGCCAAATTTTGATGATGATGAAGTTTGAAATATCGAAATTAATAAACCCACGAGCGGGGATCTTAAATATGACGTCATAAATAAATGTATTGTGGGTGTGGGTGTGGGTGTGTGTGCACTGTGCAGTGCGCTGTAAATGTAAAGAACGACTGTGTTGATTTTTTATGGGCATGGCGATCTACGTGTTGATTTTTTTTATGGGCATGGCAATCTACGTGACCCCTAACAACCCGACGCCAAACCAGCCCTCACCATTTCATTTACTCTTTAATCTCAATTCAATGCTTGTGTTTTTTTGTTTTTTTTTTTGGGTTGTTGTTTTCTAATTTTCTATTAAATGGGCAAGGACTTTTTTTTTTTTGGGCTCTACTTTTCTTTTTAAAACATTTTAGCGCCGCCTCCTTCACGCGCCCCTCTATTATGAGAATCCGATTCTCAATTCTCATTGGGTAGTGCTTGTCACGTGAGCATTTGTTGTCGGTTCACGTTCACGTCGAGGCTCCGACCTAACACTTCTCATGTACCACTGTATGTCCGCACGACAGAAGTGATTGGCTTGCTTTTACTATGTTGGGCTCTCCCTCATGCGGTATGCATGCAAAAGCAACCCCGGCTGTTAAGAATCCTACAAAAATGAACAAACAAGGAAAAAAAGAAAAGAAAAAGAAAAGAAGCATTTTGAAAAAAAAAAGGTCGATGGAGCAACTGAGTGTTTTTGTTTAATCCTAGTTGCATGTCTATTCTCGTCAATTTCGTAAATTTTCAATATAACTACACTTCTTGTAGCCTTATGGTTGATGCAACACCACTTTAGATGGAAGTACTGCTTTCAAACTTTGTGAACACTACAGGATAGTAGTAAGTAGGGGATTTTGGGATAGGGTAAGGAGTGAGTTGTATGTATCAAATAAAAAAAGAATTTTTTGAAAGAACATATCTATTATTATCCTAAGGAAAAAATCTAATTAAATTAAAGAAAACTAATTAAATTGGTTTTGATATATAGGTCACCAGGAAGGGTCCAGGTCGAACTAATAAGACATTGTGTTTTTTTGTAAGGCTTTATATATATATAAATAATATTGTCATTAGATAGGAGCTACAGTTTCTTGGAATAGATATATGGGTATCTATTTGTAGTAATAAGACTGCTGTTAGCATAGCATTTTCTATTATGATTATTATTAGTTGCACTTAATAATTAAACTATTTATTTAATTTGCAAGCACATGTATTAATAATAATTTGGATTGCTTATCATGGCGTTTTCAAAAAAAAAAGGTTATATGTACACAGATATATATATATATGGAAACACTATTTTGAATTTGATTTTTTTATTTATTAAAAAAACCATAAATTCGATACATATTTTCAAATTACGGGAAAATAAATTTGAAATGTGTTTTCAAATATAATTAGGAAAAGTAATTAGATATTTGTTAAACTCTGTATAACCCATATGGCGAGATATAATATGAATTGTATGTCTGTGGCGTTTCCTAAAATAAAATTGAGTTTCCATGTCGTGTGCCTTTTCAAATTAATATAGTTTAATTAAGTGCTCCCTTTTCAATCCTTTACATTTTAGAAAACAATTAAGGAATTGATAGATTATACATGCATCTTGTTGTCATGTTTCCCCTTCTAATTCTGATACTAATTTCCAAAAAACAAAAATAAAATAAAATACAGGATTTATTATGAAGCATGCAATAACCATACACACATCCATAACATTATAATAAATTCCAAGCCGTAACTACGTACGTCTAATTGTTATTAATAAATATTTTAGAGAGAGAGAGAGAGGGAGAGTGAGGGAGTGTGTGTGGGGGGAAGTAAAAGAGAGAAACCTTAATTCAAACTCGGTTTGGAGTTGGGGAGTGATTAAACTCGCGCCGTAACAAAACGGTCAAAAAGGAGCAAGTTGACGATGTAACAAAACCGGATCGAGTTCGACCTCGTTGTCGTGTATGGTGTGTATTAATTGCTTCACCATGTCATTTGTGGACATTATATATATAGTTGTCAATTTTAAATTTTAAATTTTAAATTTTAAATTTTAATCGTAGTTAGTGGCTCGTGAACCGTTGTAGTTGAAAATCGGGACAATCTGATGGGAACCATCACAACGAAGTGACTCCAACCTAACCGGAAAATCTTCGCTTTAATTTTTGAAACTCTCTAGTGGGTTTACGTCAATTTTGCCTCGTCTCGCTCCAACTCTTCGTTTTGAGTTATTTTCGATCCGATTTTTCTTGCTCCGATACACTATCGAATCGGGTTTAAATCTTGTCCGACTCGATCGAAAGTGCTTAAATTGTCAGGTCGAAGCAGTTCGTAGTGGCGTATAAAATTTTAAATCGAGTTCCGATGGCATAATAAAGTGAAGATCTACAGGAAAATATAAATTCGAAGTATAATTTGTAGCTCATGTGTTGGTGGACAAATTTAGCTAAAAATGTGAAGAAATTTGCATCCGATGTTCTTATTCAATATCAACCGGTAAGCCACTTCAAAACATTCATAAACTTTTTTTATACATATTTTTTAAAAATTTAATATTTTAATAAAAATAATTCTCTATCAATTTTTTTAAAATATAATTTTAAAATAAATAATAAATAATACTTTTATATATTTAAAAATTCACTATTCAATCTTTTAAATTTTTCTTATAGTATTTTATATTATTTTTATCACAGGTTAATTTTTAAATGGTTATAATAAATAAAAAGAAAAAATAATAATTATTATTTTATTTTAATAGAATATAAGAATAATAGAAAAGTAAATATAAAATATTTTAAAAAATAAATAAATTTTAAAAATTATCATTTTTAACTAAAAAAAATATAAGCCTCCCTTAGAGGCATCATGTCACTAATCATTAGGCTAAACTATGTTTTTATTATATATGCTTATATATTTAGTATATATACTTATAATATAACATATAAATAATTATAACAAATAATAATACTATTATTATTATTATTATCATTAATGATAATGTTATTATTATTATTAATGATAATAATAATAATAAAAAAAGTGTATGATTTATTTTAATAATAATAATAATTACAAAGATTATATATTTATATTAGAATAAAAACTAAATGTAATATTAATATTTTGATATAAAATATAAATTAATTATATTCAAAATTAATTTTGAAGTTATATATTAGTTCATACTAATATACTATATAATTATAAATTATATCACTTTCTTATATTTTATATGCGCTTATTTTATATTAAAACATTATTACTACTTTTAATAAATATTTAATTTTGTTTAAATATAAGTATATATACTTTGTGAGTAATATTTTTTTAAAATCAAATATTTACTCATTATTATTATTATTAGTGGTACTATTTTTGCTACTAATATTATTTATATGTTAGATTTTAAATATATACACTAATTATTTATATGTTAGTTAGTATTATATAATTAACCAATAACATTAATTATAATTAGAATAGTATATATATATATATATTTTTTTTATATATATATATATTCATATCAAATTATCACTATATATGCATGTATATATTCTAGTTAATGAGTAATAATTTAAGTACAAATAGTGATAATCTAAGTAATATAATTATTATCGTAATTAAAATATTCTAAATATTAAAATTAATATTATACATTTTACACACACGCCCCTAATTATAACATGTGATTTTAAATTAATTTTTGAGTTATAATTAATAAATTCCCCCCCCAATCCAAAAAAAAATTAAAAACCAATCAAAAAATTTTTTCAAATACAAAAAAAAAAATATAAAAAAAAAATTTTCTCTAAAAAACCCCCTAAAAATTTTTAATTATAAAAAATTTTTAAAAAATAATTTTTAAAAAAAAAAAAAAAATAATTTTAAAATCTTTAAAAATAATCTAATTAATTTATATTGTATATCAAAATATTAATAGTACATTTATTTTTTATTCTAATATAAATATATATAGTTTATAATTATTGTTATTTTTTAAATAAATCATATGTTTTATTATTATTATTATTATTATTACTAATAATAATAATATTATTATCATTAATGATGATGATAATAATAATAATAATAATAATAATAATAATAATAGTATTATTGTTATAATTATTTTTCTGAGTATATATATTAAACATACAAGTATGTATAACAAAGATAATTTAGCCAATTGAGTAAGTTGAGGACAGGACAGACCAAAAACTCTCCCCACCCCCATTGCCATCCCTAGCTATAGACGCCAAGTGATGAGGCCGAGGAATGAAGGAGCCACGAAGAGTGTCTTACTGGGTCTGGGAACCAAGTCTTATTGACCCACACGCCTGGAGCTAAGATTAAAACGCCCTTCTGTTCAACCCGACACATTGCATCCAGTTCCAACGGCTACAACTTACAGCAGAGACTTTAGACTTCATATGGTATCTAATTTTTCATATTTACAAGCATGATAAAACATCAATATTATGTAGTTGATATCCCGCAGCCATCCCTAATTAACGATGTTTTATGCTAACCAAATAAGCTATGAAGACGCCATAGAAAGAAGCTGGTGCAGTGTCAGGTTTAAGGATGCTTCTTCCTGAGCCCCAACTTGTGTCTACTTCTGAGTTGGCCTACCATTCGGTGAATGGTTAGTATGTTGCCATCTCCTTTTCGCATTCACCAGTGCTCGAATTGATTTCTCGGTCTTGATTGCCTCCCGAATGTTATTGTGAACCACGTCGCAAAGTTCATCAAGGGCAAGCATTGGAAATGGCTCTTCAATGAGAACACCAACCTGCACAAATTTACATTTAAGAAAGCGGGAAGAATCATTTTTTAAAAAAAGTCCCATGATTAGAAGAATGTGGAGATTAAACGCCTATTATCTTCTAACACAAGGCAAAATATTGTTTTTTTTTAGAGAAATGAGAATTAAACAGTAATTTACACAATTGCCACCAGGCAGAGAAGAAAGACGCAAAAATCATAGATATACACTTACTTCCTCAATGCAGAACAAAGATGCGGCACTAATGAGTGTAGCAGGGACTACAATCCAGTGACAGTCATCCCAGAGTATGATGGGAAGAGTGAGATGCCAGAGGACCAAAAACCTTGAGGTCAAGCGAGTGTATGAGAGGGGAATTGGAGAACCAATGAGTTGATCGCAAACACCAATTCCTTCGTGGAAACAAGAGATTTTTGACTCCTGCATAATAGTTTGAACTGAGGTGAAAGTTAAAACAGTAACCACTGGCACTGAGAAGAATTCTCATAAAGTGCACGTATTTCGTATGTTTTGAACGTAATCAAAATTCAATTTCAGAGTTCCTCATTTCACCTTGCCGGAATACAGCCCAATTAATTCAGTTTGTTAACATAATTACCTGTGGTCATGGATTAAATAGATAGATTAAATTGATAATCAACAGCTCACTAGGTTGTTAACATAATCACCTGTCATAAAACTTTGATATTAAATTGATAGAGATTTAAAAAAATATTACAATCCCAGTGCCATGAAATGCCAAGAAATTTGGGAGCGTAAGAAAATCACCAATGCATTTCTCTTGGACTCCTCCAGACTAAGCAACTGTATGGTTTGAGAGATGAACTCAATGATGCAGGTGGGACGATGTTTTGAACCGACAACTATTGCCAGATCATCTCCATCAAGCAAATCATGGAGATCCCTCTTGATATCTGAGCCATAAATCACATGACACTGCATTTATAAAAACGTTCATCTCATTCAGGTGGTTCACCAAGCTAATTCAATCGAAACAGCACTCTGAAAGTGTAAATGCATAAGAAGCTATGAAATTTGATTGTGACGAGGGGAACACCGAACACATAGGCCAATGCCTCTATTGGCATTCCCTAAAGTATAAAATCTCAAATTTATTTGCCTTTGGTAGTAATAATTAACATATAATAAGGTGAAATACAGATACAGGATGAAGAAATCTTTTTTGCTTCTGCAGTCCATTTTCATTGATACCCTTCACCTGTTTTGAGATCAAATCTCAAATTTATTTCCCGTGATTTGACCTGGTACATCACTATACAAGTTATCATTATATATAAATTGTGGGAGAATTGAATAAAATTAGTATATTCACTATATTCAATCTATTCTCACTTACATTTATATAGCAAAGGAGCTGTTAATGACTGGATTTTCTATTGACCCGTATTAGTGACCCGACTCAATATGTCAGTATGTTGTAATTGGGTGGCTTGGGAATAGAATATGTCTGATCTCTCGGCAGTTTTAGTATAGGACAGTGTCTTTTTCATCCTCTGTAATATTTTCTTAACTAAAATAAGAAACCCCTCTCTCTCTCTCTCCCGTGGATGTAGATCAATTGATTGAACTACGTAAAATTCTTGTGTTCTTTCTTCCTTTCTTCTATTTCCATTGCAAATTACAACTGAAAATTGGTATCAAAGCTGTGGCATCTGGATTCTGGGTTGTACAGTGAAGATGTCGTTCCAGAAATTTGACATTGAGAAATTTAATGGATCTAACGATTTCACTTTATGGAAGGTGAAGATGAAGGCACTCCTAGTTCAACAGGGTTGTGCAGCAGCCATGGATGAAGGAATCGGGAAAGGCAGCGATTCTTGCAAAAGCACATAGTGCAATTCAGTTAAGTTTGGGTGATGAAGTCCTAAGGGAAGTTGTTGATGAAACAAGGGAAGATTCGTTATGGAGAAAGGTAGAAGGCAAGTACCAGAAGAAATCCCTAACTAATTGGCTATATCAAAAACAGCGTTTGTATACCTTGAAAATGTTTGAAAGTACATCTATGAAAGATCATATTGATAGTTTTAATAGGATTATTCTTGATTTACAAGGTTTAGGAGTTAGGGTTGAGGAAGAAGACCAAGCTATTATTCTTCTCTGTTCTCTGCCAAATTCATATGAAAACTTTGTTGATACCATGCTGTATGGAAGGGATACTATCTCTGTCAATGATGTAAAGGATGCACTGCAATCCAAAGAATAGAAGAGAAGGGTGTCAGGTTCATATGAAAGCGATACTGAAACGAGTTTGTTTGTCAGTATAGGTAGGAACAAAAAAAGGGATAGTGCGAAAAGGGGAAGTCACAATCAAAATCGAAGCCTAAAAAGCTTCGTTGCTTTCACTGTAAAGAGCAAGGTCACTTAAAGAAAGATTGTCTATAACGAAAAACCAGTAAAGAAAAAAGGGAATCATATGGTAAAGCTAGTGCTAGTGTTGTGCAGCAGGATAGTTCAGATGAAGGGGGCTGTGATGGCAGTGATGTTTTGACAGTGGTTACAACCAATGCTACAGGCACTTGGGTTATGGATAGTGGGGCATCTTATCATATGACATTCAACAAAAACTGGTTTCATTCATTCAAGGAGTGGAAGGGCAGTGTTAGGTTGGGTGATGATGAGGTACTACCTGTAAAGGGCAGTGGTATGTTGCAAATTCAAATGCATGATGGAATCATTAGAACACTTGATGCCTGGTATGTTCCTGATCTTCGGAAGAACTTGATTTCCTTAGGTACAAGTTTACTGGTGATGCTGGACAGATTAAAGTTTCTAATGGTGCTATTATTGTGATGAAGGGTAAATATCACCATGGTATTTACACCCTATTGGGAAAAACAGTGACAGGTTCAGTAGCTATTTCTACTTCTTCAAAACAGGTTGATGACTGTACAGAGCTGTGGCATTGCAGATTGGGTCACATGAGTAAACAGGGGCTGTCAATTCTGGCCGAAAGGGGTTTGTTAAATGGAGCTGAAATTGGAAAGCTGAAATTTGGTGAGACTTGTGTCATGAGCAAACAACGCAGAGTTAACTTTGGTAAAGGGCAGCATAATTCCACTGAAATTCTCCAGTATATACATTCAGATTTGTGGGGGTCCTTCTCGTGTGAAATCTCATGGTGGATGCAGTTATTTTGTTACTACTCTAGAAAAGTTTGGGTGTATTTTCTTAAGACAAAGGATGAGGTGTTTGGGAAGTTCAAGGAATGGAAGACCATGATTGAAAAATGTAACGAAAAATCAGTCAAAACACTAAGAACTGATAATGGTCTGGAACTCTGTAATACACCTTTTGATGAGTTCTGCAAGGAAGGAAGGAATAGTGAGGCACCACACTGTTTGACACACACCACAACAAAACGAAGTTGCAGAACACACGAACCAAACTCTCATGCACCGTGCTAGGTGCATGTGATTAAACGCTGGACTTCTGAAGGAGTTTTGGGCTGAAGCAGTTAATACTGCTGCTCCATCAACTGCAACTGATTATAAGACTCCTCAAGAGATATGGTACGAAAAACCTTCTAATTATTCTGGCTTACGGATATTTAGTTGTCCTATTTATGCCCATATGAATGATAGTAAACTAGAGGCTAGGGCAATGAAATGCATATTTCTAGGATATGCTATTTGGGCTAAAAGGCATAGATTGTGGTGTACCCGAAAAGGGAAGAACCCCAAGATTTATCATTAGCAGAGATGTCACTTTCGATGAATCTTCTGTGAGTGGCCAGAGAAAGGAGCTTGGTGATCTTGCAGGTAAAACAGATCTCAGTGCAAATCAGAAAATAGAATTCAATGTTGAAGTTAAATCTGAAGCTTGAAATGGAGTGGTAGAGGATCCTGCTATTGAACCTATTGATGAGCAACTTAATGATGAGCAGGATGGCCCTATAGCAACAAGGTGACCACGGAGGGAAATTAGAAGATCTGCCAGGTATTCAGATGGTGCCAATATTGTTGATTCTAATTCCATTGCTTTTGCATTGTCTGTGGCAAAGAATATTAATTCTGATAAACCTCGATCATATAAGGAAGCTATCAAGAGTAAAGAAGCAATGGAATGGGCGAATGGCTAGTTGCCATAAATGAAGAGATGAAATCTCTTGCAAACAACAAACTTGGGATCTTGTCCCATTACCAAAGGATGTGAAACCAAAAGGATGTAAATGGGTTTTCAAGAAGAAAGAAGGAATCTCTGGGGGTGAAGCAGCAAGGTTTAAAGCAAGGCTTGTGACAAAGGGGTTTTCCTAGAAGGAAGCGATTGATTATCATGAAGTGTTCTCTCCGGTTGTTAAGCATAAGTCTATTCGGGTTCTTTTAGCCATAGCGAGTGCCTTTAACTTTGAACTGGAGCAACTTGATGTAAAAACTACATTCTTGCACGGAAGTTTAAATGAACAAATTTACATGTCACAACCGGAGGATTTCCTTGATTCTGAAAGAGAAAACCATGTGTGTTTGCTTAAAAGATTCTTGTATGACATGAAACAGTCTCCTAAGCAATGATACAAGAGATTTGATACATTCATGATTTCTCAAGGTTTTGTTTAAAATCAGTATGATAACTGTGTTTACTTGAGAAAATCATTGGAGGATTCTTATATATACTTGTCATATGTTAATGATAAGTTGATTGCAGCTAATAAGACCGAATCTAGCACATGTTGTTAGTATGGTTAGTAAATTCATGAGTAATCCTGGAAAGGCTCGCTGGGAAGTTATAAAGTGGATTATGCGATATTTGAGAGGTACGACTACTATGTGTCTGGTTTATGATTCTAGCAGTTATACTGCAGGTGTGGTTGATTACACTGATTTAGATTATGGTAGAGATCTCTTGAAGAGAAGATCATTGACATGTTATATTTTCTCATTCCATGGTTGTACTGTCAGTTGGAAAGCAACACTACAATCCACTGTTGCTTTATCCACAACTGAATGTCATTGACAGGAGTGAATGAAGGGATTTGGTTGCAAGGTCTCAATGATAGTTTGGGTTTGAATGTGACAAAACCTGTTGTATTTTGTGATAGTCAGAGTGCATTGTATTTGACCAAGAATCCTGTTTATTATGAGAGATCAAAGCATATAGATGTCAGATTGAACTTCATAAGAGGTGTCATTGACAACAATGAGTTTACCATAGAGAAGGTGACAGATAATCCAGCTGATACGTTAACAAAGTTGTTACCTACAGTGAAGTACAAGCACAACTTGGACTTAATAAATGTTCGCATTGATTGAGGCCCTTAAGGGGCATGTTAGGAGAGAAGGGCTCTTATGATGGCAAGTTTACAAAAACATCAAGTCAAGGGGAAGATTTGTTTGTATGTTGTAATTGGGTGGGTTGGGGATAGAATATACATCTGTCGGTTTCTCTCGGCAGTTTTAGTATAGGACAGTTTCTTTTCATCCTCCGTAATATTTCTTAACTGAAATAAGAAACCTCTCTCTCTTTCCCGTGGATGTAGATCAATTAACCCGACCACGGTAAAATTCTTGTGTTCTTTCTTCCTTTCTTCTATTTCCATTGCAAATTACAACCGACAAGAGCAAACCTAGAATAGGAAACTAAATATCTACACTCTTCGATTCCTATATTTAACATAAATAAAATTGGTTCGATGGGTTCATCTATATCATCCATTCTAGTATATGGATATAGTGGCAAATTTAAGACAAATAGATAACAACCTTGAGGGCAACCGGAAACGCCATCACATACTGCAAGAGTGCCTCCTTCAGCGGCGCATCGCTTGGATTGTGAACGGTGGCGGCAACCACCTGAAGTGCCAAATCACTAGTCCCCGAAACCACCTTCATCCACGCTTTCCTCCCCTCCTCGAAGCGTGAGTAGGAGGCCTCGGTCCGGAACACCAGCAGCAGGGCGAGCGCTGGGGCCGTCAGCTGGTACGGTAGTGACGACGAATGCAGCAGTGGAAGGATCTCCGGCAGCCATCCCATGGATACGGCAGTGTTGTAGGTGGCGACAGCGGTGGCCGCGGCGGTGAAGAAGATAACGGGTGGAACGAGGGACAGGATGACTCGCGAGGAGAGGCTGGACATCACGTGCCGCAAGTGGCGGAGGGAGCTCCGGTGCTGGACCCAGTTCTCGTGGCTGTAGAGGGTCCGCCTCCGCCGCACCCCGCGCTCTTGCACGGCGTCGGCCCAGTTGGGTATAGCGTGGAGGATCGAAACAAGGGTCTGGGCTTGGGTTTTGGGAGATGGATCGTCATCGGATCGGGAGCAATGGACTTTGGTCGGGAAACTTAGGGTTCGGGAGGGGCATTTGAGGAGGGCTTTGGTATTGGTATTTGGATTGAAAGCAGACGGGAGATTGGAGGTGGGTTGAGGCGGGTTTGTGGGTATCCTCATTTGTGGGGTGTTTTGGGCTATGGGTAGCAGTGAAGGATGTAGCGATTAGATGGCGATGATGGTGGCGGTGGGTATGAAGAAGACATGCTCTCGGGCTCTGCTTTGCATTCGTGCAGAGACAGTAGCGACAAGCAACGACAGTGTACCGACTACCGAATACTATTCCATACTGGTTTGCTGACAAGACATAAGACACAGTTGTTTGTGAATGTAGAGATACACGGATTTGAGCCAAGTGTTAAGAAAACTTGAATAAAATATTATATAATCTATATAGGATTTGATTTGTAATTAATCACATTTTAAAGATAAATGTTCTATTTTGTATACTTGGCGCGAAATAAAAAACTTGTTAATGCTTTTAAAATTTTAAATTATAAAAATACTTTTTGTAAAAAACCAGTTATAATTATTAAGAGATTGATAGTTAATTATTATGGAGGGATAAATGTGCCTATAAAAATATTAAATACATTCACCTTATAATATATATTTTAAAATAATTATTTAATACTATAGTCAATTCATATAAATAACATTTAGGATTAACATAGTCATTACTTATCTCTTTCACATTGCCAACAATTCTTATTTCATAACGTTTTTTTTTCCACCTTGATTTGTCCCTTTTCATTCTTCCTCTATAAACTGCAATTGATCAAATCTTTCTTCCCGTATTGTCGAGTAGAATGTATGAACATCATCGAAATGGTCTATTAAATCTGTCTACCGAATTGACATGGCAAATGACGTTTCTATCAACATGCTACTTGAGTTATTTGCGTATGCCCGACATGGGAACTACAACCTTCAATTATTTATGTTGAAGTTTGAAGCTTCCAGTTCAGATCGAGTTTAATTCAGTTGATGAACTTTAGTTTAAGAATAGGATTTCACATCAAGTTTAATTAGATTTTTTTGAACTTCAGTTTGAGAAATAGGACTTCAAATCGAGTTTAATTCAATTTCTTTAAATTTCGGTTCAAAAAATATATAGAACTTCAATTTAAACCATATAATGCATGTATGAGTGAAGAATAGCATTGTTAACCTCAACTATAATAGCATATTCTTGGTTAAAGTAAAATTTAGGAACAACATAATCGAACTTCCAGAACAAGTTTATTTTTGGGTGTAGTCGAACTTTAGGCTCACATAAATCTAAATCTATCAATCTTGGTGATTCAATATTATAATAGAGTTGTGTTTTTATGAATAAGCCAGACTCATTCAATTATAACTAAGAGATTTGCAAATGTATCAATCACATGCTATTCTTATTTTATAATAAAAATACTTTTTGCAAGCCAATGTGCTTGCATACACTGGCTTATTTGTCGTTAACTTAATTTTTAAAAATCAAACCAACTGATTGCAGGCAATTGGGCACATACCGGCTTGCACATAGTATTTTTAAATTTTTAATGCAAATTTTGTGTGTGGGTCGGTGTGAGTTGTTGAATGATTAAATTTAATTAATTAGTATCGTAAAATTTGAAATTTTAATAAAAATTATAATTAAAATACATATTTTGAATAAAAATTATAATTAATATGATAAATTTATTAAAATATTTTACTAATTTACTACTAATGTTATACTCTTACAGCACATCAAAACTAAATTTTAAGCTTTCACGCTTATATATATTAATAATTGTTTTTCCTTTTTCTATATTTATAGTGGCCAGAAGGAGAATATGCAGTATAGATATAATTGGGCCGGCTAATATAATAATTAGTTACCCCAATAGTCCAGCCCATTGAATAAATTGGACACCTGCATTAATTTTGTAGTCTTCTAAGTCAAATAAAAAGTTAAAAAAAAAAAAAAAGGAAAGGAAAGAAAACAAAGCAAATCTACTCCGGGGGGCGAAGCGAAGAAATACACAAGTCTAAGTCATAGAGTTGGCATTTGTAAGATGAGTTGCAGATTATTACAATTTCATTCTCTAGCATGTATGACTGTCAATGTAAATGTATATATATCGTAATTTGGGGCCGCACGCACTCTGCACGTATATGTATCAGTAATATATGATACTATTAGGAACAAAACCAGTCTCATCTCAAAGAAATGGTTTTTCAGCCAAAAAGAAAAAGAAAAAAGAATTAAACAGCCATACAGAGACCAGAGTTGGAAAATGCCACGAACAAGTGATCGCGATTCAAGAACGCTACTGCATGCAAGCTAGAGAGCAGTCTTTTTATTTACGCCTTACATAATCTCTCTATATACATAGTTGCAAAATAGGACTCCATGCTGCTCCGGTGGGATGCTGACAGCTAGCACATTACGGGTGATAATACCTAGAGAAACGTGAAACATCGATCGGATGCGATAATTCCGGAGGCGAGTTGGAATCATAGTTGATTGAGTAGAGTCCTAATGAGGGCGGCCTGGGGGCTGTCATCGTCGGTATAAGCGAGGAGGCCAGAGAGTCGGGCGCTGAGGTCGTCCACCTCTTTGTGTAGGCTCCTGATGTAGTTGCATGTCTCCTGCAGCACATTGGAAGCTGATACCTGCACTTCCATTATCCATTTTATATCTCCAAAAATAAATAGAGATCAGAAACTAATAATTAATTAATTTCGCGTACACTACCAAAAAAAATGTGTACAAACGTTCCGCGCAAGTGTCGCCCATGCCGCAGGCATTGCTGATATAATATGGCACAAGATCTAATCATGTGGAGCTATATATATCAGCGACGTCTGCTCCAAACTTGCAAGCTTAGACTTGTGTGGGCTTGTATGGAGCAGTATCCTAGTAATTATGTATAACTATATATTTTATTTTATTCAAGACATGGTATTTGCATTTGTCCCACAAGAAATAAATGGGCTTGTCTGGCCTGTGATGTTGCAGGGTGTACGTGATCCAACTTATCTCTACATGCTAAAGCAAACGAAGGCCACACACTTAGCACATGCCCTCACACACACACACACACACACACACACAGAAACACACAGTTACTGAGGAAGACGGAATTGGAAATAGAAGCAACCTTATCTGAGGACCTGTGATGAATTTCAGGAATGAGTTGGTGCAGGTTGGCTAGAAGGTCGGCTAGCTGATCATCGGTGATTGTGGAAGCACGAGGCTGATGCCTTGACCGTGAACTTCTGCCAGACATGTTGAAGTTCTGAACTTAAGACTAGTTAAATGCCCGATCGAGAGACCTACATCATATTCAGAAATTAAGAACGTATACAATGTGATAATTTGGAGGCATGAGAACTTGCATGGTTATTAATGGAAAGAAACAAAGGAGAAAAACATACGAGAGATACAAGATAATAGAGATGAGGAAGGAGAGGGAGACGGCCACTTGTATATATAGAAGACTAGTGCATGGGATAAAACAGTAGACAATAGGCTTGTTTTTTTAAGTAAGATGCGTTGTAAACGGATATGGAGAGAGAGAGTGTGAGTATAATATGGGTGCTGCTCTACGTTTTCACTATTGAAAATTATTAGACAGAGAAGAGAGAGCGTATTGATGCTGCCACATACATCATATATCAGTATGGCCATCTACTTTTCCACTGTTGGAAAATTGTTAGTTACACAAGCACATGGACATGTCATATTACATCAGGTCAATTGTACCATCATCCATGCATTGTAACGAGACCTGCAGCGCATTTGCATGCTCAGGGTGCTGTAAATTGGATGCCAAAATGCAACTCTTAGTATAATTCATGAGCATCCCCACGTGAGCCCATGTTAAATAATTTTTTTTATACTTTGTAATCAATTTCGAAACGTTTGTAGTAGTATTTATGCATATATTCTCTGAAATGATATAAAATTTAAATTTCAAATTTAAGTTTACAGTGTATCATTCAATATTCCAACTTTCGTCCTCAGTGATCAATCAAATGGAAAGAAGTAAAATATTTTGGCAAGGAGCGATGGGCAAGTTTAGATAGTCATTAATTCGTCCCCAAAGTGGATTCATACCGTATACTTCATACAGTAGCTCAAATACCTCGGTACCAGGCTAGAGAGATTTGATATTGGTAAAGAAGGCTTTGCTTTGGTCGTGGCCATGGAGTGATAATTGGAATTTTGTTTAGTCAACGAGTTCTTTTAGTACAAGGTGTTAACCGAATTAAAATTGGTCTCAAAGAAGTTTTTTTGGGAGATCTTGAGTTTTCATCTTGGCAATGGAGTCTAAATTAGATTTTGGTATATGCATAATGATTCTTTACTGGCTAAAAGAAAAAGAAAAAGAAAAAGAAAACTCTCTATTTCCAAAAGCAAGGAGATAATTGTAAATATTTTTGACCTAGCAAATAATGATGGTTGTTGGCATTTAAGTTCTATCATAGAGTGCGAGGGGGTCATGAAGTGGATATGCCTATGGATTTGGTTAGGTTATGGACAATCTGCGATTGGGACGACAAATTGTATGCGTTGGTAGCCTTGAGGGGAAAGAATAATACCTGAGAAACTTTTTTAAAGGACAAAAGGTACCCGCACAAATTATATCAAGAGTTACAATAAACATTTAATTTATTAAGGTATAAGAAAACCTTACAAATACTTTATAAAAATTGCAAAAAAAGAGATAGTATAAATCAAATAAAAATTTTCAAGTTTAAAGTCTAACACAAAACACCTAATTTATTATGATCTACAATGAGTTTAATTGCAGTTTTGTAATCTTTCATTTTGGGAGGAGGAGCATTGACTTTAATTGTGACCTTGGGAGCCATATTTGATTTCTTGGAACCCTGAAACAACATTTAACAATTTTACGTGTCACATTTATCAAATTTTAGAGAAGTTGAGTAAATGACTTTTCATGCTTGCATCCAAAGAGTTAAGGAGTTATCAACAAACACCTAATTAAAGAGACATACACAATGGGTGTTGTCTTAGAGTGCAATCATACAACATGAATATTTTCTGTACATTTTTTATGTCATATTACATGTAAGAAATTAAGTTTCAAATCAACAAATAAAATAAATGTATATTAAATAATTAGTCAATATGTAGTTCAAAGGTCTATGTCTACAAAAATAAACCAATATTAATGTATCAAACAAGAACAACATAAGACAAAAAAAGCCTTTACATTAATATATATGTGTTTGAAATATCAATTTTTCTGTCCTCCATAATTATTTTGAGTCTATACTTGTAAAGAGTTCAGACAATGTAGAGGTGAGCATGAAAGCTCAATAAATTTCACATTGTTCCTATGGCCTAACCACACTTAGAATTTATGTGCTAAATGTATGCATGTATCTGTGTAATTCTTTAGACTACCCCTTAAAACAAACTAAAATATAATATAAAACAACGAAATAGTAGTTAATTAAGTAAAAAAAAATCATGATGGACATCATTCAATATATGCCACAACACACAAAGATCAGGGTAGTGGCAACTAATGCCGACAACCAAGGCTATTTGGCAGTCAATGCCAAATAATACAACAACCAATGCCAAATTATTATGGCAACCAATGCCAAATAATCACAGCAACTAATGTCAATGGCAATCAATGCCCAATTACAGTTCATAGTAAAGCAAGCAACCTAATCCAGAGTTATCCAATAACATTTCACCGTATTATCAAGCAATATCATCAATTAATAAAGGTCACGAAACCGGGTCACCCGAAATCATATATAGGGTCACCAGTCCAGACGTCACTTTAAAAAAAAAAAAAAAAAACCTCACACGCGGGCCACGACCACCCAACGTGCAATTGCCTTCTGTCTTTTGTGGAAAAATTTGCACTATATGAATTTTGCCTGTGGCGGTATTTTGTAGATATTTATTTTAAAAATCCATCGTATTAAATATTCATGCATGTAATGTCTGTCATAATTATAAAAATTTTATGGTGAGTTGATGATTGGTTTTTGCGTAAATTCAATTAGGAAAATTAGAATTTAAATAAATAAAAGACAGTAATTTTTTTTTCAATGTTTTCTAATTGAATATGTGACAAATTAATTGTCAGCTGTGAAATTTTATGGTCACCGCTATCGAACAAGTCCCTAAAAGGCTAAAACCATGTATGTATATTATAAGCACATTACCCCCATACACGATGCAAATTCGTAAAGAAACTTACCTAGATAATTTTATTTGAATTAGTAGCTGTTGATGTATCAAAATCTCACCCTCAGATGCAACAAAAGAAAAATTAAAATATTGATTCGCATACCCATCATCCGAATAATTAAATTTCAGCTCTAAACTCATGCTAATTATATAAAAAGTCATATAGTCATTCCGTTTGTACTTTACCTCTATAAATAATTGATACAAAAAGTCCATTGAAAATTCAATGCCTATCAAGCAAAAGTCAAGCCCTGAGAATGAATGAAGTATGAAGTATCTCTACATTTTCCATTTGCATCTGCAGGATGACTTTCTGTTTGCCATTAATTAGGGCATAGCTACGTGGTCAAAAATCACTTTAATTTGTTGAATATTGGCTGGACATTGGATGAAATATTAATGGGAATGGTCAGAGAGCATCACGTGAAAATATATTGCTAGCTAGTTTATTGAACAAGGTGCATTGCATCCGAAACATCACTGTCACATGGAGCCATGGTGAGTTTTGTATCTGTTTGTCAAACAAGATGCACCCACGGCTTTGGATCCGTTTTTAAAAATCCATGTAGTTCAACCGACGTTGCAGGTTGAAATGGGCTCACGCCGGGCGGAGCTGAGTTTGGTTTTGTGCTTGGTGTGTGTGTTTGTGTATATATATATATATATATACATATATATATATATATACATACATGCAGACCTTTGGGTCGAACACTTACGGACAGTTGTTACTCAGGAATCACGATTTTATGCATTGAATTTAGATGTACAGCTTTGTCTTACGCGGAGCCTTTTTCTATCAAACTTCCTATTGTCTCATACCCATTGCATTACCATGCGAGTGTTGCCATCGCGTGCTCTGTCTGGCGAATCTATGTGCAACCCCAGTGGCGTGCGTACGTGGCCCCATGCAGCCACGAGTCACGACACGACCCACGAGGCGATGATCTGCGCCCCATACCTTCCCCGTATTGGCGGAGTCTCTTTCGACCACGTGGAATGTTTTTTCCCTCTTCCTATAGAGTAAATATATAGTAGTAATAATGAGTGTGGAAGTAACAAACGGTAGTGAATCTTCGAACCAGTTATAAATCTTAAAAACTAAATGAGCTAGCTAGCTCATGGTCAACTCAATCCACTTGTCATATACAAAATTAATTCCTTACATTGAGATAAAATATGGATCCCAACGACATATATGCTTCTCCACTTGTTTCTTTCTAACATGTCAAAACTTTATCCATTCACCCATATTAAAAGCATCTCCAGAGAGTCATTTTTTTCTCCCCCAAAGTCACAAATAGTGTTTTGACTCTTTAATTTGCCTATTTAAATGAAAGGTCTCTCCGACCATTAACATGCAAAATGCTTATTATTAATATTTCAACATTATTTTGATTTTTTATCTAATCATAATATATATAAATATAATATAATCCTTTGAGATTTGAAATTTTCAAGTTTTGTATACGTTGTAAATTTGCTTACAGTTCTCTTCTCCCTCCATCTTTCGGCAAAATTGTCGTGAGAAAAAGGATGGAATCATTTTGCTGAGATGTTTGGCTATTCAATTAGAATATTATGATTTTTTTTAAATTAAAAAGATAAAATACGTAAATGAACCTTTTACCTCTAATGCAACCTGAGTTTAAAAATAATAAGAGGTTGAATTAATATTTAAGACAAATTTGTTATAGGTACCCTTGTACGTGTTATATATATACACTTCTACATAGGCAAAACATTTCAATCGAACATCTATTTTCTCTCTATATATAATATCCTGAAAGTGAAAATCAAATGCATGATTAATGAAACCAGGACACGCCTAATACTATAGGGCATTATAAGAAACATTTAATGGTAATACATACATATACCCATACATGATACAATATTCATTTATAAACTTATTTGATCTATGATTTACTTTCTTACCCTCCATCTCCTTTTCATTGAATGGGATATTTGATTCTCTTTCTATCCTTTCTTTGAGGTTTCAACTGCATATGGTCTTACAATTTCACATTTATACTTTAATGCTCGTGATTCATGATGATTATCATCTTAATTAAACATATGCATGTGCAAATATATTTTCTAGAAAAACACTTGAAGCTTTGATATAGACCAAACCCTAGTGTCGTGGGACAAAACATCAACATAATAAGAATATTTCATTCCCCATGTTCAAGTTCATAGCTAGAGACCAAACCAAAGTGAAAATGCCCTTGGAGGAAACATGCATCATGAATTTTTTACCACTTAATTAATGTCGGCGATAGAAATTGGCATGGGGTAAGATATATCTTGTGATCGGTTTACTTTGAGAAACATTACAGATAAAAGTGTCCGATACGTTTCTCATACCATTAGTGGGTAACTGATACAGTATTAAATTTATGTTGAGGGCAAGTTACGAATTTAAAAATGAGAATGAATTTGATGAAGAACAATAACATTAATGTAGTTAGACTCTAAAATATGATGAAAATAATCATCTAGACATGTCTTTTGTAAAACCATGTAAATCTGATGTGTTTGAGATCTTATTTATTCCTTAGTTGTGATTCTTGTGGTATTTTTGGTTGATCAAAATAGCCCAGAGATTTTCTTCAGATAAAAAATAATTTTTGTGATATAATTAGCTTTAATTAATATCCATTATATATTTATTCTCAACGCTAAATAATGATATGTTCTGTGCGATATGATTAGGCCCATATGATTTTTTTAAAATTTATTTTATACCTCGCATGTTCTCTATCGAGCAATCCTTGAAAACTTTTGCCTATGTGCCATTTTTTTTATTTTCCACATCTTGCGTGCATGTTATTTTGGTTTGCATGTAGGCTTTTATATATTTGATCATGCAAAAAAAAAAATTTTAATTAATCTCTATGTCAAGCTTGGATAGCCGAAGTGAAGGTTCTAATAATTAAATCAAAGATCTGCATGGTTTTCTCGCATACATCCATAAAAAATAAATTAAGTACTTAAGTTGTATAGCCCTTAGGCTTAGCAAACACTGCTAACGATGTAGACTCCAGCCGATTACAATACAGTAACATGGCGTTGCACACCCTGCAGGAAACACCTTTTTTTGTTTTTGGGGCTGGCAGTGGCATACAATTCGTTCATGATATCAGTAGGTTTTCATATTTTAGCAACAACGTCAAGCTCTAGGGAAGAAATAGCATTAATTATATTATTAAAAAAAAAGAGCTGAGAAACAAAATCGCCATCGGAAAGGTGTAAATATAGAAATGGGTTGAAGTGGGGCAAAAAAAAGAAACACAAGGCCCATGGGCTGCCTATGAATTGTATCTCAAAATATCAGTAGGTTTCTTTACCATGGTTTGATATGATTAAAAAACTGCACTTCTCAGTAGGCAACGGCGCGGCCGGGGGGGGGGGGCCGTTGTTGAAGAAATTTAGAAGCCCAACTAACGTCTTCACACGACCAGTAATTAGTCTCATGGCCTGATGAGAGAGGGTGGTCATCTAACCAATAATAGCCCATGATGAAAACTGGACCACTGTCTAGCCCAAAGGTGGGACTTCAGCATTTTGATGCATACTTAACAAATCAAATACGTTCTCTTTTAATTTCACACTCTTAAAAGTTTACTAGTATTATGTATTTAAATAAATTAATAAAATTTTTAAAGAGTAAGTCTACCCAATATGCTTTCCTTCTCTTTTGTGACGCTTTTGATTCTTATTAATAAATCATTATTTTACTACTGTTTCTATCCTTTTATTTTTAGTTTTTTCTTTTCTTTCACATTTTAACCTCTCTTTTTTTTCCTTCAAAGTTTAAGAAAATATTAGATGAAATTACTAGGAGTAAATTACAAAAGTTTACAAGGAAAAGTGATATAATTAATAATGTTAAAAGAGAAATATAGAAGAGAGATTCACTTTCATACACATTTCGAGGAAGCTTTTAAGTCTTTAACTTCCACATCAGTAATATCCGGGTGATTAAAATGTTGAACAAATAATAAATTAACGACTGAAGATATTTTAATATTTAATGTACGTGGGGTCTAGTCACGTGCCAGCTTTTCCGCTACTTCAATTCACGGTTGACCCTTGGTTGGCCCCACTGGCATTCAGGCTCGTTTAAAGTTTGAGAATGCTGATACAAACGCCTTATGCGTCCAAGCTCTGCTCATATTAAATAATTCATTAAAATTTTAAAAAATCACACTTTTTTGTTTTTCTCTCGTAGGGGGGAGGAACGGGAAGAATATGCGATGCAGACTGGGAAAGGAAAAAAAAAAAAAAAAAAAAAACTTATAGATTGTATACTTAAACTCACTATTAATTGATGATTGAGTTCTAAACAGAGACGAGACACTGTAGAGTGCGTTTTGAGCTCTTTTTTTTGTGTAAATCAAATGATATTACATAGAAATACAGCCAATCTCAAGCACAACGACAAAGGGAAATTCTTAGTACAAACTACGTGATCCGTACGTGTATTTATACATATATATAGAGATAGATAGATTGATGGATGGATAGATAAATAGATTAATAATATATATTGCATTATTAACGTTCAAGTAAGCTCCTAATGACAGCAGCTTGAGCGGTGGTGATTTCCCCGGAGGTGAGGAGCATGGAGAGTCGGTCACTGAGGTCGTCCACCTCTCTGTGCAAGTTCCTAATATAGTTGCAAGTCTCCTGCAGGACCCTGGATGCTGATACCTGCATTTTAAATATATATATGTACACACACACACACACATTATAGTCGTGAATTTTAATTAATTTTAAATCAAGTAATAATCAAAACATGTGTTGGGATTCGATATATATAGCATATCATTTCCTGTTGAGATTTAAAGTATTTTTCAAGAGGGGCGACTCGAACTCCACAATAACATATGAATGAGAGGTCATATGTGTTTATGAATGACCCCGCCAGCTTATCCTAAAGTTCATAGTGGCCGTGGGAAATGATGATAACCACACATGACACATGTGTGTGTGCTAGATATAGATAAGTGAAAGCTCAGGACTAGGAGCCATTTTTCCTTAATTAGGAGAAGAACATCTTGGTCCTAGCTGTCCCTCCCTAATCACCTGGTGAATGCATCAATATATATATATATATATATATATATATATATATATATATATATATATATATATATCCCAGTATCGTACAATACATATAATTAAATCGATCATGTAATAATTTCTTCAATGTGTCAATTTTATTTCTAATTACAGACAGCTACCGGAATAACTATATATTGAGGCTAATTTTAATACTTGCTTAACTTGGTCAAATGTTAGCGCCTTCTAATTTTCATGCTAATCCAACCTTAGACTAATAAAATATACAGAATGAGAGATGGCGTGCGAAACAGAATGCAAGTACCCGATCTGAGCGCATGTTACGAAGTTCAGGAATAAGTTGCTGTAACTTGGCGACGAGCTCGGTGATTTGGTCGTCGGAGATCCTAGACGCCCCCGAACGCGAACCTCTGCCCGACATTTTCACAAAATTAAGGTTATTAATTAACCTGGTATGTGTTTTTGTCGGTTGGAAGAGGACGTGCTGTTCCAATTTAGCTGTCTATAGTAGCACTCCAGAGAGACAGCCAGAGAGAGAAAGAACTGTATATGTAATAAGCTACTAAGAACCAAATTACTAACTTTCTGAAAGCAGGGAGTGAGGAATGGAGGAAGGAGAGAGAGAGAGCCAATAGTTTTGAAAACTCTTGATGAAAAGCAACGAAAAATTGGCAAGATATGCTATGCTCGATCTCTATGGGCAGAGGGATAACGCAAAAGCCACATGACGCCTTTATTTATAGAGATAAATTTAACGAATGCATGGGGTTAGACCGTCAGAGCGTTGGGCTAGGCTAGTTTTTTTTTTTTTTTTGATTTTCTAAAATCTTCCGCTAGTATATCCTCCTCCGCCACCCCAAATCGGCAGATCTAACCATATCCACGTATACATACTTGCATATTCTGTTTGCTTCAACTGCAAACTAAAAGTGATTTTTTAGGTAATAGCTAAAAAGTAATTTACTTCGGTTATATTGAGGGGTAAATATGTCTTTCCATATGTGCGGCTAAGGCCTTATAAATAATTAATGAAACCTGTAATAGTCTAATTTTTAGACATTTCAATAATACAAAGACTTCGTCTTCTCCTTTTCTTTTCTTCGTTCGACTAATTTAATATGGTATCAAAGCAATAATTGCTACGACAATGGCATCCAATGATGATCTTCGTCCCACACATCCATTGTACTTGCAAAATGAAAGCCCAGCCCAAGCCCTCGTTTCACAAACTCTCACGGGTGCTGACAATTATGAACTCTGGAGTCACGCGATGTTTCTTGGTTTGTCTATCAAGAACAAGAAAGGTTTCATCGACGGTACACTCACAGAGCAGTCGATCTCCGATCCTGAGATGTTGAATTGATGGCCGCGCAACAATGATATGGTGGTAGCTTGGATTCTCAATTCTGTTTTGAAAGAGATTGCCGCTAGTCTCATGTACTGCACCTCAGCGCAAGAAATGTGGCTTAAACTAAAAGAACGTTTTCAGCAACGAAATGGACCCAAAATCTTTCATTTGCGGCGTGAATGATGAATTTGCGTCAGGATCGTTCTACTGTCAGTGTGTATTACACCAAATTGAAGACACTATGGGAAGAGCTTAGTCATTTTCGCCCAGTCTTCACTTGTTCTTGCGGTGGGCTCAAGAATCTTAATGACTATCATCAAACAGAATATGTGATGTCATTCTTGATAGGTCTTGATGAATCTTTTTCACAAGCACGGGGTCAGATTCTCTTAATGGATCCTATAACTCCGATCAATCGCGTTTTCTCTCTTATTCTGCAAGAAAAACAACAACGATCATCTTCCCGGCATGACTCTAGTCAAGCCCAAGTTGATCTGTTGCTTATCTGTCAAAACAGGACCACACAAGCGAGGTGAGAATGACTTACATAAACCGGCTTATAATTCATACAAGAACCAGAAACGCCATCGCCTATATTGTACTCACCTGCAAGATGACGGGACACACCAATGACCGATGCTACAAGTTACATGGGTACC
Organism: Taxillus chinensis; assembly: GCA_023512835.1. Lineage (NCBI taxonomy): Eukaryota > Viridiplantae > Streptophyta > Magnoliopsida > Santalales > Loranthaceae > Taxillus > Taxillus chinensis. The sequence continues at coordinate 10,167,132 of CM042091.1, forward strand.
CACCTGGCTATAAAACGAAGGGTGTTTCTGCATATCAGATTTCTGCACTTGATGATAATGCAGCTACGGAGAATGATCCAGACATAAAACCCATGGAAACATTTGTTAACACATTGAATCCTGAGCAATATCACCATCTCATGAAAATGTTTTCTACTCAACTGGATGTTCACACACAACCATGAGTTTCTCCTGATGATTGTCACGTCGGTGCCTGTTTCTCTGCTACTGTAGAACCGCCTATGGGTTGTGCGCAGCGTTGGATAGTTGACACTGGGGCCACACGCCATATTTGTTCTCAGGCAAATTTATTTCGATCTTTACATTCTATTACCAATACCATTGTTCATTTGCCCAATAACACACGTGCGGTGGTTCATCTTGTTGGGGATATCATATTACTCAACACAATCACACTCACAAATGTCTTATACATACCGAATTTCATATGAACCTTATATACATTAGTGCACTACTGGCCCACTCTAATATGGCAGCTATTTTTTACCCAAACGGATTTACAATCCAAGATATGACCATCAAAGCTGTAATTGCTAAGGGAAAGAATACACAAAATCTGTACACACTATATAGCCAACCCATTACGTCCTCTACCAGCCAACTTCAACTTCAGTCATCACCAATATCAGCCAACACCACACCTCTCACTCATTCCACGCCAACACTCTCAAAGATCGTTAACACAGTTAATATGACAATTTGGCATCATACTGGGCCACATGCCTTTCCGTATCCTTGATACACTCAAAGCTCAATTACATTGCAATCCCATGATGTCACAACACATAATGCCGTGTTATATCTGTCCTTTGGCTAAACAACACCGGTTGTCTTCTCGGGTCTCATAACAGGTTACTGCCACTCCCTTTGAACTCATCCATTGTGACATTTGGGGTCCTTACCAGACTACCTCTTACAGGACACCGGTACTTTCTTACTTTTGTAGATGATCGCACTCGTTTTACTTGGGTGTATTTTCTTAAACACAAATCTGAAGCTCTACACATTGTTCCTTAATTTTTCAGATTCATTCTTACACGGTTTCAGACTAACATCAAGATGTTTCGATCCGACAATGCCCCTGAATTACCCTTCTTGAATTTTTCAAACCTGCCGGTGTCCTATATCAATTCTCTTGTGTAGAGCGACCTCAACAAAATTCTGTGGTTGAACGCAAACATTAACATCTTCTTAACGTGGCTCGGGCACTCTTTTTTCAGTCCAAATTACCTGCTCAATTTTGGACAGACTGCATTATGACTGCAGTACATATTATTAATCGAATTCCATCACCTCTCTTACACGGTCAGTGCCCTTTCTATTTACTCTACCACACACTGCCCGCATATTCAGCTTTTCGTGTATTTGGTTGCCTTGCTTTTGTTTCTACTTTGACCTCTCATTGTACAAAATTTCAACCACGTGCACGAACATGCATTTTTCTTGAGTATCCTACTGGCATCAAAGGATATCGTTTCTACAATGTCAATACTAAACAAGTTTTTATCTCACGAGATGCAATCTTTCATGAAGATATTTTTCCATTTCATAATGTCACTCCCCCTGACACTATTTTTGATCCTTTTCCATCTCTTCCACTTCCTGCAGTTTCCATTTTCAATGATATACCAAATCCTGAACCATCATCTACACCACCATCATTTCCTGATTATCATTCTTCCCAACCTACATCATCTCAATCACTTTCCACATCTCTACCTACATCTCCTGTTCCATTGTCAACCTCAACATCATCACCACTCCGCAAGTTTAGCAGACAAATCAAACCCCCAAGTTATCTGCATGACTATCACCGCAATCTTTTACAGACTTCTAATACCACAGTTGACCATTCCATTTCTTATCCACTATCTAACTATCTGTCATATAATGCTTTACCAGAACATGATAAACAATTTGTCCTATCCATCTCCACCCAAACCGAGCCCACTTCATACCAGGAGGCTGTATCCAAACCAGAGTGGCGTCAAGCAATGGCTGAAGAATTAGAGGCTTTGGAATCAAATAACACTTGGACAGTTATTCCTTTACCACCGGGTAAACACACTGTAGGCTGTAAATAGACATATAGAATCAAATATGATTCCAATGGCAATGTCACCCGATATAAGGCTCGTTTAGTGGCAAAGGGTTTTACACAAGTGGCTGGACTTGACTTCACTGAAACATATTCACTGTTGCAAAATTAGTTACAAGTCAAAGTACTCTTGGCCCTGGCAAGATCTAATAATTGGAGCTTGCTACAACTTGATGTCAATAATGCTTTTTGCATGGTGAACACTTTAAAGAAGTCTATATGGACCTTCCACCAGGTTATCCTGGACATGGAATTTCTGGATCATCAGGGACATCGCTTGCATGTCGGTTACACAAGTCCATTTATGGACTTAGACAAGCATCTAGACAATGGTATACCAAGTTCTTTCAAACTGTTATTCAACTCGGTTTTACCCAATCTAAATCAAATTATTCGCTCTTTACCAAAGGCACCGGGCAGTCATTTCTTGCTCTTCTAGTCTATGTAGATGATATAGTCATTAGAGGCCCTTCTATGGACGCGATAACAGATCTGAAATTGAAGTTACAAGGTCATTTTAAACTCAAGGATTTGGGGAAGTTGAAATATTTTATGGGGCTAGAAATTACAGCGTTCGCGCAGGGGTATTTTTCTTTCCCAACGTCATTTTACATTGCAATTTGTTAGAAGAAATGGGTCATCGGCATGTAAGCCCTTGCTACACCCATGGACCCAACACTTAAGATCTCAGGTACTCAAGGAGATCAAATGTCCGATAATGAAACTTCATCCTATCGCCGGTTAATAGGCAAGTTGTCCACCACTGGTTTCTGTATCTTTCTTGGTGATTCACTAGTGTCCTGGCGTGCTAAAAAACAAACAACTGTCTCTCGTTCATCCGTCGAAGCAGAATATAGAGCCATGGCTTCAACCGCAGCAGAGCTCACTTGGGTACAACAGTTACTGTGTGATTTCCAACAACCCATTTCTTCCCCGCCTCTGCTATTCTGCGATAATCAAGCCACAATCCACATAGCTACAAATCCCACGTTCCACAAACGCACCAAACATATAGAGATAGACTGTCATTATGTCCGTGACAAAGTGGCTCTTGGTGCTTTACGATTGCTACCCGTCGAACTCTAAACCACTTGCAGATCTTTTCACCAAGCAATTGCCCGCACCACGATTCTCCTTTCTCATGAACAAGATGGCAATTCATAATCCATATATGCCATCTTGAGGGGGGTATATTGAGGGGTAAATGTGTCTTTCCATATGTGCGACTAAGGCCTTATAAATAATTGATGAAACTCTGTAATAGTCTAATTTTTGGACATTTCAATAATACAAAGACTTCGCTTTCTTCTTCTTCTTCTTTTCTTCGTTCTAACTAATTCAATAAGTTACCTATAACATCATATGAATAGTAGATTTATTAGCATATATAAACCTACTAGGAATGGATTAATCTAGCTTGAGAAGTGAGAACTCAAGGCGAGAGATCGATTATAACTCTAAAACTTTAAGTTTGAGAGATAATGATGTTTTTCATTGGGCATAGATATTCTAATAATGTGTTAAGCGTGGTGTTACTGTTCATGTTGTAGATATATTGTTGAATGCTGAATATTAAATAACTTTAATTGTTTGATTATAGCATAGGTTTTTGTCGGTAAGAACCCAAATTTCAATTTTACTACTGTAGAGTTTTTTTTTTAACATACTATTTGTAAATTTACTATAAATATGTGAAATGATATACTTCATAGAGATATAATTGTCCTTGAACAAGTGTATTCGAGTGTTATGATTTGAAGTGAACATTTAGTCCAGATTATATTTAAAGTGAGCAGATAATATGGACACTAAGTTATGAGATCAGTCCAAACTTGTTCGTATTATGATCAAGATAGCGAATCTAGACGCTTGAGAGTCAAAGATGCAAAAAGGATTAGGATAAGTGTGTTATGTAAAATAACATTTTATCCTAATTTGCAATGACATTTATTATTGAATGAAATAAAAAAATAAAATTTATTTAAATATGTATTAGATTTCATGTTTTGATTTCTTATATATTATAATATTATAATGTGTCAATCGTATGAAAAAAATTCACTAATTAAATTAAATATAAATGGTATTCACAATTAGTAAATAAAGTTGAGGAACTTTATTTTTATATGATTAATAGTATGGACTATTTTCAAAGTGTTGGGAAATTATGTCTCACCTGAAGAAAAAGGAGAAGTCAAGAAGCTTATATGATGAAGTAGGTCCAAAATGTCACATCATGTTTTAAAGTCGTGTGGGTCGATGTGGTGAGCCCAAAGCCGCAAAGCGGACAATATTATGACATGCGAGTGAGTCTGCGCCTTGGCCAGATCCTAACAAAAAGTGAAAGTAATCTAATCTTAAACCATTTTAAAGAGTTTAAAAGTAGTGATATAGTATATTATTAGAGAAGAATGCAAGAGCAAAGGTTCTTTCTTATTCTTTCACTAAAATAATACAATCATATATATACAACATTGGAAGGACAATCGCATGAGTCATCATATCAGTAAGAGTTATTCCACTCTTTTAATATAAGAAACTTTTATTATACTAAAATTTAAATTATCTTTGAATAACTTATGTGAAATTCAATATGCATTATTTGATCATGTTATACTTGATTATTAGTTATTTTGATGGTAGTTGTGTTACTATGAAACAACATCATGGGCTTATAAACGTCTAATCAAGATCACGTAAAAAAATATGTAGTCATGTGAGCATTATAGTAGCATGATAAAGATTATGATATTATACTCCAAAGACTATATAAGGAAACTATATTTTGCTTCTTACTTTCTAAGTCACCAAATTACCACCTACAAATGATATGTATCTAGAATATGACTTTTTATCCAATTTGGATCCAACAAAATCAAATTTAATGTATCATATAATGTCTAAGTGTCAATATTTAGAAAATATAATGCATTTGCCTAACGAATACTTTAACTATACCAAAATACAATTTACAACACTCATATGTCAATCACCCTTATTTGATTCACAACATTAACCAGTATATGAAATTTCAAGTCTAATGTAAATTAAGTATATCGATTTTCCTACTAACCTCTAATATCCCTCCTTGTTCGTTGGAACTTGATCGAATAGATGGTTAGACCATGGTTTACCTCAATAGGAGTATTTGCAGGTTTGTAGGCCAAGTTACTAGTTTTATCTAGGAGGTGAACATACTTTCATTGAGAGAGAGAAAAATTATCTACTTAAATCAGGATACTTCGATAACAGAAAGTATTTTAGTGCCCTTAAGTCCATTATCTAAAACTCTATCAAATAATAATAGAATTTTTCTCTTTAAGTTATGTTATTACCTATAATAATCATGCCATCAACACAAATAAGAAGTAATGTAATCAATCAAAGATTACTTGAAACCATATGCCTACATTGAGTGACTCAATTGACCAAACCAAGCTCTTGGGATTTGTTGCCATCACCCGATTTCATTTGGGCTCGTATGCTTGGACCTTAGGGGGCATTAGTGGTCTTATAGTTATCATTGCTTGCAAATTCAAACCTAGCTTGTGGTGATGGAAAATTTTAAATTGGTTAGAGTTGCCACCAATCGGATGAGGTGCAGTTAGATCACCTAAAACACGATCTCGCACCCAAAGTTGAGTTTGGAAATCGGGTACGCATGGGAAAAAATTAACACCCCCACAATGATTAAAATTGAAGTACTATAACACTATTATAATTGTTTTAGTACTTTAGTCCCAAGAGTTTATATCCAAAAAATCACTCAACTAAAGATTTTTTTTTACCAGAAAGTAACTATTTTAAGCATCCAAAATTAAAACTAACCCTCTAATTAATTATTGCCATTTTCATTTAATAATAATTAATAAGAAACTCATTTAATCATAAAATATTACTAAAATTATAAAAATAGCCATCTAAGGCTCTAAATTCCAAATTAAGCTCAAGTACAATCAAAATACTTGTACGGATGGCCACATCGGCGTCCATATACTATCAACACCATGTAACCAATATCTCCCGAGGTTATCTAAATACAGGTTTTATAGCTAGTGTGGTCGTTAATATGAGTATTTTAACGTACTTGACTCTGATTTGGAATTCGGGACCCTAAATGAGTATTTTTGTGATTTTGATAATATTTAGTGATGAATTAAGGTTTTTTTATTAATTATTATTAACAAAAAGTAGGATTAATTAGTCAAAGGCTATTTAGTAATTTACTATTGTTACAATAATTACTTGTTGATCACAAAAAATCATAAATGATGAGTTTTTTAGATAAAGGGGATACAAATTTTAGGAAAAGTGGGACTTCTTGGAGTACTCCTAGGAGGGCACAAACTCATGTTATTTGGGGCCAACATGTTTGGAAAAAGGACAGAGAAGGACATAGTTTGATGTTTTTAAGGCATTTTTGACTGTCTTTTGCTATTAGTCACAATCTAGCCAATTTTTGTTGACTAAAGCTATGTGTTTTTAGCTTTTTGATAGTTAGTACTATTGTTAGACTCTTGGATTGTCAATATAATTTCTAGTTCTTAAAATAAAACCTTAATGAATAAATTTGCACGAACGAATTGTTATGAGATCTTATGTGTTTTAGCGTCAAGATAATTGAATTAAGAAATAGGTATGAACCCTAGGCCTGGAATTCATGAAGTACATGTTATCATGAGAATGATTTGTAATCTGGACATAAGATCGGAAATACTGAGGTGTACAAAGGCCAACAACGACATCGCAACATTAAACGACAAGGATGATCGACGTGACTAGCGATGGCCTGGTCCATAGCGCCGCCATGGGCATAAGAGGGAACCCTCCCTCCCCCCCCCCCATCCAAGGCATTGGCACAGTGAATCGGTGGTTGTGGCACTAGCAGGATTGGAATTGGCCACAAATTTTGGCGTTGTTCGATTTTATTGATTTTTGACTTGTTGAGAGGTTTAGGGGACATTTAGGTGAACCCATTTGGATAAAAATGATAGTTTTAGTAGATGATTGAAACTTATGAGGGATTCCCAAATGAGTCATTTAATTTGATGGCTACGTATGATTGATTCGATAGTAGTTTAGCTTTACCACTATACATGGAGTATGATACATTGTTTGAACCACATAAAACTTTTTGTCTAGTCTTTATTTATAGTATTTGTCACGCCCAATTCCAGGGAATCCGGAATCGGGTACATGACTTCCCCTTGCCCGCACCCAATAGGTTAAGGGGTTGGTGACTATCACTAATGGAGACTACACATGGTCTTGTCTCAAATATGCAACCTTGTACGATCATACATCAAGGGTAATCTTGTACTTTTTTCATATATCATCATGCATACAATGAGTCAAACAATCATCTGAGACATCACATCATATAGTATGCAAATACAATCGTCCACGGACCCATGTCCGGAATACAACACATAATAAAATACAAAATACGATGCATCGTATCGTACATCGAGTAGTGGAGGACTTTCTTCCCGGATGAGGTAGATATCGTAGTTTGTTGCGAAACAGGGGTGTTAGTGAGCGTCTGGGAGTTTTGGGCGTGTTTCAGACGAAGAACAGGTGAAAATGACGATGAACAGTACCTGGGTGCGTTCCGGGGTTGAAATGACGAAGAGCCAAAGTTCGGGTTGAAGGGTCAAAGGTTTGTAGTTCGTAGGGTCGTAGTTCATAGACCCGTAGTTCGTAGGGTCATAGTTCGTAGACCCGTAGTTCGTAGACCCATAGTTCGTAGCTCGAAGGTTTGTAGTTCGTAGGGTCGTAGTTCGTAGACCCATAGTTCGTAGCTCGAAGGTTCGTAGTTCGTAGACCCGTAGTTCGTAGGGTCGTAGCTCGAAGGTTCGAGTTCGTAGACCCGTAGTTCGTAGGGTCATAGTTAGTAGACCCGTAGTTCGTAGGGTCGTAGTTCATAGACTCGTAGTTCGTAGACCCGTAGTTCGTAGCTCGAAGGTTCATAGTTCGTAAGGTCGTAATTCATAGACCCGTAGTTCGAAGGTTGAAGTTCGTTGCCTTGTAGGTCGAAGGTCGTAGCCTCGCTTCGAGTCTTCGAGGCATACCGCGCTCCGCACTCCGCTGCTATGAGTCGCCATTCCTGCAGCTACGAGTCGCAGGTTCTGGAGCTACGAGTCAAGCTTTAACAATGTAATCGGACCTTTGGACAGACCTTGGCTGGACCTATTTACATTATAACCTATAAAGTAAATAACGTAATACTTAAGTTACAATGTAAATAACGAAATACCCCCCATTTGGATTCAAAGAAAAATACTAGAAAAATTAATTCCCACTCTTTCAAAATGTGAAAATTGGGATTTAGTGTAAAATCTCGGAAAAACCCAAAAGTTCGTAGAGGTGAATTTTTGGAAAGTGAGGTTAGACATCTCGGAAAAATCCCCCAAAAATTAGATTATCTTATTTATGATATGGGAACCCAATGCCGGGACTTTTGATTTCAATAAAATAGCTGCTATGGGTACTTCCTTCATAAATCAAGGATTGAGGATTTACTTGTGAAGACTGGCTACGAGTTCTAAAGGAAATATTGAGAATGACATGTCATACTAATGTTAGTATGTTGGTGTGAGGTATTGGGGCATGGACTCGTGACTTGTTTGGGTTCTCATCGTGATGCACCGATGGTGCTATGTGGTTGACGTGGCAAGCATATGCACCGATACAGTAAGCTGTGGCGACCGTGGCCGAGCATATTGCGCGTGACGGACTAAGGCCTGAGTTGAACCGTTGAGCTTGTGGAGCTAGGGTTGAGTGCCCTGAGTGGGATCCCATAGAGGATCGTGGACAAGGTGACTTTGTTGCCATAGGTGAGTCTTGATGTTTGTTTGCAAGCTAAGTCCTGATGATTGTGCACACTACATGGTGCACGAGTACACTAAGCATATAGTATAGACTTATATGTGTTGCATGATGTGGAGTTTTGGTGTCACGCCCAATTTCCTTACACTTGGAAATGAGTAGTGACGCCCATGCCCGCACCCGAAGGGACAAGGGTTGGTCAAGCACCTTAAAAGGACTTTAGCAACGGTGCCGTCCCAAACCCGCACAATCAGGCTAACATGCCAAGGGCATGCTCTGCTCCCAAACCATGCACACAAACACAAATTGAATAACAACATCTCATTTTATTTCATTTCAAAGACTAAATGTTTATTACAACCCAGTGGGAAAAACCCCTATGAAGCCAGGTGTCTGTTACAAATAAAACCAAACCAAATTCCTGGAACGAAAACCAAAGTACAACAAAGGAAATAGCATAAACTCCCAGCCCAGGGGCCTAGCTCCTCAGCCTTCACCTACCGCCTACTAAACCCCGCAAAAGAACCGGTTTATAGGAGGGGTGAGCAAACCATAGCTCAGGAGGGATCCAGCCTCCCAAGACCCGTCCCGTATACAACATCATGATATGTGTATGCTTGTCTCGTGTCGTGCCTAAGGCTAAAGCGCGAACATCACCCAATAAACACTCTTTACCCGAGCCCGCACTGGAGGCGAGGACACCCGCCATCACGCGACATGACATACCACATCGGCGAATGTTGCATGGACACCAATACAACATTTTCCACCCGAGTCGATATGGTCAACCACCTCCTCGGGCGCCATACCTACCTTAGGAATGGGTGTAGACTTAGCCCACCGTTGTGAGTGCTACACCGAGACTCAGGACCACGTCCTGGCCAAATCTCAAAGGGGTCCACCTATTGTGCCTGGCCCATATCTCCCTGGTCTCAAACAGATCAACGAACAAAGTATTACATCTCAACATGTAAACTCAGCACAACATTTACACTTAATCTCGAAGGACCAACATGGTCGATACAAGCCACACACATCGGCCTCACAGGCTTAAAATCAAATACAAATCAAACACAGTACACACCAGTCACACGGTATATCATCAAACACCCATATACAAGGTCTCAGGTATTATATGAACACATGGCATGAGCCTTCACGACATTTTATCAAATACATATGTGCAGGCCTCACAGACATTTCATCAAACACTTGGTGGGCATAAACAAACCCCGAAAATCCTCAGGCCAAATTAACATCGAATCAACAACATGCCATAAGGCCAACATCCATATAGAGATCACACCTATATGGATTTACATATATATATATGTGTGTGAATATCCTAGAACGAGGGGAGTTAGAAGAACATGAATCCCTACCTCAGGTTCTTGTCCTATCCTCTAGCTAGACACCTTCCAACGACGCGAACCACCACGGCAACCGCCCGGAGATCCTCTCTCTCTCTCTCTCTCTCTGCGCAGCATGCGCAAAGAAGAACACAAGAACCCTAAACTCAAACTCAAGCCCTCATTATATAGACACTACCCACATCAAAACGACGTAGTTTTGATTAAGTAAACCCAAGATCAAAACGACGTAGTTTTGATCACACCGCTAGCACCTTTCCGCACCCATATAGGCCAAAATACTCAGAATTTCAACATGGTCCTTTGGAGAAAGATCATTAATGTCAAAACCAAGGGAACCATGCAAAAATATGGCTGCGCCAATTTGCACGTGAATTCCCCAATTCACGTGCAACTCCATATGCACTCCAAATGCTCTCAAACTTCACCCCTAGCCTCCTTGCATCATTTAAGACAACCACACTTGCACGTGAATTGGACCCATTTCACGTGCACCTCACATACACGTCCGTTTGGCCTGAAACTGTGGTGATGAGGACATCATTCTAAGCATCTTTCCTTTTGCACGTGAATTCATTTGAGCCCATTCACTAGGTCAAAATCTAGAAAAACTCTACTCGAAGGCAAACTGCGACTAACTCAAGGTACGGGTCCTTACATTTGGGGTCACCTACCGAGCTTGTCGCTCACCTCTACTTGTTGTTTACCCCTTTTCAGGTGTGACCCGAGACTAGTGGATGACTTTTTCAGGAGGACGTGCCTACTACTCGATGTACGATACGATCGTATTCTATATTTTATTATGTGTTGTATCCCGGACATGAGTCCGTAAATAGTTATATTTGCATACTTGTATGATGTGATGTCCGTATATTTGTTTGACTCTTTGTATGCATGATGATATATGGGAAAGTATAGGATTACCCTTGATGTATGACTGTACAGGGTTGCATATTTGAGACAACACCCGCGGTGTAGTCTCCATTGGTGCTAGTCACCAACCCCTTGACCTATCGGGTGCGGGCAAGGGAAAGTCATGTACCCGGTTCCGGGTTCCCTAGAATTTGGGGGCGTGACAGTATTTATTTCTTGTGACTGTTCTTATTGCAAAACAAAACATTAGATATCTAAGATCAAGCCTGTACAGTTTAAAAGAAGACCTTTAAATCTAAAAGAGAAGCATCTTGTAGTTGAAGATCAACCCTACTTTCAAGATTTAATACTATATCATAGAAACACAAACTATGTTAGCTAAGTTTCTTTTTTAAAAATATTTAAAAGAGTAAAATATTTTGATTTGAAGGTGTTACTAATTTACCCTTCTCTCAATATCATGATTATTGTATGTTGAGAACCTACATCACGCATTAGGTGATCCAACAATACCTTATCTGGTTGGTGGCGATAATGTTAATGCTCCCAAAAGTTCAAGCATATAAGCCCATACGAAATTGGGTGAAGACATGTGTTACGCTGATAAATATTTATAGTAGCATTTTTTGTGGTTGTGCTAGTGTTCTCAAAACCCTATTTTTTGTTTTTTATTTTTTGCATTTTTTGAATTGTGATGTGTGAAATAATCACTTGTGAATGAACAAAAAATCAAAAGTCCTTATTCTTGGCCCTTTTAGTTGTTTGCATGTGCTCCAAAACAATCTCATTAACAAAGATAATACTAATAAGCTCATCCATTATCATGTTGCATAATTTTCCAAGGTTGATGGAGGTCTACACAAGGAAACATTCCTATAAAAAGGCTGAAGGAATTCACCACTGAGCTCTATTTCTGTATAAATGACTAGGGATTGAGAGCTAATGCTTCGGGTCATCCTTAGTATGACTTTTACGTATGGCATCAACTCATTTAAATCTGGCTTGAACATTTTCTTAATCCAAATGATTTAAAAAAAAACTTTGACAACGCGTAAGTGGGAGTGACACTATAGTCAAGAAAAAGATGATCCCCTGAATTTGCATCAACGAGAATGGTTGGCACAGGATTAACTGTTTTTGCCCAAACAGGACATATCATAATTCAAATATGTTTGTTTTCAAAAAAATATATTTCAATATCTTGCATTTGACAGAGGCCAGTGAGGCCTATGTTGAAAACAATAAATAATTGGATAATCCTAAGCCTATTATGCATGCTTACATCATATCACTAATTAAGCTTTTTATATGACACATAATTTAAACCTTGTTAAAGAATTGGAATGGTGTTAAGGGTGTAGAGAAAGAGAAATGACAAGATTGATTAGTTTATGACACAATGATGCCCTTAATTAGGTGAATTCCACCAACCATGCTATAAAGCATCATTTGTTACCCTTTTTAAGAATTAGATAGTAAATGAGGAATATCCCTGCAGGGTTAAGGTGACACATTAATTTGATTTTCAAGGACAACCTACACTTTGAGCTTATAAGTTAGATATCTAATTGAATATGAATCTTATGTTATCCTCAAAGTTCTTAGGTACAATAATTATTATCGTACCATTGTTTATATTTCACAATTATACCTTACACCACATAAAGGCCATGTGGACGCAAGCATCCATATACATGATTAAAGACTCAAGTATTGAATTGTTTTGTACCAATGAAGTATATTTGCAGATACTTCATGATTAGTTATAAGTCAACAATGCTATGTTTATCAACGAAGTAAAACAAATACAATCTTATTTACATTATGGTTTGAATAAATAGTACGTATTACAACAGTATTTATAGCATTTTATTGAATCAGTAAGTAAACATACATTTATTGTTTACAAATTAATGAAAATGTTAATTAAGTTATATAGGAGATGACAATTGTAAATTGAAAATATAATCACATATTAACTCAAAGAGCTGAGAATATTGAGAGGGAGAGAGATGCTATGCCGTGCTGACTTCAGATGATAAAGGCCTAGTTTGTTAATGTTGTGTTTTTAAAAAAAAATTGTATTTAGACCTGCAGGAAAAAATAACTATGAAAATAAGTAGGTGAGTCTTTGGTAAAATATAATTTTAAAAGTGATTTATATTTTACAAGCATGTGATAAGTGTTATTGGTAAATTAAAAACAGAACTACTGTAGAAATTTAAAAAACAAAAATATCATTTTAGTCTATTATATTTCTTTGGATGAAATTTTTAATGTATTTTTATCCTCCTCCCATTCCCCCGCTCTCCTATCCCTGCTCCTCCCCCCCATCCCCGCCGCCCACCCCTATGCCCCCTTGTCCACACACACACACACCCCTCCGCTGCTCCACTCGCCTTGCCATCCCCACCGCCCCCTTATGCCTCACCATTACGATGCCCTTGCATTGGTTTGTGAGATCGAACAGGGTATGAAAGATGGTGGCTTGATAAAGCATAACTATAGAAGAAAGATAATAGTGATATTTTAGATTTTTCAAACTACTTCTTGGAAAAGTAGTCTTTAAAAGCAATATTTAAATTGCTCTTGCTTTTGAGTAAAAAAATAGAAACTTTTTGTAAGTACTTTTTTTAAGTTTACCTTTACTAAAGTAGTCTTTTAAGAGTATTCTCAAATTGGCCTAAAGTTATTAATTTTTATAATCACAAGTAAATTTGTTCCAAGAATATACATTCAGGCATTAATATAAAGTTTTCTTCATCCAAGAAAATTAAATTTAAACCACTAATAATATCACTATAGTTGATTAGATTAAAGTGTCATTCTCAGATTATTTAAATTATTTTATTTGCATTATTTTTGAGTTATAATTATTAATTCCACCAAATTGGACGATTTTTGAATTAATACTTGTCCATGCAAACTCCTGTTTCACATCTAATCCATTAAATATTAAATGGATATTAGTGCTCTATGTCCCATTTTAGAAGATGACCAAACGTACGTGTAGTAAAATATTAAATTAGTGCTCTATGTCCCATCGCATATCCCATCACAGGCTTTCATTTTGATTCCTGGAACATAAAATATTATCCCTTTTTAAATAAAACTAACAAACGGGATAATATATAGATTTAATTAATTTTCAAAAAGAATTTATTAAACTACTTCAAAAGAAAAAGGTAATAATTGGGAAGCTGAAGGCCTGATGATTCGTTTTGCTTTTCTTCTTTAGGGTGTCATATAGTCTTGCTCTTCAAGATTATCAAGACAAAAAGAAAAAGGAACAAAAAAAGGCATATACCCATAATTGGAATAGCCATGTATGAGTCAAATCAGCTATTACTAGCCAATTTGATGAAGATGCATTAGAGGCGGTTGGCCCTTAGAATTTTTGTTTCCCTACAGGCTAATAAAAATATATGTATGTTTGATTTTATTCTTCCCCTCCTGAAAGCCTACTTCAAGTAAAGGGCCAGAGACTTAATTAGTACCAACGAACTGGAAGAAAGGGTTCAGATTTTCTAAATAATTCAATTTCTATTATTACAGGTTTTTTTTTATTTTTTTTATTTTTTTTATAACAGATTCTCATTAATCCTACGACGGAGAACATATATTCCAATCTTATATCACAAAGGTGTTTGCGCAACAGTAATCATCATATTGACCTATTTTAATCTTTTTGAAAGTCACACATGTTTTTTTTAATTATTTTATTTTATTTTATAGATTTAAATAATTTTATATTTTTTTTATACAAATATATGCCATAATATTCTTAATCATACTCTATATTATTAAAATAATATTTTTTATAATTTAATATAAAATAAAAGTAAAAATTATATGTGATACATGAAAAAAATAAGAGTTATATATATATATATATATATATATAATTTAATAATCATATGGCATAAATGTGTTCCTCAAATATATTAAAAATGCTATGTAAATCGCAAATATATATATATATATATATAAGATATTGTAAAAATATTTTTTATTTTTAAAATTTTTTTTAAAATAAAAAACACACTAGAAATCTACTTATTATGGGTATTGATAAAACGAAATTCCTTAACTTCTAAATTAATTTAATTTAAATTATTAGATTTAAGTTCCAATTAAATTGTTATTTGGCGGTAGTTGAATAAAATTCAAATAATGCAATTTAGATTCAAAGATGTAACGGTAACGTTAATGACACCCCACCATCTCATTCCCTAATTAGTATGACACAGGAGTTGGGGTAGTTGTCGGCAGGCCTGAGGTGGACAGAGGACGATCCTTTCCGCCGTTTTGGGGGCGAGAAATCAGCTTCTTAGACAACCTGCGATTTTAGCCAATGGTCGCCAATCAGCAATCTCGGAGATTTTTGTTTTTTCTTTTTTCTTTTTTTACTTGCAAGTAATCGATCGGTCAAGAATGAGACATAAGCGATCAGTCGGTCACCGCCCAAAGATATGTGTCCGCCCATGCGGCGCCGGAAACAAAGCTAATTGCCCCCCGTTACTTTCGAAACCCGGTTGTAGTTGTCTACGTGGCTATTTGTGCCTCTTTTTTTCTCATCTAAAAGAATCAGATCCTCTGAATGAATGATGATGCAGTAAATTAAAATTACGCTATTTTTTATGCAATACAACAAAACTACAATTATTTCTCGTCGGTCACCATAGTTTGATTTCATATTTCATGTGTCCAGCAATATAGCTTATTATTTCTTTTAATAATATATTTATCTTTCTCAATTTTTTTAAAAAGATGTACACATATGTAAGGTTAAGCCTTGGAGAGGTCCAATCTTGGACACCACAATTATTTGATTTTTATAAAAACTTTATTTTCAACACATAGTTTACTTATATCCATTACTTTAATCAAACTCTAGAACAACAAGATAGATTAACTCAAAAACACTACTAAGTATTGAGTAGCTCAAATTTGACAAGAAAAAAAATCATATTACTCCATCTGAATATTTAATTCCTCTAAATTATTTCTGAACTTCAAAATAACATTCAAACTTACTTTTTAAGCAATCGTCACAAAAAATGCCTTCACTTTCGACCCTTCCCCTTATGAGTCATGGCTAGCAAATATCGGTGGTAGCAACTCCATCTTCCAACCTTCCTCTCCTATTAATGGCAACAATTGACGAAGGCAGCAAATTGACTATCTTCCATGGCTCCTTGGCCTTCATTCAAACTCTGAACTGGTAAGTTGTTTAGGTTTTAGAGTTTAGTTACAATTTTTTAGGGTTTTTATCTATTTGTTGATTAATTGGCTTATGATCTTGCTCTAAACACACTTGTATGATTTAATTTTAGACTTTTTATCTATTTGTTGGTTAAGATCATGTTAATTAAATTTTAAAAATTAAAAAATTCCATAAAAGCAAATTTATATTGTTTACATTTAAAAAAACTAAAATGATTATGTCTGAAATAAAGGTCAAGGAAACCTCTTTTCACTCATGCTGCTTTAACTATTCTTTTGAAATGAATGTTATCAAGTATATGTTATTGTTTTGTTCATTAATTTAATTATATGTGTCATGACGATAGAAAGTTAGAATGTTCTAAATTGATTATTATAGATTTTAGATTATGAAATATTTTAAGGTTTAATGATTAGAATTTCACAAAAAAATATATTAAAGAGCACTATTTTAGGAACCCATATAGGCCCTTGGAATATTTGAAGGTGGCCCAGTTTTTTGACACACATTCCATAATTTTGTAACACCCTTTTTTTCGATTCAAACAAATTTTACCATAAAAAATGAAGAACATGATATCTAAATTACCAACCCTTTTGAATCTATTCAATTTCTCTCCCAAAAATTCCTACAACAACATAAATCTAAAAACTTCAAATACATTCATATTGCTTCAAGTTCAAATTGAAATTAAGTCACTTACAAAAGAAGGTCTAAACACATCTATCTTTTACGTTCTTTGTGACACAAGGTTTACAATTTTTCAACATTTCCTTCTAAATTAAGCTAAATCAAGCCTATGTAGTGACCCCCTTTGTTTTGATTGTTATTCAAATCTCACTCTTTCATTAAATGATAAACATATTTTAAAACCCACGAGTCTCCAAACTAATACCCATAATTATAAAATGCTTGAAGGAAAAATCTCTATTACACTAATATTTAAAATCAACTAAAAAACTATAATGTATGTCTTTGCCACCAAACATTGAATACAAAGTAAAAAAAAAAGTGAAACACTTTTTATTCAAGCTAATTAATTTTTTCAAGTCCAATACTGTAATCCCAAGGACAATTTAATGGAAAGTTGCTCATCTTTCTTAAGAAAGTTTACTAAAAGGAGTTGTTCCCCCAATGTCTCCTCTTAGTCCTACTCATACCAATTTAAAAAAAAAATCATCCAATATCCTAATGGAATTGTCAAACTTAATTTTAAATGATACTTTTCTTCATAATTTTCTGACACACATTTCACATTTATTTTAATAAAATTTCTATATGTGTGGGTGCATGCACACATACAGAAGCGCACAAGATGTGCATTGGATGGTAATTAGGTCTCTTAACATGATAGTGAGGAAATTAAAAAAAATGGTCATGAATCACCTTAGATGAAACATCTTAGTCCAAGATTTATTTATTTTTCGAAAATACATTTATTTATGTGGTGAGATTCAAACAAATGATATAACAGTCCTATCCAAAATATTCAATTTGAGAATTTTTAAAATGAGAATTAGCTATCGAATCTCAACACTCAAATGAAATGAATGACACCAAATAAATGTAAGTCAATGAAACATTTGTAATATCTAATTAATGAATTTGTAAGAATGTAATGTTTTGATATTATGTTATAATTTGGAGCACGGGTATATGTGATGATGGAAAACTAGAAATTTAATCCAACATGAAATAAATTCAAACAAAGTAATTTGACATTTGAATTCGCACATAGGGCTAGTCTTAAAATTTAGAGGGCTTAAAGTGAAATTTTAATTAAAACTCTTATCTTCTACATAATATAAGATAACAAAAATATTTGTATCTATATATTAAATTATTAATTTTTTTAGTATTACTTTATTTGAATTTTATGAACAACATAAAATTTAAAAACATATATTATTATCAAAATTATACATTCAAAATAAATTTAAAAAATTACATAACATAGCATATCTTATCTACAATTGAGATTATGAAAATAGTAGACTAGTTAGGTAAAAATCATTATTTTCAACCAAAATTTGAAGGCTTAAGACACATGCCATGCTTGCCTAGCTTTGGGCCAGCCGTATTCACACATAACATAGCCTTACATCCCTTATTTCTTTTATTAGTATTTCATAATTGATAAACTCAATTAACTATAATATGACACTCTTGATAAATGTTATGATGTTGGTTCATTTTTAATTAAAAATTGTTACCATTTATATCACTTTATATCTCTATCAACCTATAAATAAATAATTCACATCTCAACTTATTGAAAACCATACAAAACTTAATATGCACCCTTAATTTAGAGTGGGATCCTTTCTCAAACGATCAATATAATCTCTATAATATGTTTCTTTAGAACTTTGATACTGAAAAGAGCATAATGCCTGATGAAAATTCATTTGAATATTGCAAGTGTAATTGTAGCTAGCAGATCAACTAACTTTTCTTTTTTCTTGTCCGTACGTGCCCAAACGTTTAGTTTATTTTTATTTTTTAAGAATGATCATTAAAATTAGTTATAAAAAACTCTAGTTTAATTAGTCTTATGCTCTCCATCTATTGTTGATGGTTGGAGCTTGAGTTTTCTATGAACGCTTTAATTAAATTATCTCTAGGCTTGTGGTGCCTCTTTTATGCTTTTTATTGGATTATAAATTCTATAAATTGACTAAAAGACCGACAAGTCACACTTTGGACGTGAGATATGAGATTTAAATGAAAATAATACAATTTCTTTTCATGTAACTATTCCTTTAAAATGGGAACACCAATTTATTGGTTGATCAAAATTAGTATATAACATATACTTTTTATATAAAAAGAACGGTTTTTTTGAATATATATTTATTTATAATACTTGTATATCACCATTTTATTTTAAAGCTAATAATGAATTTATTGACCAAGATGATATGGTTATAGGATTAGAAAGGATGCAAGGGAGAAACTAGAAGAGAAAATAAAAAGTGAAAAACTGTATTCATAAATTTTATTAAACTAGAATTTAAGGACTTGAAGGCTGTCAAAGTACACATTTCTAAATACACCACCAAACAACTTAGTCTTATTGAGAAATTTGTAAAAGTGGGAAATGGAAATATGAAATTGAGCTAAGACTTGATATGTATGTTTTAATGCACACAATTAAACCCTTATGGGTGCCCAAAAGTTTGAAAGAGTGTTAATTCAAACACATATATACGACTAAATATAGGTAACTGAGTAAGGATTAAGTAATTGATTTATATTTATGACTATAATATATACAAACTTAACAATGATAGGTTGTACCCATTGAAGATATAATTATGCTTAAAACATTATAATTTCATTTGTCATAATTACGAGCGAATAATTATTCTCATTAAAAGAGATAAACAAAGCTGTTTAAAACTTGATAAACTATACTAAAAGATTTAAGTCACTAAGGGCTATAAGGTGGCAAGCATCCTCACGGTTATCACTATTGTCACATGTGAGAACACATATAATAAATTTAGTTAGCATATTAGTGGTAAAAAAAATTGAGACAAATCTATGATTACTCATATGAAGGCTCAAACAAAGTTTAATTTTTCGAGCAAGATCATATCAATTGGGAATGTAAGCAATTCAAGATAAGATTACAAGAAAACATCATTGGTGTGCACCAAATTTTTAATGAGATCATAAAGGGTCTTGATTG
Organism: Taxillus chinensis; assembly: GCA_023512835.1. Classification (NCBI taxonomy): domain Eukaryota; kingdom Viridiplantae; phylum Streptophyta; class Magnoliopsida; order Santalales; family Loranthaceae; genus Taxillus; species Taxillus chinensis. The sequence goes on from CM042091.1 coordinate 10,187,243, forward strand.
GTTTTGGAATGAATTTTTTTGATAAAAGTACTTTACTGGAATATACAATTGAGCATAAATATTGAATAGAAGAATGAAATAACTTCCATGGTATATTAAAAGAACATGAAAATTGAAGTGCTCACTAGAAATTTAATGACTCACAATATAATGGAAAAGTCTATTCGCAAGTATATTGTATAATTAATTTGCACATGAACACTTTATCTGTCATTAGATTGATATGAATAAAAAAATTTAAAAAAGCTCAATATTGATCCAAGTTCGAACAACAATGAAGGTGTTACTGTGCGATTTACTTATGTACCATTACTCTAAGATAATTATAAGAGGGGATGAAAAAAGAGGACGCATTAATAGTTAAGATTTATTGGAATTTGTTGGAATTAGATTAACTTTATTTATAAATAATATATTTTGCATATCTTTTGAATTTGTAATCCCTTCATTAAGGGAATTAGTTGAGATTTTTTAAGATTTTTTATTTATATGGTCATAATTTAATTTTGCGCATGTATGACGGATGATTATTAATCAAAAGAAAAGAATAACTCTCTTCATTTTAATTTTATCATAAACTCTTTTAGTTTTTAATATTATCATTGTACAAGAGCAACAATCCCACTACTGTAAATTTTCATACACTCTAACTAAACATGTGTGCACTTGCAACAATTAGTCAAGTTGATCATCTGTTCCTTCATCCTTATGATTATCTTGACATGATCCTTATTTTAAAAATCTTAGATAAAACAAACTATGTCATGTGGAAACACATTGGATGTTGATAAGTTATAGTGCCAAAAACAAATTGGGCTTCATTAAAGGAATGATTACCATCCCATATGATCAAAAGTCATGATACCATAAGTTACAAAATTTTTAAATTTAAAAATAATAACATAATTGAAAATTTATCTAAATTTAAAAAAACAATAAGTTTTTTTAAAAAAAGTAAAAGTTAATAGAAAAATAAGTTGAATTTATGGTAAACATCAAGCCATTTAGAACATTAACACTAAATTCGTCAAATATTTTTTAAAATTATATACATAAACAAATATCAATCACATAACTATAAAGTGTCCTTCAAGTCCAATATCATATAGTTATGTAGAAATTTTTTTGATTAAGGACACTTTATTATGTAGTTGATATTTAAATACATATATATAATTTAAAAAAATATTTGATAAATCCAATGAGAGTATTTGGCATTTTATATTGAGCAAACTTTTATCATTATTTTATGCTTATTTTCTTCGTTATATGATTTATTAGTAAATAATAACTCATCACAACTAGTATGCACGAGTATTAAAAAGATAATAAGGTCTGAAATATTTATTAAAAAATTGGATTGTAGTCCAACTTTCAATGATGATTTGAAAATTTTACCCCATCTATTATTTTGAAGTTTATAGCGGGTCAAATATGAGTTCAATGTACAAGTCCATCTGCCGCGGAGTGGATAAATGTAATCTTAACCATACTCACAAACTAGTTAATGGAATAGCAACGCCAAATCACCACTTTTCCACGTGTATGCATGACAATGAAATGTAGTGTTTTTCTAGTGTATTGAGGCTAGAGCACCGGCCCTAAAGGTAGCTGGCATATCATTAGGTTGCCACATATTTTGTTATGAAGCATATACAAGAGGACTAAGGGTTCTAGAGCCGGAGGTTGATTTTTATATACCCGTAAAATAATGAAGAACTGTAAATACGAAGGAACTATAAAAACACAGTTTAAAATACAAAAAAAACTATAATATAGTTCTTATTTGGAGACAGTATATAAATTATATATATAATTTGCTACATTTGTACATATACACTAATATAGCTCTTATTTACTTCTTATATATACTTTATATACATTGGTACATATACACTAATAGCTTAACAATACATTTTATATAAAGTGTATACATCTTATATATAAGATGTGTTGTCAAGCCATTGGTATATATGTATCAATGTATATAAAGTTTGTATAAGAAATGAATAAGAGTATTTAAAATTTTGTTAAGAGTATCTTTTTTTAAGAAAAAAATTAGTTCAATAGAAGTTTTATATTTAAGTTTTTTCATAAATTTAATAATATTTTTTAATACATTAAAAAATTATTATTAACTTCTTAAAATTATGAAATATAGTAATTAAAAAAATAATTAAAAAATGTATTATGATGTGTATTTATATGAGAGTGTAAAATAAAATTTAAAATTTTTAATATAAAAAAAATAAAAAATTAAAGGATGTCAGTGCTTTAAGAGTTCTCATAACGAGAAGCATATCATTTTTGGGAGTATTTGGATGGCAAAGTCCCCAACAAGATCAGCGACTTTTGAGGGAATTGATTTTTGGCAGCTCTACATATGCAAGGACCAGCCTTTTAGGCTTGTTAGGCACGTAGATTGACAACCCCTATAGATTTGAGGCTTTGATTACCCATGCCATGGTCCATGGATCGATTTTACAAAGGCATTACTATCTGACCACGTGATGTCCATCCAAGAAATTGGATTCGGCTTCTGGCGGCCATCCTGGTAAAGCCATATTAAAAATAAATAATAACGACCAACAAAAGTAGAGGTTCTTTTTACGGTCAATCCGTCACGGCGTACCAATAAATAAAATTTTAAAATATATTACTTAAAATTATTTGATAAAACAAAAGAGTAAAATATATTAGAAGTTCGTATTATACCCTTGTAAAGGTTCTTTTTTCAAACCCCTGCCAACGCTTTTCTACTTCCACAAATTTCCTTGTTAACGAGTTGAAAGTTGAAACAGTGTCGGTTCTATTCATATTAGGCTCTCATATTGGATTGGATTGTCACTGGATTCTTCAATTGTATTGACGCCAATGATGCGGCAGATATGTTTAGACGCGTAAAACTATCATTCCGTTTCTAGCAAATAACATGTTTAAATGAACTTCAATTCCATTAATTTTTATCTTTATCATCATTATATTCGTGAAAAATGACATGTTTGTTTCGGTTTGGAAGAAATTTTTATTTGAGAAAGAGAAATTTCGATTTAAGAATAAGGAGTTTGGTTCGGAAAAATAAGACTTCGGTTCGAAAAATAAAACTTTTATGTAAAGAAATAAAATTTAAATTTTAGAAAATAAAAACTTCAGTTCATGAAATACTTTTATCTTACGAACCGAATCATCAAATCGAATTAAATTATCCTGTATTTTTCATGAACTATAATTTTCGGTGGAATCTTCAAATGGGCATATTTTTACGTATGGTAAACCATTTTGTGGCCCTTTTTTTATTTGTAGCTATTGATGAGAGCTACGACATCCAAACACCTGTAAGGGATTTGCTGCTTACAAAATTGAAAAAAATACATTCTTTCACCTTCAAATCTAAATTTTATGTAAACGATATGTGTTTTAGTACGTCAGATGTGGGATTTCACAGGATGAAGATACTGTAAATGTATAGAATAGTGCTTCGGTTTTTCGCAATACAACAATTTTCTCAATCGAACCGATTTAAATGTTGCTCTATTTTTGTCATCAGGCCGCACATTGTTATGACGCGGCGTGTAGTGGTTTTACAACCGTGATGGAGGCCTCGCCGAAATGACATGCTGGGACAACAGATAAATCCGAATCTAAATCAAGTAAAATTATCTGATCAAAAATATTTATTTATTTAGTTAGTTGGATGGTATTTAATATGTGTTTTTATTTTTGTTTTTTGTTTTATAATTTAAATTTTTATTGAAATTTAAGTTTAAATTTTAGAAATAAAATTTATTTGATATAAGAGATAATATATTTTAAAAAATAAAAATTATTAAAAATAAAATACAAGAATAAGCAATAAAGTAGTATAAAAAAATCTTGGAATTCAAAAATAATTATTTTAAAAAATAACTAATTTATTTCAAATAACACTACTTATAAAATAGATATACATTTTTATACGTATAAAACACATGTTATATGTTTTTAAATCCATCAACAAACAGCAACAAATAGTGGGTGATAGAACACACGCTGTTGAAAGTGATAAAAAAAAATAATACTCGATATATACGAGATTGGGAGAATACAAAATAAAAACAGTTGAAACAAACATGATCCAAAATTATTGGTGATACTTTTTAAATTTTTACCCGAGCTTTAACTTTACGATACTATCACTCCACACCTAATGGATCTTTGAGTCTGTAAGTTTTCGAGTCTCTGATACACTGCTCTTTACCTGACTGAACTCTCATGCTCTTCCATTTTAAGGGTTTTATACTTTTGAGTATACAATTATAGCCTAGTTTCTTTTAATCTGTCATCACCTTGAATGACACTTTCAAGTCTATCTTAAAGATCTTTTGCCACTCTACAGTCCATAACCTTAGCATATTTAGAGTCCCTGAGTACTAATGTAGACAATGATCTGTGAGGTAGTCAATGATTGGTGAAATGCTTTGTTTTGGGGTATCCTCTATCATCTAGCATTGGCCTCGGGGCACTTCAATGTCTTGTAGCAGGAGTTCTTAATTTTGGGTTTCCCTATTCATATCATAGTATGATCATCTCGTGCAAATTGGAGCTTAACATCAACTCCAAACCTGAGACTGACTCCCTAGTGGTGGGAGATCTTTATGGACACCTGCTCAACAAGATATATAGCATGTCCAAATAGATATAAAATTTACTTGATCTAAATAAATAAATAAAAGTATAAGATTTTAATCTCGTATTAAAACCAAAAACCAACAAAAAGGAAAAAAAACATTTAACTCTCCTACGGGGGTTAGCGGTTTACGTCTCATTTAAATGAGATTGGGGTAATATAAAATAATAATAACAACAAATACGTATAAAAATTTACATTGAAAATAAATTAATTTTACTACATATTGATAAAAAGATGAATATAAGGGAAGCATAGATAAATAAATAGAATAAAAGTAAAGTAAGAAAATCGTATATTACTTGCGAAAAAGATTTACAAGAGTTTTGAGCGATATAAAACTCTTTTCCGTATAACATTTACATCAACTTTATATATATATATATAGTTTAGAGAAAACTTTCAAAATTTTAATAAAAAATAATCCTAAAATAGGCTACGGAGACAAAGCCGATTGTTAGATTTAAAATATCCAAATGCTTGGTTCTTATTTTCTATATATTTTAAGATAATAATAATATTTGTATCTATATGTTAAACTATCAATTATTATTATTACTACTTTACTGTAAGAATAAAATAAATTTAAAAATATATATTATTATCAAAATTATAAAATAAAAAAACACAATAATAAAAAAACGGACAACATAATTGACATATATAATAGAAATCATTAAAGTAAAATTAAACCTTTATAAATTTAATTTCATCCTCTTCTACAATTTAAAAGTGAAAAAATGTTAAATCACAAAAAATAAAAGAAATATATATTTAAAATATTGAATATTTATTTTGCTAAATTATCTTAAGAAATATTATTATTAACAAGAATTACTAAATTAGTAACAATGCATCATTTGAGTTAATTACTGAGATTGTGCTATATAAAGCAATGTATAATCTTAATTATATAAAAATTATTTCTGATTCATTAGAATATATTTTGTTTAAGCATTTATTAGATTGTATTATTCTGCTTTCTTATGTGGTTGAGCATCATAATATTATATTACTTATCAAAGTATATTACTGGGATGTGTGAGACACATACAATAGATCCACTAATTAGACTAAGTATAAAATTAGTTCACAATCGATGAGAATTTGAGATGCTTTATTCTAATAAGATTGTAGTGTGGACTATTTCTATAGTAAAAGTGATCTAATCTATTATCATTGTAAAGAGTTTACAAATAGTAGTACTAGTATGTAATTATACATATTGAACAGGACCATGATAGAATAAGTTCTTCAACTAATATTTGTTGTATTGTATAAAGAACTGTATATTCTATCGTTGGATGACTATGGATTAATCTTAATCCATACCGTTTGATTAACTCATGCATATAATTTATGTCTTTTGACTTATCAATGAGTGAGAGGCTTAGTACTTCAAATACCTCAATATCTTGAAGACATATAATATTATAGATAGTGGGAGCGTTAAGTCAGGTGCATGAAATCCACTATTTCGTTATACAAAGAGAATTAATAGTAACACATGAATAAAGATATAATTAAAGAGGTTAAACAAAATCAATTAATACTTGTCTCTAATTATGAATATCATAGTAGAGGGTCATATCACATGACAATCAGTTATATCGATAGACAAATCCTTTGTTGTAGATTCTTATAGTTATATCTGTTTAATCTTAGAGTGCAGTTTTAGTCCATGATCGTGGCTCGGACTAAAATTAATAAATAATAATTTAATTGATTAATGAGATTAATTAATTAAATATTATATATTGGAGCTTCGATTAAGTAGATCTATTTGATCACTCTTGTTAGCATCATTTATTCTTGTTTGGAATATTGAATCATTGTGAGATAATTATCTAGCCGTATTTAAGAGCTAATTATTTAACGTGTGTTAATATATATTTAAGAGTTAAATATATATTGCATTGTTATTTATTTAATTAGATTAAATAAATAATAATAAATATTCTTATCCATTTAATGTGATTAAATAAATAATATTAGATATTTATTTAATTAGTTTTATTGCATAATATTATTATTATTTAAAAATCTTAAATAATTATAAATATTGTGTATTATTATTTAAATAAAAGGGACGTATGTGTAATAGCACAGGAGTAACTCTAAGTCTATAAATAGATGCATAGCCTCCTAGGTTAAGTGCGCGTGTGCAATCGTTAACATTCGAGAGAGAGAGAGAGAGAGGTGATCGCTAACCCCCGAAAAGGTTATATTCATGTTCTTTGATCTAAAGGTATCACAGCCTTGTGTTTCTTGAGAAGGTGAATAGCAAAGAAAACTACTTGGTGATTGAATCCGAAAGGCTATAACGACGATCAAAGGCTAATTGCGAGTTTGTTCTTTAAGGGAAAATAAGAAGGTTATTGCTTTACTGATCTTCATGTTGGTTTCTTTTTTTTACTCTTCGCGAAATTAAATTAATTAATTCATGTTTAGATCTTAGTATTTGTTTGCTGAAATAAAATTTTAAAATCTATTTCCGCTACAGTTAATTGCTAACCCTATTCCAGCATTTTAACAAAATGTTTCTTCAAGACCTTTAATTCTAAAAATAAATTTCTACAGTTAATATAAAAAAAGTTATTCATATTTAAGAAATTCTTTAAGTTTGTCACAATATGTCTTCAAGCATTTACCACTAATAGAATTTAAAATTTTCAAATCAAACAAAAACCCAAACTTTTGTTTATATAATTAAAATTACTCAAATCAATTTTTCAATGAAGAAATACTTTGATCAATAATAGGCATGAAGTAATCAACTTTGAAAGATTCTTTTGCAGATTGTGTAGACTCTTATGGATATAAGAGTTGTATGCATTGTGTTTGACATCTTTATGTATGAGGAGTATGATAACTATATAATCAATATTAAATTTTTATAAGTTGTTTGATGGGTTAAATATTTTTTTTTTCTCCAAATCTTGTCTTTAAATACTAGACTCTTCAATGGCTAATTCCTTTCTTTTTGATACTGCGGTCAATTTTTTTTCTAAGATTGATAGATGTTATCAGTCAGATTTGTACAAGTTTACCGTTGGAATTTTTAAGACTATTATGTGATCATTGAGTCATTCTTGCAATATGTTCAAACTTATCTTTTTATGATGACAAATTATTTATTTAGATTATAGAATTGCCACCGACCTAATTAAATGAAGTTGGCTACCTAATGATTCACGTTTCCAAAGATGAGTTTAGAACGTAAAGTTGAGTTCTAATAATTAATGAACAAAAAAAATTTAGAAAAGGGCAAGGAGTAAAATCGTTATTTCCGTAAAGGTATAAAATAAAATTTAGAGTTTTTAAGGTTTTAGACATTTTTTAGAAAAATAAATAAAGCATGCAATTCCCCCATGGTGTCACATCTCATCCTCAACTGCTCCCGCTCCACCAATGCCACCCTCATCAATCACCTCTCTAAAGTCTGCAATCTTCTCTACAACTAGATAGAATGTGAAGGAGGAATTGCGCGCTATAGATAAAACGCGAGAGAGTTTAATAAAGCTCTTCAAAGTTACACATTCAATTTTATGATACGATATTTTTTATTATATTTCATTAAAATTTATATTTAAATGAATCCAACTCCCAAAAAAAAGATCTAATAGATGCCAGTGCAAAAAGATAAATATATTAGGTGAATCACAAAAATTTATAGCTCAAAGACTTGAACCCATGTCTCCCATGGCACCCAGGAGCACCTTACTTTGCAAAGCTGACGTGCCCTAGGGGACTTTTATGAGTATGAGTTCGCTGATGTGGGGAAAAAAGCCAGTGTGGCTTTTTTAGTTTTAGTTATCTTATTGTTGTTTATTTCATGGGAGACATGAGTTCAAGTCTTTGAGCTATAAAATTTTGCACAGATAAAATTACACAAAATAAAAAGATAAATAAATAAATTTGTTCAGTATTTTAATTAATTAATTTATTTATTTATTATAATTTTATTTAGGCAAAATCTAACCATCGGATTACTATAAATACTACATAAATATAATATCTAACAGTTAATTTTTAAAACAGACAACAAGATAGCTAAAATAAAAAGCTGCACAGTGCAGTGCGACTTTTTTCCTCCACTGTAGTAAACTCACGCTCGACTTTTATGTTGTAAGTATAATACATGTGACATTATTCATAGATATTTTACATTCTTATGTTTCACGCAGTTTTATATCTTAACTTGAATATACACTTCAATCAATCCAAAATGTAAACTAAAAAAACCTCATTTCATTTAATTGAATTAAGCCTTATTCTGCCCAATCTGCTATAATATGATGAACAACCCTAATCTCCCCAGATAGATCTACTATATCCAACTAGACGTGCGTGAATTGTCCTTATCTTATTTATTTTTTCTTCTGAAAATCTTAAAAAATCACGGATATTAGTCATTGTATTACGCAAACCACACACGAAGTTTTTGAAAAATAAATCTGTCGCTCACACACGTCGAAGTACTTTCCCATTATTATTCTAATGGTAGCTTAGCTAGAAAACTATAAATATTAAATGTCAGTATAATGAGTTATTAAAACATTGATTCTGTTTTTTAATGTTTCTGATTACAAAGGTATCTTATACACGCACCCCTTGAGTCCATCTGACTCCTGTGGCCTTCCTTTTCTTGGTTTGCAGCAACCAGCGATGCATTGAAATCGAAAATGGAGTTTAAAGTTTACTAATTAATTACACGAACGCCTTAAAAAAACATAATAATAATCAAGTTCACGTGTACAATTTGACTGAAAATGTGGACAAGAACGCTACTGCAGCACTGTAGTATTGGAAGTACGCATCTACACTGGTTTGTGTTTGGCCCAATATTATATGTTTCGTTCCATCTCCATCAAATCTGGCCATTCTATGGATTTTCTATCCCAGCTACTCTAGCTAGATTTGGGGTTCATACATAGTCACATGCATGTATATCATAACATCATGCCAACAGTATCACATAAATTTGTGTGATATACATACATATGACATCGATGCAAAAGTACGTATCATATATATTCATAGCTACTGAATTACTACAAAGTTGGTGTACTCCTGAATTTTATTCCAATTATTGATTATTACTTCGCTCATTACACGTAGTTTGGATGTTTAGGTAGAGAGTGTGGGTCCATGAAAATTTGAAGATACGTGATGAGAACAAGGAAAAATAGTGGAGGCAGCCCCCAAAAAAAAAAACAAAAATAAAAACAAAAAGAGAGCCTTGGATCCAATCTTAGAGTGCCTTTGACGCCCACTATTACCGATGACTTCGCAGAGTTAAATAAAACTCAGTCAAAGTCACCCTTGGCTTGGCAGACAACGTATCCATAAATCTGAAAAAAAACCTCTTCCAATGTGTTGGAATTTGGAGACATATGCCTTCTTTTAAAAATAAAATAAAATAAAATTACCAGCCAAATTAGCTAGGGAGGTAAATTTGATGATAAATTATTAGATTGATTCAACTTGTTCCACGACTGCCACTGCCGTTTTCTGATATATGATTTTTATATATATGTCTACAATGAAGAGTATTGAGTTCTAGAGAGAGAGAGAGAGAGAGAGGGCCCCAAACACCAACGACGACGTACGACCAATCAAATAAATTAAACGTATGTTGTTAAGAAATTTCGTAATTTCGAGGTTGATTCTGATTGTATCATCTCCTGTTCTAGAAGGAGATATGAGGATCGGTTTTGATTTTAACCCTCTCCATTCAAATTAAAATGTGGCCAGCAGCGCAATGATTCTTACCCAAAGTGAATGAAGGGCGGAAATCAAAACGACATCAAGTTACATTTTACAACTCTGGTTTATTTGTTAAAATATAATTATTTTTTAAAATTATAAACTTAAAATTTTAATATTTTTAAATTTATCAGATTTATTACATAAGTCAAGTAATAGAGGGTAAGAGTCCGTGTCCATCTGTATAATGTATATACATGTATATTATTACTATTTTAATATATTTATCTGGCTTTACTTAATTCTACTAGCTATATATAAATGAACACTCTCACTCCAGGTCGTATCTTTTATCATTATATTGAATACTCGATAATCTTTTTACATGTTAAAGAGAAATCACTGATCGATTTAAGACAAATATTTTCCTGAGTTGTTTTTAAAAAATAAAAAATAAAAAATTATTTTATATGAAATACCTCTTGATGTAAAGATTAAGAAAGCATGCCATAAAAAAATTTAAAAGAAATTATATGAAATACCTCAACTTTGTTTAGTACATAGAATATATTGCGTGACGGTACATCCACTATAATTGACACTGACTTTCTAATTGTTTGAAATTTACATTGGTGACATAAATGTCCAACATCATTTCTATCTGATATGGACAAACACCAATAACTAATACAGTTGTTAATATACAACAATTTCAAATACATATAACATGATTATTGGTGTTTACCATGTGACTTGCACAATTGAAGGAAAACAAATGTAGACTTTTTTTTTTCTAAATTCATATTGATTTTTGTTTTTCCATTTGAATATGAGTCACAATAATATTTAAAAGGCTCAAACTAATTTTAATGGTTTTTCTTCTTCTTCTTCTTTTTGTCTAAGGTATCTGAACCAAAAAATGAACTTTGACTAATTCAGGATCGAGCCGAGGCAAACCCATTACAGGACTCCCACGCCTCCACACACTGGACTCGAACGGAAGGCACAGCTTAAGGGCATATATATATATATATATATACCAGTACCAAAACACTGGACCAGGACCTGGTGCATTAATGGTTTCGAACCTACGATAGAGCAATTGACTGTTTGCAGGAGGTGCAATTGACTGCTCGGAGGCCAAGCTTCAGGGAATGCATCTGCTGATCTTTTGGGAAGGTGTCTGTTAAAATACAAAAAATGCGTCAACACCACATGCGCCTTAAGTGATGATGCTCGATGATGTTTTCTTCATCCTAAAATCAGATTACTATTTCTAATTATCTTTTAAATACCAAAACTACGTATAATAAGTTCATTTCAAAAACTATGAGCATTAAAGAGATGATACGAAACTTTTATTATATATACATATATAAAACAAAGGTGTTTTCTAATTTCAGCTTGTAATCCTAATTTGTTATAAGTTGGCGCAACCACGTGCGTTAATTTGGTGTTAAGGGGTGATAGAACTGGAGGAAAGAAAGAGAGCGAAGGTTTAGGCAAGAATCGGCCCGCTATGAAATTTACTCTATGTTTGATATATTTGTTTTTTTTAAATATAATTATTTATAATATTTATAAATAATTTAGATTTATGGAACTTATTCTTTTTAAAAATAATTTTACTTTTAAAAATAACATCATCATTTATGGACTCTTAAATTGAGTCTTTTATTACATATGATAATAAAATTATTAAATTTCAACTATATATTAAAATATCATTTTTTTACTATTATTACTTTACCAAAATTCTAAGGGCAACATATTAATGAGTGTCCTTATTTTAGCCCAAATTTTACTATGGAAATAGTGAATTGGTTTTATTTTGGACCAAAATTTGAAGTCTCATGACACAAGTCTCACTCGATTATAATTGGGGCGGACCTGAGCAAGCATAATCAGTCGCGACTACAAGAAAAAAGAGATATTGAAATAAAAGAAAAAAACAATTGTAAAACTAGAGGGATTGTTGTTTCTTTACAAATTTTGATGTGTAAGTTGTAATCATTTCTTTCCTATAGTAAATTGTTGATGTGGATTAGTGGTTGGTGGTTTTATTTTTATTTGAGTTTTCACATAAAAATCTTTCTATATTTCGTGTTTTGTGTTTTTCACTATTTTATTCTATTGCATACATTCTTTTTACTCTTGTATCATAATTGTGAGTTTATTGGCTGATTTTAGACAGGATTACTCTAGCAAATCTTTGAATCTTTATTGGAATTAGAGCTTGAATTATAAATTTAAACAAATTATACTTGGTAGAAGAGAATATATATTTTAAAAAGTAATTTAAAAAATCAGGTCCCATGAAAATACAAGAAAAAAACAAAATAAGTTGAGTTTAAGTAAGAAAATAAACGAAAGAGAAATATAAAAAATAAAAAAATTCACTTGGATTTCGAGGCAAAAAAAATTTAAAAACAAAAAAAAACTAAAAAGAAATTTTAAAAAATAACTACTTTATTCAAATAAAATGTTACTTTATTAAAAATACATGTATACCAAACGATTTTTGAAGTATTGATTCTTTTTGAAAATAAAAAATCAAAATCAAAACAGTCTTATATCAAACAAGACTTATATTCCTCATTAAATTTTCTTTTTTAATTAAATTATCTTTGTGAGAAAACAATTTCATTTTAATTTTTATTATAATAGACAACATAGTGATACAGCATTTTGTCATACTCACACTATCAAAATAATATTTGTTAAACCTAAATAATATGTAGAAGGGAAGTCAGGATCGATCCTATAGAGATACGGTTGGAAATCTCTAACCTAGTTGTGCTCCAATTGTCTAAGAAAATAACATAATTGAATAAATAAATAATCTATAAAAAATAATAATAATAAAGTTATAGGGTTCAGATTTACTCTAATTTTTAATTTCTAATCATATGGTTTGATTAATTATTATTATGATTATCTAATTATCTGAAGGTGACTGATCTTAAGGTAACCGTCAATCGCTTTCATATGAATAATAATGTACCTAGCTTTAACAACGGCCTACTCTCGTGACTCACTAAAATAAGACTAAACTCATTAAGGGGTGATTTACTCTTGTGACTTGCAAGTCCTTAAGTCTCATTCTAAGAGTTCTGATAATCAAATTTTATCTTTTGATTCTTCATTCAATTATCTAAAACATGCAATAGGTTCTCGACGCTCACAACATAAATTGAATCGATAAAATAAAATCATTCTTAAAATAGAGATAACAAATAATCAATCAAATTAATACAATATCAATATATTAGAATTGGCCTACTCTCAATTCCTAAGAAAAAGTGATTATTTTATGAAATGATGTATAAACATGTCTATATAAATGAAATCACGAATTGGGATTACAAACAAGAAGAAGAAAAAGCAATCTAATTTGTCACAAATGTTCACAGATAATCCTCCACCCAAACCAATGCGTTATTGATCCAAAATTACATAAAATTTATCAAAATCAAAAGAGCAAACTAAGAAACTAAACCTAGGACTCTTTGTCATCAAGGAGGGCTCCGGTTCAGAATCTCTAACAATATCTCATATATGTTCTTTATATAGTTTCCTTAAATATTACATCAAAAATAAAAATAAAAAATAAAAAATGGAGCAAAAATTGGCATATATCGTAATGAAGTCAAAAAAGCTTTATCGCGACAAAATGTATTTTCTTCTGTGTCATGACAAAGATAAAAAGACCTTTCGTGTCAAAGGCAAAATGACCTTTCACGACAACATCCTTTGTTTAAGTTTATTTTATGCTTCGATTTGCCCGATTTTTCCCTGTTTACTTGCAAAATATACTCAAAACACGATACAACTCTATAACAAACTAAAACATGACAAATAATATGACTTAACACTAAATCATAACAAAACACTCAAAACACTATAAAAAAACAAATACAAATAGAAAAAAAAATATATGTAAAACCTCTATATAAATTATGTTCATCAATCAAAAAACTATTGTCAATGACATATAAATAGGTATTCGATTGTTTACTCAATAAAGTTATATATCTTACAAGAGCAATGCTACTAGCAGTCTCTTATATGAGGATTGCAAATTCTATGTATTTTAATTTAAACGTTACTATTTAATTAATGATATTTACATCTAAATAATATCATTTTAATTAAAATACTAAAGGACTTAATAGTCTTCATTTAAGAGATAACATTTAGATTTTTTTTCATCTTACAAGATTTGTGAAAGAATTTTATAGAGTTTTTTACGGTATATACTTAACAAGTATAAAGTTATGAGTTATTGGATTAAACAGTAATATTGATTAATTTATTATTTATAAATAAATTATGAGGAGCTTAGTCATAACTATGAGTTATGTTACTGTATACTTACAAGCTCTCATGCTCGTATTCATTTTTCTTTGTTTGTGGACATCGGTTGTCGTAATGGATGAGAAACCCCATGTTATACGGTTGTAGCTTTACAATAATGCATTAATGGAAGTCGTTGATGAAGAAACAATGAAGAACATCAAACTCTTATTTAGGTGGATGTGCTTTTCTAATCTGAAAGCATCTATTTTTATTTATTTTTATTTTTTTCATCTCCTCAGCTTGATCTAGACCGAATTGCCATCAGCCTAATTACTTTAATTATTAACGAGATTCAATGTCACATTAATATGGTAGGCACAAATTGCCTAATATTGCGCATATTGATAAATTGATATTTTAAAAACATTATGAATCACTCCACTTGCAACACAGTTCTACATGGACAATTGATGTGCACACTTGGATCTAATATATATTAGATTTTACTCACGTACCCATTATTAAATATGATATGAGTCTAGACTATTTATAAATAAATTTAAATAATTTTAAATTATCCCTAATATTAATATTAGGTTTAACTTTTAATGGTGACTCGTAACCAATAAACCAAACTTAGTTTGAATTTGGGAATTAACTTTATATTAATCAAGAACATTAATTTAGGAGGTCCTTAGCCAATCAAAACTGAATTTTAAAATTAATTCAATGCTAATTAGAGAAATTAATTATTTAATAAATTAATTTTAAAATTGATCGAAGACCAGTTTTATATCGATTAAAATCAATAATTTAGTCAATTGCCCATTAATAAATATAAGGTTAGACAGCCATAACTTAATTTTAAAATTAATCTGATATTAATCAAAACCACTAATTAATAGATATTAAACTTAGGTCCCCCAGTTAAAAAAATGAGGCCAATAACTCGTAGCCATAATAGAATACATATAAAGTTAAGTGAGGTATATGACATGCAATTGCCTTAACTAATACTAACTATTTTTGAAAATTAAAATATAAAAATAGAATAAGGCTAAGTTTTTTTTTTTCACACAGGCTCTCTGTAGTTAGGTTATTGTGGGTCTTTGAGTTGCCCTTACATCACATTTTCCTATAATCGCTTAATTAGTTTCAACTATCATGGATCAGAATTTTCATCAATGCGACACTTAGTCATCCTAATAGATGTTTTAAGTAAGTCAAACCGATCAAGACACACATAGACCGGTTTCATCCTACCTTGGACTCATCAGAAAAACGGTTCTAGTTCTCAACTAGATTGATTTTTCCTCTTATTCATTAAGTCATCGACTAGTGGTTTACTTTTCGCATTTAACCAAGTCAATACGTCTAAACTTCAAAGAAGCTCCATCGATCTCTCACATGAATTGACGTGGAGCATTTTACGTCTACACTCGTTACACTTTACGTCTTGTCCCTTTTCAAGTAGTATGTACCTGCACCATTTGAAAGATGTCTGCTAACTCCACACTGATCGAGACGTGACATTCTCGTGCACTTAATTTCGCAATGATCTCGTTACGTCAAGGTGAGCTCAAAGAAATCAAGATCATCTGATGGGTTTCTTGGCTCCCGCAATATCACTTTGTCTCTTTCACTCTGGCATTTTACTCTGTCACGTGTGTCAGTCACTTGCATAAATGCCAAGACCTTCACGGACCTCTCAAATATAACCGCTGAATTTCATGAGGAAGGAAATTCAATGGACCGTGGACGCAGCAATTGTAGCCTTTGTGCTCTGACGTGAACAACGAAGGTCTTAAATGCCTATATAATATATAGTGAGATATATACAAAATTCATTATTGCTTTTTTAAAAAAAACTTCTATACAAAAAAGTGTTTAAAAATATTATTTTAAGAGAATGTGGATTTCTCAAATATTAATTACCGGGGTGGGGACTTTTGGATCTTGGTTGAGTTGAGCTCATTCTATGGAGTTCAGATAGTAATGGTATAATATAATATATTAAAACTATGTCATTTTAATAATTTTTTAAAAAATTATATATTAAAATAATATCATTTTGATATAAAAAATATCAAAATTAATATCATCCAATTATCCTAATTCCATTATATGGTGTTATTTATATATCATTTAAATTAGAAAACTTTTAAAGCAAACGCAAGCTCTTTCATATTTCAAATTTAATTATATTGTTCTAAAAATAAAATTGTTGAAAATTTAATTTGTATTTTAAACGACAAACTGCAGTGGTCAACGGCTAGTAATATTGTAATAATGCAGTAATATACATTTATACTAAATAATAAGTCATTGATCGATTACACTCATACAGCGATACTTTCGTTTTTGAAAAAAAGTAGTAATGTAATAATGCAGTAATATGCATGATTGATTAATTATCCTATTGCTACGCACAATGTGATGCCATATCTGTCTTATCGAGACCTGAATAGTGTTCTTGCCTCTCCGGACAGGAAGGTTTTTTGTCATTTGGGCTGTTCTACAGCGAGAGGCTAAGACGAGTTTGGAAGGATATGGGAAACCAAGGAGAGAAGACATGCAGTGTCAGCAGTGACGTTGTTGAATTCATATTGCGATGGCTAGATCATATCCATAGTCAAACAATTAACTGAACCAACAGCGCAAGTATGTAGCATGCAGAGACAACGCCCATTTCCTCAACAGGCAGCTGACCCAAGTTGTGTGTGTGTGTGTGTGTGTGTGAGTGAGAGAGAGAGAGAGAGAGAGATGTGCAATCTGTCGTGTCATGTGGGTGTGTTTCAGTTTGCCTGCAGAAACTGATCACAGATCATCTGACTACAGTACGCAAGTAAGAAATCTTAATAACAGGACAAACTTCAATGCCAAGTAGCAGGACTCCATGTGGAAATTAATTGTGTGCACTCACCATCAACTCAGAGCCTTGCTAAACCATACGATATATATTACTTATGCTAGAATTAATGCCCCCACACACTACCACAAACACACACGCGACACCTTAATTCAATTATAAATTTTTGAAAGCGTCCAATGCGCTAATCGGGTCGGATCCGGGGTGGGTTGCTGAAGGCTTAAGCCATGCACGGTTTGTTGAAAACATTTTCTGTGATGACTAAAGGCAGACCGATCTGAAAACAAACGACACTTGAAGTAACCAGAGCTGAGCTCACGGTATCAAATGGTTTACGCGCTTGAAGTTTGGAACACTCGAGGTAGAAGGCAGAGTGGTTGCGTTTGTCAGCTGGGTTAACGGTTTTTCCTCTAATCAGTGAATCGTGGAACAGTTGATGTTTCCCCGCAGGCAGGCAGACAAACACGTGCCATCCTTAAATATATTGTTTCACATGTTGGTGTTGAGGGAAGAAGGATGAGGCACCGGCCTGGCCCACTCGTAGCCATAGGCAGTCACCGTCGATGTTCGGTCCCCACAATTAGTACAATATATTGGGCCCCACTTTTTTTCGTCCCATCCTGAAGTGGGCCCAACGGGCCATGCTTTTGCCCAACCTACCCCTGACAGAGTTCAACCAATTTGGGCCACACCACTTGGTGTCCGAAGCCCATTCAGGGCCTGGCTTTTCGCCTCTCTGGCTCCTTCCGACTTTCTGACTGCAGGGTGTTTCAATTCACAACGCACTCCTTTTCTTCTCCGTCACTTCTGTCACCGCTTCCTCTTCTTTGAAAATTATCAGAAAACGAGAGATTTGATTTTCTATTCCTCTTTCATGTTTATTTTTTTTATATACACACACATCTATATATTTCTGAACAATTATGTTGTATTTATTTACCACCCGATTTTTCTTTTGGTTATGCGATTGAATTTTTCATATCTTCTTCTAGCTAAAAAAGTTACAAAAATGTACACCTCCCATTTTAGACCATATATAACAACTAACCATGACAATAAACGTTTAATTATTTTTTTTTTTTGTCATATAAAGATGACATGAATAATATTATTGAGTGAATTAGCTATATAATTTCCATGTAAATAGACTTTTATTACAACGAATTTTAAAATTATACAAATCCTAAAATGTTACAAGCAAAATCACAATTTTTAAAAGCAATAGCATTAGCGGCCTATTATTGTCTTCTTATGCGTCTGCACATATAAGACCCCATAAATCATACACTTGTCTTGAGTTAGCATTATGCATCCACTGATTGGACAATGGATCAGATGTAATTTCGGGCTTATTAAACATGCCACATACATACAGAGATATTACGCCACACGGACTTCGTATAATTGTAGGCTTACCTTCACTTGATTAAAACAATTTTTTTCTTATGAAATATAGTAGTAATTTATATTCCACTAGCAAGCTTAAAAGAAGAATATATAATAAGGTCAACGGTAAGGAGCGAGCGGGTGGGTCAACATTAAGGTACGCTCGCATAAATGACTCGTGCGTTTACGCGACAAAATGCAGGAAAATTTGGTAATGATGGATGGTAGTACTTTGAGGCTCTACATCCAACTTGCATTTACACTAGAGAAAGAAATAAGCCATAGCCATATACACATAAACCTCAAATGACACCACAGCTGAGATTTAATTTACATTATATTAAATATATGCAGGTTCACCGGTACAGGGACAACCACAAACAGGCACCTGAACACGCAACATACAGAGTGTCTTATCTTTCCTCCAAGTCATCATATCTGCCACTTCCTGACCGTATCATTGGAAGCATTTCATTCTCTGCGAGAAATGGGAAACATAATTGTTCATTGAATGGGGACTCTCCATATTATGCCTTGGAGTTGTCTCAAGCCTCCATAAGCTCTAGATGAGTGGGAAATTTAATCCAGTAGGTGGCATGCTACAGTTTTTTTTTACAAGTCACTTAAGACTCCTAATTTACCTGTCTTTCTATTTCGACAGCAGAAGCAGCGAGCCTTCTTTTCAGGACTGACCTCTCTTGTTCGCAGGTCTCCATCTCAACATCTAATGAGGGTTCAAAATAAAAAAATAAAATAAAATAAACAAATACATAAGTGCAATACACTAGCAACTGCTTAATAACAGAAAATGCATCGTTAACTTCACGAGATACAGTTGCATGCTTTAAGTTGGGTACGCTGTGCCTCAGTTTTAAATACCAACATTTAGCCTTCTGATTCCTCCCCTATGTCAGCCACGAAATCTAAATGACCGTGAGTATAAAAAAGTAAACTTGGAAAACAGGAATTCCTAAGCAAGTAGTGACACAGAATTTTGTTCTGTACGGGCAGCCATCAACAGATTATAAAATTAACCAAAAAAAACACAGTCCAACATGATTCCTCAGTCCGTCCTCTTCATGGACAGAAAATTATAGAATTAAACAGTTCCTAAATGGGGCATACGGAATTTACAACTAATTTTTTGTATGATGATTTATTTAGTATTGCAAATTTTCCAGCAATTGTTTGCTAAATACTGCTGATATATTGAATTTCCAATACCATCTAATGAAAAGATTGGAAGACTTAAGTGAGACTCGCAGTTCCTGGTAAATGGCTAAATAACTTTAATTTGGAGAAAAGCACAATCACGTCCCATGCAGAAAGTATTAACTTCTTCATGTATCAACATTATCCACACATCAAATTTAATCTCATACACACAAAAGGAGGAGCAAATAGAAATTACTGCAGAACAAGAAATACAAATGAAGAACCAATCGAAGTGTCCCTTGATTCTCACCGTAGAAATAGGATGAGAGAATCGTGATGCGCTCAGTTGGCTGAAATTTAAAGAGGGGGAAAAAGAAACAAAAATCAGTGAATTATGATAAGAACAGACATTCCTCGTCACAGTTACATATCAGTGATATAACAAATTGCAGGTAACTCATGATTGCTAAATTTCAGTGTAAGATGTGACTCACTTCCAAATATATCAAAATTTTACTTGGCTCTCTAACACGTTATTGTCAAATGGAAGACAACAATATTTATTAGTTCTCAGTCATTCAGAGGAAGACAAAACAAGCACAATTAGGTTTTGCAATTGATAAAACCACCAAACTTGTACCCAGATAAGGATGTCGGCAACCAAATAATACGATTCAAAAAGGTTATTACCTTAATTTTCTGTTTGCATTGATATTAAAATATTATAACATTACAGAGTCATGTGAAAAAGCTAAATACCCAGGATCATACCATTACAAAGATCCCTTCACGACGAGTAGGGAGTTGCTCAAGCTTCATTAGTGTTTCATCACCTCTAGTAACTCTGCCAAATATGGCATACTAAAAAGATATATTGTCAGCAAATTCGATAACAATTGAAATCATATATTTGTAACAACTTCAGCTGCACACCTGACCATCGAGATGAGGAGCATCGCCAAGAAGCATCGAAAAAGATGATCCTGCACTGTTTGGGTCATCATACCTGAGTGAAAGTGAAACACCAACTAATGTAACATAAAAAGAAGGACCTTAAGAAGTGGTTAAATCCTATTGTGATCATAGATGAACAAGTTCCAGCTTTAGAAGTCACCAAACCTAAGGAACAAAACTCTACAAATTTGGTTCATGATAGCTTAGAATTTATTTATTTGTTTATTAATTGAAAAAGTGATAGCATTAAGAAAGGCATAATACAACCTGTGAAATCCTATAACTTCCCATATTTTCTCAGTTCGCATTGTGTTATAAATATTTTGACATACAAACAGTCAAACAGTGTGAGGAACTAAGTACCAGATAAGCTGATAATTACTGGACATAGGTGGTCATGGTTAAGGATGTGCAGTTCCAACAAGTTTTAGACATCGATACCTCAGTTCAAAAGACCTTACTGGCGCAGCCCGAAAGATGAACAAAAAAGAAGAAAAGGACGCCTACCTCCCCATTGAAAGAATACCACGCACGTGTTTAACATCACTAAATTCGCCAACAACAGTTTTTATAGCTTCCTTCCTCTGTTCTTCATTCATAGGTGCACTTCTTCCACTTACAACATCAGCCACCTGGGCAACAAAGCCCCTGTCAACCTGCATCAAAATTTACATTTGCTATGAATATCTAGATTCCATAGCTATCATTCCATCTACCAGATCTCTAATGTTACACTTTTTCAAGTATGAGCAATACCCGGAAGAAGTGATTGGTGTTATAGCATCCCAAGCGGACCAGTTTATAAATGTGGTCAACAGTAAGAGGTGCGACGGTAGGATAGAAACCGAATTCTATATCACCATAATTTGTCTGCACACAAAACGCATTAAACTTCATAACCTCAAGAGAAGTGGCGATGAATGACTTGAAATATCTAGGAACACATAACATATATCCACATGTTCAACCGCTAACAGAGTCAGCAAACAGGTAAACTGCTGCTGAGCTCCACTAGCTTACCAGATTATCCTGATGAGTTTGAATTTTCATATTGGAGTTTGGACTGATCAGTGTAACAAATATAAAAACAGCCCATGTTGTTGTTGGGTAAGCAATGGACGCTGCTTTTTTGTTCGTTTTTTTTTTTTTTTTTGAAATCAATGACTGATATCATTAATTCTCCTCAGTCCTTACCCGAGTATTATAATTCTATAACACTGGGTTGATTTTGTTCTCTCATTGAATCAGAAAATCTTCAGCACGTGAATCAGAAGTTTGAATACAGGTGGTTTTAACACAACAGACATTACTCAGCCTATGGTCATTGACTCGTGTCTAATCCCCATTTCATGAATGCACAACTGCAAAGCAAGACACAGCTCGAAGACCACCTAAAGGAATCAAAAAATGCACGAGTATAGCAAATTTTCAGTAAATTTTGTGATTAAATTTAAAAAAAAAATTACATTTTTAGGGAAAATGAGTGAATTTTAAAAAAAAAAAAAAAACTAGACAAAACAATCACCAGACAACAATAGAACCCTAATGCACAAACTAAGATAAGTCGGCAGGTAACACGAAACCTGAAAGACAACACGAGCAGACCCCAGTTCGGGGACTGGAGAGGACGTGACAGCGCGTCCCAGCAGAGACATGGCGATGCCAACCCAGATTGTTGACAACATTTTCGATTTAATTGACTAATGTTGGTGTTTGTTCGTTCAACAACGTAAATTTAATTGCAGAGGAAAAGACGTGTCAACAATCCTGACTGGTTGCGTTGTCCTAAATTAATGATATTTTGAGGCCATACTGGTGGGCTGGCCCAAGAAATCACTTTTGGGCCTGCTGTGTGTGTGTTTTCTTCTTCTCGTGTTGATAACTTTTGCCGGCTCGCACAAGATGGGGTGGGCCTGTGCTGGCCCAAAATAATGTGGGTCGCCAGTGAAAACTTATTATTTTTCTTGTTCTTTTCACCTGACTTACTGTATTAAACAAAATTTAATAGTCTCCCAACTCAAGTAATAGTAATGCTACATCCATATCGATTCTACTTGCACAAACAAAAGTATTTTTGAATCCATATTATTATTTTTTAAAACTTTTTATTTATGCAGAGAAAATATTTCTGTACGAATTTTCTACACAAACTAGCTAGAGATATACTTTTCCTTAAAAACATTAAATTATAAAATAAACATTTAAATGGATTAAAATCAATCAAAGTATTTTGATTCGTGATATACAGAGCTTATTTGTAGACGCAGAAGGAAATTAGAAATTAAAAAACTATTACCATATGGTAAAAAAGTAATTTAACTCTATGAAATTCAATAGTCAGCTAAGGTTGGTCCAGTCTTATTCCAACTCCCCCTCCAGTTGGAATAATACTTTGTCACTCAGTGGTGGGCAGACTCTTGCAGTCAGCAGAACAGAATAAGAACATTTGGAGGTTCCCGGTATATATCCAAAGACACCGGTATGGTCCACTGATGAGCCCGGCCGTCTCTTAAATGAACATGGAAGTGATCGCTGTGTTATTGTCTAATGATGTATCTGGCACATGAGCTAACTTTGTGGAGGTTGTGGTGGGGTTGTCTTCAGCACGCAGGCTTAGGAATCGACGCCTTTTTTTACAAATGACATTAATTTCATCAAATTAATTAGGCAGCTGCAACATGAATGACAGACACGATGCAAACCTTTTTCATTCTACAATCACAACATTAAACCAGTGTGGTGCGTATGCATGCATGGCAGCAAAACCAGTCATTAATTAAACCTTGAAAACACGAGTTATATAGCTTTGATAGGTTCCTACTCCCCAGGCCAGGTGTGATTGGAAAATTGCGGGCTCTCTAGCTGGGAGGGCCAATTTTAAAAGTCATATATCATTGTGAATAAGAACCGATGAGGGACTAATAACACGTATCCAATATGTCATTGGGAGGCCCAAACCCAACCCCAGCATAAGGGCCAAATTGTTTTTGTTTTTATTTTATTCTACTTCAGGATAGGGATAGGAATAGCAATAGGATAGGAAAGTGGAGAGAAGAGAAGAGATGGGATTGTTTGAAATCTAATAATTAAAAACGACTTTATATATATATATATATTATATATATATATATATATAAAGGCTAGGTTGCGGACAATGGGTCTCTTTTTCTGACTTAAGGAACTGAGCGCAAGACTAATGTCACTGTCAGTGAATGTGTGGCAGATTGACGACCATTTATTTTAGTTTGTATATTATTACAAATTGTTAAAATTTCGCTCATAAGCAATGTCGGTCGCAGCAGTGCGGCGACATTCACGGGTTTTTTGTTCCCTCATTTACTGTTCGTAAAAACAGTGGATAAAGACGCATATCTGTGACCCAGAGGAAGGATGGATGCTGCTGATGCAGCGGATACGCTCCTGCTGGCTGCTGATGCTGCTCTGTTTTTTCATCTTTCATGTCATGCATGTGACCCAAAAATGCAATCTAAAGGCTTTGTCCCGACTATAAGGGGAATAAATTCATGTTCTTCTGCACCATTCTAGAGAATAGATTATTATACTTTTAGTTTATTTTTCAAAGTATGTGAGTAAAGAATATATATATATATATTCTAAACATCAACATTCACCACTATAGATAAAAGTCGATTTCATGCTGTAAATTAATATTTACATCCAAACTTATTGCCGTCTAATGGAAATAATAAAATAGATTCTGAATTCATGAAAGCCATAATAAGATATTCATTTGGAGTTGAATCCACGGAGTTATTAATTATATTTGATGAATGGGTTGGGTGCTGGTATATATATATATATATATATATATATATATCGCTAGCACAAATGATATTGATATGTGAAGCAATTTGATAATATGGGTTACTAATTTTCAACAGAGACTTAGCCGCGATAGTGATAAGTATTGAATTATTATTCACTAGAGACACGTATAGAGACTAGGGAGGGAGAGAAAGAGGGAGAGAGGGGGAGGGGACTGTTGGAGGTGACGTTTGCCTAACAAGTAATACAAATGCGCGTAGGTGCGGGGGGAAGGGGCGGTGTTGGGATATATTCTCCTCTCCTGTCGAAATTGGAATTGTATTGCAGGAGAGCGCAACCAGTACGGCTCCTGGGTGCACTTTTTTGACCCATTCCTTGTTTTGCGTCGCCCTTTTCGTGCGCGTGAGACTCTTTTAACATCAACAATCGCTCCTACTCCCAACTTGCTGTCTTTCTTTTTTCTTTTTTCTTTTTTGTTTTTTTAACAATGCCCCCCAAAAGACTTTAACTAAAAACTAACCATAACAATAATAATATCTCACGTACGTATTTATCTACACTTGCGTACGCCTACATATGTATACGTGTACGAGGGGGATCCACATCTCTTTTATCTTTTCTCTTTTCCCTTTTCTTTTCTTTTTGGTTCTTTTTTTGAATTTGTGAACAAACAAAAATATTAGAATAAGTGTCAGAGCATCAACATAGTTAGTTATAGTTAGAGTACTATTCATAGTAACTAGTTAAACGTTTCATTAAAATTTTCTAAACGATATTAACCATAAATTTAAACAAATTTGATTTAACTGTGACTCAAAATTTGAATTGTAATAAAATTCGTAATCACAATATAAATTTTGAGAATAACTTTATTATAAATAAATTTATTAAATCTTTTATTTAGTTTACTATTAATGCTTTTAGGTAGGGTGAGGTCCACTCATATTTATTATTATAAGAATAATATTTGCAATCAAAGTTACATTCTTGTTGCGTCTTCAAGTGATGTAGCAATTGTCATTTTAACAAAATTATTTAAAACTTAACGCGCATCACATCACGTCAAATAGAAAGAGGGGGGGTCTCAAGTAGTGCATCTGAATAAGAGAAGATAGCAATTTAACGTAAAATTTGAATTTGGAAGCGAAAGAGTGTATTTTTTTGAAATCCGAGAGCGGCAATTTTTCTATAGGGTTTGGGCATCATAGCTCTCGTCTATACATACAAATAAAAAAGCCCAAATTAGACAACTGTACGTAAAGTTATAACCGTTTAAAGTTTTCGTCAAAAATTACAGTTTAACAAAACCTAGAAACCTGTATATATGACCGTGAGAGAGATAATCGATGACTGCTCGAAGCTTGCTCGAGCAGTGTCTGCAGCATATGTGCTCGAGCTCCTGCTCGAACCTTGCTCGATATATGCTTGAGATTAAGTCTCGAGCAATGATCCAGGAACGCGCTGAAGCATAATGAAAAATGTTGATATGACTTATTTTATGTCAACCAGGACTCAGGGCCGGCCTTAATGGCAGGCAAATAAGGCAGGTGCCTAGGGCCTCTCAAAACTAGCCCAAAATGAGGGCCCCGCGGGTGAGTTATTATTATTTTTAACTCTTCATCATTGGATTGTACAAGATGGATGAAATTGACTCGAGATGCGGGGAGTCAATTTCAATAAGGTTGAAACAATAAATAAAAATCGAATCGGGCTCCTCCAGCGTTTTTTTTTTTTTTTTTTATGTTATATTATATATTTCCGCTTTTCGGCGTCGTTGGAAAATATATATATCTATTTAAAAGTCCCTATGACTTGAAAAAAAAAAATCAACATTATTAAATTTTGCTTGAATAAATAATTACATAAGTATTTTTTATGGTTGAAATTAGATTATATACCATTTAAGTGCATGATAAATAAATGTTACTTTTGCTTTTAGGTACATAAGATTATAAATAAATAATTTAGGTACATATGAAAACATACGGATCGAGCTAATTAATTTGTATCACTAAAAATCATAAATAATTCATAATTCATATTTTATAAAAATATACTTTTATTTAAAAGTTTGAGATAAAATTTAATTTTTTTCGTTTTAATAGTTGATTCATTGACCTAACCCAACAGTCAACACACAGCAATCATCTTTGTTTAACGTAACTTATGCTCTATCCTATATGCCTATGTGATGTAAATGTCTTCATCTCCGCCATGCTCCAGCCAACTGACAACACCAGCAACATGCTCCACAGAGTCGCCCCCCTGCCCTGCTCCAATCCCACAAATCCTCCCTCCTAGCTCCCGCAACCCCACCGCAGCATAGCTGGCCTACTGCTCTGGCAATGGCGATCTGTGACATTCAAGCCTCCAACGACCGTCTCTGCCTTGATCCAGGCCTCCTGCGACCGATAATCTGTCCGACTCGACGATTCCGATCATCTGATAATAAGGTCTTACAACTTAATAATCGCCTTGAGTCCCATAGATCTCGCCATCTCGGAACCGGCCCTGTTAGGACTCAGAAATATCAGAAGGCTAATTATAGCCTCTTATTACTAATTAGGCATTTCCAATTTATTTGTACTTTGTCAACGGCTCGTGACGTCATTACATGTGTACGTAGTTGTGTACCCCTACATTATATACGTGTACGAGGGATCCACGCCTCTCTTTTTTTTTTTTTTTTTTGTCTTGTTTTGAATTTATGAGAACACAAAAATATTGTAATAAGTGCCGAAGCCTCTGCCCGAATGGTTAGGGCAGCGTCAGGCCCGCCCATATTTACTATTAATTGTAATGGTGTGGCGTCAACGTTTGGGCGTATTATATAGTCAGGAACTCATAGATTGTGACGCCTTTCATCTCTCTTTTTCCCTGAGAGCAGTGTCGACGAAACTAGTAAAATGTCACCAGACAATACTGCAATTAAATACCCAAAAAAAAAAAGTGAGGATAAGTATTGTACGATTGAGTGGAAATAATAAATTGTTTTTCAAAATTGGAGTGCGGACGAGACGCCGACACGTCTTCGCCAGTACGACTAAATGGCGCCGCGTTGTCGTCGGGATTTATGTGCCACGCTTGGCTGCTTTAAAAGTGGGTATGCTACAAACTACTAGTATACGTCAATACTAACATACATATATATATATATATATGTGTGTGTGAAATATACTGAAATTTTATATGACCCAATTATAATAATCGCATATAACAGTTTCTTAATATTGTATTAATTTACTTACATTTAAACACCACATGTCAGATTTTTATTTGGTTTAATATAACCGAATAAATGTGTTATAATTTCATATAATTAATATGTAAAAAAAATTTAAATATTATATACAGTTTACACATCCCACAGCTTTCGATCCAACTAACTTATTCGGTTAAAAATCAAAATTAACCAATGACAACTTTATGAATGTCATTCTCAATCAACTTAAAGAAGGAAGGAAGGGAAAAAGAAAAAAAAAACAATGGCAAAGTATTTTTGCGCCCAATTAATTGCACGCTAAAAAAGCAGGGATCGACGACAATTGAAACTGGACCCGTAAGTTTGTCTGGCCCGCTGCCACTGTCACAGCAGTTCCTTATCGTACATGAATTTTATCGAAGCTTCGTGTTATGTGCGCATATATATATATATATATATATATCTCCATTCATCAAACTGGCATATAAGATTATTAAACGCCTTTCTCGTGTTCGCCATCAATCTAAATCCGAGTTGGGAAGCTACTGGGGACCAAGGATGCGGGTCATGGGTTCCGGGGGGGGGGGGGGGGGGGGGGCGGTTTCGCACTGTCTTTACTTAAAACGTTAACCCACCTGATAAAATGGAAATGG
Organism: Taxillus chinensis; assembly: GCA_023512835.1. Taxonomy (NCBI): domain Eukaryota; kingdom Viridiplantae; phylum Streptophyta; class Magnoliopsida; order Santalales; family Loranthaceae; genus Taxillus; species Taxillus chinensis. The sequence continues at coordinate 10,215,922 of CM042091.1, forward strand.
CAAACGAGGCCTTGACAGTAAAAGCTAGCTAGCTAGTACCATGCATGCAACGTCCTTGTTATATATATATGTATACGTGTGTCTTACAAACAAACAGCTAGCCCACACATGTCACACGGCCGGGTAGCCCCCTCCCCTTCCTCTTCTTGGAGGAACCCCATGGGCCTTGGATCGACCATTGCTCGCCATTTCACTTTCAAAGCAAAGAAAACAAAAACCACGACCACCACAAAGCACGAACGGCCGCGGCACAGAGTGAGAACAGTGGGACACCTCGTTAGTTGTCCGAATACGACTTATTTGGTGTGCCTTCAATTTTTTTTGTTTTTATCTTTGCCTTCTACACCAGCTCCACTTTCCTTGCCCGTGGATCGTCTTCGAGTTCGTTGAGTTCAATGTCAATTTGGTCTATGAGATTATTTATTTATTTGTCTTATAGATTTTGGTATTGAAGTGGACCCTCACAATTGGATTTGGTGCCATAATATCATCAACTCTTGCCTCGTTAACACCCTCTATAATAATATGAGGTCTGCATGAATGGAAAAGGCTAATCCTTAAAATACGGGGAAAAAAACTTTAACATTCCAAGCCATATAGTTTAGGAGAGCTTGTTAAAGATCGTGTAAGATATGTATAAGATAGATAAAAAATATGATATATGCATGCATGTTTTGTTTTGTACGAGAGATTTGGTGAGAGTTCAGTGTCGGCTACACGTGATTCTCATTCTCCACACTTTTAATTTCAATTTGGTTCTTATTAATGTCAACTCTCGTCTAAATTTTATTGTGAACCTGGGAGAGTTTTTGTGGGCCATGATAGCTAGATTTGTAGGGCATGGCCTGGCCCGAATATTAAAGAAAATGAAATAAAATAAATTAAACCGAAAATTGAACTGCTTTGCAGAAACAACCAGACAACCAGTAGCTCAGCTATCGAGCCAAGGCAGCGGTAGGGAAAATGGGGAAATTATATATATATAAAGTACCCTCAATGAATGCTGTTTACAATTTGACTTTTTTGGGTGTCATTGGTCGATGATGCATGCATGGTAAACATATATATATATATATATATATATATATATATATATATATATATATATATATATATATATATATATATATATATATATATATATATATTTGCCCTGGGATCAACAATATTGAGGAATGAGGACCTTTCCTCCATTGACTTCTAAATCTTGGACGCATGCATCGTAACATTAAAATTACATTAAATACAATATTGAGGAATGAGGACCTTTCCTCCGTTGACTTCTAAACCTTGGACGCATGCATCGTAACGTTAAAATTACATTAAATCTAGTATATATAGTCGCCTCCGGTTTGGTTATAACTTGGGACAAGGATACACCCTTTCTAAACATGTGGTTGACGTGAAGTCAAAATAGAGACCTGGAAAGCGGCCGTCTCCCATGGACAATTCATGGGAAAGTAGGCGAGTGCAAATAAGGCGTAAATAAAACATAATTGTCTTAATAATGATATTATCCTTGTCATCGAATGTGAATTGAATGTGAATGTTGAATGTGAGAGAGTTTGTCCTTTTAATTTCGACCGAAGAAACATTCTTACATCAAAAAGAGAGAGAGAGAGAGAGAGAGAGAGAGAGAGAGAGAGAGAGAGAGAGAGAGAGAGAGAGAGAGAGAGAGAGAGAGAGATCTAATAATGGATAAGAGAAAGTAGGAGAAATTACTACTTTTGAAATTAAGTGAAAGAGATAATTGAAAAGTATTTTGAAAAAAAATAAATATAGCTAGTGACTCATTGATTAGTTTTGAAGGGGCAGATTTGTCTGAAGACAAAAACATGGCTCTCCTTCATTTATTTAAATTTGACTCCGTATTGTATGGAATCCAAAAGGAGCTTTTGGCGGAAATATTTCCAGGATGCTTTTGGATTTTGGAACATTATTTAGTTTTTAACTATTTTTTTCTTAACTATTAAAGAGAATATAAGATGCAGGTTTGTTTTATCTACTTTTTTTTATTTTTTAAACGTGATAGTTCTTTTCTTGGAATACCAAAAATAATAAAATATTATTTTTATATTTTAAGAATTGAAAAAAAATTAACTTTAAATTATGTTTTGTTTTATTTTTTTTATATCCAAAAATAATTATTATATTTTTAAAAAATATATAAAATAGATAAAATAAAATAATATACATTTGTCAGATAGTTTAATAAAGTATTTACTATAGACTTTCTATATGTATTTTTTTAATTTGAACGGTGAATTTAACAAAAAATATTTAAAATTATATTTTTAAAACTTTATATTTTAATAAAATATTTAAGGTTCTATTTAAACTTAATTAAATACTATTTATTTTTATTTATTAAAATATTATAGTAATCCTTTTGGTATTTATCAAAAAACTAACATTGGAAATAATTTCAGAATGCTTTTGGAACATTAATTAGTTTTTAATATTGAATTGATTTTTTTAATTAAAATAATCAAATGACCCATTAATATTTAGGATAATGATTCATTAATTTATGAACTAAAACTTAGCATTAATTTAACTTCTATTAGAGTTTTCTTACGGATTCATACGTACGTATTCCACTAATAATAAGGAGATATACGCACAGAAAGTATAAGAAATTAATTTATCCTTGTATTTCCAAATCCAATCTACGATAATACAATTGCAAGGGTATTCTTCTTCTTCTTCTTCTTCTTAATTCCTTCCCTAGGGTACCGAAAGTCCAATTCCAATACTTCTTTTCCCAAAGCACAAACACGCAAGCATTGATAAAACGTTGACAGGAATGGCCTCGGCTATCAAGCCATCACAACTTAAGATTTATGTCCTATAAATATTATGTCCTATCGCGATCGACGTCATTAATTATAGTCGTCGCCCTCCAACTAGCCTCTCAAACAAGCATGGTTCTCTGATGACTACTCCAACCTCCAAGAGCAGGTAACAACCTATTGCCTCCACTGGGCTTTAATATATATGTATTCACATTGTTGAAGTCATTAATATTATTTGGCTTTTTTATTTTATTTTTGCCTGAATTAATGTGATTAAATACTTACTTTTGTTATTAATATAAAATATTTAATTATAACTTTATCTATATATATATATTATTTAAAATATTAATAAAATGCAAAGGGTTCACGCTCCATTACCCGACTTGGTGGACACGCGACCCGATACAAGTGGACATAAGGCTAGGTGGTTGGTGCACGCCAGAATCTTTTTGGGTGGGGGTTATTGGGAATTTGGGATGGTGGGGTTGCTTGGCTGCGAAGTTTGTTTTACCCGCCCGCCATGCCTCGCAAGGCTGTAAATAGATTCAGGATTTTTTTTAAGCTGTTTAATTATTATGCTAAATAAATTAAAATTTGATTTAATAATATACATATCATATATAATATAAATAATATGATAATTATTGATTGTCTAGTATCTAATAAATGATATTATAATTATTTCATGCATCTTCTAATTATTATGCTAAGTCATTAATATTTAAGCCTGTAAAAATGATTCAATTGATAAATATATTAATATTTGAATTAATAATATTATTAATATATATATAGTGATAATTATATAATTATATAAGCATATTATATATAACACAAGTAATATGAGAACCATTGAGTGTCTGAAGTCTAATAACCGACATCATGAAGTTTGGTGATAACTATATAAATGATTATTGTTTAACATGTTTACATTAGTAAATATACTTTAAATCGAACATAAATAATATTAATAGTAATAATAAAATATTATTAGTATTAATGATATTATTAGTTCAAATATTAATGTATTTATTGATCAAATAATATATGTTTAAATATATTAATAAATTTAAAACTAAATTTGAATCAAATTAATATGACTAGCATCCATAAATTATTTTATTCATGATATGAGTCATACATGCTAAGAGTGAGTTCTCCAGTTTTTTGATATTTGATAGCATATATTTCATATTTGAATTAAAAATAATAAATTATATAATTTATATTGTTAGTTTTAATATTAATACATTTTCAATCAAATAATATTTGATTGGATCTTCTAATCCTAAATTAATTTATTAATAAATTTAAAATTAAATTTGAATCTAATTGATTTGTATTTTATATTAAAATAGTAATAGTATACTTACTTTTTATCCTAATATAAATATAGATACATTGTAATTATTTTTATTTTTAAATAAATATATACTATTTATTAATATTATCATCGTCATTATTAATAAGAAAAACTATTATTATTGTTTATATATTATATAATAAATATATATTATTTACATAAGCATATACAATATTAATATTTTGACAAAATTTATTTCCAGACGCATGTGGTGGGGCAAGCGCGAACTGGGCCATGACTAGAGTTAGAGTAGAGTAGGCCCAACCAGGTTTTAAACTTGCTGGGCTAGGGTGGGTCATGACTAAAGCAAGAGCAGGGGCGGGGATTCCCTGATTTCTGCCTCAGTAGGGCAAAAATGGGCGAAAAATTTAATCCCCATTGGGGCACATAGTGGGGACGAGATATGTTTTCCTTACCGAGGATGGAAACAAGACAACTAAAAACCCATCCTACTACCATTTCTATTTTCATGTTACTTAACTAATTTTAACTGTGTGACATTGTGATTCGTGACTTGACTAAGGTTCAAAATTTACTCACTTTTTTATAAGATTTCTCAAACTATTAGAAAACTATGATAAGACATAACAGTTTTGCCCCTTTGCTCGGTAAATGTTGAAAAAGAATAAAAAAAATCGATATGGAATAAAGGATGAAAACAAAATATGTAGAAAGAAAAATGGTGGAAAAATGATTATTTGATTAGGGTGAAGAGGATGTAAAAATAGTAGATAAAATACCTATATTATCCCTTTCATGTTGTTAGCAAATAAGACAATTAAGGATAATTTCAAAAATTCACATTATTGTTCTTTTTCCACACCAATTCACAACTTATTTGGATATAAAACAATGCAAAGATTTTCACGCAAATTCACGATTTGTAATGTTGTTTCTACTGCAATGAAGCAAGAGAAAGGAAATTTTTAGTACACTTTTCATAAAAACTTTAATTGTCTATACCAACCAAGCAGAAGATTAATGTTCTCACGTTAATGTCTATTTTGTGATAAATTTTATAAATTCAGGTTGGTGACTTAATTTCCAATCATCATTTCACCTTCAGTATTTTGAGCCAATATATAAATTTGTGCTAAATTCTATAAATTTAAAGGACAACAACATTTAAAACTTCAATACGCTTAAGAATTGATATTTTTTATGAGTAAAAAAATAATATCGGGGTAATAGCTAGTTTGTGTACAATGCAATATATGTATAAGTGTATATTTTATATATATATACACATGTGTATATGTATATACAATAATAAAAAAATCAACATGTTCTACCAACTATGAGGATGTCCCAACAGTGTTGAAATATTTGAAAATTAATGCCAACAAAATGGGAAAAGTGCAACAAAGTCAATTATTTGAGGGAGAGTTGAATTGGACTCTCTTGTAAAAATTTTTTATCTATTATGATAATTATTTGATGATTGTAATATGATTATAGAATGCGTAAGATAATCTCAAATAGTAAAACTATACTATTTTATAATCAAAAAAATAACAGTATGATGGTTTTTCACTCATTGACAATTGTAGTCACTTAAAGGTTTTACAGTTGTGAACTTATTGCCCACCCTAAAAGGCTATATCGATTTTTGATTTGTTATATTTTGTTCTTCTTCACCATGTCTTGCATGACTTTTATACATTTTGGGTCTTACATGACTTTGTTTACTATCTTGAATTCTATCTGTGAAAGGAAACACAGATAATTACTTTTATCGATGGTGGCAAGCTTGGATCTTACTATGGTGGCAAGGTCACCGATGATTTGCTCTGTTGGATAATTTTTGAGTTTGAGTTGTTCGTTGCCTAGAGATTCATTAGTCCTTTAAATTCGGAAACATTGGTGCACTCTCTGAAGGTTGAGAGGATTCCTGGATAATGTAGTCTGTCATTGTGTGATCCATATGATTGTCCTAGTTTCGGTTTTCAGGGTGATATGGTTTCCTTCAATGATAGTTTCGTATGATTTTTCTAGTTTCGATTTCAGTACTCCAACACCTTCACTATTAGCTTTGTTTGTGAGTAGTATGAGTTTAGGAGGTATACCAAGAAGCGTACAAAATTATGAATAGTCAATTTCTTTAACATGTTCCTACACGCATGAGCTTGAAAACTCGTCTCTTGCTTTCCCAATGTTGTTCGATCTTATTAAACACAATATGTATAAAATTTTCAAGCATTAGATTTTCTATTAAAAACTCAATAAGCCTTGCTACGTAATACCCGATAAAGTATCCATGATCAGATTTAGATTCAAATTTACTTCAGTATTTCTTACCAATGTTAAATATGTATCAAGCACACACAAACGCTCTGAGATAATTTATATATTTAAAGGAGTAAGAAACAAACCGTAGTATCATGATCTAATGTTGAGTCAGGATTATGGGAGCTTGCCCAAAAAACTACTAAATTTATATGGTTGATGAATTTGTTGGGAGGTTTGGTTTTTTATCTAAAAAGTAACATGAAGCTATATTACAATAATAAAGCTTCAGTTCAGCCAATAATCTTATTTAACATAATCGTATCAAATATGTAAAATTTGATAGATTTTTCATCAACGATAAGTTTTAAGGAACGATAATTAAGGTAATTAAGTTTGCATATAATTAAGTTTTAAGGACTCAATTGCAAATATCATCACAAAGGTGATTAAGGAAAGAAACATTCATGATTCAATTAACAAGTTAGTTATGAATGATATATATACACTAACTTGAGGGCAAAAAGGGAGTGTTTAGAATATAGCCTATTAATTGTAAATATTGTATAGTTAATCTATACAATAGCCATTAGCCTAAGTATAAGGATGGTAGATTGTTTCCTTTTTATATTGGGGCACTTTTATATTTTTACTTCTTTTATATAATCGTGGGGAAGAATATGATGAACATAATTGATTTATTCAATTTTAAAATAAATAAATTGCAATAGTCCGAGCTTAAATAATTGAATTTGAATGAGGCAAAGATAATAATGTTATGAATTGTTTTAGTGTTTTGGGATAAAATAGCTTTTACCGCACGAATTTTTTTAATTATCATAATTTGAAGGGTGTTTTTCAATAAAGGAAAGAGGAATGAATTAAGAGCTTTTACAGTTGCCTCAACAAACTTTAGCTAAAATTTAACCAAAAAGTTATCTTTTATAAAATTTTGCTACTCTTTATTTTTAACTTTACATAACAAACTCAATATATTTTTTAGCTATTTCAATAAAATATTAGTATATTTAAAAAAGCGATGGTTGTGTGGTCAGACGGGGGCGGCATCGACTACATCTCCGTTCTGACCTGAGCTTCAAGGACCGCAAATGGTGTACCCTTGACTATCGGTGATGGCCCTAGCTTGAGGGTGAGAACCACCATCGACTCTCCCTCAACGGCCATTGTTGGCAATTTGCAAGCTTTGCTCGTCCTCATTGCTTCAGGAGCTCTCGGTGAAGCGCCTCTGAGACATTGACGGTGGGGTGGTGACAGACATGGGAGGGCTGCGGATGTCGAGGTTGGACGAAAGACAGGCAAACTCAAATGCGATCTCTGGGGTGGTAGCAAATGGATGAACACGGGGGGGGGGGCTAGCGAGGTTCAACGAAGTCAAGGCCGTTTTGCAATAGACGGAGTTGGATGTTGTGTTGCACAAGAATATTTTAATTATAAATAATATTTAACGAGTCTAACCCAATAATTAGATTTAACGAGCAATATTTCATCATGTTAAAAATAGTTATTTAACTAGCTTTAATTATTTTTCATTTTAGTTACTCTTTAATTATTATTTAACATCTGCGAACGAGCTGCGCTACATGTTATTCATGAGACATTAAATAGGAATGATACATAACTTTAATTAGGTAAGAAAAAAAGAAGTCACCACATAAATGAGCGGTACACGACAAAGATTCATTCTAGTTTCTTAATACGTATAATAATGATCAGAATAATTGATTGGTGGGAGACATTATACACATGTTTCGATTTGTTTTATTAGGTAGATATATGAACGCGGATTGGGCGGGAAGGTGGAACGCATGGCCTAATTGGCTAATTCTTTGAACCGGAGCGATCCCAACACGGCGCCAGCCGCACGGGACACATTATTCACATGGTTGTCAGGATTAATGTTAGGTGGTTCCCACGTCAACCACTCAATTAAAACTTAATAACATTTCAAATTAATTAATCCCACCGATAATTAATAAGCCTAATAATTTCAAATATTTAAATGCTGACGGTGCCAGGCCCTCAAAAATGCAATCATCCTCATCTCATCTGGCGTATCTTCTTTCCATGCTGGGTTGGGGTGGGCGGAGAAGTCTGCTCTCACGTGCTTTGACACGTGGCACTCATCCCGAGAGTGGTGTCGCTGTTCGCCCTGTCCGGGATGGATAACAATTCAGATCAGACTCCATCGGCATGTGGCCCACACGTGCCACGGAACCGCATCAGTCCAAAAAAAGGCCCGTTCAGTATTTTCGAACCTGCACGGTGGTGGTGGCGGCGGCGGCGGCGTAGTTTGGCATATTATTTATTTATTGAAGATAAGAAAATATTTTATATATGTAGTATATTGGATTGATAATTCGTGTAAAAATATTTATTTATATGAATAATTTTTTAAAAAATTAATATTAATTTAATAATATTTAAAATATTATTACATAATAATACCCCCATGTAACATTAATAGAATCTGCCCGGATTTCGGGGCAAAATAAAAATACGTCTCCCACAGTAGAGATTCCCGCGCAAAAGCACGTCGCCTGCCCACAGTTTCCGTCACGTTTCTTTTGAACGCGTCCTCAAACCGCGTAACTAGCCTTTGCTTATTCTATTTTTTTTTAAATGTAAGTACTTTTAAAAAAACACACTCAAATAAATTTACTCGCTTACAAATATTAAAAAAATTATCAAATATACTATTATCAAAAATAATTATATTTAAAAAAAATACACTAAAATCAAACGGATCCCCAATTAGTTATTATCTTTTTATATATATATATAATTAAACTAATTTTTCCTTTTGATAACATATAAATAAAACGAAAACGGGTCAATCGGAAACTCTTATGTTCAATTGTTTGTTTGGCATTTCTTTCCATGCAATGCAACTTTTCTTCATGTCATTTATTATATGTTTTTATTATTAATAATAGATTTTAATTGATATTGATTATAATTTTGTAATCTTATTTTTTTGCAAATAAGCTTTAAATTGTTGTTTAATTATGCGTTATATTTAAAAGGAAGTTTAATTGTAGTTCTAACAGAAAAAATTAATTTATTATTTTTTAAAAAAACTAATTACAATTTAAAATGAGTATTTAAAAAAAAACATGATAACATTTACGGAATTATAATTTTTTTGTTGATAGAATGATATTATTTTTTTTAAATTTAATTTTTTTAAAAAATAATAAATTTAATAAATTTAAAATTATCTATAAATTATAAAAATTTATCTAGACTTATAATTTTTTAAAATAATCATATTTCCAAAAACAAAACAACAAAATCAAACAAGACCAGGTGATTTTCAAAACATTTAAGAATTTATGCTTTAAAAAAAATACATGACGAAATTTAAAAACTTCAATTCGATGAGGAAGTGAAAGTGTAACAAAGCGTGGGCTAGAACTAGAAGAGACTAAAAAGTCTTCGGTAAGAGGATCTATTATAACGTCATTGGACTGGACTCTGAATCCCAACTGAGCAAAACGTGTGTATGGATAAGGATAATATTATGATTACCTGATCTCTTAACGTAGCGTCTTTTTATATAGAGTTCTTATTATATAATTTCAGATATTGATTTCACAAGTTACATATACATTAACTATCCGTCTTCAAACTTGGTTAGCCTTTACGACGTATATTTATTTGCATGATTTTCAAAATTACATATTATTTTATCCATACATTTTAAATTGAACAATTGAGAGAATTTAATACAAAATGAAATTAGAATGATTAATGATATAGTAAGAGCATCTTAAATCTTCATTAGCTAAAATTACATTTAACTTACTACAATATCACTTTAGCTAATAATGCTTCAATCTTATTCCATCTATTTTTTTTTCCTAAATCATCATTTTACCTAAGCTACCCTTTTTCTATATTTTCCCCAAATTTTAAAATCCCTATGTTGCAAATAGGTTTATTTTTCCTTTGGATAGAAAATCAGTTTATGTGGAAAATGAGAACATATTTCAACACAAAACGAACAAACAACAACTTAAACCCAAGCCAACAACAAAAACCAGGGGGAAAGAGGAGACAGGAGGTTTTCCCTCCAAGATCGCCCAGGGGGGGGGGGAGGTGTCCCTCCCACAAGGGTTGGGCTCTATGTCGGCGAGCTCGCGTCTCCTGGTGGCCAAGTCAACGAAGAAGTTGAGGAACTCGGCGCTTCCGATTCCGTCGCAAATGTAATGAGTGATGCCAACACCCAATGCCGCTCCTCCATCTTTGATGCCAACACCCAACACCACACTCAATGTTAGGAATATTTAAAAAAAATGAGTGAATGGCTAACATGGCAGCTTTAGCTAAAGTTAATAAAAATTATATTTATATAATTTTTTTTGCTTTAGCTATGCATTTAACTAATGCATCAGATAAAATTTTTAGCTAAATATAACTTTACCTAATGCATTGGAGATGCTCTAATGGAGCCAAATTTTACATGATTGGATAATGCTTATTTACATTTAAAAAAATAAAGTGATTTCAAAATAATAATAATAAATAAATCCACTCAAGCCCACATATTGTCCGGTGTCACAATTGATTTATTTCGATAATGATCTACGTTCCATAATAATAATAATAATAATAATAATAATAATAATGACAATGGCGGCATTGCTGTTGTGAGACTATTTTTGTGTACTTTTTAAGTAAAAAAAAAAAAAAAAAAGTCTAGTTAACTTTAAAAAATTTGCTTATAAAAGTATTTTCCTTTTTTTCAATCAAAAACAGAAACATTTTAAAAGTTATTTTTATAAGCTATTTTTTAGGAAGACTAAAATACCAATATTATCCTTTCATATATACCTACCTCTACCATGCTACCTAGTTCTTTAGGGGGGGGGGGGGGTGTTTTGGTGTGGCCCACAATTTTTTTATTTTTTTAAAATTACAATACAACAAAAAGAATATTTTTGTCTTTTAATTTTTACAGCATTTTTGTTTTAAATTTACCAAATGCTTATCACATATTTTTAAAATTTCAAGTATTTTTAAAATTATATTTTACTAAATAATCATATGTTTATTTTAACAACAATTTATTTTAAAATCATAGCTAAAAATAATTTTTCCTAAAAGCATAACATTATCAAGATAGGCCAATAACCATCATATTTTTTCATAATTGTGATATCCACCACTCAACTGTTGTGTAAGATTTTTTGGTCTTCCCTTCTTATCATGTTTAGATTTCTAAAATTATGGCTAGTGATTTAATCAATCCACAAGGTTAGTTTATCTTAATATTTTCCACAAAGTGTTACTATTTTTGTTTACAATTGTGAAAAAACTAATATTATTTTTTAAAACAAACTTACAAAAGGCACTTGCAAATTATCAAATATAAAGAGACATAAATTACTATAGTAATTAGAGGGGTGCTTACCTGCCGATGGCCATGGAGAACAAACACGAATCAACAATGAATTGACGATGAATGGAGCGTCGGAGTGAGTGAGAAAAAAATGATTAATGACGCTATGAAAATATGGTCGCAATTATATTTGGGATAGGAGATAGTAAAGTAAAATTAATTTAATATTTAATAAGAGGTATATTAACTAAGGAGGGGTAAGCATTAATTTATATAGGCGTTTATGAAAAATTGCACTACAAAACGAATTGAGCCGGTGTTTCTAAATGAGATGGTATACACATCTTATGTAGTGGTTTTTTTTAAACGTCATTATAGTATTTTTTATAGAGGTATTTTACAAAATTAACATCATAGGGTATCCAAGGCTGCATTTTAGAAAAACAGCAATAAAAAAATGCCACCCAAGTTTTTTAAAAAACAAATGGTGCTATAAGAATAAATCTATGACTAACATACAACATAAAAGGTTATGTCAATGCTGGCAAACTATACCACTCTTTAAAACTAGCTGATAATGCCCTACCAAGATACAATACTAATTCGTTCAAGTAAAAAAAAAAGATACAACGCCATTACATACCAATTAACTAACATTAAGGTTAATGGCTCTATCACAATAGTAACCAAAAGGCAACCACTAATGTAATCATCTTCAAATCATTATACCATTTAATATAGTGTCTTACCATATTAGATTAACGATATTATTTTTTTTTGTGTCACAAATATACCACCATATCCTCTTTTATCATATTCAATCATATTACATTTAAAGAATAAACAAAAATCAACAATTCAAGTTTATTAACATGATCATGCTCAACTGTTTTCCATCAACTCCCAATCAACGAAAAAACATAAATATTCCTTATAGCTAGTTATATGTGAGAACAAGATTATCAATAAATCACATATGGGAATAAAACTATCCCTTTATATAGTCAAGGGATAGATCCACGCCAAATATGGAAATAAGGCTAAGCAAACAAAAATGAAAATTCACGAGGTCCCGCCCATTCCCCGATTCTAAGCTTTATCTAATTTTGTATGAAAAGGCAAAACAAAAAATTATGACGCTTTATATTCCATTTTATCCTTCGGTTTTAAAAAAAAATCGTAACCATGTGCTTTCCCTTATAGTTTATAATAAGTCTAATTACTAGAAAATACATATTTGTGAACCCAAAGCACTATAAATGAAAAATTAAAAACAGTTCAAACATTTAATTAAGTTTGCTAAGCAAACTTAAACCTATGTCGCTTTTTATTTATTTGTGAAGATTGTGGTTTTTAAAATTCAAGCTTGCTACAAGTTAACACTTTATAAATATAAAAAAACATATAAATAAACAACTTACTGTTAGAGTTATTAGTTGAATCATATAGGTTCAATTTGTAAGTTGGGGCCAGGCAACACGAACACTGCAATATAACGTATAGTTTGACAAGGTAACCATTGGACGAGTTATCTAACTAACAACTGTTTCGTCGGCGAAATCTAAAAAAAAAAAAAAAAAAAAAACCTTTAGCCATCTGAATCCAACATCAGTTGTACTGTTATTGTGTTTTGGACATCAACTTCATAGGATGTATGACTTGGTCATTAACAATGACAGGTGGTAGCCCTCTTGAGTCTCGCCTCTTGAGTCCACTATACTAGTGCTGTAGAGCCTGAGGACTTTGTAAGTCCCACATCAATTGAAGAGTAGAACAAAGCGTGTCTTTTAAGAGGACGTTAAGATCTCTCCTGACACGAGGCCTTTTGGGATGCGTGCAACACTATCAAAAATAAAATTAAAAATTAAACTTGGATTCTAAATCAGACAATATCAGAATAAGATTAAAAATTAAACTTGGGTCTCGATGTGCCATAGGCCCAATGAGGCATTTATCAGTAATTTTAACACCAATTTTTTTTTCCATCACATCACAGTTAAAGTGAGCTTATTCTAAAAGCGTCATTGACAAACTAAGACGATGTATGCCTCAAAATACGTTCCCGCGCACCATGTAATCCGTCTCTCTGCGAGCTACCGGTACTAATTATCATTAGGGGGCAAATCAAAAAAGAAATAAAGAAAATAGAATATCGATTAATTGGACGGCGCTGTCGACCCGAGTCATCATTTGACCAGCCGAGTTCTCGGAATCCCTGCTCTCACGGTCCATTGGGCCACGCCTTGTCCAAATCTTGCACAGTCAGCACGTGTTGCGACTTGCGATTGCCGGTTCCGGTTCCTAAACGATCACTCCGCCGATTTTTGTTTTTTCTAAAAGGCAGTGTGGACCCCTCGCACCACGCCGTCCCGACTGCCTAGATCTTATCCGCCTCCATGAAAACTAATATAATTTCTTACTAAAATAATAATAATAATACATTAATCATCATTTTTATTTTTTTAAAAAAACCTACTATCTCCCTAGTTATAATTTATAAGCTTATAAATCATATAAATTCGTTGTTCTTAAAACAAAAAAAAATACGGGAGAGGGAAGGTGGCACCATCTCCACGAGATACAATACGGCGCAATTGTTTATTTGTACGTTGCATCCCTTCCAAGGATCAAGAATGATTAAATGAGGAATTAAGATAAAACTTTGCAATATTTTTATCACTTTCTTTAATGCTTGGTTCATTTTTTATAATATCTTGCGGGTATAAGAATGTTATAATATTATTAACACGAGCAATATGCTTCGTGTAAAACTCTCTTTATTGTAATCATAAAAGAAACTTATCGTTGCAACAATTGACTTAATTGATGAGGCTGGTGCGAAGGGACATGAGATGAGTACGCATGTGTGTCAGGCCAGCTGAGCTGAGTGCCTGAGTAGTACAGCAGTGTTAAGAAGGAAAATATCAGAAAACATAAACCTCGTGATTTGTGAAAGTTGGCACATATCTTACGTTTGAGTTCTCACAGCCGCTCCTATGAGCCTACAGGTGTATTGGATTGGTATCCCAATTCCCGATTCATACACTGTACCCCACGCCCAACTGCACCACGTCTAGACTCTAGACGGCCCTCTTCCTGCTGCTCTCTCTGTCTGTCTCCCTATATGATATCTCTCTCTCTTTTAAACTTTTTACAAACTGTTAGCCAATTCTCACATAAATCCAATGTTGAACTGACATATGTTCATTCATCGGCTTTGTTGGTTTTTGACCAACAAAATTTAAGACACCATTGATCGGCGATTATTATTATCCACACTAAATTTCAGCTTACTTTATTTATTTATTCCTTCTCTCTCTCTCTCTCTCTCTCTCTCTCTCTCTCTCTCTCTATATATATATATATATATATATATGTATATATATTTGTATTTATATATATACGTGTATAGTTTTTGTTGTTCTCGAGAAAAGTCCAAGAGATAATACATGCTGCTCTGCAAGGTCGTGGTCCGTTTCGATTTGCTGCTGCAGTTGGTTTGAAAATAAATATATATTACACAAAATAAGCAAATGATATAGAAAACCGAATCAGAAAATATGAAAATTCGATTTAAGACGAATGCTGTTTATGGGCGATTAAATAAGACCGTACTTAATTAGCCCGATAAAGTTCCTATCATATGATGATGTTATTAAATGTCTAAAAACACAAATACCAGTGAATTGCGAAATTTAATTTATCTATTTTTTTATGTTCAATTTATTCGTACGTGTAAGAAAACTAATGTTTATTCCTTTTAAAACAACGCAAATGGAAATTTTAAACTAAAATTAAAATTAAAATTTATTTTCAAAAATATTTCAGTCGAAACTAAATTTAATTATGAGTTGTTGACAATCTTTTCGTAATCGTGCAAATTATTATTAAATTAAATATCATTCACAAATTAACAGTAGGTTGCTTAATTCCTCTCATAGGACTTGAAATTGCTTAATTAGTAGCTCTAATTTAGTGTTTTATGATATAATATTATATTAAAACTCCAAAGTTACGCAAAAATATCCACTCCCAAGTCTAACACTCCTTATGTCTCACCATACTTAGGTACAAATTCATAACAAAACTTTCATCCCAATTCGCATTACATGGTTAATATGTACGAGATGGATGATTGTTCGGTGTTTTAGTGTTTACCCATTGAGTCGTACATTACTGCTATATTCTCAACCGTAAGGATGAAGGGCAAAAGAGTCTGCTCAGGGGGGCAATATTAGGTCGTCCAATCTCTAGTCTTTGGAATCTTATTCGAATGACATTGGGTGTCAATAATCATTCTTTTCAACCAACTATTTTTCTGTAGATAAATTTTTGAGGAAAAAAATTGATTGAAGTTAGCCATAAAATTTCGTTTTTGCTAACTGGGTATACAAAAAGACACAAATTGCGTGTTTAACTATTAGTCAATGGCATCGACTTGAACCTCATACATTAATCGACCCTTAAGTCTCCTATCACGTCAGGATCAGTCCAAGTTTCTGAAAACAGCCACATACCAAACAATATATATATATATATAACCGATAAAAAATACAATGAGTGCAAGTTTTATTTTGCTTACTAATAAAAATAGCCACATTCATTTGATCATAACCGAACGGGGTACAGATTGTATTTTTATTTAATTGTGACGGTCATTATATTAGGCATGGATACACAATTAAAGAAAAGTGTAATTATAACTGTTTAATCATTGATTGATTTAAATTACATATTTATTTAACAGTAATATTATATACTAAAAAATTAAATGAAAGTACGATTCGAATTTTTCAATATGATCTAACGTATATAAATGTACTTGCATTCGGCTTTTTCACACACACACACACACATATCTATATAATTTTATGTATTTTTTAAATTACATAATTACAAACATTATTTTCCGTGACAATATTTAGTTGCTCAGAATTTTATCATAAACTTCAAATATATAATTTTAAAACACATTAAAATGGCATGATATAATTTACATGCATACATGACTTTATATTTGTTTAAAAATTCATGCGATCTTTAAGAGTATACACATTGAGTTTCCTAAACTTTTATTTTTCTTAAAATATAACGATAAGCATATGAGAAAAACTATAAAATCTGCTTATATATATTTGGATCCATAAAACAGGCTTTGAATACAATAAATGAATAATATTTTACTATATTTAGAGATTCACTACTTATTTCCTAAAAATATTTCCTATAATTTTTTTTTATTTTTTTATCACATGTGTATTTTTGAATGAAGATAATAATAATAATAATAATAATAATATTAATAATAATAATATTATTATTATTATTTTAACAAAACATAAAAATTATAGGAAATGAAATGTGGAAGGGTTAAAAAAATAAGTAAATTTTAGGCTAAAATTGTTAGGGAGTGTTCTTTATTGTTAAAAGTTTGGAAAACATTTTTAGAACTCAATGTGGATATTATAGAAAAAAATCTTGCACGCAAGAGTGTCTGATCTTTAATGCCTATGATAAAATAAACTGAGGTGAAATAATTTTTTTTAGAAAATCTACAACAAAAGTTTAACGATAAGTTGTAGTTTATTTGACTATACGAATTATTTAAAAGCCTTATAAAATAAAAAAAATTATGAAATATTATAAGCATCTATGCCTTCTTAACGCACACCAATACAATCTATGAGGCTTGATATTTATGAACAATTTTCACACATTTAATAGGCTTGCAGGTCCAATGTTGCAGTAGAAATCAATGTTACGTAATTACATATGAATCAAACATAGAATGAAGAAACATACTTAGTGCACCCTCATTTGTTGATAAGGCATGGACAAGCCTCAGTCATGAGACCTTAAATATTAGGTTTGATTTTCAATGTATGACAATAGTTGCTTTTGATTAATTATATATCTCATACATGGATATGTGAGAGTCAAAATAGGTGTTTTCACTCGGTGTTGTCCATACTCTTTGTTAGCTACAACGACTCACACAAAATATTACGAAGTGAAGAAAAAAGGCAAAAATAAAATAGAGTTGATAACAATAAAATTGAAGATATGATTAGTCATATAGGAGGTCTATGAGTCAATAGAATAAAGCCCGAGAGTCGATTTACGTATTGAAAAGTTGTGACACTCCCACATCATCCAAATATTAATACTCAATCTTAGTGTTTGAGAGCTAATTATTGTTTTATGATTTCTTCTTCTTCTTCTTTTTTATTCTTATTATCATTATCACCTTCAAAACATATTTTTTATGTAAAAAAATGTGAGACTTAAAGTGCCTTGTAGCAAAAATTTTAGAAAAAGAAAAATAATATTTTTGACATATAATGACGTCATAGAAAATAAAACAAAAGGATTTCCATAACTATTCATGGCCAAAGCAATCAAGATGTAAACATTGATCGCTCAACCCCACGGTTACTTTGGTTTTTCTCATGTGTAGTTTTCTATAAAATTACTTATTATATTTCTTGTGTTTTTTATTAACATAAAAGAAAAATGAAGAGTAGGTTAAACAAGATAAAAGTTTATAAGTATACACTTTTATTTAAGAATTATAGGTCCTTTATTCCAATTACAATGATTGTATAGGGGCAATGGTTAAGAATGATATCACATCACAATCACATATGAGAATAAACAAACCTAGTAAAAAAAATGGATATTATATAATAATTTGAGAAATCTGAGTCTTTTTAGTTAACTTCATTGCAATTTTTCTTTTTTACAAAATGATTTTTAAAAAACAAGTAAATCTTGCTATACTTTGCTCGGTGATCATCGTACAAACTTCTTTAGTATACTGGTGTGATTCCTTATGGTAGCAATTTAGATTTTGTTTGATGTTGTTATTTTCTTGGTGTGGAAGAGGAGGTAAGGGTGTGATTGTTGAGGTATGAAAGTATAAAGAGTTTTGTAGTAGTTATTAGTTAGTACATATAGATTTATGTTTCTCTGACACACTTTCTTTTTCATGCATGAACAACTGAAGAAAACTACACACACTCATAACATGTGCACGTATTCAAATTGCTTAACTATTTTGATCATAACAAATTGGTTTCTTCACGGAATTAAACATGTTAAAGTAATAAAGTGCATCCATCTTAAAATTTATTCTTATACCATTTAGAAGTGGTTATATGACACTTAAACCATTGTGGGATGGGTCCTTAAGTTTGCATTGCCCATGTTGAATGTTGTTGTAAATTGTATCCAGCATGGGACGAAATGGGGTCCAATAAGAGATGTATACGCTTAGGTTTTACTGTCAGCAATTTGATCGTGAGGGTAGTTGGTTGATATTTCATATGCTTCAAGAAACTTGATTAATGTAGCATTTCTCCTTCACTCCTAGTTGGTGCGGATACAAATTGTAGTTACAAAAACAAAAACCCAGCAAACTTGTAACCCACATTTAAGGTTGCCAGCAAAGCCAAAATGGAACTAAACTTTGACTTAAATGGGTTAATATTGTTTAAAATTTCATAAACCTAGGTTTCTATTACTACCTTAAATTAAGCCCAAGCTCAAAATCATGAACTTATTTAAGCACGTTTAGGGCTATATATTCTTTAAGCTTAAAATATCAAATTTACTTATCCTCAACTTGGGCTTGTTGAGCTAATGAGTAAAAAATAAAATTGTAACTCACTTTAAATACCAAACCAAGCTTTTTGAGAGCCAGTTTTGAAAAGAATTCGGCTAAAAAGCTTCCAATGTTGAAATTTGTTTTTTTTACAAATTCATATTTAAGTTAGGAAACTTTAATACTTCATGCATTATAAATTTAGTCCTTAACACAATTTAAGATGAAAACTTTAACCATTGAGTTTAAATTAAGAGTACGGATTCTCAACGGTTGTATTCGGTTCTTTTACGGTTACAAAACGATATCGTTTTGTCAAAAAATAATAAGAATAAAAAAATCACCAATCTACCCACATTCTTTGACTCAGAGTTCGCTGTGGCGTGGGAGACGTACTCCCTCTTCAAATTCTCCGATGGATATCACTAGCTCAGATCCCATGCTGTCTCCTTCCGCCCGGTTGAAGGGGAGGATTTTCTAACCTTCTCTCTCACAGCACACCCCCCGTCCCGTTGACTTTGGTGATGGATGAATTGACCAGAAAAACAAGTCATCCACGGCTTTAACCATCTTAAAGATTCATTTGGAAACTGGAGCTACCCGATTTATAGAAAATTTCATCTTCTTGATCTACCCAATTTTCTTCAACGGTGTTTGATTTTTATAGAGATGGAAATATGATTGGGGGAGATATGAGACGTGAGATCTTGACTAACAATGTGGGAGAACTTTGGAGAGGAAGCAAGTCGTGGGGGTGATCGTGGGAGAGGGCCGCGCGTGTGAGTATATTGATGTTTTTTTTTAAATTTATTAATTTATAACAAAATATTGACATTTTTTGTTAATCGTAGTATTTTTAACCATTGAGATAGGTGCTCTTAAATTAATACTCTATTATGCAAAAATTGATAAATACAATAACTCTATTATTTTATTATTTTTTATTTGAAAGGAAAAGAAAACCATTTAATTTGAATCCATATAATTACTAAACCCATAAGAAAAGACGCAGCAAAGGATTATTTTTTATGGATTTAATTTAAACCCATAAAAACCAGCCAAGGATTTTAATTTAATAAAAAGACGCATTTAATTACTTTCTTCCTGGCAAAAGATTTATTACAAAAAAACATTTGTTAAACTCGGTTCTTCATATATGCGCGTATGGCATGTGCTCGATGCATATAAATACCCAAATAAACAAACGGAGAGAGAGAGAGAGAGAGGAAGAAGAAGAAAAAAGAAAAAAAAAAAAAACAGGACCCAAAGATTTTGCTTGCCAAGTCCAATCCAAAGCTCCCCCAAATTTGCAGAGAAATCCAAAACCCAAAAAGGCTTGGATGAAATGAGATGAGAGCCTGCAACGAGAAAGCTCAGAACGTGAGGAGCGATACATAGACAACAAAGGAGAGGGAGAGAGAGAGAGAGAGAGAGACTCTTTCTTTGTAAACACACACACCCAATTGTTAATAATTAAACTCTCCAATCTTCACAGTTGTTTTATTTCTTCTTATCCAATCCGTAAGTCTATTCCTTCGTACTATTCTTCTTCTTATTATTCTTATTATTATTAATTCACATCTCTGTTTCTCTCTGTCCCTCTCCCCCTCTCCCCCCCCCTCTCTCTCTCGCACCCCTATTTGTTTTTTGTTTTTGGTTTTTTTTCCCCACTTTTTTGGTTTTGCGATATACTTTTTTTTCACTTGTTTCTGATTTGATCGAATGCTCGTGTGAGCAGATCTGTTTGATTGGTTTTTGATTCATGGGATTAACGATCGAAGAGTTCGATCAATCCGAGATCGATTTGTACAGCAGCCCTGTCGGATGAATGCAATTTTCTAACTGGTTTCAAATCTCAGAGATCTGTTTTTTTTTTGGGTTTATGTGTTTTTTTTTTCCTTCAACGCCTTGATTGATCCTGAGCCTGTTTTACAAAATAAACAAATAAAATTTCTGGGTGTTGTCATTGCCCCTCGTTTCAAGCAATTAGGTTATAAAATAGGTGGTTTCTCGCCTTTTTTAATTGCAAAAGTTTGACTACAATTTTGGGGGTTTCCCCAAATATCTCTCCTCTCGGATACATGGATCTTTCTGTGGTTGGATTGGGATGGTTGTTATTTGTGGAAACAGTACAAGGTTGTTGTCGTCTGAATTGCTTCAATTGATTATATGACCATTTCAGGGCTTCTCATCCTATGTTCGTCCTATGAATTATGTTTTCGTAAATTAAGGAAATCATCATCTTCACCTTCTCCCCATATGTGAACAGGTATGTTCTTGTATTGAGCCCCCCGCTCATTGTTTGTGGGAGAAAGAAGGGCAAATCAGATTGGCGGAGACGAGACAGGGCTGAGAGTGAATTTGTTTTGTTTCGACCCCTCGCGTTTGAATCGGCAAGGACATGTTGGAGGATCGTCAGTGGATGATTTCATGCTCCTGCAGCGAGGAAAACAAGTGGATGTTTGAGGTCCCGAACGCGAAGCGCCAATTAGAGGGTGGCGGAGAAGAAGATCAAGAGGAGTTGTGGAGGGCGAACAAGTTGTCCAAGGTAGTCGGTGATGCCCAGAAGGCCGAGATGTCTAACAACTCGCCCGATCTCAACCTCACGCCAGACGTGTCTGATGAGGAACAAGGTATGGCTCAGGATGACTTTTCAGACGCCCTCTCCCTTGCACTGACAAGTCTACCCAGTAATGGGTCTCGTAGCGGTTCTAGCTCCAATTCCCCGATACATCCCATTTTCCAAGGCGAGATACAACCTACGACGCCGGATCTTACTCTCTCCCTGGCAAGCACCTCCATCACTGGCCCTTCTCCCTCGCAAGATCATTCTGAGCTTGCTTTAATACCGACAGACCAATCTAGCACCCAACTTTGGGTGACCCAAGGGCAAGCCGAGGATCACTGGGATTTGGATCCACTCATTTCGCCTATCGGGCGAGATCTGTCGCTCACATGTCTCCTTAAATGCTCAAGATCTGATTATGGTACAATTGCATCTTTGAACAAGAGTTTCCTTTATTTGATGAAGAGTGGCGAGCTCTACAAGCTACGACGGCAGAAAGGCGTGATTGAAAATTGGATTTATTTTTCCTGTAATCTTCTTGAATGGGAAGCCTTTGATCCTGTTAGCGGCCGATGGATGCATTTGCCAAGGATGCCATCAAATGAATGTTTCATGTTTTCTGATAAGGAATCATTAGCTGTGGGCACAGAGCTCCTTGTATTCGGTAAGGGGGTGCCTGATCAAGTTGTTTATAGGTACAGCATTTTGAAAAATTCATGGACATTTGAGGGGAATATGAATGCTCCAAGATGCTTATTTGGGTCCGCAAGTCTTGGGGAGAAGGCAATTCTAGCTGGTGGTAGTGATTCCCGCGGGAGGATTTTGAGCTCGGCAGAGCTTTATAATTCTGAAACTCGTACTTGGACTACGCTGCCGAGTATGCATAAGCCAAGGAAGATGTGTTCAGCGGTATTTATGGATAAAAAATTTTATGTGATTGGGGGTATCGGGGGAAGTGATTCAACGCCCCTTACTTGTGGGGAGGAGTATGATCTGGCTACAGAAACTTGGACCGAAATACCCAACATGTCTCCTGGGCGTAATAATGGTGGCAGAGAGATTGAGGCTCCTTCATCTGCTGAGGCGCCTCCTTTAGTTGCAGTAGTAAATAATGATTTGTATGCCGCTGATTATGCCGAGAAGAAAGTGAGAAGGTATGTAAAAGATACACGACAGTGGATTACTGTGGGCGAATTACCTGAGCGGTTAGTCTCAATGAATGGTTGGGGTCTAGCATTTAGGGCATGTGGAGATCGCTTAGTTGTTATTGGTGGACCTCCGTCCATGGGTGAAGGGAGTATTGAGCTCAATGCTTGGGTCCCCAGTGACGAACCTGCACAGTGGAACTTGCTTGGAAGAAAGCCATCGGGCAGCTTTGTCTATAATTGCGCTGTGATGGGTTGCTGAGGATCTGGCATTAGGTGGGATCACGTGTATTATGAGGAGGCCTCATTCTCATAAATGATGTGCAACATTGGTATATCCATTCAATATGGATTCTTGCTAATTGGTAATTTCTTGTTTAATTTTTATCTCATTTTCCCCCTTTTGGGGTGGTGAAGAATTAGATTTTACCCAAGATTCAACAGAATGTTTTATTTGGCCAGAGATCTCGGGTTTACTTTTAATTTCTTTCCTTTTTTCTTCAAAAAATTATTCATATTTTCCTCCATTGAATTTCCTGTCTCATCGCCTTTCCAGTAGCATAAGAACCTGAAAGGTTGGACATGTAGCACAGATA
Source organism: Taxillus chinensis (assembly GCA_023512835.1). Taxonomy (NCBI): domain Eukaryota; kingdom Viridiplantae; phylum Streptophyta; class Magnoliopsida; order Santalales; family Loranthaceae; genus Taxillus; species Taxillus chinensis. The sequence goes on from CM042091.1 coordinate 10,239,581, forward strand.
AAATTTCAATAAATTGATCTTGCTATACATTTTTTTAATGTGTTTCTTCCAATTATCAGTGGACTAGTTATGTGTTTTTTGTTATTCTACTAAACTTTGTTTTTTAAAACAGCAGCGATTTATTTCTCCACATTTCCTATATATATTTATTTTCATGCCCATATGGATATTGATTTGATGATTTTTGGAAGTTGATTTGATTATATTCTTTTGTGTGTGTTTCTGTATGCAATGACAATAGTAGTTTTTAAAATCTCGTGGGATTATCTTGCCTAAAACGGATGAACTCCATATTTGTTTTTGACCGTGTCTATTTGTTCACATTTGTTTTAGATGTTTTATGTTGACATTGCAGGATGCTTAGATATTAGCGGACGTAATATTTTTAGCAAAAAAAAAAAAAAAAGAAAGAAAGGGAAAGGTAGATGCGATAGATTTGACGTATCGGCAAGCATAACATTTTTGGGGTTCAAGCTCATGCCACAGGGTCTGTGGTTTTAATTGTAGTTTAGCAATGTCGTATTTGGTGTAGTGTTCATTGTGTTTTAACCGTTGAGCCTTTTTCTTATGCCCCTAGACTTACTCAGTGCCCGTGTTTATTTTCGTTGATGTTCTCTCTAAGCCTTATCTTCATCTTGCTTTAGCTTCTTATGCCATAAGACTGAATGAGTGAATGGAACTTAATGTGTTTCGGTATATCTATCTCTTTTAATTTGTAGTCTTTTCCTTTCTCCTGATTTTCCTTTGCTGTCGCTCACCTTCAGCTGCTCACCACTTGTCAAGTGCTTTGTTATGATTTGGGTGAGAAAGTTATGAATGTATGACACGTGCTTACAATTTAAAGTTTCTCTGCCGCTGTAACTACAAGGTTGTCATTTTTGTTGATTATCATTTTTCTTGCTTGTGGCACCAACTTTCACTACACAGGTTTCTGCCAAATTGTATTGAAAGGAACAGTCATTCAATTTTGTCCTTCAAACAAAGGTTTGTTAGTGAGTTCACCAATTGATTGCTCTATATGCCTTATTGAGGGGCATAATGATATAATCCCCTACCGATATGCTGTCAACACTCTCCCCCTACGGTCTATTAAAACTATTTCAAAATAGGAAATCGTTTAAATCTCATTAAAATGGAGATTTTTATCTTAAGCTTAAGGTTTCGTGATTATGTACCCTCGACTCCAAGGTTTTATCATTCTTGTTGGATTTCACTCACTCTCATATTGATGTAAATGATGCAAGTGTCTTGTTTGCATATTTCGTGAAGTTGTGGATCCATATGATATTTATGACAACGGGTGCATGGATTTGAAAGCAATCACCTTAGGGTACCCGTAATTATTTTTACTTTGAGGTCTTTTTAAGTTACTTTTTGTGATATTGATGGGATGATTTGATTTTCAGTATGTTATTCGGTATTTCGAGGTTGGAGTAATTTGAATTTTGTTTTAATCTGATTGGAATTATATTGCACAGGACAAAATTTTATGTTTGAAGTTTATTACTTTGTTATTGTATCAGCAAATTGCAACTAGCTAGTTGAATTATTATAGTATAATTTAAATTCACTATCCCTGGCGGTGGGCCCTTATCAAATTATATATAAAACTTTGACTTTGACTACCTTTGCTATGTGCATGTTAAATTAAAATTATATAAGACCACCTGTAGGTAGTTCCCTTGGTCGGGCCGGTGCTGGTAATGACGAGTTTTGAAAAAACTTATGCATGTTTGGTGTACTGTATATTTTATGACCGTGTTTTTTGTTTTATCGGATGCTTGGTTCATTGAATGTTGATTCTATGGAGTGGTGATTTTAGTGGGAATGAGTGATAGATAGTTGCATTTATGACCATGTTACCAGGCACGACATTCCCATCCATTTTATTCTTTGAACCAACGTGCCACTTGTTGAGGACAGTTGTATTTTTTGAGCATTTAAGTAACGTGTAAAGTAAACAGGGAAAAAGGAAAGTGTAGCGAGTATTCTCAGAAAGATTTTTTTTTTTGTGTGGTGCTTGAAAGTCCAGCATAGGGTACTGATTCCGTCCATTTGACATGTTCTTATCTGATATATGATATTCTCGTTAGTGGGGGTTTTCTTGGGGATATCTACTCTAATATTATTACTTGTTGGGTGGGAATAGTGAGAGGCTTTCTTACTCAAGTTCGTGAAGAAGTTGTTATTCTCTAGAGGGTGCTTCTTTCAAGCCTGTTGATTTTTAGGTCCTGTTTGAACCATAGACTATGCAGGTCAGCCAGTACCACATTGAAGTCCATCTTTAGAGGGTTAGGCTGATGTGGAAACTCCATTGAAGTCCACCTTTAGAGGGTTAGGCTGACGTGTGAGGACTTGAGGAAGCGCTCAAATGCTACAGCTCTCTCTCTCTCGTGAAGCCATACATTTCAATGATTTCATGGCTTTGCCTATAGGCCTGTCCTTCCTCAGTTGCAGGCTCTATTGGTAGGCTTTGTGATTTGGGAAAGTATATTTGAAGGATTTTGGGTCACTATTTTTGGGAAAATGATGTCCCCTGAAATTATTCCAATGTTTTGGTTGTTGTCTATTCCCTGCCTTAAAAACAGGAAATTGAGAAAAAGGAAGGCTCCAGAGAAATCAGATTTTGTTGATTGAGGAATGAATTGTAGGCTACAAATAAAAACTCAGAGAGCAACTATGCCCTACGCATGGGATATTTGGGCCAATGTAGGCCTTGTTTGATGCCTCCTGGGCCATCTAAGCCAATACAGCTAATGAGTTGTACAGGTAGAAGCATCATCGCATTGAATCCTCCTCAAAGGTTAAAATTTACTTAAAAAAAGATAGCTTTTTAACATGTAGCTATCAATATTTTTATTACCAAATAATGGTCTTAATAGAATTTTAAATATATGATTAAAATATTAATTGATTATTTGCTAGAGAGAAAGCAGAGCTGATGCAATGGAAAGAGGGGTGATTACGTGATTTTATAAAAATTATTTAGTAAAAATAAGTATCGATATATATAGTTGGTCAATTTTAATGTTATTTTATTATTTTGATTGTGAGAGTATTTTTGATCTGCTTAATTATTCTTTAATTAAATATTAATTATGTCGAGCCTGATGTGTTACCGATTGATGCTTGGCAATTAGTGTTTTTATTTTTCCAATAACGTATACGATCAATTAGTTTCATTTGTATGTGTATTAATAAGAAAATCACTAACTTCTTGTGTGCTATCTTATTCCTTACACGACCCAAGCACAGATTATATATATATATATATATATCCAAAATGACATTAGAAGGGGTGAAAAAATAGGTTGAAACTAGCCTGGGCTTGCCCCTGTCAAAACTCGGCTTGACAACTCTTAAAAGGTCGAGTTTAAAGTAAAAAAGGCTGGATCAATGAAAAGTAGTTCAGGTTCGGGCCCAGGATTAGGTTCGGAACCGGCTTGGGAATTGGGGTCGGTCTTAACACCTATCTGAACGGCTGTATAAAATTACAATTATATTATATTTAATATTATAATTTTTAATTATATTCCTAAAATATAAAGTTTACTGTATTTTAAATTTTGAAACAAAGTTAATAATTTGTATTATAAGAATAATAAGTTAAGCTAATAATTATATATCAAATAATTAATTACTAATTATTATCTATTTTTTAATGTCATTATATATTAATATATATTTTCAATAACATATAAATATTCATCAATAATTATTATTTTATACTAAATAATAAATTCATTTGCTCGTTAAAATATATAAATTTACTAAATTAAATATTAAAATAACAATGTGATTAATTAATTAATTGTTGAATAATAATGAGTTTTTCATCCAATAAACAAAGTTTAAATACAAAATGTGATTATAAGTTAAGAATCGACAAAAGTCTTTAAAATAAAAATATAATAGTATAAATATATAAGGCTTAAGATCAACCATAATTGATGATTTGAATCGATATACTAGTCATGATAAGTTTTTTAGAATCAATTTAATTTTTAATTGAACATTTCTTTTATTCATGCCTAGACATCAACCTCTAAGTACATAATAAAAGGCAAAAATAGAGTCAAGATTACACGATTATACTAAGTTAACACATGTAACTTTATCCATAATATTCATATTGAAGATCATACGAACGAAGATTTTTATCAAAATCCTAAATTTGTAGAAGTTTATCACAAATTTACTAAAATTATTTCAATGTTTTGGTTGTCAATTCCTCATCTTAAAAATTGAAAAAAATTGAAAAATAGGAAAGCTTTGATAAAGTGAGATATGTTAATTAAGGAATCAATTATAAGTTACAACTATATCTATGCATTTTTATCGTGACCATTAGATTACTATTGGCTCAATATGGCTAAATGAGCTTTCTTAATTAGGATAGACTTGCAAGCAAATTTTATTAGGTTTTCTTTTTATCCTCCAAGCCCGTCCCAACTAATTTTGTTTTTCCTAGATCTTAGACAAAACATAGTAATCCTCAAAAACTTCTTAACCTTAAGTATTGATGCATTTAACCTCATCGATAAGTTTACCCATATATATTTTGAAAATTTTATAAGTAAATGCTTTTAAAATACCTTAATATGTTATTAACCTCTTTCCAACACTTTTATTAATCAAATTGAGCATTCCATACTCAAGGGCACATTCATTGTTTTTTGAACGAAGTTTCATGTCGGATGAAGCGTACGATAGCTATATTATTAGCGAAGTAAATGTCTCTTCACAACTTGTGAATTTCTTACTTAAATAGTAGATCCTTTATTCTCTCTTCCCTACAACATTGTATTACCATAAAACGTCTTAAATAGCCAAATATAGTATTAATGATTTTCCTGGCACTAGCCAGACTAACATAGGTGAATTTGATAAATATTCTTCTTTTTTTTGTTGACTATGAGCCAATAATTTTTCCTAAAGGTACCCCAACTTGATATTTATAATTTTCTAGAAGTCAACCACTATTAAAGAGTTTACACTTCAATATGATATTCATCCTTTGAAGACTTGGTAATCATATTATTTGCATATACCTCAATTTTATTGCATATCATGTCATGAAATAATGTCACCATATTTCATTGATAAGTTTCTTTAACATTTTTCAGCCGTAAAGGCATCACATTATAGGAAAACGTTCATAATATAGTGAATATAGTTCCTTCCTTATGTTCTAGGGACATTATAATCTAATTGTAGCTTGAAAATTTCTCTATGAATCGAGGAAAACATTATAGGCTTTGTTGTATTGTTCCTTAGAGAATTAATGTATGATAGTGAGAAATTGTCTTTTAGTTTTATCCAATTTAAGTCTTTATAATCAATACACATCTAAACTTTTGTCTCTTTTTTTAGCACTGACACCACATTGACTACTTATTTTAGATAGTAGGAAATACTGAGAAATCTCACGTCTTATTGCATTTTGATTTCTTCTTTAATATCATTTATAACATCATCTATTTTTAATTTCTTCGGGTCTTAAGGGTAATTTGTGTAAGATATGTGCATTTAAGTCTTAATATCATTTATAATTACCATTTTGATAGTTTTTGAGAGGCATATCCATTGTTTCGAGAGATAGGTTTTAGCACATTGGTGCTTCCATTAGAGTCTTGGAAATTGGCATGATTGATAACTTTGCAGTCATACTTCTATGGAACTACCTTATTGCTCCTATTATAAAGGAACAAACTCCAAGCTTGGATGGTAAGAGGTGATCCCTTGAAGTTGCGATGGGGTCTTTGGGGAAACCCTATAGGATATAATTAACAGGGTAGGGAGGGTATACGCCATATACAGAACGAAACCATGTTTATAGTTTTTTTTTTTAATTAAAATTAAACTCTATTTGAATTGTCATTACTATGTTTGGAAACTCAGCTCCTACAAATCCTACATTCTAGATGTTAAACCCTTGGGAGAAGTAGCCAAAATAAATAAATAAATCCTATCCCTCTCGCACGTGTGCTCTCCTCCCACACGCAACTCACGTTTTCCAAATCCCAAAAACAAAAAAATAAAAAATTCAAAAAGAAACTATCAGCCGGCCATTCCCACCCACCCTACTAATATGATTCTACTCCCTCGTCGGTAGCATCAGAGTTGTTGGACAACGAAAACCTGCGACTGACTGACACATTATCATCATTACTGTTCTTTCTCTCTTCCCCTCTATCGATCGATCGATTGACGATCCCAGAATCCATCCCTCGAATCGAAGCTTCATTAATTAGAAATGCCCAGAAGCATTGGGATGATGGATTCTGGGTATTTTGTCGGGAGGAGCGAGATTCTGGCTTGGATCAACGCCTCTCTTCATCTCAATCTCTCTAGAGTCGAGCAAGTAATTAATAATATCAGCCTGTTTTTTTCATCCAATCTCTCTCTCTAGAATCCATATTTTATACTTCTTTGGCTAGCTTAATGATACTTCCTTGTTTGTGTCTATATCAGTACAACCACACATTATGCATATATATATATATGTATGTATATATATAGGCGATATTGCATGTGTACGTAATTGTCGTCCACTTATTAAGTTATTAAAGTATTTGAAGTCCCAATAATTGTTATTGCCAGGCTGCGTCTGGTGCTATTCAGTGTCAGATAATGGACGCCACTCATCCAGGATTGGTTCCTATTCACAAGGTTTTAAAAAAAACATGCAGATGCCTACTTCTAACTTCTAAGAATACAACGTTAATTTAATTTATATGGTTTTATGTAGGTTAATTTTGATGCAAAGACCGAATATGACATGATCCAGAATTACAAGATCCTGCAAGAAGTGTTTAATAAGCTGAAAATCACTAAGGTGATCGTGATTTAATTTGTATCTTCACTTTCCCCGGCTGATTGTGCATTTCATTTCATCTCTTGGTTGTCTATGTTATGTGGCCTCCTTATTAATTTTGTAATGGTTGATCAGTTTTAATTAACCGTATTGCCTGGCTGGGGTGGCTTTCACTCATAAGACCAGTTCTTATATCGTCTGTTCACAGTAAAATGCTTACACAGTTTCCGTGCCTGCATAATGTAGTTTTTTGCCTTCTTGCTCCCCCATTTCTACCCAAAAAATATTCTTGTTTTGTTTTCTGTGTGTAACTTTTTGCTCTTTAATTGAAGCCGTTTGTGATTGAGGTAGCAAGGTCTTATGTATGTGTAGAAATTGGCTCAAATTCCTCAGTTGGAGGTCATTGGCAATCGAAAAACTTTTACAAACAAAGCCAACTGGAGCATGGAGTTTGTCAAAATTAGCTGACTGGAATATAAAATTTGTCAAATTTGGCTACTTTAGCGTGTCTGTTTTCTCCTCCGGTATTATAAACGTGTAATTGTTAAACAAAGAAAAAACATAAAAAAATTTTAAGAGCTAGAGAGGCAGAGATTGTAAAATTCAAATATAGTGATTGTTCATTCTTCCAGGTAAATTGTTGAACCACGTTAAATCTTGCATTCTTGTGTGTGTATTTTAGAATCGATCCTAACAGTATGAATGTTGCTTTTTGATCTTGATATCTTATTTGATTGCGAGTCTGATTGGCATTGTAACAGCACATTGAAGTTAATAAACTCGTCAAAGGACGCCCGTTGGACAATTTAGAGTTTTTGCAATGGCTCAAGCGTTACTGCAATTCGATAAATGGCGGCAACATTGATGAGTACGTAAATTTTCACCATATTTCTCTGTCTCAATCTACTCACAGGGGAATTTTGTGTAACCAAAATTTATATTCCAATATATGTGCTTTTCTATATATATATTTATATATAGAAATTATAATCCAGCGGAGCGAAGATGCAAAAGTGGAAGGGCTCCAAGGTCTTCTCTTGGTTCATCAAAATCCTTCCAAGCCAACAGATTATCTCAATCGATCGTTAGCGTTGGGGCAGACGTTAATAAGATTGCTGGTTGGCCTCTATATTGGATAACCTGTTTTTTTTTTTTCTTAGAAAGTTGTATACTTGTCTTCTTCTTCTTCTTCTTCTTTTCTTGTCTTTTCATGGACCGCTACTCATGTACGACACAATTAAGGTAAAAAACGTGAAGTTTCAACTGACACTACGGATTCTGTTCGGGAGAATCAAGCATCGTGGAAAGAGGTATTGCTTCATGTATACGCTGAGGAATGTATAAAGCTTAGTTGTTATTAAAGCCTGACCGCATTGTTAAAACACTCATCATCATCAGCTGACATGTATAAGATGGCTACTGGTACCATAAATGCTCTTCTAGTTTCATAGTTAGCTGTTAGGATTGAGGAACCTTTTGATGTAAATGGTGTAGTTAGGCTTTATAATTTCTTTCACAATGCTCACTCCTTGTAGGCTATGGATCTCAAGCGATCGGTGGATCATTTGGAGAATGAAAGAGACATCTGCTTTGCAAAATTACGTGATATTGAAATCCTTTGCCAAACACCTGGGTTGGAGAATCTTCCAGTAAGGGCTTTTTACTCTATGACACTTAAATTATATGCATTACTAAAATTCATATGCACTCGAATAATTATTTGTTCTTCATGCACAAGAAACGATTTCATAGACATATGTATCAAAGGGTTTTTTTTCTCCTTTTTCCCTTCTTGCAGTTAGCAGAAGCGATAAAGAAAGTTTTGTATGCAGTCGAGCCAAAAGTATCAGCTCTCGGAGAAGCTGAAGAACTTTCACAACAATGAATGGGAGCTTCAAAGTGAAAGTACATCATTACTGTTGAAGTGATGTCCTTTCACCTTAATGTGGTCTTGAGCCCTTTTTTCTTAGTCTTTCACGTATCATTTTGTTCGGCACTTCTCTAGTTGGGTTTGAGTCTTCAATAGTTCATTTCCTCTCCCACTCAGTCCAGCTTTCACAAGGTGGGATGGCTGCTCCAAGTGCTGCTGGTATGACATACTACGTAACCGATTTGATATGGTTTTGGGGTAGATGGGTGTACAGTATCAGTTTTTCATCTAAAGACAAAAATAATGTGATTTCGTTTCTGCGGCGTGGTCTTTGTGGCTGGTGATATTCAACTTACAGTTAGCTTTAGATAAACCGATACATTTTTTCTGTCCTTCGGTTTTTTTTTCTGTGCTGCGTATTTTAGTTCTACACTCTAAGGCTTAGAGTATATGCATAATTGGCCACGACATTGAAGTGTTAAAATCATGGAAAAGTTTACAGGTAAATTAAAACAAATCCAATGGTAAATTAAAACTAATCCTTCATTTTTCATGCCCGTTTAAATTGTTTTGATCAAATTAAACCTGAGAATTTGGATTGGGGGCGTTAGAACTCTTCAAAATTCATTTTAATTCAATTGATTTGGGGAAATTCGAAGGGTCCCAAAACTGGCTCCTCTTTGTCTGTCTCTTCTACTGTCGTAAATGCTGCAGAAACTGCACTAAAAACATATTGGAAATGGTCATTGAATGGTTTGTATTGGTAATCATAATTTAGTGGAAGGTGTGTTATCAATAATTCAATTTAGGGACTCCATATGGCCAAGGAAAAATTGGTATCTGTCAATTTTTGAAACGTTGATGGCATATTTTCTCCTGCGAGTATAGGTTTGTGAGAAGAGAGAACTTAAATAATGAACTCAACCTCTCGACGACTAATGCTGGCTAATATAACAATTAAGGATTTGATATCTCTTAAGTATAGTTTTTTTAAGGGAGAATTTCAATAATTAGCTCACCCTAGCTAAATAACACGGGTCATGGTTTGATTTGATTTGGGGGGAAAAAAATCAATAAAAGACTCGTGAATTCGTAAATGGTGAATTATAGCCTCACATATGCATTGCCCAAATTTTCTTTTCACAGAACAATTACGCACACTTTTGGCACACCTAATACGAAGACAAAAAGTACCAAATTTTGTTTTACATTTACTCAAAGGATTTATCACTATACTATTTTTTTGTTAATATATGGTAATATTGTGCTATTATTTTTAAATAAATTAATAAAAGGGTCCAATCAAATGAATCTATATAAAAAAAATAAAAAATTTAAGATTGTATAAGTAATTTGCACACAAATACTTTTTAATTATTTGATTGGTATAAAAATAAATTTAAAATAATTATACTAATCTAACGATAATAAAAATTTTCTTACACAAGTTATCTGTACAATTTACCATTGTCCATAGAAGAATGTGTTGGGTCATGCTTATGTTTGTCTTATTTTACTCTCAAATTTTAATTTTAAAAATTATTTAATTAATTAAAATAAAAATAAATCCAAATAATTTTACTTCTAATAAATAAAAAAATATTTACTTAATTAAAATTAAACTAAATCCGAGTAATTTTAATATAATATTAGTAATATTATATTAAATAATATTAAATTGCATTTAATAAAACTTTCTCACCATAAATAAAAATGCATCGATTTAAAAGTTACAGTCTTTATAATTATAATATTACTAATAATATAATTCATACTCTATATAAATTTAACTTAATCTTATATACTTTATAATTATGGGTCACTTAGCCTCATTTATTTTTCAATTAGATAATAGGTGACCTAAATTTAATATTTATTTATTATATATTTCCTATAAAATTATACTCCATGCTTAAGCTTAATGTTTGATTGAACTTTGAGCTTGAATAAAGTTGAACTAATAAGGAGTTTTTTTTTATATGTATTCTTAAAAAGGTTAAGTATGCCATAGTTAAGTGCAAGGTGTTAGACGATCTCACTAGGTACGTATTTTATGCCCTAGGTGATCAAGGCATGACATGTTTGAAAAAGCTATCATTGTGTAATTAAAGGTGAAGTAATGTTTTATGATGATTTTGGTGTAATTCTATTTTTTTGGAGATAAATACTTTATCTTGTGTGCATATTTTTTTTCACAACATTAGATATAAAAACGATTATAATTAAGGTTTTGAATTCTAGAACAAGGTTTCAATGAAATAGTTAATGGTTGCATTTTGAGTGCACAAGCAACTTAATGACTTCATCGACAATTAATATGACACGATTAGTTTTCTTGTAATCTTCATTCAAGCAATTCATTTTCAATATTGGAAACAACGTTTTCTGACATGATAGAATTGACTATGTTGATCAATCATGGAGTGCCCCGTCATATATGTTTTGCATTGAAACTTCATGAACAATAAATCTGACCCGCAAGATACTTTCCAAGAAAAGTATGTATTTGAGCATTAAAATGGCTACTTGAGTATTAGAGTGACTACCCAATTATTATCCAAGCATCAAATTGGTGACTTATCGTTAGATTGGCTATCCAAGTATCATATTGCTATCCGACAATTGGACTATAAACCGAGCTTCTAATTGACCATCTAGTGTGTTATCAGAGTTTCTAAAGGGCTTTTATGCTATAGACTTGCTTGGTTGACAAAGTCTTTTAATTTAAAGGTTTCAAACTTAAATCTTTGAATCTTTTTCGAAATAAGCCTAGCAACAATTCCTTTTGTATAGGCTTTAAAATAATTTCTTACCATTATACATGAATTCCGAAGTCTTTTATTGTTTTTTAATAATTTCTCTTTATAGCATTATCTTTTACAAATTTCATCATTGTCCTTTTTTAACTTTTGAACTATTCATGAAGCATGCACACAAATAATCAAAACACATTACTTGGACCTAACATGTATAATATTTGATTTAACAATATATTTGAATGCATTAAAAAATAATTATATAATAACTTTAAAAGTATTATTTTGAATTTAAATAGACTATTATCCCCCCCCCCCCCCCAAGTTTTAAAATTGGTGAGTGTTTGGTTTCTCCTCCAAACCATGGTTTTATAAGACAAAACCTAGTTTTGGTAAAAAAAAAGAAGAAAAAACATGATTTGTGCAGGATAAGTTAAAAAAAAAAACATGTTTTGCACTATAAAATTAGATTTTTCTAATGTAGTGAAAAGGCTACATTTAGTCAAATTATTGTTTTAAAAACATAAAAATTATAATTTCTAGCCACAAAGATGTTATGAGTACCACCCCTTGAGCATATGCAATGGCTTACATATCAATTTGGGAGGATTGTATATCTCGTGATTCTTTATATTTAAATTTATTATTTACTATTATCATATAATATTTAATTATTATATTTAAATAATTCTTGTTGCAACAGACGGTTACTTCCTTTGCTGTCTGTTGTAACGGACTCATTTATTTTTTCTATTAAGTAATTATAAGCTGAGCTATTTAGGCAGTAACTTAATGAAATAAAAGACATGAAAAGATTATACATTCACATGAAGGAGATGATTATAAAGATTATTGTTACTAATAGCTGACAACAAATTTAACATAATGGATCTGGCAGGCATATCAATTGGAGATAAGGATTTCGTAGTTAAAATTGGAATTGATAAATCCTGATTTTATAAAACTTAATTTTAAAACGAAATTTTATAAAATTTAATTTTAAATTATACACTAAAAATTAAAAACCACTCACTCACGGGGGTTGAATAAAAATAAAACTATCACCTCCCAATCTCTAACCCCGCCTCCAAACCATAATGCAGACCCTGCTCCGTCGCTTCTACCCACCGACCCACAGACTATCTTCTTCCCTACTGATAACCCAAACCCTAGCCGATGCTGCTTCGAATCTCAGATGCTTCTCTGCAAAATCGACCAAAAATGTTGAAGGCGATGACGACGAATGGAACACGGCCTGGGAGACCGCCTGGCTCCCCGAATACAACAACAACAATAACAACAGGGCGCCGTGGGAAGCCGACGTCAATTTCCCGACAGCTCCCCAAGATTCATCTTCGAACTTGGTGTTGGATGAGGAGGCCAAGGCCTTCGTTGAGGACATGAACCAGAATTGGGACCATAGAAAGAAACAACCGGAGCAGAAGCAGAAGCAGGGAAAGGCATCCAAGTCTCTGTATAGCCTGGAGACCATCAAGCGAGATTACCGGGTGAAGAAGCAGAGGATTAACGCCGCCCTGTGGATGAAGGAGATCGAGAAGCAGGAGGAGGCTAAGTTGGGCGATCCCGCCGCCGCAGTAGATGATATTGACAGATTGCTAGATAGCTGCAATGAGTATGTTTTCATTTCTCTTATTATTGTTGCTGCTGCTTCCGCCGCGGCATTCTTATGCGGGATTATGTGTTTTTGGATCATGTAATTCATATTTAGTCTCTTGTTTTAATTTTTGTGGTATCAGGTTCTTGGGAAGAAAAAAATTTGTTGAATGAATTAAATATATCTGCATGTGCGTCATTGATCAACTCCCAAAATTAGGCCTTACTTGGTCCATGATTTATGCTTCATCTTCGTTTCCATGATTTATGGATATATTTGTTGTGTTGTGCCACCCAAAAAAGAAAAAGCGAAGAGGCTTATTTTTATTTTCAGTTGCAAATGGTGTAGTAAGGGGGTGAGTGCATGTTAAAAATTTTGGTCTCAGGTTTGGGAATACCATACTTTTAGGTAGTTGTGTTCTTTGTGATTTAGTTGTTCTTCGTGACATGCTTGGAGTGTAATTTATGTGCTGGCTTTTAGTTTTGAGGCATGATCAGCTATCCTGTGACATTAACCATGGTGTTAATTTCTCTGTCTATCATTGACGCCTTCACTTATGTTTCTGTGTTGTGCCATAATTGTGTGAATACTGAACACCTTTATACACATCATCACATTTTTATACCTATACAAAATTTTGCTACGTTTATCTATGGGATTTGAACAGGAGTCATCGAGCCAATTCAAAAATCCCAAGTACTTCACAAAATTGACTTGTTTGGTTCACAAAATCCAATGAATGCAGGATTTTTGACTCCCCCAACAATGATTTAGTCAATTCAAAAATCCCAAGTACTTCAGAGTACAAACACAGCCCCGATGGTTGGGAAACAGGATCAAAGGTTCAAGATGGGAGCGTTTGGGAAATGTCACAGCGGGAAGAAGATATCCTCCTCCAAGAGTTTGATCGTCGAATTGCATTCTGCAAATCTCAGGTGTCTATTCATCTCAACTCCAATGACTTGTTTCCTTATTCAATACTGTATTACAAACTTGTGAAAATTCTGGTCCGTGTGAATCATATTGTTCATGTCCATCTGCGTCACCCACAAGTTGCTGAAATTGTTGGCTTCATGATTCTAGACACCACCAAATAGAGTTTGTCATTTCTTTGCCGTTAGGACAAGTTATTTGGTTAGCAGTTAGAAGCATTTTTTAGTATTTAAGTTGGGAAAATAATGAAGGAAATCAACCATAGATATTTGGTATGTAATAACTGAAAATGAATTAATATTTTTTTTTAAAAAGCTATCCATCATTTTAAAATATTGATTTTTGAGGAACTGGGGCTTTTATCTTCCTTTTACCACTCTTGCTCCATGTTCTCAGCAACAATATTCTTCTTTATAATTATAATATCATATAAAAAGTAAGTCAAATTTTAAATCACACACGGGAAAAAGTTGTGACTAAGCAATATATACGCAAGAATGATCCATAAATCCAATGTCTTAAGGTTTTTGGTTGGGGAGTAGTGTAAAACCCACAAACTATATTGTTTAAGTCCTGACTTTGGGTTTGGGTTTCTCAGGTAATCCGCCTACATAAATTTTAGTGCATCTTGGAACCAAAATCTATTTTATTGTGGGAAATATTGGAAAGCTATACTTGACAGTCCTGTTGGAACCAAAATGAACCATAATACATTCATTTTGCTTTTGCTGCTTGTCTTAAGTTTTTTTTACATCCTTGGAGATTGCCTTGCATGCAGATAGCAAGTTTTATCAAGACTCACATATTCAGCCGGAGGCGACCAATTGATGGGTGGAAATACATGATAGAGGAGCTGGGACCAAATGCAAGGAAAGGGAAAGGCAGTGTTTCAAGGATACCCAGTTTAGCTGATGAATCAACACAGCCTTTCAGGGAGGATAAGTTGCCTATAACCAGCAATCTCACCTCCTTCAAAGGAAGGTAGACTTGTCTTTTCGACCCCTTTGCATCACTTTATTTTTGGTGATGTAAGGCATGGTACCACTAAAATGTCAACAAGCACTCAACTTTGTATGGCTACCCCCTCTAATTTCAGTGCTGGGCGCACCCTTTTGGCACTTAAAATCCCAGTCTAGGCCTCTCATGTACTGCTAGCGATATAGGCTAAAGGGATGGGTGTGCAAATGCCATAAGGTCTCCAAATTTATGGCAGCACCCATCTTAAAAGCGAAACCCACTTGTGCAAAATACTTTTGGCTCTCCTTTTATCGTTCACTTCATATATGCTTGCACAACTATGAATAGTTGTAGAGAATCCCCCCATAGAAGTGATGAATTGGTTTCTAGATTGGTCGCGGGTGAGGGTTCAAAAATCATGGATCTTTATTATTGTTATCATTATCGTTATTATTATTGAAATTTAGCATTCCTTGCATGGCTTGAAATAGGCTGGATTGAGGTATATAAAGATATCAAGAGGCAAAAAAACATGCCAAACTCCTTCCTAGTTCTGCTTTGTCCGAAGGATATATTTTACTTGGATTTCTCAAAATTGCATTGAAATGACTCAGGTTAATAATAATCGTGGGAGGTAGTTGATGCAGAAATTCTAAATCATTCCGGACTTGTTCTTCCAGAAGCTCTGCTCTTTATCTTCTGGGATCCTTCAAACAATTTTCGGCTATCTTCCCACGTATTAGCCTGATATGCATTATGCATTGAGCTCTACAGGGAAAATGGGCAGAGTAAGTTGGAGTTGCCAATGTTGTGACCCTCTTGTCCACCACCAGCAAATAGGCTTTAGCGTGGCAAACAGGGCTACCACAATTTATATGATAGCTGGTCTGCCCGAAACGTCAATATGTGCTTTATTTCCTAAGCGTAGGTTGCCTCATTACAGCCCTTTTCAACAAGCGGCTTGTTTGACTCTCCAGCATACAGGGGTCCTTCAACCTTTATGCTTTATTGTTCAAGGCAGTGCTCAGATTGTGGTTTTAGCTATCCAGGGGAAAGGTCACTCATACCCATGGTATCCACCACCATTGCAATACCCCTTCCCATGCACTACCTTTGCATCCTGTGAATTTCAACTCTGTAATTCAATCCTGTTGTCGCACCATTTCATCCAGTTTTGCGAGGAAAAAAAAAAAACCAACCCAAGTGGTTGCAAAATGCTGTGCATATATGACTTTTGGAATGAAGCTATGCTATTATTTGTCTGCATGCTCTTTTTTGCATTCTTTTCATTAATTAGCTAAAACTAGAATGTCCGAAATTAAAAAATGAGGTCTAAGTCTTGTTGAAAGATAGCTTATAGATAAAAATATAGCCGTCGGTTAAAATGCAACCGCCCACAAGACAAAGCAAATACCAGCTTGAGTCTAGATAAAGAAGCTCTTCAGACAATCCATCAGATTAGACGGATCCGCTTGATACCAGAATGAAGTCTAAGACAGCAAATTTCTCACAAAAAATCGCAAGGAGCACAAACCTCAGGGAGATAAGCACAGCCAAAAGAGCAACATACATCCCTAAAACCTTGTTAATTATCCAGTTGATTAACGAAATATCCAAGCATTTCTGTACAACTATTTTCTTTTTCTTTTTTCCTTCCCATATATTACTTTTAAGGCTAACTTTTACACCATTCTCTACAACTACTTGCCAAGATCTGACCCACCTTGATCCGATCTAGCTAATAATGAGAAGAGAGAAAATTTACAGTATTACCTAAAGTGGGCGAGGTCGACTAAAACAATCAGTTGGGCCTGTTATCCTTGATTGGAAGTTAAGGAGACAGTGACGAAGAAGAATTCAGCCAGGCCTGTTATCTTTTGATTGGAAGTGAAGGGGCCATCGGTTGACTACTCTCTACTTCTTATGTCATGCCGCTCACATACCCTTGTGACATTTTCAGTCCACCATTGCTCTGCCTGCCCCTCAGTGAAGCGTTTTCGGCTGTATACAAACATCCAGATGTTCAATATCATAATAAATCAAATTAGTAAAAAAGAATGGTTAAGTGACGATGGCAGGTCAGCTTGCAAATTAACAGAACATTGAAGGGCCAACAGACTTTGATTAATGCAAAGTTAATATGGCCTTAGCATCGACTTCATAATACAAATAAATAAACAAAACTTAAAACAGTTAGTAATGAATAAGACCTGAAGCGCACGCGTATGAGTTCATTCCCACCCCCTGGCAAGGCTGAAAGAGTTATGTGAACTCCCGCTTCATCGTGGACCACCCATTCTGCCCTCCTGGTTTGTTCCTTGGTTCCATTAGGTAAGATGGAATCCTCTGTACCGCCATTGGACTCACTTTCGGGAGGATTTGGTGTCAGCACGTGGCTGTCATTACAGAGTGCTTCTAGAAGATTGGAAGCATGTCTTGCAGTGGTAGTTGATTTGCCGCTGGCAACAGAACTTGATTTGCTATTGGCACTGAAACCCGGGTGGCAACTACAAATATGTCCTGCCGATGTTCGTTCAGCCAGCTCCTTATACTGCCAGAACATTTTATTGTGCACAAAATCAAGGGTAAGTAACGAGGCACACGCTGCAAAAGTAAGAACTCACAACAAACCCCAGCCTCCACAAACCATGGAATATAAACAGGAAAAAAAGAAGAAAAAAATATGCAATTCATTCGTTTTTATCAGCGTTTTTAGGAGATTTAGTTTTCATGTTGTTTAATAGTATAAATTAACATCAAGTTAAGTTATTTACTGAATAAATTCAATATATACGGAAAGGTTAGAATTCAAATTCTCATGGTATAAAAGCTGGGTTCCTCCAAAACCCATCAAGCTATGGAGGGACGGACTGCCAACAAAGAATCAAAGACCTCTGAAACTCTTGACAACGTGACAGAGGTAATCTCCACCATGAGCTCAAGGCGACTCGACAACTTGTACTTCTATCTTGCGGTGGAAAAACTAAACGAGAGGAGTTTCTGTGAATGGGCACAATCAGCGATACAAAAGATTTGGACGAAGAATCCTTGGGCGGTGACCTCTTCCATCTGTGCGTCAAATGAAACCTTCTCTGACGCAAGGAAGGAACAAGGAAGTGGATCAGTCGGATCTAATGGGCCTGACCCCAAAATTTCAGCTTTAAATATTCACGGGTATTTTAATTTTAACCCATGGGTCTAATGGAAGTCAATATGGAACAGACCATAACCAATAACCAATAACCCAACAGCAAAGGCGACCCTTTTGTGAGCACTGTCGCAAGCCCAGACACACACCAAGGATACTACTTGTTGGGAAGAAGGGAAATTCATGGAAAATCAGCGGATTGTAAGCCGAGGCAGAATTTCAGAAATCGAGGTTATCAAACTGATCATCAAAAATCTCAATAGAACCAGAGAAAATCCTTTTTCAGGGGGGGATGTTATAATCCTGAACAGCTGGACCAACTCCACAAACTTTTTCCCAGTTTTCAAAATTCTTGTCAGCCCTCCAAAATTTTCTGGCATTCCAGTTTTCAGAATGTCTCCTCTGCTTCGTTAGCCTACAAAGGTAATTTTTTAAGTGCCGTAGTTACTACTCCCCGCACCAAAATTTCTTGGATTATTGATTTGGGTGCATCTGATCACATGACTAATGCCTATCATTTGTTCACCTCATACTCTCCTTCTACTGATAATCTTATGGTTAGAGTTACAGACGTGTCTCACTCACATCTGTTGCAGGAAAGGTGAGTACTCAAGCTCTATACGCGTCGAATCCGTCCCCCATATACCAAGCTTGTCATGTAACCTATTATTATCTATTAGTCAGTTCAGTTGACAAAAATTTCCAATTGATCTGCTAAATTTCTTCCCTCTTATTGTTTTTCAGACCTATCATCGGAGAAGACGATTGGCAGTGCTAAGGAATGCGGAGAACTCTACTACTTTGGTGAGGCCTATGTGACTGAACAATGCCAAATCGCACTTTGTGATTCTGCATCTGTATCTAGGGACGGTGAAATTTTATTGTGGCATGTTAGAATGGGCCATTCAAATTTCCAGTATTTGAAACATTTATTTCCTTCCATTTACTCAAATAAAAAGACATTCAATTTTTAGCATGAAATTTGAGTTTGCAAAATATCAACGCACCTCATTTCCAAATGCTCAATCTTACCCATACTAAATGGTTTGTTACATTTATTAATGATCATACTCGAATTTATTGAGTTTATATGTTCAAAGAAAAGCTGATGTTTGTCCTGCATTCATTAATTTTCACTTCATGATCCAATCACAACTCCAAACACAAAAATCCTCCATACTAATATAGGCATAGAATATTTCAACACTATCTTGGGTGATTGTATATTGAGACATGGGATCATTCACCAAAGTTCATGTATCGACACCTCTTCAACAAAATGGGATTGATGAACGGAAAAATAAACATTCTTGAAGTTACTTGAGCTTTAATGTTCACTACAAACATGCCCAAAACATCCTAGGGGTATGCCATTTTGACCTCTAGTTATCTCATAAATCAAATGCCTAGTTGTAGTCTCACTTAAAAAATTCCTAGCCTTCTTTCCTATCTCTCCCCTCAACTCAAATCTCCCTCTCAAAGTGTTTGGTTGCACTGCATTTGTTCATGTCCATTCTCATAACAGGTCCAAGTTAGATCCTAGGGCTATCAAATGTGTTTTCATTGATTATTCTCCTACACAAAAGTCTTAATAATAGTCTTTATGACCATACCACCAGGGTTTCATAAAAATGGTGAAGAAAGTGGTGTTTGTAAACTCAAGAAATCTATATATGGTCTCAAGCAGTTACCAAGAGCATGATTCGATAGATTTGCAAAGGTAATGAAGAAATAAAGATACCAGCAGGAACATTCAGATCATACTATGTTCTTCCGGCAAGCTGGGGATGGAAAGAAGACGATCTTAATTGTTCATGCTGATGGCAATCCTAACAGGGAATAATATGGAAGAATTGGAGAGACTAAAGAAAACACTAGCCACTGAGTTCGAAGTAAATGATTTGAGAAAGATGCGATACTTCTTAGAGATGGAGGTTTCCATATCAAAAGGAGGTATTAGCATTTCTCAACAAAAGCATGTCTTTGATCTTCTAACCAAGTTTGGCATGCTTGGGTGCAAACCAAGTGATACTTTGATAGAAGGCAGGACTAGAGTAAAATAAATGGAAAAAACGGTAGACAGAGAAAGGTATAAGACACCAGTATGAAAGGTGATTTACTTATCCAACACCATACCTAACATTGCATTTGCAGTTAGTGTGATAAGTCGACAAATGCATTCACCAAAAGGCTCATTTAGAAGTTGTGTACAAGATTTTCGGATATGTTGAAGGTTCTCCAGGTAGAGGATTGTTCTTCAAGAAAAATGAGAATGAGATAGAAGTCTTCACCGATGCAGATTGGGCCAGCTCGGCAGCAGACAAAAGATCCACTTCTAGGTATTGTACCTTTGTATTCAGGAACTTAGTAACTTGAAGAAGTAAGAAATATAATGAAGTTGCTAGAAGTAGAGTAGCGCTGAAGCAAAGTTTAGAGCAATTGCAAGGGGATATGAGAAGCATTGTGGCAGGAGACTTTTGAAAGAACTTTAGGTCTCATTTAAGTCACCAATCAAACTCTACTGACAACCAGGCAGCCATCAATATTTCTCTCAATCCAGTTTAACATGATAGAACCAAGCATGTAGAAGTGGATAGGCATTTCATAAGGAAAAGGTTGAAGATGGAATCATTTGCAGGACTTATGCTCCTACATAGGAGCTAACGACAGATTCTTCAACTTAAGGGGGTGTGTTGAAATCCTTAAATTTTTAGGAGACTTATTGTTAAATTTATGGGGATTAATTGTATATTAACACTTTCTAATTTAGGAGCATTAATTAGGGGATCATAGTGTCCTATTTTGTTTAGGAGATTTAGTTTCCTATTTTGGTTATTGTTTAGTAGTATAAATTAGCATCAATGTTATGTACTAAATAAATTCAATATATACGAAAAGGTGGGATTCAAATTCTCATTGGTCCATTGAATTAGATATGTAATCCTGTTTTAACTTTTGAACCTCATCTATACTAATAAATTTACCATTGAAGAGCTTTTAGCAGCTACTTCAAAAAAACTAGGTCAACTAATGCCTTACTGTAAAAAAAAAATCAGCTTTAAAATAAGGTCAATCGCAAAGTAAATCCACAGGGTAACAGTAAATTACATTTTACTCCCTACAATTGTTTTTGAATGATCTGAGCCTACATGTTCACATTCAGTTCTAAAATCCTTGAAGCAAGCAACTAGACAAACTAGAACTTAAAGTTAAAAGGATAAACCTGTCAAAACAAAAAAATGAAAGGCAAATGCAATTAAACTTCACGTGCTTAAAATATGATTTACAATGCTTAAAATGGCTAACCTGTGCAGTTAGAGATTTGATTTGTTCTTTAGATGCTTTGTACTTTTCAGCTTCATCTGCTGCTGTTGCAGTGACATCCTTCAATTGCTTTGATGTTCTTTCTAGTTTGGCTTCCAGATGTTGAGATTTCTTAGTAAGATCTTCTACCTGCAACACCATTTAGAAAAATATGATTACAGATCTAAATTATTCAGGCTTACTGTCTGAGAACTTGTCAGATCTTACAGATATGAAGATCACAAATAGGAGCAGAACTATAGATGCAATCTTGTTTCCACAAGGTGTAGACCTTGAGAAGTGTTTAGTTATTTTATTATTTATTGTAGTTTGTGGACATGTCCACCATATTATTATGTACTCTCACTATTATTATAAATAACAATGTGTGCTAACCTTGATGGTTAGACGATCCATGCATCCTCTTTTTTTCTTCTTCTTCCAACATGGTATCAGAGCCAAGTTTAGCCACTGCCCCAACCTAAAACCAAGTCTGGTCACTTCTCCAACCCTAATCACTGCCCTAACCTAAACCCTAGTGCCATCACCAACTCCCTTTCTTTCTGAACTGTAACCCTTCATATCTGATCTGGAATAAACCTAAATTCTTGAAGCCAATTTGATCTGATCAAAACTATGGCATGGTAGAGCATGCAATCTCTTTCTTATTAACCTTTCTGATTAATCTGGTGTGGCCAAATTAGGTTTGCAGCATTATGTCAAGTGGTTCAGAGACTCCAAAAGAGGAATAAGTTCATATGGCCAATAATAGAGGTATTCTTACTGAATATCGAAACCTTAAAACCATTATGGCATATTACTATTGCGAACAGGTCATCCTTGATGGTTCAGGGACAAAGTTAAATGACCTTCTAATGAGATCTCTTTATCCTATGTTTTATACATTTGCTAGCATCTCATTTAATTTGTTATATGTTAATCATATAAGGACTTAAAATACTCTAACATTTTACCCTGATTATTGTGTTTTGCAAGATCTCTCGACCCGGAAGGAACGTGTCAATAGTGAGATCTACCAGTTAGACGGTGTATCTATTCGCTGCACTTGTGACAGACAGTTGTTTTAGACGTTCATTATTGTTTGAGACATCTCTCTTTGTGCACCAGGTTTGCTCTACCATCACTGGCGGGAGCTTCGTGTACCGGGTTTACTTCTTTTTTTTACTCTTGATCATATCAAATTCTTTCATCCTCATCCTCTCAAACTTAGTTTGCAAGTTGAGTCCTCTCATGCCTCTGATTCTCTTCTCTCCTTGAAAATCCCAAATATCCTTGACTGAATCTAGAATTATGATTCAGTTGAAGATCGAGGATGAGACAGCAACATAAAGGCAAATTTTGCCATTGCTTTTCTTGTTGTCCTGTCCTCGTGAAACTTGATTTGATTTATGGTTGGATTTTCTGAAAGAGGAACAACTACATAGTCTTGCTCCACTGCTTCCTAAAAATCACAGCCCTCTAAATAAGATCAAGATTCCATATGTTGAAAAACACTCTTCAGTCTGGGTTGAGTACTCAACACTGAACCAATTCTATACTAAAGCTTACTGAGAGAGTATAGAGAACAGCCTATACATTTTGAGAGAACTTGTGATTTTCTTTATTAATCACACAAAGCCATATATAATGGAATTTGAACCATGGACAAGAACTTTGAAAACAGATGATATAATTAATAAAAAAGAAAGACCCAGTTAATTTTATTAATTGTGTCTAACACAATTAATAATAATGTTTATTTCTAACAACAACAAAATCAAATGCTTAACAAGAAACAAGGAACAGCCTTGATACAACAATATTAACACACCTTTTCATAAAGTTATTAAAAGCATAACATTGAACATGAAACCATTTCTCCCACCTTTCATTGGTGTTACCTTTACGGAAAGAGCAAGCTCTTGGGCGGATAGTTTAAAATTAGTATGTAAAATAGAATAAAGAGTAATTGCTATCATAACGAAATAGAGACAAATTTGCAGTTAAGAATTTAAAAGCTTACCTGTGTCCTTAAATTTTTTACTTCTTGACTCAGACTCTCATAGTCAAAAATTACTTCAGGAGTAGAAAATTTGAAGTACGGTGATGGTATTGTAGACTGAGATGGAGTTGACACCCCTGGAGCGGGAGATGTTGCCCGAGAAGCCACTTTGGAACCAGGAACAGAAGCAAAACTAACCTTCTTTGAAGGTACTAATGGAGCAGTTGATCTATTAAGCGAATGATAGCCCCCCAACTGTAAAATTCCTTTCTTGGAAGGGAAGACACAGGTATCATTCAAATCAGTTGTAGTTTCACAATTGCTAGGGTTATTATCAGCCAGATTTAATGACTTGGAAGAACAGAGTCTGGAGAGTTTTCTTTGTAATTTTGGACCTGCGACCTCTTTTTCCACCACCTCATTGGACCTAAGTATTATAGTTCGACTTCTGCTTTTAGGAATTCGTCCAACAGATTCAAATTCCAAAAACTTCTTTAGTTTAGTAAAACAATTGTCACATACACGGTATGGCTTGTTCATAGTTGGAGCCAAAGAAGCTTTCAGTGATTTCTTACTGCTGCATGCTTTGCAAAAAACTAATCCACAATTGTAACAGTTGTGCCGTTTTCTTCTAAATCCAAATGGACTGTGACAACCAGAGCACACAGCTTGGTGGTCAGCACTAGATACCCATTTATGAAGGCATATAGCAGCAGTAAAATTTTTACCACATGCTACGCTCTTTACTTGTTTATCTTTTAGAAATTCTACGAGGGCAGGTGAACTTCTGCTATCATTGTCCCCATGGCCCAACTGCCCATTTGTACCCTTTCCCCAGGTATAAACCTCAGCTTTTGAAGTTAAAATTGCAACATGATAAGAACCGCATGCAATTTCCACAAAACAGTCAGCACTTTTATTTTGAACACAAGTAGGAGTTTTTCCATCAGCTGTTGGATTCCCCAGTTGTCCATATTCCGGACTACCCATAGAATATACTTGTCCTGAGGATGTAAGAGCAACTGTGAGGTTGTTCCCACAAGCTACTTGACATATATTTTCATCAACCACTGCAGCTACACACTGAGGAAAGAGTCTAGATTCTATGTCACCGTGTCCTAATTGACCTTTATTTCCATCTCCCCACGTGAACAAATTTCCAGCTGAAGAACGAGGAGACCTGCCAGAACCAGTCTCCTGGCCAGAACTAGCAGTTTCAGTACTAGCTTCCACTACTGCAGCTGTGTGCCAAACACCACAGGCGACCTTCACTGTTCGTGATCCTCTCAAAGTTTCCACTTCCCGTGGAATGACAATGCTAATATGGTCTCCATGGCCTAGAACACCAAAAGCACCTTCTCCAAATGTAAACAACTGGCCTGAAGATGCCAAAGCAGCAGTATGCCATGGTCCACAAGCAATATATGATACATGTATACCCTCCAAGTTTCCAGTTAACTTTTTAGGGATCCAATGGCTGACCTCACTTCCATTCCCAAGAAGGCCAGAATTGTGAGTACCATCACCCCATGTATAAAGATCCCCATAAAGTGTAACAGCACAAGTGTGATACTCACCACATGCCACATGCTCTATATTCATGCCACTGAGAGTGTCAATGAGCTTTGGGTGGGATACATCTGCATCTTCACCATGCCCAAGCCTACCTCCAGATTCCTCCCCCCAACTAAATATCTCCCCTTGTTTCGTGACTACCACAGCATGTTCACTACCACAAGCAATATTTTGAACATCAAGCACCACTGTGGATTCCAATGCCTTGGGCAGACGTGTGTCCATCTTGGCACTAGATGAACTTCCAATTCTATGTGTACCACCACCCAGCATCCCATCACCAATGCACTCTCCCCACATAAAAACATCTCCAAATGCATCAAAATCTTCACGATAAGACCCATGGCTTGATGAGCTTATGGCAC
Organism: Taxillus chinensis; assembly: GCA_023512835.1. Classification (NCBI taxonomy): domain Eukaryota; kingdom Viridiplantae; phylum Streptophyta; class Magnoliopsida; order Santalales; family Loranthaceae; genus Taxillus; species Taxillus chinensis. The sequence continues at coordinate 10,264,922 of CM042091.1, forward strand.
TTGATAAACTAACTCGACATGTCTCAGCTGCAGAACTTCGACCAGTTGTATTTTCTACACCCTCAGATACTAATGAGTTGAGAGAATGGGAGAATTCAGATTGAGTAGGACTCTTGGGTGCTGCAGAAGATAATGCAATGTCAGAGTATGCCTTTGTAATTCCATTATGTGGAAAGGTGTCAAAAGAATCTGTGATGTTTTGATTGTCCCCTGGATCCTGTATTACACATCAAACAAAAAGAAACAAATGAAGAATATGATAGTTTTGACATTTTAGAAAGCTGTTAAAGAAACAGCAGGTTTCCACTCACAGACGATGCAGGGGATGGACAACTTCTTCGAGTTCGAATATGCAGACTATCTGATGAAACACTATCACTTATTGCTCCAATATTCCATTTTGGGTAGTTGCCACGAGAAATAAGTGCCTTAAGGGCGACAAACCAAACTTCAGCTTCATCCTTGTCCTTACAAATCTGTTAATAGGAAAACTTACAATTTTAAAAGTAATCCGCTTTGTTTGGGTATTTTACAGACAAAAATATTTACACCTGTCAGATAAAAATTGGGAAAAATAGGTGAACATCTCACAGGGTTTATACCAGCCACGGATCTCTCACAAGTTCTTAAAGTTCTCTCCATATTTTAGACACTGGGTTCTCTCTCTCTCTCTCTCTCTCTCACACACACACAAACACACACACACGCAGCAGCACAATGATCTCACGAGTTCTTAAAGTTCTCTCCATCTCTTTCCATGGGTACGACATAGGTTTGTCCATGCATTTGTAGGCACAAGTTCATAAAAGTTGTCTCCGTCTTTCTACGTGTCATATCATTAACATATTATCATGCCAAGAGCCTAACCATGCGCAATGAGATTTTATGCAAATCAAAATTAAAACCAAATAAATGAATTAATAACAACAATAAAAAAAACTCATTAACATCTTATTATACCATAATCAATGAGTTTTTATACAACTGAAAATAAAATTGAAAGGTATACAACCACATTACAAAGCAGAGGTACTAAGAGTAAGGCAAACTAAACCCTCTTTATATTTCATTTTTCCAAGTTATTGAATTGTTAAAATTTTAGGTTTAGATAATTATGGTTTACAAGTTGAAGTAAGCATCTAGTGCAAAAACATAAAATTAAAATAAGAGATGCTACTCACCAAATCCAAGGACCTGTCACTGTATATAAGAGAGAAAGATTGGTATTCCTTTTCAGGCCGAGGATATCGCTGAAAGATAGCCTGAATTATAATAAAAATCAAGTCCTAAGAATTTTTAAAATAGAAAATTATTATTGCATATTTTATTATGTTACAAATAAGTTTTTTTTTTTTGTAAAAAAGGTAATACAATAAGCCAACCCAATAATTCTAGCAACATGCAGAAAAACTAATCATATATGAACCTAATCATCCTAAAACTTAGAGATCACCTTTTACAAAAGGTCTTTTTAAAACTATGGGAAAGCATTTTACCACTAGACTTAGCCAAGTGCTAAGATATAGTTTCTCTTTCAAAAAGTACCTATGTTGTAAACCTTTACAGGATAAGGTAAATTACATGTTTAGATAGTACATGTGTAAATAACAATCGATCCTTCATCTAACCAACCAATAAACTATAAAATAATATATGAGAATACAATTTGGTGGTTGAAAATCCACTAATCATTTGAGAAGATCAGATTAGTAGTGACATGTTTTTTTTATGAGAAATCCCTCAATTTCCTAAGAGTTTATGATTGATAATCGAAGGTGACTATCTCGTAAGTTATCTAGGGCCTATTTGATACATATTTTCGTTTTTTGTTTTGATTTCATGACTTTTTACTATATTGAAGTTGAAAGTTGAATCATGATTTGAATTTAATATTGTAAAAAAATTGTTTGGTATATATAATTTTGATCAAAATTAAAATAGTGGTTAAGATTGACAATAGCGTACGTGTCCATTGGTTATGGAACCAACCAGCACAATAATAGCAGGAGTTTGTGAGTATGAATAGTTCATTTATTTAATCAACTCTCTAACAAGTTTGCTGAAAGATACCCTAAGTTTCTAACCATATCATAAATATCCTTGTTATAAGCTAAAAGCATCTCCCATTAATGAAAAATATGGCAGTGTTTCATGAACATCTACGAACAAAGAGAAACAATTATAAAACTTACAGTACGTTGTCCAGGAATAATCTTCGACACTTGACTCAAAATGACATGTTTCTCTACTTTTCCAGAGTACCACACTAATAGAGACTCATCCTGAACCGTAAAGCTGAGATATTAGCCAATGGAACAAGAAAATGAACTGCTTATTTCATTCTTTCCATTTTCTTTCTGTTCAATTTAGATATAGAAATGACAGAATAATGGATAAGATGATAAAGAATATGGGATAATAAAGCAAGATTGAGTTTATCTGAGAACTTAGAAATCAGAAGGAAACAAGATAAGATAGAGAACTCAGAAATCAGAAGGGTTGAGATTGAGTTCATCCGAGAACCCAGAACTCAGAAGGAAACAAGATATGTCAATTTGAATCTCCTTAGCAGAAATTCAACTTTATTTCTCATTATTGAAATTATTCGAACAATATAATGACAGAGTTCGTAACAGAAAATAAATTAGTCTCTAATAATTGTAAAAATATAAATCTAATCATTTCATTGACCATCCAGCCAAACTACATCACTTGCCTACAACTCAAAAGGCCCAAAGGATATATAAGTGTATGTCATGCACTTGCACCATCTATTTTACTTGGTATGCTGAAAGACTTCTAATATGTAATCTAGGAACTGACAAACTTTGGTTTTAAAAAAAGGTCTTTTTAACATACAGAAATCATGTAAAGCATGATGACTTGGAAATGTGAAATTGTAACAAACTTATAAATAAACAATGTAAAGTGACTACTGAATGTGAAATGTTCATGGACATAGTTTGCATAATTTAAATAATTCAAAAGAATCAGAACTTTCCTGGAATAAAACATTGATAAGTCTTTAGAAAGTTTACTAACATAACATTGATACATATGTTTAATACTTGAAATGCATTTAAATATTGCTCTTTGACCAAATTTGTAATGATGATCTCCAGGGTACTTAAAATTCACTAGATGCTGCATCTAATCCCACTCATGAATATAACACCATTGCCTTTCCACATATGCATGGATTACATATCTCTTATCTCGAGACAGTTATTATAAGGTTTTTTTCTTTTTAAATCTGTTTCCTTACCATCATTGTTATATTATAAATTATTTTTACCACCTTCATTTTTTTAACCATAATCATTAATTGGACAATATAAGTTATAATCTAAAAAGGATGTATAGTATAACCTCTTGCAATGGAACAAAATTTCAAGATCTTAGGACAGGGATCACCTACTTCACACCTATTTGAGAGATATCATAATAGAGTTTAATCATTGCGAGACTGCAAATTCAATGAAGTGAAACATTTTTTTAAACATTCAACGTTCAATTAGGGCTTTCAGAGCCTAAGTAGTAATGTTCTAATGCTTTAGGATTGCTATGCTCTTGGTCCCATATTTGGTCATTGATTAGAAACTAATATTTGAGTACTTTGTTTGATTTAACCCTCAAAATTAGATGAATGATGCTACCATTACATTCAATGTTAGTAGGAAAAACACGACTAATATTTGCAGGATGCACTTGATGTTTGCTACATTGACAAGGACTCAAAGCAGATTACCATTTTTCAATGGGCATGAGATTTCAATTAAATAAAATTGGTCTGGGCTTCTCCACTAAAACTTTAACTTCATAAAACAAAAGAGGAGGAGATGTTTAAAGAATTTTGAGATATAATTCTACAATGTCATCTTTTTGATCACAGGACTTCAAAATATTGTGGAATCAATGTGGCCTTAAACAAACATGGTGAAAAGAAAATATAAGATAAACTGATTTCTTATTCCACGTAAACAAAAACCTACACCAGAAAGTCGAAATGGACAGAACTTTGGCTTTCCTCTGCGCCCATACTTTAGCAAACATGCCCCCTTTTTAAGTGCTGTAATGGCCTGTTAAAGCAGCAACCAAATTCAGAAGTGGCAAAGCCTATAAAATACAACCAAATGATATGAATCCATATCCAGGATGTGACTCGTGTTAGTCTGACAACTATGGAGTACCCAAAAAATCAACTGAAGAAAATGTAAATTAGCAAATGAAGATACATACATAAATCTGACATTAGGCCAAAACTATGTGAAAGGAGGGGAGAAACAACTGAGAAACAGGAGTCAAAAATTACAAAGCGACCATTAGCTTATCTTATTGTTGTTAATATGAAGAAAGAGCGTCACTCAGTCTAAAGGGCTAATCATGCAAAACATGATTATTTAGTTCATATAATAATTACACACAAGTGAAATATGATAATTTCACCCAACCTCTTCTAAGAATTAGAACAATAATCCACTTCGCATTCTCATTAGTTTACCGTATGATTAAAACCACATGAGGAGCAATGTAAACCGATACCACAAGCTAACCTGGAACCAAACAAAGCTACTAAAAGCAATTAGGCAGGAGGGTAGGGCACGATTACCTGTTCCACATCCCTCTCGGCCGAACCAATTCTGAGAAAATCTGCCATTCAAGTAACAATAGCAGCTGCTGCAAAGCTTCCAAAACAAGACCCATTTGAAAAACCCAATATGTGTCCGAATCCAAGTAACAGGCTCCAACTTGGCCCCATAAAAAGAACACCTCCAAACTATGGTACGAGAAATATCAATTTCCTCATGCACCCCATCATGAAAACATAGACCTGCAACTCCTCCGCTAACCAATTTTGAGCTCCAAAGAACCTGAAGCTTCTTCCCCAGATCCTTAAAACCCTAGAAATTTGCGTGGGCTTGAAAATTCTCGATTTGCTGTCGAATTTTGGAGAAATGAGCGCCAAATCATTGACACGAGATCATAATTATGGAGACGAATTAAGACCGTGTGGATTGTGTATTTACATCGCGGGATTGATCATCAGAGATTCGCCGACAATCCACGGATTGTGACGACAATTGATTTGGACTTCGTTCACCGGCGAATGACGGAGGCGATTGGATCGAAAAAAAAGAGAAAAAGCGAGCGAATCGATCGGTTCGAATTGAAGAGACAACTAGGGATCGGATCAACGAATGAGACAACATATTACAACACCCTGATGTGCGACACACCGCCGGCGCTCTCTCTCTCTCTCTCTCTCTCTCTACAGTTTTAACTGTCAATCTACGTGGATCGTGTGCGTTTATGGAGTTTCCGTCTCAATGGCTTGTAGTGGTACCGGAGCACATTGCATAACGATGTCGTCGTTTCCTTTTTCCCTCGTTTTTTTTCCTGTCTGTTGGTTTTTTTGGTTAAGGCACTGTTTGGCTACACTCGTTCTCTGCACCACATCTGATCTATTAACTGTCGACGTTGGTGAGGAGGAGCGCGGTGCTCATTTATCGTAATGATTTTTGGTATATTCGTACTGTAATATTTATATTTGTTGCAATCATTATATTATTGGATATTTATTTTACTGTAATATGACAATGATTTCGGTGTAAAATTACTTGAAAAAATAAAATAAATAAATAACTTAATATATTTTTTATTTATTCATCCGGAGAAAATCACATCCTGAAATAAATTTTCCTTTGGACAAAATTGGATGATGACAAAATTTAGTAATGACATATAAATATAACAGATATTATATTAATATTTAATCTAATATTTAGTTTTTCAAATAAAATTAATGGAGTATTAAAATAATAAAAATATAGTACTATTAAAATGAATATGAATCCATAACATCTTGATTATCTTACGCGAGAATGAAATGTGAGGGAATGAAATTAACATGAGAAACGGAATAAAATTTTTGATTATCTTGCCCTTGTTTGGTATGCAAAAACAAGTAAGATAATATAATCATGCAATTACTAAAATATCCTCAATTAATATTTATTAAATATTTTTTTATTAAGGTAATAGTGTTGGGTTTGAACGATTGGGCTGGAGGGGGGCTTGCGTGTGGCCGCGGCAGGGGGGAAGGGGGAGGTGGCTTGTGCGGCGACGGGGAAGGGGAGAGGGGGCTTGCGGGCGGCGGGGGTTTGCGGCGGCGACGGGGAGGGGGGAGGTGAGGCGGGCGACGAGGAGAGGGGAGGGGGAGGCAGGGCAACGGGAAAAGAGGGAAAGGGAGAGAGATAGGGAGAAAAAAAAAACAAATAAAAAAACACAAGGGTATAAAAATAAATAAGGTTCCCCTTATGCAAGGGAACCTTAGTAAACCTAGAGGGGTGGGAGAAATTAATTTCCCCCTACATAAGGCTATAAGATTTCCATAAGAATCTTAATCCCTTTCCTATTTTTGTACCAAACGTGTGAAAGGAATGCAATCTGATTCCTTTCCCTTCCTTTCCCGCATACTAAACATGCCATAAGTGATAGCAGATGGTGGAGATGAGATCTTTGATTGGAATGGGAGTGAGACTGTGGTGAAGAGGGAGGCTGAGGTTTGCACACAGGACGGATAGTATCCTCACCCCCCTCACCATTAAAGCACATACTCAAATATGTTACATTGTATTTCACGTTTAAAATAAAAAAAATTACTCACACTTCCAAAATGCTAAACAGTCTAATTTTATTTTTAAAAAAGAAATATTTTTAATAATGTTTAAATAATAATCTAAAAATATAAATAAAATATTTGGAGAATATCATTTTAATTTTATATTTATGTTCTAATAATATTCTTTGAACATTCTTATTTATTTTTTTATATTTATTCAAAAAAATTAAAATATTATATTTATGTTTTAATAATAATTTTAAATATTTTATTTATGTTCAAATAATGTAGTAAAATATTTATATTTGAATAACATTTTATTATATTAATGTTTTAAATTCTAATATTATTATTCATTTTTTTAATTTTTATAAGAAGTATTTTAGTCATTTGACATTAGCGACGGACAATTATGTCTCATGTTTTTATTTTGAAAAAAAATGGAGATAATTTATAAATAATATGAGATACACTCATTAATAGAAATAACATATGATGAAAGTAAATATTTCATGTGTTATTGACCAGTTTGTTTGTTTTTTTTTGAAGGATTGATTTTGTTTATTTTATAAGCAAAAATATCAAAACTTATTTGGTAAACTTTAAAAAAATTATAAAAAAATAGTTTTTTTTATAAAAAGTCGAAGCAAAAGTTGCTACCAAGCAACAACTTTTAAAAATTTAAAAATAACAACATTAACCCTAATCGTTGAGATATGAAAAGGAATACATGTTTTAAATTTAAAAATTAAGGATATTTTTATCTTTATAAATATCTACAACTATTTTGATTTTGATTTACCAAACACTTATTATCTTTTTTATAATCTATATCACTTTTAAAATTATAGTTTACCAGACAATTATTTATTTTTTTAATATTTTTTTCCAACACAACTAAAAATAGTATCTTTTAAAAGCATGGCATTATCAAATTGAGTCATTATAATTAGATAGATAGTACTAACACTTATATTAAATGTTGGCTGATTTTTATGGGACCAATGATAATAGGAAGAGGAAGGAGATAAACACCTGATGTAAATTGACTTAGATAACCCATATAAAAATATTTAAAAATATTTACATAATAATATTAGAACATAAATAAAATGTTTAGATAATATTATTTGAATATAAATATATTATTAAAAAAATTATTTTTGAATAAATATAATAAAAAAGCTAAATAAGAGTGTTCAAAGAATATTATTAAATATAAATATAATAATCAAATAATATTCTTTAAATATTATTAAAAATATTTTTTAAAAAAATCATTTTTATAATTTTACGTGATATTAAAAATAACATGCGACTGTGAGTGAATATTCTTCCTATAATATGAAATGTGGAATGTAGTCTTATTAAAAAAACTAACTGTCAATCAAATGGTTGAGTTGAAGAAGATAAAATAATTTGGTATTGAGGTCTTCATAAATAAATTAATATTTTGAAAGCTATTTCATTCTAATTTTAAATGCTAATATTAAAATATCTTAACCTTGCAATTGAAAGTTTTTTTCCTCCCGACTTTATAATTCCAGTCAAGCTATCCCCACTTTTCCCACTGAATGGAATCAATAAAAAAAAAAACTAATACATTGAGCATAAAACGGTCATAAAAATTATTTAATAATAAAAATAATAGTTTTTTTTTGAAATAATCATCAACACATCATTTTGGTATTTTATAATTTTGAAAAATATTTACTTAATATTGAGCACCTAAGTACTGTCAATCCATCGATTTCTTTCTTTAAAAGGAAGATAAATAAATAAGAAAGAAAGAGAGCTCATTTTGTCACATCTCAAAACATCAGTACGCGGTAGCCCAATATAAATCATTTTAACTGGGTTGGTTGCATTGCCCCGAATACAAACCGAGGAAAGAAAGGAGCATAAGGCAACAGTTGTTGGAAACTCAAAATTGATAGTACGAATCCCACCAACAGTGCATAGAGCATAGGAGAATTAACCTCTATTGTTGACCAAGGATTACATCCCCCATTGCTCTTCTGGAAAAACACCTAATAATAACTCAGAAAGCCAAGAAATTAACATTCGGGAGGAGGCCATGATATACGCTTAACTGGCATCTTACAGCACAGTGAATTCAAGGTACAAATGTATCAAAATCAATAAATTACTATACAGGATATTCTAGATCAGTATGCATAATCATCATCAAACAGCATGTAGTGGCTCCTTGCCGGCACAGCTCTAAATTCCGTACCCTGCAAATTAGAACATGCAAATTTTATGCCACCTAATGCATACAGCAAAATCTCCAGTGATTAAACAACTAAGCCTTTAGTAATATCAACAGCCAAGCATGATGCTTTACCAAGTAAGGGAATGTACAATTAAGAGCAAGCACAGCAGCTATGTTAGTGAAATAAACCAATTCTAATGCAAATATAATGCTCATATCCTCAGAAGACAAATAGCATTACATTAAACTATTTCACTATATCAGGGGAAAAAAAGAGAAAAAAATTCAGTATTCCACAAATGATTATAAGTTTCCCAATACAAATACAAAATTTTCACTCTACCATACAGCTACTGGTCCAAATTCCAAAGACATTACCATAAAACCTTACTATTGCACATAGCTTCATGCAACAACAGCAGTGCGAGCCTGGGTGGACTCATAATAATATTGCAAAATCAAATATACATCGATCCCAAATCAACCAAGGGGTTGTTCCAATCCAGTTTATGAAAGAAGGAATCTACTGAAACTGTACCGACCAATGAAAGGCATCACATCTTGGACAGGGGAAACACAACATCGATCGATTCAAAAATCTCAAAACATAATGACCTAACAACTGAATTACAGAAGGGAACATTTGGTCAATACATCTTGCAGGTCTTGTTACTCAAATCATTAGAAATGGAACAATGTCATGTCCAACGATAGTTAATTTTAAAATATTTCCAATCTCAATGAATTTGCACATGATCAATCAGAATAATTATTGGAAATGAAATAAAATAAAATGACTACTATGAGTTCATTTTCATGTTCATATGTTTCATATTAGAACAGAAAAATAAATAAACACAAAATGAAATAAAATCCAATATCTGCAACGATTGAATGATTGTAGTTTGACTGTTTGAAAACCTGAACCTTTTGATTTGATACAATCAAGGTGTGAATTGTTGCAATGGAAGAAGGATTGAACCCGTTTCCATAAAACATGTTCAAGGCTCTTGAGTTCACTAAGCGGTCAGTGGTACCCTCTAGTACCTAGGCAGCTTGCCCAAGCAATCTCTGCCACTTATATATCACTTATATCATGAAAAAATATTATAAAATTCATTATCGTAATTTTCCTAAGTGGTCCGAGGTGGATTAGTTGCCAGCTATGTGTTGGAATGGTCATTGTCACCTAGACAGTATTTTAGAATCATAATCAAACTAGAAGAATAAGAAACATAAATTTTCAAAATAATATGAAACTGCAAGCATTGGGCATACACGGTGCCGATTGCGTATAAGCCTTTCAAATTCATCAGATCCATGCTGTTCCATATATCGCTCTGCAGCAGTTAGAATGTCTTCCTTTGGCTTGAAGATATTCTTGTTCCTTGGGACAGGAATGTCTTCCTGTGGCTTGAAGACATTCTTGTTCTTTGGGACAGGAATGTCATCCTGTGGCTTGAAGATATTCTTGTTCCTCGGGACATACCACATGGTGGCAGTTTGTGGATTAAAGTAGAAAGGTCTGACAAAGCGCTGGTAGACATATGCGGCCCCATTAAATTGTGGTAGGAACAGCCAACATATACCAATCAGCTTAGCATAAGGCCATATGGGGAACCTGAAATCAAGAAGGTGCATTAGCTTCCGGTTGATATGTCAACACACATCACAAGGGAAAGACAATTGATGCAATAAAGAGATGATTAGGTAGAAGAAGCCATAAAGGCATGCACCATTCTGAATAATTAATGCTATGGTGATAAGGCTGACAACATTGATCATGAGAGGCAGGATGCACTATCAGAGGATGACCCCGTATACTTTACATTTTGGGTCAAAGATAATCCAACAACCCCATCTGAAATGTGACTCATGTTATAAAAAGGGCTTGCAGCGCTTGCCCAGTGCCAAAGCTCCCACACTGTGGGGTCTGGAAAAGGGGAATATCTAGGCAGCCTTGCCATTTCTTTTAAGACAGGCTGATTTGAGCCCACGACACCATGACTGCACAATGATGCGACTCCACCAATGTGCCAGGCTTAGTTATAGTGTTTCAAAAACTCACATTGTGCGAATCTCCCCACTAGCTACCTTTAGTTGTAGAAATTTCCCATGAGGGCAAGCATGCGGTAATAGAATCTAATTCAATAAATGAAATGAGTTCCTCACGGGACAGATTGCATGCTAATGCACAGCTGAAGCACCGTAGGAAGTTGGCATCATCACATACAGCTCCAACAGAATGAACATGTGTCTTTCCACCCTAGTGGAAGCATTTCTGCGTTTTCTTCGCAGAGAAAAGTACGCGACAATGCATCCTAGGTGTTGGATAAAAAAATACTGTACAGGTTTGGTACCTTCAGAACTGCAAAATGTGCCCTTTTCCATTCTGGTTTACATTCGAAGCAGTAAACAAAAATAACGTACACAATAATGGCAACTTACAGTTCTAAAACTTTAGCGAACAGGAGTTCAAACGCTGTGATCAAGGAGTACAGGACCCAGTATGTAAGCCACTGTTGACAGAGTTCATAAGACCTGCTTTCTATCGCCCTAATTGAGGCATACCTGTCCAGAACACCAAACCCACAACAAATTTTAAGCTCACTTCAAAAATAAATAAATAACAAATAATTGCCTGCCCAAAAAAAATGAAAAAGAAAAACAACTTACGCTGGATAAACAACAGCAACTATGGGCCTGCACAAGTGAGCATCGCAAAGATCCCAAATAAGATAAACAAACCCAAGAAAAAGAAAAAGAAAAAAAAGCAGAAAGAGTGCAGTGTGCGAAAAAGACAACCCTTTTGGCTAATTGAAGAATGGAGAGACATACCCCACGATAACATCGAAATTACTAGCGAGAACAGAAGGAATATCCTCGGATCTCTCATATCTTCTCATGTCTCGGCGAGTGTTGCTATCTCTGAAACCCCGAAACTTGAACTCTTGGGCAGTAGAAGGGTTGGCTGGAAAGGAGACGAGATTGCAGGAGCACGACAGGGCGTTGAAAATGGGGTGTGTTGTGGTCGTTCAGGTGTGAACTAAGAAGTGAGGGACAGTGAGAATCTTCACACCCGCATATAATTTGCAAAACCATTCAAAATTACAAAAATAACTTTCAAGAATATATTTTTATTTTTTTATCAGATTTTAAAAACAATTATTTAAATATTATATTTATACTCTAATTATTTTAATTTTAATTCTGTAAAATATATATTTAAATAGTTTGTTTAAAAATATTTAAATTATGTGCTAATATTATTATTTAAATATATCATTTTTATTATTATTTTAAGTGATATTTTTGTCACATTAAAAGAAAATATGATAAAATAAGACTACATAATAAAAATTATTGTTTTCATTTATAAATAAAATATAATTTTTGAGAGTGAATGGGCGCTCTCTATCTCTGCGATCGGAAGAGGGATAAAGTCTTATTTTTTTAATCAAAATTTAAAATGAGGATCCAAGCTACCTGTTATACTTGCCTATCCTCTAGACACTTATTGAAGTCTTATTTATACTTGCCTAAATAGAGCCTGTTTGATTGTTCATATTTAAAAAGTAAAATTATTTTTTAAAACATAATTTGACCCTTTGTTTGATACATCTATTTTATAAATAAAGTATTTATTTTTAAAAACAAATTTTGCTTCTTTTCTATTTTTATATTCAAATTCAATTTTTTTAAGATTCAATTTATTTTAAAAAAATCCTCAAATTTTTTATGTTATTACTTTAATTAACTATATTTTATTTTTTATCATGATATCTAATTTTAAAAAATACACTTACAAGAAATTCATTATATCTTACCAAATAGAAACACGTCCGTGAATTGCAAATGAATAATAGTAAGATTAATATTTTAGAATTTCAAATTGTATATTTTTTTATACTTAATACTCTGGGAAATATAGAAATAGTATTAAAATATTAAACAAAAATACTTTAGTTTTTAAAGGGCAAGTACCTACGATTTAGATCCAAACGAACAAGTAAATTAAAATACAAATATATTTTTTATCCATTTCATGGCAAGTATTATTATTATTTTCTTCTTCTTCTTCTTCTTCTTCTTATTATTATTATATAGTAATTAACAAAACCCGAAAATGTTGAGGATTTGACAAGATAAAGACTGTAGTAATTGGGAGACAGCAACACCATGCACGAGAAACGAGGCACCACCGATGTATTAGACTTGGATGACCTCGCTTTTCCTTTCCGAGTACGGATGGCAATTTAATCCGTACCCGTCTTGACTCGTTCCGTACCCGCCCCGATGGGGCGGGTATTTTTTAAATTTAATGGGTAATGGAGCGGGTACGGGCAACAATTTTTTGTCCTGCCGGGTAATGGGGCGGGGACGGGACAAGCATGCCCCGCCTCGCATACCCGCCTTACCCACCAAAAATTCCTGCCCCGCATCCCTATCTTGTTTATCCGATTAGCTTTCGCCCTGTTAGCTACCAGCCAGCCCGCATACACGTCCCGCAAGGGAGGTTTTGGGTTCGATTTCTCATCATGACAAAATATTTTGCTAGGATTTTTCGCGCGGGGCTGCTGGCGCTGGGCTGGGCAGGCGGGGTGCCTTGGACTGGCGAGCTGGACTCGGGTGGGGTGACGGGCTGGGCTGGACTGGGCTTTAACTGGAGCGGGACGGGGAATCCCCGCCCCACCCCGTGCCCCGACGGGGCGGGGATGGGGTGAAAAATTTAATACCCGCCGGGGCACGGGGCGGGTATGAATAATTTTTTCCTTAACGGGAATGGGGATGGGGTGACCCAATACCCGCTCCGCCCCGCCCCATTGGCATCCCTATTTCCGAGTATGTTTGTTTGGCTCTTTCTTTTTTTTTTTTTTTTAAATCCTGGCTGAGTATGTTTGGCTCTTCCTCTTCTTTTTTTAGTTATGGCTTAAAATCAAAACCCTCCAATACACGCACGTTTCTTATAATTTTTTAAAAAAATTATATAAATCATATAAAGTTATAAAATATTCTAAAAGTTCACATTTTACTTAACAAAATTTAATAAATTATAAATTTTTATTATCTTAAAAAAATACGAATCAGTTCATTAAATATAGAGAATTGAAGTTTATAATTTACTAAAAAAATTAGGTTAAAATATGAACTTGGAGAATACTTTTTGATATTTAAAGTAATGCTACCTGTTTATTTTAGACATCGTTTTAATAAACAAATTTTTAATTAAAATAATATTATTTTAATAAAAATACAAAGCACCTATAATACAGTTTGAAATTCGTACCTTAATAGTAAAAAAAAGTTGATAAATCCAAAATCAGTGCTCACAGTGATGCATTGTGAGGAGTTTTCATTTAACATCAAAACCGTACCTCGATTCTTTTTTTGGCAAGAATTTTAATAAGAGTCGAGGGGGTCGAGGCCAAGTTACTTATAGTTAAGATTTATAGATTTTAATAAATTTAATAATAGCAAAGAATCCATATTTTTAACATCAGTCGCGCGTGGACAATAGTAACCTTTTTTATGTGTTTTTTAAAGCTAAAGCGTAGTTAGAAAATAACTTTATAAAATCTAACTGTCATTTTTTAACACATGAGATCAAAGATTTGATTATTTTAATAAAATATTAATTTGATCAACTTTCAATAATTCAAAGAACCGCCACCCTTCCGCGTCTATCTTCAACAATTCCGCCCAAGTTTCACCATCTGCGGACCATGCCCAAAAACAAAAACGAAAACCGAATCTGAAAACCAGATTCGTGCGTCGCCTTCAAAGAGGATGGCGGACAGGTTTGCTGGCGACGTCACACACGGCTGTGCTCCGCTAGGGAGACAAATACCACAACAACAAAAAACAAACAGATCCACCCTAGGCCGTAGGAACAAAAGCTCTTGGTTCCCACCATGAGCAGAAGTGGAGTGTGGTACTGGTAGGTGGAAACAAAAGCACAGTGGGCTGCTGAGGGGTTCTGGAAAAGAATTGAGTATGACGACAATGTAAAATACTGCTTAAAGTGTGTGCTACAAAGGGGCACACACATAGGGAATGTAGAAAGAACAATTCAGATGTAGTTAGGAGGGCAGAGGCCTCTACGGATCACTAGAAGGAACCAAAGGGAAGGAGGTCTCCCACGGGGATACTAGAGGTGAAGGCATCCCAGTTCCAAGAGCTTCCCATGTAGTCCATGCCTCTTACTCCCCACCTCAGGGAGGCAAATCACTGCTGATTTCATAATGGATCTAGTGGTTGGGCCAGGTATGAGAGGAAATAGGGGGAAAGAAGTGCAAGAATGGGATGAGTAAGAAGCATTTGCTCACACCATTAAGGCAGTTGGTCCCTATAATATTTGGAGACGTATAAGCAAACAACTAGATAATAAGTTGGAGGAAGAGGAAGGTGACTGATGAAAGTGGGGCTGCAGTGCAAACGACTGATAATTTGCACAAGGGTGGCAATGCCTAAGGTCTTCAAGCACAAGATGATCAGATCCCTCATTCTCCATCAATAGGGAATCGTGATTTAGAGCCGTTCTTGGGCACTGAGAGTAGTTCTCGTAGTATGTTAGCTCAAAAGATTTAAGGATTCGTTTTTTGTGCCATGAAAAAAAAGAAGGTTGTGGCTGAACAATCAAAAGCCAAATCAGATTCTGACAATTCTCAAAACACTACGGTATTGTTTAAATTGGCAAAATGAAGATTGAAGAGGCAACAATGGCAGGCCCCAAAAGATGCAGATTACAAGGTTTCTCAAGCTATATCATTTTCGCATCTAGTAAGAAACCGGGGAAAAAGAAAAAAAAAGCAAAGAAAGGCCATGACAGAGGCTAAAAAGAGATTAATGAAATATAGGGCGGGGAGTCCAATTTAGGAAGAAAATGCAGAGATTAAAGCTGAAGCTCAAGTCCTTGGCCTGTAGGCCAAAAACAGGGCCTTAAAAGATTCTGCAACACAATTGTTGCAAGCTACCAAAAGAGCAACCTTGAGGAGTGCTATCCAAATGAGAGCAAGAGAGGTTCAGGTAGTCTGCAACGATGGTGTCTATTCTGGGTAAAGAAATATAGTAAGTATTTTCTGTTGGGTATTCTCATTCATGGTTGCGGTCGTAAGAGCCTGTCCTCAGTTAGGGAGCTGTTTTAAGCCTCTCAGCTAGAGTTATGGGTTTCACCAGACACCAGCAGTGGGGTAGATAGATGTTGAATTCTGTTTTGCAACGAGGAAAGTTTTCTTAATGTTGAAAAAGCTGGCCCCTGGATATTTATAGAAAATCCACACAAAGTTACAAACACATGTGAGATCAAAAACGTACGTGTCAGCATCTAAAATACTCTTGATCCACGAGCCTAGCAAGCTCAAGCAATTTACACATTATTTAATCCTGCTTCCCAAATATATATATATATATATATACATAAATAAAAAGCCCAACCCGGGGCAAACAAAAAAAAAAAAAAAAGGTCCGACCCGGAGCATTGCCACGAAACCTATTCATGCTCAGATTAAATATCGTCTGACAAAACCTAAACCCATTCAATGCTCTCCCACCGAAGTGACCAAACAAACCCAAATTGAATTGATACACAAAAACTGAAAAAATAAATAAAAAATAGGATACTAATCGAAAGTAACGCGCGACAACCTCGATTTTATTTTATCTAAATAAAACCACACCATCGCAGTCGCATTGTTGTGTTCACATTTGGAAATACTAATTAACATCCATGCATGACATATTAACACGGCTACCAAATTAGCTATTAGGAATTTCATCATGGACATTATCATCACCCCGAGACCCGGGAGCGCCACCGACGGCTGCCGGAAAGAAGGCCAAGTGGCCGTCCTCCGCCTCCAAGCTACCGCCGCCGCCGCCACCAGGCAATAAGGCCATTGGAATAGTAGAACCGTTAGTAAAAGGAAACCCACCAGACCCATTACCTCTACTGCACAGTCCATCGCTCCCAACCGCCGGAGACTTCCACACGCCGTCGCTGCCGGCTCCGCTCATCCACAACGTTGCCGGACTCATCTGTCCCTGGCCGGAGGCGATGGCGCCGGCGCTCGTCGACTGCAACAAGTAAGAGTCGGAGGCGGCAGCGGTGGGAACGTGCAGAGAGATCATCCCCGACGGTGAGGTCTCCGTTCCGGAGGCGGCGGGGAACGGGAACCGGCGTCCCTGCTGCGGCTGCGTGTCGGGGAAACTCCGGTCCCACTCGGCGCCGAAAATGAAGTGCGGCGCCGGGTGCGACGCGGAGAGGGTGGAGCCGGAGCTGCGGAGTGAGATGTTGAGGGAGGTGAAGTTAGCGGGGATGGTGCCGGTCCCGGTGGCGGCGACCACGGCGGGCTCGGCCTGCTGGAGGAGCCACTCGATGGTCTCGCCGTCGAAGCGGTGGCCGAGCTCGCGGGTCAGCTGGAAGACCCTGGCGGCGCAGGCGGCGGGCATCCGGATCCGCCGCCCCCGGCCCTCGACCTTGGTGTGCCGGTCCTTGGTCGATGTCCGCTTCCGAGGGGCTGTTTTGGGCCGTCTACCGTCGTCGTCCGGTCTGGGGCCGGATTCTTTGGATTCGCTTTTGTCGAGGAGTTGGAGCGGGAAATCGTGGGTGGTCCTCCGGAATCCACGTTCTCCGTTCATGATTGGGTATCAGATTTTGTGATTTCCCAAACAAGCATTCTGGTTTTCTATTATTGATAGAGAGATGAAGGGAAAAAGTACGCAACGCCGGGAATGGGCATTATATGGCTGCTTCGGCACTGGGAAACAAAAAAAAAACACAAATTTTTTTATTAATAGTGCGTATTTTATATTAATAAGAAGAGTAATGTTATTTATACGGGTGACAATATAACTAGATGATAAAAATATCTTAAAATTATATTTTAAAATTTTTTTATTCTAACAAAAATTTTAATAAAATAAATAGTATTTTTTTAAATTTAATCAAATACTATTTACTCTTTATTTATTAAAATATTATATATTTTTCTCACTATATTTACTTTTTTTTTCTTTTCACATTTACTTTTCCATTTAAAATAATAAATAAATATTTAAAAAGTAATATTTTAATTGATAAAATGGTTAAAATAGAAAGACTAAAAAGTGTGATTGGATTGTTAAAATAGAAAAGATATACTTTTGATTATTTTGAAGAGCCAAATTTGAAGAGGCTATAGTGAATGCTTTAAGTAGTGAATAATTGAATGAATGAAAAACAAATTAATTAGGGTCACGATGCCACGAGAAAGAAGAAATATAAATAATTTAAATATATTTTAAATTAAATAAAAATTTATGCAATCGTAGCATTTTTATGTAATTATGAGTGATCTGTTATATTTTTTTTTTCTCGTTACTCCGATGAATTAATAGGTTGTTATGTCATTACGGTTACTTAAAGATTACTCAATCCCGTCACCTAGCATTACTCTTTTGAATTCGAGCTTAAGTGTTTTTTTTAAATAATTTTAAATTTATACGCGGGATCAAATCAAATATTTTGAATTTTTGAGCAGAAAAATATGGAAAAAGTACTTTTTTATCAAAAGTTAATAGTAAAATACTGTGGACTAATTGTAATTGTAAATGAATGTTTAAAGGGTAAAAAAACATTTTCATTAAAAAGTCATTATTACGAGAAAATTAAAAACAGTGGACATTAAAATGCTTCTTTGTTTTTTTTTTTTACTGTTGTTTTCTTTTTTGTTTACTTTATTTGGTTTGGTTCGTTTCGACTTTCGACTCTGAGGCTTCACAAGTGAGTGGTTGGACTTGGAGCTGGACAGTCCAGTGATTCAGACACCACGTGCGCGGTTCTCGTTCATTATACAATCCTCCAAGCGACAGTGGGGGAGCAAAGTGGGACCCAATATTCAACCAATCAAGTTAATATAATTTAATAAAAAAAATGTGGCGGCTTTGGAAGCTGACAGCCTGACACCCACCTGGGCCTCGTGGATTTTTTTAAAAATATATAATTACGGGCATTTCTTTTCAAACATCTCTCGTTTATTCGAGTCCGGCCTCGGTAATGCGAGGAGAAACTGATTCGTAGCTGTGTTTGAAAGAAATGTCGCTTTAAAAATAAATAAATAGGAACTCACATAAAATTATCTGCTAACTTAAAATTTAAATTATTATAGAAATTTTAAAAGATAAAAATATTTTCATGAGAACAATCTAAAGACGTCGTCTCTATCTCTTTCCTAAACCACTGAATTTAGAGTCCGGCAATTCCTGCCGACAGGCAGAATCAGGACTACGTTTCAAGGGGGGCCAAGACAGACAGAGAGAAAGAAATAAATTTACGCTATCCAGAAGGTAGAGATGGAGGGTCTCATTGATCACCGCTTCTTGCAGATCTGACTCTGTTATTGAAGTGTTGGGTTTGACTATTCCTAGTACTTATTCCCGTAATTTCTCCATCATTTTGGGATGCCGGAGTCTGAAGATCGACACACACGCACGCACAATTGCACAAGAACACAAGATTTAACGTGATTCCCAAAATCAGATACTACCATGAGAGAGACGGCGTTTCAGTATTGTGAATGTTGTGTCCGTTCCAGCTGTGAACACGTCCTTCATCAATAATATAAACATTAAGGAATACCCTGCTTACGTAATCATAATATATATTACTAAGATAAGGGATGAGTGCCTTGATCGATGCTCTCCTGAAACTTCCCCACATCACCCTCTCCCTCCTAGCACTTTCTCCCCATCACTGCCCTAGAGACCAACTGACCAAGTCGAAGATAAGACACGTCAGTACTTGGCTCAAATCCACGACCGTCCCTCAGTCCCTGCCGCCTTGGTTTGTTGAAGGAGGAGAGCCGTCTCTTACTGCCTGACAGCGTGAAATGAGCTAACCCTTTTTGTTACAGAGTAGGGAGAGGACCAAAATATTGTGTACCTGCCGCCAATACTCACCGTAAGGCGCCGCTGATATGTCTTTAGAGCCGTAGAAGAGCTTCTGAGTGGCGATGAGTTTGGAGTGAGTGAATTGGCTATTCCGTGAATGACTGGATATGAAATTACATTTAATTTTACTTTAAAATATATTAGGCATGTGATAACTTAAGGGGGCCAAAGACTACTCAGATTACTAACCATTGATGATTTCGTACATTGTATCATTATACATATATATTAAAAGAATATTTTAAAACTTGAGGGGGTCATGGCCCCTCCTACATAAGTCTGGTTCCGCCATGGCAGCCGCCATCCCTCACCCATTCCTCACGTCGCAGCCATCATCCCTCACACGTTGCTGTCTCTCCCCACATGCCCCCCCCCCCCCCCCCCCCCCCCCAAAAAAAAAAAAAAAATCTGGCGCCGCCTTCCTCTCTTTCCTGCGTCCCTCCTCCGTTGCCGGAAATTGCAAACGACGGGCGGCCAGTATTTGAGTTTTATTTAAATTATATGATTTATTTTAAGATTAATGTTAGTTTAACATTATAAAACTACTCATTGATGCAGTTCTTAAAACTACCATTGGAGTTGCTTTTGCTTTTGTATTAAAAAACAAAAAAAATTAAATGAGTACTTTTTATTTTTCCCACTTAATGCTTCTGATTATTTTATAAGTAAAAACATCATGTCAAAAACATTGCCAAATTGATCATACGTTGAATGGAACTTGTGAAAATGATGGCAATCGAAACAACATACCAATTTTGTTTTTTATATTTTATTTTAAATTATATTCATGTTAAATTATTAATTAAACATAATTAAATTTGATAAAAAAAATTAAATATTTTTTAAAATTAATTAATTTTTTAAATAATATTTAATAAACACAAATAAAAAATAAGTCTCCTAACATAATTAATTTAAAATTTAAAATAAAAAATAATTTAAAATAAATTTTAAAAACAATTACGAATCTAACATTTAAAAAATAATATTTAAATTTATATTAATATTAAATTAGAATGAAACTTTCATTTTTAAAAAGAGTACGTGAAAACTCATATAATCTTGTTTCAAATCCGTCTTGTCCAGTGATTTGTACAGTTTTGACTCCAAAATTTTAACTTAAATCTTTTTAAAAACTATTAGCGCGGTCTGGCAAAATCCAATTCCAACCTGGTGCCTTGTCGGTGAGTTAAACCTGGGGAGTTCAAAAATAAAAATGAAAATGATGATCCTTCTTGAATTAGCATTTTTATTGTAAAAATATTTTTAAAATTATATCGTTTTAAACTTTTAATATTTGATGGGAGGACTTGATTCGTACACGTGGATAATTTAAGATTTAATTGTATGGAAAAAATATTCTTCACAACTTGATCGGGTATTAGTTTGATTTTATAATTTAAAGTTATTTATGGGTTTTTAAAATTATTAACTATTTATCAAAGTAAAATCTATTTGATGAAAACTTAATATTACTATTCGTAGTAGACATGAGTTTGATGATATTTATTATTAGATTTGATGAGATATGAATTTATTTAATGTGCAGTATAATTAACTCAAGTTTAATTTAATGCCCATATTATGTGGAGTGTAATTAATATAAATATACGACGTAATTTTTCATCATGGATTCAAATGATTTTTCTAATAATATCCTCAAGCTTAATTTAACAATATTTTCTTTAAAAAAATTCTAAAGAAAACTGTAGAGTGATTCTCTGTCACGATCCGTCCTTTTTTTTATATAACTTTATATTCATGAAAGCTCTTTTTTTTTTTTTTTACATATATTCCAAGAAATTGCTTCACAAATCAATGTTGTTATTTTGGATGAAACGTATTTTTATTTATTTAACAACCTTTTCATTTTTATGTTGGAATGTTTTATTTCTCCACTTTTAAATGAGTTTTGCCGGGTACAATTGCATCACACTACTACAATGAAACAATTGCTAGCTATAAATGACAACGGGATGGGTCGGGACCAGATAGTGGCTCACCTAAACTTGCCCTGGATGAGTTCGGGTTGGGTTGGAGCAGGACTAATAAGTGCGTTGGGTCGGGACAGTTGCTGGTCGAGCAATGAGTTGTCACAAGCTATTTGTTGCCACAAGTTCAGTATCCGATAGTTCTCAAACAAGACCCTTTAGAAATATTTAGCTGGAAAAAAATTTACACTGCCACTACCTAGCCCCTGGGGCGTTCTATCCTGATTTGACTCATTCCAACAAACTATTGAGTCAAGCTCAGGTCTTACCCAATTATGTCCCAAACCATTAGTACGAGATGGGTTTAGAGTGGGTTATATGTATTCGGGTCGAGTTTGAGTTAGACAGTATACAGGCCTGACCTGACACATTGTTATCCCTGCTCAAGTCCATAATAACTATTATTAACTCATCATTTGAAAAGTGTGCATATATAATTATTAAATAATATCATCAACAACCAAATGTAATATGCCATGTGAGCGACAATACACTTTTATACACCACATATAACTTCTATACCTTAATTAGGATTTAACAACAAAGTGAAAAATGATAATTGAGTACTCAAACTTTAACTTAACTAATTCAAGTGATAAACTGAAAAAGTTAAAATATTATAATAAACTTCTAATTGAAAGTTTATAATTGATAAAACCTAACTTTGAATACATAAATTGTCATAGATTATATATTTATAGGCATAGAGAGAAACTAATAATTGAAAAATTATTACAATATTAAAACCAAAACAAAATATCAACTTAACCATAATTAATATAA
The DNA here is from genome assembly GCA_023512835.1 of Taxillus chinensis. NCBI lineage: Eukaryota > Viridiplantae > Streptophyta > Magnoliopsida > Santalales > Loranthaceae > Taxillus > Taxillus chinensis. The sequence goes on from CM042091.1 coordinate 10,287,459, forward strand.
ACTATGAATTAAAAAGAAAAAAACTTTTAAATGAAGTATGAATTAAATAAGAAAAGAAAAGAAAAGAAAAGACTAGGGTGACTTGATTAACAATGCATATAGTGCACGTAGCGGGGCTACATCTGGTGGAGAACATGGCGAACGGCATGGACATGGGCTTGCCATGGGCACAGGAACGAGCTTGGGCACAAGACGAGCTCAACACAGGCACAAGCACGAGTACACCATAGGCACATGGTCTTGTGTAGCACTCTTCATGCACTTTGTGCTCTAATTCGAATGCTCCGTCTTAGTGTTGGTGCTCAAATTATAAGCAAACTATATTGATTTTGGGTCATATGCCCACACCTAGACCAATATGCCTTTCATATACATAAGATTTTTATGATGTTGACATAAGTCTCATTCGAAATGAATCCTTATATAAAGTTACATCTCAAACAAATCAACCTCATTACACAAAATGTCATTCAAAACAATACATTAAGGATTAGAATAAGCCTCTAAATAGGGTGTTCACTTTGGAACTGATACTTCTCATTTTGGTAAGCATTTAAAAGAAAAACAAATATAATAAAAGGAGTTGACAATTATAGCTCGTTAGAGATCATGTCTTTCCAATCCATCCCAAAACTCTTGGCTTCTGCATTATAACTCATACAAGACTCAAATCAAGCCACACGGGCTACCTCAATCTCAGTTACACAAGCTTTTAAAAGCAGTAATCACAACTCAAACAATGCGCAAACATAACAAATAACTCAGATTATAACTCAACATGAAGTAAAACACTTCTCAAGGTGTATGTCTTAAGCTTAGAGTAAACATTTAAGATACTTAACTCATAAAAAAACAACATAGAATATTTCTCATTTTAACAACATAACACATAACTCCTTAATGTCTATAGGGTTAACCACAAAGGCCTTAGTCCAAACCACTCTTTTAGGGTTGTTCTAATGTGTTTTAACATGTCTTGATGGCAAAAACAAGCAAAAAGGAAGTCAACAGGCAATCAAGCACTATTTTGACCACAACAGGCCCTGAATCGGCCACAACCGACCAAGTCAAATATCTACATCAAAACTCCTTCATTGACCATGATGGACCCAAATTGACAGACACTTTCATAAGCATTTTGCATCAAATCTCCATGTTGGCCATGGTAGATTCCTCTCTAAGTCGTATGAGCCTCAAACCTCAAACCTATGGTACCCTCAAACTTCGAAATAACCACAACTTTAAATTACACACCTTCAAGCTTTGAAGCAACCATAGCTTCAAACCAAAAACTCTCCAAAAATTTTGAAGCGATCACATCTTCAATCCTCAAAACCAACACCTTCAACCCTCGAATCCCTGTCATTCTCAAACCTCCATTCAATTTGAACCTCTATTATATGACATTTTAACTTAGTTTTGCAGTTTCTGTTTGGTTTTTACACGTATAACTTAGACATGAACACCAACAATTAGTTTTAAATGACTTATAACTCAAAATATCCATTTTTTCAATTTATTTGAAACAAACCCTATACAAATAGCATAAAATAGCTTGTCCCTGAAAGCAGCCTTTCTCTTAATCAAAACATAATAAATCATATATGTTCAAACTAGATTTCTCAACCCAACATACAGATAAAACACAAATTTAACATCTATTATTTGAGGAAGAACTCTAATATACTCCAAAACACGAGAGTGATGAGAAAATTTAGAATCCCATTATGGCCGATTTTGGTTTGAATTGCAACTCCTCTTCCTTTTCCTTGTGTCACCTTCTCTCTCTAACCCTAAATAACATACACGATTCACAAGAATGTATGCAGCTGGATAAAAATTAGGATTAAGAATCCCTAATTCCTCTATTTCTTATTAAATAATTTAAATTTTCAAAAATACTTCATTGCTCCCCGAACTCAATATCGGGCTTATTTACGGTAAAAATTATTAACCCGACATATACATTATCGTACTTCTTGCACGGCTGGTGGCCGGTATAATTTTCTGGCAGGACCATGCTGTATATATTCTCAAAACCACCCTTACTATATGATAATAATAATACGAATACTAATACACGGTGGGCTGTTATTATTTTCCTTTCTTGCTTTCTGTAGTCAACTGCACAAGTGCTTCACTGTAGGTATAGTCTTCTGTAGGATCTCATTCTTGTTTTGAAATTAAGGCTTCATTTGGCGGTAAGGCTTCGCTAGCTAGTTATCTGGACCTGCTGCTCACAACCAACTGCTCCTCCAACCAGATCAGCGAACGCGAGCCCACCGGTCATTGTCGTCGTCACACCGCCGCTGCAGCAAGAACAAGAAGAAGCAGAAGAAGCAGACGGTGGCGAGCACTGCATCGGCGAGGACTACGGGGTCATTCCACCGGCTTTCGCTGTGATCGGAGACGTTTAACATTCAAAGGGTGTCGGTGTCCGACATGAGCAACCCAGCTGGACCGATGGGCGTCGCTGTCGGAGGACAACTCAAACTCGGTGGTCGGGTCCAACCTCCACGTAGATTCTGAAGGCCTTGCCGGTTGCCGACCGTTAAGCTCTTGGAATCTGAGACGTGTTAGGGCCAGGTTTTTTTTTTTCTTTTTCTATACCATTTTTTTATTAAAATGGAGTAGTTTTGATCTACTGCAGTCTGCAGGTCCACGACTTATCTGCTGCGCGCAGAGATATAACCTTGCCCGACACAGCGCGCGCATTATCAAAATCGATGTCATCACGAGCTACATGGCGAGTCAGCTAGCATCAGTTCTTTACGGTGACCGTTTTATAGGCAGTGGTGGTGATCAGACTGGGAGGAGATATCGAACTGGTGACTGATTACAGCAGCGGCGTTCTTGTGATGGATGGAGGGGGCACAGGTGCAGGTGATGATAGCGCTGGTTCCTATTACATACCAATGGCCTGCAGGGAACGGTTCGCAATCTCATTCATCAGGGGAGCATACAGCGGCAAAAAGTAGACATAGCCGAGAAGATGGAAAAAAGTAGTTGTACTGTACGAGGATTCAGTCACTAGTCGAGGATGTATCGGGAAGTGACGCGCGCCCAAAAATTTCATAAAGGAACACACCATGTGGTCGTTCTCTCTCATCTTATTTTTAGGATTCGATTGACATTAGTTACAAAAATTAACCAGACAAGGTTGTTTTTGCGATAGTGAGATTTGGAATCATTATTTGATTATATTGAGCTCCGAATTAGGTCATTTTCTTCATGCTTGCATGTACTAACCGGTTCATTTAACAAATTACCCAAAAATTGTTTCTATTGGATTATTAAATATTTACGATATTTAGCTACCATGGATATATATATATATATAGCGGGGTCGCAGCTTTGTTGCAAATCTGGCAGCCCATGCTTGGTCCTCTCCATAGGATGTCGGTTCTCCCATGCTTTTTTTTCACATATGTTGCCACACTGCGATGTTGGAGTTTTTTTTTTTTTTTTTTACTTTTAAAAATAACTTTTATATAACAAAATACATTAACATTAAAATATATTGGTTCATAGTAGTAAAAAAATCATTTTAAAATGAATTATTATTGACCATTCATAATTCATTCCATATATAGTATTTTCTTAATGCTTGTAACATATTCTATCATATGAGAGTTCATTTTTAGGGGTTTGATTATTGTGAATAAATAACTTATGAGTTTGATTACTTTGGGAAAAAAATATCAAAGTTTAAAAATAATTGTCCTGTGTTCTTATTTTTTATTTAAAAAATTAAAAACTTGTTTTTAAAATGAAAAAGATAAATAAATAAATTTATGAACCGATAAATCGCGCAAATTAAGGAGCGTGATTTACCTACATAATTTATAATCTATACGTAGCCTTGCTCAAAATTAGTGAGGCATGTAAGATCATTTTTAAAAGTAGCAAATAGCAATAGTACCGGGGGGGCGGCGACTTTCTGGGTGTGGCAGCAGGAGGCAAGGCAAGGAAAAAACGAAGCCGCGACGTTGCTTCTCGTTTCTGCCAAACATTCGTTAATGTCTGAAGCCTCTCTCTCCCTCCATTCCACTCAACCTAATTCCCAAATACTGTAATCTAGGGTTTCGATTCCTCGCCTCCCCCTCTCTCCGTCTCTCTCTCTCTCTCTCTCCCTCCCCTACACACCCCCAATCTAGAACCCTAATCTACCTCCGATTCGCCGCTCAGCCGCGCGCATTTCCGTCGGTTTAGTCTCATTTCTCCTCGTTTCTTCGCGATTCCCCCTCAATCGATTCCGATTCTGTACCATAAATTTCGTTGTCGAGATTGTTTTTTTTTTTTATTATTCGACAGATTCGATCTTCCTCGTCGTTGGTGTCTTAGGTATAGGATAACGCGTCGATCAGCTTTGGGTTTGTTGCTCGGACTTGGTTTTTGGATTCGTTCGCGTTGAGATTTGGAGGTTCTTTGGTCGGAGAGAGATGAGTAATCAGAAGAAGAGGAACTTCCAGATTGAGGCGTTTAAGCACAGGGTGGTGGTCGACCCAAAATATGCGGACAAGACCTGGAAGATATTGGAGCATGCCATTCATGAAATTTACAATCACAATGCTAGTGGTCTCAGCTTCGAAGAGCTTTATAGGTTACCCACCTATCTTTTGTTAACTAATTAATCACATCCACGTTCGTTGTGTTTCTGTTGTGTTCCTCAAGCTCATTCTTATTCTTCTATGCTGTTATCTTGTTGTTTGAGAATTTTAGTCACTCATACGGCTACCTTTTTGCCATTTTAGGTTGAAGTATTTTAAGCTGATTATACATGTATAGGTTTAGCTGGTGCAGGACAGCGAATGATAGTGTGATCATGCTAGAGGACCAAGCTGTTAGTGGAGCAATCATTTTATGCCATTGAGCGACGAATCCATGCTATCAGGCATAATGGGTGTTGATATGTTTTTGCAACATTCAAATAGTGTATATGATTCTATTTAATAATTCTAGTTTTTGAAGTGGTTTGAGTTATGTAAATTTTGTTCAGTTATTGAACTTATTGGAAAACAAATTAGTTTTCACAAGGAGATAGATTATCTATTTTTCTCACCTTGAGATTTCATTTTCTCTATTGGAGTTTTTTCTCTTCTGAATTATGCATTGTCTTTGATAGCTCCAGAGTTTAGTGTTCACACTGCATGTGCTTAAAACAGTTAACCTAATTTTTTGTTTGATTTGAAACATGATAGGAAACAAAATAGGATTCGCTTTGCATTATCTTGGCTTCTTATCATGGGATGTTTTTCCAGAGGATATTGTTCACGAATACACCTGTGTAACCTATATCTTAAACCAGATGAGATCACATAAAAGCTGGATTCTGTAATGCTGTAATTTGTCCAGCCTGCTGTTAATCTTTAGAGTGACTTTTGTGGAGTATAAAGTAGTAGTTTCCCCCCTATCCTCAATGGTGACATGTTGCCCTTTTCGCTTTTATCAAAGGTATATTCTATTTCATTGTTTAGTTTTAATATTTTGTGTCTACTTCACACCAAATAGGAAGAGGGTGATGATTAGTTTGAGAGGGGTTCTGAATCCTTGGGTTCTATTTCATATGTGAATTATGTAAAAGTGGACATAGTTTTGGTTACCTGGGAGGGTTCATTTTAATTGCCCAATTTGAGTAGTCATTTGCATTCTACATAGGTGACGTTATACTCTTATAGCATGTTTGATACGTGAAAATAGTATGGAATGAAACTCATTTCAATTTTCATGTTTATTAGACAAATCTCATGGGAATCATTCATTACTTTGGGAATCACATCTCTCTCAACAGTTTAAAATTCATTACCCTCATTAACCAGGTTTTGAAACATTCTCACGTTCACGGGAATGAACTTTTAATGCTACCCCTATTCATCAAATCGGCACTATGCACCACTACCTCTGTAGATACCAACTCCACCATCCCTTTGGGAACTGGAATGCGCACCACGGCCACCATTGCTTCCACTTCTTATTCTTCTCCTCCCAATCTCAATCACAATTTCTTTCTCCTCCACCTGCACCTCTTCCTTCTCCTCTCATTGCCGATTTTGAAGGTTTGAGGACACCCTCTAGAGGAGAGCCCTTGCTGAAGGCTTGGGGATGGATTCTGAGGCCTTTGTTGCTGATTCCATGTCCCTCTTTGTTGGCCTTTGATGCAACGCTTTCTTCTGTCGCTGGCTTGTGTGTTTTCTGTGGGCTCCAATTCATGAATCATCTGATGGATTAACTGTTGTTTTCACCATCCATGGTCATTGTTTTTTTTCTTGTTGATTTGGTTTGTTTTATTTATTTGTTTGTTTGTGTTTGGGTGATAGATCTGTTACCATGGTTGTTTTGGTAATCGTCACATTTCAAGCCGCCACTAGTCTCAATCACATCCAGTCATCCACACTGCTAGGTTTAGGCTGGGGCTTATTTGTTTTATATATTATAATTTATTTTTACAAATTTTAAATGCTTTAATGATGGGGTATTTCGGTCATTGCAATAAAACAATTATTCCGTTCCCTCCCATACCAAACTTAAGAAAGTAATTTTAAAATTACATTTCCATTTCCATGGTAATTATATTCTCATGTTGATCTCATTCCCCTCCAAGTCATTTCTATTTACCAAATGATCTATTAGGGTATGATGCATAACATGTTGGGTATTTTGTGATCTCTTTTGCTATTAATTTCTTTTATTTAGGGTCTCTTCATGCTAGAACATCTCACTTTCATGTTGTGTAAAGTGTAAATGTATGACTGTATGTTTACATTAATTCCAGACATATTTATTTGTTACACTACATTATATAGTTTATGAATTTCTTTTGGCATTGGTATTGTTATACTTCATTCATATAATTATAATTATATGAATTCCATTTGGTGTTACCTTTAAGATTTTGTGGCAAGGTGTTGAAAATGATGGATGCTGCTAGATGGTTAGGGTACCATCAAGCGATTAATCGATTTATGTGGTTTAGAGTTTAGACATTTTTGCTGTATTTTTCATATATATGTATAGGAATTACAATAAAATCTAATCATGACAAATTCAATCTAGAAAAATTACACAAAATAGTTTGCAAATCCATAATTGCCGAACTCAACCAAAGGTAACAATGTTTCATGCATAAATTAAAAAATGCAAAGTACAACTATAGTGTTAGCAAATTGAAAAAAATAAAGGCTTCTAACCTTTTTGGGCTGATTATGTGTTGTTTATGAGTGTTCAAATCCCAAAATAGGTTTCACTGCTTTTCTTTTAAAATTGATTTCCTGCTGTATCCATACCAGAATGTTACTTCATTTTGTGTAAACATGTGATTGTACATTTATATTAATTTTTATAACAATCATCATATTTATTTTTTACACACTTTACACTTTTTTTTTTAATTTCACTTTGTATTGTTGCATCGTGTTCATATAATTGTATGAATTCCATTTGGTGTTAGCTTTTAGATATTGTGGCAAGGTCAAGGTGTTGAAAAATGGCAGCGCTGCTAGATGTTTTAGGCAATTTTGATATCTTTTTCATATATATATATATATATATAGAGAGAGAGAGAGAGAGAGAGAGAGACTGATAGATAAAGAACATTAAAAAAGATATCTTGCACAAAATAGTTCACAAATCCATAATCACCAAACTCAACTAAAGGTAACAATGTTTCAAGTGCAAATAATAATAAATAAATAATGTGCAATATACAACTGTCACCAAAATGTTAATTTTTTTGACAGTGTTTCTAATCTCTCTCTCTCTCTCTCTCTCCAACCACCACCACACCCCCCCCCCCCCCCCGTGACCTGTTTTTAAAGCTTGTTGTTGATGTGCACTGTATATTTGTTTAAAACAAATTTCAAGGATATATGTAATTATGTATATGTATGATGGCTTTATCTTGATTTTTTAGTTGAAGAGAGAGCACTTGTTTTCGTCATTTATCAGTTTTAATAATGCAAAAAAAAAAAAAAAAAAACTTCTCCTTTGTGCCTCTTTCAATTTTAAGAATTCCAGGCCCTAATGTTTAAAATTTTCCATGACTCCAGAAATGCTTATAATATGGTGCTACACAAATTTGGTGAGAGATTATACTCTGGCCTTGTTACGACCATGACTTCACATCTGAAAGAAACCTCAAAGTATATAGAGATTGCTCAGGGAGGTTTGTTTCTTGAAGAGCTAAACAAGAAATGGTCAGAACATAATAAGGCATTGCAAATGATCCGAGATATACTGATGTACATGGATAGGACTTTTGTTCCAAGTACCCACAAGACTCCTGTTTATGAGCTTGGGCTGAATTTGTGGAGGGATAACATTATTCATTCAAACAAAATCCAAACGAGGCTATTAAGTACACTTCTTGAACTGGTGCTTAGGGAAAGAACGGGTGAAGTTATAAACAGAGGGCTCATGAGGAACATAATTAAGATGCTTATGGACTTGGGTTCTACAGTTTATCAAGAGGACTTTGAGAAGCCTTTTCTCGAGGTTTCAGAAGATTTCTACAGGGTTGAATCCCAACAGTTTATTGAATGCTGTGATTGTGGGGACTATCTGAAGAAAGCTGAGAGACGGCTAAACGAAGAAATGGAAAGAGTATCCCACTACTTGGACTCGAACAGTGAAACAAAGATTACCAATGTGGTGGAAAAGGAGATGATTGCAAACCACATGCAGAGACTGGTTCATATGGATAACTCAGGATTGGTAAACCTGCTTCTTGATGATAAATATGAAGACCTGAGAAGAATGTACAGCCTGTTCCGTCGGGTTCCTAATGGTCTGCCTACCATACGAGAAGTGATGACTTCTCACATCAGGAACACTGGCAAACAGCTAGTTACTGATCCAGAAAGATTAAGGGATCCTGTAGAATTTGTTCAACACCTTCTTGATGAGAAAGACAAGTATGATAAAATCATAGGGTCAGCATATAATAATGACAAAACATTTCAAAATGCACTAAATTCCTCTTTCGAATATTTTATTAATTTGAATGCTCGTTCTCCTGAGTTCATTTCATTGTTCGTGGATGACAAACTGCGGAAAGGTCTTAAGGGGGTTAGTGAGGAGGATGTGGAAATCATTCTTGACAAGGTGATGATGCTATTTCGGTTTCTCCAGGAGAAAGATGTGTTTGAGAAATACTATAAACAGCATTTAGCAAAGAGGCTTTTATCTGGGAAAACTGTCTCCGATGATGCAGAGAGAAGTTTGATATTGAAGCTTAAGACAGAATGTGGGTACCAATTTACTTCCAAATTAGAGGGCATGTTCACAGACATGAAAACCTCTCAGGACACTATGCATGGTTTTTATTCTGCCCATACTTCTGAAATAGGGGATGGTCCATCACTAGCCGTTCAGGTTTTGACAACTGGTTCATGGCCAACACAACCAAATGTCACTTGCAACCTGCCAGCTGAAATGTCAGCAGTCTGTGAGAAGTTTAGGGGATATTACTTAGGAACCCATACTGGTCGGCGATTGTCTTGGCAGACAAACATGGGCACGGCTGATATGAAGGCAACCTTTGGGAAGGGCCAGAAGCATGAATTGAATGTGTCCACTTATCAAATGTGTGTTCTGATGCTATTTAATAATAGTGACCGACTCAGCTATAAGGAGATTGAGCAGGCCACAGAGATTCCCTCCCCAGACTTGAAGCGATGCCTGCAGTCGCTTGCCTGTGTGAAGGGGAAAAATGTTCTTCGCAAAGAACCCATGAGCAAGGATATAAATGAGGATGATGCCTTTTTCTTCAATGACAAGTTCACGAGCAAGTTCTATAAGGTGAAAATAGGGACCGTAGTTGCACAGAAAGAATCTGAACCAGAGAAGCAAGAGACCCGACAGAGAGTGGAAGAAGACCGGAAACCTCAGATTGAGGCTGCTATAGTGAGGATCATGAAATCAAGGAGAGTTCTAGACCATAACAATATTATTACTGAGGTCACAAAGCAGCTGCAGTCTCGGTTCCTTGCGAACCCTGTAGAGATAAAGAAACGGATAGAGTCCCTCATTGAGCGGGAATTCTTGGAGAGGGATAATGCAGACAGGAAACTATATCGGTATCTTGCCTGAGCATTTTATGTTTTCTGGTCTGTGGGAAAGTGGATGTGTAAGAAAAAGAGATTGTTCCTTTTTTTTTTTTAATTACTACAAGCTTTGATTGTTTGGATGAATTCTTTTTCTTCATTGTCACCCCTTCATTTGGTTTCTCTTGTCACCTGTTTCAAATTGATGGTTGGATTTATGTTTTTTGGCTCCCAACCTTCTTAATTTTTAAGTCGAAAATGATTCAGCATAGGCCATTGAGTTAGATGTGCACAATCGAGTAGTCGGAGGCCTGCTGGGACAAGGATTTGGGTGGTTTCTTCACTGTTATTCTAAAATTAATAGAACTTATTCAACAATGGATCATGTAATCTGATTCTTATGCGGTCGCTGATTATTTAAAGATCCATCCTTGCAATCTCTAAGCGCGCCTTTCCCACTCCTGTATGTCATTTTATTTAATAAAATTGAATGCATTAAAATTTCTTTTTCTTTTGAATTTTTCCCTGCGTTGGGCTTTCTGAAAATCATTCATTTGAACTTCGTTTTATAACTCGTATGAAGCTTAATGAAGCCAAGATATATATATATTTGGCTCCACCAACCCAAAAGCAACCATGGGTACGTAATGAATCAAAATTCCTTGAATAAACAACAATGATCCAAATAAATAAGCACAACTGAACCAGCAAAAACACCTCCCCCCGGCCCGCCTGATCATTGATGCCAAATTAATAAGACATTCCATCCCCCTGATGTGCATGCAAAGCTTTTGAGCATTGGAGTTTGAACCACACCTGTTCCAGGACCTGCTAATCCTACACACTCAACTCCAGAAGTGAGTACGAAAGGGAGGACAACGAGACATGAAGTCAAACTTTCTTAAACCTTGCTGCCCCCGATGCACCTTTAAAGGCTATGGTTTGGTAACGAGGAGGCGACTTTGTATTTCTGCGAACGTCTTCACATCTTCCCCCCATAAAAAAAAAAAAAAAAAAAAAAAAAAAAAAAAAAAAAAAAAAAAAAAAAAAAAAAAAAAAAAAAAAAAAAAAAAAAAAAAAAAAAAAAAAACCTGCTCATCTAGAATTAGATTTGAGTGTAAAACTACCAAAACCAAGAAACACCATCTCTTTTGTTAGATCAAGTGCCAGTAATGACAAGTCACCAAATAGAGCAAAGTATTGCCATTGGTATTTGGCCATATGTTCTGTTTATTGAGAGTATACCAGCAATCAATTCCAACAGCAGTGGCCCCAGCTTTATCTGCATTTAGATCATCCCCGATGTGTACTGCTTTTCCAGCCTCCACACTAATTTGATCTGCACCATTGTTCCATATTGTAACTGCTAATATAATGAGTGGGGTGTTGATCACCAATTATTCATATCTGATGTTTTATTTATTTATCTATATTGTTTGGGTTGGGCAGGTTTGAAAAAAGTAAAATAGTTTAACAGTTAAGATAATTCGAGACACATCATACAGGATAGGTCATCAAAAGCAGATGTCAATATTATGTGTAAATATGATATGCAGCAACATGGATGTAAATGATTGCTACAAATACATACCTAAAGCAGCTTTATAGATCTGGCATCTGGTTTTTCATTTCCAACCTCTGAAGATACAATAACAGAATCAAACCTGTGAAGAAAACTAAAGCAAATCAATATCATTGCAATTTAACTTTCTTAATGTCAAACCATGGTTTAAATAAAATAATAATTTGATCACCAGAAAATGCAAGATCACAAAACTAAGCTTTTACAAAATAAGAAGAAAATAAAATAAAATCTTACAGGTCTATGACATTGAGGTCTTTTAAAAGCTTCCTTAAGCGGGTGTCGAAATTAGATACTATTGCTAATTTCACTATAAGACAGTTCACCATGTTAGAACAAATGAAGAAGGGGGGAAAGGTATAGGTATATAACCGTCCCAATTTAATGGGATTTTTCATTATGACTACTGCAAAATAAGATGGAAAGTAGTTGATGGATATGACCTTCAGCATCTTTCAGAAGAAATATGGTTTCGTGAGCTCCATCTGGAAGATGCCACGCATCACCGCATGCAAAGTACTAGGCAAAGAACAATTGTGACTTCGTATGAAAAGGCCGTTTGACATACAATACAGTCAGATATATACTTATTTAATTAAGCTCATATCCTATGATTTAGTGTGATCATAATTGACTCTTTCAAGGATAGGAGGTTCAAACGCTTCAATATAAACGAAATTACCTTACTCATAGACTTCTTCAAAATAATCGCTACTGGCACAACCAGTGGATTCAGAAACAACAAATTTCCTAAAGGGCCTTTCATCTCCCTGTAAGAATGATTCAGCATCAGGTACACAGGCTTTAAGCTTTTCATTGGTCATAGCAAAAGGATCTTTTCCCAACAAATGGATGGACAAGAAAACAAATAAAGAAGGCCAAGCAATTTTTTTTTTTCCATTGAAGACAATATCTATGGAGAAACATGCATCGCTGGACAAAAGAAATTCCTTAGGAAACAAAATACATTTGAAGAACAGCATGCATGGATTGCTGTCCCATGGAGACAGACTCCACATATTCTTTGAAACCAGGGGCCAATGATGCTGATGTTGCTTTTCACGAAAAGGGCCAACGACACTCCACAGGCATCCCAGGACTACAATTACAATTGGAGACTTATAGCAACAGAAAATGGTTCCCGGTGCATAGACAACTTTTGAGGCACAGCGCACCACAGCATTTAAAAACCAAATGGACAGACACAGCACAGCACACCTGATACCGAAGCTTTTGAGGCCATCTCGCGAACTTTTGACACATTCTTAAAGCACCAGCAACAAATTTCAAATTGGAGTATGTTAGTTTGGCTAGGCGTCCTTTAAGGGACAAGCTAGTTTGGTTGTAATTTTTCTCTTTTCATTATAAAGTTTCTGTTTCCCGTGTTCACTGAGGTCTGGTGCATTGTGTTAAAGAATGGGACGCTGATACTCTTCATCATCTTCGGTTGTGGTGGTGGCTTTGGCAGCCGGACTGCTTCTTTTCTATTTATCTCTATTTCTTTTTTGACAATTATGATGGGCGGGTCTGCTCTGTCTAGTTGTTCTTCTCTGGCTAACGTTTTCCTGCCTACTTTGTAGTTCCTGGTTGCTTATGTGTATGCAGGTTCCTTTGCAACGCTGTTTTACAAAATTCCCAATCCTGCTACGCCCCTCCACTGACCTTGTTAGCGGTCAATACTGTTCTTTTACTATCGTTTGTTGTGCTTGTGCTTGTACTGATAGAAACAGGACGGTGGTCTTCCATGTGCTAGCCTGATTAAAATTACTACCATTTACCCAGTTGGTTGGGCTAGTACTCTTGTTTTCTAATAGGCGAGTATGGGCTTATGTGCTGATAGCCTCAAAAAAATTAAAAGGTCCGAGACAAAGAATTGCAACCATGAATAATACTGCAATAAACCTTTCAAACTCAAAATAAATTAAAAGGTTGTTCAACAGAGAAAAAAACAGCCTAGATCAGTCGTGAAAGAGAATGATAAACAATGTCTTTGTTGTAACTTTTGTATAGGTTGATTCAAAACCCAAAATGTCTCCACCCAGATTTTACAGCCTAGGAAAAAAAACACCAAACTGTGCAGAATATCAGTTTCTTCTACAGATAAGCAGCCTTCTTTATTCCCTGCCGTAGGACCACCATCGGCCCTGTTGCAGGATGCTTATGTGAGCCATCTTCACAGAAGGGAAAGTCAGTCTGCATTGCCCGTCCTGGTCCAAGATACTAGCCAGCCTCAGCTCATCAAATAGAACACAGTCAGCCAACCACAGGGCCTGTTATACCTGAGGTGGGGCAGCACAATGACCATAGGAAGGGGCTTGCCAACCGTCATAAGACCTTCATAAATATAACAATATTAACTCAATAATTTTGACAAAATTGAAATTCTTGATGACATGAAAGAAAATCATAGGCCATCTGAAAGGCATTGACCGTTATTAACGCTACACACAAATATTCTTGGGTACAACATTAACTGTGTTATATAAGCTCACATAATATTCTTCTAACTAAATTCTTTTTGTATTTAAAAGGCTGAACTCACGATTGTAATTACGTAGAAGGTTTAGTGGTTTTATCAAATAAAACTAAAATTTTGCACTAGACAACACATAAGCTTGTTTGTCAAAACGTGAATTGTAAAAACCAGTTTTCTAATCATGAACTAAATCACATAAATAACTCAAAAAGTTCAAAAACAAATCTAAAAATAATTCCAGTAAATGCTAGAGCATAATATACAGGTGGCAGAAAACTCATTTGTAGGAAATAATCAAAAGAATGTCACTACCAGTGACAGCCTAATACGACTACCAATACAGGAGGAGCAAATAGAACAAAAAAGTATGATCACCCAATTCCATGTTTTAAAATCCAAAGAAGAGAACTACGATTCAAACTATTTTTTAACTGGGCTAAAATAATACAATATTGTTAGACACTCAAATATATGTTTTAAAATCCCAAATGCCTAAACTGCACAACCAATAGAAGCACAGGTCTTGAATGATTTTATGGGGGGAATGGCAGAATAAAACAATTACTACGACAAATAAAAAGGCCCAAATACATGAATTGCAAGAATAAATATTACCAATTCACTTCTAGATATGTAATTTATATTTCATTTTTTCATATATGTTGTTTCTTTTGTTATGTGAATTTGCATGATAATATTGAGGATCTCTCTTACAAAGCTTTAAGTGTCCTTGAGCTAGTTTCAAATGACAGTGGAAATATGGATATTGATACACTTGATTCTATTCAATTCCATGAGGAAATAGAGAAGTTACAACCAAAACATTTCGGCTCAAAAAGGCCAAACTTTTGCAAAAGATGACTAATACTCGTTGTCAAATGCACCAGATATGTGGCCATGTGATTTTCTCTAAAATGCCTCTGTACGAGTGTGAGGGTCATTCCCAAGTGTCATATTTGAGCACTATGGACAGGGGCAAAATGGCAAAAAAAAAATAAAAAAGGTTTTTTTCCCTTCTTTTTAAAAGAGGAGAAAGAGTTGTTACATGAAAGAAAAAGAGAGGAAAAATCACTCAAAATCTCTACAAAATTCAAACCTAAATCTCCTAACCTTTTCCCTTCACATCAATCCACAAATTTGATCCAAACCTTGTGATATATTATGAGGATTCAAGTGTGAGTATAACGAAGAAATGGAAAAACAAGCAATTGACGATAAATCATTTTTTCTAACTCTTTATGTTGCAAGATAACACTGGTGCCAAAACTAGAAGCTGAGTTCATAATTTTTCATATTCTTTATTTTGTCAAGTTCTCCTTTCATTTATCCCTAAATGTAAGCTTGGCCGGAACTTATTATTTGTCGTGTTGTTTTGGTTATTGTGTGATCTAGAAAGTAGCCCTTTTCCCCCTTCATTTATTTAAATAAAGTAGTTAAAAATCTCAAATAAAAAAATAACTCCCTTGCGATCTTATTTTGTGTTAGCCATTACATTTGGTTTTCAAGTTGAATTAAAAAAACTTCCTTCTAGAGATTTTAAAGAAATCGAAAAGACAGAGTTACTGTAGAGTTGAGAAATTAATGCTTACATATTAATTGCTTGGGTTGAAATCAATTATGACAATCGTTTTTTTTTTGTTTCATTAATTTTCATAACATCTTAACATGTTAAGGTTTCTTTTTTTTTTTTTAGCAAAATCTTTGACACAAGGGATTCTTATCCCTACATTCTCTTTTTTTTTTAAATAAAAACTATGATTTCTTAATTAGATAAAAATGAAAACCAAGTAAAAAGCAAGCAAATACTTCTTACATTAAAACCCAATATCAATTTTGGACATTGTAGGGGGTATCACCCACTACCCATATGTAACCATTTTTTGAACTTTTTATTTTGAGTTTTGGCTATCATTTTGTATTCTTATCTAATGATGAAAATAAATACATAATGGAATGGCCACTTTAATGTCCTTCATACTTTGTTCACTTGTACTCGCAGGGGATTAGGATTTTTTTTTTGTATCAGACCATTCTTAGGTGACCTATTAGTCTATCACACTCATATTACAATTGGCAACGACTCTATTTTCATTTATTTATTTACTTTATTATTTATTTTTCATCGTATTAGTTTTTTTGTTTGTGAGCATATTGTGCAATAATGACTCAGTGACTACATAATCTCATTGAAGCCAAAAGCAAAGGGTTTGAACGAAAATGAGCGGTAACACAATACTTTTATGCATTGTTCACCAAGTGATTTTTTTTTAAATGCAAATTTATAATAAGATGAACGAAATGACCGCTTTTCTTTTTCGTTTATTAATTTCATGCATCCGTATAGACCCCCCCAAGAGACACAAAGAGATTCTATTCCTATCCTAAGTGCACCCCCGTAAAACTCGATTCGGAGATTTCGTTTTTGCCCGCCCCCCCCTCAGTGGTGAACTTCCCACCCAGCATTAGAAGTTCCTGGACCTTTGTTAGATGCCTCCCATTACAGGGGTAAAGCTCTTAAGATCCTAGATCGGCATCTCAAGTGCTTGGTGCATCTGTTACGGATTGTGAGCAGGCCGCCTTTGCCAAAATTCGGGACCAGTTCTTAACAATCCTAACCAAAGCTCCTAGCCTTTACCTCCCTATTCTTTCAGACCGGAAGCCACTTTTGCTTTTTCTTCTCCGCCAGAGCCTCACAAGGTTCGAGGGCTTTCGGTCCGTAAAATTACTACCCGCACAATACCCGTACTTACGATTTGTTTAACATGTCCTTTTCCTGGTGAGGCCTTTAGGGTCAGCCGCCCAAAGATGCAGAGAATGAAAGGCACCACAACCGATCGAGCACGAGATGAGAAAAAGAGTTTTCCACTACCTTTGATATTGTTCTTTATTTGTTACGATCTGAATATTCCAGTTTGTGATTTGAATAATGGGGTGCTTGGTTTGCATTCCACCACCTCAGTAGAGTCACACCTTTCTTTGAGGGATATGCCTTGTTTTGACCGTCTACCTCAACCCTTTGAGTCCTCCAGACCTCATCTCAAATGACGATATTTTTGGTAAATTTCTTCGATCATTCCCAATAATCATGTCATCGACTAACTATAAATACCTTTCCAAACCCTTTAAAGAGAGATGATCTTCTTTGTTAAAACCAATACACACAATCGCCAAACCATGCCGTGGCTCAGGGCCATGGTCACCATTGGTTTCAGAGTGAGCCCGGAGGATACCATGTACTTCATCCTTGAGACACCATGAACGCTTTTTCTTAGTCCATGTACCCCCCCCCCTCCATACACCCCCCAAAAAAGGCAATGAGAGCAAAACCAATTTTATTCCAGGGAGTTCTAACTAACCATACTTTTAAAAACCCAATTTGGCCACTAGTCTCCCCAGCCGATCATCCTCTTGTGTTTAGGAAAAAACCCACCTCTACCCCCCTCTTCTTTCCTTCCGCGTTCCCAGTGTCCAGGTTGATTTCGTTGGAGCTTTAAATTCGTTGATGGCACGAGTCCACCGGGGAGAGAGCCACACTACGGAAATGGGTGTGGAAGGCAGGCTATGTGTTCGAACACCGAGGAGACATAGTCAGATACAGTCTTTGTCTGGTGGACGTTGGGGGTTACCAATTTGTATGTCCCACGGTAATACCACCGGTTGCACACAACCAAGAGGGGGGGGTGCACACCGGAAACGGGCTTGGGAAAGTGATGGGGGGGGCCCCCCCCCCCCCCCCCCCCCCCGGGCCCCACCTGTGCGTCCAAAACTTCAACCCTTTCCCCAAGGACACCGTCGTGGCACCTATCGTGAGGCACGGTCGGGCCGCTCACAGACCTTGGTGGTGTCGCCCGGGGCAGGCCCAAGCGTCCCCAGCTGGGTGGACATCGTCCGATATACCCCTCAACCACCACCGCTGGCTTCACTTCCCGAAGGAACGGGTGGTGGTGGTGTGAAATTGGGATCGGAGGTGTCCATTGGAGGACACCCAAACCCACAAAAAAAAAACACCGAACCAAGAGGGGCCATCGAGAACACACCCACGGGATTAATTTGCGAATGTTTCGCAAGGCCCACGACCGGGTGTACCATGGTGGACACGGCCTTTCGGAGGGGGTTAGGGAGCGGTAGGCACATCACAACAAACTGGAGCAAATCACCCCAATCACAGGAACTTGCCTTCAATCGAGACCGGCGTCTCCAGGTGTGCCGTTTTTGCTTGGGACGCCATTCTTGCGGGGTTAGGCTGGGTTTGTGTATGAACCAGACTGGGCGTGTTGTTGTCTCTCTCCCATTATCCCTAAGACTTGGTTTTCGAGAATTCAACCATAGATGAAAGGAAAACCCACCTCGTCCTTGTCAGTCCAAACCACCACCGGCGGAGGAGGCCCCATCCAGTAAAGGGAAGCTTTTTCTAGGGAGCCAGCTTTTAAGAGCTTCAAAGTGAGATGCAACGAGGCCGTTTCAATAACCCTAACCCCCCCCCCCGCCGCCTCCAAACCATTTTTTTTCTTTACGTGGACCATTGGTGCATCATTGAGAATTCCCGGAAGACAAAGGGAGTGAAAGGATCCCAAAAGACCTATTAGACTCAGGAAACTTATGAAGAGGGCAAAGTAGAGAAGGAGGGAAGCCACCCCGGGATGTAGGCCATTAGCATTGGTTTCAGCCCAGGTGTCCCCAACCCCCCCCCCCCCCCCCCCCCCCCCCCCCTTCCCCCTAAAACAACAACCCCCCGATCCAGACCACCGATGTGCCAGGTCCCAGGGTTATAGATCCTTTCGGGGGGCCAGGGGAGAAGAGCATCTGGAGTCCTGGGGGCCCTTTTTGGGAAAAAGGGGCCCCCCCCAGCGCCCCCCCCCCCCCCCCCCCCCCCCCCCCCCCCAAAGCCCCCCCCCCCCCCCCCCCCCCCCCCCCCCCCCCCCCCCCCCCCCCCCCCCCCCCCCCCCGTTGTTTTTCGGGACTCACCACCAACAACCAGGCAGCAACCGTTATTCACCGCAGGGTCCTTGACCAGCCGGCGCACCTTGTGGAGGACTTGTCTCACCCACGGTGACAAACCCCTTCCGTTCCACCCCCGGTTCCTTGGGAGACATCGGCCCTAGGTGGCTTCCTTCCGTCATGCGATTCATATCTTCACCGACGAGCGGCTTCTACAAAGGAACGCAGGAGACACCCCGAGCCTGCTCAAGTCGTCCCCCAAAATCCAAGCCCATCTAGACACATCTCGCACGGCATTGTAGTTAACCTCACAGGGAGGTCATGGATAGCGGCAAAATCTCCACCAACCTTCACTCTTATATTTTTCAATGGACCTCTACCTGTTTTGTAAGGACCCGTCCTTGAGTAGTCCCCCCCTCCCCCCCCAAAAACAGTTTTTCAGATTTTGACCCAAGAATGGCCCAAACCTCAAGGAAGAGCTTAAAGAGTCCATATAAACCCCCCCCTCCAACCCCACCCCCCCACCCCCCCCCCCCACCCCCCCCAGCGAAAAAAAACATTTAAAAATTTCAACTATATTTATTAACAACAAACCATCATTATTAAAACACCAAGACTTTAGGTTTAGGGTTTGGACAAGGCCATAACCCATTACACAAGCACCGAGCAACACTTAAAAACTTTACCCACTTTATTCCAGCCTTCTCCTTACTGTTTCCCATCCCTTATACCCGGGGTTGAAAAAAACAAAAGGGGAGCCAAATACCAAGGGAAAGTGGGAAAAACAGATCACATGAACCAAAAATTTCCACATCAGATCACTTTCCAAATCAACGGATGTACACGCAAACATCGATCAGGTTAACTCCAACCATTCAACAACAAAAACGTGACCTCTCCGCCGAGTCTTACCCAACTTGGGGTTTTTACCCCCACATAACTTACTTGTCCAACATAAGAGGTTCACTTTACACATAACAGAGGCACCATAATTTCAAAAACATTCAAGTTAACAAGGAACACAAACAAAAGGTAACCCCAACAAAGATAGAGAGATAAAAGGACTAACTACTTTCACAGGAAATGGAATTAAATAAAAACAAAAACCTTACAAAAAATCCAAACAGAAAAGAGGAAGAAAAAGGTCCCTTATAAAATAAATTAGATATAATAAAAAAAAAAAAGGGAAAACCTACAAAAAATGAAAATGATTATAATGAAAAAAAAAGGGGAAAAACCCTACAATCCTCTCCCTCAACCTAAAAAACAAAACCTAAATAGACAAAAGTTCTACCCACTCATAAAAAAAAAAAAAAAAATACTTTACAACTTTTAAGACCGGCTTTGGGTTGAAAATTTGGGTCCCACTTCATTCCCATACCTATTTCACCCATGCTCAGCCTTGAGTTGTGCACCAGGTTAAGCCTTGAGAGTTTTTAAAGTTTATGGGAACAAAGACGTTCGAAGCTTATTTTTCCTACGTGCTTCCACCTTACCATGAGGGGATAGACCGGTCTAAAGGGACACGGGGAGAAGGAGGGGATAACCAAAAAAAAAGTGAGGTCAAACCAACTTTTGCGAAAGAACCCCCCCACGCCGGGAATTCATGGCGTTCTTCCTCCCTATCTACCTTAAAAAAAAAAAAAACAAGAACTCATTCCTAAATAGAATAACAACTCTATAAAAAAAAACCATAATTTAAAAAAATTAACTCCTATTTTTATAAAAAATAACAACCCCCCCCCTCCTACGTAACAGGGGACAACCAATCATAAAAACAATGAAGGTGGAAACCAACCATGAAAGATAATGGGTGAAAAACCACCAGAACTACAAAAAGAAGGACTCAATTAAACTTAGATCACTCCTTGGTAGCCAAAGCAAGAGGAAAGGAAAGGGAGAAGAGGGCTTGGGGGTTTTGGGGGAAACATGGTGTGGCGAGGGTTGTGCAGAGGAGGGCAGCCCCTTAAGCAAGAGGTGGTAGGTGTAATGAAAGGGAATTGCTTCACAAAAATAAAAAAAAAAACTTTATTTTATCCTATCCTCTCTTAAACGTCTCTCCACCATTAAAATGTTTTAGCTTTTCACCAGGTCCTTTGGCCAGTCCCATGGTGCCCTACATCAATAAAGTTTTATTTGTGTTTTGACAAGGCCAATTGGCATCTAACCAAATCACAAATGGGTACAATTTTATAATTTTTAAAATGAACAAAAGTTTTGATTTTAGTCATCAAATGTTTACCGTCACAACCTAGTGGTTTTAAATTTTGGATTGTTGCTTATAAAACTAAATTTTCACTTCACAAAAGACAAAGGGATTGGTTTATGTCATGCATACTCAAGTTGATTTTGGACCTCCATGCCTCATTCATTTTGGCCTCCTATGTTTTACTTTTGGAAGAAGGCTGAAAACTCCCAAGTAATTTTGTTTAGAAACTAAATGACATTAGCGCTAAAATTTACATAAGAAAATTTTATTTTTTTTTTTAACGTATTTAATTTCCGGAAAAAAATATAATGAAAAACAAGAAGAACAAAGCAAAAATAAAACCTAAACAAAACATTAAACAATCTATGCCTTCTAAATTTCTTGTATTTAGCGTATGTGCGTGTTGTCAGAGACCCCCCCCCCCCCCCCCCCTCCCCCCCCCCCGGCTAACATGTCGGTTGCATCAACCTCAACTTCTCCCGTGTCTCGTCTTATTTGCAGCCATGGACACAGCATTTGCTCATCTATAAAGCACTTTGTCAGTCGTTTCCGATCTTCACCCACTATTCCAGGATGGAACGCCCTCTTATATCTTCTTCTTCTTCATTTTAAAAAAAATCCAGCTCATCCTATTTAAGCCAAATGTCTATTCAACGCGTCTATCATCCTCTTACCATCTTAATCATGGCTTTTTTTTCGAAACAAAACTTCTACTATTGTCACAACTTATATTATTTTATTATTATTCCTTTAAGAAGACTTAAATCTAAATTTTGGTCTTACTATCCCATTTGCCAACGGACGTGTATAGCACTGAAAGGGTCCATTCCGCAAGGTTACGACTGCAAAAGGGGTAGTTTGCCTGGGTGGTGCCGGATGGGATCCGGCAAGGCCGCTGTTTTTGCAGGTTCCTTGGTTTTGTCATTCCTTTCCCAAAGGACCTGGGGCAGGTGAGGGGGGAAGGCACTTCCATAAACACGCTTTGACTAGCACAATCAAAACTACGCCTTTTCGCCGTCGGTGGTCTAATAAGGAGGAGAAGCCCCCCTCCTGGGGTGCTCCACCACGTCAGAGAGAGAGAGAGAGAGAGAGAGAGAGAGAGAGAGAGAGGAGGAGGAGGGGGGGGGGGGCGGGCCTGCGTGGTGGTCGGCTTCGGGGGGGCGGGACCAAGGGGGGTCTGTTCTTCCAAATCCTCCCCCCCCCCCCCCCCCCCGTCCCCCCCCCCCCCCCAGATAGAGAACCGTTAATTAAACCAAGGACCAAGCCCAGGCGGACGGGTTGGAGGTGTCTTAGGCGATAAAATCCCCATGGGAAATATGTGGAAGCCAAGGATTAACCCACAGCACAAGGCAACACGGGGCGGCTACTTTTCTCTTCCCCCCCACACCCCCCCCCCCCCCCCCCCCCCCCCCCCGCCTACGGCACCTATGTTTGGAAGGGGGCACCCCCCAACGTGGAGGCCCGGTGGCACCCGGGGAAGTTAGCCCGTGGGCGCGAGGGGGTCCAACCCTGGCCGGGAGGGGTCCTTAAGCACTTGTTTCTTTTCACAACCGTCACCTCAGAAGGCAGGGAGGGTGGGGACAGACCCTAAAAGGCCCCCTCCCTTTGCTGTGTTTTCTTTCGAACCCGGCCCCAAGGGCCACCACCATGGAGGCCCGGGGGGGGTGAAAGACTGGGGACTAGCCGCTGAGTGTGGGGAAGAGTCGGCCCCACCCTTTGCCCATCCGGGTGGGAGCCGCGCGGACGGCGCGCCCCCAAACCCGAGCCCTCAAAGGGAAGCCCACCACCGGAACAAAAGGCAAGGGCCATAGAAACCCACCTTGCAGGCGGCATTAGGAGCCCAAGGGGAGGGGCCCACGTTCGGAACCCCGGCAGGGAGCCCCACGGGGGAGGGGGGGCGGGGGGAGGCCCGATTTGGGGGGAAGGCGGGGGTCTCGGTAAGGGAACCCACGGCCGCCGACGCTCGCCATGAACAAACAACTTTTCTTTTCTAACAAAGGCCAAAACCCTCCCAACAACACCACAGAACCGAAAACGAATTTACCGAATTATTTTCCGGAATTAATACCCCCACGAAATCAATGTGCAAATGACAAAACAAAATGAAATCTCACAAAAGCTATGATTTTTTTTGTTTGAACTTTCATTTTCTTGTTATACTAATTTTATTACACTTTCTCTTACAAATTTAAATATTTTCTTATACATTTTATAGATATTCCTATGTTATATATATATATATATATATATATATATATATATATATATATATATATATTAGTGTATATATAAAGATTATGCCCCTGCATACCTACAAATTTAAAAAAATTATCCCCTTAATTTTACTGGTCAAAACGCACACTCTCACACCTGTGAGTTTCATTCATTAATGGTGAAGGTGCTATAGATTTTCAAACATTAGTGGGTAGGTATATTTTGTCATGGTCTTTAAATTTATATTTTTGAAAGAAATAATTAAAAATCGATAATAAAATATTTGATTTTGAAAGATAAATTGAAACACCAACCGACCGGTACTATAAATTGGTCTCGAGGTGATTTATGGATTTTAAATGGGATGGTGCTCGTTGGGCTTATGGGCCAGCTCATTTCTCCCCCTACCCCCGGCCCATGTCTCCGTTGCTTCTGGACCTCTCCCCACCGACCCGGTTCGTCTTTCGCCTCTCGCTCTGCCCACCAACCCCGAGCCCACCTTCTAGTAAGCCCTTCTCCTGCCCACATTTCCCCCGTTCATGATCCTAAGACTAAACCTTCCCCCCTTCCCTCGGCCCAGACCTTGTCAGATCCTCTCCCCCAAACCCTTCCGTGCCTCTCCCCCTGCGCCGCCGCCGAACCTCCCAACCCGTGACCCAATAATAATAATAGTAATATCATCAAGATTTTCTTTTTACAGCTACCAGAGAATCTGATGCCGTAATTAGGTTAATTAGCTTCCTTTCATAATAATAATAAAAAAATACAAGGTTAATTACTTAGCAGGGAAGTTATACAAATTAAGCCTACGAGTATATATAGATGATAGAGCTAATAAATCTGCATCGTCAGCATGTTACGTTTTCTGTCATCACCCCTAACGTGCTTTCATGCAAAAGAAGAAGAAGGAAAAGACAGGATTAGCGTTCTCCCAGATTGCCTTCTGCACCACATTCTCTCTTTCCTCCCCACCAGAGACGCTGCCAGAACATGTGTCCTCTCCTCCTCTTGGAAGACTCTCTTCCACACATCTCCAACCCTCAACTTCGACGACTCCAATGTTCCCGTAAAACCATCCCTGGAAAGACTACTATATAATCAAATTGATTACGTCAGCAAAAAGTCAAACCCTTATTTGCTTGAATTCATCACCAAAACTGTAGTGCCGTCAAACCCATATCCGCTAACTAGTTTTTCTCTCGGCTGGGTGGCCAGTCGAAAGCCCTCCCGTCACCAATTCAATTCATGGATCTCAGGAGCACTGTCGCGTCGTGTCCAACAACTCCATATTTTTTCTACGAATGTCAATGACCTGCATACGTTGCCGAGGGAGGTTTTTCTCTGTCGAACACTTGTGGTCCTTAAACTGAACTCTATTCAAACTCAAATTCCTGCAAACGTTTGTCTCCCAAATCTGAAGGTCCTTCATCTACGCTTGTTTTATTACTGTGACAGCTCCATAAGGTTCTTGTCCGGCTGCCTTGTACTTGAAGAATGGGTCATAGCCTGGTATTCCGTACGAGCTTGTGGGATTGACTTTTCCCTTCCCACCCTTAAAACACTACGTATACATCTTTTATCCGGTGAACGTACGTCGAAAACAAGCACTTTATTATTTCACGCTCCATGTCTTGACAGGGCTGAAATTGGTCGCATATTGTTTTGGTCCACATCGACACCTCTTCTTTTTAACGGAATACATGCTTTAAATGTTCTCCATCTTGGTAACACAAGATGTATGGAAGTAAGCTTCCTTTCATTTCTCCTCTGTAATATTTCTTTTTTTTTTGCCCATTCTTTTATTATTTATGATTAATATTTTTTTGTCAGCGTGGTTCTTGTTATCGACGATGTTCCCTACCTACACTTCCTCACCTCACTCGCTTAGTGATTGATCACTATGACATTAATTATTATAATTGCCCACTTTACATGGATTGGAATATTGTAAGAAGCATATTGGAAAGTTCAATTCATCTTCGAGAGTTAATCTTTTTAAAGGTATTAGCAGCCATCTTGTCATAACTCAATTTAATTATGTTTTTTTTATTTATTTTACTTACTTAATGTTATCTTGTGTCTTCCTTTTTTTAGAGTTCGAGCATTGTCTTTAAAAATTTTTGGCCTGAACTCCCCAGCTGTGTGTCTTCACACATGCAAGAATTTGTAATAGGGGATTTTGGTGGAAGGGAAGATGAGTTGAGATTCATTAAGTATTTTTTAGATCAAGCAAGAGTTTTAAATCAACTGACAATCATAAGCACATCTTCAATGACTTTAGAAAGGGAATTATTTGTCATGAAGGAGATTATATCTTTTCATAAAAGCTCAAGTTCATGTGAAATACAACTTACCCGCATCTAACATTAATTATATATAATTGTAAGAAGAACCAAGCGGCTTCATTATAGAATTTATTATTATTTTTTTAAGGTTCCAATTATCATTTTGTATCCTTACCTTAGGATGAAAATAAATATATTATGAAAATAGATTGACTATTTTAATGTCTTCCCATAGTTCATTCATATTGATGGGGGTGTTTTCTTTTTACCAAATTGCTTGCAATATGTTCCTTGCTTAGTAAAACAATGAGGCCATAATAGCAAAAGTTCTTTTATTGTACCAATTGAATGCTTTCGGATGAAGAAAAAAATAAAAAGAAGTGATAGTAATCAAAACTCCATATTATATAGTTTCTCATTACTATATATATTTTTAAAAATGAAGTTTGTTTATGTTGCGATTATTGAAATATATTAAATCTGATTAATTTTAGTAATATCAAATATTATTAAATCACAAGTTTAAATACTTTTAATCTGAATATATTTATTTGAATTAATAAAATTATAATTATAATAAAATTTATACATAATTATTATAGTTATTCATATATTATATGATTATAAAAAAATGGAAAAATGAATAAAAAAATTAAGCGAGAACAAAATAAGGTCAAGTATTCAGATGAATGATTGTCCGAACACTTGACATAAAAAAAAAAAAACCTTTGGATACGGGATAATAGATAATGCAAAAAATTCCCAAACAAGGGTTATTCCGAATGACAGGCAAAAAGAAAGTCTATGGCGTTGAAAGATGATAATTTAAACACTCATCCAAACAATATTAAAAAAGCCATTTTGTATGTTTGCAATAATAAAGCTTTTAAACTCTCGTTCAATGCAAACTTTCTAAGGCGCAAACCAAAAGTTTTCTTAGCCAAACTAAAAACGCATGTTCATACACATTAAATTGTAAGCTTGACTCTCCTTTTTATTATAGCATCCGCGGCAGATTTTTTATTAGTTTAAATAATTATTTTAACAAAAATACTTAAAAAGTTCTGGTTAACTTCAAAAAAAATTATTAAAATAAAAAGATTTTTTTTTGGTTATTCTAGAGATATAATTTTAAAGAGGGGTACAACGAATGCTCCTGTGCTTGGTTGGTATTGCACCCCAAACCCATAAATTGAAAAAGTTGGCTTAAGATGAAGCATAGATGTTTGAATCAAAAGACGATGAAAGTTAACAGCTGACCAAAATTTTGAATTTAATATTTAAACTAAGTTAGGAGTTGAGAATTTTAAACTAAAACTTTGAAGAGCATGTGAAACTGTAAATTTGTACAAAACAATCTTTTTAAAAATGACATTAATAGTACCTAATATTATTAAATAAAATTTAAGGTGTAAAAACTCATATTCGAGTAAACTATTAAAATAGTCTCCGAATATGATATTAAAATAGTCTCATACGTGATGAAAATATTTGAATGTTGGTGTAGCTGTTGATACAGTCATTTTGACTATAAATTGACCTAAATGTTATTGATGTTTTTAATTTATCCTATAAGTTTGTTATGTGTAAAACCTATAAGTTTGTTATGTTTTTGGGTATGATAGATCATTATTGGATTAAAAGTTGGAGTTATTCTCATTGGGATGAACTGGTGTTTGTATAACACATGTTCATGGAAACGCATGATAAGTTAGCCAATAGTTGGGATTGTATGAGACATGCATGACATGATGCGATGTTAACACAAAATGTAATGGTTAGGTTGCATGAAATAATGATGTTTCATG
Source organism: Taxillus chinensis (assembly GCA_023512835.1). Taxonomy (NCBI): domain Eukaryota; kingdom Viridiplantae; phylum Streptophyta; class Magnoliopsida; order Santalales; family Loranthaceae; genus Taxillus; species Taxillus chinensis. The sequence goes on from CM042091.1 coordinate 10,315,011, forward strand.
CAAACGTTCTTGCAATTCTTAGCCTGCTTAGTTTGTTTGCAATGCTGTTTTGTTGGTATGGATTGGGTAACCCTTGATGGACTCATTAAAATTAGTTGATGTATATAACTTTTGTGGTTAATGGGGTTTTAAGGGACTTGTTCATTTGTTTACATGCTGCTTGCTTGCTTGTGAGGTACTGGCTTGCTTGATCATTAGGAGTCCTTAATGGAAGGGGAGCCATTAGTTCTTCCCACACATTGTTACTTAATTTGTTCTAACCAGATGTGAGATTAATATATTAGGAATATAACTTAATGACAAATTCTTTACAAGTGGAAGTGAATGATGAAGAACTAATATGAGTAGCACCAGTTTTAGAACATATTGAGTCTCAAATAAAATAAAATCTCGACAAACCACTTCTAGGATGTAGATTTCGAACGTTAAAGAATGGAGTTTGAGTCTCAAGCTAATAACTTCCAAACAATTTATGAACCAAGTCTTGAACTAATATGGAGATCCAGACATGTAGGAGAAGCATGTTTTGAATAAACTTGGCATGACCACTTGCATTGCGATAGAAGAGGAGTAACTTGTTTTTAGTTTCCTTTTATTTTAAAATTATCTTTATTTTTTTTATTTCACTAAACATTACTTAGTTTTTTTATTTCCTTTCTCCCCCCTCCTCTCTCTCTTTGGTAGTCATAGAATTCTTATGGAAAATGGAGACTGGGGTGAAAAGCTATTGATTTTGATTGTTATGTTGTTTGGCTGATACAAAAAACTCATATAAAAAAGTATTCTTGGTATTTGTGCCCAGTTTACATACCAAAATGATGTGAAAATGGGTATAAAAGTAAAGGGCCTATTTGGTAAATTATTATTTTTTAAAATACGATTACTTTTAAAAACTGTAGGCGCAAATGAATTTCTACCACTCATGAATACTTTTAAATCTACTGAGCCCACAGTTTTCAAAAATAATTATATTTAAAAAAATAATATTATCATACTAAATGGGTCCAAAAGTATTGCTCAATAAACAAATAGAAGGGTGAAGCAAGGTGTAAGGAAACTGTAGTAATTTTTTTCTATCTATTTTCTATATCAATCAATCACACCATGGAGAAAAAAACCACCTTTTTTTCTTTTTACCTATTTTCCTCTTCTTTTTTTCTATATGTTTTATAGACTTTACCAAGTTAGTCACCCTTATCAAGAGGCTATATATAGATGCCTGGGTTTGTGAAAATCAACACATTATTATTACTTCAATTGTGATTACGAAATTTCTTTGGAGTTTTGTTTTGCCTATCGACTATTTATTTGAAATGGTTTAATCTTTATTAATCAATTGTGTATTGGTTAATTCTATCGATTGACAAGGTGTGTCATTAGCTCTAATTCAACATCTAAAATGTGTATACCTAAGGAAAGCTTGCTTTGACATATTTAACTTAACATGTGTGGACAAAAGGAAATTTTAGTAAAAGAAAAACCAAAACTTATATTATAAAAACGTAAAAATAAATTTGAAATAGGTACAAGTGCTCGCAGAAGTTAAATAACAAATCTTTAATCATAATTGCTTCGAGTAGGGATATTAAATGAGTGGTCGTCCGGGCCTGGCTCGACTCACTTGTAGGGCAGGCCCACAAATTGGACCCTTATAATAATAATAATATTTATTATTATTACTACTATTATATTATTATTGCTATATATATTAATTATGTAAATAAACTCATCAAGTATCATATAGCCTAATGGTTAGATATTATTTATGTTTTAAATGAGGTTTGTGCTTTAAGTTGCACTAACAACATATTTTAGAAAGGTTTTCAACATTTTAAAAGAGGTGGTCACTGGGCTATGTGGGCTAGGTAGGGTGGGTGCGGATTCTGAGGTAGGCCTATGCAGGCTATGGCCCACTGGCTAGCTTATATTCGTGCGAACCAAGCCCGTTTAAATCATGGCCCGTTTGTCTAAAATATAGCCCGACCCGGCCTGGCCTGGCTTGTATTACGGGCCTCTAGCTCGTTTAACATGCTTACCTTTGAGTGAAAAAAATTACGGTAATTGCATGCTCTTATTTTGGGAACTTAGGACTTTTGCTTTGCAAACCTTTGTTGCCAAGTCCCACATCTTATATAATTTTAAAATAAAAAATTATTTTTTCAATCAAAATAAAAGTCAAACTAAAATAAGTATAGATTTTTTGGCATGTGAGAGTATTAATTCACCTCTCTACACGTAACTAACTCCTAAGTTTATCTATGATATCGAAAACTCTTCTTTAGCCAATTTAGATATTGAATCACACTCACATTCATTTGGTGGCTATTCATTTCTATTTATTTTTTATTATATTATGTTTAATTTGAATCCATTAAAATGATGACTCCATGACCATTTAGTCTCAAAATGTTAGTGAGTATGGACAAAAATGGGTGATAACACTAAAGACCTAATACATAAACAAAATTAGTTATGTCACTCATCCCTGCTTGGATGGCTTGTTGAAAAAAATATTTAACATATATAATAAGTTTTTTATATTTGCAATGAGACCATTATTAAAACTTGTTAGTCATATTTTTAGATGTTAAGCAAATTGCAACAAAACCATAAAATATATTATAAGGAAATGTTATCCATAAAACTAGGGCTGGCCTCGAGATTTATGGAGCCCAGGGCAAAATGTAAGTTGAGACTGTTATCTTTCATATATTTAAAATAACAAAATTATTTGTATCTATATATTAAATTATTATTATCTTACTAGAATAATACAAATAGTATAAAATTTAATAACATATATTATTATCGAAATTATAAATTAAAATAAAATATAACAATAAAAAAGACCACATATTATAACCTACATGATAGAAATCATTGTATTCAATAAGGAAAATAAAATCTTCAAGAGTAATTATGCGTTCTCCATCTACGCAATCAAGTAAATGGGGGCCCAATTTTTGGGTCAAAATTCAAGATGAAAACTTTATTTTTGGGCCAAAATTTAGGAGGTCCAAGCTACCTACCTTCAGGGTTGACTCTATATAAAACAATATAAGTGTGTTTTTGTTTTTATCCAATTATAAATAGATTGATTATGTAAACGATTAAGCTGCCTAACATATTTGATAGCATGTGGTTTCACTATTAAATATTCAAAGATAACACTAGTCAAATAATGGAAAAATAACACATTGCATATGTATTTAATAAGCAAACCTTCACCAAACCCAAACACTTAATGTTAACATAATTACTAGTGCTTGCCTGATTTGTGGAAGAGTAGGACACTATTATTTTGAGTGTCAGGGCTTAAATAATTCCTCTCACATTCTATCTAGATATTATGAATCTTATGACAATGAGAGAAGTGGTGGAAGTCTTAGGAAATTTGTTGAAAATAAAAAGAAAGTCAAAGAGAACAAACCTCATAAAATTAAAGAAAAAAACTGTTAGGAAAACAAAGTGGGGTTTAGATGCCTAAAAAGAAAAACAATCTTGAGGAACCCAAACCATCAAATTTAATTGTTGAATTTCCTAATAGATCCAATGAGAAGGTTTGGATCATAAAGACCTAACTTTGCATTGCAAGAACATCCACGTGATTTATTGTAAAAACATTGTTAGGAGAAAGTCAAATACAATGAATGGTACTTGGACAGTGGATGTTCATCGGATATGACATGGGATGTTACTCTATTGTAGGAGTTTGTTCATGAAAAATATCTCTCTATTAAGCTTGGCAACGACAAAGTATATATAACAGTTGGATATGGTAAGTTAAAACTTGACTTAGTTGTCTTTTCAAATGTTTCAATTGTTAGTGGTCTTGAACATAATTTGCTTAGCATAATTCAACGTTGTAATAAAAAACTTGATGTTCTATTTACTTATGATTCTTGTAATGTTATTGATTATAATAGTAAAATTGTCAAATTTAATGGGAAAAGAAAGGAGAATGCTTATTCTGTGATCTTAGAAAATCTCAATTCTTATATGCCATTATGCTTCCTTTCAAAAGCATCAACTGAAGTTAGTTGGTTATGGGATAAGAGGTTTACTCATTCAAATTTAAAAACTATTACTTAGTTAGCCTCTAAGGACTGATCTTTGGTTTGCTGAAGCATTCATTTAAAAAGGACAATCTTTGCAAGGATTGTCAACTAGGAAAGCAAACTAAGCAATCTTTTAAAAGTAAAGAGGCTAGTTCTATCATAGCATATTTGCAACTTCTTCACGTCAATCTATTTGGTTTAATGCCTGTTAAATATTTGTCTAATGCATGATACATTCTTGTAGCAGTAGATGACTTCACCAGATATACTTCGATTATTTTTAAAAAAAGTAAAATTCGCATGCTAGATACTTTGATTGAATTCTTTAATTGGATAATCAATTCATAAGAATTAAGTATTAAGTAATCATGACAAAGAATTTGATTTTTCTAAAATGATTGTATCCAATTATAAATAGAGTTGATTATGTATAAAAATTAAGCTGCCTAACATATTTGATTACATATGTTTTCACTAGAAAATATTCAAAGATGACACTGGTGAAATAATGGAAAAAAACACATTGCATATGTATTTACCGGTTAAATATATTGCAGAAGACAAAAAAACCTTTAAAAAAGATATTTTAAACAAAATATAAGGATAAAAATGATAAATTTTTCCCTATTATTTAAAGCAAACGCCGCTGTAGGTTATTAGAAGCAGTCAGGTAAAACGACGACGTTACCGGACGGCAATTACAGAGGCGCGTGCTGCAGTCCTTCCCTGCATCCAGTGAACCTCCGAAGTCCGAAGGACAACAACGACGACGACATCAATGGTAACCGAACTGGAAGAGTTACTAGGTTTTCTCTCTTCTCCATCTCCGCAGGTACGCTGCACCGGAACCTTAATTTTTCTTAGCATCTATACGAACCCATGTTTCGAAATTCGAATCTGAACAATGTCCGTGGTACTCATTGGCTTAATGATGCTTCGCACTCGATTCATATTTTTTGCTTGACTAAAGTTATATCTCGATTGACCTGGTAATCCAATTAACCTTCGAGTATATATTTTGAGCAATCAAGGGTTTTGATTATACTTCAGTTGAATTGATTGATATCAATGTTACGATTCTGTGTGTGTTTTGTTTTTTTCTGTTTCCTAGTTTGAGAAGCTCACCGATTGTCTGTTTCTGATTTTATGGACCAGGTCAAGAAGGTTGCCGTCGATATCGTTGGGGGATTAACGGGTTCAGAGGATGGGTTACAGTCCCTTGCAAATTTTGCAGAGGCTTCACTTCCTCCGCTATCTCACCTTTTAGGTGAAAAGAAGGTGACTCCCTGTGCCTGTCTCATTTAAACAACAACTTTTAGCTTCCCTGAAATCCTTTCTGCCTGCCTATTGAGTATATACTGAGGTTTGAGATATGGTGGCTGTGGTAGACTGCTTTGATGGGCAGCACATACTAAACCTATATTCAATAAATGGCACCGCGTTCCCGTGGTTGGCCTCAACCACGCATTTTTCCACCAGAAGGATTAAATTTTCATTGGCCATATGTTTTAAAAAGCATAAGATTTGAGGATTCTTAGTTGGTGTTATTGTAGTTACCTATTCACCATGATTCGATTCTCTTAAAAAGCACATTGCTCAGTTTGATGGAAAGATATTCCAAGGCATATTTAGGTATGGTATATTGGACTATTAATGATTAACTAGTTCAGATTGAAGGGGGCCGCTGGCAAGCAGTCCTTATTTGGATGGTAAGATATTAGAAGGCATATTTAGGTATGGTAGTTATTGGCATTTGATTTGATTTTGATTGTATTGTTTTTTAAGCTATTGCATATTGTTTAAGTTGTTCTTAATATTTCAGGAGATTTCAGAACCTGCAGGTGAAGCTCTTGTAAATCTGTCACAAAATTCAGATATGACAACAAAGATGATTGCAGTGGGAATGATCAAAAGAGTCATGGATACCTTATATAAGCAGGGTTCTGAAATTACTCGTTTACTAGTTATGCTTCTAGTCAATCTTACACAACTAGATGATGGTATTGCTTCCTACTTCAGGTGCTTTTTGTCATTTGTTATTATCGCCAAACTTTCTATTTTGCTCATTTGTGTCAGAATAAAATCTAAAACTTTTCTTTTTAAAACAATTGGAACCGTTTGGATGCTTTTCCCAGCCCCAAGTTAAAGTCAAACGTGTTTTTGTTTTCATTAGACAAACTGGCTAACATGTCCTTCATCATACATACTTTACTATATTGTCACTACCCCCCCCCCCCCCCCCCCTCTTTCTCTGAAGAATTATTTTCTGTTGATTGCATTCATCAGATGATCCATATGAGCATGTTGGTTCCATACTTGTCAACATATCAAAGCAAGAAACTGGACGGAAAATTTTACTGGACCCTAAGCTAGGGCTTTTAAAGCAGATCATTAGGCAGTTTGATTCAGGAAATCTATTGCGAAAGAAGGGGGTATGTTGTCCAAGAATCTCTCTAGAGACTAACCATTGTGTGTGTGTGTGTGTGTGTTTGAATTGATTATATGGAGAGGAAAATAAACCCTGCAGTGTGATTTTATATTAACAGCAGCATGAACTGGAATGTGAATTTGAAAATATTTAATAAGACATTCTTTTCAAACTCACTGCATTTGGTGCTTTGCATTGTGGTTTTAAGGCCCATAATTTGTAAATTATACAGCCCTACTAAAACAATCAGAATCCTTTGAAATGACTATGACCTCAATTTTTTTACTTGTCGAGAAACAATTATGCTTGACCAAATTATACTGTAGATTTGTAGTTATTTTAAAGTCATATCTTTAATTCTAGATAGGGTAGATAGTCAAAATCAAGTCAATATTGAGTACTGGTAGGCTTGTCAGATAAAGGAATCTCCACAAACAATAACGACAAGATCTAAAGAGCATACAAGCTAAATTTATGAACTAATAGGCTAGAGTTGAGAACTATGTTTGAAAGTTTGCTAATGGAGCACAAATTTTGATTTGGGAATTTTATTTTTTGTCCCTAATCGATGCAGTAGAGACTTAAGTTCAACTGTGCTAACTCCAATTCCATGTACAAATTGACGCAAGTCCCACAAAGGCTTTGCATGGTCCCACTAAGTTCTCATTTGAAAATTTAGACAAAACAGTATCCAATTTCTAACCCCCATAAAGGGAATAATAATGTTCAGCTTGGGATTGTTTAACAGTGGGGAGACTAGTGCAAGCAATTTAAGTTATCATACCAATGTTATCTAAAAGCTTGAACTATTAAGCAGTGAATCAATAGTGCGTGTAAAACCTATGATGATTTTGTTTTTAGGTTTCTGGAACTATCCGAAACTGCTGCTTTGAGGCCGCTGAGAGTCAACTACAGAATTTGCTATTGGCATCTGAATTTCTTTGGCCAGCTCTACTTCTGCCAGTTTCTGGTAGCACGGTAATGTTTTTTTTTAATGTCCTGATGATCAATTTTCTTTTATTGTGTGGTTGGGAAGTGCTTTATTCATTCGTTGTATGCATTTCCTTTACATTTGTTGTCCTCCATTTCAAAGACACGATATCAATTTTTTTCTTGTATCAACTGGCTTGTTCAAAATTTTCGTTTTCATTTGACATGATCTTGTACACTGAACTTCTAAATGGCTTGTGGGTTACTGCTTGATGCTTTGGAAACAGATTTACAGCAAACAGGACACATCCAAAATGCCTTCTGAGCTTGGATCTGCGCTTTCAGTTGAACGAGAAGGGATTAGTGATCCCGAAATTCGTGTTCAAGCACTAGAGGCTATTTATTTGCTTTCATTACAGGTCTTATTATGGAAACTCTCTTCTTCTGGTTTATATGTGAGCTTTTATCTGTGACAGATGTGTAATAATGATGATTAATAATTTTAGAAGTTATAAACCATGTTCAGGGGTGATAAAAATACTGTAGGTGTCAAGCTATTCCTTCTATAGCATTTTTCGTTATTATCTGTTACAGATTTTGTCAAATTAACGCATGTATCATGATTATACTTGGTACATGATTCTATTGGTTGTTCTGTGATCAAGAAAATGCCTTTCAGTTATCCAAAGTAAATGCATTTGCTTTGTAGTGGACATAAACACTTGGATGGTAAGCTCTCCATTTCTTCGTCTTACATAATACGCAAGGAGCAAAGCTTATGTGGAAAATTTTCTGGATTTCTTCGTGTAGAATAGCTAACCTGTGATTCGTACCTAAAAAAATTCTTTTCCTTTTAAAGTTTTCCCGAGAAACCTGTGAATGCTTGAAGAGTACTGTTCAAATTTCCAGGATGCAGGCCAAAGGGCTCTTTGGTCCATCAATGGACCACGGATTCTACAGGTAGGATATAAAGAGGAGAAAGACCCAAAAGTAATGGAAGCATATGAACAAATTGGCTCTCTGGTAAGTAGAATAGCTTACTCTTACAGGTACGTTTGTCCTTCTCCATGCATTCCAATTTGCTTGCGTATGCATCAATTGCTTCAATTATCTGTCAGCTGGTCCATAGCAGCAGTGGGGCGGGAAAACCAGTCAGTGAGACCACAAAGTAGCCATTTATGTAGAATCTTCGGTGGGCTTTAATTATGGTTGTGAAGATGCAGCATAAGCCGGCTCCGTTGCTGAGTGTTTGGGTTGGGATGATACCCTCTCCATTTGGCATTTATAAACCTCTGCGGGCCCAGCTTGTGCTGCTTTCGGATTTGCAGGTCTAGAATTGGTTATGTAACATTGGGTCTATCCATACAGATTGGTTCTAATTATACAAATCGGTTTCTATTTTTTTGAGAAAGACCGGAAAAAAGAAAACTATAATAAAAAACAGGCTTCTACGGTAGCCATTTTTTGGATTTCCCAAAAGTTGGGCTAATTCCTAATTTCAGCATTCATTTTCAGCATCCAGTGGATGTGAACCGGTATTCTCATCAATTACTGTTGTATAGTTTTATTTTTTTACATTAAAATTACGTTGTATTGGTTTTTTTTTTAGAAAAACATCAAAATTATGCAATTTTGATGTTGTATCGTTGAGGATTTGAACTCATGGATGTTGATATCAATTTTGGTAACTTTTGCGGTTTAAATCTCAAAGTCATGTTTATAATTGAATGTGATATTCTGTTTATGAGATTGATTTTATCCCCAATTTATTAAATTGTATGATTCTTTTCGGTAGGTTATGTAGTGAGTCCAGTTGAATACTGATCCCCTTATGGTGTTGTATATTTTTGAACAGTTGGTTTTCAGTTTTGAGTCGAATGATGAGATGACGTAATATTATTTGTGTAATATATTTTTTTAAAACATATTACGTAGGCTAATATTGTGTCATTTGTGAATCGGATTAATTTATCCGGCTAAGCATATTTATTTTTTCAAAAATGAACTTTAATATTCCGTCGGGTGGATTAGTTGATTCGTACTCAAATGCTATAGGTATTAGTTGATTCAGCATAATATTAGTCATGTGATGTGTTTTTTTAAAATATCACATAATTGTTATTACATCACATCATCAATTGTAAATTTTTATAATTTATTTGGTTAAAAATATTATTTTTTTATTAAATCCGTGTAAGCATAATAAATACAATTAACTTTGTCCTTTTAATGTTACATATATTACAATATGAGGTGATGACATTGAATTTTTCATTAATGTTTTTTTTAAATATCATAGTTATAATTTAGGATGTGTTTTTTTAATTAAATTATGTATTTTTAATTATAGTAGTTAGAGAAAATTTCTAAAATAGTGTTTTTATGATAAAGTGTATCAAATCTCATTTTGTTACGGTGGAATATACATATTTACATTTTTGATTTTACACAAGATCAACATGCTGAGTAACCTTTTCAGTTTGGACAGACACGTACAAAGTTAATAATTTCTTTCTGTAAAGCTCAACAACAAATTCAAATGATAAAGAAAAGGGATTTGATAACCAACACACATGGTTTTTTTTGAGATATTGAATTTGTTGTAACAAATAAGGAGCATATTTATTTAATGATTATTTATTTCCTACGTGACTTTCTTAAAATTTTTGAAAATGTGGATTTTAGTATGATACTGTGGCTAATAAGCATGGCTGAGATGATAAGTGTCATCAGTCACCATTTTGTATACCTGTGGCGTGCATTGTGTTTAATAGTGTGTTATATTGGTTTGAATCGAGATGGGGTCATTTTATTTCACCTGTTAGTGTGTTTTCGAAATGTAAATCAACAGGAGATTCTTATTTGTACATCGCAATAATAAGGTATTTTAATCTACCTTTCATAAAAAAAAAGGGTTCCTCAATGCTTGGATGGATTTGGGTGTGGACAAAATGTTATAAAGTTGGGTATTGTTATTTTTTAGTTGTAAAATTATTTGATGTTTGAATGATTATTTATAACATATGAACATGGCCGCTAGGAAACCCTCTATGAATATGTTGAAAATTTGATGCAACAAAAAAATAAAAAATAAAATTATTGATATAATAATCAATTTAGTACAATTGTCACATTTTGGATGCATATATTAATAAACTTAATATTTAATATTTTTGGTATTAAATTGTATAATATCATTAGTAAACTAGAGTAATATATTGATCGCCCATATAATGTATGCATGGTTATTATGTTAAAATATTAGAATTTTCATGATAAGTAAACACTGGGATAGTGGCATATGATTTCTACAGAATAAACTAATAGAATAAACTAATAGTAATCGACTTGATCACTTTCGTTTGCAATTGAATACTTAAGCTTGCATCTTAGTACTCCTTTGTTTGCAGTTGATCATATTCGTAGTCGACTTTTGTTTGCAATTAATCACTTATTCGAAAACTAATTAATTTTGTTGGCAATTGTCATCAATTTGTTCGTAACATTTGATACTTCATTCATACATGTTTGTGCCTATGCTTCTTTACCACAACTACTCAAATCTGGTTTGCATGCTAACTTTTCTAATTGACACCTATTAATCATTGACTTTTAGGATTGACTCGTGTAAACTTCAATCTCATCAGATATAGCAGCTTAAATTCATATTTCATACAAACTTCTTATATGACACTTGTTGATCAATGAGATTAACCCTCATGAACTTTGTTCTGTCTCATCATGTACTTGACCTCTATTAACTTTGAATGTCCTATTACAATAATAATAACACAAAAACAGACAATCTTCAGCTTAAAATATACTAATGTCTTTTAATTAACTAGTTAATTTGACTGTATATTATTATAATCCTTTTTATGAACTCACTCAATTAATATCACTTTATGAATTTATTCATACACACGTATTAAACTCATGCTTTGTACATTAACACAATTTAAACTCAGTGAGAATAACAATTTAATAAATTTATGCTAACTATTTTATTTTAAGTTAAAAATTATTTTATTAAAAGTCACCCTATAAGTTATGGTTAACTATTTGCCTTCAACCAAAAGTTCTTATTATGAAGACCATAAATTTGACGTGTGAGATAATTTGCATGGTTGAAGTTAATTTATTTTAAAATTATATATGCACACACTATATGATTATTTGTATAATTATAATAAAAATTATTAATATCCTATAGATATATTTACCTATTTAATATGATTACATGAATAATTGTATTATTTATTTATTTGATAACTAAACATTTTGAATATTTATTTAATTAGCCCTTATATACAACAGATATATTATTTAAATAATTTAAATAATGATGAATTTTATATACTATTATTATTTAAACAAATAGTCATATGTGTAATAGTATAATAGCAACCCTAAATCTATAAATATATGCATAGTCTTATAGTTAAGAGTGTGTGAAACTAGTCAGTCAAAATAAAAAAGATAATGGTATGTTATAGTCCTGCACTCACTGAAAATGTGAATAACATAACCATTTTAATGAAAACTAAGTAGTGGTTACATGAACGAGGCAATGATGACGATCAAATATTACCAAACCATTTCCTTTCTCATCGTATAACTACTAAACTCGACTTTTGACTATGATTCTTCAGGCACCAACACTCCAACTATATTACGAATTTGCCACTCCAACCGCAACGTAACATAAAATCACCAACGAAAATAAAATTATATATTATTACCTACTTATATTAAGGAAAGTAAGGGTCAATTCGTATTTGGGATAGACTAAAAACTAGACATTATTCTATATTAATGATAAATGAATGATGACGTGGGCAAACATATGAATATTTTGACTATAATCGATTCAAGTTTAAAGTTTGGCGTCCGACTTGAGTTCGAGAAGGACCTTAGATTATATACAACCAATTAGAAAAATATTAGGATCGATCAAATATTACATAAAAACAATTAGAGTCATTTATATTTTGATAAATCATCTACTTATACCCAAGTTTATATTGTGTGCATATTTAATATAAAAATTTCAATATAATCAATACACGGATCGTTTTATTTCCATAAAAAATATAAGTGTTTTTTTTTTTTTGAGCTGAGAGATTTGGATAGAAAGTTTGTTGCATAATGAAACACGGATTGTTTTACAATGAGCATTGATATTTAATCAGAAGAATTACAATCGAATTGAATTGATAACCAGACTGACATGACACAATTTCAGTCATAGATTAATATATTTTAAAAATAAACATTTAACACATATGATTGCATATCAGCCTTGGTTGTGATTTATTTGATTATTTTTTTTATTGTACTGCAATAAAATCACTTAACTTTGTAGAATTTTGATTTTAAAAAATATCAAATTTTAAGATTAAACTAAAAAATATGCCGACCGAAATCCAACTTCAAAACTATTTTATTGAAAAAAGTTAATATAAATGAGATCTAATAAAATCAAGGAAAATGTTTTCCTCAATGACAGCACCGCCTTAACTTAACATCAAATCATCAATACATGAATATGACTAGCACGAAAAATAAAAATAAAAAGATCACCTGCGCATTCAAATCCTGAATCGGCGCCAGAGACTTGCCGGGAAGTTGCGCGCGAGAGAGGGGCAAGGACAGGTTTCAATGGCACCCCTTCCCGCCACTCACCCCCCCTATTATCTACGCCTCGTTTTCGATCCACCATCTCCATCGGTCCCCCTAACACATCTCATCCCTAATCTCTCAAACCCTAAGATCTCAGTTCCGATTTTGAACCCACCATGGATGTCTCAGACATTGCCAAGAAATTAGGCCTCTCCGAGGAGAAGCTTCTGCTTCGCAAAGCCGCCGAGCTCCGCCACCTTTCCGACATCCAGTTCGATTCCTCCGTCATGGGCGTCGTTAAGGGATTTTTTTTTTCCGATTCTCAATTCATTTGTTCGAAATTTGGAAATCTCGCAAATGTTTCAAGGCTGATTGAGAAATTGGACCTGGTTTAGGGTGAGATCTGCAAAGCTATCATATGTCTGGAGATCACTGCTACGAGGTACCACCAATCGCATTCACAGCGATGCGATATTAATAATATTATCGGTTGTTATTTTGCATGGTTATTGATTTAAGATTTGAATACATGTTTAGGTTGCAGGTGCTGTTCGATCGACAGACAGCTATAAGGCTTAGTGGGATGACAGAAAAAGCATACAACAGATCCTTCAATTGTATGAAGAATGGTCTCGGCGTCAGGTGAGTTCTCTCTCTTTCTTTCTCTCTCTTGCTATCGTGGTTGTACTTCACCTGCTTTGCGCAGCGAAAATGATGATCTGACATCGATCGTAATCGTTTTCAGGGTCAAGTTGGACATCAGAGAATTGGCGATTCAGTTTGGATGCGTTAGAATTATTCCCTTTGTGCGAAAGGGTTTCTTTTCCGTTTTGATTGTTTGTCCCGTTTTTTGATCGCATAGAAAGCTCACACCTTTCAGGTGTTTGACAACATGCTAATGAGAAGCCAAAGTTGTCGACAGCCGATACTAGGGGTTTTCATGACCCTCAAAACTTTTGCATGTTCATATAGTGTTAGCATTGCAAGTTTTTTTTGTTTTGTTTTGTGGAATGTTATGGTTGTAGGACGTTTAGGGGCGGTGTATGAAGTTGCTTATTTATTTCTTTATCTTGTCTTTTGCGTGAACGGCTACATCATTGATGTGTTCACTACTTTTTGCGCAAACTAAATTTATCTCTGATCCTGAATTCTGCAGGTACAAGGATCAATTTCTTGCTGCATTGCACCTTCTAGACGGCTATTGCTGACTTCACCCGTCCTGTTTTCTCGGCTGTAGCCTTTTACTTGTGTGCAAAAAAACAAAAAGGTGCCTATGAGCACCATCTTATCAATTGATGTCTGGATTGAATACACATAGTATGTTTATGATTTCCAAAATATAACATTTTAACTGTTTCACACAGCTCAAGGTTGGCAAACATAAGATGGTTGACATCTGTGGCACTTCTGAACCTGAATTTTCTTCGGTAAGAAATCAATTAATTGAATGTTCTTAGTTCATTATTGTCCCTTTTTGTGAGTTTTTGGTACTAATTAAAGATGCATCTGTAGGTTTCTATGTCCATGAAAGATCTATGCTTTGATGTTTTTGGAATCACAGAGAAGGCTGCGAGGGATGTGAAGGGGAATAGAGGTAACAGTTGGCAGCAATTGCATCTAATTGAGCTGTATAATTTAATGGCAGTTTTCTCTTATAAATTGATTGCCAAGGAGTTAATGTTTTTTAATATTTTGTTTACTTATTTGCTTTTAGAATTGTTATATGTATTTCTCGAAAAAAGGGTGTTAGAATAAAAAAATATTCAAATCATGTAGAGAATATTATAGACCTTAATTATGTTCTTTAACCATATGAACATATATAAAGCGAAAACAATAAAACAGAATCGATATAAATATCTCCAATCATTGCAACTTGTATTTGATTAGAGATTGTATTCTGGTTGTTTGAATTGGTTGTTCAAAATTTTAGTTGATCGCTTTTACAATTTCAACAATTTGCATTTTGGAATTTTTGGTCAATCGAATTGGTCATTTGAAATTTGAATTGATTAACTCTGAATTTTTGCAAATGACTAGTGTTTTTTTAGTGGCTGTGAATGATTTAATGGACATGAACGTCTTTTGTTCTTGTTAATTGCTTAATGCTAATAGATAATTTTCAAATCTTTCTCTCAATATTAGATGTTTTTTTCTCCTCAAGATAGCATGCTTAGTGAACTCATGTATTAGCCAAAATAAACACAATGTGTTTCTTGTACATTTCTCTAGCCATCATAGAGAAAATACAAAATGTAGCATTAACCGTGTGGGGGTTACAAGTCAAGAGTAAATAAATTAGCAATTTCTAATTCATGAATTTAATTGCCAAAATGAATAGAATGATAGTTATTAGTCTATGACAATTCCAATTTTATGAATGGCCAAATAAATGGATCACATTAAGTCTGAATAAATAATATTTACTGAATTATTATTTTATGCCAACAAAGGGCACTTGAGGATGGTGGTTATTTATATGAAGGGCCTCAATAGGTAATTAATGCCTTTATGTTTGGACAATGTTAAGATAATATTAGTGCACCATGCATGAGAAATACAATTTAGGCAATCAATATTGTGATTGTAAACCAGTTCTTTGATGGCATTATGATGTACTTGCTTTATTTTTCAATAATGCATAACCTTTATTTAATTCCATTTACAATGCATTTTCCATGGTTGGATTTAATCATTCTAGTGCATGCTCTTTTTAATGTTGGGAAGTTATTCCACATGGAAGAAAGTGTGGAAAGCCAAGGAGTTAATAAGGTGGAGCAAGCCCAAAAATGTCATAATGTGTTTTAAAGTGGTGTGATTGATGTGGCGAGTTCAAAGTAGATAATATTATGATATGCGGGTGGGCTTGTGTCTTGGTTTGATCTTAACAAGTGGTATTAGTGTCTTGTTGTTTTCTGAAAAGGTGTTCTATGATATCAAAAGTTTTTTTGGCATAGTGCGATCGAGCGGCGTGTCCCATGATGTGTAGCGGTATTGTATTGGAATATAAACTCTTGTTACCAGGTGATTGAATCAATATAATCTTGATTAGGATGTGGATTGAGGGGGAGCTATAAGAAAAAATTTTATGATGGTCTTACATGGTGGCAGTTCAGATCTATAGGTATGTCTTATGATATGGTTCGATGTGTAACAAAGGGGGAGATTATTGGGAAGTTGTGTCACATGGAAGAAAGTAGGGAAAGCTAAGGAGTTAATAAGGTGGAACAGGTCGAGAAATGTCATAATATGTTTTAAAGTTGTGTGGGTTAATGTGGTGGGCTCAAAGCTGACAGTATTATAATATGTAGGTGGGCCTGCATCTTAACTCGATCCTAACATTTAATGGAGATTTCAGATTCATGGAGTCTTGGCATTTAGCTTAATTGAAATCAATATTCACAAGCACTTTATTTTATTTTTTCATCAATGTTTTATGATTATGTTGTAGCTTAAAGGCAAATTGAGAGATTCTGATGTAATAATTTGTAGCTTTCAAGTTACAAAAAGTGCAAAATGACGGATAAAGATGTGTATGAAGATTGGAAATCTAATGTCCTTTCTAATAAAAAGAACATAGAAGAAGGTATCTATTCTCACATGTATTCCAAGTGTATTGATTGATTACCGATTGATGAGCTATTTTCCAGGATCTAACAAGCGAAGGAAGCAAACTATGTTGACCTTTCTCAAGAATGCCCCTGAAAGCTAGAAATTGGAGTCATTGTGATGGCTCTTCTTGAACATCATTCATGAATTGAGCACTTAACCATTTGTTCTAGACATGACATGATTTTGCGGTTACTTATTGATTATGTAAAAAAAGTTGGTGTAATGTAGATGGTGAAGCTCACTTAACTTTATAGACAGTTCAATTTTGTTGTTATTATTATTATTATTATTATTATTATTATTTTAGATTAATTGCCTAAGTAATTTGTATATTCTTAATTTGCTTGAATTATTTACATAATGTACATGAGTGGATTTTTTGAATTTTTTTAATAGAGCATATTATTTCTTTATAGTGGCTTTATTTGATTGGTGCCTTTACATTACAACAATGCTTACAATATATAACGATTATGGATGTTTTAGAAGGCATGCTTATGTGGGTTTCATAGCAACTGTGTAGTTGGATTTTTTTTTTTGACTTGTCTACTTATTTTTCTTCTTAATTAGTAAATAACATAAGTTATTGAATAAAAATGTAGTTTTAATAAAAGATTAAAATAGCCTTTTAATTATTGAATCATTATTGGGTTAAACAAAGAAGATTGAAGTGATTTTAAGATAATATACACTTTTCATTATAGATTGAATTTGTTCATTCACATTATATTCATTATATTTTTTTTGATAATTAGTTAATTTGGTTACATATTTGTGTTTGCACGCTTTTGTTTTAATTTTGAGATTATTTTTAATTGTTTAGTCTTATAAAAAAGTTATTTTTTATACCACTTGTTAAGTGAGGTTTTTTTCTCCTTCAAATTTTAAAAGTAAATACTATTTTGGCCTTGTTTTAATTTTTTTTAATTGAAATTTATGTTCTTGTTGCATTGGCTTGCTGTTGATCAACCCATTGCAAGGCACAAGCTAAAGTTCATTGTCAGTGCCCTCTCACTCTCAATGATAAAAGTTAGACTGAAAATTCATATAAGAATTAAAAGTTTATTTTAAGCTTTGGCTATCATTTTGTATTCTTATCTAAAGATAAAAATAAATACATTATGAAAATAGATTGGCTACTTTAATGTCCTCTATACTTCGTTCACTTGTAATTATCAAGGATTAGGTTCATTTTTTGTATTATAGATTATTCTTAGGTGACACTCGTTTATTAGGTTCGTGCTGGTGGTGGCATCGTGCAGGGGGGAGGTCACGTGGGTGGTGGCCTTGCGCAGGGAGGAGGTCGCGTGGTGGGGGGTGGTCACGCAGCGGGGGAGGGTGTGGTGGCCGCTCACCGGGTGGCGGTGGATGGCAGCGGCGAGCTACTAAAAAACTAATGAAAACAAAATACACAAAATGAAAACATCAAAAATGATTTTTCATTTTTTTATATTCAAATCTAACTTGTTTTCAAAAATAAAAAATAAAAACACTTGCCAAACAAGAATAAAAGAGTGTTTTTGTATTTGAGTACAGAAAAAAAAGGGAACCAAAGCTTATAGATTTTCAAACATCTTAGTGGATGGTATATTTTATCATGGTCTTTAAACTTATATTTTTGAAAGAAATAATTAAAGGTCGATAATAAAATATTTGATTTTGAAAGAGAAATTGTAACACCCACCGACCGGCTACTATAAATTGGTCTCGAGATGATTTATGGATTTTATATGGGATGGTGCTCGTTGGGCTTATGGGCCAGCTCATTTCTCCCCCTACCTCCGGCCCATGTCTCCGTTGCTTCTGGACCTCTCCCCACCGATCCGGTTCGTCTTCCGCCTCTCCGCTCTGCCCACCAACCCCGAGCCCACCTTCTAGTAAGCCCTTCTCCTGCCCACATTTCCCCCGTTCATGATCCTAAGACTAAACCTTCCCCCCTTCCCTCGGCCCAGACCTTGTCAGATCCTCTCCCCCAAACCCTTCCGTGCCTCTCCCCCTGCGCCGCCGCCGAACCTCCCAACCCGTGACCCAATAATAATAATAGTAATATCATCAAGATTTTCTTTTTACAGCTACCAGAGAATCTGATGCCGTAATTAGGTTAATTAGCTTCCTTTCATAATAATAATAAAAAAATACAAGGTTAATTACTTAGCAGGGAAGTTATACAAATTAAGCCTACGAGTATATATAGATGATAGAGCTAATAAATCTGCATCGTCAGCATGTTACGTTTTCTGTCATCACCCCTAACGTGCTTTCATGCAAAAGAAGAAGAAGGAAAAGACAGGATTAGCGTTCTCCCAGATTGCCTTCTGCACCACATTCTCTCTTTCCTCCCCACCAGAGACGCTGCCAGAACATGTGTCCTCTCCTCCTCTTGGAAGACTCTCTTCCACACATCTCCAACCCTCAACTTCGACGACTCCAATGTTCCCGTAAAACCATCCCTGGAAAGACTACTATATAATCAAATTGATTACGTCAGCAAAAAGTCAAACCCTTATTTGCTTGAATTCATCACCAAAACTGTAGTGCCGTCAAACCCATATCCGCTAACTAGTTTTTCTCTCGGCTGGGTGGCCAGTCGAAAGCCCTCCCGTCACCAATTCAATTCATGGATCTCAGGAGCACTGTCGCGTCGTGTCCAACAACTCCATATTTTTTCTACGAATGTCAATGACCTGCATACGTTGCCGAGGGAGATTTTTCTCTGTCGAACACTTGTGGTCCTTAAACTGAACTCTATTCAAACTCAAATTCCTGCAAACGTTTGTCTCCCAAATCTGAAGCTCCTTCATCTACGCTTTTTTTATTCCTGTGACAGCTCCATAAGGTTCTTGTCCGGCTGCCTTGTGCTTGAAGAATGGGTCATAAACTGGTATTCCGTACGAGCTTGTGGGATTGACTTTTCCCTTCCCACCCTTAAAACACTACGTATACGTCTTTTATCCGGTGAACGTACGTCGAAAACAAGTACTTTATTATTTCACGCTCCATGTCTTTACAGGGCTGAAATTTGTCGCATATTGGTTTGGTCCACATCGACACCCGATCTTCTTTTTAACGGAATACGTGCTTTAAATGTTCTCCATCTTGGTAACGTCAGATATATGAAAGTAAGCTTTCTTTCATTTCTCCTACGTAATATTTCTTTGTTTTGCCCATTTCTTCATTGTTTATGATTGATATTTTTTTGTCAGCATCGACGATGTTCCCTACCTACACTTCCTCACCTCACTCGCTTAGTGATTGATCACTCTAACATTAGTGATTACAAATGCCTAGCTTACATGAATTGCAATATTATAATAAGCATATTCGAAAGTTCAATTCATCTTCGAGAGCTGATCTTTTTAAAGGTATTAGCCGTCATCTTGTGATCATAAATCCGTTTAATTATGCTTTTTTTTATTTATTTTACTTCTTTAATGTTATCTTGTGTCTTCTTTTTTTTAGAGTTCGAGCGTTGTTGTTGAAAATTTCTGGCCCGAACTCCCTGGCTGTGTGTCTTCACACCTGCAAAAAATTATAATAAAGGATTTTGGTGGAAGGAAAGATGAGTTGAGATTCATTAAGTATTTTTTAGATCAATCAAGAGTTTTGAATCAAATGACAATCATAAGCACATCTTCAATGACTTTAGAAAGGGAATTATTTGTCATGAAGAAGATTATGTCTTTTCATAGAAGCTCAAGTTCATGTGAAATACAACTTACCCGTGTCTACCATTAATTATATATAGTTGTAAGAAGAACCATGCTGCTTCATTATAGATTTTTTTTAAGGTTCCAATTATCATTTTGTATCCTTACCTTAGGATGAAAATAAATACATTATGAAAATAGATTGGCTACTTTAATGTCCTCCCATACTTCATTCATATAACATTGATGGGGGTGTTTTCTTTTTACCAAATTGCTTGCAATATGTTTCTTAGTAAAACAATGAGGCCATAATAGTAAAATTTCTTTTATTGTACCAATTGAGTACTTTCATATGTAGAAAAAAATATAAAAAAAGATATAGTAATCAAAACTCCGATCCATATTATTTAGTTTTTCATTGTTCGTGTTTCAACTTAATATGAAACTAAATTATGGTATTGTTGTTCAAATATGTTTTTGTGTTCATACATAATCCACAAAAAACAAAAAATATCTTTTATATTACAAAAATGTAATATAAAAAAAATATGTTTTATATGTTTTTATAAAACAAAAATATGTTTTTAGTTTTTCATTGTTCTTTTTTGTATTCAATATGTTTTATATTACAAAAATATGCTTTTTATATGTTTCATATGTTTTACAAAAATATGTTTTATATGTTTTTATGTTTTTATGTTTTATATGTTTTTGTTCTGTTTTTATATGTTATTATGTTTTTACAAAAATATGTGTTTATATGTTTTTGTGTTCCATAAATATGTTTTTATGTTTTTATGTTCATATATGTTTTGTACCTTTTCTTCGTTCGACTAAAGGGTGATGGAAAAAATAAAAAAAATAATCCATGCATGTCAAGCAACTCTGTTTACTTGCATTTTTTTTTTTGGAGAAAGTGGGTTAGAATGATCGCTAACATAAAATTAACCACTTGCTGGTCTATCTTGAGAAGAACAATATAATAAAAACAGCAAAACTAATCAAAGGATTAATGTTGAAAGCGGGAATGGTTGACAATGTTACTCGACTGATTTAGTAATCTCCTTGAAGGAAAGAACATTAAGAAGAAAGCTAAAAAAACTACTTTTACACTCACATAAACTAAACTATCATTTTTTTCCAAGTATTTAAAAGGCAAAGTGAAGGCTGAACTATAAAGTGTTTGAATGGAATAATGTGTTAACTCTATTACTAACTTAATTGAGATGGAATGCTCTCGTTTTTTTTGTTTGAAAATAACCCAGACGAGTTTGAATGATAATGTGGACAATTATTTTCTTTGCTGCTACTTTAGGAGTAGTACAAAACTAGAAAATCCATAAATTAGGCTATTTCCAGATCTATTAGAATTGTTTGTGGCATTTCTACAAACACCTTTATCTACGTGTGCTAGGGTTTTTTAAATTCTGTTTGGTGGTGTTTTCTATAAATGTTGTTGCATGCTTGGCATGGCGGTGTTTCTTAGAATGCCACTGCTTGTGGCGGCATTTATGAGAATGCCGCTACTTGTGGTGGCGTTTTGGGAAACACCACCAACGTGACTACTATTACACACTTCACAAATGCCATCCCAAATCATTCCCACACCATGTCTACACGATATTTTAACTTAGGCGGCCTTTTTTAAATGGCGATTTTATAAAACACCGCCTTAGATATACTATGCTAGCATCTTTGTAAAATGCCGCTACATATGACAACTGTATTGGCATATTAAGAAACACTAGCCCAATTAATTTTGTACCGGCGTTTGCCATAGAAAAATCAATTTTTATGTCAAGCATTTCAAATCCACCATTTATTTTTATTTTAACCTGCCTTTCATAAAAAAAAAGGTTCCTCAATGCTTGGATGGATTTGGGTGTCGACAAAATGCTATAAAGTTGGGTATTGTTATTTTTTAGTTGTAAAACTATTTGATGTTTGAATGATTATTTATAACATATGAACATGGCCGCTAGGAAACCCTCTATGAATATGTTGGAAATTTGATGCAACAAAAAAAATAAAAAATAACATTATTGATATAATAATCATTTTAGTACAACTGTCACATTTTGATGCATATATTAATAAACTTAATATTTAATATTTTCGGTATTAAATTGTATAATATCATTTGTAAAATAGAGTAATATATTGTGTAAGACCCGCAAAATTTTCTAGCTATTTAAGTTCTTCCTTAAATAGTAATAATAATAATATAATAATAATGTCATTACTAACAATAGTTAGAAAGAATATTTTAAATATTATCACGATAAAAATAATTACCCAATATAGTTATTCAAATAGCATGTGACTAGTAAGTAGCCGTTAGAATAGTAACTAGCCGTTGGAATAAGTAACTAGCCGTTATGAATAGTATTTGTTTGAATTGTTATAAATAGGTATGAGCATGTGATTTTATTTATAAGAGAGTATAGAAGTAAGAAGAATAATAATAAGAGGTTATGGCATCAAGCTCTCAAGTATCGCCGTCCGAGAATAGTGTACGAGATGAAGATTGGCGAGCAATACGACTTGAAGTCACAAAGCTATGCTTTGCTGTAGATGAGCTAAATGCTCGTGTCCAATGACTGCAATATAATGCGATGAGACACATGGAGAAGTTTGAGGTTATTCGTGCGACAACCACGACAATGTTAGCCGAAGGGTTGTGCAGCTTTACTGCCGAAGCACAACACGTCCTACGCACATACGCTAATACAATTCAAGAAATTTTACGAAGGCCATAGAATATGATATTAATGTTTATGTTTAGGTTTATAATATTTTATGCTATAATGTTATCTTACTTTAATGTTTATTGATTATGCAATTATATTATTTTATCCCTGTTAAGATTAAATATGTTATAAAAATAAAATAATTTCTTATACGTCATAAAAAGTTTAGATGCTATATATTATGTCATTTAGTTTCTTAAACCAAATTACTATGGGTAAGTAAGTATTACAAGCCTTCACTTTACCAAAAGTATAAAACATAGGTAAGGCCCAAAAATTTGAATGAGGCGGATTCTGGAGGTCCTATTCAAAAATCTATAACTTGAATTATACAGATCCAATTGACATAAAACCAAAGCCCATTTGTTCATTTATGACTTAGCTAAAACGTGTAGAAATTTCAAAATTTAATATGAAGCCAATCAATTTCAGAAGTTAAAATACTACACATAGGTTCAATATAAACGGGTAAACATTTTAGTATGACTTTAAAATTCAATAAATTTTGTTACACATATGTAAAAATTATAAAATCGATACCTATTTGTAGATATTTGAGTCAGTAATGCAATACAATTGGCCGTTTGTCAAAAACTATAAAATTAAAAATGTTATAATTAAATTAGTAGGGAGTACACCAATGTGAACTTTTTATGCCAGAGGAACCTTCTAGGTTAAAAAAGTCTTAAAACATTTTTAAAATGGTAGGAGGAGATACCCACATTTTAATAAAACATAATAGGAGGAAAATAAAGTATTATATATATTTTAAATAATTTAATTTAATGCCAAAGTCAAATTCATACACTATTTTTTATACTATTACACCTACCACCTTACCTATAAATAGCATGCCTCACTTCCCTTCTCAAGCATTCTTTCCATTCAAATAAGCCACAAAACTCTCCTCCAAATACTCCCCAAAAAGTTCTATTAACACCCCAATAGTCCTCCAAGCCTTCTCTTCTCTCAATCTTCCTCTCACCTGTTGGAAGTTCTAAAAGATAAATAGTTCAAGTATATATTAATCATGTTCATGGAAGGTTAATCCTCCTCATATATATATATATATATATATATATATATATATATATATATATATATATTATGGATGACCTTGCCCCTCAATATATATATGTATATTTATTAAATGATACGTATATGTGTATATATAGATTATTATTATTCTATGAAAGGCTAAACCTCCTCATACATATATATATTATGGATGACATTGCCCCTCAATATATATTTATATTGTATATGTATATGTATATGTATAGATTATTATTATCATGAGAAGTTTTTCCACCATAATATACTTATATATGTCTCTCAATATATTATTTATGAATATACTATAATTATTAAAACTAAAATATTAACTTTTAATTTTTTTTCAATGTTTATAAACGTGGAAGACAAAAAGATTGTAAGGATCCCCTCTCCCTTTCCTTACCATGATCTCCGACGTGAAAATTCATTTCCTATTTTTTTCTCTATATTTCTATCTCAAGATTTCTCATCATAATATTATTTTAAGAAGAATTAACTTTCTTTGGCACTTCTTGGAAACTTGGTAATCTAATTTATTGAATGGTGAATAATCCTTTTACTTATCGGGGCTATTATTGCAAGACCTTCCTTTACGTTGAAATTTACCATTGATGTGGTTGTTTGAAAATTTGTGAAGATATGTTTTATATTTGGCAATATGTTTATGGGTGGTTTTAGAAAGACCTCCAATGCATTGGGTAAAGAACATCACTGAAGGGTGTCAATCCAGTTGATAACAAATTATATAAGACATCTAGGTGGTAAACCTAGATGAGTAGATATTCTTATTCTTCCACGAGTTGATTATTCTCCATATATTATTCCTTACTTTTAACCTTTCTGGGCTATTTGAGCTCATTGCCTTTCATGTTTTCTTTCCAACTCCAGGGAACTAGGAGAAGGCAAGGATGCTGGGATAATGGTGTCCAGAATGCTTGGAATAAAATCATAAGAAGATTATGCATGTAGTATTTATATGTCATGTAAAATTATAATGGGTTATCAACACCTAGTCTCTAAACGCTAAACCTTAGAGATATTGTGATGAGTCTTGATGTAATAAATAAACCATCGAATTTATGTTGTGATGAATCATACAATGTACGCATGGTTATTATGTTAAAATATTAGAATTTTCATGATAAGTAAACAGTGGGATGGTGGCATATGATTGCTACAGAATAAAATAATAACAATCGACTTGAACACTTCCATTTGCAATTGAATGCTTAAGCTTGCATCTTATTACTCCTTTGTTTGCACTTGATCTCCCACCTTCACATCTAGCATAATACATGTTTGAAGTTGATCATATCCGTATCCGACTTTTGTCTGCAATTAATCACTTATTCTAAAACCGATTAATTTTGTTGGCAATTGTCATCAATTTGTTCGTAACATTTGATATTTCATTCATGCATGTTTATGCCTATGCTTTTTTACCACAACTACTCAAATCTAGTTTGTATGCTAACTTTTCTAACGGTACTTGACACCCCTATTAATCATTGACTTTTTAGGATTGACTTGTGCAAACTTCTAATCTCATCATTTATAGCAGCTTAAATTCATATTTCATACAAACTCCTTATATGGCACTTGTTAATCACTGAGATTAACCCTCATGGACTTTGTTCTGTCTCATAATGTACTTGACTACCTGTATTAAATCTGAATGTCCTATTACGATAATAATAACACAAAAACAATCAATCTTCAACATAAAATTTACTAATGTCTCTTAATTAACTAGTTAATTTGGCTGTATTATTATAATCCTTTTTATGAACTCACTCAATTCATATCACTTTATGAATTTATTTATACACACGTATTAAACTCAGTAACTGCTTGGTACATATAATTATAACACAATTTAAACTCGTGAGAATAACAATTTATTATATTTATGTTAACTATTTATTTTAAGTTAAAAATATTATTTTATTAAAAGTCATCCAACTAAAAAATGCTAGCTGACATGACCATAAGTTGGGGTTAACTATTTGCCTTCAACCAAAAGTTCTTATTAGGAAGACAATAAGTTTGATGTGTGAGTTAATTTGCATGTTTGAAGTTACTTTATTTTAAAATTATATATATATATATGGTTATTTATATAATTATAATAAAAATTATTAATATCCTATAGATATATTTATTTATTTAATATGATTAAATGAATGATTATATTATTTATTTATTTGATAAATAAATATTTTGGATATTTATTTAATTTTCCCTTGCGTACCATAGTTATATTATTTAAATAATTTAAATTATTATTAATTTTATATACTATATATTATTATTTAAATAAATAGACATATGTATAATAGTATAAGAGCAACCTTATGTCTATAAATATATGCATAGTCTTATAGTTAAGGGTGTGAAAAACTATAACCAGTCAAGATAAAAAGATACAAGTATGTCACAGTCCTGCACTCACTAAAAATGTGAATAACATAAAAAAAAACTTAGTAGTGGTTACATTAATGAGGCAATAATGATGATCAAATATTACCAAACCATTTCCTTTCTTATCGTATAACTACTAAACTCAACTTTCGACTTTGATGCTTTAAGCACCAACACTCCAACTATATCACGAATTTGCCACTCCAACCGCAACGTAACATAAAATCACCAACAAAAATAAAATTATATATTATTAACTATTTATATTAAGGAAAGTAAGGGTCAATCAATATTTCGGATAGACTAAAAACTAGACATTATTCTATGTTAATGATAAATGAATGATGATGTGGGCAAACATATGAATATTTTCACTCTATTGATTCAAGTTTAAAGTTTGGCGTCCAACTTAAATTCAAGAAGGACATTAGATTATATACAATCAATTAGAAAAATATTAGGATCGATCAAATATTACATAAAAACAATTAGAGTCATTTATATTTTGATAAATCATCTACTTATACCTAAGTTTATATTGCGCACATATTTAATATAAAAATTTTAATATAATCGATACATGGATCATTTTATTGTCATAAAAATATAAGTGTTATTTTTTTTATTTTTGAGTTGAGAGATTTGAATAGAAAATTTGATGCGTAATGAAACACAGACTGTATTACAATATATGTAATAAGAAGAATTACAATCAAATTGATAACCAGACTGACATGACACAATTTCAGTCATAGAATGTATTTTAAAAATAAACATATAACACTTATGATTGCATATCATCCTTGGTTGTGATTTATTCGACTATTTTTTTTATTGTATTGTAATAAAGCCCTTAACTTTGTAGAATTTTGATTTTAAAAAATATCAAATTTTAAGATTAAACTAAAAAAATATGCCAACCGAAATCCAACTTCAAAACTATTATTGAAAAAAGTTAATATAAATGAGATCTAATAAAATCAAGGAAAATGTTTTACTCAACGACAACACCGTCTTAACTTAACATCAATACATGAATATCACTAACACGAAAAAAATAAAATAAAAAAACACCTACGCATTCAAATCCTAAATCGGCACCAAAGACTTGCCGAATAATAGGGGGGGTGAGTGGCAAGTCTTTGCCGAAAATGTTTTCCTCAATGACAGCACCGCCTTAACTTAACATCAAATCATCAATACATGAATATCACTAGCACAAAAAATAAAAATAAAAAGATCACCTGCGCATTCAAATCCTGAATCGGCACCAAAGACTTGCCGGGAAGAGAAATATTGGCTAAATTATTCGCGCGCGAGAGAGGGGCAAGGACAGGTTTCAATGGCACCCCTTCTCGCCACTCACCCCCCTATTATCTATGCCGCTTTTTCGATCCACCATCTCCATCACTCCCCCCTAACACATCTCATCCCTAATCTCTCAAACCCTAAGATCAAAGTTCTGATTTTGAACCCACCATGGATGTCTCAGACATTGCCAAGAAATTAGGCCTCTCCGAGGAGAAGTTTCTGCTTCGCAAATGTCACACCCCCGAATTTCAGGATACCCGGAATCAAGAACATGACTTTCCCTTGCCCGCACCCAAAAGGGTCAAGGGGTTGGTGACAAGCAACGAAAGAGACAAAACCACGGATGCTGTCTTAATCACAGAAGAGTATAATCATACATCATGTACACTACCATCAGGCCACATTAGACAACACAGTATATTAAAATACAAGCAAACATACTACACCGTACCTCAGAGTACGAATAGGCAAAGTCCTCCTAGAAGGGAAGCCTCCACTAGCCCTAACAACACCTGAAAGGCAAACCACAACAAACAACAACCTACCAAGCAAGCTATACTCAAAGCACAAGCAAAAGAATCAAACATCAGGACCATCCTGAAACAAAACATCACAGGGGCCTCTACCACCTGTCATCAGGAGTCTCACAAGATCACTCAGGACATCCTTATCCCATAATCCAAAAATATCATTTCAAATTAAATAAACAAGCACTACCACTGCCTCCACACAATCACAGCCACACAGGCTATCAGTCTCAAAACTGCTTATCCGCACAGGACAGCTTATCCACGATCCTCAATGGGATCCCAGCTCAGGGCACTCAGCCCTAGCTCCACGAGCTCAACGGCTCAACTCGACCCTCAATAGGATCTCAACTCAGGGCACTCAGCCCTAGCTCCACGAGCTCAACGGCTCAACACGACCCTCAACAGGATCCGCTTATCAAGAGCTCATCAGGTCGTAGCCTCACCCAATAGGGTACATCTGCACAAAGCTCTGTTGGAAACATAGGATTTTATGAAGCTGTCAAAATACAATCTAAGTCTAGAGACTCGTAGATCCGTAGATCCAGGGTTGAAGTGCGGAAAAGAGAGCGTTATTGCAAGCAACAATAAATTCAGAGACTCATAGAGTCGAAGAATTCTAAATAACAGTAACCAACTTTAAATGACTCAAAGACTCGAAGCCCATAGAACTGTAGAGTCCTTAAACGCGCTTAAGTCAATTAACAGAACTTAAAGTACCGCCAGACTCGTAGACTCAAGGGTCGTAGAGTCAAAGCCTTAAAATACTATTAAGAATCAAACTGGAGACTCGCAGACTCATAGGTCGAAGGTTAAAGAGTCAATGCAATAAAAACTAGCAAACAAAAATGTTACTGTAGCTCTAAGATGCGCAGAGTCATAGAAATAAATACAGTCAATCTAAAGAAAGTGTCAGACGTCACAGACTCGGAGATCTTGAAGGCTGAGAGTTATAGCTGAAGGGTCGAAGCCGTAGAGTCGAAGACTCGAAGAAAACGAAAGCTCAGTTTATGTGCAACCGCAAAAGACTAAGAAAGTACATGCAAAGTCTAAGACTCGTAAAGTCGAAGATTTTTAGAGTCGAAGACTCATAGAGTCAATGATCCTATGGTTACTCTGACCCATTGATGGTTGAAGAGCCTCTTAGTCAAGTAAAGTAAACTGAGAGACTCGAAGAGTAGACCCGCAGAGCTAGGGTCGTAGACTAGCAGAGCTATAACAACGGGTAGATTAGGTGCACTACGAAGAAGTCACTCTAAGAGCCATCTGGAGAGTCGTAGACTCGCCGAGTCGTAGACTTACAGTTAATTGCATGACACAAAAGACCTAATCTAATTTGAACTCTAGCCTCGAAGACTTGAAGATACGTGAGTCGTAAACTCGCAGAAATTAACATTGTAAAGCCTGAAGCAAAATTCCACAACTCCTACAGGCTATACCCAAACTCTTCGAGTCACAAAACCTACGAGGCAACCACCTTCGAGACAAACTGAAAACCCTAAGCATACCCACTTAGCGATATCCTCAGCTTGGATTTGTACAGTAAGCCTGCGTCGTTCTGAGAAGTTGAGCGCATGTAATGTCACATTAATTACTGCCAACTACCATTCACAAATGAATGGTCAGGATCGACCGCGTAAGTATGGGCATACAACTACACAACATGGGCACTAAATCTGCAAATCAGAGCATATCAACCCATCCTCTGACATCCCACATTTTCAGTGGCGGGAAGTCAGTCTGTCGGGATGGACAACATGTCACGCCCGGATTTCCAACCCGAGGAAACCGGTACGTGACTCCCCTTTTACCCACACGGAGGGCAAAGGGGTTAGGATACAAATCAAGAATTTAACATTTTAAACATTCACAACACATTCAAGAAAAAATAGAGTCCATCAAAGCACCACAAACCAAATCAGTCTTTATTACAAAGTCCTCTTTTCAATCCATCCCCATTGGGGTTACATCAGTTCCCATAAAAATAACATAAACAAGAAAGTAAATAAGGCCTTCCACCTTGGAGTCCCACCTAACGCCCGTAGGTTCCGGTAAAGAGAACAACATGGTAGGAGGGGTGAGCAACCACACCTCAAGAGGGATCATGTCTCCCCAACCCATCCCATGCACCTAACATCTACATGCCTTGTGTACAAGGCGTGTCGTGATACAATCATTCCACCAGATGTAATTACAAGCTATAGCAAGAAATATAATCATACACAAGCCTGGTACATAAACACTCCCAGGCTTCCACAACCACCGGGTCCCAAGAACATCCCGGGCTTCCACGGCCACCGGGTTCCACAAAACGCCCCGGCTTCCACCACCGGGTTCCACACATCCCGGCCCACCACCGGGTCCACGATCCCGGGCTTCCACACCACCGGGTTCCACAACAGTCCCGGCTTCCACAGCCACCGGGTGTACAAGCAAACACGCAAAGACAAGGCCATACAGGCATAACATCAAACACGTAATATGCTTATCACACGGAAATAACGTCGAACACTTAGCATGCATATATTCTCAGGCTTACAAACCCAGCCACACAGCCTATTATTCCAAACACATAATACGCACACCTCACGCATTATTTCAAACACGTTCGAGCATACACACAGGCATATTCATACAGCATATCCACACCGGCATTTTATCAAACACTTAGCATGCACCAACCACCAAATCTCGGAAATCACACCAAAACGCCATCGAAGGCCAACATTCATATAGAGGTCACACCTATATGAATTTACATATAAATAATATAACGATATAACTCATATCTCGCCTTAGGACCCTAGGACGGAGGAGGACTTAGGAAGAACGAATCCCTACCTCAAGGAAAACGCAACAACACAAAGAACGGTCGATCCCAAGCCGAACGCCGTCCACCCACGAAGCACCGACCACCCACGCAAGACGCCCAGGCAACCAGGAGCTCTCCTTCCCCTCTCTCTCTCTGCGACGCCGGTGAAGCAACAAACCCTAAACCTAAAACAGAGGGGCTCCTCCTCCTTATATAGACAACACAACATCAAAACGACGTAGTTTTGATTAAGTGAATCCCAGGATCAAAACGACGTAGTTTTGATTACACAAGTTACCACCTTTCCGCACCCATATAGCCAAAATACTCGAATTTCAACATGGTCCTTTGGAGAGAGTTCCTTAGAATGACAAAACCAAGGGAACCATGCAAAAAATATGGCCGCACGCCAATTTGCACGTGAATTCCCAATTCACGTGCACCTCCATATGGACTCCAAATGCTCTCAAACTTCACCCCTAGCTTCCTTGCATCATTTAAGACATTACACTTGCACGGAATTGGACCCATATCACGTGCACCTCACATACATCTCCATTTGGCCTGAAACTGTGGTAGATAGAGGACACCATTCTAAGCATCTTTCCTTTTGCACGTGAATTCATTGGAGTCCATTTACTAGGTCAAAAATCTAGAAAAACTCTACTCAGGAGGCAAACCGACTAACTCAAGGTACGGGTCCTTACATCCTCTCCCCTTAAGACTTTTCGTCCTCGAAAAGAAATGACATAAGAGGAAAACAAACTCAAGCTACCCATTTGCCACACGGCGAGCCACAACACCCAAATGGGTCATA
Source organism: Taxillus chinensis (assembly GCA_023512835.1). Taxonomy (NCBI): domain Eukaryota; kingdom Viridiplantae; phylum Streptophyta; class Magnoliopsida; order Santalales; family Loranthaceae; genus Taxillus; species Taxillus chinensis. The sequence goes on from CM042091.1 coordinate 10,347,002, forward strand.
CACCACACACAAGACAACAAAGACATAACAAGACCACCATGATCCATAACCACAATAATGCACATAACACATGTCCACATGGCACGAATACACATCTCAAGGCACATCACAAATAAGAACACATGTCTTTAAAAGACAATACAAATACACCAAATCGTACACAACTAATACAAGAAAACACAAAACACATCACACCCTTGGCCAACAGCCACCTCCCACGCTTAAGATTGTTCGTCCTCGAACAAGTCCGGGCATCGCTCACGCATCACGACTCACGTTCCCATGTCTCCTCCTCAATGCCACGTGCTGCCACAGCACGCGAACCAAAGGAATAAGACGACCACGCAAAAGCTTCTCTCGCCGATCTGAATACGGATAGGGGCCTCAACGACGGACATGTCATCCTCAATGTCTAACGTCCCCCAATCAATCACATGAGTGGGGTCAGGGTGATACTTTCGCAATCGGAACACGGAAACATGCTATGCACTCGACTACCCGCGGTGGTAACGCTAACCGGTAGGCCACAGCCCTACACGATCCGAATCTCAAAAGGACCAATAAACCGCGGAGATAACTTGGAACCTCGCCCAAACCGTCGATGACCACGTCGTGGAGAGACACGAAGGAACACATGATCACCAACGGAAAACCCAAAGGTCGCCGTCGCTGATCCGCATAAGATTTCTGCCGACTCGAGCCGACAACAAACGCCGACGAATCAACTTGACCTTTTCAGTAGCCTCTTGAACCAACTGGGTCCCAAGAGAGCCGTCTCCCCCACCTGGTCCAACACAAAGGTGATCGACACGCCGTCCATACAACGCTCAAAAGGAGCCATCCCAATGGATGCTCGATAATCGTTGTTGTAGCAAACTCCACCAAAGGAAGGTGAGTTGCCCACGAACCCCCAAAGTCTAACACACAGGCCCGTAACATGTCCTCCAAAGTCCGATTCGTCCGCTCGCTCGACCGTCGGCCTCGGGGTGAAAGGCGACTCAGGTGAAGCTTGGTCCCCATAGCCTCGCAAACCTGCCCGAAACGGGAAGTGAACCTCGAATCCCGGTCCGAGACAACCGATGATGGTACGCCATGCGCCTCACAATCTCGTTCATGTACACCACTCAAGGTCCCAACGAGTCCCGCTCGCAACAACAAGGAAATGGGCCGACTTTGTGAGTCGATCCACAATCACCCAAATCATATCCTTCCTCCCAGTTGTGGGTGGAAGACCGGTCACAAAATCCATCGCTATATGGTCCCACTTCCACCCGCTATGGGCAAGGGTCGGAACATGCCCGCCGGCCGCCGATGCTCGCCCTTCACCTGCCGACACGTGAGGCACCGCGAAACAAAGGCAGCTACATCGCGTTTCATCCCTGGCCACCAAAAATGTCCCCGAAGCGCATGGTACATCTTCGTACCCCCTGGATGCACAAAGAACTCTAGACTGGTGAAACTCCCTCAGCACCTCATCCCCGAGGGAAGAAGCTACTACCAACCGCCCCGAAATGACAACTCATGCTCAGGACCCTCTGTCCAGCCCCCGGATAGCTCCCCCGCCTCAATACGGGCACGGAGAACCTCACACTCTATGTCACCCATGTTCCTCCCGGACGCGCTGGTACAACTCAGGCACAACCACCAAAGGACTCAGGATGTCCCACCATCACGAACAACAAGCCGCAGCCGCAACATCGCCAACCGCTCCATCGCCTTCCACTCCCTCACGGCCACCTCAGCCTTTCCCTTTTCTGCTCAATGCATCAGCCACAACATTACCCTTGCCCGGGGTATAGCAAGAGTAAAATCAAAGGTCCGCAAATACTCCACCCATCTCCTTTGCCTCAAATTCAAGTCCTTCGAGTAAAGATGTATCAAGGCTCTTGTGATCCGAGAACACCACAAACTTTTCCCCCAAGAGGTAGTGCCGCCAACTCTTCAGGGCGAAGATGACAGCACTAACTCAAGGTCATGAGTAGATAATCCTGCTCATGAGGCTTCACGCCTTGACCCATAAGCTACCACACCGTGCTCCCGCATAAGCACACACCCCAAACCAACCCCTGGATGCATCACAAGACACTTCATATGGAATATCCTCCCGAGGTAACCTCAACACAGGCAGGGTCAAACGGGTTTTGAGAGTCTCAAACGCCCGCCGACACTTGTCGCCCAATCAAATTTCACGCCCTTCCGAGTCAACGCCGTCATAGAGCCGCCAAACGGGAAAACCCCTCTACAAAACGACGATAGTACCCCGCCAAACCAAGAAAACTACGGATCTCAAAAACGTTGGTTGGTCTCGCCCACGATGCCACGGCCTCAATCTTGGCCGGGTCCACCCTAACTCCCTCAGCGACACCACATGGCCAAGAAAGTGAACCTCCTGCGACCAAAACTCACACTTGCTAAACTTAGCAAACAGCGCTGGTCCCTCAAGGTTTGCAACACTGTTGCCAAGTGCTCCACATGTTCCTCTCGGTCTTGGAATACACCAAGATATCGTCGATAAACACCACCACGAACGAGTCTAGGTATGGAGCAAAAACTTGGTTCATCAAATGCATGAACACCGCCGGCGCATTAGTGAGCCCGAAAGGCATCACTACCCACTCATAATGCCCATACCCGCACCGAAAAGCCGTCTTAGGGATGTCCTCCTCCCTAACCCCGAGCCGGTAATACCCCGACCGTAAATCTATTTTGGAAAACCACTGGGCCCCACTCAACCGGTCAAACAGTCATCTATCCGAGGCAACGGGTACTTGTTCTTCACAGCCACCGAATTCAACTTCCGTAGTCGATGCAGAGACGAAGCGTGCCATCGCCCTTCTTAGCAAAGAGCACCGGAGCACCCCAAGGTGAGGTACTCGGTCTAATATACCCCCGACCCACCAACTCCTCAATTTGTCTCTAAGCTCCCTCAACTCACCGGCCCCATACGATACGCTACTTGGGAAATCGGACCCGTCCCCGGCACCAACTCAATGGTGAACTCCACACTCCTCTTAGGTGGCAAACTCCTCAACCGCTCAGGAAAAACATCCTGAAATTGGTCCACAACGGCCACACCCTCTTTTCCACCTTACCCTCCTCAAGAAAGGTCGTGGCCGCTAACCCGTGGGTAACGGCACCCCACCGGTCCAACACCGGCCCGGCCCGACTCGCCTCACAATCCCACTCCCCCGCAGGGTGCAAGAGGTCCCCGCAGTGTCACGAAGGTCACCCGCCGCCGATAACAATCTATCTTGGCCTGGAAAGCCATAAGCCAATCCATACCCAAGATCAGGTCAAACGTTCTCAAAGGCATCACATGCAAGTCAAAACTCGCTCCACCTCGCCTATGGTTAACACACAGCCACGACACACTCGCCGTACTCAATCATGCCTCCTACCTGGAGACTCCACAACTAGGGGCCTCGCGGCCTCCACACAAAGCTAACCCCAAGCCGTCTATTACAAGCTCAGCAACAAACGAACACGATGCACCCGTATCGAAAAGTACGAAGCTAAGGTACGGAGATCAAGAGGGTACCTCTAACCACCGATGGTCCTGCTCCACCCTGGCTGGTGGGGGTGGTAGCTCGGCCTCCTCCTGGTATGTCGCCTCCACGCAAACACCCTCCCCTTGGCCCGTGCCACCGGTCGGCTCACTCACCGGACGCTTCCCGCTAAGGTTGCCTCCAGCCTCGGTCCCGTGCCGCTCCGGCCTCCCCCGAGGTCGGGTCCGATTCGATCCCGCCCGACTAGCCGGCCACCGACGAGCCGGTCTCTCTCGCTGGTGCACGAAAACCGGCATCACTCCTTGTGCCGGATGTCATGCCTCCAACTCCCCTATTGCCACCCGGCAAACCCGGCCGATGGCCCTCTCGTCCACATCTATGGCATTTCCAGTCCTCTTTGGACACTCCTTTCTCAAGTGGCCTTGCTCCCCACAGAAGAACAACCGCGGGGAGACCCCCGCCGGACCGCCCTGTCGCCACCGCCAAAGCTAGACCTCCCCGGGTTCACCAATGTCCGACCCCGACCGCGAAAAGAACTGCTATCCCTCTCCTCCGTCTTGAGCCTCTTGGACCCCGCATCTCGATCAGGCCCACTCGCAATCGGCGCCCCCGATGGGCCTGCCTCCCATCATCCAGTTCTCTCTCGCCTATACGGGCCGTCTCCACCGCCTCAGATAGGTCCTCAAGCGTAAAATCGCCACCCTCTCCCTAAGGGCCGGCCCGAGACCCAAGGTGAACTTGTGGGCCTTCGGGTCCTCCCTTACCACGCCTCAGGGGCAAACCTACTCAATCTCCGGAACTCCCGCTCATATTCGGGTACCGTCTTGGATCCCTCGCTTCAGCTGCCAAATTCTTCCCTCTCTCGCCATCTCATTGATTCCGGGAAGAACTCATCTTGGAAGAGTTGCAAGAACTCCTCCCAAAACATGAGTTGCACCGCACGGCTCCCCACAACACCCGTCCACCACTCCAAAGCGTCCCCCTCCACCGCCGAATGCCGCCGCACCTTATCCTCCTCCCGGGGCAGGAGAAAGGAGAACACATGCTCAATCGCCTCAACCACCGCTCGCCTACCACAGGATCTTCCCCCCTTAAATCGCGGAGGTTGTTCCTTTCGGAACCGTGTCACCACGTCATCCTCTCGCACGGGTCGGTACACCACCCAGCCGAACTCTCACGCTCACGAGGCAGCCTCTCCTACCGGTGGTGGTGGTGGTGGCACCACCGCCGTGCCGCCATCTCACGCGCACCTCCTCCCGAACGTCTTGCCGGAGTCCCTCCCGTAGCTCTCGTACCTCTAGCCAGGATGCCTTCTTGTAGCCGTGCCGCAGCAACGCATGCCCTCCAACGGATGGTCCCGCACCCGGACCCTCATGGGCGATGACTCATCGCCCATCGCCCGGACGCACGTGTCACTCTCCTGGTGGCATTCTTACTACATGAAGTAAGATGCACAAACGTCGAACGCGTTTGACTACTAACAAGTTGACTACCTCTACCCCATTATCAACCAAGCCGTACACGGCATTACACACATTTTAACCATTGCATCAATCAATATTGCACACAAAGACACCACATAGGTCACACCCAAGGCATTCCAAGAATATTCAGAGTTGCACAGTTCACACATAATCATGTTATGCACATCCTTCACACATGACAACAAATGCAACTAGTGCCCTAATGCCAATGCATGCAAATCCTACCACAAGACCGGACTACCCCAAGTACACCTTGGAGGCTCAAAGAGGACCATGTTGATCGGGCATGTCCCTCCAGGCTCCTCCAAAGGACTCAAGATAACCAAGTCCGCCCACTACCCTAGGCCAACTAGACCATGCTCGATACCATATTGTCACGCCCCGGATTTCCAACCCGAGGAAACCAGTACGTGACTCCCCTTTTTACCCACACGGAGGGCAAAGGGGGTTAGGATACAAATCAAGAATTTAACATTTTAAACATTCACAACACATTCAAGAAAAATAGAGTCCATCAAAGACCACAAACCAAATCGTCTTTATTACAAAGTCCTCTTTTCAATCCATCCCCATTGGGGTTACATCGACTCCCATAAAAATAACATAAACAAGAAAGTAAATAAGGCCTTCCACCTTGGAGTCCCACCTAACGCCCGTAGGTTCCTGTAAAGAGAACAACATGGTAGGAGGGGTGAGCAACCACAGCCAAGAGGGATCATGTCTCCCCAACCCATCCCATGCACCTAACATCTACATGCCTTGTGTACAAGTCTCGTGTCGTGATACAATCATTCCACCAGATGTAATTACAAAGCTATACAACAAATATAATCATACACAGGCTGGTACATAAACACTCCCGGGCTTCCACAGCCACCGGGTCCCAAGAACAGTCCCGGGCTTCCACACCACCGGGTTCCACAAAACAGCCCAGGCTTCCACACCACCGGGTTCCACAAACCACCCGGGCTTCCAGGCCACCGGGTTCCACAATCCCGGGCTTCACGCCCACCGGGTTCCACAACAGCCCCAGGCTTCCACACCACCAGGTGTACAAGCAAACACGCAAAGACAAGGCCATACAGGCATAACATCAAACACGTAATATGCTTATCACACGGAAATAACGTCGAACACTTAGCATGCATATATTCTCAAGGCTTACAAACCCAGCACACACAGCTATTATTCCAAACACATAATATGCACGCCTCACAGGCATTATTTCAAACACGTTCGAGCATACACACAGGCATATTCATACAGGCATATCCACACCGGCATTTTATCAAACACTTAGCATGCACCAACCACCAAATCTCGAAATCACACCAAAAACGCCATCGAAGGCCAACATTCATATAGGAGGTCACACCTATATGAATTTACATATAAATAATATAACAGATATAACTCATATTCTGCCCTAGGACCCTAGGACAGAGGAGGACTTAGGAAGAACGGAATCCCTACCTCAAGGAAAACGCAACAACACAAGAACGGTCCGATCCCAAGCCGAACGCCGTTCACCCACAAGCACCGACCACCCACGCAAGACGCCCGCGAAGAACCAGGAGCTCTCCTTCCCTCTCTCTCTCTCTGCGACGGCCGGTGAAGAACAAACCCTAAACCTAAAACGAGGGGCTCCTCCTCCTTGTATAGACAACACAACATCAAAACGACGTAGTTTTGATTAAGTGAATCCCAGGATCAAAACGACGTAGTTTTGATTACACAAGTTACCACCTTTCCGCACCCATATAGGCCAAAATACTCGGAATTTCAACATGGTCCTTTGGAGAGAGTTCCTTAGAATGACAAAACCAAGGGAACCATGCAAAAATATGGTCGCACGCCAATTCGCACGTGAATTCCCAATTCACGTGCACCTCCATATGGACTCCAAATGCTCTCAAACTTCACCCCTAGCTTCCTTGCATCATTTGAAGACAATTACACTTGCACGTGAATTGGACCCATATCACGTGCACCTCACATACATCTCCATTTGGCCCGAAACGTGGTAGATGAGGACACCATTCTAAGCATCTTCCCTTTTGCACGTGAATTCACTGGAGTCCATTTACTAGGTCAAAATCTAGAAAAAACTCTACTCAAGGGAACGGGACTAACTCAAGGTACGGTCCTTACACAACAAGGCACACACCACTTTAAACTTAAAATATATACCTCTCTCATGAAAAACGACAAAATCAGGAGTGTAACCTCTCTCTCTGAAAGCGTGGAATACACAGAACACTAAATAAAGGATTCTGACACACATTAAGATAAAAAAAATAATCTTTTGCAGAATTGAGAGCAAAAGTTCCAACGCTAGAAAGAGAGACTCTGAAAGAAAAATCCCAAGTGTTGTGCGCCACGTTGAACCCAGATCAAGAACTAACCATTTGATTCATCACACACTTTTGTTCATCGAAGATGCAGCACGATCATTGAGTCTAATCTCAATGTTGTTTTCCATAATCCAAACTATCATAGTTTATTCTTGTTACATCTGAGATCTGTTCAGCCAAAAGCATTTACTCCCATCTCAGATTTGTCTGATAGTTCATTACGACTCACATTATCACTCACATTACTACTGTTTTCTTCTTGATCAATAATTCCACGTAGTCATCCATAGACGAATCCAAACCATCTAACAGTCTAGCTAGCTTTCGCTTCCGCGAACAACGAAAGTCTATTCATCCCCCCCCCCCCCCTCTAGACTCACTTTGGGGCCTACAAGATCAACTACTGAATATGCCACCTGTCGAAAGCAACATATCATATGGACCCAAAAGTCCCACATATCACATATAGCTATCACACATAGCTATGCGAGCAAGCATAACATATCACAACAGACTCAAAGGTCCCACACAGTACACGTATGTAAATAAGCTAACCATAGCAACCAACATACAAACAAACAGACCATGAGACTCTCACGGTGCCAACCACCCTCATCACCCCATAGGCACTTTAGCCCTCATGGCCCAACCATACATCAAACAAACCATAACAAACCACGAAGGTTCCGTCACACAACCTCACCAGGCTCTCACAGTGCCCGTTGGCACCCCATGGACTCTTTTAAGCCCAAAATGATCGAAAACAATCCACAACGGAGAATATCATGTTTCTCCCATACCAGATATCCATCAAAACCCCAACAAGAACCTAATTCATAGGTCTTACCTTCCTCCTTCTTGGAGTTAAACACACATACGGCAGACAAACCAGCACTGTAACACAACTAAGCAACCCATAATATAATGCCCAGACCGAAGGTCCCCCATCCATGCAACTTATTGCACAAAACAACCACTAAGGGTTTACAACACTCCCCCTGTAACAAAGGCTAGTTTCCCCAAAAGATCGAGGATTTTCATGAAAGACGTTTTCCGCAAGCTCACTAGAAACTCCATCAAGTCGATGTTGACCCTAGCAAGTCGACCACGTCACTGCCCAAACTGTGACTGTACACATTAAGCGCATCGTCCTTAGACCGAAACTTAAGAAGAAATCCGAGCGATCACAAGCACTCGTCCGAAACACTCATCCGGAATAACACATCTGGAAGACTCATCCGAGCTTCCACTCTGGATCAGACATTACGCACGGACTCCTCGATCATCGACCTTGTGATCTGTACTCGCCTAGACGGGTCTACAACATGCTATTCGTCGGAAAACCAGTCTGGTGACTCCAAAAACTCATTTCAAAGCATCAATTCAACCCAAACATGGGTTTCTCTCTCATCTTAGCCATATTAGGCTACCAAAACATCTTTAATTCAAATGTAACAAGCAAAATTGGGTTTTCCCCAAATGCTAGGGTTCATCCCCAAATCCATGATTGCACCCAAATCATGCATGTTAATCCCACTATGATTCATGTAAAGAGATAGAATCACTTACCTGGAGGTACTAGCACGGATCAGATAGCTACAAATCACCAAACCATGGCTCCAAGCTCCAAGTTCCTCAAACCCAAGCTCTCCTCCACGCAAAACTCAAAACGAATGCCCTCCCTTTCTCTCTTACCTCCACCTATGTCGCTTAGAGAACTATGATTATAATACAACTGAATGATTCCATCTATAAAATTAAATACTTTTATTTTCCTTATGAGATTTCAAAGTAAACTATTTGAGTACCATTTGGGAAGCATGCTACAAGCTTTGATTGAATGGTAGATGAAACATATTTTAGTTTCTCACTCTCGGAGACTGCCCACCTAACCAAAGTGAAAACATACCTTATAGTGAACTTTTATCTTCCTTGAAGCTAACAAAGTTTGCATTCAAATATCCTATTGGCTCTAAATTTTGTACATCAATATAATCTTGTCTTCTTTAAGTATCTTAGAACCTTATTGCTAATAACCCAATGATCATTTCTTGGGTTTAATTAGTATTTGCCTAGAGACCCTGTGACAAAAGTAGTGTCTAATCTAATGTAAACTCGAGTTTACATATTTCATTTAGGTTTTCTCCAAATTTGTTTGAGAGCATTGAGACAATTCGACTTTATCACCGTCGATGTGGGAGTAATCCACAACTTGCAATCCAGCATATTGCCCAATATATGATCAATGTATGCTTTCTAATTAAGATAGACCCAACAGTCTCTATGGCTACTTATTGTTAAAATTATGTGATAACATTTGCTTTGTCTCGCATATTAAGTTAGTATGGCTACTTTCATTGCCAATCTTTTGATATATTTACTTTCATGCTAAATGCGCACGCATTGTTCTTTTGCTTTCAGGCTCGCCCCACTCTTGATTACTTGGTGTATAAATTTTTTAGAGTTTTTGCCACTTGAAAACGTATAAAATTGTTTTAAAATATGAGACTATTATAGCCTATAAAGTTTCTATTCCATGGGTTTTCATACGATTCACCTTTAATTCACATATGTCAGGTTGAAAAAAAACACTAAAAGTGCAAAATTTACTATTGCACCAATTTTAATTCACCCATGAGCCATCACCGTCGACGATGCAGGGCCATGTCACGTACCATTCCCTTTTCTTGTAACGGTTCGAAGGGGGGGGGGGGGGTTATGATGACGAGTCTGCACAACCCATTTTGTTGCAAGGTTTGAAAGGGTGTCAATGCAAAAAAATAAAAATAAATACAGAGCTCACGCACACTCACTCCAAAATAAAAACAGGCTATCACACATCTCCTCATTTCACACATTAATAATCGCGGTTAGCAGATGCATAAATGACACATTTATAACTAATTATTGGCAATTAAGAAGACAGACCGATAAATCGACCATTTAGCATTCATACGGCATGCTGAGGACAATGGAGACTGATGATGTCACTGATAGAGACAAGTAGCAAGACTGATGATGTCAGGTTGAAAAAAAAAACACTTAAATTTACTATTGCACCAAGGTTAATTCACCTTTAATTCACCTATGAACCATCACCGTCAAAGATGCAGGGGCCATGTCACGTAGAATTCCCTTTTCTTGCAACGGGTTCGAAAGGGGGTGGGGTATGATGAGGAGTCTGCACAATCCGTTTTGTTGCAAGGTTTGAAAGGTTGTGGAAAAACAAAAACAAAATACAAAATTCAAAATAAAAATAGGCTATGTACACTACAAGCTGCAGGGAGGAAGAGAAGAGATAGGCCGAGAGAGAGAGAGAGAGAGAGAGAGAGAGAGAGAGAGAGAGAGAGAGAGAGAGAGAGAGAGAGAGAGAGAGAGAAACTCGTTCAAATTTCTGAGACAGAGAGGCATACATTTGTTGAAATGGACGAACCGGAAGCACATTCGGATGTTCCGGTGGAAGGTGGGTTTTTTTTTTCTCTGCTGTTTCATTTTTTCTTTATGAAACTTAATTAATAAATAACATAAGTTATCGAATAAAAGATTAAAATAGCCTTTTAATTATTGATTTATTATTGGGTTAGAGAAAGGAGATTCAAGTGATTTTAAGATAATATACACTTTTAATTATAGATTGAATTTGTTCATTCACATTATGTTAGTTTATATTTATAAATTAAATGCTAAAAAATTTGTTTAAATTGGTTAATATTTCATTTGATAATTAGTTAATTTGGTTAATATTTGTGGGTGCGTGTCTTGTGTTAACTTTGAGATTGTTTTTAATTGTTTAGTTTTCATATAAAAAAATTTTATACCACTTGTTAGTCTTGAGTGAAGTTTTTTTCTCCTTCAAATTTTAAAAGTAGACATTGCTTTATCCTTATTTTAATTTTTTTAAGTGAAAATCATGTCTTCATTGCGTTAGTTTTTCGTTGTTCAACCCATTGCAAGGTACTTGTTCACTGAGTTGTCTATCCCCAATCAATAAAATAAATAAAGAAGAATATTTTTCGAAGTTCTTACCAAAAAGATAAAATGAGAGGGAAAGAAGAGGGAAAAGATAAAGAAAAAAGAAAATTCTTACAGCTCTCTTATCGTTCCTCGTGTAATGTTTTAAAACCTTAAAAATTAAAATATTAATTTAATTTTTAAATCACTTAAATTAGTTTTGCTCTTACGGGGTTAGACCTAGTTAGAGAAAAGTGATATAGGCCTAGTTTGCAAATGCTTCTTGGAGGCTGCTTCTGCTTATTTTATAAGCAGAAGCAGCAAAAGATATTTAATAAAATTTTTAAAAGTGCTTATAAAAAAATTTTCCTCTTTTTTTAGATAAAAAGCAGAAGCAATTTCAGGGTTGCTTTCAAAAACTGCTTAAACAAGAAGCAGATTTAAAATTTTTAAAATGACAATTATCTCCTCTCCCCACCCCAATTTTTAATAATTGTTATTTTTAAAATCGGCTACCCTAGTGCCCCCAATTCCTTCAGCCTTCCTCGCACCAGGCAGCCCCTCAACGCCTCCACCAAGCACAGCGGCAACGGCAGCCTCTCAACGCCTCCACCAAGCACAGCGGCAACGGCTGCCCCTCAACGCCTCCACCAAGGGGGCTTGGGCGACGGGGATGGGGGGCAGTGTTGGGCAGTAGGCTCGGGGGGACGGGATTGGGCGGCAAGGAGGGCGGGGTTGTGCAGCGGGGATGAGGGGGTAGGATTGGGCGATTGGTTGTTGGGGCAGCGGGGAGGGGAGGGTTGGGCGGCGACAGGGTTGGGTAGCGGAGAGGTGAGGGTTGGGCGGCGAAATTGGGGCGACGGGGAGGGGGCGTTGGGCGATGGTCTAAGGTTAAAAATATATATTCAAAATTATAATAATAAAAAAATATTTTTGACTTTTTATATCTCAACACCAGTTTTATTTTAATTTACCAAACACTTATTACCTGCTTTTATATTGTATAGCACTTTTAAAATCATATTTTACTAAACACTCACATGCTTATTTTAACAGCAGCTTTTTTCTCCAGCACAGCTAAAAGCAACTTTTCTTAAAAGCACAACATTACCAAATTAAGTCATACTTAATTTAAATAACTAATTTTTACCTTTACGAGGTTAAATTAACTCATGAGATATTTAGTGAAAATCACCGTGAGATTTTAACTAATTCAGGTGGCAATTTTATATATAGATTAGATGGTAAAACTATCCATATAAAAACATTATGAATTATAAATACGCTGAAAAAAATATATTTTAAAAATAATTTAATATTAACTTACCCCTCGTGAAACTTTGATACTTGAGGATTTTTTTCAAACTCACAACACAAGGGAGATTCTCTATAATTTTGGGATGAAATAACTTAATGTTTGGATGTTTATTTATAAGGTAAGTTTATATTATCGCTTAATTCGCTTAAGTTTATATTATTGCTCAATGACAAATTCGTAAATAAAAAATTACAGTATTACAAGAATTCTAATTAATTAAATTATCGCTTAATCGATTATTTTATTTTACGATTTTACTATGAGCTCCCAAATTGGCTGTGCATGCATTTCATTTCGAGTCACAAATTTCATTTCCATTTCATTCTCTCTCCTCTCTCTCATTTCCATTTCATTCTCTCTCTCTCTCTCTCTCTCTCTTTCTTCATCACCACTGCTGTGTTTTGTCGTTACATAGATGTTTATTAAAACATTGCCAATTTTTTGATATATTTACTTTCACGCTAAATGCGCAATTTTCTTTTGCTTTCAGGCTCGCCTCACTCTTGATTACTTGGTGTATAAATTTTTTAGAGTTTTTGCAATTTGAAAACGTATAAAAATATTTTAAAATATGAGACTAATCTAGCCTATACAGTTTATATTCTATGGGTTTTTATACGATTTGAATTTGAAGTCCGATGAGTTAATTATAATAGTCCGGATGTTAATGTCTTTGCATCCGGAATGTAAATAATATTTTAATTTATTTTATTATTATTATTGGCAAGTGAAATTACGATACATCAACATATAGCTGCGAATCCGAATTAAAAATAATTTATTATTTTGGTAATTCAATGTACATGTACACACCCATAATCAAGTAGAAAAACAAATGCGAAAATTGCTAAGAGTGCCATTAAAGACGAGTGATTATAAAATTACATTTTCTCTCAAAAATTCGTATAATTTATTCCTTATCTTGGAGTATGTACCCATCGCCTCATTTCATACATTAATAAACATTAATAATCACGGTTAGCAGATGCATAAATGACACATTTATAACTAATTATTGGCAATTAAGAAGACATAGACCGATAAATCGACCATTTAGCATTCATACGGCATGCTGAGGACAATGGAGACTGATGATGTCACTGACAGAGACAAGTAGCAAGACTGATGATGTCAGGTTGAAAAAAAACACTTAAATTTACTATTGCACCAAGGTTAATTCACCTTTAATTCACCTATGAACCATCACCGTCAAAGATGCAGGGCCATGTCACGTACAATTCCCTTTTCTTGCAACGGGTTCGAAAGGGGGTGGGGTATGATGAGGAGTCTGCACAATCCGTTTTGTTGCAAGGTTTGAAAGGTTGTGCAAAATTAAAAACAAAAACAAACTCACCCCCACCCACCCCAAAAAAAAAATAGGCTATGTACACCCCAAGCCCAAGGGAGAAAAAAAAAAAAAAAAAAAAAAAAAAAATTTTTTTTTTCCCCTTCCCACCCCCCCCCCCCCCTTACATCAAAAAAAAAAAAAAATATAAATAATTTTAAAAAAAAAAAAAAAAAAAAAAAAAAAAAAAAAAAAAAAAAAAAAAAAAAAAAAAAAATTTTTTAATATTTTAAATAAAAAAAAACAAAAAAAAAAAAAATAAAAAAAAAAAAAAAAAAAAAAAAAAAAAAAAAAAAAACACAACAAAAAAAAAACCAAAAAAACCCCCCCCCCCCCCCCACAACACCCACACACACAAACACCCCCCCCCCTCCCTCCCAAAAAAAAAAAAAAAAAAAAAAAAAAAAAAAAAAAAACACAATCTCCATAAAAAAAAAAAAAAACAAAACCAAAAACAAAAAACAAAAACAAAATACAGAGCTCACGCACACTCACTCCAAAATAAAAATAGGCAATATACACTACAAGCCGCAGGGAGGAAGAGAGAGAGATAGACCGAGAGAGAGAGAGAGTGAGAGAGAGAGACAGAAAGACACAAACTCGCTCAAATTGCTGAGACAGAGAGGCACACATTTGTTGAAATGGATGATTTGGGAGCAACGGAGCTTGATCGGGTAGAGGAAGGTGGCTTTTTTTTCCTCTGCTGTTTCATTTTTTCTTTGCCAACGCAGCGGACACTGTTTCTTAATGTTTCCGACTGATTCTTCTTCATCTCCCTGTTTTTGTTTGGTTTTGCTTTTATGGATGCAAAGTTCCATCGTCATCAAATCCCAGTGAGCAAGGCACCTCATTTATTCAGTGTTTTTTTTTAATAAATTTCTTCACCTCCCTGATGTTGTTGTTGTTGTTAACTTTATGCTTAATCTCTATGTTTCCGCCAACTTACATTCAATGAATGTTGTAAGATGGCCAAGGTACCTCCTTTATTATACCCAGACACTACCAATGTGATTTTGTGTTTCTTAATCTCTACTATGTTTCCGACTGATTCTTTTTCATCTCCCTGTTTCCGGCGACTTACATTTAATGAATGTTGTAAGATGGCCAAGGTACCACCATTATTAAACCCAGACACTACCGACAGGTGGCAATGGTTTTTGTTATCCGAAATTCCTGACATTCCTAGCATCCCCAAATGAAATTAGCATCCATAGGCGAAACAACTTGCTAGGATATTGCGTCAGAGTTAAAAATAGATACTTGGTGTGGCAAGCAACTCATTGAGAGTTAACAAATAAACCAGGCAGAACCCAGACTAATAGACTCTTAAAAAAACTACCTTGAACAATGACTCATTCGGAAAATGAACCAGGTACCTCATTTATTCAGGTACCTCATAAATTCCGACTGCCTTTCTATGTTTCTTAATCTCTACTACGTTTCTGCTAATTCTTCATCTCCCTGTTTTTTTTTATTTATGGATGCAAAGATCCATCCTCAATCCCTGTTTTTTGATTAAAAAAAAAAAAAAAGACCAACACAAACTCTGCCGCTCACCAACAATAAAAATCAAACCACGATTTCCCTCGACACCCAGCAAGCACTGCCGCTGCTCCCTCAATACCTCTTTGCCTTTTATTTATTTTTTAATTTTTGATAATAAATTTGACTTTGTTGTTTTGTTTTTTGTTTTTAATGTTCTAACTTTGTTTTTTGTTTTAAATTAAAAAATGGACGCAAAGATCCAGAGTAGTAGCCGCCTCTTTTCCCTTCTTGATTTATCTAGAGTAGTAGCAAATTAATACAAACTACTTTGAAAACATTTGTTATTTTCAAATGTTTTAATTAGCTTTCCGATGTTAGAATATGGCCATATGGGGAATCCTGCCTCAAACATTTCCTTTGCATTAAACAGGGGAAGCAGGTGCATTGCGTGAGAAGTTCATTGAAAACGTTTTAAATGCATTAACCCAAGGCGGAGAAGAACTTGCCCAAAAGTTTATTAGCCTTATATTATCAGGTGATTTTCTTCTTATAAATGTAATAAAAGATTTTATATCATTTAATAGTTCTAATATTGAAAATATTTTGACATTATTATTATCATTAAGTGGATGGGAATAATGTAAAAGAAAGGTCTGAGAGAGCCGCTAAACTCTTCAAGAATTCTGAAAAGGAACAAATCAAAGCAATGTGGAAACAGAACACTTCAGATGCAGGTTTGAGTTGATAAATTCAATAATAATACCTAGAAAATTACCATAATATATATAACTTACTTTTTTGAAATGAATAATATAGCTTACGTTAATTGTGTCTGCCTATGCCCATGTTATGTAGGCAATCAGCCACCTCCAACACTTGCGACAGTCTTGAAGTTGAAGAAACTGGGAGGAATCTTACTCTGTTTTGTTCTCATCTTTGCTTATTTACTGCTTACCGCCCTTGTCTACCTCCTGTACTATGGTGAACTTATGAATCACAGTCGAGGAGAGTGGGCAGATATTTTTTACTTCAGAGCTGTGTCCGTTTACACTGTCGGATATGGAGATGTGGCACCTACCACTAAAAGCAAACATGCTGTAAGAATTGTGACATGCTTTCTACTCTGCCTGGATTTTGTGGTTGTAGGATACCTTGCTAGTGTTTTGCCTCTCAAGCTTTTAGAGGATGCATTAAACATGCGGAGGGGCATTCTCGATGCAGATGGGAAGAGGAAGCTAGAGAGATGGGTGGTAAGGTCCAAATTCATGGCATTTGGTCTTCTCTGCTTACTATTTGCTGCGGGTGTTGTTCTCACCAGGTATTTCGAGAGGATTGACTTAATTGAGAGCATTTACTTGATGATTACTACTCTCACAACGGTGGGGTTTGGTGATATTTCATTTAAGTCATTTGGCGGAAGAATTTTCGCCATTTTCTGGTTGTGGATAAGCATCCCTATATGTCAGATGGTCTGTAGGAATGTTTTGAGTTTCGTGGATAAGCATGTCACCCCAAAAATATTATGTATATTGGGTTGAACATGAGATTTAGTTGTTTTTTTCTGTCATGGGAACTTATGACTACTATAGTATATTGTTTAGCATATGTTTTAACTAGTGAAGTTTCAGGTCATTGTAATTTAATGTAGATTTGAAGTATCAGTGAACCTGTTTTTTGGAGTGTTGAGTGCTTAGCATATAGTTCAATTAGCATATCAGCATATAAGTGTGTATTTTCTGTTTTTGGGGACTTGAGCTACTACTGTAATTGATGGTATTAATCAGTGCGTGTTTTTATTTCTTTTGTCGATTATTCTTGCAATTATTAACTTTTCCATTGGTTGAAAAATCAACCTAAAAGAGACCACAAACAGTCAATATAGAATGTGGCAGCAAAATAACCCAAAAAAATTTACAAGACGTACAACTCTTTACTTTGACAAGTGATTATTCAACGACGTTAATAAATAAACAAAAAATTTATTAAACATATGAAGACCTGAGAAGAATGTACAGCCTGTTCCGTCGGGTTCCTAATGGTCTGCCTACCATACGAGAAGTGATGACTTCTCACATCAGGAACACTGGCAAACAGCTAGTTACTGATCCAGAAAGATT
This sequence comes from Taxillus chinensis, assembly GCA_023512835.1. NCBI lineage: Eukaryota > Viridiplantae > Streptophyta > Magnoliopsida > Santalales > Loranthaceae > Taxillus > Taxillus chinensis. The sequence continues at coordinate 10,364,562 of CM042091.1, forward strand.
GAGGGATCCTATAGAATTTGTTCAACACCTTCTTGATGAGAAAGACAAGTATGATAAGATCATAGGGTCAACATGTAATTATGACAAAACATTTCAAAATGCACTAAATTCCTCTTTTGAATATTTTATTAAATTTGAATGCTCGTTCTCCTGAGTTCATTTCATTGTTCGTGGATGACAAACTGCGGAAAAGTTTTAAGGGGGTTAGTGAGGAGGATGTGGAAATCATTCTTGACAAGGTGATGATGCTATTTCGGTTTCTCCAGGAGAAAGATGTGTTTGAGAAATACTATAAACAGCATTTAGGAAAGCGGTTTTTATCTGGGAAAACTGTCTCCGATGATGCAGAGAGAAGTTTGATATTGAAGCTTAAGACAGAATGTGGGTACCAATTTACTTCCAAATTAGAGGGCATGTTCACATACATGAAAACCTCTCAGGACATTATGCATGGTTTTTATTCTGCCCATACTGCTGAAATAGGGGATGGTTCATCACTAGCCGTTCAGGTTTTGACAACTGGTTCATGGCCAACACAACCTAATGTCACTTGCAACCTGCCAGCTGAAATGTCAGCAGTCTGTGAGAAGTTTAGGGGATATTACTTGGGAACCCATACTGGTCGGCGATTGTCTTGGCAGACAAACATGGGCACGGCTGATATGAAGGCAACCTTTGGGAAGGGCCAGAAGCATGAATTGAATGTGTCCACTTATCAAATGTGTGTTCTAATGTTATTTAATAATAGTGACCGACTCAGCTATAAGAAGATTGAGCAGGCCACAGAGATTCCCTCCCCAGACTTAAAGCGATGCCTGCAGTCGCTTGCCTGTGTGAAGGGGAAAAATGTTCTTCGCAAAGAACCCATGAGCAAGGATATAAACGAGGATGATGCGTTTTTCTTCAATGACAAGTTCACGATCAAGTTCTATAAGGTGAAGATAGGGACCGTAGTTGCACAGAAAGAATCTGAACCAGAGAGGCAAGAGACCCGACAGAGAGTGGAAGAAGACCGGAAACCTCAGATTGAGGCTGCTATAGTGAGGATCATGAAATCAAGGAGAGTTCTAAACCATAACAATATTATTACTGAGGTCACAAAGCAGCTGCAGTCTCGGTTCCTTGCGAACCCTGTAGAGATAAAGAAACGGATAGAGTCCTTCATTGAGCGGGAATTTTTGGAGAGGAAACTATATCGGTATCTTGCCTGAGCATTTTATTTTTTCTGGTCTGTGGGAAAGTGGATGTGTAAGAAAAAGAGATTGTTCCTTTTTTTTTAATTACTACAAGCTTTGATTGTTTGGATGCATTCTTTTTCTTCATTATCACCCCTTCATTTGGTTTCGCTTGTCACTTGTTTCAAACTGATGGTTGGATTTATGTTTTTGGGCTCCCAACCTTCTTAGTTTTTAAGTCGAAAATGATTCAGCATAGGCCATTGAGTTAGATGTGCACAATCGAGTAGTCGGAGGCCTGCTGGGACAAGGATTTGGGTGGTTTCTTCACTGTTATTCTAAAATTAATATAACTTATTCAACAATGGATCATGTAATCTGATTCTTATGCGTTCGCTGATTATTTAAAGATCCATCCTTGCAATCTCTAAGCGCGCCTTCCCCACTCAATCATTTTATTTAATAAAATTGAATGCATTAAAATTTCTTTTTCTTTCGAATTTTTACCTGCGTTGGGCACTCTGAAAATCATTCATTTGAACTTCGTTTTGTAACTCGTATGAAGCTTAATGAAAGCAACCATGGGTACGTAATGAATCAAAATTCCTTGAATAAACAACAATGATCCAAATAAATAAGCACAACTGAACCAGCAAAAACACCTCCACCAGGCCGCCTGATCATTGATGCCAAATTAATAATAGACATTCCATCCCCCTGATGAGCATGCAAAGCTTTTGAGCATTGGAGTTTGAACCACACCTGTTCCAGGACCTGCTAATCCTACACACTCAACTCCAGAAGTGAGTACGAAAGGGAGGACAATGAGACATGAAGTCAAACTTTCTTAAACCTTGCTGCCCCCGATGCACCTTTAAAGGCTATGGTTTGGTAACGAGGAGGCGACTTTGTATTTCTGCGAACGTCTTCACATCTTCCCCCCATAACCTGCTCATCTAGTATTAGAATTGAGTGTAAAACTACCAAAACCAAGAAACACCATCTCTTTTGTTAGATCAAGTGCCAGTAATGACAAGTCACCCAATAGAGCAAAGTATTGCCATTGGTTTTTGGCCATATGTTCTGTTTGTTGAGGAGAGTATACCAGCAATCAATTCCAACAGCAGTGGCCCCAGCTTTGTCTGCATTTAGATCATCCCCGATGTGTACTGCTTTTCCAGCCTCCACACTAATTTGATCTGCACCATTGTTGCACCGTAAGAAGCTTGTTCCATAATGTAACTGCTAATATAATGAGTGGGGTGTTGATCACCAATTATTCATATCTGATGTTTTATTTATTTATCTATATTGTTTTGGTTGGGCAGGTTTGGAAAAAGTAAAATAGTTTGACAGATAATTTGAGACATATCATACAGTATGTATAATATTTAAATAACCCTTAGCTCGTGACAGGATTGGTTGGGCAGGTTTTGAATTTTTCCCTGCGTTGGGCACTCTGAAAATCATTCATTTGAACGTCGTTGTTTATGAAGCATAATGAAACCAAGATATATATATATATATATATTTGGCTCCCGCAACCCAAAAGCAACCATGGGTACGTAATGAATCAAAATTCCTTGAATAAACAACAATGATCCAAATAAATAAGCACACAGCAAAAACACCTCCCCCCGGGCCGCCTGATCATTGATGCCAAATTAATAATAGACACTCCATCCCCCTGATGAGCATGCAAAGCTTTTGAGCATTGGAGTTGGAACCACACCTGTTCCAGGACCTGCTAATCCTACACACTCAACTCCAGAAGTGAGTACAAACGGGAGGAGGACAACGAGACATGAAGTCAAACTTTCTTAAACCTTGCTGCCCCCGATGCACCTTTGAAGGCTATGGTTTGGTAACGAGAAGGCGACTTCGTATTTCTGCGAACGTCTTCACATCTTCCCCCCATAACCTGCTCATCTAGAATTAGATTTGAGTGTAAAACTACCAAAACCAAGAAACACCATCTCTTTTGTTAGATCAAGTGCGAGTAATGACAAGTCACCAAATAGAACAAAGTATTGTCATTGGTATTTGGCCATATGTTCTGTTTATTGAGAGTATACCAGCAATCAATTCCAACAGCAGTGGCCCCAGCTTTATCTGCATTTAGATCATCCCCGATGTGTACTGCTTTTCCAGCCTCCACACTAATTTGATCTGCACCATTGTTCCATATTGTAACTGCTAATATAATGAGTGGGGTGTTGATCACCAATTATTCATATCTGATGTTTTATTTATTTATCTATATTGTTTGGGTTGGGCAGGTTTGAAAAAAGTAAAATAGTTTGACAGTTAAGATAATTTGAGACACATCATACAGTATATATAATATTTAAATAACCCTTAGCTCGTGACAGGATAGGTCATCAAAAGCAGATGTCGATCTTATGTGTAAATATGATCTTATGTGTAAATATGATATGCAGCAACAAGGATGTAAATGATTGCTACAAATACATACCTAAAGCAGCTTTATAGATTCTGGCATCTGGTTTTTCACATCCAACCTCTGAAGATACAATAACAGAATCAAACCTGCGAAGAAAACTAAAGCAAATCAATATCATTGCAATTTAACTTAATGTAAAACCATGGTTTAAATAAAATAATAATTTGATCACCAGAAAATGCAAGATCACACAACTAAGCTTTTACAAAATAAGAAGAAAATAAAATAAAATCTTACAGGTCTATGACATTGAGGTCTTTTAAAAGCTTCCTTAAGCGGGTGTCGAAATTAGATACTACTGCCAATTTCACTGCAAGACAATTCACCATGTTAGAACAAATGAAGAAGGGGGGAAAGGTATAGGTATATCACCCACCCAATTTAATGAGATTTTTCATTATGACTACTGCAAAATAAGATGAAAAGTAGTTGATGGATATAACCTCCAGCATCTTTAAGAAGAAATATGGTTTCGTGAGCTCCATCTGGAAGATGCCACGCATCACCGCATGCAAAGTACTAGGCAAAGAACAATTGTGACTTCATATGAAAAGGCCGTTTGACATACAATACAGTCAGATATATACTTATTTAATTAAGCTCATATCTTATGGTTTAGTGTGATCATAATTGACTCTTTGAAGGACAGGAGGTCCAAACGCTTCAATATAAGCGGAATTACCTTACCTCATAGACTTCTTCAAAATAATCGCTACTGGCACAACCAGTGGCTTCAGAAACAACAAATTTCCAAAAGGGCCTACCATCTCCCTATAAGAGTGATTCAGCATCAGATACACAGGCTTTAAGCTTTTCATTGGTCATAGCAAAAGGGTCTTTTCCCAACAAATGGATGGACAAGAAAACAAATAAAGAAGGCCAAGCAATTTTTTTTCATTGAAGACCATATCTATGGAGACATGCATCCCTGTAGAAAAGAAATTCCTTAGGAAACAAAATACATTTGAAGAACAGCATGCATGGATTGCTGTCCCATGGAGACAGACTCCTAATATTCTTTGAAACCAAGGGCCAATGATGCTAATGTTGCTTCCCACGAAAAGGGCCAACGACACTCCACAGGCATCCCAGGACTACAACTACAATTGTAAACTTATAGCAACAGAAAATGGTTCCCAGTGCATAGACAACTTTTGAGGCACGGCACACCACAGCACTTAAAAACCAAATGGACACACACACACACGGCAAAGCACACCTGACCTGATACCGAAGCTTTTGAGGCCATCCGGCAGAAAAGGCTTTCTTAAATCCTTGCTTTATATCAGCAGAAGTTGCAGTCAAACCTATCAACATTGCAAAGTAATCTGATGAGAATTATCTGTTACGTGTGTTACGTGCACGTGTCGTATTGCGCAAGATATCTACTACTACTAGGGCTTCTTATATTTACTTTCCGTATCGTATTAAAAGTCTTTCCTTTTTATTACTTTCCTTTATTTAATTCGTATTAAGGTATTTTAGTATTTTACCTTAGTTTCCTAATTGTAATAGGTTTCCAATTCCTAGTTACTAGCTTGCCTATAAATAAGCCTTGTCTATGACAATTTATATAATTCAAATTATTGGCTATTGGCAATTATAAACTCTCATATTAGAGGTTTATACTTATTTTCGGTTTTTCCGGTTAAATACTTGAATTGTTTGGGCTAGAGTTTGGGTATTTAGTTATCCTTCTCTGGATTATTGTTGGATCTTAATCAAGGTCCTCAACATAATCATTAAAACGCAAGCAGACGGAAGGGTGTGTGTTGAAGTGCAATAATTAGATTAATTAACCAAAATTAGATGGACAATAGCTAGCTAGCTGAAATCGTGCGACAAAAAATAAATTAACAAACAAACCGTATTTGAGGCCAATGGAAGCGTAGGTATCTTCCACGGGCCTTGACAACTGCAAGAGAGTACCGCCGGCGTCCACCAACAACGCGTCATATTTTTTTCTTACCATCCTCCTTTCTGCGCCTGTATTCGATTTGGATTATTCAATGCAAAATTAATTTCAATTTTTTTTAAACAAAAACTAGTTCAATCGATAAACTGATTAGATTAGAGAGAACCTGCGAGAAAAGGTGGTGGGATGGAGGAGGAGGAGGACGAGCCTCTGCATCTAAAACTAATAATAGAGGAGGAGGTGGTGGTGTTTGGGAGGAGGAGGTGGTGGTTTGATTTTAATTTGAGAGGTTTGAGGGCTCTCATGAGAGTGGATGTGGCTCCCTCCATCGCCCCACCGCCGGTGCTGGTAATTTGCCTGCCTATGAACAAGAAGTACCACCGGAGCTACACTTGAATCAATAAGGCTCTGATCCTAATTTACCTAGAGTAAGCACACAGAAAATGATACGCATGTATTTTCAGAAAATGATAGATCCGTTCGATGTATTTAACTTCTTTATCCTAATATTTGGAAAGTATATGATTATTAATATATAAAAATAGTAGTTGGAAAGTATTAATTGAATGATTAAAAAACGAAACAAGTAATAAAAAGTAAAGTCCGAAATAAACACACTCTTTGCATTCACAAATTATTTTTAATCTCACGTTAAATTATAAAAATATAATTAAAAAGAATCATTTTTTATGTTTAAATATTAATATTAAAATATAAATTAAATATTTGAATATTATTTTTTAAATATTATATTTATGTTCTAAAAATATTTTTTGGATATATTCGAATAATGATATTATTGTTAATATTAATAATACAAATAATGATTAAACGAATTTATTGTAATGTGTATATATATATAAAAATAAAAAGTAATTTAGATTTTTAAATTTATAAAAATTTATCATGAAACTGTTGCTAGGACTCTAAGATTGCTGGAGCTAAATTTACTAGGCATATGCTATAGTAAATTTACTACTTTCCCGGATCATAGAAGTATAATCTAAACCATTAGATATGTATCTAGTGACTCAAATTTAAGAATCCAACCATAAAGGGTCATGTAAATGGAAAAGTTGTACAATTAGTACAACTGTGATTACATTCATTCGATCATCATCAAACGATCCAAAATACTGTTTTATTTAACTGTTCATTTGCTACAGTACCTATTACAAATCCCGCTACAGATAAATGAAAAGTACGATCTTGAACATTGAATTAAGACTGAATGGTCATGATCACAGTTGTGCTCATTGTACTTTTTTTCTCTTTAACATTCTCTCTCTCTTCTTATATATATAATGCTACAATATGATCCTATGGTCCACTATAATAACGTAGATCTTCCAATCTAGGTCATTTGATTCAAATCCAATGGTTTATATTATAGTTTCATCTAACCATAGCACCATAGTGTACCTATAGTTAAATAAAACTGTAATGTGAACCATTTGATGTAGATGTAATGGTCCAAATTAAAACGTTATATATATATATATATATATGCAATGCTATGTACAAGCATATTTTGCATGAGTCTCTCACACATCTGAAATGGCAATATCTCATTGGTTTTAATCAAGTTATTGGGTTAATAGAGTGTTGTCATGTCAGGTGTATGCGAGAGACTTGTACAAACAAGCATTGTATATAGACTTTATATATACATATATAAAGAGTGAGAAAAGAAAGAAGGAGCAATGTCACATACAAGCTATTTTTGCATAGGCCTCCTATGTACACCTGACGCGATAATATCATATTGGTTCTAAATCGAATAACTCAAATCAAAGTTCGTCTCTCCTTTTCAAATTAGTATTTTGTTCTCTCATATATATATATATATATATATATATATATAGAGAGAGAGAGAGAGAGAGAGAGAGATTAAACAACACATATCGTACTTTCATTTAACTAGTCATTCGCTATAATATTTGCTACAACTAAATGAAAATGCGATATGATTCGTTTAGTTATGATCGTAGTTGTGCCCTTTTTTATTTCTTTTTTCTTTAGTATTTTCTTATATATATATATACATATATAAAACTCACAACTTTAATATTTTTTAATAATTAAATTTAAAAAATACTAGCCCACCTTACATCATGTCACAATCTAAAATAAACATAATGTGTGTACTTTGTCTATCATTTTGCTGTTGTTTTCTTGGCATATGTTAACAAGTTTATGAATGTTGTTTATAAACGTCTATAAATAATTTGTAAACACTATAATTTAATGTTTGTGTTCAATACCGTTCATTAATAAATAGTGATGAATACATTCGAACACTTAATTCAATTCATTTACACTCATACATTAAAAATTAGGATCACTTATACTAAATATAAAAATATTATTTGTAATTGTGATTGCATTATCAATGCAACTCCATTTTCCAGAGAGATGAGGAACTCTCACCCCTAAAAGACTCTAAACATACCATGTTCATATATAATTTGAGAAAAAAATTATTATATTTTTTAACACTCTTATTTAATTATATTTAAAAACAACTTTTAAATATTATATTTATATTTTAATAATATTATTTTTATATTTAAAAATTCTAAAAAAATATTTATGTTTAAATAATTTTATTTGATCATTAAATTTATGTTTAAATATTACTATGTGACCTATTTTTTAAACTTTTATAAAGGTTAACTTTGCTTAGTGAATGTGTTTAATGCCTTGGAGGGTGTGTAATTATCCCTACTAAAATTGTTTTCATTTGTAAATATTTCATGGTGATCGGCGTCTAACAAAAAGCTATAAGGTTTAGAGCATCTCCAATGTATTAGGTAAAGTCATAGTTAAAGCTATATTTAGCTAAAATTCCTCTCCAATGCATTAGTTATATCACTAGCAAAAGTTAAAAAAAAAAGCCAAATAAAGTTTTTGCTTTTGCTTTAGCTGATGATGCCAGCTCAACATATATCATCTCTTCTCAGCATCGCCCCCTCCACCAAGCCCAGCACATCCCCCCCCACCCCATCCCAATCTGCGCTCCCCCCCCCCCCCCCCCCCCCCCCCCCCCCCCCACCAAACCCCCCCCCCCCCCCCCCCCCCCCCCCCCCCCCCCCCCCCCCCCCCCCCCCCCCCCCCCCCCCCCCCCCCCCCCCCCCCCCCCCCCCCCCCCCCCCCCCCCCCCCCCCCCCCCCCCCCCCCCCCCCCCCCCCCCCCCAAGCCCCGCCGTGCGTGCATGCCCCCTTCCAATGTTAGGGATTTGAAAAATAGATTGGTAGTGAAAGAGGGAGGGTAGAGTAGTAACAATAATTATTAAGCAAAAAAATAAATGATCTAACATTGGAGGTCAAAGTGATACTGTAGCAAGCTAAATGTAGCTTTAGCTACCCACTTTAACTAAGACACGTTAGAGATGCTCTTAGGTACCCACAATTTGGATAATGTGCTGAATATATCTAATAATTTATATTTATATTTTAATAATATTATTTTATATTCAAAAATTCTAAAAAATATTTATGTTTAAATAATTTTATTTGATCACTAAATTTATATTTAAATATTACTATGTGACCTATTTTAAAACTTTTTATAAAAGTTAACTTTGCTTAGTGAGTGTGTTTAATGCCTTGGAGGGTGGGTAACTATCCATTTGTAAATATTTCACGGTGATCGGCGTCTAACAAAAAGCTACAAAGTTTAGGTACCCATAATTTGGATAATGTGCAGAATATATCTAATAATTGCATATGATAACTAATGGACCAATAGTGTTTTTTTTCTTCTCTTTTGCGTTAGCACACATATTAGTAGAAACATCTGTTAAAAGGAAATCATGCAATTTGATGCTTTTCTAATTCTCTAGCAACACTTCCCTTTGCCGTCAGCTCTATGCCAAACAAACATTCACGGTTTCTTTACTGTGTTCTATCTCTGTTTCAGTGTCTCATGGCTATTATGACGACGAGCACTTTTCTTTCTCTTTCAGTCCCTGGATGGTTAATGACGACAGGGCCAATGGACAGTTTGGTTGCCAAATGCAAACCGGTGAGCCCCATCCCCCGCTGCCCCTATGGACGCCTCCTGAGTGAGTATCAACAACAAAATTGCCCACTGGTAATTTTGCAAACAGATCATTTATAATCCACTTAGCTTGAAAAAAAATAGCACTTCACAGAGACATACCTGCAGCAGTTGGCAAATGTAGCTTCAGTCTTGCATACGAAGGGTTGGCAATAGGGAGGCAACCACGCCTGCAATGCAACCAAGTTACAGGAGTAGTGATGTTCATTCATAAGGGCGTGGGAGAGCACGTGGGAATAAAATCATTAAATCAAATACAGACGGAAATCATTAAAAGAAAGCAGGAAAGAACAGACTTGTTTTTACCAGGTTTTGATTCAATAATTTTTTTGGTTGATTAAGAAACGGAAAGGAACAGAGGTTTGACTATGATTTTGGGTAAAACAATCCAGGACAGAACAGACTTGACTTTACCAGGTTTTTATTCAATAAAATTTTGGATTGACTACGAATTTCAGGAAAACAAACCAGGTCTGAACAGAATTGACTTTACCAGGTTTGAATCAATAACTAATTTGCTTCGATTAAGAAACTGATGGAGCTGATGGAATAATACGATGACGAAATAGCTTTGCTAGGGATCTCCGCTCACAGTCCTGCATAAAATTGAGAATCAACAAAGAATGCTGAAAAAATCATCCCGCAAGTTCATTTTTTTTCCTGCATATGTACAGTGACAGTTCAGAACACAGCGAATGAGATGCTATGCAACGATCTCAAAAACAAATGTACCAACCAGTTGCGCCACACAACACATACATGTTCATCATGCCAGCGAAGCACAGCAAAGCAAAGCAAATAAAAACTGTGAATATAGGAGCACTATTCTGTAGATTTACCATGTCCAAACAATTTTTTGCTCCATTACACATTGTTGGTACCTGATTTTAAAGCTAGATGTCAATTTCCATGAGGAAATACATTACCTTAAACATATTCAGGAAAAAAGGTCTATCCGGATTCATTCTTCTCAATTTCAAGTAGGTATATGCGAAGCTTAGTTGATCACGTGAGGTAAAACGGACAACTTCATTGAACCAAAGGCAGGAAAATAAATTTGACATTGGTGTATGTGCCCGGACAATAAAAGAACCTTCAGGCACATCTGCAAAGTATGGTGACAAGTAAAATCAGCATTTGGGATTTAGGAAAACATATATTTCCCAAGAAAAAAAAAAACACTGAATTGAATAGGGAAAAAGACGCTAGTGACACGCACAACTTGGGAGAAGAATATTTGGGTCTGAAGGATCAAACTTGATGAGACCATCAGATTGATAAAAATTAAACTGTTCATCGATGGCTGTGTGGTTGTACTTATTTAAACGCTTATTTTGGAGTACCTCCTCCCAAACACAGTGGCGATCATAATGATTTGATATAGCATACTCAGATCTCGCTCGCCACAAGAAGTACTCAATAATGAGCATTGGATCAACCTGGAGGCGCATTTTGCTATCAAGCCAAATAGAATACCTGCAACCAAGCAGTTAATTAGAATAACTTTTGGAGTAAAGCCATCAACTAGACCTAAGAAGAACAATTAATATAAATGAGATAGCCACAAATATTATCCACAAAATCACCTAGCAGAACGAAAGAGCCGGTGTGATAAAAATTTTGGAACCTTTCCACTTCTCCGCAGGTCCTCGTATGGTAAGTTCCTCACAACTATTATTCTCCATAATCCAATGAGTCCTTCGCCATCAGGAATATTTCCCTCCAATGACAATTTTTTTAGTGTTTGCTCATCAACAAACATAGCAAAACAAACATTTCTCTTTGAATACTCACTGATCTGTAGCTTCCAAAAACACTTAATGTTACTGAGAAGATTAAAAACACCATATCATGCAAGAAAAAAATTGTTATAATGTGTCATTTTGGTATTAGTTGGTGCTTGGAACTAGATTATGAATGCCATCTCGCAGCAGCATTTTCCAATCCAAGTACTCCAGAGAACATTAAGGGCATGTTTGGTTGTCATGTTTTCTATTTTCATTTTCAAAATATAATAATTATTTTTAAGTAAAAAACTAAAAATAACAAAAAATTATTTTCGTTCTATGAAACTCCTAAAATAAAATTAACTTTTTATTATTTTTAAGTTTTTTTAACCCAAAAATAACTATCATATTTTGAAAACAAAAACAAAAAATAGAATATTCAAACATATCCTTATTTTCTGGGATTTTCATTGGCAGTTGTAACCATGGAGCATTACAGTAACATTTCAAGCCCTTTACATAAATAGAAATAAAAAATGAACGGATAAAAGAAGTACTACATATTCCAACCTAGGTGTTCTATAGAATATTAGGGGATGTTTGGTTTCATGATATTATTTTTGAAAATATGATTGTTTTTAAAAACAGTAGATCCGATGAATTTTAAATTGTTTATAAGTAGTAAAAATTCATCTGAGCTCATAATTTTTAAAAACAATTATGTTTTCAAAAATAATTGAAATTAACCATACAAAGATTTATTTTCTTGAATTTTCATTGCCTGTTGTAACATTGGAGCATTACCATATAACTACAAGCCCTTTATATGAATAGAAATAAAAAATGAATTGGTAAAAGAAGCTGTACAGTTTTACCAACACAGAAGCTATTCTCATGAACATTGGATACACAAATTAGAAAGATAACCCTTACCAATTTGCTTGCTGGCCTTCTCAAAAAGTCAGAGCTCCCAAAGATACAAGAAGAAACCACGATAGTGCAACTGTTCATGTACATTTTGTCCTCCTCGCTGATGTCAAATCCAGTGCTTGAAAATCCTATTGGTCGTCTAACAAAACCACAATGAATTGTTTGATTTCTTGCATAGAAGGACTTCTCTCGTTCTTTAAGTGTTGGGTGTCCTCCGAATGTGGCATTAAATGCCTTATTGGCAATAGGGTTTTCTTCTCTGTCATAGTACGTAAGTGAGAATTGTGTAAAATTCCTGAAACCCTTGGGCTCATCCATATCATCAACAGAATCCAAAAACTTAACCTCACATGGATGATCTGCAAGAATATTTTTTGCAGGAAAAAGTGCAAAGATGTCAAAAACAGAAATCAAAATAACAAAAATGACAAGAAATTGAACTGTGCATGTGCTCCTTGATTAGAAGTGTATTTAGCACTGGACCAATAACTTTGTGGGCTATATAAAAAGTATTTGCTTGCTTGCACGAGATCTCTATTAATATTAAGATGCACACATCAGTAAATCTATCATGATTCAAGAGCCAAATCACTGATCTAGATTTCATGAAGGGTCATTCACCAATTAGCGTCATGCTAACTAAAAGACATTTCCTGGAGAAAAAAAAAAGTGGTCATCCACTGCAAGCCCATGGGTGGTGGGTGAAAAGGGGACTCCGCAATACAATTTCTATTGCAGAAATCCTACTATCGGGAGACTAAGAAACTTCATTGGTATATGTGTTGGAAATAACTAGTTAAAATTTATTAATAGCAATCATAAATTAAGCATTTGAAGATGTTCAGTGAAAATTACTAAAAAAGCAGCAGCAGGTTCAAAAACTACAATTCAGTCATTAAAATTTCCAGACACATTCAATCCGACTATTAATTTGAGCATTCAAGATTTAACAATAACATGTTGAGTCTACAAATCAAGGTTCTGAGGATAAGATAGGCAAGTAGGCATAATGTAACAGAAACTCTCTCCGAAGTGATAACTTCAAGTACATTGACAACCAATAGTGTAATTCTTCTTTTGGCATGAACCCATAAATACTATCACGAGATTTGGCAAACAAGCGTTTAAAGAAATAAAAATAAAACACAATAAGCAAGAACTTACGTTGCTTCCGGTGCTTGCTCTTTGACTGTCCTCGGACATTTGATCCGGCTGTTTTGGGTTGCAGTTCCGTCAAATTTGAAGGTGAATCGTCAATTTTATCTGCAAGGTAACAATAGTTAGTGGGTATAAAATAAATATACAATGTGTCACGAACAAACTAAAACCTAAGCGATTAATCCATAGAAGGAGCCAGGAGGAGGAGGAGGAGGAGAACCAAATCTGGTGTTGAGTGATTAGTTTTAACTGACAGGGTTTAAAGATTCATTCCTCCGCCTCATGTTAATCAAGTAATTATTATTATTATTACCGTGAAGAAGCAGTTTGAAGCAAATGGAAGGCAGAGAAACGAGGAAAAACAGCGCGATGAAGGAACCAAAAAGCGAGAATCTGAGTTTGCCGAGGCGGCCTAGTCTCCTGCCGTGACGTGCAACCCTAGGAGGACCCTGATGATCGAATAATGCCCCCATCATATCCTTCCTGGTTGTTTTATATATCATTCCTTCCTCCAAGCCTCGGTTTCGGTTTTAAAGACACGGATCGATCATCTCTGTCTCTACGTGTATGAGCTACCTGAACAACAACAACAACTGGTGTGAATATGTGTGATCGATTCGTCCGACATTATTGCAATGTACAACATAAGATTTTAATAGTGTAACAACAACAATGACATTGACATCAACATTTGAGGAAAGAAAAAACGTTACAAGAAATGGATTAGTTTAGTTAGGATCCGGGAGCTGCTCCCCCCCTGTCCATTCGATGCCGTCCACGAAACATTACACGCCTTTTTTCCGCCACAAAAACGGACCCAGCCAGCGTCGGCCGTCGAGCAGTGCACCAGTGCGTGCAGGAGGGGCCGCAAACAAACAAAAAACTTTTTGTGCGTAGGCGAACGACAGCGTTTTATAATATCTGGAAATTATAACCTATAACCAAAAGATTAACACATTACTGTGATAATCTTGCAGCTGCAACCCTAAATTATCGTTCGTTTTATAATATCTGGAAATTTTGCTTGACAAAAGTTATATCTCGATTGACCTGGTAATCCAATTAAGCAACTCTGTCTACTTGCATTTCTTTCTTGAAAATAATTACACGGGTTGAAAAACAAAAGAAAACATAAATTGAATAGCTTGAGATCACATTGAACGTGGATTAAGGTAATTTTTAGTAATTGAAAACTTATTGCCTTGATTGATAACGGATTTATTTTTAACTTCTTAAATGATCACTCAAATTATAAAATTACAGGTACCAAATTCAAACTTGATTTCTTTTATCACTAAACGTTTACATTTATTATGAATTTATATTATAAATATATTTTAAAAATAGATAATATTATATTTAAAAATATTTTTAATATATTAACTTAAAATAATTATTTTAAATTAATATATAGATTAATTATTAATTATACAATTCTGGTTGATTCAAGACCATTAGGTGCCGGGTGTTAAACGGGCGGGCTGGGCCGGGCCGGGCCCAACCCGCACTAAACGGGCCAGAAAATTCTGGCCTGGCTCAGCCCGCTTGTGAGGCTGGCTGGCCCGCGGATCAATCTTTATTATAATAATATTTATTATTATTATTATTATTACATATATTAATTACGCAAATAAATTTAACAAGTATCATATAGCCTAATGGTTGGGTGTTGTTTATGTCTTAGATGATGTCTGGGGTTTAAGTTGCACTTATAGCATTGCAAAGGATTTTTAGCATTTTAGGAGAGGCATGCTGGGCGGATTGGGTTGCTGGGGTGGGAAAGGGCTCAGGTTAGGCTAGGTTGGGTGGGTGGGGCTGCTTGGTGGGCTGGGTTGCTGGGTTGGGAGGGGGCGTGGGCTGGGTTATGTGGGGTGAGCTTGAGGGTTAGGCCTGTATATGTTATGGCCCGCGGGCTAGCCCGTAACCGTAAACTGCAGCCTACAAGCCGCAAACCGTTTAAGCCCGTATTGAAACGGGCTCAAATTTAA
Organism: Taxillus chinensis; assembly: GCA_023512835.1. Lineage (NCBI taxonomy): Eukaryota > Viridiplantae > Streptophyta > Magnoliopsida > Santalales > Loranthaceae > Taxillus > Taxillus chinensis. Next base: position 10,379,981 of record CM042091.1, read on the forward strand.
CGACCCGGCCCGGCCCATTTTACAGGCCAGCCCGCATGCTCGTGGGCTGTTGGCCCGTTTAACACCTCTCCAATGAACCTCCGAAGGACGACAACAACGACATCAATGGCAACTAAACTAGAAGAGTTACTAGGTTTTCTCTCTTCTCCATATATCTCTGCAGGTGCGCACCACCCGAACCTTAATTTTTCATAACATCTATACGAACATATGTTTCGAAATTCGAATCTGAACACTGTCCGTTGCACTCATTAGCTTAAGGATGCTTCGCACTTGATTCATATTTTTTGCTTGACTAAAGTTATATCTCGATTGACTTGGTAATCCAATTAATCTTCGAGTATATATTTTGAGCAATCAGGAGTTTTGATTATACTTTATTTGAATTGATTGATACTTATCAATGTTACGATTCTTTGTGTGGTTTTGTTTTTTCTGTTTCCTAGTTTGAGAAGCTCACCAATTGTCTGTTTTTGATTGTATGGACCAGATCAAGAAGATTGCTGTCGATATCGTTTGGGGATTAAGGGGTTCAGAGGATGGGTTACATCCCTTGCAAAAATTGCAGAGGCTGCACTTCCTCCGCTATCTCACCTTTTAAGTGAAAACAAGGTGACTCACTGTGCCTATCTCATTTAAATAACAACTTTTAGCTGCCTTGAAACCCTTTCTGCCTACCTATTAGCAGTATGCATGGGTCGGGTGAAAGGCTAAATCATCAACCGACCCGTCCTTAGCGGGTGACTAATTCTTTCACCTTTCAACCGACCCATAGACCTCAATAATCGGTGGGTTTATTAATTTTTTGGCGGGTACTAACCGGCGGGTATGGCGGGTAGAGCGGATGTCAACCGCCATTAACTGGTATATAATTAGACGATATATACTAAAAAAATTAAACGTATAAACTCTAAAATAATTATAATCAAAAGTATATTATTTTATTTACTAAGTATTTATAATTACAGATGATGAAATATGTCAGATTTATTGATCATAGCATCACAAACTCACAATTATAGGTATTGCGCCGCATAGCTCTCACCTCTCGCAATGAGAGAAACAATAATAAACTAATGTCTAATATATAGATAATAGAGTTTACTTTAATTTTATAATGGGGTGTGACGGGTCGGATTAATAGCGGGTTTGAGCATTCTCACCCACCAACCGACCCAACCCACCAGAAATTAAAAATTTCAACCAACCCACTCATTTATATAATTTTTATTCGCGAATAGCGGGTAGATTTGAGTTGCGTCGGGCGGGTAAGATGCACCCCTACAGCCTATTGCCTAACTGAGGTTTGAGAATTGAGATACTGTGGTCGTGGTAGACTGCTCGTTGGATTTTAATTGGTCTCGAGATGATTTATGGATTTTAAATGGGATGGTGCTCGTTGGGCTTATGGGCCAGCTCATTTCACAGCTTGCTTCTTCTCCCCCTACCCCCGGCCCATATCTCCGTTGCTTCCGGACCTTCCCTCCTCCCCGTCCAAATCCACGTCCAGCCCTCCTCAACCCTCTCCCCACCGACCCGGTTCGTCTTCCGCCTCTCTGCTCTGCCCACCAACCCCGAGCCCACCTTCTAGTAAGCCCTTCTCCGGCCCACCAAACGGCCAAACCCTCCCAACCCGTGACCCAATAATAATAATATCTTATATCACCAAGATTTTCTTTTTACAGCTAGCAGAGAATCTGATGCCGTAAATTAGGTTAATTAGCTTCCTTTCATAATAATAATAATAAAATAAGGTTAATTACTGAGCAGGGAAGTTATACAAATTAAGCCTTCGAGTATATATATATAGATGGTAGAGCTAATAAATCTGCATCGTCAAAATCTCAGCATGTTACGTTTTCTGTCATCACCCCTAACGTGCTTTCCTGCAAAAGAAGAAGGAAAAGACAGGATCAGCGTTCTCCCAGATTGCCTTCTGCACCACATTCTCTCTTTCCTCCCCACCAGAGACGCTGCCAGAACATGTGTCCTCTCCTCCTCTTGGAAGACTCTCTTCCACACATCTCCAACCCTCAACTTCGACGACTCCAATGTTCCCATAAAACCATCCCTGGAAAGCCTACTATATCATCATATTGATTACGTCACCAGAAAGTCAAACCCTTATTTGCTTGAATTCATCACCAAAACTGTAGTGCCGTCGAACCCATATCCGCTAACTAGTTTTTCTCTCGGCTGGGTGGCCAGTCGAAAGCCCTCCCGTCACCAATTCAATTCATGGATCTCAGGAGCACTGTCGCGTAGTGTCCAACAACTCCATATTGTTTCTACGAATGTCAATGACCTGCATACGTTGCCGAGGGAGGTTTTTCTCTGTCGAACACTTGTGGTCCTTAAACTGAACTCTATTCAAACTCAAATTCCTGCAAACGTTTGTCTCCCAAATCTGAAGGTCCTTCATCTACGCTTTTTTTATTACTGTGACAGCTCCATAAGGTTTTTGTCCGGCTGCATTGTGCTTGAAGAATGGGTCATAGCCTGGTATTTCGTAGGAGCTTGTGGGATTGACTTTTCCCTTCCCACCCTTAAAACACTACGTATACATCTTTTATCCGGTGAACGTACGTCGAAAACAAGTACTTTATTATTTCACGCTCCATGTCTTTACAGGGCTGAAATTCGTCACATATTGGTTTGGTCCACGTCGACACCTGATCTTCTTTTTAACGGAATACGTGCTTTAAATGTTCTCCATCTTGGTAACATAAGACATATGGAAGTAAGCTTCCTTCCATTTCTCCTCTGCAATATTTCTTTGTTTTGCTCATTCTTTCATTGTTTATGATTAATATTTTTTTTATCAGCATAGACGGTGTTCCCTACCTACACTTCCTCATCTCACTCGCTTAGTGATTGATCACTATCACATTAGTTATTACACATGCCCACTTTACATGAATTGGAATATTATAATACGTATATTGGAAAGTTCAATTCATCTTCGAGAACTGATCTTTTTAAAGGTATTAGCAGCCATCTTATCATAACTCAGTTTAATTATGCTTTTTCTATTTTACTTATTTAATGTTATCTTGTGTTTCTTTTTTTAGAGTTCGAGTGTTATCTTTGAAAATTTCAGGCCCGAACTACCTGGCTGTGTGTCTTCCCATTTGCAAGAAATTGTAATAATGGATTTTGGTGGAAGGAAAGATGAGTTGAGATTCATTAAGTATTTTTTAGATCAAGCAAGAGTTTTGAATCAAATGACAATCATAAGCATATCTTCAATGACTTTAGAAAGGAAATTATTTGTCATGAAGGAGATTATGTCTTTTCATAGAAGCTCAAGTTCATGTGAAATACAACTTGCCCGTGACTAACATTAATTATATATAGTTGTAAGAAGAACCATGCGGCTTCATTGTAGATTTTTTTTTAAGGTTCCAATTATCATTTTGTATCCTTACCTTAGGATGAAAATAGATTGGCTACTTTAATGTCCTCCCATAGTTCATTCATATAACATTGATGGGGTTGTTTTCTTTTTACCAAATTACTTGCAATATGTTCCTTAGTAAAACAATGAGGCCATAATAGTAAAATTTCTTTTATTGTACCAATTGAGTGCTTTCAGATGAAGAAAAAAATAAAAAAATAGTAATCAAAACTCCATATTATTTAGTTTTTCATTGTTCTTGTTTCAACTTAATATGAAACTAAATTATGGTATTGATGTTCAGATATGTTTTTGTGTTCATACTTGTTTTGTACCTTTTTTTCTTTCTACTAAAGGTGATGGAAAAAATAAATAAAAAATATTCCATACGTGTCAAGCAACTATGTGAACTTGCATTTCTTTTTTTTTTTGTGAGAAAGTGGGTTAAAATAATTACTAGCATAAAATTAATCACTTGTCGGTCTACATCTTGAGAAGAGTAATATAATAAAAACAGCAAAACTAATCAAAAGATTAATGTTGAAAGCGGGAATGGTTGACAATGTTACTCGACTGATTTAGTAATCTCCTTGAAGGAAAGAACATTAAGAAGAACACTAAAAAAACTACTATCACACTTATAGAAAATGAACTATCTTTTTTTTTTTGTTAAGTATTTAAAAGGCAAAGTGAAAGTTGAACTATAAAGGGTTTGAATGGAATAATGTGTTAGCTCTATTACTTAATTGAGCTGGTATGCTCCCATTTTTTTTTGTTTGAAGAATAACCCAAACGAGTTTGAATGATAATGTGGACAATTATTTTCTTTGCCACTACTTTGGGAATAGTACAAAATTAGAAAATCCATAAATTAAGCTATTTCCAAAGCTATCATGATTGTTTGTGGCATTTCTACATATGTCTTTATTTGCGTGTGCTAAGGTTTTTGAAATTATACGATGTCTAACGGTGTTTTCTATAGATGTCGGTGTATGCTTGGCGTGGTGGTGTTTTTTAGAATGCCACTACCTGTGGCGGCATTTATGAGAATGCTGCTGCCACCAACGTGACTGCTATTACACACTCCACAAATGCCATCCCAAATAATTCCCATACCATGTCTACAAGATATTTTAACTTAGATGGCCTTTTTTTAATGGCAGTTTTATAAAACGCCACCTTAAATATACTAGGATGGCGTCTTTGAAAATGCCGCTGAAGAAATACTGTACCGGCATATTAAGAAATACTCTTGCTGTGTTTCATAATAAGAGCACTAGTAGCAGATTCCCTATATAAGTCTGTTTCCTTAAATTTAGGAAAAAAAGTTAAAAAGTCATAAAATCATTCCCACAGTAGATGTCATATATTTAACTTTCTCTATGAGATTTATATAGTATTTTTCTATGTATTAGGAAGTACTATTCACTCCCTATAATTATTAAATTATATTTAAAAATTTTCTCTCACCTTTCTCTTTCACGTTTCTCATATATTAACTTTTACTTTATATTAAATTATAAAAAATTATTATTAAATAAAATAAAGTAATATAAAATATTATTTTAATAATATAGAGTTTGATTTAGGAAATCTATTATGATATATATTTATATAGAAAAGTAAAAAATAGTTTAAAACTGTAAATTTAATGAACCGAAGTTGATGCTAGTGCTCTAAAAGACTACGTATGACAACTGTACCGGCATATTAAACATCAGCCCAATTAATTGTTTACCGGCGTTTGTCATAAACGCCTATACAAATGACCTCTTACCCATATACCACCGATCGATTAAACATTGAAGTAAAAAATATTTTACTCTTCTCTCCCAAACCTAATCACGACCGTCTCCATATCGTCATCGGCCACTCTCTCTCGTTCCGACGATCCATTCATCCGTCGTCGACAGGTAAGCATAGCTGTCTCACCCTCTCTCACTCTCTCCCTCTCCCTCTGATTCGTCATCTCACTCTCTCTAGATTCGACATCGGCAACGGTGTGACTTCTCCCTCACTGCACGTATTGAGCCCCACCCTCTTTCATCTATCATCCTCGCTGTGCAGATCTGTTGGGGAGAAAATCCTCGCTGTGCCGATCTATCATCCGGATGGGCTGCCGAAGACCAGCAGCGGAGCTGGAAGAGGAGGAGAGTGCCAGACTCCGCGCACACCAGATTGCTCAGAACCAAAGGGTGATTCCCTGCTTCGTACTCCCCTGTCCCTGACCATGAAACGGATTGATCGATTGTTCTTGGTCTGTGCTGTGAATTGGTGATTTGTGTTCGGGTGAAGCCTATTGTGTGAGTGCGTGTTTTGAAAATTTGGTATTAGAACTCTGAATTGATGATTTGTGTTCGGCTGTGAGCTTGATGAGGAGATCGCAAATAAGCTTGAAGGTCTTGTTATAGCATATATTGCTGATCTATGTTTTGAGTTTGTGTTTACTGATTCATTTTTATTCTCTGTTATAGGTGTGCCTGGTGTTCTCTTCGTGCTTCCTGATTCTTATGTTGATGTTGAGAACAAAGATTATGGGGGTAAGCTGGAAACCTTTAAAGTTTTAATTTCATCTGGATTAATTGCTTGTGTGTGTGTGTATATATATATAGCTATAACATGTGATTAAGTGAAAGTGTGAATTTAATGTTTTTATTACTTTTTCCTGGTGATTGGGTGATGATTGGCTGTTATATATGATACAGTTTTCAAGATCAAAATAGTGAACAAATTGGAAATTTATAATCCGACATCAATTGTTATGGAACAAACGTGAAAACTAATTTTGGTTTTTCAACTTATGTAATTTACTGATGAATGGCTAGTTATAATTATGTTGATATTTCTCCATGTTGAAAGCATTTGGAAGATTCCCACAGCTGTTTTTTCCAAAATATTTGAAGTTAATTTAAGTTTAGAGTTTCTAAAACTGGCATCTTGACATGTGATGTTTTGAGTCTAATATACCATATTTGCAAGGGAAATTTTATGTTCATCTTGTTATTAATAATTTTGTTTGCAATAAACATCTCAAACTCATCTTGCCTTTTCAATTTAGTTAACAAACACAAATGAAATGTCTTAACTTTTCCTAGATTTTTTATAATCTGTACTGTTGCAGATCCGTTTAAATGATAATTAATTTAGCTGTTTTATGTTTTTTTTAAACCAAGAGTGAATGTATCAAAGGTGGGATTTGCATAAAATATCTAAAATCCATCTTGGCAAGGCTGAAGTGACATATTTGCAGTTTTCAGCTTTGAATATGGTAGGAGACTAAATTTGAACCTCTATATACTGTTTTGTGTTGTTTATAGTATGTAGAGTTGTAGACCAGTCATCAATTAAGATGAAACACTGATTTTGCTACCTTATGTTTTCTTTTTAAACTAAGGGTGCATATGTTATAATTGGTCTGTAAACCGTCCAAAATCAATCTTGGCAAGTTTGAAATGCCTCATTAGTCTTCAGTTGAGATGAAACATTAATGTAACCCCATTATTTTTTTTAACCAAGGGTGAACACATCAAATTCTGCTTTGCTCAAAACATCCAAAGTCCATCTTGGCAAGGATGAATTGCCTTAATGGCAGTTTTCAGCTTTGAATGCTAATTGACAAAAAATAATCTCTTCTAAACTGATCTCTTCCTTCAATAATCTGTAGAGGTGTAGTAGATCAGCGGAGAAGAAACATTAATCTAACTTTTATAAATTTTATATACTATTAAAGTGAAGGGTCAGTAATGTATTTTAAAATTTGTTTTTACACGAAATGCCTTCGATAGTTTCCTGCTTTGAATGCTAATGTACTGAAAAAAAAAACTCTGAACTGTTCTTTGCTCTATCAATTTTTTAATGTACCAAACATTGTCTAAAATTATATATTCTTCTATTGGGTATAAGTTGTTTTTTTCTTCTTTTTATCTCGCTCTAAAACAAAGATGAAAATGAAAATGAAAAAAGCCAATATTGTTCTCACTTTTTGGTTTCTGGGTTACTATGCTTTTGTCTAATTTTTATTTGATTTTCTATTTTTCACTATTATAATTCAATTTTAGCTTTTGGGTTTATATATATATATATATAGAGAGAGAGAGAGAGAGAGAGAGACTCTGTGTGGATGGATAAGTCTATTCTATGTTATTACTTATTATTTATTATTTTTCTGGGTATATAAAAATTTGAGGCAGATTTGATGTGGTTGGATACGTTACGTGACTGGGTATGGGAACCCTGACTGGGCAAGGACTCATGCCACAGCCACCACAACAGCTCTAGTCATCTCAGCCATCTTGAAAGGAGGTGCCACTTGCGTTGGTACAACTATCGTGGATGAAATGGCATGTAGGTTAAAGTTACAGGCTAGTTATTATTTTTATTTTTATGTATCATGAACTTATGACAGTCTTAATGTTTTATTAGGTCGACCCTTTTGTCATTTTATGTTTGGTGGTAGATGGATTATTCTATTAATGGTGAGAAAATTTATTCAGTTGAGCTGTCACCTTATACAATTGAATTTTTGTTTTATCCAGGCTTTAGGAGATTACACAAGGTTGATTAATGATTTTCCAGTATTTCCATCTAAAGCAAAGGATGATCCACGGGATACCATGAGGATAAGTAGGCATTTGCTTTTGATGATTTGGATTACTACAAGAAGGCAATGTGCATGCTTTCTTTGATAATATATTCTTATAAAATATTTAAAATATGATCACTGATGTTGATCGTATGCATGTATATTTTTGTAAAAAAAATATAAGAGATTATGAGACTTTTGGGTAATACACTTAAGTTTTTTTATTGTCTTAAATTTTCATTGGTTTTTATTAATTATTTTTTCTGATATATTTGCACAGAGAGAATATAAAGCCTTAATAGAATCTTGTACTTGCATTTTTACATGAAATGAAATTAAATATTATATTTGGACGGTGCCACCTAAAATTGCAGTTAGAGCATTCAATCAAAAATGGTGTCACCTAAAATTGCACCTAAATGCTATAAATAAAATTGTAGCTATAGCATTCAAGAAACCATGAAATTAAAGTAAATCGTTGTGGCAAAGAGGACATGTCACTATAAATTAATTTTAATTTAATTTAATTTAATTAAATTAAATTAAAGTAAAATTGTAGCTATAGCTATACTGGCATTTTAGAAATGTCACTATAAAGAGGACATGTAGCGGCAATAAAAAAATGCCACCATAAATTAAGTATGTTGTGGCGGTTTAAAAAAGGCCTTAGATTAATTTGTACCGGCGCTTCATAAAGACCAAACCATCAAATTTAATTGTTGAATTTCCTCGTAGATTCAATGAGAAGGTTTGGATCATAAAGACCTAACTTCGCATTGTATGAACATCCACAGGATTTATTGTAAAAACATTATTAAGAGAAAGTCAAATACAGTGAATGGTACTTGGACAATGGGTGTTCATCGGATATGGGTGTTCATCGGATATGACAGGGGATGCTACTCTAATGTAGGAGATTGTTAATGAAAAATGTCTCTCTATTAGGTTTGGCAACGACAAAGTATATAAGACAGTTAGATATGGTAAGTTAAAAGTTCTCGGTTGTCTTTACAAATGTTTCAGTTGTTAGTAGTCTTGAACATAATTTGCTTAGCATAAATTCAATTTTGTGATTTAAAAAACTTGATGTTCTATTTACTTATGATTCTTGTAATGTTCTTGATTATACTAATAAAATTGTCAAATTTAATGGGAAAAGAAAGGAGAATGCTTATTATGTGATCTTAGAAAATCTCAATTCTTATATGTCATTATGCTTCCTTTCAAAAGCATCAAGTGAAGTTAGTTGGTTGTGGGATAAAGGTTTGCTCATTCAAATTTAAAAACTATTACTTAGTTAGCCTGGACTAAGCTTTGGTTTGCCAAAGCATTCATTTAAAAAGGACAACATTTGCAAGTATTGTTAACTAGGAGAGCAAACTAAGCAATCTTTTAAAAGTAAAGAGGCTAGTTCTATCATAGCACATTTGCAACTTCTTCATGTGGATCTATTTGGTTCATTGCATGTTAAATATTTGTCTAGTGCACGATATGTGCTTGTAACAATAGATGATTTCACCAGATATACTTAGTTACTTTTTTTTAAGGATAAACAATTCATAAGAATTAAGGATTAAAACCTTTAAAAGTGATTATGACAAAGAATTTGATTTTTTTAAAATGATTGCATCCAATTATAAATAGAGTTGATTATGTAAAAAATTTAAGCTGCCTAGCAAATTTGATTACATATGTTTTCACTAGAAAATATTCAAAGATAACACTGGTGAAATAATGGAAAAAACACATTGCATATGTATTTACCGGTTAAATATATTGCTGAAGACAAAAATACCTTAAAAATATATATTTTAAACAAGACATAAGATAAAAATGATAAATTTTTCCCTATCATTAAAAGCAAACGCCGCTGTAGATTATTAGAAGCAGTCAGGTAAAACGACGACGTTACCGAACGGCAATCCCACTCCGTGGAGTTGGGGTTTTACAATTACATAGGCGCGTGCTGCAGCCCTTCCCTGCATCCAGTGAACCTCCGAAGTCCGAAGGACAACAACGACGACGACATCAATGGCAACCGAACTGGAAGAGTTACTAGGTTTTCTCTCTTCTCCATCTCCGCAGGTACGCTGCACCGGAACCTTAATTTTTCATAACATCTATACGAACCCATGTTTCGAAATTCGAATCTGAACAATGTCCGTGGTACTCATTAGCTTAATGATGCTTCGCACTCGATTCATATTTTTTGCTTGACTAAAGTTATATCTCGATAGACCTGGTAATCCAATTAATCTTCGAGTATATATTTTGAGCAATCAAGGGTTTTGATTATACTTCACTTGAATTGATTGATACTTATCAATGTTACGATTCTGTGTGTTTTGTTTTTTCTGTTTCCTAGTTTGAGAAGCTCACCGATTGTCTGTTTCTGATTTTATGGACCAGATCAAGAAGGTTGCCGTCGATATCGTTCGGGGATTAACGGGTTCAGAGGATGGGTTACAGTCCCTTGCAAATTTTGCAGAGGCTGCACTTCCTCCGCTATCTCACCTTTTAGGTGAAAAGAAGGTGACTCGCTGTGCCTGTCTCATTTAAATAACAACTTTTAGCTGCCCTGAAATCCTTTCTGCCTGCCTATTGAGTATATACTGAGGTTTGAGATACGGTGGCTGTGGTAGACTGCTTTGATGGGCAGCACATACTAAACCTATATTCAATAAATGGCACCGCGTTCCCGTGCTTGGCCTCAAACACGCATTTTTTCACCAGAAGGATTAAATTTTCATTGGCCATATGTTTTAAAAAGCATAAGATTTGAGGATTCTTAGTTGGTGTTATCATAGTTCCCTATTCACCATGATTCGATTCTCTTAAAAAGCACATTGCTCAGTTTGTTGGAAAGATATTCCAAGGCATATTTAGGTATGGTATATTGGCCTATTAATGATTAACTAGTTCAGATTGAAGGGGGCCGCTGGCGAGCATTCCTTATTTGGATGGTAAGATATTAGAAGGCATATTTAGGTATGGTAGTTCAGAACCAGATTGAAGAAGGGAGGGGGGAGAGGTTGTATTTAGGATTATAGAAGGACAAATCTTCTCTCCTTCATATTCAGTTTCGCTTCAACAAATTTTAAAAAAATATTGGCATTTGATTTGATTTTGATTGTCTTGTTTTTTAAGCTATTGCATATTGTTTAAGTTGTTCTTAATATTTCAGGAGATTTCAGAACCTGCAGGTGAAGCTCTTGTAAATCTGTCACAAAATTCAGATATGACAGCAAAGATGATTGCAATGGGGATGATCAAAAGAGTCATGGATACCTTATATAAGCAGGGGTCTGAAATTACTCGTTTACTAGTTATGATTCTAGTCAATCTTACACAACTGGATGATGGTATTGCTTCCCTACTTCAGGTGCTTTTTGTCATTTGTTATTATTGCCAAACTTTCTATTTTGCTCATTTGTGTCAGAATAAAATCTAAAACTTTTCTTTTTAAAACAATTGGAACCGTTTGGATGCTTTGCCCAGTCCCAAGTTAAAGTCAAATGTGTTTTTGTTTTCTTTAATGTAATCTTCATCCCCTCGTGTGTAAGTCTTTGAAATGCTAGTTAATAACGCTTTGCATTCTATTTACTGTTTCTGCTAATTTTCACCAGACTAAAGATGAAAACATGCGTGGACTGTATGTTATGAAGCTTGTGAGATCATTTTGTAAATCCTCTGATGACACCCCTGGTACGATTTTGTTGATAAATTAAATCATTTTATTAAGAGAATAATGGACAACTTGTATAGGCTCAGTCTATACTGAGGTAATAGTCCACAAAATAATGCAGGACTCTACTACAAAATATAGAACAACACTTAACAATTAGGAAATAAAATAATTGTTCTTGACAGTTTTAATTCTCTCAAACTAAGAGCTGACTCTCTATGTTTATAAAATCATGTGTTTTGGAGATTCTCATCTCTCAATAATATTTGGCTGAGACATGTTAAGGCAGTGTTATTATATAATTGGTTTCTCATTGATATAATTGATCGACTCATTTAAGGCAGTAGTATCTGCATTGACTCTTTTGTTGAAGCACGTAGTGCCATTGCATGACAACATTGGATGTTCAGCTAATTGTTTCTCTTGTATCAAGAAATATAAAAATGGCTGAATTACACAAAATAAAACAGCGTCAGGCCTGTTTTCTGAAATGTTGTCATTTAATGATGTAGGACTGATTTTCAATAGACAATTGGTCTAATGGAAAATTGAAAATACTAGGGTGTCTGCCGGAAGAATCACTACCCATAGAATTTTCCAACCGCAAAAGAGGGTAATTGCCAATTGCATTAAATTTGTAGAATAATTTCAATATTAAAAGTGTTACTAGGACTAGAATATAGGTTAGCGGTCCTTCTCAGGTTGAATCACCCATTATAATTAATTTTCTCCGTTAATCTATTATTTTCCATTAGAAAAACTGGCTAACTAACATGTCCTTCATCATATATACTTTACTATATTGTCACTACCCCCCCCCCCCCCCCCCTCTGATGAATTATTTTTTGTTGCATTCATCAGATGATCCATATGAGCATGTTGGTTTCATACTTGTCAACATATCAAAGCAAGAAACTGGACGGAAAATTTTACTGGACCCTAAGCTAGGGCTTTTAAAGCAGATCATTAGGCAGTTTGATTCAGGAAATCTATTGCGAAAGAAGGGGGTATGTTGTCCAAGAATCTCTCTAGAGACTAACCATCGTGTGTGTGTGTGTGTTTGAATTGATTATATGGAGAGGAAAATAAACCCTGCAGTGTGATTTTATATTAACATCAGCATGAACTGGAATGTGAATTTGAAAATATTTAATAAGACATTCTTTTCAAACTCACTGCATTTGGTGCTTTGCATTGTGGTTTTAAGGCCCATAATTTGTAAATTATACCGCTCTACTAAAACAATCAGAATCCTTTGAAATGACTATGACCTCAATTTTTTTACTTATCGAGAAACAATTATGCTTGACCAAATTATACTGTAGATGTGTAGTTATTTTAAAGTCATATCTTCAGTTCTAGATAGGGTAGATAGTCAAAATCAAGTCAAGATTGAGTACTAGTGGGCTTGTCAGATAAAGGAATCTCCACAAACGATAACGACAAGATCTAAAGAGCATACAAGCTAAATTTATGAACTAATAGGCTAGAGTTGAGAACTATGTTTGAAAGCTTGCTAATGGAGCACAAATTTTGATTTGGGAATGTTATTTTTCTTCCTAATCGATACTGTAGAGACTTAAGTTCAACTGTGCTAACTCCAATTCCATGCACAAATTGACGCAAGTCCCACAAAGGCTTTACATGGTCCGACTAAGTTCTCATTTGAAAATTTATACAAAACAGTATCCAATTTCTAACTCCCATAAAGGGAATAATAATGTTCAGCTTGGGATTGTTTAACAATGGGGAGACTAGTGCAAGCAATTTAAGTTATCATACCAATGTTATCTAAAAGCTTGAACTATTAAGCAGTGAATCGATAGTGCGTGTAAAACCTATGATGATTTTGTTTTTAGGTTTCTGGAACTATCCGAAACTGCTGCTTTGAGGCCGAGAGTCAACTACAGAATTTGCTATTGGCATCTGAATTTCTTTGGCCAGCTCTACTTCTGCCAGTTTCTGGTAGCAAGGTAATGTTTTTTTAATGTCCTGATAATCAATTTTCTTTTATTGTGTGCTTGGGAAGTGCTTTATTCATTCGTTGTATGCATTTCCTTTACATTTGTTGTCCTCCATTTCAAAGATCAATTTTTTTCTTGTATCAACTGGGTTGTTCAAAATTTTCATTTTCATTTCACATGATCTTGTACACTGAACTCCTAAATGGCTTGTGGGTTACTGCTTGATGCTTTGGAAACAGATTTACAGCAAACAGGACACATCCAAAATGCCTCCTGAGCTTGGAACTGCGCTTTCAGTTGAACGAGAAGGGATTAGTGATCCCGAAATTCGTGTTCAAGCACTAGAGGCTATTTATTTGCTTTCATTACAGGTCTTATTATGGAAACTCTCTTCTTCTGGTTTATATGTGAGCTTTTATCTGTGACACAGTGACAGATGTGTAATAATGATGATTAATAATTTTAAAAGTTATAAACCATGTTCAGGGGTGATAAAAATACTGTAGGTGTCAAGCTATTCCTTCTATAGCATTTTTCGTTATTAGCTGTTACAGATTTTGTCAAATTAACGCATGTATCATAATTATACTTGGTACATGATTCTATTGGTTGTTCTGTGATCAAGAAAATGCCTTTCAGTTATCCAAAGTAAATGCATTTGCTTTGTAGTGGACATAAACACTTGGATGGTAAGCTCTCCATTTCTTCGTCTTACATAATACGCAAGGAGCAAAGCTTATGTGGAAAATTTTCTGGATTTCTTCGTGTAGAATAGCTAACCTGTGATTCGTACCTAAAAAAATTCTTTTCCTTTTAAAGTTTTCCCGAGAAACCTGTGAATGCTTGAAGAGTACTGTTCAAATTTCCAGGATGCAGGCCAAAGGGCTCTTTGGTCCATCAATGGACCACGGATTCTACAGGTAGGATATGAAGAGGAGAAAGACCCAAAAGTAATGGAAGCATATGAACAAATTGGCTCTCTGGTAAGTAGAATAGCTTACTCTTACAGGTACGTTTGTCTTTCTCCATGCATTCCAATTTGCTTGCGTATGCTTCAATTGCTTCAATTGTCTGTCAGCTGGTCCATAGCAGCGGCGGGGCGGGAGAACCAGTCAGTGAGACCACAAAGTAGCCATTTATGTAGAATCTTCGGTGGGCTTTAATTATGGTTGTGAAGATGCAGCATAAGCCGGCACCGTTGCTGAGTGTTTGGGTTGGGATGATACCCTCTCCCAAAAGTTGGGCTAATTCCTAATTTCAGCATTCATTTTCAGCATCCAGTGGATGTAAGGATGTTGAACCAGTATTCTCAGCAGTTACTGTTGTATAGTTTTATTTTTTTACATTAAAATTATGCTGTATTGGTTTTTTCTTTTAGAGGATCCGAACTCATGGATGTTGATATCAATTTTGGTAACTTTTGCAGTTTAAATCTCAAAGTCATGTTTATAATTGAATGTGATGTTCTGTTTATGAGTTTGATTTTATTCCTATTTTATTAAATTTTATGGTTCTTATCGGTGGGTTCTGTGGTGAGTCCAGTTGAATGCTGATCCCCTTATGGTGTTGTATATTTTTGAACAGTTGTTTTCAGTTTTGAGTCAAATGATGAGATGACGTAATATTAGTTGTGTAATATATTTTTCTAAAACATATTACATAGGCTAATATTGTGTCATTTGTGAATCTGATTGATTTAAACCTATTTATTTGTTCAAAAATGAACTTTAATATTCCATGGATGAATTAGTTGATTCGTACTCGAATGCTATAGGTATTAGTTGATTTAGCGTTGTGTGATGTGTTTTTTTAAAAATATCACGTAGTTGTTATTGTGTCACATCATCAATTGTAAATTTTTATGATTTATTCAGTTAAAAATAATAATTTTTTTATTAAATACGTGTAAGCATAATAAATACAATTAATTGTCCTTTTAATGTTACATATATTAAAATATGAGGTGATGACATTGAATTTTTCATTAATGTTTTTTTTGTTTTTAAAAATATCATAGTTATAATCTAGGATGTGTTTTTTTAATTAAATTCTCTATTTTAATTATAGCAGTTAGAGAAAAAAAATAATCTAAAATAGTATTTTATGATAAAGTGTATCAAATCTCATTTCATTATGATGGAATATACATATTTATATCTTTTATTTTACACATAATCAATATGTCGAGTAACCTTTTCAGTTTGAATAGACACGTACGGAGTTAACAACTTCTTTCCACAGAGCTCAACAACAAAGACAAATGATAGAGAAAAGGGATTTGATAACCAACACACTTAGTTTTTTTGATATATTGAATTTGTTGTAACAAATAAATAAGGAGCATATTTATTTAATGATTATTTAATTCCTACGTGACTTTCTTAAAATCTTTGAAAATGTGGATTTTAGTATGATACTGTGGCTAATAAGTATGGCTGAGATGATAGTGTCATTGGTCACCATTTTGTATTGAAAGTGGAGAATGTCTTGATTTGATTTTTTTAACGTAATTTGATACTTGTAGCGTGCGTTGTGTTTAATAGTGTGTTATATTGTTTGAATCGAGGTGGGATTATTTTATTCCACCTGTTAGGATAAACTAATATGTTTTCGAAATGCAAGAGACTCTTGTTTGTACATCACAAGAATAAGATATGCTAGAATATTAAAATAACTAAATATGAAAAATCAATTTTTATATCAAGTGTTTCAGATCCACCGTTTATTTTTATTTTAACCTTGCCTTTCATAAAATAAAAGAAAGTTCCTCAGCACTTGGATGGATTTGGGTGTCGACAAAATGCTATAAAGTTGGGTATTGTTATTTTTTAGTTGTAAAATTATTTGATGTTTGAATGATTATTTATAACATATGAACATGGGCACTAGGAAACCCTCTATGAATATGTTGGAAATTTGATGCGACAAAAAAATTAAAAAAATAACGTTATTAATATAATAATCATTTTAGTACAACTATCACATTTTGATGCATATTAATAAACTTAATATTTAATATTTTTGGTATTAAATTGTATAATATCATTTGTAAACTAGAGTAATATATTGATCGCCCATACAATGTATGCATGCTTATGATGTTAAAATATTAGATTCTTAGTAATAAGTAAACACTAGGATGATAGCATATTATCGCTACGAAATAAAATAATAGCAATCGACTTGATCACTTCCGTTTGCAACTGAATACTTAAGCTTGCATCTTAGTACTCCTTTGTTGGCACTTGATCTCCCACAAAGACAGAACTATGTGGGGGAGGGGTTGGGCATGATTTATATATGTATATAACTTATTTATATATTAAAATTAATATATAAATATATAATATAAAATTATAAATTTTAATAGTAGATAAATATATATATTTTAATTTTAATTATTTATATTATTTATAATTATAATTAATTAGTAATATAATTTAGTATCATATATTTGCGATAAACATGTTACTAATTATAATAGTGATAAATGAATTATATGATTTTAAAAAGTTATTTAACTTGATTATATGATAATTTGATAAATTTTTTATGCATTTATGTTATTAATTTTAACTTAAATGGTACTAATCGTCAATGTTGGTCTCAAGGCCTGGTAAGTATATAATAAATAAAAATAATTGGTCTCAAGGTCTTAATTATATTGTTCTTATAATTATAGTAAATAAAAATAAAAATTGACAGTTTAATTTATGAATAAAGGCTTTTAATTTAATAATCACTTTAACCTTCTAAATGTCGGGACCGGCCCTACTAATCATAGTTTTAGATAATAGTTTATAAACATGAATTACATATTTTATATTTTGGCCCCTCCTGACTAAACTTCATGGATCCGTCCCTAATCTCCCACCTTCACATCTAGCATAATACATGTTTGCAGTTGATCATAATCGTAGTTGACTTTTGTCTGCAATTAATCACTTATTCGAAAACTGATTAATTTTGTTGACAAATGTCATCCATTTATTCATTCATGCATGTTTGTGCCTACGCTTTTTTACCACAACTGCTCAAATCTAGTTTGCATGTTAACTTTTCTAATGGTACTTGACACCTATTAATCATCGACTTTTTAGGATTGACTCATGTAAACTTATGATCTCATCATTTATAGCAGCTTAAGATCATATTTCACACAAACTCCTTATTTGACACTTGTTGATCACTGAGATTAACCCTCATTGACTTTGTTCTATCTCATAATGTACCTCTATTAACTTTGAATGTCCCATTACAATAATAACAACACAAAAATAATCAATCTTCAACTTAAAATGTAATAATGTCTCTTAATTAACTAGTTAATTTGATTGTATTATTATAATACTTTTTATGAACTCACACACGTATTAAACTCTATAACTGTTTGGTACATATAATTAACACGATTAGGGTTGGCAATTTTACCCATACCGCTCCGACCCGACCCATACCCGGCCCGATGGGGAGGGTATTTTTTGAATTTAACGGGTAACGGGGCGGGTACGTGGCAAGCATGCCTCGCCCTGCATACCCGACCCTACCCACAAAAAATCCCCGCCCCATTTACCTGATTAGCTCCGCCTAGCCCGCATGGATGCCCCACCCCGCTGACCCGAGCAAAAAATCCTTGCAAAATATTGCTAGGATGGAGAGTTGAACCCAAGACCTCCTTTGTAAGTACTATGTCATTCAACCATTAAGCTAAACTGTTTTTGTTATATATATTTATATATTTAGTATATATACTTATAATATAACATATAAATAATTATAACAATACTATTATTATTATTACTATCATTAATGATAATACTATTATTATTATTAGTAATGATAATAATAATAATAATAATAATAATAATAAGAGTGTATGATTTATTTTAATAATAATAATAATTACAATGTTTATATATTTATATTAGAATAAAAACTAAATGTAATATTAATATTTTGATATAAAATATAAATTAATTATATTCAAAATTAATTTTAAAGTTATATATTAGTTCATACTAATATACTATATAATTATAAATTATATCACTTTCTTATATTTTATATGCTTGTATATATTAAAATATTACTACTACTTTTAATAAATATTTACTTTTTTTAAATATAAGTAAATATACTTTGTGAGTAATATTATTTTTAAAATCAAATATTTACTCATTATTATTAATAGTAGTGGTACTATTTTTGCTACTAATATTATTTATATGTTAGATTTTAAATATATACACTAATTATTTTTATGTCAATTAGTATTGTATAATTAACCGATAACATTAATTACAATTAGAATAGTATATATATATATATATATATATATATATATATATATAAACTCATATCAAATTATCACTATATATGCATGTATAAATTCTAATTAATGAGTAATAATTTAAGTAAGGAATAGTGATAATCTAAGTAATATAATTATCATCAAAAATAAATGATAATATGGGTAGTGATAACCTAACTAATATAATTATATATCATGGTTGTCATATTACTTATGTTATAAACAATACAATAGTTCAAGAAGTCGTGTTTCTCTATCTTATTTCTCTTAGCGTAATTAAAATAATCACTAATATAATTATTAAATGTGAGTTTTTTATATATATATATATATATATATATATATACACACATACATACACACACACTATTCTAATTATAATCAATGTTATTGGTTAATTATACGATACTAACCATTTTGATATAATATAAAATACACGGTGAGAGTGAGTTTTGATTTTTGATAGTATGTATTTTATATTTTGGTTAAAATTAATAAATAATATATTATTGATCATTTTAATTATATTGAGGGAAATAAGTTTAAAAAACACGACTCCTCGAACTATTGTATTGTTTATTATATGTGATATGATTAATAATTATATTGAGTTTTATGATTGAGTGTGAGTTTATATATATACATATATATATATGTAACATAAATAATATGATAACCACTATATATAATTTTATTAGTTAGGTTATCACTGCTCATATTATATATGATATGCTTAAGTGTGAGTTTATATATATATGTAACATAAGTAATATGATAACTATTATATATAATTTTATTAGTTAGGTTATCACTCCTCGTATTATCACTTATTATCGATGATACTTATATTACTTAGATTATCACTACTCACTGCTTAAATTATTACTTATTGATTAGAATTTATACATGCATATATATAACTATATATATATATATATAACATAACTAATATGATAATTATTGAGTATTTGGAGTTTAATAATTGATGTTAAAAAGTTTGTCGATATAATAGAAGTAATAGTGAAAATTTTAATATAAAATATAAATATATAAAATATAAGAAAGTGATATAATTTATAATTACATAGTATATTAGTATGAACTAATATATTATAACTTCAAAACTAATTTTGAATATAATTAATTTGTATTTTATATCAAAATATTAATAGTATATTTAGTTTTTATTCTAATATAAATATATATAATTTGTAATTATTATTATTTTTAAAATAAATCATACACTTTTTTTATTATTATTACCATTACTAATAATAATAGTATTATTATTATTACAATTACTTATCTGTTATATTATGAGTATATATGTTAAACGTATTAGTATGTATAACAAAGACAACTTAGCTTGATGGTTGAGTGAGTGCTGCAAAAGGGAGAGGTCTTGGGTTCGATCATCAGTCCTAGCAATATTTTGCCAGGATTTTTAGCGCGCGTGCGGGCTGGGGGCTGGGCTAGGAGGTGGGGAGCGGGCAAGAGGCGGCTGGGCTGGGCATTCCGGTGGGTTGGGCTAGCGTGCATTCGTGTGGGCTGGCTATAGTATCGCACGGGCTTGTATTTGCCTGTCCTGATAGCATATGCTGCTTGTCCCGTGGGAATAACGTCTTGGGTTGTGGTGGATTGGCGCTGCTGTTCTTCTTGGGTGACCAAATAGAAAACACGATTGATGGTTGGCAATGGGTTCATAAGCAAGATCTGGCCACGGATTTGAGAATAGGAGTCATCGAGTCCCATCAAGAAGGACATGACATACTCCATGGCATGGTGCTCGGTCACACTCTTCATGCCACCACAGGTGCAAGAATGTGTTGGGCGGTAATGGTTGAGTTCCTCCCATATCGTTTTCAACTTGGTGAAGTAGACACTAACAGAGGATTGATTCTGTCGGAGAGTCATCAGTGCACGCCGTAGGTGGAAAAGGGCCATTATGTTGCTGAAACCGATCCTCCAAATCTTGCCAAATTTCTCTGGCGGATGTCTGATAGGTGAAACTGGCAGAAATATCTTTGGAAAGTGAATTGAGGATCCAAGAAACAACAATAGCGTTGTTGCGATGCCAAGAATTGGACGCGACTGGATCATCATCTGGGGGCTCAGGAATGGTGCCATCGATGAAACCTTTCTTGTTCTTGGCAAAGAGTGCAAGTAACATTGCACGGCTCCAACTCGGATAATTGTCGCCGTTGAGCGGCTGGGAAACCAGGACTTGACCTGGATTCTCCGCATGATGCAGGTAGTACGGATTCGAAGAATCCTCTAGACCCTGTGTGCTTGCAGTCGTAACAGGCATGATGATGGTGCGATACAGAGAAGACGATGTGAAATGAGAATGACAAAGAAGATGCAGAAACGAAACTGACGATTAGGCCATTGGCTCTGATACCATGTTGAAGTGCGTAATTATAAAGAAAAACAAGAATTAAGGGAAAGATGATAGATCGAATATTATTGAATTCTATGTATGAATACTGTTTCTTTACTGTTTATTTATACAGGTGTCCCACTATGGGGAATTCCCAGTCTACCCTTAATAAGTCAAACCATGGATATGACCTCCATGGTTAATGTCACTGCAATATCACTGCAATTTAACTTACTTAATGTCAAACCATGGTTTAAATAAAATAATAATTTATCACCGGAAAATTCAAGATCACACTACTAAGCTTTTACAAAATAAGAAGAAAATAAAATAAAACCTTACAGGTCTATGACATTGAGGTCTTTTAAAAGCTTCCTTAAGCGTGTGTGGAAATTAGTACTATTGCCAATTTCACTGTAAGACAGTTCACCATGTTAGAACAAATGAAGGAGGAAAAGATATAGGTATATCACCCACGAAATTTAATAGGATTTTTCATTATGACTACTGCAAAATAAGATGGAAAGTAGTTGATGGATATGACCTCCAGCATCTTTTAGAAGAAATATGATTTCATGAGCTCCATCGGGAAGATGTCACACATCGCCGCATGCAAAGTACTAGGCAAAGAACAATTGTGACTTCATATGAAAAGGCCGTTTGACATATATTAAGGGTAAAAGTGACTTTCTATGTTTAGTCACGGGTATCGCTTATAAATACAACCCTTACTGTTGTAGAATGTAACGGAGTTTCAACTCACATATACCAAATAACGAAATTCGTTTTCTTCTTCTTCTTCCTGCTGCTCTGTATTTTCTTGATTTTAACATGGTATCAGAGCAATAATAGCCATGGCTAACATGATCAATACTTCCAATGTCATACGACCTTCAAATCCATTTTACATACAACTAAACGAGAGCCCAGCACAATCACTCGTGTCTCAATTGCTTACCGGCAGCAACAATTATGCTACGTGGAGTCGGGCGTTCTTGCTGGGATTATCCATCAAGAACAAGAAAGGCTTTGTTGACGGCAGCATCACACATCCACATGCTTCAGATTACGAGATGATGAATCTCTGGTTTCGTAACAATGACATGGTCATTGTGTGGATTCTTAATTCCGTTTCTAAAGACATTTCAACGAGCAGCCTTATCTATGCTCCCACAGCCAGAGAAATGTGGCTGGATCTCAGAGACCATTTTCAGCAGCGAAATGGTCCCAAGATTTTCCACCTGCGTCGTGAATTGATGACTTTACAGGAAAATCATGCATCTGTCAGTGTGTATTTCACCAAGCTCAAGACGCTATGGGAGGAATTGAACAACTACAGACCTACCAGCACGTGTTCTTGTGGAGGAATCAAAGATCTCAATGAATACCATCATATGGAATATGTAATGTCGTTCTTGATGGGCCTTGACGAGTCTTTCTCAGGTAAGAGGTCAAATCTTACTCATGGATCCCATGCCTCAGATTAGCCGTGTTGTTTCACTTGTGTTACAAGAAGAACAACAGAGGGAATCTTGTAAAATTGTCGCTGACCAAACCCAATCAAGCTCCATTGCCTATACTGTCAAAACTAGTACATATAGAAAAGGTAAACAATGAGAACACAAAATCATCCTATTCAGGTGCATATAGGAATCAACGAAGAGATAAACCATACTGCACGCATTGCAAAATGACTGGTCACATTGCAGATAGATGTTATAAATTGCATGGCTATCCCCCTAGCTATAAACCAAGATCTGCCGTTGCACACCAGATTTCAGCATTTGATGCAAATGTGAAAGATGAAATTGTGAAGGACGTCTGTCATAAGGGAGAATTTACTGCAAAGACTATGGAAAACTTTGTTGAAACCTTGAGTTCTGAATAATATCAGCAACTCATGGATATGTTCAGCTCACATTTGGATGCTCACACACAGCCCGCGATTTCACAAGATGACTGTCATGTAGGGGTGTGTTTATCTGCTACTGGTACTGCTTCTACACAAAGTCATCACCATTGGATAGTTGATACAAGAGCAACATGACATATTTGTTCCCAGGCAAGCCTTTTCCTATCTCTTCATTCTATTCCTCACACGACAGTTTAATTGCCTAATAAATCTCATACTGAGGTTCATCTCGCTGGAGATATCAAGCTGTCTGATGACCTTACACTCAAAGATGTGCTCTACATTGCAGAATTTCATATGAATCTTATTTCAGCCAGTGCCCTGCTGCGTAATACAAACATGATAGCTATATTTCATCCTGATACCTTTCTTCTTCAAAATACACAAACGAAACATACTGTTATGAGAGGAGGTAACAATCAGAGTATATATTTTGAAAATTAGTCCTCATTCATCCCCATTTCAGTCATCATCAGCCTCCATCAACACAGTCACTGTATCTACCTGGCATCACCGTCTGGGTCATGCTTCTTTCAAAATCCTGGATAAACTCAAAGCCACACTACAGTATGATAGCATCAAACCTCATGATACCAGTCCATGTTACATATGCCCTCTAGCAAAACAGAAACGACTACCTTTTTATCATCATGGAAAGCCGGCTGCTTCATCCTTTGATTTGATACATTGTGATATTTGGGGGCCCTATCAAACTGCTTCCTACATGGGACACCGGTAATTTCTCACTCTTTTAGATGACTCTACTTGATTCACCTGGGTGTACTTGTTAAAGCATAAATCTGAAGCTCTTACTGTCATTCCACAATTTTTCAGATTCATTACAACTCAATTCAATGCACATATCAAAGTTTTCCGGTCTGACAATGCTCCAGAGCTATCATTCAATGAATTTTTCAAAAGCCAGGGTGTACTTCGTCAGTTTTCCTGCGTGGAGAGACCCCAGCAAAATTCAGTAGTTGAACACAAGCATCAACATCTCCTCAATGTAGCCCGTGCACTGTTCTTTCAGTCAAAATTACCCATGCAGTTTTGGGCGGACTGTATCATGACAGCAGTTCATCTCATTAATCGCACGCCTTCCACTTACCTGCATGGTCAGAGTCCTTTCTATCTCTTATATCATATTGAACCTGATTACACTCGTCTACGTGTTTTTGGATGCCTAGCCTTTGTTTCTACTCTACACATCGTACAAAGTTCCAACCTCATACCAGAACTTGTCTTTTCCTTGGTTACCAACCGGTGTCAAGGGCTATCATTTTTATGATTTAAATACCAAGCAACTCTTTATATCCAGAGATGTCACTTTCCATGAAAATATCTACCCCTTTCACACTATCATGCCACTTGACACTGTTATTGATCCTTTTCCTCATCTTGTTCTTCCTTCTCACTGCCCACATCAATTCCCACCAGATCTTACCTTACCATCTCAACATCATCATGATGCCAGTACTCTTTCTCAGCCCTCATCTACATTCAACTCCACACAGCAACAACACTCACCCGATATTGATTTTATTGAACCACGACACCAGCAATCGTCTAGCCACATTTCTTCACCAGACTCTTCCATATTCTGCTGAAACCATTCCTCAACCTGTTTCATCCCCGCCTGTCCGAAAATCCAATAGAACTACTCAACCACCACGTTACCTACAGCACTATCACTGCAATTCCATGCAGACTTTTCCTATTGTTGAGAACCATAATACGCCCTACCCCATCTCCAATCACATATCTTACCACTCCTTGCCAGAACCTCATAAACATTTTGTTCTTACCATTTCTTCACAAACAGAACCAAATTCTTATCAAGAAGCATTATCCAACCCAGAATGGTGCAAGGCTATGACAGAGGAATTAGAGGCTTTGGAGTCAAATCACAAATGGACTGTTCTTCCATTACCACATGGGAAACACACAGTCGGCTGTAAATGGACTTACCGGATTAAGTATGACTCCAATGGTGCTATCACACGCTATAAGGCTAGATTAGTAGCCAAGGGTTTTACCCAACAAGCTGGTCTTGATTTCATAGAAACCTATTCTCTAGTTGCTAAATTGGTTACTGTCAAGGTTCTTCTAGCCCTTGTTGCTGCACACAAATGGCCTCTTTTACAGTTAGACATTAACAATGCCTTCTTGCATGGTGACTTGTTTGAGGAAGTTTACATGGATTTACCTCCAAGATACACTAACCATGGGGTTTCAACACCATCTAATGGGTGTCTTGCTTGCAGATTACACAAATCTTTATATGGCTTGCGCCAAGCTTCAAGGCAATGGTACACTAAATTCTCACAAACCCTCATTCAATTTGGCTTTACTCAGTCTAAAGCAGATTACTCCCTATTCATAAAAGGCACTGGACAGTCTTTCATTGCACTACTTGTCTACGTTGATGATATCATAATTACAGGGCCTTCCACTTTACTCATGACAGAACTCAAACAGCTTCAACTTCATTTTAAGCTTAAAGATTTGGGTTCACTGAAGTATTTTCTTGGACTGGAAATTACAATGTCTAAGCAGGGCTTATTTCTTTCTCAGCGGCATTACACTCTGCAGCTCCTTGAGGAGACTGGTTATTTAGCCTGTAAACCGGCACCAACTCCCATGGCACCTAATACACAGTTATCAGCCGGTCAAGGTGATATTCTGCCAGACAATGATGCTTCTTTATATTGCCGCTTAATAGGAAAATTGCTCTATCTTACTCTCTCATGCCCAGACATCAGTTTCGCCGTAAACAAACTCACTCAATTCCTATCTTCACCCAGAACAGTACACATTCAAGCTGCACACCATTTGCTATGCTACCTCAAGGAACATCCAGGCCAAGGCTTATTATTCTCCACCAACCCATCTAGTAGTCTATGTGCTTTTAGCGATGCAGACTGGGGCTCATGTCCAGACACAAGAAGATCTACAACCGGGTTTTGCATTTTCCTCTGTGACTCCTTAGTGTCTTGGAAAGCTAAAAAGCATAACACAGTATCACGCCCATCTGCTGAGGCAGAGTACCGAGCAATGGCGTCCACAGCTGCAGAGCTCACATGGCTGCAGCAGCTACTTCGTGATCTGCAACAATCCACTATGTCTTCTCCTTTGCTGTTCTGTGACAACCAGGCAGCGATTCACATCGCATCCAATCCGACATTTCACGAACGTACAAAGCATATAGAGCTCGACTGTCACTTTATCTGTGATAAAGTTGCTTCAAGCGACCTTCGTTTGCTACCAGTAAGGTCTGAGCTTCAGCTGGCTGACATCTTTACGAAACAGCTACCTGTTACACATTTTCTTTCTCTTCTGAACAAGCTGGCTATATATGATCCATATATGCCAGCTTGAGGGGGTGTATTAAGGGTAAAAGTGACTTTTTATGTTTAGTCACGGGTATCGCTTATAAATACAACCCTTACTGTTGTAGAATGTAACGGAGTTTCAACTCACATATACCAAATAACGAAATTCGTTTTCTTCTTCTTCTTCCTGTTAGCTCTGTATTTTCTTGATCTTAACAACATACAATACAGTCAGATATATACTTATTTAATTAAACTCATATCCTATGGTTTAGTGTGATCATGATACGTTCCCACGTACACCAGGTCCCTGAAATAGAGGAGAAGCAGGCAGAACGTGTGTGGGTGGTTAATAATTAACGTGGGATTAATGTCCTTCGGATAGTGGGTTTCAGCCCACTATTTTCTTGCAGTTTATTTCCTTCTTTTGTGCAGTTTATTTACGTGTATGTAATCATGCACCTAATTTTCTGCCCAATTATTTCCATTATGTTGTTAGTTGTTTGCTGGTTTGATTATAAATAACCCTCCGGCTGTAATGAATTGAATCAGGAAATATATATGAAAGCTTCTTTCCCATCTTCCTTCCCATTAAATTCTATTCTCCCTCAAATTACTCTTATCAAATTGGTATTAGAGCCAAATTGATCCATGGAGACTCGAAATAAAAGCAACACCGAGTTCCGTCAAGAGGTCACTGAAGCGTTGGCACAGCAAGAATCCCAGCTGGATATCCTTAAAACCCAGCACGTGTCTCGATTTGATACCCTTGATAGCCATATGAGTCAAATTGCTGCCACCCTTCAAAACCTCCAAAATGCCGTAGGAGAGCTACAGACTATGTCATTACGAAACAAGTCCCAGTCACAACCATTCAACCCCGATATCCATCCTTTTTCTAAGGGGGAAAGCTCCCAAAATAGTCACGCCTCTCCTCCCGCGACGTCCTTGGCTAACACTGGATCGGACCGCGTCCATCATCCGCTCAAACTTCTATTTCCCAAATTTGGTGGCGAGGATCCCACAGGATGGGTTTACAAAGCCGAGCAGTACTTCGAATTTAATAGTGTGGCAAGTAATCAACAGGTGCCACTAGCTTCTTTCCACCTTGAAGGATATGCGCTACAGTGGCATCGCTGGCTAACGAAGTACAAGGGAGCACTCACTTGGGTTGAGTTTACCACTGCCCTTCTTCAACGTTTTGGGCCGACCGAGTATGAGGATCCCTCTGAAGCACTAACTCGGTGTAAGCAGACCACAACCGTGACGGCGTACCAAGAAGCATTTGAAGGATTATCACACCGTGTGGATGGGCTACCGGAATCATTCTTGGTGGGCTGTTTTATTGCGGGACTTCGAGATGATATTCGCTTGGATGTCAAAATTAAGCAACCAAAGACCCTAAGGGACACAATTGGAGTTGCTCGATTGGTGGAAGAACGAAATGTATTACAACGAAAAGGTAATCAACCTTTTCGTTCACCAGTGGTTTCTCGCCCCTCTCCAACGACTGGCAGCGGTGTATTAGGGCCTCCCCCAACTTCTAAAACTCTCGGCACCACCACGGCAGCCCCAACTTCATTTAGAAGAATCACCAATCAAGAAGCTCGAGAGTGGCGGGAAAAGGGACTTTGTTTCTATTGTGATGAGAAATTCACACCAGGGCATCGTTGTCAAAGACCACAATTATTTATGATTGAAGAATCAACACCAGGAGAAACCAATGACCAGGATGACGTCCAAGTTGAAACTGAAGCCGTGGAGTCCCTTCCCGAAATATCCTTCCACGCCATCGCTGGAACTGAGCACCCACAAACTATTCGTGTTATTGGAAAATTGAAGAACAAAGATGTCACGGTGTTGATCGATGGAGGGAGCACCCATAATTTCATCGATCAATCCATTGTCTCACAATTTGGGTTACAAGAAATTAAGGATAAGAAGTTTCAAGTGATGGTGGCCAATCGTGAGAAGGTTGATTGTGGAGGACGGTGTCTAGCTCTTTCCATACTCATCCAGGGGCACGTTGTCACTGCTGATTTCTATGTACTACCGGTGGCCGCTTGCCATGTGGTTCTTGGAGTTGAATGGCTTGCCACTCTTGGGCCAATCGAGACGGATTACCGGAATCTCACCATGACCTTCATTGACGGCCGCGCAAAACACACGTTTCATGGCTTAAGTCACCCCGCATTGGAGGCCTTATCCAACAAGGATCTCTTGAATTTGCAGCAAACAGGGTTGCTTCTTCAAATTACTATGGCAAAACAGGTTGATGCCCCGACTGTCCAATCTGGCGACCTTGAAGCAATCATTGACAAATTTGCACATGTCTTTGGCACACCGACAACCTTACCACCAAAACGTGCACACGATCATCGGATCCCTCTCCAACCCAATAGCGAACCAGTCAGTGTTCGCCCCTATAGGTACCCATACTATCAAAAAGCTGAGATTGAAAGGATGGTAAAAGAATTGCTCGAAGCGGGTCTAGTTCGCCCAAGCAACAGTCCTTTTTCTTCCCCAGTTTTATTAGTGAAAAAGGCAAATGGGTCTTGGCGATTTTGTGTTGATTTTAGAGCACTTAATCATATAACAGTTAAAGACAAGTACCCCATTCCAATTATTGATGAGCTACTGGATGAACTATGTGGTGCCAAATTCTTTACCAAACTCGACTTACGTTCTGGATATCATCAAGTTCGAGTGGATGAGAAAGACATTGAGAAGACAGCATTCCGGACACATGAGGGGCACTATGAATTCATAGTAATGCCTTTTGGTCTTACGAATGCTCCAGCAACTTTCCAGAGCCTCATGAATGACTTGTTCAGGCCATATCTTCGAATAGTTGCCATTCTCATCCAGCAAGCCCAACCGATAGCATTCTTCAGGGCAGCACTCAAAGGTTCAACCTTGACACTCTCCACTTACGAGAAAGAAATGTTAGTCATTGTCAAGGCCATCCGGAAGTGGCGGCCATATCTTTTAGGTAGGCCCTTCACAGTGAAGACTGACCACAGAAGCCTCAAATTTTTATTGGAACAGCGCATCACCACTCCCGCACAGACTCGTTGGCTCCCAAAACTCATGGGTTATGATTATGTGGTGGAATACAAAAGGGGGCCTGAGAACAAAGGTGCGGATGCACTGTCCAGGAAAGGGGAATTCATGCTCATGGCAATTTCCTTACCACAACTAGATTGGTGGGGTCGATTACAGCAAGAAGTACAAACGGACCCTTTTTATCAAAATTTATCAAGGATGAATTCCAATCGGTCGCGACAGTTGTACACTTGCAAGGATGGCGTGTGGTTTAAAGGAGATAAGGTATATTTGAGTCCTACTTCACCACTAATTTCTCCCATTCTGGCTGAAAATCATTCTTCCCCAGTGGGTGGACATTTCGGGTTCCACAAAACCTTAGCACGTATCCGCAATACTTTCTTTTGGCCACAGCTGCGACAACATGTGAAGGAGTTTCTTTGGCACTGTGATGTCTGTCAACGCTATAAAACAGATTGTTTAAGCCCATCCGGACTGTTGCAGCCCTTGACCATTCCAGAAAAAATTTGGACGGATGTATCGATGGATTTTGTGGAAGGATTACCTCCTTCCATGGGCAACACGGTAATCATGGTAGTGGTAGATCGGTTGAGCAAATATGCCCATTTTATAGCCTTAAAGCATCCATTCACGGCCCTGACTGTGGCTAAATCCTTCATTGCGCATGTGGTCAAGCTCCATGGGATCCCTGCCTCTATCGTTAGTGATCGGGACAAGGTATTTCTAAGCTCTTTTTGGCAAACTTTATTTCAGCTGCAAGGAACCAAGCTTAATATGAGTTCTAGCTATCATCCAGAATCTGATGGGCAAACGGAAGTGGTAAATAGAATACTTGGGCAATACCTACGATGCTTTGCAGGTGAACAACCACATAAGTGGGTGGAGTGGCTACCTTGGGCAGAGTTTAGCTATAACACATCGGTGCACTCTTCCACCAAAATCTCGCCATTTGAAGCAGTTTACGGAATTTCTCCACCCAATTTACTCTCATACGTACCTGGAACTACCCGAGTCCAAGCAGTCGATGAGTTATTGCGTGATAGGGAGTTAATTGTTCGTGACTTACGTCACCAATTGGTCCTTGCACAGAACCGGATGAAGAATCAAGTTGATCGGCATCGCCGTGAAGTTAATTTTAGCGTGGGGGATTTTGTTTATTTGAAGCTGCAACCGTATCGTCAATCTTCTGTTGCTTTTCGTAAGTCACTTAAATTGGCGCCGCGATACTTTGGCCCATTCCAAATAATAGCTAAGGTGGGGACAGTAGCTTATAAACTTGCTTTGCCTGAGAAGTCCCAGATTCATAATGTATTTCACGTGAGTCGTCTGAGGAGATATGCTTGGATCCAGTAATTGCAGCCTCACCTGAACTTCCACCAGTATCGGCCACTTCTAAAATTCTGCCGCAGCCTGAGAGAGTTTTGGATCGTCGTGTCGTCAAAAAAGGACACTACCGGCCCAAGACAGAGATTTTAATCAAATGGAAGGGTGCGGCAATTGAAGATGCCACGTGGGAAAATCAATGGCGTTTTTCAAGGACATATCCTGATTTTATCCTTGAGGACAAGGATACTTTGAGGGAGGGGGAATGATACGTTCCCACGTACACCAGGTCCCTGAAATAGAGGAGAAGCAGGCAGAACGTGTGTGGGTGGTTAATAATTAACCTGGGATTAATGTCCTTCGGATAGTGGGTTTCAGCCCACTATTTTCTTGCAGTTTATTTCCTTCTTTTGTGCAGTTTATTTTGCAGAACGTGTGTGTATGTAATCATGCACCTAATTTTCTGCCCAATTATTTCCATTATGTTGTTAGTTGTTTGCTGGTTTGATTATAAATAACCCTCCGGCTGTAATGAATTGAATCAGGAAATATATATGAAAGCTTCTTTCCCATCTTCCTTCCCATTAAATTCTATTCTCCCTCAAATTACTCTTATCAGATCATAATTGACTCTTTGAAGGACAAGATGTCCAAACGCGCGCGTCAATATAAGCGGAATTACCTTACCTCATAGACTTCATCAAAATAATCGTTACTGGCACAACCAGTGGCTTCAGAAACATCAAATTTCCAAAAGGGCCTTCCATCTCCCTATAAGAGTGATTCAGCAAATGGGTCTTTTCTCAACAAATGTATGAACAAGAAAACAAATAAAGAAGGCCAAGCAAAAAAAAACTTATTGAAGACAATATCTATGGAGACACATGCATCCTGGACAAAAGGAATTCCTTAGGAAACAAAATACATTTGAAGAACAGCATGCGTGGATTGCTGTCCCATGGAGACATACTCCACATATTCTTTGAAACCAGGGGCCATTGATGCTGATGTTGCTTCCCACGAAAAGGGCCAACGACACTCCACAGGCATCCCAGGACTACAATTACAATTGGAGACTTATAGCAACAGAAAATGGTTCCCGGTGCATAGACAACTTTCGAGGCACGGCAAACCACACCACAGCACTTAAAAACCAAATGGACACACACACACACGGCAAAGCACACCTGACCTGATACCGAAGCTTTTGAGGCCATCTGGCAGAAAAGGCTTTCTTAAATCCTTGCTTTATATCAGCAGAAGTTGCGGTCAAACCTACCAACATTGCAAAGTAATCATTAAAACGCAAGCAGACGGGAGGGTGTGTGTTGAAGTGCAATAATTAGATTAATTAACCAAAATTAGATGGACAATAGCTAGCTAGCTGAAATCGTGCGACAAAAAATAAATTAACAAACAAACCGTAATTGGTGCCAACAACAGGTGTGAATATGTGTGATCGATTCATTCGACATTATTGCAATGTACAACGTAACATTTTAATAGTGTAACAACAACGATGACATTTGAGGAAAGAAAAAACGTTACAAGAAATGGAATAGTTTAGTTAGGATCCGGGAGCTGCTCCCCCCTGTCCATTCGTTGCCGTCCACGAAACATTACACGCCTTTTTTCCGCCACCAAAACGGACCCAGCCAGCGTCCTCCGTCAAAACTCACACTCTCACACTTGTGGTGAATAGATTTTCAAACATCTTAGTGGGTAGGTATATTTTATCATGGTCTTTAAACTTATATTTTTGAAAAAAAAACAATTACAAATTGCTAATAAAATATTTGATTTTGAAAGAGAAATTGTAACACCAACCGACCGGGTACTATAAATTGGTCTCGAGGTGATTTATGGATTTTAAATGGGATGGTGCTCGTTGGGCTTATGGGCCAGCTCATTTTCCCCCTACCTCCGGCCCATGTCTCCGTTGCTTCTGGACCTCTCCCCACCGATCCGGTTCGTCTTCAGCCTCTCCGCTCTGCCCACCAACCCCGAGCCCACCTTCTAGTAAGCCCTTCTCCTGCCCACATTTCCCCCGTTCATGATCCTAAGACTAAACCTTCCCCCCTTCCCTCGGCCCAGACCTTGTCAGATCCTCTCCCCCAAACCCTTCCGTGCCTCTCCCCCTGCGCCGCCGCCGAACCTCCCAACCCGTGACCCAATAATAATAATAGTAATATCATCAAGATTTTCTTTTTACAGCTACCAGAGAATCTGATGCTGCATGTAATTAGGTTAATTAGCTTCCTTTCATAATAATAATAAAAAATACAAGGTTAATTACTTAGCAGGGAAGTTATACAAATTAAGCCTACGAGTATATATAGATGATAGAGCTAATAAATCTGCATCGTCAAAATCTCAGCATGTTACGTTTTCTGTCATCACCCCTAACGTGCTTTCATGCAAAAGAAGAAGAAGGAAAAGACAGGATTAGCGTTCTCCCAGATTGCCTTCTGCACCACATTCTCTCTTTCCTCCCCACCAGAGACGCTGCCAGAACATGTGTCCTCTCCTCCTCTTGGAAGACTCTCTTCCACACATCTCCAACCCTCAACATCGACGACTCCAATGTTCCCGTAAAACCATCCCTGGAAAGACTACTATATCATCATGTTGATTACGTCACCAAAAGGTCAAACCCTTATTTGCTTGAATTCATCACCAAAACTGTAGTGTCGTCGAACCCATATCCGCTAACTAGTTTTTCTCTCGGCTGGGTGGCCAGTCGAAAGGCGTCCCGTGACCAATTCAATTCATGGATCTCAGGAGCACTGTCGCGTAGTGTCCAACAACTCCATATTGTTTCTACGAAGGTTAATATCCTGCATACGTTACCGAGGGAGGTTTTTCTCTGTCGAACACTTGTGGTCCTTAAACTGAACTCTATTCCAACTCAAATTCCTGCAAACGTTTATCTCCCAAATCTGAAGGTCCTTCATCTACGCACGTTTTATTACTGTGACAGTTCCATAAGGTTCTTGTGTGGCTGCCTTGTGCTTGAAGAATGGGTTATAGGCTGTTATTCCGTACAAGCCAGTGGGATTGACTTTTCCCTTCCCACCCTTAAAACACTACGTATACGTCTTTTAGCCGGTACGGAAACAAGTACTTTATTATTTCACGCTCCATGTCTTGACAGGGCTGAAATTGGTAGCATATTGTTTTGGTCCACATCGACACCTCTTCTTTTTAATGGAATACGTGCTCTAAAGGTTCTCCATCTTGGTAACACAAGAGAGATGGAAGTAAGCTTTCCTTTCATTTCTCCTCTGTAATAGTCCTTGTTTTTCCATTCTTTCGTTATTTTATGATTAATATTTTTTTCTCAGCCTGGTTCTTGTTATCGACGATGTTCCCTACCTACACTTCCTAACCTCACTCGCTTGGTGATTGATCACTATGACATTAATTATTATAATTGCCCACTTTACATGGATTGGAATATTATAAGAAGCATATTGGAAAGTTCAATTCATCTTCGAGAGCTAATCTTCTTAAAGGTATTAGCAGCCATCTTGTCATAACTCAATTTAATTATGTTTTTTTATTTATTTCACTTATTTAATGTTATTTTGTGTCTTCTTTTTTTTTTAGAGTTCAAGCATTGTCTTTAAAAATTTTTGGCCCGAACTCCCTAGTTGTGTGTCTTCACACATGCAAGAAATTGTAATAAAGGATTTTGGTGGAAGAGAAGATGAGTTGAGATTCATTAAGTATTTTTTAGATCAAGCAAGAGTTTTGAATCAACTGACAATCATAAGCACATCTTCAATCCCTTTAGAAAGGGAATTATTTGTCATGAAGGAAATTATGTCTTTTCATAGAAGCTCAAGTTCATGTGAAATACAACTTACCCATGTCTAACATTAATTATATGTTGTAAGAAGAACCATGCGGCTTGATTATAGAATTTATTATATTTTTTAAGGTTCCATTTATCATTTTGTATCCTTACCTTAGGATGAAAATAAATACATTATGAAAATAGATTGGGTACTTTGATGTCCTTCCATAGTTTATTCATATAGCATTGACAGGGGTGTTTTCTTTTTACCAAATTGCTTGCAATATGTTCCTTGCTTAGTAAAACAATGAGGTCATAATAGTATAAATTCTTTTATTGTACCAATTGAGTGCTTTCCATGACGAAAAAAATAAAAAGAAGTGATAGTAATCAAAACTCCATATTATTTAGTTTCTCATTGTTCTTGTTTCAACTTAATATGAAACTAAATTATGGTATTGTCATTCAAATATGTTTTTGTGTCTATATATGTTTTGTACCTTTTCTTCTTTCTACTAAAGGGTGGTGGAAAAAAATAAAAAGAATAATCCATGCATGTCAAGCAACTTTATGTCTACTTGCATTTCTTTCTTTCTTTCTTTCTTTTTTTGAGAAAAGTGGTTAGAATGCTCGTTTGCCAGTCTACATCTTGAGAATAGCAATATAATAAAAAGAGTAATGCTACTTGCAGTCCTCATTTTGGGGACTGTAATATAAGCCCTTTATATTTTTATAAAAACGACATAGTTTTGATTAAAAATTCATTAACCAAAACGACGTCGTTTTGATTAAAATACAAATGGCTTGTAATACAGTCCTCTTTTGAGGACTGCAAATAGATTTATTCTAATAAAAATAGCAAAATTAATCAAAAGAATAATGTTGAAAGCGGAAATGGTTGGCAATGTTACTCGATTGATTTAGTGATCTCCTTGAAGAGAATAACATTAAGAAGAAAGTGAGCTAAAAAACTATTATTACACTCGCAAAGGCTAAACTATCATTTTTTTGCTAAGTGTTTAAAAGGCAGAGTGAAGGCTGAACTTTAAAGGGTTTGAATGGAATAATGTGTCAACTCTGTTACTTACTTGATTGTGATGGAATGCTCCTTTTTTTGTTTGAAAAATAACTCAGATGGGTTTGAATCATAATGTGGACAATTTTTTTTTTTGCTGTTACTTTAGGAGTAGTACGAAACTAGAAAATCCATAAATTAGGTGATTTCCAGATCTATTAGGGTCGTTTGTGGCGTTTCTACAAACGCCTTTATCTACGTGTGCTAGGGTTTTTGAAATTCTACAATGTCTGCTAGCGTTTTCTATAAATGTTGTTGTGTGCTTGGTGTGGCGGCGTTTCTGAGAATGCCGCTGCCTATGGCTGTATTTCTCGAAACGCCGCCAACGTGACTACTATTACAATGCTCCGCAAACACCATCCCAAATCATTCCCACACCAGCGTTTTACAAAAACGTCGCTAAAATGCTTTTCGACGGTGTATCCGTGGCTCTGGAGAGTTTCACTACTATTAGTTGTACCAGTGTTTTATCGGTTCCTAGAGGCATTTTAAAAACACCGCCTGAGTGTTAGATTCTTGTAGTACTTGTGCTTGAAAAATTGCTCAGTTATTTATTACATACAATTCAATAGGATTTAGTTTTTCCTTTCTACCATTAAAACACTATGTATACGTATTTTAGTCAATAAACATATAAGGGAAACAAGTACTTTATTGTTTCACGCTCCATGTCTTTACTGTGGAAATTTGAATAGATACACTTGATTGTATTTGCTTCCAGGAGGAAATTGAGAAGTTATTGCTAACAACATTTCGGCTGAAAAAAGGCCAAACTTTGACAAAAGATGATTAATACTCTATCACATGCACTAGATATGTGGCCATATGATTTTCTCCAAAATGCCTCTATATGAGTGTGTGGGTCATTCCCACAAAGTGCCATATTTGAGCACTATGGGCAGGGGCAAAATGATAAAAAAAAAAAGTTAAAAAGGGTTTTTTTTTCTTTTTTAAAGAGAAGAAAGAGTTTATACATGAGAGAAAAAGAGAGGAAAATCACTCAAAATCTTTGCAAAATTCAAACCTAAATCTATTAACCTTTTTCCTTTACATCAATCCACAAATTCAATCCAAATCTTGTGATATATTATGAGGATTCAAGTGTTAGTATAACGAAGAAGGACGATCTACTCAAGGAAAAACAAGCAATTGACGATAAATCATTTTTTCTAACTCTTTATGTTGCAGGATAACACTTGTGCCAAAAGTAGAATCCGAGTTCATAGTTTTTCATATTTTTTTATTTTGTCAAGTTCTCCTTTCATTTATCCCTAAATGTAAGCTTGGCTGGAACTTATTATTTGTCGTATTGTTTTGGTTATTGTGTGATATAGAAAGTAGCCCTCTTCCCCTTCACTTATCCAAATAAAGTAGTTAAAAATCTCAAATAAAACTCCCTTGAGATCTTATTTTGTGTTAGCCATTACATTTGGTTTTCAAGTTGAATTACAAAAACTTCCTTCTAGAGATTTTAAATAAATCAAAAAGACAATTACTATGGAGTTAAGTAATCAATGCTTACATATTAATTGCTTGGGTTGAAATCAATTATGACAATCGTTTTTTTGTTTCATTAATTTT
Source organism: Taxillus chinensis (assembly GCA_023512835.1). Lineage (NCBI taxonomy): Eukaryota > Viridiplantae > Streptophyta > Magnoliopsida > Santalales > Loranthaceae > Taxillus > Taxillus chinensis. The sequence continues at coordinate 10,417,388 of CM042091.1, forward strand.
CATAACATGTTAACATGTTAAGGCTTTTTTTTTTGCAAAATCTTTGACACAAGGGATTCTTATCCCTACATTCTCTTTTTTTTTTTTTGAAAATAAAAACTATGATTTATTAATTAGTTAAAAATGAAAACCAAGTAAAAAGCAATCAAATACTTCTTACATTAAAACCCAATATCAATTTTGGACATTGTGGGGGGGTATCACCCACTACCCACATGTACCGACTCTTGAACTTTTTATTTTAAGCTTTGGCTATCATTTTGTATTCTTATCTAAAGATGAAAATAAATACATTATGAAAATGGATTGGCCACTTTAATGTCTTTCATACTTCGTTTACTTGTACTCAACGGGAATTAGGATCATTTTTTGTATTATAGACTATTCTCAGGTGACCTATTAGTCTATTACACTCATATTACGATTGGCAGCGACTCTATTTTCATTTTTTTTCATCATATTAGTTTTTTGTTTGTGAGCATGTTATGCAATAATGACTAAGTAACTACATAATCCCATCGAAGCCAAAGCCAATGGTTTAAACAAAAATGAGTGATAACACAATACTTTTTATGCATTGTTCACCAAGTGATTTTTTTTAAAAATACAAATTTACAATAAGATGTACAAAATCAATGTGTAAATGCCCAAACAAAATGAGATGTCACAAAAGCTATGATTGTTTTTGTTTCAACTTTTCATTTTCTTGCTATACTACATATGTTAAACTTTCTCTTACTAATTTAAATATTTTCTTCTACATTTTAGATAGATATTCTTATATTATATATATATATATATATATATATATATATATATATAGTGTATGTATAAAGATTCCGTTAACCCTGCATACCTACAAATTTCAAAAAATTATCCCCCTAATTTTACTAGTCAAAACGCACACTCTAACATCTGTGAGCTTTAATGGTGAAGGTGCTATAGATTTTAAAACATTTTAGTGGATAGGTATATTTTATCATCATCTTTAAACTTATATTTTTGAAAGAAATAATTAAAAATCGATAATAAAATATTTGATTTTGAAAGATAAATTGTAACACCAACCAACCGGATACTATAAATTGGTCTCGACATGCTTTATGAATTTTAAATGGGATGGTGCTCATTATGGGTCAGCTCATTTCCCAGCTTGCTTCTTCTCCCCCTCCCCCTGGCCCATATCTCCGTTGCTTCCGGACCTGACCCGGTTCGTCTTCCGCCTCTCCGCTCTGCCCACCAACCTCGAGCCCACCTTCTAGTAAGCCCTTCTCCTGCCCACATTTCCCCCGTTCATGATCCTAAAACTAACCTTTCCCACCTTCCCTCGGCCCAGACATTGTCCACCCCTCGCCAATCCTCTCCCCCAAACCCTTCCATGCCTCTCCCCCTGCGCCAAACCTCCCAGCCCGTGTGACCCAATAATAATAATAGTAATATCATCAAGATTTTCTTTTTACAGCTACCAGAGAATCTGATGCTGCATGTAATTAGGTTAATTAGCTTCCTTTCATAATAATAATAAAAAAATAGGGTTAATTACTTAGCAGGGAAGTCATACAAATTAAGCCTTCGAGTATATATAGATGGTAGAGCTAATAAATCTGCATCGTCAAAATCTCAGCATGTTACGTTTTCTGTCATCACCCCTAACGTGCTTTCATGCAAAAGAAGAAGAAGGAAAAGACAGGATTAGCGTTCTCCCAGATTGCCTTCTGCACCACATTCTCTCTTTCCTCCCCACCAGAGACGCTGCCAGAACATGTGTCCTCTCCTCCTCTTGGAAGACTCTCTTCCACACATCACCAACCCTCAACATCGACGACTCCAATGTTCCCGTAAAACCATCCCTGGAAAGACTACTATATCATCATGTTGATTACGTCACCAAAAGGTCAAACCCTTATTTGCTTGAATTCATCACCAAAACTGTAGTGTCGTCGAACCCATATCCGCTAACTAGTTTTTCTCTCGGCTGGGTGGCCAGTCGAAAGGCGTCCCGTGACCAATTCAATTCATGGATCTCAGGAGCACTGTCGCGTAGTGTCCAACAACTCCATATTGTTTCTACGAAGGTTAATATCCTCCATACGTTACCGAGGGAGGTTTTTCTCTGTCGAACACTTGTGGTCCTTAAACTGAACTCTATTCCAACTCAAATTCCTGCAAACGTTTGTCTCCCAAATCTGAAGGTCCTTCATCTACGCTCGTTTTGTTACTGTGACAGTTCCATAAGGTTCTTGTGTGGCTGCCTTGTGCTTGAAGAATGGGTTATAGGCTGTTATTCCGTACAAGCCAGTGGGATTGACTTTTCCCTTCCCACCCTTAAAACACTACGTATACGTCTTTTAGCCGGTAAACGTACAACGGAAACAAGTATATTATTTCAGGCTCCATGTCTTGACAGGGCTGAAATTGGTAGCATATTGTTTTGGTCCACATCGACACCTCTTCTTTTTAATGGAATACGTGCTCTAAAGGTTCTCCATCTTGGTAACACAAGAGATATGGAAGTAAGCTTTCCTTTCATTTCTCCTTTGTAATAATCCTTTTTTTTTCCCATTCTTTCATTGTTTATGATTAATATTTTTTTCTCAGCCTGGTTATTGTTTTCGACGATGTTGCCTGCCTACACTTCCCCATCTCACTCGCTTAGTGATTGATCACTATGACATCAATTATTACAAATGCCTACTTTACATGGACTGGAATACTATAATAAGTATATTGAAAAGTTCAATTCAACTTCAAGAGCTAATCTTTCTAAAGGTATTAACAGTCATCTTGTCATTAACTCAGTTCAATTATGCATTTTTTATTTATTTTACTAATTTAATGTTATCTTGTGTTTTCTTTTTAGAGTTCAAGCGTTGTCTTTGAAAATTTCTGGCCCGCACTCCCTAGTTGTGTGTCTTCACACCTGCGAGAGATTGTAATAAAGGATTTTGGTGGAAGAGAAGAAGAGCTGAAATTCATTAAGTATTTTTTAGATCAATCAAGAGTTTTAAATCGATTGACAATCACAAGTACATCTTCAATGACTTTAGAAAGGGAATTACTTGTCACGAATGAGATTATGTCTTTTCATAGAAGCTCAAGTTCATGTAAAATAAAACTTACCCGTGCCTAACATGCATTTTATATATATAGTTGTAAGAAGAACATGCGGCTTCATTATAGTATTTATTTAGTTTTTTATTTTAATGTTCAAATTATCATTTTGTATTCTTATTAGGGACGAAAATAAATACATTATGAAAATAGATTGGCTACTTTAATGTCCTCTCATTATTCATTCACATAACATTGATGGTTTTTTTTTTACCAAATTATTTGTAATATGTTCCTGAATTAGTAAAACAATGAGGCCATAATAGTAAAATTCTTTTATTGTACCAATTGAGTGTTTCGGATAAAGAAAAAAATAAAAAGAAGTGATATACACATATTTATAGTAATCAAAACTTCATATTATTTAGTTTCTCATTATTCTTTTTTCAACTTAATATGAAACTAAATTATGGTATTGCCATTCAAGTATGTTTTTGTGTCCATATATGTTTTGTACTTTTTCTTCCTATTGCTAAAGGGTGGTGGAAAAAATAAAAAGAATAATTTGTGCATGTCAAGCAACTCTATGTCTACTCTCATTTCTTTCTTTCTTTTTTTTTGAGGAAAGTGTGTTAGAATTATCGCTAACATAAAATTAATCGCTTGACATTTTACATATTGAGAAGTGCAATATAATAAAAACAACAAAACTAATCAGGAATAATGTTGAAGGCGGGAATGGTTGACAATGTTACTCGACTAATTTAGTGATCTCATTGAAGGGAAGAACATTAAGAAGAAAGGGAGCTAAAAAAAACTACTATTACGCTCGCAAAAACTAAATTATCTAATTTCTGCTAAGTGTTTAAAAGGCAAAGTAAGGGCTAAACTTTATTATTTAGTCGATTGAGATGGGATGCTCCTGATTTGTTTTGTGTTTGAAAAATAACTCAGACGAATTTGAATCATAATGTGGACAATTATTTTCTTTGCCGCTACTTTAGGAGTACTATAGAACTAGGAGTGGGTAGAATTTTAATGATTATATTTGTGTAGCTAGGAAAAAAATAAAATTTTAATTTGCACTGAATAGTGAATATGTTGCCATGTGATTTTCTTTGGAATGACTTGGTACGATCGTGTGGGTCTTTCAGGTCATTTCCCCCAAGTGCCATTTTTGAGCACCATGGGCAGGGGCAAAATCACAAAAAAAAAACTTAATAAAAAGAATTTTTTTCTTTTTTTCTTTTTTTGTGAGGAGAAAGAGTTGATACATGAAAGAAAAAGACAAAAAAAAAAATCACTCAAAATCTCTACAAAATTTAAACATAAATCTCCTAACTTTTTCCCTTCGCATCAATCCGCAAATTCAATCCAAATCTTGTGCTATATTACATGGATTCAAGTGTGAGTAGAATAAAGAAGGAAGATCAACTCATGGAGCACCAAGCAATTAACGACAAATCATTTTTTCTAACACTCTGTATCGCAGGATAATACCAGTGTTAAAAGTAGAAGTCGAGTTCATAGTTTTCCACCTTCTTTATTTTGTCAAGTTGTCCTTTTATTTCTGCCTAAATGTAAGCTTGCCTGAAACTTATTATTTGTCTTGTTGTTTTGGTTATTATGTGATCTAGAAAGTAGCCCTTTCCCCCCTTCATTTATCTAAATAAAGTAGTTATAATCTCAAATAAAAATAGAACTCCTTTCATATCTTATTTTATGTTAGGCATTACATTTGGTTTTCAGGTTGAAATTAAAAAAAAAAAAACTTGCTTTCTAGAGATTTTAAATAAATTGAAAAGCCGAAGTGACCGTGGATAATTTTGATGCTTACATGCTAAATGCTTGGGCTGAAATCAATTGTGATAATTTTTTTGTTTCATTAATTTTCATAACATTTTAACATGTTAAGACTTATTTTCTTTTCTTCTTATTTTTTGCAAAATCTTTGTCGCAAGGGATTTTTATCCCTACATTCTCTTATTTATTTATTTATTTTTGAAAATAAAAACTATGTTTTTTTAATTAGATAAAAATGAAAATCAAGTAAAAAGCAAGCAAATGCTCCTTACATTCAACACCCAATACCAAATTTGGCATTGGTGTCACCTATTTCCCACATCTAACCGACTCCTGATTTTTTTTTTTGTATCCTAAACCATTCCTAGGTAACCTATCACACAGTAGTGACTCCATTTTCATTTATTCATTTTTTTTAATTTTTTTTTATCATATTAGCTTTTTTGTTCGTGAGCATATTATGCAATTGACTCAGTGACCACATAATCCCATTGAGGCCAAAAACCAAAGGTTCCAACGAAAACTAGTGATAACAAATCACTTTTTATGCATTATCTCACCAAGTGATTTAAAAAAAAATACAAATTTGCAATAAGATAAATGAAATCAATGTGCAAATGGCCAAACAAAATGAGATGTCACAAAAGCTATGATTTTTTTTCCTTTGTTTGAACTTTTTCATTTTCTTGTTATACTAATTATATTACACTTCCTCTTACAAATTTAAACATTTTCTTCTATATTTTAGATTGAAATTCTTTTATATATAAACTAGTTCAGATTGAAGGGGGCGGCCGGTGAGCATTCCTTACATGGATGGTAAGATATTAGAAGACATATTTAGGTGTGCTATTTCAGAACCAGATTGAAGAAGGGAGGGGGAAGAGGTTGTATTTAGGATTATAGAAGGACAAATCTTCTCTTTTCATATTCAGTTTTGCTTAGAAAAATTTAAAAAAATATTGGCATTTGATTCGATTTTGATTGTCTTGTTTTTTTAAGCTATTGCATATTGTTTAACATGTTCTTAATATTTCAGGAGGTTTCAGAACCTGCAGGTGAAGCTCTTGTAAATCTGTCACAAATTTAGATATGGCATCAAAGATGATTGCAATGGGGATGATCAAAAGAGTCATGGATACCTTATATAAGCAAGGGTCTGAAATTACTCGTTTACTAGTTATGCTTCCAGTCAGTCTTACACAACTGGATGATGGTATTACTTCCCTTCTTCAGGTGCTTTTTGTCATTTGTTATTATCACCAAACTTTCTATCTGGCTAATTTGTGTCAGAATAAAATCTAAAACTTTTCTTTTTAAAACATTTGGAACCGTTTGGATGCTTTGCCTAGCCCCAAGTTAAAGTCAAATGTGTTTTTGTTTTCTCAGTGTAATCTTTATCCTCTCGCGTGTAAGTCTCTGAAATGCTAGTTACTAACGCTTTGCATTCTATTTACTGTTTCTTATAATTTTCGCCAAACTAAAGATGAAAACTTGTCTGGACTGTATGTTATGAAGCTTGTGAGATCATTCTGTAAATCCTCTGATGACACCCCTGGTATGATTTTGTTGATAAATTAAATCATTTTATTAAGAGAATAATGGACAATTTGTATAGGCTCAGTCTATACTGAGGTAGTAGTCCACAATATAATGCAGGACTCTACTATAAAATATAGAACAACACTTAACAATTAGGAAATAAAATGATAATTCTCGACAGTTTTAATATTCTCACACTAAGAGCTGACTCTATATGTTCATAAAATCATGTGTTTTGGAGATTCTCATCTCTCGATAATATTTGGCTGAGACATGTTAAGGCAGTGTTATTATACAATTTGTTTCTCATTGATATAATTGATCGACTCCTTTAAGGCAATAGTATCTGCATTGACTCTTTTATTGAAGCACATAGTGCCATCCCACGACAACATTGCATGTTCAGCTAATTGTTTCTCTTACATTAAGAAATCTAAAAATGACTGAATTACATGAAATAAAACAGCATTAGGCATATTTTTTGAAATGTTGTCATTTAATGATGCAGGACTGATTTTCAACAGACAATTGGTCCAATGGAAAATTGAAAATACTGGGGTGTCTACTGGAAGAAGCACTACCCTGAGAAATTTCTAACCACAAAAGGGGGTAATTACTGATTGCATTCAATTTGTAGAATAATTTAATATTAAAAGTGTTTCTACGACTAGAATATAGGTTACCGGTTCTTCTCAGGTTGAATCACCCAGTATAATCAATTATATTGATTGCATTCATCGGATGATCCATATGAGCATGTTGGTTCCATACTTGTCAACATATCAAAGCAAGAAACAGGGCATAAAATTTTACTGGACCCTAAGCGAGGGCTTTTTAAGCAGATCATTAGGCAGTTTGATTCAGAAAATCTATTGCGAAAGAAGGGGGTATGTTGTCCAAGTATATCTATAGAGACTAACCATCATGTGGGTGTGTGTTTGAATTGATTATATGGAGAGGAAAATAAACCCTAAGAGCAGCATGAATTGGAATGTGAATTTGAAAATATTTAATAAGACATTCTTTTCAAACTCACTGCATCTAGTGCTTTGCATTGTGGTTTTAAGGCTCATAATTTGTAAATTATACAGCCCTACTGAAACAATCCGAATCCTTTGAAACGACTATCATCTCAAAAAAAATTTTACTTGTTGAGAAACAGTTATGCTTGATCAAATTATCTACGGTAGATGTGTAGTTATTTTAAAGTTATATCTTTAGTTCTAGGATAGGGTAGATAGTCAAAATCAAGTCAAGATTGTGTACTGCTTGGCTTGTCAGATAAAGGAATCTCCACAAACAATAAGGACAAGATTTAAAGAGCATACAAGCTAAATTTATGAACTAATAGGCTAGAGTTGAGAACTATGGAGCACAAATTTTGATTTGAAAATTTTATTTTTTTTGCTAATCAATGCTGTAGAGACTTAAGTTCAACGGTGCTAGCTCTAATTCCATGCACAAATTGACGCAAGTCCCACAAAGGCCTTGCATGGTCCCACTAAGTTCTCATTTGAAAATTTAGACAAAACAGTATCCAATTTCTAACCCCCATAAAGGGAATAATAATCTTCAGCTTGGGGTTGTTTAACAGTGGGGAGACAAGTGCAAGCAATTTAAGTTATCATACCAATGTTATCTAAAAGCTTGAACTATTAAGCAGTGAATCAATAGCGCGTGTAAAACCTATGATGATTCTGTTTTTCGGTTTCTGGAACTATCCGAAACTGCTGCTTTGAGGCTGAGAGTCAACTACAGACTTTGCTATTGGCATCTGAATTTCTTTGGCCAGCTCTACTTCTGCCAGTTTCTGTTAACAAGGTAATGTTTTTTTTAATGTCCTGATAATCAATTTTCTTTTATTGTGTGGTTGGGAAGTGCTTTATTCATTCGTTGTATGCATTTCCTTTACATTTGTTGTCCTCCATTTCAAAGACGAAGTATCAATTTTTTTCTTGTATCAGCTGGCTAGTTCAAAATTTTCGTTTTCATTTGACATGATCTTGTACACTGGACTTCTAAATGGCTTGTGGCTTACTGCATGATGCTTTGGAAACAGATTTACAGCAAACAGGACACATCCAAAATGCCTCCTGAGCTTGGAACTGCGCTTTCAGTTGAACGAGAAGGGATTAGTGATCCCGAAATTCGTGTTCAAGCACTAGAGGCTATTTATTTGCTTTCATTACAGGCCTAATTATGGAAACTCTCTCCTTCTGGTTTATATGTGAGCTTTTATCTGTGACAGATGTGTAATAATGATGATGAATAATTTTAAAAGTTATTAACCATGTTCAGGGGTGATAAAAAATACTGTAGGTGTCAAGCTATTCCTTCTATAGCATTTTTCGTTATTATCTGTTACAGATTTTGTCAAATTAACGCATGTAGCATCATTATTACTTGGTACATGATTCTATTGGTTGTTCAGTGAACAAGAAAATGCCTTTCAGTTATCCAAAGTAAATGCATTTGCTTTGTAGTGGACATATACACTTGGATGGTAAGCTCTCCATTTCTTCGTCTTACATGATACGCAGGGAGCAAAGCTTATGTGGAAAATTTTCTGGATTTCTTCATGTAGAATAGCTAACCTGTGATTCGTACCTAAAAAAATTCTTTTCCTTTTAAAGTTTTCCCGAGAAACCTGTGAATGCTTGAAGAGTACTGTTCAAATTTCCAGGATGCAGGCCAAAGGGCTCTTTGGTCCATCAATGGACCACGGATTCTACAGGTAGGATATGAAGAGGAGGAAGACCCAAAAGTAATGGAAGCATTTGAACAAACTGGCTCTCTGGTAAGTAGAATAGCTTACTCTTACAGGTACGTTTGTCCTTCTCCATGCATTCCAATTTGCTTGCGTATGCTTCAATTGCCTGTCAGCTGGTCCATAGCAGCGGCGGGGCGGGAGAACCGGTCAGTGAGACCACAAAGTAGCCATTTATGTAGAATCTTCGGTGGGCTTTAATTATGGTTGTGAAGATGCAGCATAAGCCGGCACCGTTGCTGAGTGTTTGGGTTGGGATGATGCCCTCTCTCCATTTGGCAATTTTATAAACCTCTGCGGGCCCAGCTTGTGCTGCTTTCGGATTTGCAGGTCTAAAATTGGTTATGTAACATTGGGTCTCCATCCATACAGATTGGTTCTAATTATACAAATCGGTTTCTATTTTTTTAAGAAAGACCGGAAAAAATAAAAATAAAATAAATAAACAGGCTTCTACGGTAGCCATTTTTTGGATTTCCCAAAAGTTGGGCTAATTCCTAATTTCAGCATCCAGCGGATGTTGAACCAGTATTCTCAGCAATTACTGTTGTATAGTTTTATTTTTTTACATTAAAATTATGTTTTTTTTTAGAAAAACTTCAACATTATGCAATTTTGATGTTCTGTATCATTGAGGATCCGAACTCATGGATGTTGATATCAATTTTGGTAATTTCTGCAGTTTAAATCTCAAAGTCATGTTTATAATTGAATATGATGTTCTGTTTTTGAGGTTGATTTTATTTCCATTTTATTAAATTTTATGGTTCTTATTGGTAGGTTCTGTGGTGAGTCTAGTTGAATGCTAATCCCCTTACGGTGTTGTATATTTTTGAACGGTCAATTTTTAATTTTGAGTCGAATGATGAGATGGCGTAATATTATTTGTGTAATATATTTTTCTAAAAGACATTACATAGGTTAATATTGTGTCATTTGTGAATCCGATTGATTTATCCAGCTAAACGTATTTATTTGTTCAAAAACGAACTTTAATATTCCACCGGATGAATTAGTTGATTCGTACTCGAATGCTATAGGTATTAGTTGATTTAGCATAATATTAGTTGTGTGATGTGTTTTTTAAAAATATCATGTAGTTGTTATTACGTCACATCATCAATTGTAAATTCTTATAATTTATCTGGTTAAAATATTAATTTTTTTATTAAATTCGTGTAAGCATAGTAAATACAATTAACTTTGTCCTTTTAATGTTGCATATATTAAAATATGAGGTGATGACATTGAATTTTTTATTAATGTTTTTTTTAAAAAAAAATACCATAGTTATAATTTAGGATGTATTTTTTAATTAAATTCTATTTTTTTAATTATAGTAGTTAGAGAAAAATCCTAAAATAGTGTTTTTATGATAAAGTGTATCAAATCCCATTTTGTTATGGTGGAATATACATATTTACATTTTTTTTATTTTACACAAGATCAATATGTTGAGTAATCTTTTTAGTTTAGACAGGCATGTACAAAGTTAATAACTTCTTTCTATAAAGCTCAACAACAAATTCAAATGATAGAGAAAAGGGATTTGATAACCAACACACTTGGTTTTTTTGAGATATTGAATTTGTTGTAACAAATAACTAAGGAGCATATTTATTTAATAATTATTTAATTCCTACGTGACTTTCTTAAAATCTTTGGAAATGTGGATTTTAGTATGATACTGTGGCTAATAAGCATGGCAAAGATGATAGTGTCATCAGTCACCATTTTGTATTGAAAGTAGAGAATGTCTTGATTTGATTATTTTAACGTAATTTGATACATGTGGCGTGCATTGTATTTAATAGTATGTTATCTTGGTTTGAATCGGGGTGGAGTTATTTTATTTCATTTGTTAGGGTAAACTAATTTGTTTTCGAAATGTAAATCTCCAATAAACTCCTGTTTGTACATCAAAAAAATAAGATAGGCTCGAATATTAAAATAACTAAATATGATAAATTAATTTTTACATCAAGCGTTTCAAATCCACCATTTATTTTTATTTTAACCTGCCTTTCGTAGAAAAAAAAAAAAAAGTTCCTCAATGCTTGGATGGATTTGGGTGTCGACAAAATGCTATAAAGTTGGGTATTGTTATTTTTTAGTTGTAAAATTATTTGATGTTTGAATGATTATTTATAACATATGAACATGTCCGCTATGAAACCCTCTGTGAATATGTTGGAAATTTGATGCAAAAAATAAAAATAAAAAATAATGTTATTGATATAATAATCATTTTAGTACAACTGTCACATTTTGATGCATATATTAATAAACTTAATATTTAATGTTTTTGGTATTAAATTGTATAATATCATCTATAAGCTAGAATAATATATTGATCGCACATACAATGTATGCATGGTTATTATGCTAAAATATTATATTCTTCGTGATAAATAAACATTGTGATAGTAACATATGATTGCTATCAACTTGATCACTTCTGTTTGCAATTGAACACTTAAGCTTGCAATTTAGTACTCCTTTGTTGGCACTTAATCTCCCACCTTCACATCTAGCATAATACATGTTTGAAGTTGATCATATCCGTGTAATTGACTTTTGTTTGCACTTAATCACTTATTCGAAAATTGATTAATTTTGTTATCAATTGTCATTAATTTGTTTGTAACATTTTATACTTCATTCATGCATGTTTGTGCCTGCGTTTTTTTTACCACAACTACTCAAATCTAGTTTGCATGCTAACTTTTCTAACGGTTCTTGACACCTATTAATCATTGACTTTTTAAGATTGACTCGTGTAAATTTCTGATCTCATCATTTACAGTAGCTTAAATTCATATTTCATACAAACTCCTACACTTGTTGATCCCTAAGATTAACCCTCGTGGACTTTGTTTTGACTCATAATGTACTTGACTTCTATTAACTTTGAATGTCATATTACAATAATAATAACATAAAAACAACCAATCTTCAACATAATTTGTATTAATCTTTCTTAATTAACTAGTTAATTTGGTTGTATTATTATAACCTTTTTTATCAACTCACTCAATTGATATCACTTTATGAATTTATTCATACACGCGTATTAAACTCATTAATTGTTTGGCACATATAATTAACACAATTTAAACTCGTGAGAATAATAATTTATTATATTTATGCTAACTATTTATTTTAAGTTAAAATATTGTTTTATTAAGTCATCCAACTGAAAAAAATGCTAGATGACATAATCATAAGTTGGGGTCAACTATTTGCCTTCAACCAAAAGTTATTATCAAGAAGATGATAAGTTTGACGTGTGAGCTAATTTGCATGTTTGAAGTTATTTCATTTTAAAATTATATATATATACACACTATATGGTTATTTATATAACTATAATAAAAATTATTAATATCATATATATATATTTATCTATTTAATATGATTAAATGAATGATTATATTATTTATTTATTTGATAAACAGAAATTTTGGCTATTTATTTAATTAGCTCTTGCATACAATAGTCATATTATTTAAATAATTTAAATAATTATTAATTTTATAAACTATTATTATTTAAATAAATAGTCATATGTGTAATAATATAAGATCAAAGGTCTATAAATATATGCATAGTCTTATAGTTAAGGGTGTGTGAAACTATAGTCAGGGGTAGAGCCAAGAATTTACTTAAGGGGGGGGGGGGGGATTATGGGATTTTTTTTGGTTTTTTTACAAAATTAGAAAGATTTATTCCGGGGTAGAAGCTTTGACAGAATTTTTTTTTATAAGACTGAAAGAATTTATTTCAGTGTGCGTAAGAAAGACTTTAATCGGTGAACCGTTGGAATTAAGGTGGAATAGCTAAATATTAAATTTTAATAAACTATTGTATAATTATATATATATATATATATATAAATAATAGATGGAATGGAAGGTACGCTACTAATACGCAAGAAATTACATATATATTTATACTTTTACCATATACTATTCCCTTAACTGATACCATTTTGTTATTGGTACCATCCCCCCCCCCCCCCCCCCCCCCCATGGCTGGCTCTGCTCTTGATAAAAAGATACAAGTATGTCACAGTCATACACTCACTAAAAATGTGAATACCGTAAAAAAACTAGGTAGTTGTTACATTCATGAGACAACAATGACGATCAAATATTACCAAACCATTTCCTTTCTCGTTGCATAACTACTAAACTCGATTTTCGACTTCACGCACTAACACTCCAACTATATCACGAATTTGCCACTCCAACCGCAGTGTAACATAAAATCACCAATGAAAATAAAATTATATATTATTACCTACTTATATTAAGGAAAGTAAGGGTCAATCCATATTTGGGATAGACTAAAAACTAAACATTATTCTATGTTGATGATAACTGAATGATGATGTGGACAAACATATGAATATTTTGACTCTAATCGATTCAAGTTTAAAGTTTGGGGTTCAACTTGAGTTCGAGAAGGATATTAGATTATATACAGCCAATCAAAAGAATAATAGGATCGATCAAATATTATATAAAAACAATTAGAGTTATTTATATTTTGATAAATTATCTACTTATACCTAAGTTTATATTGCCTACATATTTAATATAAAAATTTCAATATAATCGATACACTTATCATTTTATTTTCATATTTTATTTTTAATTTTTGAGTTGAGACGTTTGAATAGAAAGTTTGATGTGTAATGAAATACGGACTGTATTACAAGGAGCATTAATATTTAATCAGAAGATTTACAATCGAATTGATTACCAGATTGACACAATTTCAGTCGTATAATATATTTTAGAAATAAACATATAACACATATAAGCCTTGTGATTTATTCAACTATTTTTTTGTTGTATTGCAATAAAGCCACTTTAACTTCGTAGAATTTTGATTTCAAAGAATATCAAAATTTAAGATTAAACTAAAAAATATGCCGAACGAAATCCAACTTCAAAACTATTATTGAAAAAAGTTAATATAAATGAGATTAATAAGGCCCTTGACTTAACATCAATACATGAATATCACTAGCACGAAAAAAAAAAAAAAAAGATTACCTGCGCATTCAAATCCTGAATCGGCGCCAAAGACTTGCCGGGAAGAGAAATATTGGCTAAATTATTCGCGCGCGAGAGAGGGGCAAGGACAGGTTTCAATGGCACCCCTTCCCGCCACTCCCCCCCCCCTATTATCTACGCCTCGTTTTCGATCCACCATCTCCATCGGTCCCCCTAACACATCTCATCCCTAATCTCTCAAACCCTAAGATCTCAGTTCCGATTTTGAACCCACCATGGATGTCTCAGACATTGCCAAGAAATTAGGCCTCTCCGAGGAGAAGCTTCTGCTTCGCAAAGCCGCCGAGCTCCGCCGCCTTTCCGACATCCAGTTCGATTCCTCCGTCATGGGCGTCGTAAGTGATTTTTTTTTTTTTCCGATTCTCAATTCATTGGTTCGAAATTTGGAAATCTCGCAAATGTTTCAAGGCTGATTGAGAAATTGGACTTGGTTTAGGGTGAGATCTGCAAAGCTATCATATGTCTTGAGATCACTGCTACGAGGTACCACCAATCGCATTCACAGCGATGCGATATTAATAATATTATCGATTGTTATTTTGTATGGTAATTGATTTAAGATTTGAATACATGTTTAGGTTGCAGGTGCTGTTCGATCGACAGACAGCTATAAGGCTTAGTGGGATGACAGAAAAAGCATACAACAGATCCTTCAATTGTATGAAGAATGGTCTCGGCGTCAGGTAAGTTCTCTCTCTCTCTCTTGCTATCGTGGTTGTACTTCACCTTCTTTGCGCAGCGAAAATGATGATCTGACATCGATTGTAATCGTTTTCAGGATCAAGTTGGACATCAGAGAATTGGCGATTCAGTTTGGATGCGTTAGAATTATTCCCTTTGTGCGAAAGTGTTTGTCTCTGTAAGTTCCCTTCTTCGTTTATTTTCCTTTTTGATTGTTTGTCCCGTTTTTTGATCGCATAGAAAGCTCACACCTTTCAGGTGTTTGACAAAATGCTAACGAGAAGCCAAAGTTGTCGCCGATACTAGGGGTTTTCATGACCCTCAAACTTTTGCATGTTCATATAGTGTTAGCATTGCAAGTTTTTTTTTTTTTTTTTTTTGTGGAATGTTATGATTGTAGGACGTTTAGTGGCAGTCTATGAAGTTGTTTATTTATTTCTTTATTTTGTCTTTTGCGTGAACGGCTACATCACTGATTTTTTTACTACTTCTCGCGCAAACTAAATTTATCCCTGATCCTGAATTCTGCAGGTACAAGGATCGATTTCTTGCCGCATTGCCACCTTCTAGACGGGCCACTGCTGACTTCACCCGTTCTGTTTTCATGGCTGTAGCCTTTTACTTGTGTGCAAAAAAACAAAAGGTGTCTATGAGCACCATCTTATCAATTGATGTCTGGATTGAATACACATAGTATGTTTATGATTTCCAAAATATAACATTTTAATTGTTTCACACAGCTCAAGGTTGACAAACATAAGTTGGTTGAGATCTGTGGCACTTCTGAACCTGAATTTTCTTCAGTAAGAAATCAATTAATTGAACGTTTTTAGTTCATTGTTGTCCCCTTTTGTGAGTTTTTGATACTAATTAAATATGCATCTGTAGGTTTCTATGTCCATGAAAGATCTATGCTTTGATGTTTTTGGAATCACAGAGAAGGCCGTGAGGGATGTGAAGGGGAATAGAGGTAATAGTTTGCAGCAATTGCATCTAATTGAGCTGTATGATTTAATGGCAGTTTTCTTTTATAAATTGATTGCCAAGGAGTTAATGTTTTTTAATATTTTTGTTTACTTATTTGCTTTCAGAATTGTTAGATGTATTACCTGAGAAAAGGGCACTTGAGGATGGTGGTTATTGTGACGAAGGGCCTCAACAGGTAATTAATACCTCCATGTCCGGACAGTGTTAAGATAATATCAGTGCACCATGCATGAGAAATACAATTTAGGCAATCAATATTGTGATTGTACACCAGTTCTTTGATGGCATTATGATGTACTTGTTTTATTTTTCAATAATGCATCACCTTTATTTAATTCCATTTACAATGCATTTTACACGGTTGGATTCTATCATTCTAGTGCCGCCCTTTTTAACGGAAATTGCAGATTCATGGAGTCTTGGGATTCAGCTTAATTGAAATCAGCATTCACAAGCACTTTATTTTATTTTTTCATCAATGTTTTATGATTATGTTGTTGCTGAAAGGCAAACTGAGGAGAGATTCTGATGTAATAATTTGCAGCTTTCAAGTTACAAAAAGCGCAAAATGACAGATAAAGATGCGTATGAAGACTGGAAATCTACTATCCTTTCTAATAAAAAGAACATAGAAGGTAGAGGCCGATAGGGTATTTATTCTCACATGTATTCCAAGTGTGCTGATTGATTGCCGACTGATGAGCTATTTTCCAGGATCTAACAAGCGAAGGAAGCAAACTATGTTGACCTTTCTCCAAAAAGTCGCTGAAAGCCAAAAATTGGAGGCATTGTGATGGCTCTGAACATTATTCATGAATTGAGCACTTAACTATTTGTTTCAGACATGACATGATTTTGCAGCTACTTATTGATTATGTAAAAAAAGTTGGTGTAATGTAGATGGTGAAGCTGACCTAACTTTGCATACAGTTCAATTTTGTTGTTATTATTATTAGTATTATTTTTTTTTGTATTATTTTGGATTAATTGGCTAAGTAATTTGTATATTCTTAATTTGCTTGAATTATTTACATAATGTACATGAGTGGATTTTCTGAATTTTTTTAATAGAGCGCACTATTTCTTTACATCTGCCTTATTAGATTGGTGCTTTTACATTACAACAATGCTTACAATATATAATGATTAAGGATGTTTTAGAAAGTACATTTATGTGGGTTTCATAGCAACTGTGCAGTTGGATTGTTTTTTTTTTTTTTTGACTTTTCTGCTTATTTTTCTTTCTGAAAGATGACCTTAATTAATAAATAACATAAGTTATCGAATAAAAATGTAGTTTTAATAAAAGATTAAAATAGCCTTTTAATTATTGAATCATTATTGGGTTAAACAAAGGAGATTTAAGTGATTTTAAGATAATATACACTTTCATTATAGATTGAATTTGTTTGTTCACATTATATTAGTTTATATTTATAAATTAAATGCTAATTTGACTAATTTTTTATTTAATAATTAATTAATTTTGTTACATATTTGTGTTTGCATGCTTTTGTTTTAACTTTGAGATTATTTTTAATTGTTTAGTCTTATAAAAAGGTTATTTTTTATACTCTTTGTTAGTTTCAAGTTAGGTTTTTTTCTCTTTTAAATTTTAAAAGTAAATACTATTTTGGCCTTGTTTTGATTTTTTTTTTAATTAAAATTCATGCTTTTGTTGCATTGGCTTTTTGTTGATTAACCCATTGCAAGGCACAAGTTAGAGTTATTGTCATTGCCCTCTCACTCTCAATGATAAAATTTAGACTGAAAATTTATATAAAAATTAAAAGTTTAATTTATGCTAGGTGTTATCTTGCCTAAATAGACCCTTGAACACCTATGTCGCTTTGAAAACTATGATTATAATACAATTGAATGATTCCATTTATAAAATCAAATACTTTTATTTTTCTTATGAGATTTTAGAGTAGACTATTTGAGTATCATTCGGGAAGCATGTTACAAGCTTTGATTGAATGATAGAGGAAACATATTTTAGTTTGTCACTCTCGGATGCTCACCTAGCCAAAGTGAAAACATATATTGTAGTGAACTTTTATCTTTCTTAAAGCTAACAAAGTTTGCATTCAAATATCCTATTGGCTCTAAATTTTATACGTTAATATAAAATTTTTAAAGGATAGGACATTATTATAAAAATAAAAATATAATAATATCCTATTGGCTCTAATCTAAACAAAGTTTACATTATTTTTATAATAATGTCCCACTATCTCCCAAGAAATGATTATTGGGTTATTAGCCACAAGGTTTTAAGATACTTAAAAAAGACAAGATTATATTAACCCATTGAGAGTCAATATTATATCCCATCATAAAATGATAGTGGGACATTATTATAAAAATAAAATAAAAATTAATAAATTAAATAAAATTAAGAGACAATATTTCTATTAAAATAAAACATCTTTATATATATATATATATTAATAATATATCAAATAATTTGTAATTTTATTATATTTTAATAAGATGTATAATCAACATAATTGATATTCAGACGGATAAATTAATCGATGTGATGCAATATTAATCATGTATATTTAAAAAATATATTACATGACTAATATTATATTACATTACTATCTGACTGCGAATTGGGTTAATCCATCATATTAAAAATATTTATTTGTAATTACTCACATAGGTTGGCGACTGCCAAAGCATATAATCAACCTTAAGAGCATCTCTAATGTATTAGGTAAAGTCATAGCTAAAGCTATATTTAGCTAAAATTTCTCTCCAATGCATTAGTTATATCACTAGCAAAAGTTAAAAAAAAAAGCCAAATAAAGTTTTTGCTTTTGCTTTAGCTGATGATGCTAGTTCAGCATATATCATCTCTTCTCAGTATTGCCCCTCCACCAACGTCACCCTCCACCCACACACCCCATCGCCAGCTGCCCCTCCATCCTCGCGTTGCCCGCCCCCTGCTCGCGCGACGGCAACGACGCTGCGCAGATGGACGCTCTAGCGCACCCACCTCCGCGCTTGCCCAGATGGAAGACGCCGCCCGACGCTCCAGTCCGCGCGACGCAAAAAAGACGCCTTCAGGTTTGCGTAAAAATAATTAGGGATTTTAGGATGATCGAATGTTAGAAGATGACGGTAGTTGGGGAAAAATAAAAGTTTAGTAAAAATATAACTAATATAGCATTGGAGTACCATTAGCTATAATAGTACTGTAGCAAGCTAAAATTAACTTTAGCTGTTGATTATAGCTTGATAGCATTGGAGATGCTCTAATCCATTAAAATCTATATGCCTCGTATCATTTAAATTCAAATAAACTGAAAGTCCGAACAAATATATAAAATTAATATACAGCTTGCTTTAAAATTATATAAGTTATCCTTCTAATTTTAAAAAGAGCTAATATAATATATATGTACTTTTTAAAAAAAATTATTTGCAGTACTCAAATTAAGGTTGTATTGTAGTTTTTTATATTTTTATCAAAATTATATTATTTTGATGAATAAATTTTTAATTAAAATAATATTATTTTAATAAAAATATAAAAAAATTATAATATAGTAGCATTTTTAAAACTACAGTTAATATTACTCATGTACCTTAATAGATTTTATTAGATCCACAATTAATTAATAAACACATATTTATTCGCTACCATTAAGTTGACAGTCAAATCCATACGGCGAGAGGCGCAAGATCACAGTCATTGGCTGCGCCAACTATTTTAAACAAAGTCAACGACAAAAAGTAAATTATTAATCCTCATTTTAAAAAATGAACCTACAGGTTACGTTCCGGTGCGTGGGTGTTCCACCTGACACAACACATCACCTATGCTCCAGCGAATCACCGCCCATTCTTTCCACCATCAGATGCCGTGTCGGATGCCGGTGCAATGAGCGCACGGCACGTCGGTGCACCCCCACGCAGTGCAACGCCGCCCCCTCTGGCCCCGCCCGTAGTTTTTCGACATTTCGTTGCATATAGCGAAGATGGGGTTTGATTTTTCAAACCGACGCCCGTCTTCCCTCACCCCTTCCTCTCTCTCTCTCTCTCTCTCTCTCTCTCTCTCTCTCCCCCTTTCTTGGTTCAGTATTCAACGCCGACGCGCTTCGAGGTTGCTTCCTCGGACGCTGCCGTTATCTTTATCCGCTGTCGTGCCCCAACCCTCTCTTATCCCATCCGAACCCATATCGGAATCGGGGATCGGAAAATTCGAATCATCATTGGGTAGAGGAAAGGAAGAAGGGAGGGAGGGAGGGAGAATTAGGGTTTTTGAGTTTTATTTACTTGGTTGGGATTTGGGTTCTGTTGGGCTGTCGTTGTCGGAGCCGGAATCTTGGATTGATGAACATGGGGATTCAAATGTCGGATGAGTTATTGGGGACGATTGCTCCGATCGTGGTGTATTGGGCGTATTCCGGGATATATGTTCTGCTGGAGTCGTTCGATAATTACAGGTTGCACTCTAGGAAGGAAGAGGATGATAAGAATTTGGTCTCCAAGAGAAGTGTGGTGGTTGGTGTTCTTCTTCAGCAGCTGGTCCAGGCTATTGTTGCCATCCTTTTGTTCACTGTACGTTGGTTCTTAATTTCTTATTGATGCCATAGTTTATTGGTTTATATTGCTGCGATTTTTTATTTATTTTAATGGATTTCTCACTCTAATTAGTATCATACACGTAGTGTTATGGTAAATTTTGAATTGAAGTACACTTGAAACGTCAATATATGAGTGTGCATACACCAGTATGAATACGGAGCACCATGATGATCAGTTTTAGGACAATGGAAATCAATCTGAGGTAGACTTGTGTCAGTTAGTAAGTATGTTTTCTTTTTCCTGAATATTTGATTTTGCAAATTGCTCGTTCGCATTTTGCTCTTTACTGGGTTGCCATATGCCAAAATTTAAAAACCAAAACTGGAAGGTGGAATTAGGATGATGACTCGTAACAGGGAGCCCAAGTTTAGGCTTTCCTGGTTCTGGTGAAGTAGTTAGCATAACTCATACATGATAAGTGCAAGGTAGCAAATGAATATATGAGTAGTTAGTTTAAATGGGCATATGCTATCTATGTATCTATCTATTATTATTTTATTATTTTTATTATTAATAGCACCAACGCAGTGCAGCTTAGGGAGGCTAGCACAACAGGATTCAAATTCCTTTGAACGTATGTATTAGGTAAGGCTTGAATGATATGATTGAAGGAGACAGTGATAGCCTGATAGATGATAACTAGAATAAAGGTAGTAAATGAAAATAATGAGGGGAGTGCTAGTCCAATTAGAGAAAAAAGGGGGAGGGAGACTGATAGAGAGAATATGCTCTATGTACAATCTAGGCCAATATCTTTTCAAGTCAATCCATGTTTGTTAAATGCACACTTAAGGAACGCCAAGGCGTCTTTTGTGAAGTGCAGCTTAAGTGTGCCTTTTGGCACTTCTTCCCTAGACTCAAAGCGTCAAGAAAGCACCGGAAAACACAAAGAACGTGTAAGGGGCCTATGCACTCGAAGTTTGATATCATTCAGGAGTCACTGAGTCGGCTGTTGGCGTGGGGTGTTCCTTGGTCATCAAATATATATATATATATATATATTTGTAGTATGTTTAGATTTTTTTATTTTTTATTTTTATGTTTTAAACTATTAAATTATAATAATTTCACATATGAGTGGTTTGCTACAATTAAGAATATTCACGTATTTATGTTTAAATTGTTTTGTTTATTTATTAGTATAATTTTAGAATTTCTTTTATAAAAAGGCTGCCCTGCTTCCTTCAGGTTCGTTTTTTTTTTTTTTGCGCCTTGTGTCTAGGCAATGTGTGGCCTTTGCGCCTCAAATAATTATGAGTCAATTAAAGAAAAATTCAACATACCTTGCATTATAGACAGTCTAAAGTAGATGATGCTGATTACTTGACTAATTTTTGAGTAGATTTTACACTGTCCCAATGCATTAAATTTACAGAAGTATATGATAACAAGTTATTAATAACACCAACATTCCCATGGTGTTTCCTTGAAATATCAGGGTTTGTGAACCGCATAAAATACTCATTATGGTGTTTCAAGCATGTCATTTCATGATAGAATTTCCATCACAACATGGTTTTGTTGATTGTCTATGTTAGTCTTTTGCTTAGGTGGTTTTGTTTCAATATATAGTTTATATGCTAGGAAACTTGAGACTAATAATTATATGACTTGTATTGTTATATGGTGTAAGTTTGGGGTGTTGGGAACTGAAACACGGACTCATTTCATCAATACATTCTAAATGCCTGTAAAAGCCTCATCAAATAATATAGAAACTACGCTTGGTTGAAATACATTATTTTGTTTTAGCAGTTTTGGTTGCTTCTAATCCCTTAATTTCAGCTTGAAATTTGTCAATTGACAGAAGGCTAAATTCAGATGGGTAATTCTGTTGGCAATGCGTTTTACTTCCAGTTTTTAAGTTGTTTTCTCATTTATATTTTCTAGACCCAATTTCCTTACTTTTTTTAATATATAAATCAGCTCTTATGCATGTGTAGGTAACTGGAGATGATTCTGGAGCTGCTGCAGGCGAACAACCTTCTCTAGTTGTTCTGGCTAGACAGTTCTTTATTGCTATGCTGGTTTTAGATACTTGGCAATATTTTATGCATAGATACATGCACCATAACAAGTTCTTGTACCGGCATATCCATTCACAGCATCACCGGCTTGTTGTGCCCTATGCTTTTGGAGCTCTTTACAACCATCCATTAGAGGGTCTCCTTCTGGACACGATTGGTGGAGCCCTATCTTTCCTCCTCTCGGGTATGTCTCCAAGAGCTTCCATTTTCTTCTTCTCCTTTGCCACAGTCAAAACAGTGGACGACCATTGTGGGCTATGGCTTCCTGGGAACCTTTTCCATATATTCTTCAGGAACAACACCGCTTACCATGATGTCCATCATCAGCTCTATGGCAGCAAATACAACTTTTCACAACCTTTTTTTGTGATGTGGGATAGACTTCTCGGTACCTATATGCCTTATGTTCTCGAGAAGAGAGTAGGTGGGGGCTTTGAAGCTAGGCCTACTAAGGTTTGTAAGGACAACTAACGTCATGATACATATCGTTGTGACAAAAAGTAGTACACTACCTTTTTCCCCTTTGAATGCCAAATTTCCTATATATTTGTATATAGAGTTGTAAGCTTGATGTCTCTTGTGCATATTACTCTGGTGACCAAATAATGAAGTTGAGAGCTCATTTCCACAGCTAATTTCCACTTCATGGATCATGGTGGATAATGTAATTTCCTTTTGCATATCGGAGCAATTTTAATGTCATTTATTTGAAGTTCTCCTTTCTTGAAATGGAATGTTAGGTTATAATGCTTTACATTGATGGGATTATTATTGGCTTTCAATGTGATTTTGGTGATCGATTTTTTTGTTAAGTTCTTGAAGGGTTTTCGGAATTCAAACATTTGCATTGCCCATGAATTAATAATAATAATATTATTATTGATCGATTGATGGACTTTTAATATTTTCCGAAAGACTATGATGCTCACCTCTATCCCAGTAACTCGGAAAATTTGATTTATAGGATCGAGCCACTTTGACGCATCTAGGTTAAGAGTTAAAAATTTTAATAAATTTATTTAAGAGTAATATTAACTATAAATTATAATTAAAATATTTTAACTATAAGTTTTATTAAAATTTTAAATTTTAAAATATTGATCAATTAAATTTAAGTAAATTTAATAAAAGTTACTAATTTTTTTAAAAAATTTGTTAAAATTTAAGTAAACTTTAGATTCTTAATAAAATTTATAGTTAAAATATTAATTTCGAGTATAATTTATGATATATTATTATGTAGATAAATTTATTAATTTTTTTAATTCATTAATAATGCTCTTAAGAGCTAGTTTTATAGGAATTATATTAACAACAGCGCGTATTAAATTAATCACATATTTAAATATATAATTTAATAAATATACGAGAAATTTAATTCAAAGTATAAAATTTGTAATTATGAGTTATAATAAATTTATAAAAGTTTAAAATTTTAAAAAATATTTTTATTTTTCAAATTTTTATTTTAATATTTTATTCTCTTTATTTCATTTTTTTTAATATTATATTATTATTTTAATGAATTCATTTAACTAAGAGCAATCTTGGCTATAGTTAAAATATAAACAGCTATTTGATTAAATGACATAAAAGAAATCCACAACAGACTCTTTAAATACTATAGTAATTTAGCAAATTACCAAATCCCTCAACAAATCTAACAAACATTAAAAAAATTGGTGACAATTAAAAATATTTTTTTATTGCTTTGTGGCTGGATCTAGATGAAGCTGTCTCGACATATTTGCCAAACTAAAAGTTTGCTCCACATGACGAATCCATCAATAACTTGCCCATATTCATTGGAATAGCCACACCCGTTGACAACAATCACCACCTCCACCACCCCTCTCCATCCAACAACCGAACAACCGCTTGCAGCTATCCTATGGTGATGACAGTAGTAAGCACTTGAAAATAGTTAAGTCAGATGGGACAGTCAAAAAAAACCTTAAATTTGATTCTATCTTTAATCCCTAAACATAAGAAGGTATAAAACTGATCCATATCATAGATGGACTTTTTTGTCTTATTAACTTATATAATAATATCTTAAGAATTTCTTTTTTCCTTGTACCTATTTATATAGTTGATATTTTTGAAGTAATATTTGTTTTGGATGATTACAATATTTGCTTATGGACAAATTGACACCGAAAAGACTTTCACTATGGAGGGTACAAATGAATTTTGTGGGGTCTAAGGAGAGGGAGAAGATTTTACGTGAAGCTATTTCGCATCATCAAGGAGAGGGAGAAAATTTTCCGTTATGATGTGTCTGTCAACTTCTTGTTACAAGAATGCAGCCCGAAGAGAAAGGAAAAAGAGAGGAAATGAGAGAGAGTGAAAGTAAAAAGTATATAAAAATAATATTTTATTATAAAAACTAAGGAAAAATATTAAAGTTATTTTTTGATTTTGTGGATAGTTAAATTTTACGAAAATAGTATTTTAACTAAATTTTAACCATGGGCTCACCGTGAGTGCAGAACGTAAGACTCACTAATTTTTTAAAAAATTATAAAATATTTAACACATGATTATAAAGTGTTATGAAAGTAGCTAAAAACGTTTATAAATTATGGGCTTCTAATACATTGGTTGGCCAAAATTTAAAAACTAATACAGTTCAAGCCCACAATTTGCAATAGATTTTAGTTTAAAAAATAAATTTTGAAAACACTTTATAATATGAATTAATATTTAAACTTAAAAAACATTTGATAAGTCCATAGTATTTCATTCTAATGTAAAATTATAAATAAGAAAATTTTAGAGTTATGAAAAAAATTATAATTTTTATCAAATTTTAAAAATAATAATAGCTAAGTCACATACTTGAATATCTCTAATTTTTATTAGTTAAATTAGTTAATTAAAATAATATTTAGCTTACTAGCTTTAACATATATATATATAATACTCTAATCTTATTTCATTTATTTTTTTTACTGTCATTTTATTCATTTTAATCGATCTCACCTGCATTTACTCGCCGGGGATTAGGATCATTTGCTCGCTGTAGTCTCGTTTTACATTAAAAAAAACTTTCGTCAAAACCTCCATCGGCACACCATACAGCCATAACTCCAGACCACCACCATCCTCGCTTGCTGTTGCGTCTTCTAGATCCGGACACTTCCGTGGCGACGCGTCAGCCAAACACTGTCAACGAATGACTACTCACCCTCCGTCGCATGCAACCTCTGCCCCTGTCAATCAATTTTATATATATATATATATATATATATATATATATATATATATATATATATATATATATATATAATACGCTTACGAAGAATTGTTACATTAAAAAAATGAGAAAAAAGAGAATAACAACGTAACAAACTGAAAAATTGGAAAGACAAGGTTGATTGAATGGTTTAATTTTTATTTTTATTAATATGCATAGTTAATTAGAGGCTAGGGGTGTGGTTATTATAGGGGCGTCCTTCACACTCTATACAACTCCCGGCAAATGAGGGCGTGATAATCGGCACCGGAATGAGTTCTTGAAACGTGTGGGTCACATCGACCAGTACATCAAGAACCTTCAACTTCATGTGATGTTTCCCTGATCATGCCGAAATGGGTTCGTGGACTTCTAGCTAGCAACGGCAACGTTAATTACCACTTTATTCTGGAATACCAGGGTCACTGGCTCAGTGGCTCACTGTCATGTCAAGCGGTGGGAACATAGTTGGAAAGAAAAGCTTTACCAAACCATATGCACACAATATAAGACTAGATAGGTAGATCTCCTTAATTATTAGGCATTCACACTTTGGAAAAGGTGGTCAAAATTAATTATTAGCATGGTGCGAATGTCTCTACAATAGTACGTCCGACCGAATACGTGAATGGGCAGGTAGAGAGCGACACATGAAATATGAAATATACCATCTGTAACTGATCACCCGGCTAACGCTTATTGAAGTCGAATTCTTAACAAAGCAAGACAACCCATTTAGATTGCAACCTGAGATCTTTCGCACCGAGTAAAACTAGTTACTATATAAGCACTCATTTACAAACCCAGTCGGACGTCATCAGTCCGGAGTGATGAGAACCCACCTTCTCCAAATTAATCAAATAATAATAATAATTTATTATTATTTTTATTTTTATATTTTCTGTAATTAAAGATAATTATATTCTATCTTAAAAAAGCGAAAATAAAAAAATAGACAAAACTAACGTTTTTATCCCCGAACGATTCTTGCTCAACAAAAAATTGCACTCCTCGTGAATTTTAACTTGTAAACCGAGTCAATGTAGATCGATATTCATTAATAAATTAAATCGAATATGAAACTTAAACTATAATAACTCTTCAAACAACTTATTAAAGGTCCCGTACTCACTTCTGCACGAATAAAAAGTTAATAAATTAATTATAAAATCCTAAAAATTCCCTAATGATACTTGTTCTAAAAAATATAATAATTTATATTATTAATATTTAATATATTTTAAAATATATATATTTACACGTAATAAAAATAATTTTATATATAATATTAATTTGTTTTGAATCATTTTCATTCATGAACAGTACTTAACATTTATAAATAATTCACGAAGGTGCATGGTTGATGCATAGTTCTTCACGAAACATGTTCAAGATAACTATTAATAGAAAACGAGTTTTTATCTAATCATATCTTAACAAAAATATGATATCGTCTCCATATTACTATTCCTTCAGCAATGGCCCTAGTTTTGACACATCATCTTAAATTTTTATCTTTGGTTAGTTTATTTAGAGTTAAGACCCACGTGGAGTGGAGTGGAGTGGAGGCCTATTCAAGGAAATCAAGAAATCTTAGCAATTTGATTTTTCAATCATTTGAAGAAATGGCGAGGAAAATACAGCATGAGCCGGGGGAATGTCGATACGGTCATGGTCATGGGGTTGAGACGTTGCCTTCAAAATGGTTTAGGATGGGGTGTTAGATTTTATATTTAATGATGGCCCCCAACAGTTTGGTCAAGACTGTCTGGAATCCCCCTCCGCGCGAATGACGCAAGATAAGTTTGTGCGCTGTTTTCAAAGTTAATCAGGGTCTGCTTTTGTTTTTTTCTGTTAAGTCATAGAATTCGTTTTAAATCACATCAGACGCCCACATTTTATTTTATTCAATGACAGCGCGGCGCGTGAATGGATGCTTGGTTGAAGACCCTGCAGGCTGCAGTGCAGCCTTGCCTGCGCGCGCCACGCTTGCCATCCATATATGGTTTGATTGTGGAATTAGGCAGGGTGGTGGTGGGTGACCTCTACGTGCTCACTCTGGTTCGAAATGGTTTTGAAACATTGTTTGAACTACAACCCCAATCTAATCTTCACCCCAATTCCGGTTTTAGTAGATTAGATCATTTTATTTGTAAGGTTTTCATTTTCTACTACTACTACTACTACTCTATACATGATTAATTGTCACAATACTTGGAACCCGAAGAGCCTTTCAAGCAGTAAAGTTCTATAATAACTTGACAGAAACAGGACGGACAAGCCCCAGGCATCGATGTCTTTCATTCTAGACGACCAGACCAATAATACATCATGAGCTCAAGTCCAAACAAAAACAAAAAAAAAAAAAAACACGAACCACACAACAACTTGATTTTTAAAAAATTAAAAATTAAAAATTGTAGCTGCAGAGTATTGCAGAGAGAGAGAGAGAGAGAGAGAGAGAGTGAGGGGGTGCACAAGTTGACCTGGGATTCGAATGAAGAGAACACGACAACCTTTCATATGTATTATTATGCTACTGAGTGTAGAGAAGGTGGGAGCGTGAGCGTGGGGTGGCCAAGTCACGCTCCCGCTGCCTGGACGTATGGTCCTCCGCTTGAATCCTCTTCACTGTCCTCAACATTTCCGGAGGCCCCCGACAGGCTTTCTGGTCGGGAATCGACCGGCCTGCATTGGTGGCGGAGGCGCCGGTCCCTGCAACGCTCAAAGCTTTGAGGCTCTTGCAGCTGCCCAACAGCATCCCCGGCCGCCGCCACTGTGTTTCTCTGACCATAGTTGTTGGAGCAGCAGCCCCAACTTTGCCCACATTTATCCTCTCCTCGGAATCCGACATTGCCGAGAAATCGGCGGCACTGGCGGTGGCCACACTCCACTCTATGCTGGCTTCACTCGGGGCGTAACATGGCCTGGGCGTGACGGAGCCCGAGCGGGCGCCATTTTCCAATTCTTGCCGAGCAAGGAACGGGCCGGGGTTGAGCTTTAGCTTGTCCGAGACCGAGAGGCTCTCGATCTCGAACAAGTCGGAGCTCGCGTCGCTCTGGCAGTCAATGTCGCTGTCCCCATTGGAGTTGAACAAGCTCAGCCTTCTCCTCCCGAAGCTCAGAACTTTGTCTCCCCTGTTCTCGAAAACAGGGGACCCAAACCCCCCCATTGAAGCCTCTTCTTCTCCCCTTACCTTGGGCGAGTGTGTTGCAGTAGTCATGTCAAATGGGCCTATTTCTATACTGGCTTTGATGGCTTCTTTCGGGAACATTTTTCGGCTCATGAAGATGCTGTGGATGACGGGTTCATCGATTTTTGCGGAGCTTTTTTCGGAGCGGTAGCAATTGCAGCCCAGACTTGGGAAAAAGTTCTTCCTCCTAGGAGGGTTTCTGAGCGGAGTGTGCAGCAGTTTGCTCTGGCTGTCGCAGGTTGATTCTGACAGAATGCTCAGAGCTTTGGATTGATCGTGTTTCTTGCACGGGTGTTTGGTTGCTGCAGCCTCGTCGGTGAGCATCCTAGGACTCTCCGCATCCATTCCTCCGTTGAAGTACTTCTCTGCCCCGAAAACACCAATTTCACCATCTTGGTTCGTGTCCTTCCGGCCCAAGTAGAAGGAAAAGGAGCCACCAACAGTGTTGCTATTGGGGTCTGAAAAGGTGGTGTCTGGGGATGCTATGAATCTAGCCATTTCTTTTAGGCCCTTGAGCGCAGCTGAGAAAAAGAAACTGACCTAAAAAGAAAATAAAAGAAACACGCCCGCGCACACAGCCAAAATTAGCAAATTCCAGCCCTCACTGAGGGCCTATGTACTCTTGTGTAAGTATAGAGAAACCGAATGAGGCACATAAAAAAACAGACAAAAAGAGAGGAGAAAAGGGAAGAAAAGAATTTCCTTACTAGCTATGTTCAGAGTTCAGAGGAGACCAAGTTGAAAGGAAGTGGCTAGTGGATTGTGATTTGTGGAGGAGTTGTGATATGAGTATAAACCTGCAGGGGGGAGGTGGGCCTGAGTTTACGTTGCTGGTTTTGTCGTCTGCCCACCAGGCAAGATGGTAAATTGGAGTGGGACTGGGATTGGGATCGCTGGCGCCATGTATTTTTTTTTTAATAAACTTTTTGCATACACAAGACGGTCACATCATTTGCGGCTTGGGGGTCCCTTAACGTTGTCCACTGTAGTCTCGTGATTGCCATGCATATTAAGTACTGACCAGTAACTCCGAATTTCCAATAAGTCGTGTTAACAGTTACATCTTACATGCAATGCAAGAGCTTGTGATATGATAACCTCATCAACATTTGAAAGATACATATTTTCATTTTCATTTTCATTTTCATCCCTTTAATCTCATGTGATTTTCAAAAAGTGGGTCAATGCATTGCAATCTTGGGCCTGTAACATGAAATTTTGTACACCGAGTAACTGTAAAAAATATGAACTCATCCATCCCGGTATTCCACTCTTTGACAGGCATCCTCTAATCATTGACTTCTTTTGTGGATATAAACTCGTAATCAGACATTCACATCAGTTTTGTTTTTCGTTTTTGTTATTACTGTCCTTTTATTTTGGGTGTTTGAATTGCAGGAAGACATGTAAAAACTATCAAATGACGACCAGAAGTAAATAAAAAAGTACAATATTTAAATTAAAGACTTTAAAGAACAAATTTTCCCCCCTCTTTTTCTGGACACTTCCACTGATGGAATAATCACGAAAAATGATCCTGTAAGGGGGTAATCATTAAAATGAAAACTGCCCGAAGCCAGGCAAGACTATCCTAAACAAAATCCCTAAAAGAAATACAAGAGACAATCATCAAAAGCTCGTAAAATAGTGATCTTAATTTGGGTGCACCACCATTTGGTTGAATGACAAAGTGTGCACACCTACCTTTGTGTGCTGAAGAAATTAACGACCATGTATATGGCCTTTTGATGCAGGGTAAGTTAGCCCACACATGAATAAGTGACACTAGCTAGTTGTGATTGTGAGACACCCAGTCCCCACCAGAATTAATTAATGACCCCATGCCCTATACTTGCATGATTTGGGAGGTTATCTTATTCCAGATCCATCCATTTTATTACACACTAGCTTGCTAGGGGATGAAACTGTTTTATGGCTGAGGCTTTGACAGTTTTTTTAACCCATTTTTAATTATATGTTTCCTTTTTTTTATATTATCTTTCAAACAACTCACCTGCAAAGAAATTCCTGCCTGTTTGACAAATATTGCTTTGTGTTTGAGGTGGAGTACCCTGGAAATTGATGCGGCACCATAAACGCGCCTCAAGCTCCACCTCAAGTTAGTTTCATAATAAACACCGCTTCTACTTTCGTATGGCCAGCGTCCAAATGCAACGACTCACACTCATAATGGTATACACAAAGTTAAAAGCTATTGGTGGTATACGCACATGATTATATAACCATATTGATATTGTTGAAACAGGTAACTAATTCAATGTTATATACCAACACAAGCGTAGAAATCAAGTACTACAATTATTAGAGTTATCCACATTGGAAAATATAATTTAATATAAATTCAGAAATTATCTCTTGATTTTAGAATGGTAATCCGATTCTAATTAATAACAATAAAACATATTCCAATACATAAGGACTTATATAAATCAGCATACAAATACTAAGATGTAATTATAGAACTCATTACACATAAACAGTCACGAAAACTTATACTGACATTTATATTTAACTATCATTTGGCGTACAAACCATTTCATTTGGGTTGTCTTTACTATCTTTGTGTATCACCTGCGACTCTTTTAGGTTTAATACATAATAGCTTCTTTTAGATATATTAGAGACATTTCACTCTGTCATAAAAGTATGTCACTTTATTAGCTACAGCTTGACTGAACCCTAAAAACTCTCTCATTGTTACATATATATATATATATATATAATATTACTCATATTAAACCAATAGATTAATATATGAAGACAAGACAAGATGACGCCTTTATTGCTTCTAGTTTGTCAGTGCTTAATTATAAAATAGCTTTTATAATTTTACTCATGTTAAGCCAATAGATTTATATATGAAGACAAGATGATGCCTTTATTGCTTCTAGTTTGTCGGTGCTTATAAAATAGCTTTTAAACCAATATACATATATGAAGACGAGATGATGCCTCTCTTGCTTCCAATATGTCGTCAGTGCTTATAAAATAGCTTTTATAATTTTGGTAGCAGCAGCAGTAATAATAATAATAATAATAATAATAATTCAGCCCAAAAATTAATTTTGGAGATTATAAATTGAATCTATTCATGTAAAATAAATTCCTATCCAAATTTAATTTCTTATATATATATATGGGCATACAAAAACGAAAATCATATATAATAGTTTGCACAGAAATCAAAGAGCACGTACAAATTATTGCGCATAGAAACCGAAAATTATATATTAAAAGATGAGCTTTATTTAAAATGTATTTGTTTTTAATGACAAAAATCATGTTTTATTGTACAAAATTAAGTGTGAAAACAAAATAGCATTAATATTTATATTTAAAAATAATATAGTTATAAACTAATATAGGATAATAGTATATTAATATTTAATTTAAAAATAAAAAATATACTATATTATCATACATCAATAATTTGCTAAACGATATTTAATTCAATATATTGTATTCACTTAGATGGTATTGAATTTTCTTTTTACATACTGAAATGTTTCTACTAAAAAGACATTAAAACTTTTCCATAGTTTCGTCCAGCAAGTCGTGACTAGTGCAATCTATTACATGTAGTGTTTGCCTACATAGTACATATATACAGCCTAAATAATTAGCTTGTAAAACCTATGAAATTTGTAATAAAATAATATCTAATAAACTATTTAGAAAAACAATTATTAATATGATAAAACATTTTAGTGAACTACCGTACCAAATATATGGGTCGGTGGAATGGAATGGATAATAAGGATCTGATGTTTGAGGATAAAAAAAAATGTTTGAGGATAATACAGATTTGCGGATGGTTTTACAATTCCCTGTGTTTTGGGCTAGTGGGTGAAGGGGGAGAGAGTAAAGAGAAGATGGGTCCGGAAATGGATCAAGATATTTTTATAATTGTATTTTTTTTATTATTTTTACTCTTGTATACCAAATGTGAGTAGATTAATTAAAAATTTCATTCTGATTTGAATGTAAATTTTATTCTCTTATTCTTTCTATTTCTCTTAAATTTATATATTCTCATATGCCAAACAAGTTATTTTAAGAGTTAAGATTTTAAGTTATTTATAATTAAAACTATCTGTACTATACTTATATAAGTTATTTATAATTTATATATAATATAGTTATATAAGTTATTTATTTAATGCATAAGCATATGACCAATGCTACCATCTAAATAACCAATCATCATGTGAATGAATTAATGTTTCACTATGGTGTTTTATTTTGTTTTCTTAAGTTATTAAATATATAGTTGATTTTACCACCTACAAAGCATTACTATGTTGATTGGTTAGATCTCTACAATTGTATTTTTTTATTCATATGCGCGTGTGTGTATATTGCCATATTGAATATTTAAATCTTCATAATGGTTTTACTTTTAATGACCTATCAGAAGTTTGATAAGACAAAATAAATTTATGGGATTAATTATATTATTTTTAAATTACAATATTAAATTAATAATGTAAAAGAATAAAAATTGTGATATTAATTTTAAAAATAAAGATACTATGATAAAGAAAGAGATGCTTAGAATAAGTCATATGGATTTAAGATTATGTTAGCTTATATTATGTAATAATGATTTATGTACACTTAGTTTTTAAAATCCTGAATGTAGGATTGAACTTTAATGTAATAGTTGGTGATTTGAAATTTATGTATTAAATTTCATCAACCCATTCCATCTAAAAGTTTCAAATTTGGTTTAAGAGTAAACACACTACATATCATTTTTAATATTACATGAAATTATAAAAATACCCTACAAAAATCGTTTTTATTTATGATGTTTGCATAATAATTTTAAAACATAAATAAAATGTTCAAATAATATTATTAGAATATTCTATTTATGTTCAAATATTGTTCTTCGAATACTTTTATTTAATTTTTTTATTATATTTGTTTCAAAATAAATTTTCAAATATTATATTTATGTTCATAAAAAATTAAAAATATTTATGTTCAAATAATATTATTTGAACATTTCATTTATGTTCCAGTATTATTATATGAATATTTTTATTATTATTTTATTATTGATGAGTTCGTTTAGCATTTTAGGAGCGTGGAACGTATAGTTATAAAAAAAAAAGGTTATATGCATTAGCCATAAGGTCGTTTAAAAAAAATCCATTCACCACAAAAATAAAAAATTTAAAAAATAACACCCTTAAATTTGTTTGATTTTTCCATAAACTATTCCTTCATTCTTCTGTGTGGCGCAATGATAGTGAAATGATAAGTTAACCCTCGTTAATTTAGCCATGGTAAAAAATCCAACTTGACCAGTCAATGAACGACAAACATGCAGAACAAATTAAGTCGTAACCTGATCCAAACGTTTCGTAATATATCAATAATAAAGAGCATTGGTTTTTTGTAAGCCTGTCACCATATCATAAATTTGAAAGCGCCCTTGTCCCAAATGTAGACACTGAACAGCACCATTTCATTAAATTCCAGATCCCGACACATTGCTGCATGTAGTTTTCCTGATTCTAGTGGCGGAGCTCGTCGATTCCCTTGGGTGGTATATATGTTTTGGGAGGATCTTAATTAAACAAAATTGTAGAGCGAGGATTCTTGCAGGATTACCCAATCCAAAAATCCCACCATTCATTTTAATGAAGAGCTGAGATTATCATGCATGAGTTCTTACTGCATATTGTGTCCATTTCTATTCAATCTTAGGACACTTTTTTGATATATATATATATATATATATATTTTAAATTGCTAAAAAAAATGTTACAGTCCTACATTGGAGAAAGTTTCCAACCAAGTATGCTTGATATAGATCCAAGGGTAGCCTCTCCTACAGCCAATTGGTTTTAGGATGTTGACCCTTGAATTTTAATATGGTATCAGAGCAGGTTGTGTTTTCACTCACGATGTTCATTCCGTGAGGAGTTTGTATCATCCACGTTTGTCACGTGAGGGGGGTGTGTTAGAGTCCCACATTGGAGAAAGTTTTCAACCAAGTATGCTTGATATAGATCCAAGGGTAACCTCTCCTACAGCCAATTGATTTTAGGATGTTGACCCTTGGATTCTAATAAAAAAAAAAGAAAATGAACGCTATTGTAATCATGATCGAACGTTTATATTACAATTTCATTTAATTTAGTAGAATACGCATTATATTTTGATATTAATTTTTAAAAAACATATTAATTTAAAGACAAGAAAAATATTTCTTTACGCCTACTGACAAATGATTTTTTTTAATTAATAGTAATACAAGCTGTGAGAAAACATTTTATTTTTAATCCGACTTTATATACTTAACTTTAAAATAATTTTAAATATGTTTAGAATTTAATTTTTTTAATTAAATATTTAAAATAGGATAAATTTTATTTTAAACTACTAAACGTATTTGATTAATTTTTTAGATAAACCAACATCATGCATATGGTGCACAAAATATATAATTAGATAAATTAATCACCAATAGTAATTTTGGAGGGCTAAATCCCCGTACCCATTACAATTTTGGCTGAACACCCTTATTTTTTTGACATACGGGTCATTACAATACTCCTATCCAACTTGATTTTAGTTAACCGTAATTTGAAAGCAAAAACAGATGAAATATGAGCATAAATTAACCTCTCTATTCACCGCTAATTACCATAAGTTTAAATGTACCATTCAACCAGACAGCAGCACTATCATAATGTCATAAATATTATCCTGTCTACAAAAGCTGCCCTTTTAGGAACGGATAAAGGGCATAATATTTTTTCACGCTTGGCTGCAACTTTTATGGCTTGTGGAGGAGAAAGCAGCATGTACCAACCAATGGCCATCGAAAATAACCAGTAGAGCCCATTTTGGGAGGGTGACAACAATCTCTTCCTACGGCCATTCTAACGGGTGCAGTGAAAAAAGCAAGCGCCAACACTTCATGGAAGAGAAGTGCACGGCCATAGGAAAAATCCATCTTCAAAATCTGTGCATTCACTGTGGTGATGTAGAGTTTGTTCCATCCATGACCCAGTACTGTTTGACAGCAACCAGTATTTTCTCAGAAACGAGGGGACCATCCTCATGGTCCATCATCTTAGTATCCCATCTCATCCCTGCAATTATTTTCTTCACCTTAACAACCACATCAACATCATCGCGGAATATTACTGCACCTTCTGGTCGTAAAATTCGGTCCATCTCTAGCAGAATGTCTTCCATATTGCATCTGTAATTGGGGGCAAAATTTTAATAGATGCATGGCAAATAATGCCGCTCATAATTTACATTTTTTTTCAATGAGGAAATTTGTGATCTTATAAAAGCAATGAAAGCCTTTAATTACTTAATTAGATTGATTTTTGAATTTAAAGTCAGATATTTATATATACATACATATACATATACACACACGCACTATATCATTGATGAAAATTTCGAACGTAAACTTATATAGGGTCTACAAATAATTTTATAATTAAATTTTATAAATTAATTATAAATTTATAATTAAAATTTCACAAATGTAATATTTGATTATTTAATTATAATTTTAAAATATAATTAAATTAAAAGCATAATTTATAAATATAGATGTTAATTGAAAATATAATTAAAATTTTTCAGAAATTTAATATTTAATTAAAAATTAAAAATTAAAAATTAATTATAAATTTTAATTGAAATTTTATTATAGAAATTTTAATTATATATTTTTTAGTATTAAAACTATTAAATGTTTCATTAATGATACATGATATGTGTATAATATATATAGATATATATATATAAATGATTAAATTTTAATTCAAAATTTAATTTAATTCAATGATTAAAGACTTTTACTGGTTTTGTAAGGTCATAGTGACTTATCCGAGTCACCATGTCCCTCCCAAATCAAATTTGCAAAAAGATATTTGTCATTAAATTATGAATTTACAAATATTAGATGGGTGTATTAATTAATTTAATGTGTATATATCTGCAGTTTTTAAAATATGAATAAACATAATGTAGCCAGTAAGACTAGAAATGTAAGACAAAAATTTGAACGAAATTCAAACATTGCTGCAATGGCTAAGAACCAAAAATGAATAAATTAAAGTGCACTTACTTGTCTTGATATAAACTAAAAAGACCATATGCATGAATGAGGTCATATGTCCTTGGATATGTAGAAAACGCTTCACACCTGACAATAGATAAATCAGAGAAACTCTTATTTTCACATTGTAACATAAGAGCATTGGCATAATTAAACTCTCGTTATAATTTAAAAAAATATATAAATTAAAAAAAAAACATATACATCAGATTTTCTCAAATAGGATATAAGAATAGAAAATAAATAATGATTACTCATAGTTAGAGATTTACTATTTATCACCAAATACTTTTTTTATAAATTTTTAATATATATTTTATACATATAAACTTTTAATTAATTATAATAAATAAAAGAAAAAAAATAATAAAAAAATTATTTAAAAGAATAGAAATAAAAATAAAAAATAAAAAGTGAAAATTTTTAAGTTAACAAATTATATGGACTAAGTGTATTATTCATGTCCAAAATAAAAATAAAAAGTCAAACCTAATGTGAATGTTCTAATACAATAACTCAACTAACACAAACAAATAACAAAAGTAATCACTTCCGAAAGGGACTGCTCTAATTAAGAAGGGAAATTTATGAGCCATTCTAAAGCTCTCACATTCCTTGGTATTTTCACAATGAATTGTATAAATTAGTCTAATAAAATGGCCCAAAGTGACGCAGTGGAAACGATAGAAGAGGATACGTACACGCTAATATCCTTGAAGAAAATTGATTTTGCATAAACTTTATTTTCAATAATAAAAACTGTCGTCCCTCCTTTACGTTCCCATGCCTTTAAAGGCTTACATCCAACTTAAACAAGATAAGCACAACGAATTATTCAAGATAAACACAAAGAAACTCAAATAAATTAGATAGGAACAAAATAAGTAAATTAAATCTATTCTAACGACCCCTAAACTTTGGGTGGTCTCTCTTAGCCAAGAACGCCTCCGCCAAACGCTCTACGTCAGTCTCCTCTTCCTGAAAAGAGCTCGACCCCGAGCTAATGTCTGGATAAAGTGCCACCTCTTCATAATAAGGGAACACATCAGCAACATTAAATGTCCGGGAAATGCCCATGTCAGCTGGGAGGTCAACCACATAAGCATTGTTATTAACTTTATGCAGAATTTTATATGGACCGTACTTTCTGGGTTGCAACTTATTGTACGTCCCGGCTGGAAATCTCTCCCTGCGCAAAAATACCATTACCGAATCTCCCACGTTGAAAACTTTCAAACGCCGACGCTTATCCGCAGCAGACCTGTATTTAGCGTTGGTTTTCTCTAATGTATGGCGCACCTCCTCGTGCACGGATTGCGCCGCATCGCCATAGCTTCGGCACCGAACCGAACTCGGAATCTTTAGGCAGCCGGAGTAAATCCACAGTATGCTTGGGAGGGAAGGTGTACACCACGAGAAAAAGGAGCTCGCCCGGTTGCCGTATGGACGGCCTGTTATTGGCAAACTCGGCTGCGGCAGGGCATAGTCCCATTGTTTGGGTTTATGGCCATAGATCTGCGAACCAGATTTCCCCAGCGTCTGTTCGTCACTTCGGTTTGCCCATCGGTCCGGGGGTGGGCAGTTGTGCTACGATTAAGTGAGGTCTGGAACATCTTCCATAACGTCACCCGAAATGACCGAGGAATTTGGTGTCTCGATCGGAGGTGATTGATCTGCGGCACTCCATGAAGGTGGACCACCTCCTTGAAGAATAACCGGGCAATATGTGACGCATCCGACGTTTTCCTGCAAGGGATAAAGTGAGCCATTTTGGAAAATCGATCCACAATGACAAATACTGAATCAACCCCACGTTGGGTGCGGGGTAAACCCAACACAAAATCCATGGACAGATCGACCCAAATATTGCTAGGGACTGGAAGTGGCATGTAAAGGCCAGTATTCTGCGATTGCCCCTTGAATTGTTGACAAATATAACACCGACGCACAAAATTACCCACATCCCGCTTCAATTGCGGCCAAAAAAAACGTTCCTCCAGGCGTGACATAGTTTTATCTCTCCCGAGATGCCCACTCAACCCATCTCCATGTAGATCTCGAAGAAGCTTTTCCCGTAAAGACGTCCGTGGGATACATAAGCGATTACCACGAAACAGATACCCCTGGCTCTCATGGAAATCCCCAGCCGGTTGCCTCTCCAGGCACTTCGCCCAGATTTCTTTAAAATCGTCGTCCTCGTGGTATAATTCGCGTAAAGACTCGAACCCCACAATTTCATGCGCCAGCGTCACCAACAAACTAGCACGCCGGCTTAGTGCATCCGCAACTTGGTTTTGGGTACCTGATTTGTGCCGGATTGAGAAAGGAAATTTTTGGAGGTAAGCAGACCACCTAAAGTACATTCTGTCCAGATGCTTTTGGCTGTTGACAAACTTCAAAGCTTGGTGATCAGTATATAAAATAAACTCCCGTTGCACCAAATAATGCTCCCAATGCTTCATGGCACGGACCACAGCATAAAATTCCTGCGTGTAAGTGCCCCACTTCTGTCGAGATTCACTCAATTTCTCACTAAAGAAAGCGACAGGACGTTTTTCTTGAGAGAGAACAGCCCCAATTCCCACGCCACTAGCATCACACTCCACTTCAAAAATTTTCTCAAAGCTTGGTAGGGCCAAAACCGGAGCAGTACACAGCTTCTCCTTAATTTCCACAAAGCTTGCTGACGCCGCGTCCCCCCACTGGAAACGTCCTTTTTTAAGACACTCAGTTATGGGCGCCATGATGGTGCTAAAATTCCGAATAAATCGGCGATAGAAGGTGGCCAAACCATGAAAACTGCGGACTTCACTAACACACGTTGGCACCGGCCAATCTCTAATAACAAGAACCTTTTCTTCATCCACCTGAATGCCGGTTGAACTCACAACATAACCCAAAAATAGCAAACTATTTGTCAAAA
This sequence comes from Taxillus chinensis, assembly GCA_023512835.1. Taxonomy (NCBI): domain Eukaryota; kingdom Viridiplantae; phylum Streptophyta; class Magnoliopsida; order Santalales; family Loranthaceae; genus Taxillus; species Taxillus chinensis. The sequence continues at coordinate 10,457,408 of CM042091.1, forward strand.
ACTTGCATTTTTTGAGGTTAAGAAATAATTTATTCTTTTGCAGGACTGTGAGCACCTCACGTAGCTGCCCAATATGGGCCTCCGCATCCCTGCTATACACAAGAATATCATCAAAATAGACAACAACAAATTTACCCACTTGGTTCATCACCCGCATAAAGGTACTGGGGGCGTTGGATAATCCGAATGGCATGACTAACCATTCATATAGTCCATCCTTGCTTTTAAATGCCGTCTTCCATTCATCCCCCGGACGAACTCGAATCTGGTGATACCCGCTACGCAAATCAAGTTTTGAGAATACTTGAGAACCCTCCAATTGGTCCAACATGTCATCCAATCGGGGAATTGGGAATCGATATTTGATAGTGATCTTATTAATAGCACGGCTGTCCACACACATGCGCCAGCCTCCATCCTTCTTTGGTATTAATAACGCCGGGACTGCACACGGGCTCATGCTTTCATGGATAAAACCCTTTTGTAAAAGCTCCTCGATCTTTTCACGAAGGATCTCATTTTCCTTTGGACTCATACGATAATGCGCCAAATTGGGTAGGCTAGCCCCGGGTATGAGATCAATATGATGCTGCACCGCACGTAAAGGGGGCAAAGCATCCGGTAATTCCTCCGAAGTGATGTCGGAATTGTTCCAGCAGCGCCTTTACTTTTATTGGGACCTCAGGTATTGAGGCATCCTTTCCCTCGACCATGAATGATTTAACAACCAAGGCAACAACTGCCTGGGTGCTTTTAAGTCCCGCCATGAATTCTGCATCACCACTAACCAAGGTCGGGAAGGATCGCCGTCGCCTCCGAAGACTCATCTGTCATTGCTTTTCTCTGAGATGGGACCATAGCAATTTTATGGGTCTTCCAGGTAAACAAATAAATATTATCGCGGCCTTTATAGGTGACATTCACGTCATATTGCCACGGACGCCCTGCGAGAACATGGCTTGCGTCCATGTCAACAACATCACAAACAACTTCAGCCTTATAAATTTTCCCAATAGAGATGGGTACTCGGCAAACCTCCGTTACTTTCACTGTGGGCCCTTTTTTAATCCACCCGATAGTGTACGGATGCGGGTGCTTCTCCATTGGTAGCTTCAAATGTTCCACTAGCTTCTTGGAAACAAAGTTTTCACAGCTCCCACTATCGACAATTAAGTCGCAGACCCTTTGGCTTATTGTGCAGCTGGAACGAAATATGTTGTGCCGTTGCCCCGAGTCCTCTTGCTTAGGCATGTACATCACACGTTGGACAACACAATTAACCCGCTCTCCAACCTCTTCTGCGACTTCCACACCCTCACATAGCCCCCCCTCATCCTCTTCAAGTCCAAGAGCATCAGGGCTATCATCGTCTTCTTCCACCCAATTCACTGGCCTTGAGCGTTCTGGGCAGGCATTAGACAGGTGTCCAGGCTTCCTACACCTATAACATACGCCAGGTGTGGGCTTTGTATATGGGTTAGAGCTCGTATTCTTGGTTGTCACCCCTCTGTTACTTGGAGCCGTAGATATATTTTTGTTAGCATTGGTGCCGCTCCCAACTTTAGGCCAGCTGCTAAGCCTGGTGCGGAAGCACTCCTATCTCTGCTAGTGATAATCGGGTCTGCACTATCCCTCCGGAGTCCAAATGTGCCTCCTTTGCGCTCCATCGACTCGGCCTTCAATGCTAGATTATGAGCCTCTTCCACGGTCGAAATTACTTGCAACCCGACTTTATCTCGAAGTGTCGGTCTTAAACCATTTAGATATTTGGATACTCACTGCCCTTCCGTCTCGTTAAGGTTGTTCCGCTCTAGCAATCGTGAAAACTCGGCTGTGTAGTCGAACACCGACTTGGAGCCTTGTGAACAGTCCTACAATAGCTGGAACAAATATTGCTCATAGTCCGGTGGTAGAAACCTTCCCATCATGAGTTGCTTCATCCTTCGCCACGTCCTTATAGGTGCCTTCCCCTGTCGATGACGAGTTTTCTGCAATTGATCCCACCATACCGCAGCTCCTCCTTTTAGCCTAAAAGCCACATATCGCACCATTTTTACATTGGGCACCTCCATCATTTCAAAGAACCTCTCTACTTCTGTCACCCAATCCAGGAAATCCTCAATGCGTAAGTTCCCATTGAAATTTGGAAGCTCCGCCTTCAATCGATAGTCATCATATTCTCTTTGTCGATGGACCAGCTGCACCCTTCCGTATCCTATATCAGGATCCTCCTCCGAGCTCTCGTCGCTACCTGGTTGAGTGCGTGATGACTGATTTCGTTGTTCCCTGATGGCAGGTTGGCCTCGGGCAATTCCTTCGGCACGTGTCCTGTCAACTGGTGGCCTGTTGTTGGTGACGAGGTTAGCTCCCACAAGCAAGTCTCAAATCTGAGCGACCTGCTGCTGTATCTCCTCCACCACCGTCCACAGGGCCTCTACCCCACGTTCTCCGCCAATGGGGTTTCCATTTCCTCCTCCGTTAGTTGCCATCGAGACCGGCGATTCCGTGCTCTGATACCAAATGACGCAGTGGAAACGATAGAAGAGGATACGTACACGCTAATATCCTTGAAGAAAATTGGTTTTGCATAAACTTTATTTTCAATAATAAAAACTGTCGTCCCTCCTTTACGTTCCCATGCCTTTAAAGGCTTACATCCAACTTAAACAAGATAAGCATAACGAATTATTCAAGATAAACACAAAGAAACTCAAATAAATTAGATAGGAACAAAATAAGTAAATTAAATCTATTCTAACGACCCCTAAACTTTGGGTGGTCTCTCTTAGCCAAGAACGCCTCCGCCAAACGCTCTACGTCACAAAGCATCTGGTAAACAAATATGTAATGAAAATGTAAATTCTTGAATAGAATCTCCACTTGGTGCATTACCAAAGCCATACTAAAAAAATGTTTATTTCAAGCAAGTGCATCAAATCAATGAACCAAATATTGCAAGCCATACCAGTCATGATAGATGCCTATCAATCCTCTTTCATATATGACACCAAGAGTGTTTTTTGTTATAGTAGGCACGACATTCATGGTCCACAACTTGGGAGATTCAAGCGCTGCAGCAAAACCACCCAACCCGGCATTCATATCCATAATGTTGCGGTACCTTCCAGAGTCAAGGAACTTATTGATGCTTTTATAAACTGATAAGTGTTTCTTCCATTGTTTGCCGTCCTCCAGGTATGTTTCCACAGATTCTCCAGGGACAGACCCACTAGATATCCTAGGAGGAACAGCAAAAAGCCTCTCTGGAAATGGCTTGAGCTCGTCTCCAGCAAAATCATCCGAGTTGCCAACGCCAGGATATGGAGTTATGCATCCCTCCATTTTCTTGTACCTGAAAACCACAAAGAACAAAAAGACGATAAAGGAAAATGTACATAAATATATGCATGCAACCTAAATCGTAATATCAGAAAATAGTAGAAATACTCTGGTAACATAATTTGAATCTAGGGAGGGCATCACCATGATACCATACATCATCCACTTCAGAAGACACAAATAGGTTATTTTATTTACCAAGTGCATACGTGCAAGTGAATCACAATTTTAATACATCTATCATACACAGCCACTTACCAGACATCATCCACTTCAGAAGACTTGCAGAAAGTATGATGAGGATCGCCTTGCCTTCTGTGACATGCATCAGTATTTGCTTGCTTCTTCCAAATGGCAATTTCACCCATCTCATGTTTCTTCTCCCAGCAAAGAAGTTTAGCGATGTCCTCAATTTTTTGCTGTTCATCCTTAAGTTCTTCCTTAGGACGCTTCCATGCCTTGTAGTTATTCCTCCAATTGATGGGAGGACCCGAAAGCACCCAGTAACCACCAGGCCTAAGAATTCGATCAAGCTCCATCATGTACATTCCGTCTACAAAAATAGAAGTTAAGGGATGCCCAGAACAAAGAGCTAAAAGTGTATGCATTATTTGTCTTTGCGTGTGCATGGACAGGTGAGACAGAGTAGAGAAGTCTGATTATGGTATTTAACACTAACAATCAGAACATTGGAAAATTCTTTTTAATAGTGTTGCTTGGGTTGCATAGGACAAAATATTTTGTTACAAAGAGAATCCTCACCATTTGCACCCCATGGAATCAAGCAACGAGAGCAGTGGGCCATGTCAAAAGCTCTAGACGGATATGGCAACTTTACTGTCCCAAGAACACCAATGACAGCAGGCACACCCCTCTCTAGAGCAAATTGGACCTGTGCTTCGTGCGAGTCCCTTGGTGCAAATGACATAGCTATAACATTTCTCTTTAGAAGGTATGCGCCCCAACTAGCAACCTAAATAAAAGTAACAAAATTAGAGTAATAAGTAGGATTGCCACAAAAGGAAAGTAGTCAAAGTACAGAGATAACTACTGACAAACTATGAAAAATGACATTAAAAAGTAATTATATTTTGGAGGAACAGTCACATACCCCACAACCAGTGTCCAGTGCAGTTCTAACCATCCCATTTTTTATTGGAACTACAGCTGCAAGCTGCTCAATATATGTGTCTGCCCCTTGAGGAAATTGTGTTCCACCACCTGGAAACTTGAATACATTACCCTCATATTGGATCCAGTTCTGAATAGCTTTCTCAATAGTCAAGCTCTTATATGGTGCATTTGCAAAGGGAACGTAGTCGCGGCTCTTTGGCCAGCGAAATGGAGTTACATATCCTTTAGGTGCTGGAATAAGGCACTTTAGTTTCCCTTGCTCTGGAGGGCAATGTCTTTCTCGATAATTCATATTTTCCCTTGGGAAGGTCATAGCACGCTTTTGGTCTTGACATGGTGTATAGTCAGTGTAACGAAAACGACATGGCTTAAACACCTTAGTTTTCACCTCATCATCATCATTGATTGCCCCAGCGTCTCCTTTATGATGTGTCTCAAAGTTCAGATTTGATAAAATACCACATTCTGTTCCAGCCTTTGTGATCTCCACAGCTATACTGTCACCCTTGCCAAAACCACTTCTCTGCCACGCACCCAATATATAAAAGAAACAGCACAACCCGACCACGATGAAAATTGATATAGAGCTCCTCATCCTATTGTCTGTTGGATTTATTTTCATTGCCATGGTCTCCCTGAAATGAAGTAAAAACAAATAATAATGAATAAGAAGGCAAACTGAAATGCAAATACAGGGCAGCATATGCTCGGCAGGAAAACACAGGTGGAAATTTGTGATGCAAATGTTCTTTTAGCCTTAACTTTTAGAGATAGAGACCAGTCCTTATCAACCTAGCTTATTGATCTTCATTTCATGCCACTGGTAAGAAAAGATCAAGATAGGAATAAGAAATTTTGTTCTTTGCTCGTTTGTTTCTGATATTGTTGCATTATTTTTCACATAGCTTGTAGTTGTTAGTGCAAAACCTTAGTGACAAAATGACAATAAAGCGACCATAGCCGCGTAATCTAATTAAAAAGAATATAAATGCCACAAATATAAATGACAAATAGACGTAACTGCATATTATTGCATAAAAAAGCAAAATAGCATATCTTATCTACTAGAATTAATTATACAAATTAATCCACCACCAACAACAATTAATCTTTGAGCAGAGAGCAGCATAGGGGGGGAGGGGTAACAAATTAACTAGCAAAGGGGAGAGAGCATATTGAAAATTAGCATACACATTGGGTATCTGGGTCGTCAGAGAGAGCAAAGCTGAGGGAATAAGGAAGAAGGAGAACTGTCACCATTGCAATTGTGGTCACGCTAGGGTTGGGGGGGGGGGGGGGGGGGGGGGGACCAAGGGGGAGGTCTGAGTCAGGGGAGGGGATTGTGATACTGGGCCGAGAGGGGAACAAGAGGGTATTCTAGGGTTATGAGATTGAGTGCTGCTGTAGAGAATTTTGTTTTTTAAAAGGAAGAAGGCAAAGGGTAAGCTTTTCCTAAAAAAGCATCTAAAGTGTCACTTTGGATGCTATAGTGACGCTTTGCCTTGCTTTGCTTTGAAAGTGTATGGGCGCTCGGATGCTTAAGCAGTGCCTTAACAACCATGGCTCCACTAAATCAAAACATGGCTTAATTTTTCACAATTTCAATGTTAAGTTTGAATTTTGTTCCATTTTGCTTCTTGTTTTTTTGGACTATATGAAAGAAGCGCAATCATCATGTGTTTGAGAATGTGGAGTGAAACCCTCAATGCTTGAAAGAAAATTTGTGCTATCCTTGTATGGTTTGAGGCTACTTTGAGATTGAGGATTAAAGTCAGCAAATCCATGTTGGTTTTAGTTGGGGTTGTGCTTCATTTGGAAGACCTGATATCTTCGGGTGTCAGACTTTGATCAGGTGAAAACACATTTATCTCTCAAAGGGAGGTCAACTCACTTTAGTTAGGAGCACTTTTTTCAAGTTGCCAACCTACTACCTTTCTCTATTCTCTCTTCTTGCAACTATGGCTTCTTGGCTCGAGCGGATCCAAAAAAATTTCCTTTGAGAGTCAGATGTGAGTGTGCCTAAAATTCAATTGGTTAATTAGGTTCATGTGTGTCATCCTCTTTCCCAAAGCGATTTGACAATTAAATAGTTGTGTCAATTTAATACTTCTCTCCTTGGGAAATGGTTATAGCGGTTAGAAGTGGAGCAGGAGGCCTTGTGGCAATAGGTGATTGCAGTGAAATAAGGGATTGCCAGTGGGAGTTGAATCTCCTTCATACCTCGCAGCTCTCATAGCATGAGATTATGGTTATGAAAATTCATCCGTGTGTGGTGGGACACTTTCTCAAGGTTTGTGGGGTTTGAGTTGGGGAATGATGTTTCTATTTGCCTTTAGGATGATGTTTGATGTGGTGACTCTCCCCTGAAGCTTGTTTATCAAGAGTTGTATCGACTTATGTGCTCTCTTACTACTTTTGTGGCTGATGTTCACAGTTTTTGGGATACTACCAGGGAGGTATTGTTTTCGCAAGCCGCTCAAAAATTAAGGCATATAGGTTGTGTTGGCATCCCAATTAGGAGCACGACTACCAAATCAAGAGTTTTTACTTTCTTCTTACGCCATCCCAACCTAGGAACTTTCTTTGAGTAGTGTGTGGAAGGCATGGGTTTCATTTAGAGTTGCTTTCTTTGCTTGCACTGTGGTGCTTGGCAAGATTCTTACTGTTGATAATTTGTGGCGCTGAAATTTCACTCTTGTTAGCCGGTGTTTCATGTGCAAAGCTTTGACAGAGTCCGTAAATCATCTTTTCCTTCACTGTATGTATGCTAGGGAGCTTTGGATATGGCCAAATCACCTTACTTGGCCTTCATTGGATGATGTTATCATCATTAAGTGTGATGGTATTGGATAAGGGGCGTGAGGCTTCGTTTGGTAGTTTGGAGGGTTGTCCCTCATTCCCTTCATTGGAGCCTTTGATGCGAGGGTAACACGCGTGTGTTTGATGATCAAGAGCAACCTATTACCGAGATTTCTCTCATTTTTTTCCATTGTTTGAGAAAGTGGATGCATGCTTCAGGCGTGTACCATTTTCCTTCCATTTGTGATGTTATTAATAGTTGCTTATTTTGAACTTGTTGTTATAGTTTTGCTCTTCGTGCATTCCTTATATGCAATTGTTTTCTAATAAAACTTTCTTACTTATAAAAAAATATGGGATTTATTGTTGGATTTAGTAGATTATTGTAATACCTCTTGTAACATAGTTAAGTGACATTTTGCATGTCTATCGACTTTTGTAATGTGGTGCCACCTTCTTGTTGACTTTCTTATTAAACTATCTTTTTACCATTAAAAAAAGTTCAAATTTCATTCCACCATATAAAATTAATTAAAAGGATGCATAGATCAATTAGGTTTGGACAAATATCTTAAGTACACTTTTATGGCCCACAATAGAGTGACAATGATAAAACCAAACTAAATCAAATTAATCAACTTTAATCTCAATAATATGAGATCGACTATATAAACCAAAACAAATAGAAATTTTATATTTGATTTAATACACTTCTTCTCTTCCAAACATTCCTATCAAATATCATTTTTTATCTAAATCTAGTAATTTCAAATCCTTTATTACTATCATCAACCATCCAAGTCATTTTTGTCATTTTTGGTCTTACTTCTAATTTTTTATCTTGTTCAATATTAATTTTCTCAGGCCTTTTAGCATGTCATATAAATGGCTTACATCATAAAAAGTCAAACCACTGTAAGCAATTATCTCTCATTTTACCTTCGATCAAAGTTACTTTAATGACACGATAAATAACTTCATTACTAATCTTGTCCATCCCAATTTTACCATACATTTCTTTTAACATTTGCATCTTAATAACACATAGCTTTTATATATGTTGTTTTCGTTAGTCTAATACTTCGTCTCATATATCAAAGAAGGTTAATCAGTCATCTCATAAAACTTTTCTTTTAAATTTAGTGACATATTACAGTTACACAAAACTTCCGTCACACTTATCCACTTAAGCCACCCAATTTTAATTCTATGGTTAACATCATAACTAATCTCTCTGTTCTGCTAAATTATTCCTATTTATTTAAAATATTTTATAACTGTTATATGAATAAAGTGACAATGATAAGCAAAGAAATTTTGTGCCATGAAATATCAACTCATTTTTAATCAATAATACACAAAAAATAATTAATAAAAAACAAAGACACTAGTTTAGTGAATAATAATGCAATAATACAAAAAGGTGAAAAACAAAAAGGAAATAATGAAAACATTGAATGTATAAGAAAGCAAATTAGCAACAAGGAGACAAGTTTCTTAACCTCATTTTGCTTTTCTTACCAGTGGCATGGCATGAAATGAAGATCAAGAAGCTCTAGTTTGAAAAGGTTTGAGAATTGAGATCTGAGCAAGAGTTAAGGACTGGTCTCCATATCTGTAAATTATAAGAATAAAAAAAACACCAAATCTGGTCAAGTTCAAGATGGCAGCTGAATAGCTGTATAAAACCCTATAATCATCAAAGCCTCTCAATCATACATATTATGGATTAAAGAGATGAGTGGCATTACAGTTAATATGGGCCTCTGATTAATCCTTAATCACTTATTCAATAGAAACCTGCCTATTTCTTTTGTAAAAAATATAAGAAAACAATGGAACGATGTGTGGATCTCATACATTAATTAAAGCTGTTAGAAGAGAATGGATAAAGCTAATGCTTTGCTGGACCTGTTGCGTTATTCCAAGGAAGCCAATGTCTATGTAAAACACATGTTGGATTACAATATAAACAATTTCAGTTAGGGCTTATTTGTATTGTTTTAATCTTTTTTTAATATATTAGAGGGTTTACCCCCACTTTTGGTGGACTTTAATCCATTAAAACCACAGCAGATTTCGTCCACATAATCAGTTAAATCAATGGTAAACTTGGGGTAATCTATACTTGAAATTAGACCTTCTAGAGTTAGGTGTAGACTATAGATAACTACTAACTTGATCTCCTAGCAGCCCTCGTGGGTACAGCTAGGCATTTTTTGTTAGATGGTTTTGTAAAATTCAGTGGAGACCTATTCATTATTCATTCATCATCACAGCCGATCATTCTACCAATCTTTCAAAAATCATTTCAACAATTTATAAATAAACTCACCAGCAAATAACACAGGAATTGACTCCAAACACTCCCAAGTTTCAAAAAATGCAAAACACGAAAAAAAAAACTCTAACTTTAGTCATGGAACAATCACACCAATTTCTAATTATTCAAACATTTAAAAAATGCTAAAAAAAACATTACATGCTTAGATCTACATCTATAAACAGCTTAAAATATAGATCTATAACTTCAGATGAACAAATAATTAGAGAGAAAAAGAAACCATCCGCAAAAGAAAAAAAGGGTGAAGTTACTACTTTGAAAAATACTGGGATTTGGGTGCTTAATTACCGGTTTTGGAGTAGCCGGCAACGGTGGCCGGCGGGCATGTTTCCGGAGGCTCGTTTGACGTTGAAGATGGCAGCGCGGTGGTGATAATGCGGAGGTGGTCGTCTATGGTGCTAGATCGGGGAGCGACGATGGCCACTAGTGTAGCATCGATGGAAGGACTGCGATGGCCGTGAGTGTCTTAGACAGAGAGTTGTGTGTGAGAAGATGAACAGTGTACCTCTGTGTGTGTGTGTGTGTGTGGGGGGGGGGGGGGGGGGGGGGGGGGGGTTTGATGTGAGATGTGAGATAGAGAGAGAGAGGTGTTTTCCTGGGTGGTTCGTGGGATGTCTTCCGCCTTCCTCCTCCCTCTCAGCAGCGGTGTGTGTGAGAGGGGGTTTTGTGGGGGACAAGGATTCTGCACGTGTCCAATGAACATGTCCTGTCCGAACGAAATGCAGTATCTAAAATGGGGGTGAGCAAAAAAAAACATTTTTTCGGGTTGACAAAGAGTAAAAAGAAAAGATATAAAAATAATATGAAAATTTTAAATTATTTTAATGACAACTAATATGGTGAAAAAATATAAAAAATTATTAAAATTTAAAAAAAATCACCTGACATAATTATATACGAATGAAACAGAAACAATATTTTAAATAATACTATTTTTTCCATTTTTTCTAATTTCAATTAATATATTTATTTATTTTCATTCATTTTTCACCACAAGCAACTTTTTTTTTTTACTTTTTTTCTTTTCGCACTTTTTTTACTTAAAATTATTCTATCTTTTTTATAATCTTTGCCTAAAGGTATATTAAATATTGGAATCATTAACTCTTTTATAAGAGTTAATGTAACATACAATTATTATAATGTTATACATGTGATGACAAGCAATTCGAAGGCAACCCGATAGTCCTGGGGTCCAATCCACTACCGACTCAAGGCACCTCATGAAAGTTGTCGGCGCACCTCTCTTGCCTCATCGACGTGCTCACAATGGAGTCACGACTCCCTCACACGTCATCCGCGTTGAATCCAAGACTTCTGAAATGAAGCTTCTTGACCAATCAATTTGCATCATGGAGTGAGCTGAATGTAGATCAATGTTGTCTCGCTCAGTTAAGTCATGGTGTCCTAACTAAGCTTTCTTATGGTAGAGATTGCTAGCCTTCCTCTTCCCCGGTTCAAGGTTTGCTCGGTTTGAGAGGGGCCATGGTCTTTCTAGCTCGATGATGATATAATCAAAATGGTTGTTTCCTCTTGTTCTCTGTCGTTAGCCCTTCCAGATCCCAGGGGACACTTTTCATTCCCATCAACCACGCAGCTCTCGAGTGGTTTGGTTTTGCACACCTTGATTGATGAGGGCCTTGGTGGACGGCATAATGGCATTGCATAGCGAAGGTCCCGAGATCCCTATTTGTGCTTGACTTAGCATGCGGCTCTTGACCATTTCGTAATGTTGTTTCTAAGATCGTTGGCATCAAACAGGCGGTGACCCACAATGTTGAGGCAAATGGTCCATCTGGGTGACGCTCAACGTTGGGGATCGAGGCAAATGACCCATAGTCGACACGTGTATGGTTCCAGGGTAGCCGGGCGAGGATTGTGCCTCTCTTTTGTTTTGGCATCTCCTCACTCGGTGGTCCTTGAGATGCATTGGCTGCTAATTTCAACAGGGCATATGGAGGGGGTGACGAGTTTGTGTCTTTGAGGGCTTCTTCCCTAGCACCAATGCTTGTTGTTGCACTGGCGAGGGAGTGCTTTCCTGGAGAGCACCTAGATCTTGGCATTCCAACAAAGGGGACAGTAGCAGGTGTAGCCCTTCCAATGTAGAGTGTGTCCAAGCGGCTGAGTTGTTGGCAGGGCATGGGGGTGTTCACATGACCTAATAAAGTGTGTTGTGTCGTCCTTCTCAACTTGAACTTCCCGTTCTTTCGTTGTATGATTAATTATCAGATTCATTTGTTAATGGTGTTTACTTCAATTGTGTTTCATTTTTCTTCATTTTGTGATGTTGTTACTGTTTGTTTTTTTGACTCTTATACTTATGCTTTTCGCATACTCATTGTATGTGCTCTTTTTCTAATAATTTTTTTTTCTTAATCAAGATTTGGAGGTTGAGTTGCATATGAAGTCAATTATTTATAATTTATTGTTTTATCAACTTAAATTTAATGAGTCGTTTTATTTTAATTATCTATAGATTGATATATTTGAAAATTATGTTTAATAATTAAATTTAAAATTTAAGTAGTATAAAAAAAGAGAAATATTTTGTAAAAATAAAAGTTTTAATTCACTAAATAGATGTATACCGAAAATATTTTAATTAATTTGTAACGCACACAACTAAAATATGGACAGTGCTAATGAAGTTAACTATATACAAATTATTCCTAAAAATCACACAAAGCCTCCCGCCTTATCCGGAACCACACTACGAAACCAGTGAGTGGCGAGGGTGTGTTGTCACTCGTCACACAGACACGAAGTCCCTTGATTCACTCCGGCAGGGAGGGACACCGTAGCCGTAGGTTGAAATCGACCTCAACCATGGAATCCCTAACATTCACGCCGCTTGCTTGGTCTCCTATCTCCATCCTCCTAAAATCACCCCACCTTTCTTCTTCCAAGACCCTACTTTGCAATGACCGATCAATATCATCCCTTCTTCTTGTCGGTGGCAGCATCCATGTCCCACATAATTTTTCGCGGCCCCAACTTTGTTGGGTTCTAAGGAATCGCACTTCAAAACGTTCCTCTGTTCAGAGACGGCACCGTACAGTTTGCTTCTCCAATTTACCCAAACAGGTGCTGTATTTTATTTTAGTTTATTTTTTGGGACCTTTCTCGGTGTTGGGTTTTTAGTAGAAGTCTGTTTGAATGCCTAGAAATTTGCAGATAAGACAATAGGGAAAGACCTTATTGCACTTGTATGCTTCGGTTGACTGTACCTTTTTTGTTGATTATGTTATCTGATTGTTCATTTCTCTCTTGCCATGGTCTTTTGAATTGCAAGTGGTTTTAAATTGTAAAACGGGTTAAATCGCGGCTCGGAAACGTGTGCGTTCATGCTTGTTAGTGTGAGAGCCTGTTTGGGTTTTTATTTATTTATATAAACGGAACGTGCTTATAAACATTTCAAACATAAATCAGAACACTCTCCAAACGCTCTTAGTGTTTTAAACAAATAATAATAATAATAACAACAACAACAACAACAACGATAATAATAAACAAAAAACTTGAATGTGTGAAATTTCTAATTCATTCATATGAAGTGGTACTTCAGGAAGCTGGAGTGGATTGGCCTATCCTCAAAAGATGGGATGTGCCTTGGCAATGGCAAAAAGTTTCCTTTACCACGTTGGCATGTGCATTCAGGTGTGTATTTTGTGTTCTCTATAGATTAAAGCATACCAGTTCAAAGTTTTATATCATAATGTTGCTATTTGCACAGATAAGTTGGATTAAATTAAAGTTTTCCCAGGCAGTTTTGTTTTGGCAGGATCGGTAGAGGTTGCAGCCATGTCGTACATGGGAATTGAAATTGGAGAACTAAGTTTAGACGAGAAGGCTGGAATATTATTTGTGGACCAGGGGTATGGTTTACGACCAAAGTTTTATTGTTATTTCCTCCATCCTCCTCTTGTGTGGAGTTAAATTCTTTATTCAAATGCCATACAAGAAACTCAAAATAGCCATTGCCCACTGTGAATACTCTTAAAAGATGCTCTGCGCCTGGAAAGGCATAGTACATGATTGTGCTTCTCTAATTGTGGAGATTACTGCTGCCATGCCATTAAGTTCTAGTTCAGCTCTCATTCTCACACTGGCTCACCCACCTTAAGTTGATATTAATGGTCGTTTCACAAAGCCCAACGCAAATTTAATATTGTTGACTTCTTATTTGGCAGCATTACAACTGCAGTAATACTGGGAGTTTTGTATAGTATCATCAAGAACCAGCCACTTCCTGATGACTTTTTTCGCTATGGTATTAGTCACGTAAATTTTATATCAAACTGTCAATTCATGTATCTGGTGTTTACGTCTCAAATTGTTTATATATTCTGAAAAGCTGGCACAACATTGCTTTGTACTAGTTTTTACTGTTTGAATGAGGAAACAATCACCTTATTCATCATTATCTTGCAAAATGTAAACATTAATTTTACAGTTCAGTCTTGATGGTTTTTTTAGTTTAATAATTTGAGTTGTTTTTTATTACCTATAAGAACTTTCATTTCAATAAATCTGATACAGGGTGACCTATTTCAGATTTGAGGGAGCCCTTCAATCTACAGAGAGGATGGTTCTTGTGGGCTGGAATTGGACTTGTAGGTGCCCTCGTCATTATTGCTACTGCAGGAGCTGCTATGTCCTTTTTCAGTGGTGAGACTCCAAGAAGAGAGGTTAGATATTGAACAGTCCTATTATGAACCAATTTCTGGTTTTCTTCATAAACATTTTCGGATATGAGGACACAACTCCAACAACCAGGTGAAAAAACTTCCTATCAAAAGTAATCATGGTGGATATAGTGGTGAATGTTTATTAGGTAACAGTATGCACTACAGTGGTATCATGGCAAGGTGCCATAAAATCTTTATTGATCCCCCTTTAACTTTGATACTATTTTTTCAATTTTATTTTTATTTTGTTTCAGACTGATGCCCTAGTTCAATTGCTTCCACTGATTGGGTCTTCAGGTATAAGGTATTGAAGGGAAGACTTCTTCACATATTATGTTTTGAAGTTTACTAACATAAAAATGCGGAGATTTTATGAGTTATTTAAATTTTCCATTTAATGGATATTTTGGATTGAAATCTCATTTGATCCTTTTCCCCTTCTTCCTAACACCCCCACGCCCACAATTTGAATGGTAGCACGGCTTACCTGGTGGGTATCACAGGGATCTTTGCTCCGCTTCTGGAAGAGACTGTGTTTAGAGGGTTTTTTATGGTCTCTCTGACCAAGTGGTATGGTTCTTTTCTAATTTGATTCATTTGAATGAGGTTTCCGTAGGTTTTGCCCTTTTAAGAGTGAAGCTTCAGCATGCAATGTGTTAGTGGGTCTGAGCCATCAAAAATTGGCTATAGAAATTTTGTCACATTCTGCTCCTACAGTATATATTGCACTTGTTAGCCAAAATGGCGGCAATCTGTCAACTGACCCCACTGGCATTGTAGCATTTTTAGAAGTCTGCAGTCAATTATGAATTGCACTTTGTTTTATTTTTTATATTTTTCCCCCATTGTTTTTGTTAGTCATCTTTCTTGTTTTTTCTATATCAACGTTTTTTTTTTTTTTTTGCATTTTTATTGAGATCATATAGACATTTTCTCTCCTATTCCCATGCAAGATTCTTGAAGGTTAGTTATGCAACACCCCAAACCTCAAACTTGTGGCGTTAAAAGAACACCTATGGACACAATTTAATATATATTTATATACAACTATATCTAATAGATAAACATAAGTGTCCTCAACTTCCATCCAATCTCAAATATATTTAATAATTATAATTCAAAAGGTCATAATCATAATTCTAAATAAAAACCCACAAATTCATAAACTAAAATCATTCTGGCCTGAGAAGCCAAAACCCCCAAATATCCATGAACAAAAATCCAATAAAATCCAACGTTATTCAAAAAGAGAAACACCCATTCTATGTGAACTGCCTATCTCCACGTTTGGTACTCTATTTGTATCCTTACCCATTTACTAAGCAATTGACCATTTGCCTGTAAAAACATTTAACAACAGGGAGAGCTAATCCCCCTAAAGAAAACAACATCGAGGTGCACGAGTTATATCAAACAATCCATCTATCAATACGTCCAGGATAGGGACCAAATGGTGTTAGTGACCGGTATGTCCATGCCGAATAGGGAGAAACAGGTTTACCCTTTAACAATATCAGTCTGTAAGAGTGGGGCTAGAGACGGCCTGCAGAAAATAGAGGGAGGTGACAGGTCTGGTAAGTTGGCTGGTCAAGAAAAGGTTAGCAGGAAGAGACTTGTAGTCTAGAGTTAATAATATAGGGAGAAAAGGACTCATATACCATCCCACCAGGCAAACAAGATCCCAATAAATAGAATAATAAAAAAAACCATGTATTACAGGTTAAGGATGCTTAAATGTTCTGCTTATTTAATATACTTTTCTTGTTTTCTATGAATGTTTTGTGATCAATTTTTGAAGGTTACCTACTCCTGTGTCCGTGGTTATTAGTGCTGCGGTATTTGCCATTGCACATCTAACTCCTGGAGAATTTCCTCAACTCTTTGTTCTAGGTACTTTTCCTAGTATTTTACCAGACCTGTAATTTATAAAACTGATGTTTCTTTTTCATTCCATGTTTATTATTCCTTCTTTGGTTCATTTGATGGCATAATCAGTAAATCTCATATTAGGGCTTGCCAAAACTTGACGTTTCCACCCCATCCAGAGCAATGCCTTACTGAAAAGTGCTCTCTGAGAATGTGCTAATCAGATCATAGGCGTGAGCTTATAGCTCTCATCTGAGAATCTTATTCTTCTGATGTTGGATATGTGTTACAAACTCTCCAACCATCACACTTAGTCAAGTACAAACAGGTCACCTGGTGATATAGATTCTAGAGGTGACTCCCACCCATGGTGACACTAGCTTTCTGCACAACACTTAGCACCTACATAGGATAGGACGTAACACTGCATTTCAATGATATACCACTATAAAATTCTACATATTCTTGGTCCAACCATTGAACAATGCCTCACTAATAAGGATCAGCCAAGAAGGTGCTAATTAGATCATAGGCTTGAGTTTATTAGTGTCATCAGATAATCTCAATCTTCAGATGTGGGATGAGATGTTACTTACGTTGCGTCATTAATTTTATCTGCTATACAATTTCAATTTCAACTGATGATATTGTGGTCTATTGGCATCAATTTAGAGAAACAAAGAGGTATGAAATTAACCCTATGTGGCTGTCAACAATGTTAGTGGCACAATTAAAGCATCATATTGTATAGCATCCTGATAAGCTTTTTCCAATAGCTGTTAAGCAGTGTTTCATGATCCACTCAGGGATTGTTTTGGGTCTGTCATATGCTCAAACCCGCAACCTTCTGACCCCAATAACTATTCATTCGCTCTGGAATTCGGGAGTACTCTTTCTTCTCACATTTCTTCAGGTAAGTTGTTTATTTCTTGTGGGATGGATATGCTTCATTCACCCGAATGTGTAATGTGTTAACTAAAAAACTTTTTTTAGGACCTTATATTTCTTCGGACTCATCCTTCCTTTACATGCTTTGTATGTTCCTGCCGACTGCCTCATTTCTAGACCTATGATTTCTTAGATTTACAATCTGGTAGCCTGACGGGCAAGACATACTTTTTTGCATTTACAATCTGGAGATTGCATTGTTCTATGCATGCTTCAAAGCTGCTAAACTTTATGTGCATTATCTTTTGTTAAAATTTATAGCACTCCGTTCAAATCTGGTATGGGGGCTGGCAAATAAAATTTTCTTTATTGAGGGTGTGACAAATAAGTCCTTCCTCTGGTGTATAATTTATTTTGGTTCTTACTCATCTTACCTATATTTCCCGCGCATATTGATGAACTAATTTCAGTCCTAAAGAAACATTTGTGGTTTAGATAGCAGTGGAGGCCCCTTTATATGCTTACAGAGCTGTCAAAACAGTGAGGGACTTCAAATGTTTACATTTTTGCTACGATTGCTAAAACTAAAAGGGTTCCTCTGTTTTTTTGCATGTGCAGCTTCAAGGATATGATATCAAGGAACTTCTACAGGCATCCTCATAGAGGCTGATTTTCTCTTCTAGGGGCATAAAGACTTGCAGGTGGACTATTGGTTTCCTTCTTATTTTATACAGAATTTTCTCATTTGTTCTAACAACAAACTCGATAATGCATGCCAAGGCTGTACGGGTAATTTTAAATTATCCATGTAACTCCCTGCAGTAGGACCAAGGCAAGAGGGGTTAGAGGGACGATCTGCGGACAAACTATTTTTGTTGACAGAAGTTATTGGGTATTCTAGTATTTGATTTTCTCTATTTATGTAATATAGACACAATATTAGAGGGGAGAACAAGAAATGAGGTGGATATTTTGCGTCTTATAGAAGCAATATAAAACTATATAAGGCAAAAAAAAAAGTTTATGATATGACAATAGAAACTATGGCTCATCTTTTATAGCATTAATTTATGTACAAATGCTAGTAAATCACTAACCATATATTAGTCTAATATTTAACCGAAAATGTTAACAAAGTTTTAGCTATATGCGAAAATGTTAACAAAGTTTACATCCCTTTTTATAGAGTTTTTGAAGAAACTTGTAACCAACTCATGACTTATAATTTTATTATATTTGCTCGAACTTCTATGGTTACATGTGTGACATTTTTTTATTACATCCACACGTGTGTACAGGTAAGAAACATGTGGCTTGTACTTCACATTTCGCATTCTTATGTTTTGAGTTTTGATGCCTAGTTGGATTGGAGCATGACACTTGATACATTCTTTTGACTCCGGTTAGAGAAGCCACTAAATTATGTTGAGCTTTAAAATTACTAGAAAGGCTTGGGAAATGTTTCACTTTCACCCCAAATGTAGAGTGGGCTAAAAGTATCAAGTTCGTAGTTGCAGGGTTTGAAAAGGAATCAGGTTACATGGGCTATGGATGTAATCTTTCACTCTGTGACAAATGACCGATTGCGAGACTGCCGTGCCCACAAATATGACATTCATTGCTGCTATAGATTCAAATAAAGTTTTTAATTTTTTTTATTTTAGTATTGAATTTGTCATATTTTATTTTTTTAAAAAAAAATTATTGAACTTAATTTTAAAGAAATATATTTTAAAAAAAATTTGCTTTTGTTAAATATAATTTATTTTAAAATTAAGATTTAATATAAACTCTAATAAAATACAAAAATCAAAACACTTATGAAATGCATATATCAAGGCGTATTTTGATTGTGGTGTTTGTGTTTTCATTTTGAGAAAATAATATATGAAAAAAATTAAAAAATCAAAAAGAATAAAAATTTATTTTCATTTTAAATAACTCATAAAATAAAAATATTCATTATTGTTTTTTATTTTTGATTTAATTTATTAAAAACACCTATCTCATTTTTTTTTTTTTAAAAAAAACTTTCTTAAACACGATGACGATGCTATATAATGGCTACCTTCCCCGGGGGATGAAAAACCACTGTTATAAGCGATGGGTGTGGCTGTCATTTCATCCACACCGTACACGAATAGAAATAAAAGAACATAAATATATGCTTGAGCTTGAGAGTAAGGGGTCCATGATAAAAAGCATGCACGCATAACATTATGATTTCGATGTAACTAACCTCTTGACTTTGTGTTTATTACCCTTAATCCTCATCGCCAATTTGGAATCACCCAATTGCTCAATTGTTTATTTGATAGGGGTTTGATGTTCACGTGGGAGGAGGTGAAGAGGCTCGGGGTTGTTTATAATATTATATGCATTTTGTACTTCGGTTGCACGCTTGGGGAGGCAAAACCCAAGGCCCAGCAACAGACAACAATGGCTTGAAACTTAAAAGCGAGGACCAGAGTTTTTGGGGAGTTTCACTCAATTTGGAGTCCCAACTCAGCATTTTGACTTGGACCCCATGAACTCAAACTCCCATCCCTGTTTACTCTTATTTAAATAGAAGTTTTTCACTCATGTTTGCTGTCCATTTGAGAGACACGTTTTTAGCAACACACCACATATTCACATTCTATATAATGTTTATTATTATTCTTTTTAAAATTAATCTCACAAAATGTTCATTATTTAACTTTATAGTCATTCCAGGACCCAGGTGTAACTACTCGCATTATTGGCTTACCACATCGACCGGGATTGCGTGTTATGCCAGTTGTTGCCTATATCATTTTTGATTTGGAATAGTAATATTATTTACTGTAGTTTCTACACACGTTTGACTAATCAATCTATTTATTAAATTCAATGTACTGTTTTTTTTTTAGCTTTTTTAAATTAAATTGCAATTCACACATTAACCTTAGTCAATTTTGAACTTAAAAAACAGAAAAAATGATAATGTATTTGTTGTGCTTGTGAATTTTTTTTCCCCTTCCCCCCCCCCCCCCCCCCCCCTCCCTTCCCCCCCCCTCCCCCCCCCCCCCCCCCCCCCTCCCCACCCCCCCCCCCTCTAACAACAAACAACACCCTCAAACCAATACCATTCTAATATACCAACCCCCTTCCTATTTTTATTTTTATTTTTTCTTCCCTTTTTCCCCAAATTTTTAATTTTTTTTCTCTTTTTTTTTTTATTTCCCCCCCCCCCCTCCCCCCCCTTTTTTTTTTTTTCCAATACCCAAAATTTTTTTTTTTTTTTTTTTTTTTTTTTTTTTTTTTTTTTTTTAATATAATATTATAAACTAAAAGTCTGAATTCTTTAATTATTGAGATATTTATCTCATACCATTCAAAAATTAATAAAATAGGACATCTATACGAATAAATAATATATTAAATATCGTTTTCAAGTATTGATGTGATAAACTTAAAATAAATAGTATTGTAATATGCAAACGGGCTTGAGTTTATATTCGATTCTAATATTAAGTGTAATATATTATTACTTTATTCCAAAAATGAGATTTTTTTTTTTTTGAATCTAAGTCCTAGAAAGTTAGATTCAGGTTTAGTGCATGATTTCAAATTTGTGGTTTAAACTTTAAAAATATATATACACTCCTTAAGTTTTTGATTAGTTTAAGGTGTGATTTAAAAGATGTGTCTCATACAAAATTGCACTTTAAATGCCATGAAACAAACTTACAATCTTCAAAATTTATATTTAAAGGCTAAGAGTATGTTTGATTGAAGTGTTTTTTTAAATATGATTTATATTTTTAAATACAGATAATAAAAAACTAAAAAAATAAAAAATTATTTTTACTTTTTAAATCCTATTGTAAAATAAAAATAACATTTTATTATTTTTAACTTTATATTTTTTATACTCAAAAATAACTATCACCGCAACGATGAAACTGCATATTATCATTTTCGAACTGCCAGTTACTATGTGTGCTCTCCCTAGCAACCTAATCTTTATAAAACTCAATATCAACAGTACTTGATATTACTAAAATTGATTTGACGTATTTTAATATGACATACTCAACTTTTGCAGAATTCAAATTCCTGAAAGTGCTCCATTTTCCACATCTGAATACAAAAATTAAAATCATATTATTAAATTAAAATTTTGTGTGAAACCCTTGGTGGAAATCAAATTAAGTGGTGATTTAATAGATGTGCCTAGTTCGTTATACATTTTATAATGAGTCCACCTGAGCAAGGATAAAAGTAGTTTTATCATGATCATTGTTTGAAAAATCTTAAAAATGACAAATTAAATCTGTTGCTATTTAAATAATAACATCATTAGTTATGAAACCAGTATTAATTTTAAAACAATATTTACCAAAAACTATTAATTAGTACATTTTTATTCTATTACAAGAATTCATATACGAGTTATATGATAGTAACCCTTTAGGATGCTTTTGTCTCAAATTATTGAGTCCAAGAAAGTTCATTGACACGTATACTACTTTGTTATTGTCATTCGCAAATTTTCTATAGTGCGTGATACCCTAAACAACGCCATTTTTGCGTTGTTTTTTTAAGAGCCAAAACGTTACTGTTTTAAACTATTTTAGGACACCGCATCCCTACAGTAATTGCAAAGGATGCGCGCTCGCTACAGTCTTGGATGGACCTAGTTATTATAACACAAATCAAATATTACATTTTGTTTTAAAATAAAGTATAAATGTAATCTATCCATTAAAAATAATATCCTATTATTTTATATATTCCATTACAATTTCAAAAGAACCCTGATGGCTAATATGACATTTTTTTAGTAAATTTACTTTTTATGAAAGGAGTAAGAAAACCCTTGCAATTTTATTCCTTCTTGGCAAAATATATATTTTTCCCGTTTAGTAGCCCTCAAACTCTGCATTAAACTATATTCGAATAATTTAGACCTCATTTTTTTTCTACAACAATTAAACCCATAAACTATTTATCTCAAGCAATTAAAATCAATCGTTTTTACTATCATTAATATATATTTTTTGTTACATATGGCCCAATTTGTAAAGGCTTATATAGTTATATAATGAAAAAATCTATTTGCAGGTACATTATATTGTATAAGTAATCCGTGCAGGGGCACTCTCCCTGCCGTTGGATTGGTATGAATAAAAAGTTTTAAAAAATAATAACATCAATCCAACGATAGTGAAGATGTTCCTGCGCGAATTACCTCAATAATGTACACGTAACTTATATAATATTATTATGAATAAATAGTTAATGGCATAATTGTTTTACAAAAAGTTTAGGGGACTAAATTGCTCACAAGAGCAAAATTGTTTCAAAAAGTTCGATAGTAAAATTTCATTTTCGTGCTAAATGGTGCATCTGGCCTAATGTAATATACTATATATGTGGGATTCCTTATTCTTAATATCTTTTATTTTATTCCAAATTAAAAGGCCTACACTTTTATATTGGGTTTGATATTTTATTTTTGAAAATTTCCAGAGTTTACTATTCTACCTTTATAATACCAGCCAATGTTTGACCGCAAATTTGTTCAGGACAGCTGGGTTGTATAACACAGCTGACAGTACACCTATCTATCCATATACATTTGTGTGTGTTTCTTTCTTTTCTGTTTTTTTCTATAGGACAAGTGGTCCAACCTAACGGATACATATCCGTTAAAATTAAATAAAAATAAATTTCAAATCGTTAAGCTATGCCCCGTGGGGTTTAGAAATTGAATCTTCGAAAACCTACTAATCGATTTTAAGGCATGTTTATTTATTTTTTTTAAAACATGATAATTATTTTTAAATATAAAAAATAACAAAAGATATTTTTAGTTTTTAAATTTCAAAGAATAAAAACATAAAATATAAAACTCCCCTACCAAGCTAGACTATGCCCTGGGATACAAACTGTTCAGTGGAGTGGAGGCTGTTGGGGGAATGGAATAGAAACTCTCTCTCATATATATATATATATATATTCACGGATCCTGGGCATCAGACTGACACATTTTATATTGTTTGAATGTGGAAATGGGTATTTTATTTATTAAATTCATTAAATGTGGCCTTGAAAGTTGTTTCTGTCAACACTGTCTCCCAATAAAACTTTAAAACTAAAAATCAGTCGTGAGACAAAAAACAATGTGTTAAGAAAGAAAAACCAGAACTATATATAAAATAAATCGTTAATCGTGGGAGTTTGGTCTGTCTTGAAGCTAGGATTAGGAAAAAGGCTTGGATGGAATTGGGCAGGAGAGACAAAAAATAATTTGAAAAAGAGAGAGAGGATTCCATAATCCCGATATGGGTGCTGAAGATTTCGTGCATGCGCACCCTCGAGATTCGTCAAATCTGCAATAAACTATCAGATTGCATTGCATTCGGTACTTGAAAAGTGCGTCCGTAGGGAATGGAGCTCCATATTTAATTTTGACTCGTGGGTGTCTCGGTAGCTGGTCTCTTTTCGCGTGGAAATTAATTGGACACTCTGGAACCACAATTTTGGTTTGAAAGCCCAGCCAGAAAAAGCGGCCGAAGCTTCGGGGTTTTAGACGCCTGGCCTTCTCAGGACCCAGGAGACATATAATATAATGAACCTTTAACCAACCTCAAAAACCAACCCTCAACTCCACTATCACTCACTATGATGCCTCTTGGGTTTTCACTTATATAAGCTTCCGACTCCCCTTAGCTAGTAGCTGTATAAAGTTTGGTTCACAGTGTTAATTAATTAGTATAAGGTTCTCATAGCTAGCTAGCTAGTCTCTCTTTCTTCTTTTCATTCAAAGCTTTTTTTGTCTCTTGAGTCCTCTTGCAGTTAGCTCCTTGCTATATAGCAAGTTAGGGAACAATTGGGAATACACATATCTACATATATATACATATGGGGGATCACGAGAGTAGTAATTATGGGGGTC
Organism: Taxillus chinensis; assembly: GCA_023512835.1. NCBI lineage: Eukaryota > Viridiplantae > Streptophyta > Magnoliopsida > Santalales > Loranthaceae > Taxillus > Taxillus chinensis. Next base: position 10,481,391 of record CM042091.1, read on the forward strand.
TGACCCCAGCAGCCACAGAGAAAGTAGTAGTGGAGGAGGTGTTGCTACCGGGGTTTCGGTTCCATCCCACCGACGAGGAGCTTGTGGCATTCTACCTCAAGAGGAAGATCCAGCAGCGCCCTCTCTCCATTGAACTCATCCGCCAGCTTGATATCTACAAATATGATCCATGGGATCTCCCAAGTGAGTAGTCATGAGTGTCCACTTCAATTTTCTTGCCTAGCTAGCAGCTATAACAACATTAATTTGGTGCATTAATTCTTGCATTTCCTCTCTCTTTACTTTTTTCTTTCTGACACACACGTATTTTTATTAGCAGAGTTAGCAACAACGGGGGAGAAGGAATTGTACTTCTATTGTCCAAGGGATAGGAAGTACAGAAATAGCGCCCGACCCAACCGGGTTACCCGCGCGGGGTTTTGGAAGGCCACCGGGACTGACAGACCCATATACTCCTCGCAAGGAAGCAGCAGCAAGTGCATCGGATTGAAGAAGTCTCTTGTGTTCTACAAAGGTAGGGCGGCCAAAGGCATCAAAACCGATTGGATGATGCACGAGTTCCGGTTGCCGACTCTCGCGGACTCGGCCAACAAGAGGTTCCTAGAAAAGAACCACATTTCTGCCAATGTAAAGCCTTTGCGCACATTCCTCAAATGAATTAACAGAAAAGCTCTTCTTCAATAAGTCACTCCTTTTTGCAAGCCTTCTTATTAAAGACTCACTCACTATATTGATGCATGCATGCTTGCAGGAATCATGGGCAATCTGTAGGATCTTTAAGAAAACCAACCCAACTGCCCAAAGAGCTCTTTCTCATTCTTGGGTGGTATCTCCATTCACTGAAGACACCATTTCTCACCATGACACACCCTCCCAAAGCCAAAGGGCACATCATCATTATCAGTACCACCCTCAGATGGGCTCGTCAGAGACTACTATGCAGTTTTGCGGCAATGGCGGCGATAAAGACTTAAAACAGCAGTCCACCACTTGCAACAATACTTTCTGCTCTCTCGATTGTTCTCCATGCAAACCCAGCAATCATCATTTGCCTATTTCTGCTATCGGAGATCTTTTTTCACCGTTCTTCGGTGTTTCAGGATCCGGATCAGCCAAGGCCGGCACCGGTGCGGCTGCTGCAGACGTGCCTTCCCTGCTCTCAAACATGTCGTCACCGCTGGGGTTGTTAGGGGAATTTGGTAAAGCATTTCATGGAACTGGCACGGTGTCGGTAGATGATGTGGCACTACTGCAGGAGATGCAAGACCAAAACATGAGAAACCAGCTCATATCCACAAATGCAAATGCAAATGCAAATGGGTTGTGGGGAACCCTACCCTTCATTAGTGGGTTTCCCTGGAGTTTGCCCCTGAATGACACTGCTGCTGATTATAGCGCGTGGAAGTCCAGTGCTGTTTGGGATCACGAGTCCTCGACGCAGTAGCGACATGTCTACAAACCACTAATGTACTTGAAAACTCCTGCTCCTATCTATCTATATATATATATACAAGGTAGCTATATAATATATATATATTATATATATATATAATATAAGGCTGTTAGAAAATCAGTTGGTTCTTTTTTGCCATATTTCTCGTCTGGCTCATAAGAGCATTCACAGTCGGCTAGCCTCTTCGACGCTACAGTATTTTTAACTTTCAATATATTACTCGTCAAATTTGACCAGCGAATTCCACTCATCAAATATAATTTATCATTAAAATATTAACTGTGTCAGACACAACGCGCCTCGACTTCGTACCTCTTCTCCCTCTGCCCAAGAACAACGTGTCCCCGTCCGACCTCACCAGTCCCCGCCCGGCCTCCCCATCCCCGTCCTACCTTCGCCGTGGCAACCCCACCGTCGCCACTCGTCCCTCGCTCATCCCCGTCAATCCGATGGAGACCCCGCCGTCCCTTGCCCGTCCCCGTCAATCCGATCGCGATTTCGCCATCCCTGCTCATCCCCGTCAATCCGATTCCGTCGCCATCCGACCTCGCCAATCCCCCCCCCCCCCCCCCCTCCGTCCGACCCCACATGTCCCCCTATCCTCGTCTGATTACGTCTCCTTCCGACTCGACAACCTCGCTCAATCGCTCATCTCTGTCCAACCACACCATACCTGTGAGAGTGAGCTGATTCTGCGAGCCCGTGTCCACGGAGTTCAAGCACGCCCCCATGTAGGTATTCCAGAATTTGATGCAGCGGCTACTGCTGCCCAAAGCAAGGAGGTTACCCTGAAAAGGGCACCAAGCAAGGGTCTTCACGGCGGCAGTGTGCTCCTCCAGTCTGTGCAGCCACTGGGTAGGAGAGCTCGAGGAGGTCATTGACCTATCCCATATGTGGAGGAGATTATCATTGCTCCCGCTGGCCAACTGCTTCCCGGAGACTGGCCATTTTAGACCACAAACCTCTTGTTGGTGTGGGACCGTATCCTAACATCATTGTTGACGATCTTCCCGTCCAATCTACTGGTTGTGAGAATGTGTTCATTCCAGGAAAGTGAACTCACCCACAAGTCATGGCCTCCCCTCAAATTTCTCAGCTGGCGATTAGCGGTGGAATCCCAAAGCTGGACATCAGAATTATTTAGACTAATATGGCGGCTATTGGGAGCCCAACTTACACCAGTCACATTTTCATTGTCATCCACCATGAAAAACTCAAATGTAGAATCGTTGGAAGCATCCCACGGGTAGACAGTATTAGCAATGGCAAGTTGGTTCTGGTGGGCCTCCTTAGATGGAGAGTTGGCAGCTGGGTCTGGGACCTCCTTACCTTTCTGGCAGTCCTCAGTGAGACATACTTGCATAATCCATGTCCATTGTAGCCCTCGGTGAGACGTACTTCTTGTTGAAGTATATTAATATTTTATTAAAATAGCTAAAGAGTTGTTGAGCTGTTATTTGGAGTTGTAAAAGGAGTAAATTTTATAAAAGTTAATTTTTTGGTTGAATTTTAGCTAAAGTTTGTTGATGCCACTGTATGCTCTAATGTCTTTGATAAAAGACAGTAGTAATTAAAGGTGTTGTTTCCCATTAACTACGGAAGTTTTTGAAACCTATAATTCTGCGCAAGTCTCACTAGCTAATACATTCACTCTTAAACATAAATAAATAGGTAGATCTCACTCTATTTATTATTTATTTTTAAAATGAGCCTCTAAACCCATTTATTTGACTACATAAATAAACATATATATATGCAAATGTTGGATCAAAGACGATAAGTCTAAAAAATCACAGCCAAATTTGCATTTGTGGCGTAATATACATGGTGAAAACTATCACCAATAACTCTCACATTTTGTATCAAATCATCAAATTTTAAATCAAACGGAAGTGCAACTGATTTAACCATATCAAACAGATAATTTGTCTCTCAAAAATCTGCACGAATTAAACTTTGGAGGCTTTCATTTAGAAATCTTCTCTATCACACGAGTAAATTCTTTAATTTGTACGACTTGAAAACTATGACGGTGCATAGTAAAGTAATTCTTTTCATATTATTCTTATCAACTAATACAAATAATAAAGTAATTTCTATACATAAAACACTCATCCTTTATTATAATGCATTTAATAAAACCCAAAATATATATGTTTGATACTACACATCCTAAATAAAAACTAACATGTTCTCTCACCCTGCATACTAAACAAGAACAAAACAATAAATGCAAGGCAAAAGAGCAAACCTCTTTATAAATGGAAGCCTTCAACATGACTTATCTCCGTTACCTCAGCGCACAGAAAAAAAAAAAAACAGAGAAGTGTGGTGAGGATTATGGCACTTGTTTGGTTCACTAGAAGAGAATTTGAATTCCAATATTCCATAAAATTTATTATTCCCACTTTTTTTTTTAATATAATAGATATTTCCATTTCCCATCAATCATATTCCGACCTACTTATAAAAATAAGTAAATTTATCCTTACCGTTGTCAATCAAATAACCTTTTCTTTTCAAAGTAAAAACAAAAAACAAATAATATCAATTATCACAAATACTTCCGGTCACCTGAAATAATATCAATCGCCACAAATAATATCCATCACCACAAAAACCAAATATGTTAGCTAGTTAGAAAACTTTTTTTCTTTTTCTAATTTTTATTCCCTCATCCGTCAAACTATTCATCCAGTCAAATCCATTGAGTATATATTTATTTTCAAAAGTCATTTTACAACTTCAACATAATTTTAAATTAATAATATAGAGAAAAAATATTATATAATATAAATAGTAAGTAGTAATTCTTAAGTACAATTATATTATTTTTAAAATATCAAAAGAGAGAGATGAATAATATATTGAAATAATATTTTAGGATTTAATTATATATTTGTAAATAATATAGAGACTTTTGACTCTCACAGAATTTATTATACTTTCTTATTCATGTCATCAAATACTTGTTCCCGCAACTACAATCACCTAAAATTAAAAGCTAACAAAATTAATGTCACATTAATGGGCTGCGCAAATTACCTATATAACGTAGAATTACCAATATAACATAGTATTGTTTTTTAAAAAGTTAATTTTTGTTCAGGGTTCAAGCTCAATTCGCACTTTTATTTTTGTGGGACCACAACCCCCAAAAGGCTTTATATTATGAGTGTTATATATACATTCTTAAGAGCATGCTTTGTTCTTCCACTCTAGCCGATGTTGGACATTACATCCACCCCCTAGGGAACTAGCATTATTGATGGCACACCCAACCTGGGCTCTAGCTATGATATCATTTGTAACAGCCTTAGTTACCCGTAGCTCGATATTATCCATTTCAAAGTTTAAGTTCAATCTATGATTTTGTTTTTGTATGACCGTAATTCCTAAAAAGTTTTGTGCTAAAAGAGGTATCAATGCCTTCTTAAAATCACCTTTTATTCATTCACTCCGTTGAGACGTTACATAAATAATTAGACATTAAAATCACTTAAGACCTATATTTCCATTCTCTCAAAAAAATAAAATCTAAATGGTGAATGTTATTATTTTTAGCAAATATTTAGGAAAAACAAAATTTAAAACTACAAAGCCTCGAAATTAATGTAATAAAAATTTAAAAAAACTATTTATAAGCCTCCACACCCTAATGTATGGTATTTCATTGGCCCTGTAATTCAGCTAAACCCTTCTCATGATTTTATCAAAATTAATATAAGAGCAAGTATAATACTGTTTTATATATTTTCTTTACATGTAGAAACTTGTTTAAATGTAGAGAGCTATTTTGTACATTCAACTCCAACACTATTATTTACTTTGGTTATATTTTTTATTAAAATATTATTTCAATGCTTTGTACGCTAGGGTTGACAATGCATTCAGCCTCCCTTCCTCCCATGACCACGACAACCCCGATGGCTTCGAATCGGAGTTCTTCGCTGTTGCAGGTGGTGTCGAATCGAAGTCCTTCCTCTGGGCAACCAAGCATCGCCGATCTAGAGGCTGACAACCAAGCACCGCCTTTGGCTCAGTTTTTTCGTCCCCCTCTATTACCGATTTGGAGGCTGACAATTGGACGCCGCCTCTAACTCAGTTTTTCAGCCCCCCTTTTATAGAGCACAACGTCGGGCGTTGTCTTCCTCATTGACGTAGAGAGCAATTCCGTCACCTAGGAGAAAAGGAGAGATAGAAACAAATAATAATAAAATAATATGTAAAAAATAAAGGACTCTTCAAATATGAAGAGTTACTATAATATTTTCAAGTTATGTGAAGAGTCTGTTAGAATATAGAATTGAAGTTTTATTATCTACACATAAATAATAAAACGTGTTGAAGATGATATCTATAAGCTTAAAAAAAAATATTTATGCAACCGACTCGCGTCATATCCGCGTAACCGTGAGGGATAGGACGTCTATGATCTTTTATTTTCTTTTTCTCACACTCTTCCGATGAATTGGTAGGCTGTCACGTCGTCACGATTACCTAAAGATTATCCAATCCCGATTGTACCTAGTATTGCCAAAAAGACTAAAAAGTTATTATTAAAAAAATAAATAAATCAAACGGTCGGGTCTATTTTAGAAAACTTGTTCGATCGGTAAAATGAATTAATTAATAATCAAACCGGTCTCCCGCGGTCCACGAAGATCAGATATAATTAATATAAAAAACAAATAATAATAATAAAGGATCTCCGTGACGTTGGAAGGACCGGCGGCGGGAACGGTGGGAAAAGAGACGGAGAGACAGCTGGAGAGAGGCCCTCTCCGCCGCTCATCGCTGCCGCCGCCGATCGCCATCGCCTCCGTAGGCCCGTGGGATTTACTTCACCTTCCCTGCTGTATCTGAGATTTGGATGGTCGTACGTCGTCATGGACGCAGGGAGGGTGCCGATTCCTATCCGTCCCGTGCCAGCTCGGCCCAACCTCTTTTCTCGAAGCCCTAGATACGCCTCGAGTTCGAGGACGTTGATATTCGCAGCCACCTTGATCGTTGCCGCTTCGATTTGCTATTTGTTGGCGGTCAATGGGGGTCACAATCGCGGTCGCGGAGGCTCGACCAAGCAGAGGTATGGGATCGTGATCGACGCCGGAAGCACCGGGACGCGGATCCATGTGTTCGGGTTCGAGGTGGATGAGAACGGTGCTGCGGTGTTCGATTTTGGGACAGACTCGCTGGGGACGATGAGGCTGAACCCGGGCTTGTCGTCCTATGCGGAGGATCCGGATCCGGATGCAGCGGGCTGGTCGCTGCTGGAGCTTCTGGAGTTCTCGAGGGCTAAGGTTCCGAGGCTGCATTGGGGAGAGACCGAGATTAGGCTTATGGCGACGGCTGGGCTGCGGTTGCTTGAATTGGAGGTCCAAGAGAGGTTGTTGAATTCGTGCAGGACAGTCCTGAGGTCTTCAGGTTTTAGGTTTCAGGATAATTGGGCCTCTGTGATTCCAGGTATAACCACATTGGTGTCTCATGTTTGGTTCCGTGAAATTTATTTTATGCCGTCCATGTACTTGTCACGTCGCTCAGTTTTGGTATGTGCTCGATGCTTTAGGATCTGATGAGGGGATTTATGCTTGGGTGGCGGCGAACTATGCCCTAGGAACTTTCGGGGGTGATCCTCAGAAAACAACTGGGATTATTGAGCTTGGTGGGGCATCTGCGCAGGTTAATGCTTCTTAAATGTTTCCCTGGTAGGCAGGGACAGGGTATTGCTTTGTATCATTGTAGCAGGAAGTCAAGTAATCTTATGAAACCTCGTAACTTTTTGAAAGTTCTAATATGCTGGAGTTCAGCAAAATTTGCTTCATATCTGGCCATTTGGGTAAATATAGCTGAAAATCAGCGATTGAGCAAAATATAAGAATGCTTCTTAAATGTTTCCCTGGTAGGCAGGGACAGGGTATTGCTTTGTATCATTGTAGCAGGAAGTCAAGTAATCTTATAAAACCTCGTAACTTTTTGAAAGTTCTAATATGCTGGAGTTCAGCAAAATTTGCTTCATATCTGGCCATTTGGGTAAATATAGCTGAAAATCAGCGATTGAGCAAAATATAAGAATGTTTTTGTTGGAATGAGATCATACAATTACTTCTCCGGTAATTTTTCAACAATCAATTAACAGATTCTGTTACGGTGTTGCTATTGTTTTTGAGTATATTCATTGAACTAGTGTTTGAGTCGTCTCTGAACAGTTGCAAAGTATAAGCATGCAGTTGCAATTTCGAATGATTGGTATTCTCTTACTTCAGGTAACATTTGTTTCAAGCGAACCACTGCCTTCTCAGTACTCACATACTCTTAAATTCAGGAATAGTACCTACAATCTATACAGCCACAGCTTTCTTCATTTTGGGCAGGTATTTTTCTATTTGGAACAGTTGTAGAATTGTTTTTAATCATTTGGGTCTGTTATATTAGTAACCATTATGGCAATTTGAGTAATGAATAGTGGACCATTATCGAATTGGAACCAAAATTATGAACTCTGTTATATTGGTAAGCATTATGGAAATTTGAGTAATGAATAGTGGACCATTATGGGATTGGAACCAAAGTTATCAAACTTTCATAATTGCACAAAATAATAGTGACATTTGATATATTTTTTTATTTCTCTTTAACAGAGTTGCATTTTTTGAAAGGGAAATGGTTCAAACATGATGTTAAAAACATAATGCAGGATGATTTAATGAGTGTCATATGTTTTTATAGTTTGTGGGTTGTGGGATTTACTCCCAGATTCCTTCACATCTTTCATGTAATATAGTATTTATCTTAAAGTAAAGATTTTTTGGTTATTGCCCTTTCATGAGCACCATCTTTACAGACTCCATTTAGTTTAAGAATGACATTCTAAGTTTTTTTTTTTAAATTATGGGAAAGATGGTTTTCTTTTTTCCATGGGAAACATCCTTGAATTACTTCTTGGTTGCATTTATGCCATTTTTTGTAAGTGAGATGTTCAAAAGTATGATTTTGATCTGCTTCATTTTTCGTGGGAATCCATAGGTCAATTTTGGCTGGGGTGGACACCACCTAGCCAAGGATTGTAGTTCGGTTCTTCATTGCTAACCCCAGCCCCAAGGTTGATGTGGTCAGCACTTAGCAGGAGTGCAGTGCAGGACTTATGGGGCCCATGCTCACTTGCTCAAGGGCTTGAGATATAATCTTAATCCAAATTGATAATCAATTTCCCACCAAAAATGGAGTGATCATGAACCTTAAAAATAATCCATCACATTTACTCATTGGGTTACTTATAGTAACTGACCTTGTCATTTTCAGAATGTTGCATTCAAATCACTGCAGGAGTCAATTTTTTCAGGGGAGATTAACTCTTGTAAGTGTACATTTTTCTTTGCTTTGGTTTGTTTTTGTTTTTTGCAGTACCTAATCCTGTAATTGATTGAGGATTTTTTCTGATGTTCACAAACAGTTTTCCTTAATTTGATTTTCATTGATTATGGTTTGAGTATTGCTAGATATTACCGGGGTTGCTGCTCCAGTGGGTAACTTTGATGATGTGGTAGCACATCAGATCAGTGGAGGATAGATGAATGAATTTATTATTATTATTTTAATAATATTATATTACAGGGGTTGCATTAGTTTCAAATACCATTTTTGTTATGGTTTATGTGTATATGAGACATTAGTGTAATTATATCACAATTATTTGGTATTATTATAGCCCAATTATCTGAGGAATTGTTGCTACTGATGGTTCAATTATTTTATCTTTGCGGACATGCATGCTTTCACAAATTGAACTTTTAATCGCAAAAACACAAATGGAGAAGGTTCATTAGCGAAATACTACAAAGCTTCCTTGATAAAAGTAACAATTTTCTTTCTAGATTTACTGCCAAAAGAATATGTTATGGTACAGTACTAGTACATTAAAACCCCCTCCCTTTGATCAATATTGGGTGATGAGATTCTGCATAGCCTCAAGAGGGAACATGGTTGGTTATGGCCTACCCTATACATGGCTTAGACTGCATTCTTCCCAATTTCTTGAACAGGCACCTAAATTATAAAGCTGTGGAAATTGTGAAATACATAATTCGCCTTTTTAATGTGCCTCACAGAGAAAATTGTAGTGGTCTTATTGTCTGCATCTGCATCTGTAACATTGGTTGTTGCAGTCTCTCTTATATCTACATTTTGTTTGGTCCTATATCTGATTGGTCTATGCCTTGTGCATATTTAATTCAAAGTTTCTTACTCTATGACTCATTAATGCAGCTAATGAATCTATTCAGAACTCTATGTCAATAGATCCTTGCACTCCTAATGGGTATTCCCATGATATGGAGGCATTGAAGATATCTCCTGATTCTTTGGCTCAAAGGAATTCTAGTTTCACGCTTCATGCCAGGGGTAACTACTCTGAGTGCAGATATGCCGCACAGAAGTTGTTACAGAAGGAGAAAGGTTACAAATTCCTACTATTATGACATTCTCAATCCCTCTGTCAAATGGGGAGTTTCATTCACTTGTTGTATGATTTATTGAGGGTTGTGATTATATTTATCTGGGATGCAGAGAGGTGTTCTGACCAGCGCTGTGATTCAGATTCAATATTTACACCCAAGCTTCATGGAAAGTTCTTAGCCACTGAAAATTTCTTTTTCACGTCGAAGGTTTTTACATTCTTTCTTTGATGGCCAAACTTGATGGATTAATCATTTTTTGCTACTTATTATTAGTATTGTTATTATTTACTTTTATTGTTTGGGAAGGGCACAAGCGCCTTTTATTTTTTGTGATGTTTTTTTTTTTTTTCCTGTATCATTTCTTCAAGTTCGGGTGGTTTTTATTGTTAGATTCCCGATTGCATCCCTTTCATTGCCCCTTTTTCTTCGACCAGTTTTTTGGGTTGACTTCAAGAGCATCCCTTTCTGATTTGATGATGGCTGGACAACAATTTTGTGACGAGGATTGGTCTAAGCTGAAAAGCAAGTACCACTCGTATAATGATGAAGATTTGCAGCGCTATTGCTTCTCTTCCGCTTATATTGTGGCTCTACTTCATGACAGTCTTGGAATTGGTTTAGATGATGAGAGGTTTGTACAGCTTTTTGCTTCCCTTCCACCCCTGCTTTATGTATTCTGTAGGAATGCCTGCTGAGTGCTTCTTTCCCATTTGAAAGAATTTAATTTGAGTTGCTTCTCTTAAACAGGATTGAGTTTTCTAATCAGGTTGGGAATATCCCTCTTGATTGGGCATTTGGAGCTTTCATTTTACACAGCATGATTGGCCCAGAACATCCTGACGGGATTGGCACTATTCTCAATGATGAATCATCAACACTGCTCTCTGTAATTTTGTTCTGCATCATATTGATGTTCATAGCATGGTTTATATTTAAATGGAAGAAACCTCAGTTGAAGACTATCTATGACCTTGAGAAAGGACGTTACATTGTTACACGCATCAATAGAAGCTGATACGCTCTCCTGAAATAAGAGTAGTTTATGCATATATTCAATCTGCAGATCAGTATATAGAATTACTCCCAATTGAACACCAATTGTTTATTTTTGTATTTTTAGCGTCGTAAATTTATTTCCAAGAGATTCTGTAGGGCAGTCGGCAATTCTGAGATTTGCATACCATTAAATCCTTGCATGGAGGTATACCGACTGTCATATGTCATTGTTGTATGTAACATTGGATTATTTGTTGTAGTGGGTTACTAAATGGGTAGTATTGGGGACTGTAAATTATTTTAAGTGTTCTTGGCTCATGGGGATATATACAGCGTAATCATGTGAACTGTATTTAAATGAAGGTATATCCAATTCTTTGGAGAAAGTGAGTTCTCATACAATTTGTTCTTTTGGGGCACACAATTTTATATGGCAGATCTGAAATTTATTCAACTATTTTGAGATGAAATTTTTTCTGCCAAATTGTTGTCATGTGCCCACAAATTTATATGGCAGATGTGAAATTATGGGATTCTCTGAAACTTCTGAAAAGAGGGGATTTTCTCTTCCAAATTGTTATCTTGTGGACTATGAATTGTTAGGATATCCAATTATTTGGTGAAGGGGAGCTTCTCTTCAGATCAACGATTTGTAAATTGACGCACACCTCCTTACATGTAGAATTATCTTTTTTTAAAAAAACTTTTCTTCTACCTTCCTTAATACGGTTTGAGTAAAATTAATTCCTTCATATTACTAATTTTAAAATATTTTTTAATAATTTATTGTTTTCAAATATAAGCTATGATATCCCCATCAATAGCAATATCGATTTTGAATAAAGTAAAAGAAAGACAGAATAGTTTTTTTTTCCTTAAAAACCGTCATAAATTTTTGTGGAAGACTTTATGAATAAACACGAAAAGTACATGAAAGTACGATATTTAAAAATACATCCGAAAAAAAACATGACTGCTTTTGATATACATACTTAATATGATAAATATCCTATTTTTAGAATGTGGAACCCATCCAATTTTTTTTCAGAAAAGCTATCCAACCGTTGAAGAGCGTTGAGTCAAACAAACCCAATTTCATAAACATTACTTAATATACACACTTTGATATGCAGTCAAATACTATGTTTCGTAAGCGTAGACAAAGAGTGGAACCAAATAAATAAATAAATAAAAAGCATTTTTTATAGATTAATTAAGATTATAAAAAAAGTATGAAAAAATTATTTAAAATATTATTTTTGTTTTTATGTATTTAATTATGTAAATTTGTGTAATACGTAAAAAATAACTTTGTAATTTTGATATTTTTTCCATAACAAATTTCATCATTTTAATTATCATAAAAATAACCTTAAATTTTCATATCTTTTTTTATTTCTTTTCTTTTCACCTTTCATTTTTTCATTCATGATTTTTTTTTAAAAATATTTCAAACTTATTTTTCCAAATCTATTAGTATGAATTTGTGCAAAATAGAATGTTTATTACACCTATTTCTCTCTCTCTCACATTGAATGTGAGGCAAGTTTTTATGTGAGAATTTTTAATATGGACCGATCATTATTTAGCTGTATTTATAGTTAAATAAAAATTTGGCATGAACATTAGTTGTAACACTCAATGATCTATATTAAAGTTTTAAGTTTTTTTTTAGCAAAATTATATATATAATATTACGTGATCCAAAAACATGGTAATTGTTTTCTTAAAGTTCTCGTACAAGTAATCAAATGACAAATGATCAGCATTAATTTCCAATTAAAGAGAAAAACATTTATACGGTCTAAATTAATCTGTCAATCTCAATCAAGCCATCTTCCATTTTTGCTAATTCGAGATCGACCTGTCTAAAAAAAAACTAACACCATCCACCACGACCATGAGGCAGTTCCAGTAAATTGACAATATTGCCCCTTTTCGACCGATCAATCAAACCTCTCCGGTCTTCAGGGTCCCCCCAAATTAATAAATTGGTAATTTAACCGCGACCCGCGAATCACACCGAAGCAGACGACAAAGACGAAGACAGCGGACCGAAAGCGCGTCACTTATCCCGGGACAGCCAACGCGGAGAGAACACGACAGAGCAGAGACGCGTCTCTCTCTGTTCTCCTCGCGTCTTCGCCAACAACAACAACAACAACAACAACCCTCCTTCCTCGTTCATTTCCCAACCATATTCGCGTACTTCCATGAAACCTTCCATTTCTACGGGTTTCGATTCTCGCATTTTAATCAACCTGTTCGTTACTTTGTTTCAGATCCCTAAGGCTTTTGGTTTGTGATTGAAGAAAGAGAGGAGGGTTTTTGGCGTTCGTTTGAGGGATCTGGGTTGGGGAAGACTCTGTACCCAATGGGTGATCATGTTGTGTTATTCGTTGACCGCCTGACCGGCCCCTCCGCTGCCGTGCACTCGAGGCTTCCGATGACGGCTGATCCGGCCGTCGCATCGTCGTCCAGCGCCGCCGAGGGCGATGGGGAGGAGGCGCCGCTTCTTCAGACGCTGGAGTGCCGCATTTGCCAGGAGGAAGATATCGAGTCCAATCTCGAGGCACCGTGTGCCTGCAGCGGTAGTCTTAAGGTAATAAATTTGTAATACCGTCCATGTTTTTTGTTTCAGACATTTCATAACCTGGGTGTTTGCCTTTGAATGAGGTTTGATGAATTATGTCAGTTTCGTGGTTGTAAGGATTAGGGTTAATGGTTTTGAATGTAATGATATTATGGTTCATCAGGTGACTTTTGTGATTGATTGATGATCTATAGTTATTTAATTCATTCGTAATTTCTGCGCTGAATGTGGTCCATGGCCTGGTTATCTTCAGTGACACTTAATTTATTGTCCCTGTCCTGATGACGATATTTATATATGCAGTTATTTATTTCTCATTGGTATCTGGATGATAACATTCACATTTGTTATCTGTATTTCAAGTAGTTCATCACAACTATGAAGCGTTTTTCTTTTTCTACTGACATAGGCACTAGGCAGTCAAACGGTTTTGCCATTTCTTGGTGCGGTATCATTTTGTACGTCTCTTTTGTGGTTTCCACGAGGATCCTTAAAGAGATTCTTTGTGATGACAATTCCCTATGTGACAATTGCTTAAACTGAAGTCATTGGTAGATGTGAACAGTTATGGCGAAGGCTTATGCATTTTGTGTTCTGTACATGTATCTGGTCCTGTTACTTTCTAACATTTTGATCACTGGCTGCATTGAGAGTCTTACCAAGTTAACTATATTATGCAGTTTGCTCACAGGAAGTGTGTTCAACACTGGTGCAATGAGAAAGGTGACACAACCTGCGAGATATGTCATCAGGTATATTTCTTGCTTCACGATATTGTTATTTGCAGCATCTTTCTAGATGAAGCTCTCTGCATCCCTCATAAATTTAGGTTGGTGCAGACACGACTACAAAAATTATGTGTTAGTTTTATGGTATTTTATTATTGCTGTTGCAACTTGCATGCTTGCTATAATTCTCAAATATTCCATAGAGCTTTTGAAAGTAAATTTGGAGCCCATTCAAGCTTTTAATATACTGGTATAATTTTCTCTGTTGTGCATACAAGGTTCTTAGGTTTGAACATATTGATAAATATTTTTGTCAAAGTGGTTTGTTTCTAGTGGCTATGTTGGCTCAGAAATATGTGTGGTGTATCAATACATAGGGATTGAAAGATTTTATGTATGCATCTCATCAGTGAGAATCAAGTTGCGATAGATTTCTTTAGGGTGTACTGTGCAGTGCCCAATGGAAATACATGTATGAATTTTAATGGTTGAGAATTAGGAATAATTGGGAAAGAAAGTAAGATACTGGAAATTCTATGGACGAGACTAATCATGGTTCATTCAAATTAAAAATACCACGTTAGTTTGCACTTTTTGCCTAATTTTATAATAAAAGGAAAACCCGGTACATGAAGCTGCCAATTGTATGTGCCAATTTTATAATTTTTTAGTAAGAGACTGTTTCTAGGACTCAAACCCGTGATGTCTAGGTCACAGCATTAACTCTACCATGATGCCAAGGTTTGCTTATTTTTTTAATGAACACCTAAAATTACAAGAATCATTTGGACAAATCTAGTGGAAGCAACATAATACAATACATACGATAATGCTTATATCTCTTATGGTTGTCTTGGAGTTCAATTATTTTTGGCCTTCTGAAAATGGAAACATATTCACTCAAAATGCTTTTTGGGCATGAGGCAACTATAGTTTGGTACTTTGGTGTGAGATTTTGGCTACTGCATATGATGCTTCTAGCAGTAAAATCATATAGTTGTGTTCTTTTCCCCTTAAATGGTTTGAAATTTGTTTGCCATTAGACAGTGCTTCTATAATTGCATTGCTCCACATTAGTTTGCACTTTTTGCCTAATTTTATAATAAAGGGCAAACCCGGTACACGAAGCTGCCAATTGTATGTGACCTTCCTTTATGATTTTTTTAGCAAGAGACTGTTTCTAGGACTCAAACCCGTGATGTCAGGGTCACAGGCTTTAACTCTACCATGATGCCAAGTTTTGCTTATTTTTTTAATGAACACCCAAAATTACAAGAATTATTTAGACAAATCAAGTGGAAGCTGCATAATACAATACATACGATAATGTGATTTCCATCCGGCTTATATCTCTTACGGTTGTCTTGGAGTTCAATTATTTTTGGCCTCTGAAAATGGAAACATATTCACTCATATGCCCCAAAATGAAAATGCTTTTTGGGGCATGAGGCAACTATAGTTTGGTGTGAGATTTTGGCTACTGCATATGATGATTCTAGCAGTAAAATCATATAGTTGTGTTCTTTTCCCCTTAAATGGTTTGAAATTTGTTTGCCATTAGACAGTGCTTCTATAATTGCATGGCTCCAATTGTTGACATGATCTTTCATGGCAATTCCAGTCCTTGTTAACAAGTAGATATGATAAGGGTAAAATATACTACATATTGTGGCAGGATGTTATTTTGATTAGCGGCTCTAAGCTTTATCATGGCTCTACGTATCCTTAACTATGTTCTTTTGCATGCAATGCAACAGACTTACCAACCTGGTTATACTGCACCCCATCCACCAGTTCCCTCAGAAGATACTGCTATTGATATTGGGTAAGAATAATATTGCATAGAATCCATAAGATAAGCCAGTTCATGTGATGGAAATTATCATTTGACATGATTTTTATTTATTGATATTTCCAATCTACTTTTTATTTGTTTGTTGATGTATTCTTTATCAATACTGGCAATTTAATGCGCACTATTATTCTTAGTAATGATGTAAGCAGAGTTACATGTATCGCCATAGTTCTTACCGTATACTATAATGTAACTTAATTTCTGATGACCAGCAATTGCATGGAGTTAATTTATTCGTGATTATATCTTGCAGTGCAGGTTGGACGTTCACTGGAACCCCGTTGGATTTGCATGATCCACGTCTTTTAGCAATGGCGGAGGCAGAGCGTCATTTTATGGAAAATGAGTATGATGAGTATGCTGCTACACATGCTGGTGGAGCTGCATTTTTGCGTTCAGTTGCTTTAATTGTAAGTTAAAAGAATCCTGTTTAATTTTGGTTTTTTCTTGTTGTACTCTTTTGCGCTTTTGCCCATAATATAACTGACTTTGTTTGGCAGTTGATGGCCCTTCTGCTATTGCGCCATGCAGTAGATGTTACTGATACTGATGCCGATGCAACAGATGATGAGACTGCTACGTTTTTCTCTGTGAGTCGGCATTAGATGGACTCCATCTTTGTATTTGTCTTTCGTGGTTCTCCATTGTAAATTTTGTGCCTTTTGAACATCATGCTCATCCAATTATATGGGTTTATTCTTTGTAGTTGTTCCTTCTCCGAGCTGCTGGTTTCCTTTTGCCCTGTTACATTATGGCTTGGGCCATTAATATCTTGCAGCATCGAAGGCAAAGACAGGTCTGGGACTGTAGCTCCACAGGTCAATCATTTCATTTTTTTTTGAGTAAATGTGTTGTATTTTTCCACTGAAGTTTCAATTTGGTATTCATGTGCAAACAGGAAGCTGCAGCATTGGCAGCTACTCAAGTTGCTTTTGTGCTCCAGTCAGGACAAAGTAGAGGTCTGCAGTTCACAATAGCATCAGGACCGGCAGCGACTGAGGGCCATGACCCTGCATAAGTTATTTACTTGTCAGTCCCTTGTGCCTTGCCATTGACGTCAGAATCTCACACAGTAGCTTCCGCAATTTCGTAAGCCTCTCAAATGTTGTGATTTTGGCTTGAGAAGTTTCGTTAAGCAGGTGAAGTTGGTCGTCGCATCCTCACCGCCATTTTATACATGTACCCTATGTTCAAGTGATGTTTACCTTTCAGCACAGGGATGGTTGCTGTCTTCCCTGTGGCCGGTTGTATTAATGATAGGAAAATATTCCACCCTTGTTCAACATTTTATATTGATTCCAATTTCCGACAGGATGCCCATTTGAAGATTGTGGTACGAAATTGGCTTTTCTGGGTTCACGCTTGCCGACCCTGATGCTAAAAATAATAAAAAATAAAAAATAAAATAAAAAACTAAAAAAACAGGAGAAACCAAGTTAACTGATTCATATAAATCCGGTCTACTAATATGTTTCATGTGCATGAATGAATGTTTCAGGACGCTCCAGCCTGCATGTGATCCCGAAAAGCATGGCGCCGCCTTGGAAAAGTTGATTTCATGTGACTCCGGTTTACTAACGTCTCTTCCAACGTTCATAAAATATGGACTATCATATAAAAAATAAATAAACATAATAACAAATAAATAAACAATAACAAATCTAGATGTTTCTCCAAGATCTTGGCTTCATTATCCTCCTGACGACGTAGACTATCATCTCATTCCCATTGATGGCTCTTCTACAAACGTATGGCAATCTCGGGTTTTAATCAAAATATGGGTTCAGAGCATAGGTATATACCTCTATAGGGACTAGGGACGGTTATAAGTTATAGCCAGTTGAGCAGTTGTATATCCTGGCTTAAAAAATCAAACTTAAAAAAAAAATTATGGTGAGATACAAAAAGATCCACATCTATCACACAAGCACAATGCAAAGGAAAAAATAGAAACAGAAATTCGAGATACAAAGGATTTATGTGATTCCAGTAATGCTTATTACACGGATGAGAGATTTTCAGAATAAATGAATGAACTTTAATGATAAATTGCCCTTTAGGAAATTTGTATTAACGATAGGGTAATAACACAAGTATCCATTTGTATTGGAGTTGTGTCATATTCGAAGCAAATTACCCGATGGCTGACCCTTATCGAATTCTGAGTCATGCCAACGGATTCAATAAAATACAACTCACCAAATAACACATTTGTTTTTGCTAGCTAGTGCTTAATTTGTTTTTACTGCTTGATTTTTGTTCGCCGATTTTGCTTCTTCATTTATATTCTCATTACATGGCCATGGACTTATGGCTGACACTTAACTTGTACGGCTATATCAGTTCTAGGTGTAGCTCAACGTGCGTGCTTTGGTGGGTAGGCTCATGTTTCATTCACTGACCTCATTTTCGTGATTAAATAATAGAAAATGAGTGAATGGGAATCCAAAACCATTGCTGCAACAGTTTCACTGTATACCAGTAACTGTTCTCTCTTGGGTCTTGATAGACAGACTCAAGTTTCTCTGGCCTTGCGTGTCTAGCTCAAGTAGTGTGTTGCAGTGGAGATCCCCCAACAAACCTCTATTAATTACCCGGTGCGTGTTTGGTTGAATTCTTGCTGATTCTTTGCTGTGATATCCTAGTAACATTATGGGGAGGAAATTTTTTCTGGTGTGTTGTTGGGCCAACTTTACTTAGTCGCTATAATTAGCCATAAGATCAAATAAAAGTACACATCTAGGGACGACACAAACCAACTGGACTATACTTTGGGTAGTGTTACATTTGGCTCGGTTTAAGGAAACCTTTTATGCAAAGGAAAACGAAAGGAAGCCTAGAATTGGGGCGTTCCGATACCAAAATAATTTTAAATGTAACAACAGAAAATTTTTGCCTTGAAAATTGATGTCAAATGAATAATTTTTCTGAAGTAAAAGTTAACAGCCATTGATGATCACAGTCCTTCAAAAATTCATTTTCAAGCTGATATACGTCAACAATGTTCCAACTTAAGCTAGAACTCAATCGAAACATTAAAACTCACGTTTGAGTTTGTTTATTAAGCCAAAAAAACAAAACAAAAAAACCTGTGCAACCCTTTAAGCTCGCCAAATTTATTATCAGGTTTGTGGTTGTTTATAGGTTATAGCTTAGAGTATTAGTAAAGCTTCTGCGTTGTTACTAAATGCATACATCAATACAACAACAAAATGTTTCATTTAACTACCCATCCCTGGAAATCACAGCCACACGAAAGACACTGCACCAGAAAACCCATTCCATCATGCCCTGCAACTGCACATCAGCACTGTATGTACCCTGTACTTTGGGATGGAAAAGAAACTTCAATCTAACTTGAGAACAATGATTCAAACCAGCGACCCATCTTCGCAATAATTTGAATCTTGGCGTTCCGTGCACTCAACGTGCAAACCCTGCGGCACGCTATGATTGATTTTAGGTTGGGCTTAGCTCGAGGATCAGATTCTGATCCACGCCACACTGAAATATGATCTGGGCCCGACACAGCGTTGACAGAAATAATTTATTTCCCCCTGCAAACTTTGCATGAGCTACCAATGGGATGGTTGATTTGTACAACCAACAAAGTGAGGTTTTAGTCGGAGTGAGAGCCTCTCTGGCTTTGACTTGGACAGTGACACAGTGGCTGTGGAGTCAAAGCCTGAAAAGGGCCGTTTCTTGGGGCTGTGTGCGCGCGCGCCCGGGGGGGTGGGTTGTACGTCGCAGTGGGGCAGCTCGTTTGAACTGTTCTAAAGCCACTGATGAACGATTTGACGTATGCCGTTAGGTTATAAATGTTGAACCTTGGAAATCAAGTTGGGCTCTGCAAGACTGATGGATTTCCACTCCATTTAATGTAGACCCAAAACCACGATGACTGATGAGATGGCGCCGTTGATGGACCGCTGGGCTGTAACTTTTTTTTTTTGTGGAGGTCTACATTGAGTTGACTCAGTCATCAATTTTCAAGGTCTAAATGCAGTGTTAGTGCTACACACCCAAGAGTTTTTAATGCTATGTTTGGTTTTAAATATATACCAGTATTTATAAAAAGTTTTGAATTTTTTGAGGTTACTATTTTTAAAAAAAATATTATTAAACGGGTCCAAAAAACAGGTGCACCCACCTGAGATGAGACTGTATATACCAAAGCTCCTCAAAAAACTAGTTTAAAAAACAAGGGTGTCGAACCTGTGGTTTTGTAGAATGTGCCCATTTCCATGGAGCTGTTAATTTTTAGCATAATCTGGGAAAGCTTGTGTACGAGGGAGATCCAGAACTAACCCACTTTTTATAGCCATCTATGGGACTAAATTGAAAAGAGACCATGTCCCCTCTCTATTGTCCTATGTTGTTGCTGGATGGTCCTCTCTATTGCCCGTTGGTTATATCTATATGCGGAATCATATTCCTGTGAATCCAACAGCCCTGCGAATCTGTAGACTTTATTATCATTTTTTAGCAGGAAAGGGGCCGGCCTCTGAAGGCCGGAGTGTGACCATCTTTTATCATTATTGCACTAGGCATGCACACCCATGCAGCTGTCTTGTCACACGAACATTTCATATTTTTGATGAGAGGCCTATTGATGTCAAAGCATACCATCTCACTAGTATGTATGTTGGTGCGAAGATGGTATATATGCTTTGTGATTCCTTTCGAACAATTAAAGCATGAGATGTCAGTGAGACACTTGGGGGCGACGATGTAATGAGGTTCAAATTCGATGTTCGTATCATTGCGCTCCCTAATTAATCAGTTACTGGAATATGTGGATGAACAATATTGCGTATAGGTTGTTGCTCTACCTAATTGTGCAAATTGTGCAGATGCACTCAAATGATGAATTTTAATTAATTCAATTCGTGATTATAGACTCTTCTCTCTGTCTCTCTCATGAACGAGCCTTAAAAGGGTTCCCTAAACTAAAGAAGAGGATTCAAACCCCCAAAAAATGGATCCATATTATAGACGTCGTCATACATATTAAAGGAGAGTCACATGGGGTTATGTAATAGAATGTGTGCTTAATGTTGTGCCCACAAATACGGACACTGCAGCACAGCAGACAGGGCTAACTGACTCTACACGCTTGAATACCAACACGTACGACGTGAGCCCATCCCCATCTCCATTATGATATGTCTTGCTATTTCTCTTTCTCTCTCTCTCTCCAATATATATATATATATATATATATATATAACACATACGTCCCATTGCTTGAACTTGTTTTAGGTTGCCCCTTTTGGACATTTCACGTTAGACGAGCTGGATCTTGTCTTGTTGTTTGGAGTTGGGATGGAGGAACAGAGCTGCCTGCGCCACCACTAATGTCGACCATGCTTTCCTTCTCACAAAAATCCAAGGAAACACACCTAACAAACAGCCCCTGTGGGCCTCCCATTTCTCCTTTGTGGGCCTGTCCAGCTTTTCATTGCAGCCGTTGCTCCCAAATCCCAATCCGATCATGTGTCTTTTTCCGTAATGAGTGTTGAGAATATTGTAATAAACACTAATTACTTTCATGCCAACACAAAAATAATCTTATTTTCTCTATAAGTGTGAGTGAATCAAATATTATTGAACAATGCCGCATACAATATCGGATAACGGTGACGATGTGATCATATACTAGAAAAAACATTGATAATGATCATATACTTCAATATACTAGATTATTGGAGTAAGAAAAAAAAACTTATAGTCATTTACATCATCATAATTTTCTGATATTTTTTTCATCATTATCAATGTTTCATTATTGTCTCATCCATCTTTTTATTCAATTTTACATTGTGCTATAGCCATTTATGGGCTAATTTGACATTGCTGGTAGGAAACTGTTTCTGTTTATTTTATAAGTAAAAGTAATAAAAGGTATTCAGTAAATTTTTTAAAAAATATTTATAAAAAAAGTTTTTATTTTCTTTGCTCAAAAGAAAAAAATTAAAGGTTACTTTTAAAAGCTGCAATTTTTAAAAAATAAAAATAACAATAATATATCTTTTCTTGATCCTTTACATCAACACTTTCAACATGGAAAGGGATATGATAGGGGGTCAGGGAGCACGGGGGGTGGGGTTAGGGAGCACGGAAATCATATATATTTATCCTTCTTTTTTTAATGTGACATGTGTATCATATATATTTATATATATATATATTTGTATATTTAATTATTACAATAAATATATACGCTACACATGTCAAAATATATGATATAAATGTAAAATCTTGTGATTATTTAAAACTATGTTACTTATAAATAAATTTTATAAAAAAGTGATACAATATAATAATCAAATTATTATTATTAATACTAATTTAAAATAAAGAAATAAATCAAATTTTTGAGAAAACAGTAAACACCAATAGGAAATATTGGGCTTTTAAGCCGGATGATATTTTATAGGCCTATAGAAAAGAATTTAAAACTTCTATTGACATGTTTGTGTATTAGCTAATATTTAAAAAAGGCTTGTCACTTTCCAATTAAGCTAGAACATAGAGCATTTTAGGCAATCTATAAATTGAATTTTAATCATTTAGAGAGAAAAGGCTATTGTAGCGTAGCAAGTTGGAATATTTCATATCTAAGACTCATGAAAATGTCATACTTTTTAAGGAGAGAGCTAAGAGAGGGAATTCTACACATTTTATTCCATGCAAGTTCTAGTTGGGTAGCTTGTGCTCCATTTTAATTTCAAACTGAAGCTTTTTCTAGGCAGGTTGAAGTTAAGATGGATTAGCCCATTCAAAATCAAGAAGGCCTTCTCATATGGCAATGTGGAACTTGATGAAAGGTCAAATGATTTATTTAAAGTAAACAGGCAGCAATTGAAGCCCTATTATGGTGAGCTAGAGGATAAGAGTGTTGGCCTCACTTTACTTACAAAACTTTCACGGAGAAGGAGGATCTAGCTAGAGATATTAAATAAGCACTTCCGGAATGTAATTCAGTATTTTTTTCCTTTTTTATTTATTTTCTTTTTGATATTTTATTTTGGTTTGGTGTTTGTTTTCATGTGTATAAGAGATTTTGACTAATAAGCATCTTATCTCCTTTACCCCATTCATTGTGTGATCATGGTATGATCTTTATCCCTGTTAATTTTTCTTTTCTTTGCATTGAGGACAATTCATATTTAAGTATGGGGGAGGGTTTATAATTTTGCATCACTTGAATTGTGCATTTATAGGTGATTGTATGAATATGTGTACAAGTTTTGGAGATATTATGTGGTTATCATGGATATACTAGTTTTTGGTGAAAAAAAAAATATTTTTACCATTTATCATGCTATGAGTTTTTATGTCTATTTTAATTTGGGTGATAATAACATTTGGCATATGAATTGATTTTCTTTATGCTTAGAAAGAGATCATGAGCTTGCACTTGAGTTCTTTAATAAACTTTCCAATTCTATGGTAAAGTCTTATTTTTTCTTGAAGTTGTGTGTTAAGAGAAAAACAATTCATGTATAGTTTTTCCTTCATGTATGATTTTATTCTCTTTGTCGATGAGTTTTAATATAATATATTTTTCTGAAAATATTTTAATAACAAATTGATAGACGACACTTTAAAAGTATTATCTTATCATGTTTTTATTGTAATTTAGACAAATATGTGTATAGTTGCATAAAATATATTATATATTTTTATGTAATAATTAAATGTAATAATGGTATTTTGGTCTAATAATGATTCATATATATTGATTTGAGGGGCAAAATGATATTTTGGCCTCCAACATCTCCCGTTTAGGGTTTTTATCATGTTACACCATATGTACATATAGGATCTGAACAAGGAGGTTGACATGTAAGCACAAATAGGATGCGAACAAGGAGGTTGACTTGTAAGACAACATAACTAGAGAGCTAGGGTTTGGGCATTACACTTCACATGAATATCATGCTTTGCTAATCATCTTGACATACTCCAAAGTAAGGTTTGATGTATTGATTTGAGCATGAAATGATTTTATTCTGTGTGATTTTATGTAATTTATTTCCAAATTTGATTTCTTTGTTTTAATTAATTTTGAATGAACTTCTTCATGTGTGACAGTATAGAAATATAACAAAGACCAAACTTACATGCAGGGGCGGAGCCAGCCATTGGTAGGGGGGGCCATGGCCCCCCCTCGTTTTTTTCATTTATATTTTTACTGCTATGGTAAGCATGTAGGGCTCTTTTTGGGAGAAAAAAGAAATAAAAATTTTAGAATTTGGCTTGTCATTTCTTGCTTTCTCTCCTCCCAACGAAATTATTGTAAAAATTTTCATGTTATAAGCTAAATCATAAATTAACTCTTATTTTGAGGTTGTATTTTCTGGAAAGTTATTTTTAAAAGTATATATATATATGTTATTTTAAAAAATTTAATATCTAGCTTCTCTCTAAATATTAGTTTGGATTCTTAGGTTTTGGATTATTAATTTTCCAATCAAAAACTTTTCCTCTTCTCTTCACTGGTTCTCTAATCCCAACCCAAAAATTTTTTCAGTCTAATTTTTTTTCCTGGTTAGGCTTGGTCCCCCCAAGAACTGATTCCTGGTTCCGCCCTGCTTATATGAATTGATGTTTACATGAATAACATATGTTTTTTGGGTTTTAATTATACCGACCAAAGGATCAATTAAAAGACACTATTAGATTGTTACACCCATGGACAATTGAATAAAGTGAAAGGAATTAATTTAATTAATTGAGATAGGTTAAAAATAATGAATATTAGGTGAAATATGTCATCAATATCCTTAATTTCTATTTTATCTCTCTATTTTTTCATAGTTCAATTATTTTATTTTATTATCATTCAATTGTGGTTTCTAGATAAAATCAAAATTAATAATTTATTGTACTTGTCACAACAATAAGCACAATTCCTATTAGTTTGGCATTCATATTTTTAATTAAACGTACATTATATTATTTGACACATATGTATACTTGCAGTTCAATATAATCGATATAAGAATCGCTATCACCAATTACCTATCCGTATCACCCATTATTTCATGGTGGCCGCAACATAAGTGAAACATAATTGAAAAATGGGTCCCCCCACAGACACATGCACGCACACGTGCCCGCGCGCACACACACAAAGAATTCAACTGTAAATCTTTTAAAATGTTAATTTTTGTTTTTTGTATCATGTATTATCAATTTTATTTTATTAGAAAGTGTTGAGATATAATAATATTTGAAATTATTGTTGGGTAGATATTGAGTTGTAAATTTTGAATATAATTTTTTATTTTTTATTTTACGTATTAAATAATAGTTATATTAGTGATTTCATTATTTATATGTGTATGCATTATTATTTGTTAAGTATCAGAAAATACTTGTAGCGAGTAATTATTTTACTTAAAATTTAGAATAATTATTTCATTTTCAGCATTAAATTTATTAAATAAATTATTTTCATATATATATATATTAACTAATGAAATAAAAGATATTAAATTTATAAAATTATTTTTACGATTGTTATAAAATTTATAATAAAATTTATAAATTATTATTATAAATAACATTATAATTTTATTTTTATATTTTCTTTTTCCCTTACGATGACATGACGAGATGGAAGCACCGACCCAGCTGAATGATCCCAAAAAAAAAAAAAAAAAAAACAAAACGCACGCCACGTTCACGTGGGCGCACCGCCCCATTGACTATCCCCTCCCAAAACTGGTATGGTGGGTTACAGCGACCGGGAAAAACATGCCCTCCTTTGGGGCAGCACCTCATGGTTCAGGGGCGGCCTTGTGTTGTGCGGGTTGGATGCTGCTGGAAATGAAGGCCGCCTTCAGTTCTCGGTACCCCAAATGGGTTTGTTTTTTTTAATAATTATTTTGAGAAACCCAAAATTTTGTTAGGTGCATTAGAGGGTTGTCATCTCGTGTTAAGTCAAGTGAGATTTTCTTTCTGACAGAAGCCAAGACAGTACGTCTCTGTCGCACCCTGCACCATTGATTGAAGCGTCTGCAAATGGGTTTTCCAGGGGTGTAAAAAAGGTAAGAAAAAGGTGAAAAAGTGATTTTTGAGAAGTAAACTTTTAAATGCCCAAGAGTTAAAAAGTGAAAAGGGACATTCTGTCACACAATGTTGCCGTCCCCCACTGAGTTTCTTACTTTGTGCTCTTTCATTTTTGTTAGCTTTCGGCTCAAGTTAGAACAAAATTGAAGGTGGGGAGTTAAGGACTTTTCTACACGTACGGTTGTATTTTGGGGAAAATTTCCTTGAGGTGAAGTTGTACATTGCTTTGAACTTTTTGGCAGTTTGAGGCCATTAAATGGATGCTTGGTAAAAGTTGACCAAATACGAATACACCTAAAATATCTACCCCTTCAATTCAATGCCACGCAACGGCTACTTAGCCTATTTTTAATTAAAGAGACAACATAATATATTACAAGAAAATCTAATATAGTGTGGTAATTATATTATATTAAAATGACATAAGTATAAATGAATTAATAAGGAAGATAGGCAATCATATAAATTTGCATGATTCAATTACAATATGTGATTACAGGAGAATAAATATTATTGATCTCGAGAAATATTAGGGTTAGGTTTATATAGATGTATTTTATATACTACTACCTAAAACATATTATATGGCTAGGCAATCGTAAGCCCAATATTCAAGACATATTCTAATAAATTTCCACCTTAACTTGAATCATCTCACAATAGATTGATGTATCATATGCACTATTACAGGACCAAATGTGCTCTTCTACCCTCAAATTTTCTCCCAAGTGGCCATTAATAACTTCTAATATTTTAAAAGTCTAAATAATGTTGGAATTTGCTAACTAGAACAAGCTTAGTGAACATATCTCTAGGATTATCAGTAATGTCCACTTTCTTTACCTTAATTCTCTTTTCATTTATTATAAACTGATACCTGACATCAATGTGTTGGGTTCTCATATGATGAACTTGATCCATGGATATTGTCACAATATACTATTGCTTGATTGTGGTCAAAGCCTAAATCACTAACTAGTCCTATTAGCTATATTCACTCTTTTGTAGCTTTTATTAATGCCATATACTTTACCACAAAATTATTATAGGTTACAAAATAGCTTTTAAATTAATAACTCAACCGTCAAGAGTAAATACATAACCAGTCATAGATATTGTATATTCAACATTTAGAATATAATCAAAAACAAAATACCTTTTTACTTGACATTAAGTTTCATCTTTGTAAATGAGGCCAACATCATAAATGTTTTTAAAATACCAAAAAACTCTCTTCATAGCTAGCTAATTGTCATGGGGTCAAGGTTTTTTCCCGTATAACACTCGGTCACCTTGGTGGATGCTCTGAGTAACACGTAGACTGGTTTCTAATTAATGAATATTCCTTGCTTTTATAATCTTTGCTATTACTAAATTGCTCTTAAGTTAACATTGGATTAAATTACTAATTCAATTAATTAGTAATTTTACATATATCCTTTTATTAATTTAAACTAAATAATTAAATAGTTAATTTCATTTATATATCTAATAAATAAATAAATATGCTTAATTCGATTATTCATTTAATTAATCTAATTAAATGAATAAATAATTAAACATATAATTAAATATTAGATATCACTACAAGAAAAAGCTTTTAACACCTAATATTTATTGTTCAAGATTTTCTAAAACATTTATGAAATGTCGTGCGGTGGGATGATGTGAAAAGTTTAAAACTATTTATAGCATTTTATGTTTATTGTAATATGACTGTTTATATCATTTTATATACGTTGAAGAAAACTATTTACAAGGTTTTATATATGCAACAAAAAACTATTTACAACGTTTTACATATGTTATAAAAAAACCTATTGACAACATTTATAATAGCTTTAAACATTTTTTTTGTAGTTTTTATTTTTTTCATTTCATGTCCAACATTCAAATTACAATATGATGAACTTATGTTTTTCAAATCATTTTATAATACACATAGCTTCTCTTATTTATTCAATATATCAACTATTGATAAATAGTTATGAATAACTAAAAACAAATTTTCAATATAACTGATAACCATCATATCTAATTACAAAACACAGAAATGAAGTTAACTCAAATAAGTCTTAAAACTCAAACAGTTTTTTCAACAATCGCCTCTGGTCTTGAAACCAAGCTCTCCTTTGTTGTATGCTTTGGGACTTCCAATTTCAAAATAATTTGTTATGGATAAAGTTGGTGTCCCACTTTTATTTCAACAGTTGGTTGATCTAAGAATATTTAGAGTAATATACATAATCAACCTTGATGAGGAGACTAAAATCCCTTCACGATACCTTGTTTACATTATATGGATAAAGTGTAACACATTTTAATTTGATAATGAACTTTTTGTGGTAAGCAAAGTAGTTGACTTGATTATGTTTTATATCCTTCGTCATACTTACTTGATTCATTTGTATTATCTTTGCTTTAGTTTCATTTTTCAGGATCCTATGTAATTATTTGTTGTTGGAATGGAGCTAGGATTTCAAATATGAGGGGGCCAATATATCATAGGAACAAGGAGCTTTTATCTTTTTTTTGATAGAAACAATAATAGAACTTACTGCCACTGCTGATGCCGATCGACAACAGGCAACACACTATGGAGGAGGGCTGGTTGTCGTTAAGGAAGAGAGAGGAGGGTAGAGCCACAAAAGGTTGGAGGCTTGGAGCTTAGAGGCATTGTGCTGCTGCTGCTGCACGTAGAGGCTGAGCCCGATTGGAGGACGATGTCAGCGTGACCCGTCATGTCCTAATGAGGGGGTTAGGGGCTTGGGGCTTGGCCACACAGGAGTGGAACAATGGGCTAGACGGCGCCGCTGCTTGCGTTTGCATCTCTGCCCCTAGGGCAAGGAGGATGACATTGACAGGATCTTGCTTCCTTGTTGCCTATGTGACAGATACCAAATTATGGAATTAAGGAGAGTGGAGACAGCTTGGATGAAGAAAAAAAGTAACTTGAATTAAGGAGAGTTGATGAATTAATGCTTTCATGTTTGCATGGATTTAGGGTTAGGGGTGGCTAAAATTTTAAAAAAACATCTATTAAAATACAAAAGCTACTGGACAAAACATCTATTAAAATACAAAAGCTACTGGACGGACGGGGGGCCATGACACTCCTTGGTCCCAATGTTCCTCCGTCTCTGTTTGTTGCTGCTTTTCTTTGGTTTGCAAGTCATAACCTATAGATTGCTTGTACTTATTGGGGTATGTCCTGTATATCTTTACATGTTTTGGGTAATTGTATGTCTTACATTTATAAAAAAAATTGGTTAAATTGCTTTGACCTTTATATGAATAAGAGGATGTGGAAGAGGATGTGAAAGAGAAGGTTGGTCACATGGAAATATGGGAGAGTGAAAACTTCAGTAGTTGTATTTACATTGCAGGGATTGCCTCATTTGCGTATATGCATATATTCAATTATTCATATATGCATAAATTGCCTTTTCCTCTGTTACATCAAATATTCAAATCTGCCAGCTTCCTAAATTGTCTGCCTATTTGCACCTCTAATGTGACATGAGGGTCCCTAAAACTTCAGCAACTACTTGCATCCAT
The DNA here is from genome assembly GCA_023512835.1 of Taxillus chinensis. Taxonomy (NCBI): domain Eukaryota; kingdom Viridiplantae; phylum Streptophyta; class Magnoliopsida; order Santalales; family Loranthaceae; genus Taxillus; species Taxillus chinensis. Next base: position 10,511,110 of record CM042091.1, read on the forward strand.
TGGCCCGCCCCTCCAGCTTTGTAACTTGGATTCTAGCACCATGGAACGAACGGATAAGAACAAACATTAAAAGCAGCACAAGCAAAAAAAAACATCCTATTTACGCCTTGTTCACTTTTTTATTATAATTTGGATTGAACAACATAAGTGGATGGACTTTCATAACCATCTTATAAATGAACTCTGACTAAACAATTTTATTAATCCACTCTAACTCGTGGCAATCAAGAAAATTGAAATTCATTTTCCTTGGAAGAATCTTTATTAGCTAAAGTTAAATTAAACTTGATATGATATTATTTTAGCTAATCATGGTTCAATATTGCACCGATAATTTTTTTGTTTGATTATAATTTTTTTTGATTTATTCTTATTTATAAAGATATATTGTGTTTGGTGTGAAAACCAAATTGAAATTTTAGACTAGTCTGAGAGTATGATATGACAGGGTGAACTAAATTTATAATTTCAGTCAAATTTGATTTGTTTTTTTTATTAAAATTAAATATAACTTATGTTATATCTCCATCATTAGAGAAGAACTTTATAGAGTTTAAATTAAATTAAATTTTTACTTTTATTTTAGTTAAGATTATAAAAGATACTTAGAGCATCTTTCACTATGCTCCTTAAAGTTTAACTCCTATTTTAGGTAAAAACAATTTTAGATAACTATTTTAATGATTTGCTCTTATCATGCTCCATATTTTAGCTAATTATATAATATTTTATTATTTATTTAAAATTTAATTTAAATAATTTTTCTAGTATGACTACTTAATGTTTAATTACATTAAAATATTAATAAAATTAATTTGGGAAATAATAAAGCTTAGATATATGTAGGAAGCAGTTTGGGGAGTTTTCCAATTTAGGAATCATTTAGGGTCTCATTGGAGTGAATTATTGGTTTCCTATATTAGGGTAGGAAATGAGAGGATTTTGGATTTGCTAGTGATTCCAAAAATATTTTAATACGTTTTTAAAATTAACTATTAAACTGAATATTCATATAGTTTATGTCTGTATAATTATAAAGTAATCTAAATTTAATTAGAAAAAATCAGTAAATAAATAATTAATAAATATTAAATAAATATTTAATTTAATAATTATTTTTTAAAATAAACATTAATAGAATACCAAAATAGCCAAGTATTTTTAATTTTGTTTGGATCGCGAACAAATTCAAACCCATAAAAACAGGGGATCGAAGGTGCTCTAAGGTGGGTTTAGTTGAAGTTTGATCAGCAAAATAAATACACATATGCTAGCCATACGGGGAGCATCATGTCTCAATTCCCAACTTTAATTTATTTCCCACGCGTTGTGTGTGTGTGTGTGTGTGTGTGTGTGTGAGGGAGATAGAAGGATAAGGTATGGGACTTTTTCTCTTGCACACGTGTGTGAGCCACGGCATGAAGAGACGTTATAATGAATTGAAAAAAAGAAAAAGAAATGGGGGGGTTACGCTTGCGCGCGGTGATTATAATTACATGGAATACCAATTGTCTTCTGCTGGAAACTCTAAAGGAAGCGGTTTGCTTAGCCAAGAATACTTTTTTATAAGAGAGAAAGAAAGTCGTTCAGGCTTCTTCCAATTGAACAGTCCATGCCATCTGATCTCCCTCTTCTTCGTAGCCTTTTCTTCATCCTCTCCTCTTAGTTTTGCAGGCTCGCGTGTGCATACATATATTCTAATTGATTTGATTTGTTAACTACTTATTTTGTGAGATTCTGGGTATCCCTTACTTAAGTAAATCACATGTTTTGAGCGCCTAGTGAAGTGTTCTTTACACATAAATTGTACACGGGTCTGGGCTTGAAATTGAAGAAAAAGACGATTTTTCTCGGACGGTATATCGTACCAGTAATTGTAGGGTTGTTAAGTAGGGCCTATGTCAAGACATTTCGTGCTGCGTTGGTGTTCTATTAGTATTACCCGTGGCCTCTAACAGTAATGGTTGCATAGCAGGGTGTTGTCAGAACTCAGAGAAGGGCAATGAAGGGCACGCCCAACAACAAGCCTGTTATTTATTCACCATATGACACAAACCCATCAACCCACCCGGCTACACCCCCTTCCTCTTACTCTGCTCCATCTATGGGCATGTGTTTTGCAGCCATGGGCTCCCTGTCCACCTCACAAGAGAGCTATGCCTCCAAGATGGAAAGTTTGGGAGCTTCTTCTTGGGGCCTTGCCTTCTCGGGTAAGTGCTCTGATTCCAGTGGGGGGGTTGGAGAAAAGAGTGACGCCTTTGCCTTTGCCTCCAACGTTGCCAATTGCTCCTGCGATGATGAAATCCCAAACGATCAAAGCGTGTTCTGTGGAAATGAGGGAGACAGTGTGGGGCAGTCTAAGCTCTGCGCCAGAGGGCACTGGAAACCTGCTGAGGACACCAAACTTAAAGAGCTTGTGGCTGTTTATGGTCCTCAAAACTGGAACCTCATAGCAGAAAAGCTGGAAGGCAGATCAGGTGAGATCGCTGGATTGTGCTCTGCTTTTGATTTCATGGCATCTGGGCTTTTGTTGACCGTTTTTTTTAACGTGGGTCTGTGAAGGCAAAAGCTGCAGGCTGAGATGGTTCAACCAGCTGGACCCAAAAATCAACAGAAGCCCTTTTACGGAGGAAGAAGAGGAGAGGCTAATGGCTGCTCACAGGCTGTATGGCAATAAGTGGGCGATGATAGCCAGGCTCTTCCCTGGGAGGACAGACAATGCGGTGAAGAACCATTGGCATGTGATAATGGCCCGAAAGTATAGGGAGCAGTCCAATGCTTATAGGAAAAAGAAGCTCAGCCAAACTGCTTTATACAGAAGAATGGAAGAGGATCATGATTCAAGCCTCTTCCACGGAATTAATTCTTTCCCATTTGGACTCACTTATGCTTCTTACTGTTCTTCGCAGAATAGTGATAATGCAGCACAGACATCTTTTGATTTGTTTTCCGGTCTCTCTATCTCCCTCTCTCTCTACACACACAGACACACACACACGTATACACTATTTACTTAGGTATACAATTTAAATTTCGGGGTTTCCGCTTGTTACATGTTTTGTGTATAACTCTATTTTGGATTCGCATGATTCTCGTTCTCTCTCCTTTTTGCAAGCCAATTTGAATTTCTTGTGACCTGCAGGTTATAAGGGAAATGAAATGATGAGATATTTGGATATTGGCCCCAACAGCATCTCTGGTTTTTATGGCCAACCCCACCCTCCATTGGTGATTGCAATGCAGCAACAGTCAAGCTACCAGGGCCCTTACAACTTGTCAGATTACTATCCCCCAGTATCAAATCCTCAGGCCCTTGAAGTATCTGCATCCTCTGTTTCAGAAAGAAGATTGGGTAGTCATTTTGAGATGAATCAACCATCAGCATTCATAGACTTTCTTGGGGTAGGAACCACTTAAAAGCTGGGATCGCACGATCCAAGAGAGATCGAGAAAGGGTATTCAAAAAAATAAATAAATTCCAAGGGTACCTCAAAAGTGGGCACTGCTTCTTAGGTAATGAGAAGTGAAGATGTTTTGCTCCCAGTTGGGTGACTAAAAAAGTGTCTCTCTCACGCAGTCTTCTCATAACTGTTGCCTTAGTGTCCCTTTCTTGTTACCCTTTCCTCCCTCATGAATGCCTTTTTCCAAAAGGTGAAACAATAAATCAGAGAACTTTTTCAATTTTCCCTTTATGTTTTTCATTCCTGTCTCCTTTCATTGTTTATATTATTCTCCCTAGAAGAAAACAAAAACAAAACGAAAAACAAAAAAAAAAAAAAACCAGAAACGACGGTAAATGAAGTACACAGAGGTATTGATTCTCTTTTTTTTTTTTTTTGGGCAGTTTAATAAAACATGGGTATTTGTTTGTTAATGAGAATTTCTCAATGCGATTTATTTGAAAATAAAAATAAATAGACATTAAAATAGGAGAAAATATTTATCTGTGGTTTATATTTGCTATACATTTTAATATATGTGTATTTTATCGGTGATTATATGAAATGACAAAATATACTTGCCATTTAATGCATAAACATTTTTTTGCATTTTAATATTTCATTGTTTCTTAGAAACTACTTATTTTATATAGTTACTGATAATTTTTTTAAATTAAGTATTTTACAATATATAAATAATAAAATACAATTATACTGAACATGTACATGAATTATAAATACCATAGTAATAATATAGTAAAGAATGTTTTCTCTTTTTTTAAAAAAGTTAAAAGACAATGAGGGGTTGCGTAGGAAATAGGAAAATGGCCGGATAGTGGGAAGATAATTAAATTAAGAAAAATGATATTTGCACCGCTGACAATTATCAATAATTATCATATCAACAAAATTATTTAAAGCTTAACACACAGTGCATCACATTTGAGATAGAAAGAGAAAGGAAAAGAGGGGCCTTGAGCAGTGTATCTAAACAGAAAGAGGTAAAATCATGACTAAAAATCTGTATTTGATGGTGAAAGAGTGCATTTTTTTAAAATGAGAGAGCATCAAACTCCTTATGGGTGTTTAGGACTTGTATTTCTTCTTCATATCTATAAATCAAAAAAAAGAAGACTCAAAACGGATCATTGGGTCCGTAGATTTGGCCGTAAGAGAGATGATCGATGTCTGCTTGAAACTTGCTTGATGCCTTCTTGATACCTAAAAATTGCTCGAGCCTCAAACTCGAACAGGCTTTGAGCAGCATGCTCAAGCGTATATGCTCGAGCTTCCAGTCCGTGCAAGAATTCAAGTGATAATCTGAAACCACATGTGTGACAAATAATACTAATATAACTTATTTCACTGCCGAAAACACAAAACTATTACAACACCAACAAATATTACAACACAAGGCCATATACGGGCATTGGGACTTTTCAAACGCCACAATTTTTTCATGGTGCGGCTAAACTCGGGGCACAATTTCTGCCCTCAAACACACGCACACACCACACCCACCTTTTGTGCGGTCATGATGGTAACTGTTCAACACCGTCCTTAGCCGAATCTTTTGTTTGATGAAACTTCATGCCACCCACATGGGATGGGTGTTTTGGAACTGTCTGCTGATACTAAAAGTCTCAAACGCTGTTTAAAGGGTTCCTTCTCTCCAAATATCTGCTGATAAAAGAAAACTACATGACAGTGAAATGTACGGAATTGCTTTGCCTCTCCTGCTTCTCCAACTTCAAGGAAAACATTTTCCTAATGTTTAGTCTACTAAAGGTTGCTGTTTATTGTACTATCTTTATTTTGTTTTTGAACTTACTTGTTGGAAGGCGAATCAAAAAAAAAAAAAAAAAAGCAAAAAAAGCCATTAAGCTTGAGATGAAAAGAAAAAACGTTTTGCAGTTTTTCCTTACAGTCAGGACATCACTTTTGTTTTGTTTTGTTTTGGATGACAAATCATACGGCCGTCTAGGTCTAGCTATTTAATCCCCTCCGAAAGACGAGTACAAAGAGCACATACAAAATGTATTAGATTTGAAGTTCTTGGCACTGAGCTCAAAGAGATACAAAATGAGTACATCGCTCGGGGATGTGCTAAAATTCAAAATTGCCAACGGAATCGAGACGCCAAGCACAAAATGATGGAAAACAATGGTGTCTACCATTGCTTATGTCGATCGTGGGTGGTCTTTTGTGTACTTTATTTATTTTCTGGGTGGGTGGTAATTTAATAATCATCATTATGAGTTAATTTGAATATTGAATCAGCCGATGAACACTATCCGTACTTTAAAAGGTAGGCCTTAATTTGGCCAACCCAGGCCCAGTGTGAACCAGACTCCAATCCAATAATCCAGATGCAGAGTTGTCATGCACAGTGACAGAGACTAATAATAATAATAATAATAATTCTTCTGTGCATGACAAAAACATTATTTGCAGAACATGCTTCACCAAACAACAAGAATGATTATGATGGTAGTATATCACGACCGGTTCTAGTAACAACAGGGATTGTTAGTGATGTTGCTGCTGGGAATTGGTAGTAGTATAAGATCGAAGTTTTTAAGTCTAACTACGGACCAATTCGACCCACTTCACCATATGGGCATAATAATAATAATAATAATAATAATAATAATAATAATAATAATAATAATAATAATAATAATAATAATAATAATAATAATAATAATAAAAGGATATGGAACAAATTCACACACAGTATTTTGATTATTTGCATTTTTTTAAGGCTGTCAAGTTTTCTACTTGGCTCCCAAGCAAATCTCCATAAATATCACGAACTCCTTGAAATCAATCAAGCCATCCCCATTTTGATCAGCAGCTCCAATCATTCCCCTGCATTCCCCGACGCCATATCGTCCTCTGATGCCCAAACAACTCACCACTCTCTGCAACTCGACCGCGTCGATGAACCCATCCCTGTTCTCATCAAACACGTCAAACGCTGCCCTCACCTCCTCCAAGCTTGGTTCCTCCTCCTCGAACAGCCCTTCAATCCCCTCACCAGCATCCGATAAATCACACTCACTGTAACACATCCCGAGACGACCCATCACAGTCCCAAGCTCTGTGCTACCGAAAACAGAGGTGGGGGTTGTCCGTGGGTCACAACAAGCGCTCTGCGTTTGTTGCGAGTTTCTGTCAATTCTGCCGTCAAGGAAGAATCGGATCAAATTTGTCAGGTTCCAGGTTAGGAGAAACTTCAACAGAATCGAGAGGGCGTATGAAATCAAAGCGCTCTGTTTCTCTTCCATGTCTGAAAACGACTGCAACCGTAAACGCAAGGACATGAGAAGGGCTGTTAGAGGAGCAATGTGACATTTATATAAAGATCACTACACAACTTCGTGGAAAATAAAGTTTTCTTGGAAATTGATCGTAGATGTGAAAGGTACTATGAAGGTTCGTAATTTATTTATATTTCTCTAAACACACACACACACATGATATGTTATACCTATTATGCAATTGCATGGTACCTAACATTACTTTTTTTTTTTTAAGTCAATCATATTAAAATTTGTTAGGGTATTAACATGTTTGTAGGACGGCAGAATTAATACAACCCAAGTAACGGGTAGTTTAACGGGTAGGATACGAAACTGAAGTCCTTGTAAATGGATTCAATTCCTGGTGTTGATAAAAACAAAATAATTTCAATAAATAGTTAATTCAAACTCATTCAAATCTAAATTTAATTTTTTACTTTATTTAAGTTTTAAAATAAATATATATATATTAATGTATATATACCAAACATAGTTTAAAAAAAATAATTTTAATTTTGAAATCAAATACAAACAATTTTTTTATCATTTAAAATTAAATCAAGTTTTTATTTTTTTGATTTTATTTTTTTAAAAAATAAATTTAAAAACTAAAAAGACCTGAGAAAACCCTTTTTATTTCCCATGAAAGTTCCAAAAGTGAGTCGTTTGGATTGCTTCACCGTGTTAAATAAAAAAACAATCACGCGTTCATTAAATGTTAACGTGTATTTTCTGTTCATCGGTCGCCGGTCGGTCAGCACATCAGTGGACTTTTGGTGGGGTTCGTCGGGTCCACACCATCCACTTCGCACCAAATTCATGGGAAGACCGCAGACCTCTCTATTGTCGATCTTAATTAATAAATTTACTCATTTAGTTTCATTTTATATATTTGCACGAATTGTATTATTTTTAAAAATGACGGGCTTAAATAATTTAAACTTATTTATAAATAATATAACTAATTTAAAAAATTACTTATCAATTGTCTGGGATAATTGCTATTAGGGTGATAGTTGTCCTATTGGAGGCACAGTCAACTTATTAACGTATTCTGTTCCCGCTTATGTCGAAATTTAAAGATGAAATTAGGCTGTGCGGGTGCTAGTTGCCCTCCTCGCTCTCCCGGTGCTATTCCTTTTTTAAATATATATATATTATAATTATAATTAATTAATAATATAATTTTTTGTAATAAACATGTTGCTAATTGCAATAGTGATAAATGAATTATATAATTTTAAAAAATAATTAGACTTAGTGAGCTTTTTTATGCTTTTACGCCATTAATTATGATTTAGCTGATACTAATTATGAGTGAAATTGGTTAAGTTTAAGTAGATTTAAGCTGATTTTTAAACCAAATTGATATTTCTCGGTTTGGACAAAATTAAATCAAACCAAACTTGTTACTTAGACCAAAACAAACTAGATTGAACTGATTCGATTGGATCAATTCGGTTTAAACTAGCAATTTAAAAAATTATCGATTTGAATCGATTTGAGTCAGTTTGATTCATCTATTTTTGAGTTATTGAAAGTTGAATGTTATAAAATAAAAAAAAAGTATGTAAGCATATCAATAATAATATTTATCAAATTTATAATTCTAAAAGTTTTAAAATTTGATAATATAATTTACAAAACAGTTTAGCAATCAATATTAAATAAATAAGTTTTAAAACATAAAATAAAAATAAATAAATGACAATATTATTCGGTCCGATTCGATTTAAATCATGATTTTGAAATTCCAAATCAAACCAAACCAATTTTATTTGGTTTTGGCGAGTCGATTTGGACGGTTTATTAGTTTAGAGTTTCACCCTTAATATTAATCGCAGTTTTAGATAACAGTTTTTAAACATGTGTTATACTATATATATATATATATATATATATATATATATATATATCCCCCCCCTAACGGAACTTTCTCGATCCGTTCTTGGGTAGAATGTTAAATTTTAAAACCGTACTTCGTCTCATGTGTAGGTGGGGCTAAAAAGAGCATATTTAAACATAAATATAATAACACCTTCCCTTAAACTGAGTTGTACACAACATCTAGATTACAAGATTTTCAATTCTTTAGCTTTTCATTCCTATGTGTAATAGCGTATAATGATTGAACTTCCATAAGATATTTCAACTATCAAATACATGGTTGCTTCAAATACTTTGTTAATATATCTACAACTTATTCTCCAGTATTAGTATTCCAAAGAGATTTTCCCATCCCTGCATAAATCACGTAAAAAATGAAAACGTACATCAATATGTTTACTTCTCTTATAGATAATTAAATTTCTTGAAAGCTTAATTGCTAACATATTATCACAATAGATAATTGTGGGTTTCTTTTGAACATCATCCAACACTTCAAATAATCTTCTAAACCATTACGTTTGACAAGAACTTGCAGCTGTTGCTACAGATTCAGCTTATGTAGTTAAGAGTGTAACAATCTGCTGTTTCTTTCAAGACCAAGATATTGTACTAGAATTTATCAACAAGTTTCAGATCAGATGTTGTTGGGCTCTGATACCAGATGTTGAACTCTATAAAATTAAATGCTCATGGATATGCTCGAAGTTCATGCACATCATATGCTATGCTCGAGATTCATGCATGAGATTGCATGATTATATATGCTCCTCGATCTTCTTGTACCATGCACGATACGCTCAAGACTCAATATTTCATTGAAGGCATACACTAAAATAATTGATATATTAAACTTGCAGTTTTGATTACAATTTATTGTCATTTAAAGACAACTAAAAAACTATAAAATAAACTTCTCTTTCTAACCGTTCACACATGCAATCTATACGTAGTATATTTGAATATCAATATATAAAAACAACATATTTAAGCATAAATATAATAACACGGGGTATCCCGTCTTCTTGCGGGGATGGGGAGAGAAGTTCCATCCGCCCATACCCCACTACCGCTCCTTATTAATTTTATCTATATGACTAATTTTGGCTCAAATTAAACTTATATACCATTCTTGACAAAAAATAGCAAAACTGATTTAATTTATAATAACAAATATCATTTAAAATGTAAAAATTTATAAACAATAATTAAAAAATAATTAGATAATAAAATTTAAAATATTATTAAAAAAAATTATTAAAATTAAGCGAGTTATGAACGAAATATAGTACACTGCTATCTATTATAGCTCTTTGTCCCTGCGGGAAATCAAATTTTAAAACCGCCTTCTACCCCGCTTGAACAGGATAATCTGCCTCATATAAAAGGAGTGAGACAAAAAATAGACGGAATTGCAAATACAGATATCCATTACCCACCCCTAATTGCTATTGTATCCTAGTAAGGCTTACAGTGATTTCCCCTCATGACATCAGTTTTTTCCATGAACTCTAGCAAGAACTCATCAGCTATATTTATTTGCTTCCTCATTTTTGTGATACACGCATGAAAGAAAAAAATGGAGAGTGCCGGTGGAAGCTCCTTTGCAACTTTAGATGCTGCACTTTAGTAATACTTTTGAGAAATAGAATGAAAATGGAAGTGTAGGGATCCAAATACATTTCTCGGCATGCTCAGATGCTCTTATCGGTGGTTCAATTTTGAAAAAATGGTTGGTAAAATTTTATGAAGTTATACTATAATTGCTCTTTTATGAGCAATATGATTATGTCGTCTAAAATTAATAAAATGCATTGCATTTTGTGCATGATGGGTAGTGTTTATTTTATTTTATTTTATATTTACGCTATTAATCATGCACAAATGATACTATATTTTAATGGTAACGCATGCTGCCAAGGCAACATATATGTTGTCTATATATATATATATATATATATATATTGTAAATATGGTCGGAGATAACATGCCACTTAATGTCAAATTATGTCGTTTTAGCTAGTAGGAGGATATCAAATCATCGAAATTGTGTTAATAGACAATATGCATATTGTCGGGTAGCTTCATTACTCTTCCACGTACACATGACATATATATAAAGAAACTATTGCACCAATGGATTATATTATTGTTGGGACATATATACGTGTAAGTTGACGTACTTCATATTTTTCAAAATCAAGTGGATTCTACGCACGTGCATATAAATTCCTTTTTTCTCATAGGTTGCCGTATAATGAAAACCCAATTAGAGGTTATCATTTAATATGGGAGTTCATATTCCCTTTCAAAATACGCTTATCACTTTGTTGGGTACCGAATATAATTGATGTATAGATAACCTAGACCTTTCAAATGTGAATAAAATAGTAGGGAAAACCAACTTTTTGTCACTCCTTGTTCAGGTTCCAACCTTTCTCAACTACCTTGTGTGTGTGTGTGTGTGTGTGTGTGAGAGAGAGAGAGAGAGAGAGAGAAATTTATATGCTACCTAGTACACATCTGCTATGTGTGCGTATATATGTTTCGTCCGCTCAAATGTTCATGGGTATTCTATCGAACAGGTCAATATCAACTTAGATGCAGGTGGGAACTGTGAGAACTGCCATATATGACACCTCTGGATCTGGATCACCATGGAAAAATAGCAGACTTTGCAGTAATTAATCCAAATTATTCAGGCAGCAGATAAAATTATGTTTATGCAGCCACATCTGGTTCTAACCTAACCCTACCAAATTTTCCGTTTGATATAATCATAAAGCTTAATTTTGAAAACATCTCTTTCTACAAATGGTCGACCAGCTATCGGTGATTCATTGGGAAGCCAATTTTCATCCCCGTTGGACCTGAAGAAGATAATGGTTACCTGCTCATGGCATAGGTAATTGAAAATAAGCTCATTGAGCTTTCAGTAGTTTTGTCTAACGAATACTTGGGAATATGTTTTTATATTTTTAGGTGATTGACTGAAATTTAATTTTCAATATGCAGTTTCATTACAGTGATGCTATTGTGTGTTTTTGGGCTACACTGACGGACTTGTCTATATTCGTCCTTTAAGAAATGTGTCACGTAGAACTCATTTTAATGTAGGAGGGGGATAAATTGAATAATAAATTTGTGGTGTACTTTTGTAACAACTTACCCTCCTCTTTTTATTTCCCATCATGGTGTTCACATATGAAGGCACATTTTGTCCAAGCACTACCCTTAAGACATTTTCCAGAAGACTTGGGCGTGTACTGGTTTTGGGCTCTCCGAATTTGGGTTTCCTCTGGTGAGTTTCTATGCAGTGTAATTGTTCATGCATTTTCCCACTCAATTTCTCAGAATTTATTTTCGGTTGCTGCTGTATGTTCACTCTTATATTGAAAATTTAGGTGTCCAAATGTGTGGAGATTGGACTGCCACAGCACATTGTTTTAGCGATCGTTTTGCAGGTGACGATGCTTGCTGATTGTGTATTTTTTTCTCTAACCTTTTTAAGTTTATATAATCATCTGTAATGTTATAGATAGTAATCCATTTCTAATTAGTACGAATACTTTTGCAGTATATTCATGAGTTTTTACACTCGGATAAACTTGCCTTTGATCGCTTTGCTGTTCTGTTCGTTGTGGCAATTGCGTGGGTTGACGCTCACTTACTCAGTGGGTGGGGCCAGTTTTATTTTTAATATAATATCTGGTTGCAGCCAATTTTATGTTAATCTCAGACATGGGTGTTGTGAAACTTGCCATGGACCGACACTTTGGCAATGTGTTAAGTCTTTTAGTATAGAATTTCATTATTTAGCAGGTCCTTACTATTATCTCAACTGTGTTGTTTTTCCTTATTTGTTTGTCTTCTCTAGTATGCAGTTTAAGCTAGATGTCTAAGAAGGCACATTTCATGTTGGGATATGATCATGAATGGATGCGTTGTGAAGATAACTAAACCCCATACAACAACTTATGATCTTGACCTTTTCCCAACCATATAGTTTGAAAGATACAGCGGATCCCAGCTCTCTCAGTTTTAATGTGCAATCCCATAATTTCCATTTCCTGTTGTATAAAGCAAAACCATTTCAGCTGTTTAAATCAAAGTTGGAGAAAGATTTGCAGTGGAATCGATGACGATGTAGAGTTTGGAAAGGCGAGTGACCTCTTTCCTTTATAATGGAAATTAGCAAGCTTGTTTTTCAATATAATTTTTAACCCATGCAATGGCCCTCTACACGACAGCAATTCTAGTACTACCACCAAATAATTCAATTTTGATATGTTCACCTCAGCACAGGATTAGACTGATATATACACCAATGGCTATGACAGCAGAGCAAGTAAGAACCACCCGGCCAAGGACTCCCTCATTTCTCCCATAAAGTGCTTCAACTTGTAGATGATTGCGGGCTTCTATCCTTTCTCAGGTCATTCACAGTTAAAATAATATATCCTAACCCTGATAACAATTATTGGTGTCATGGAAGATAAGGGTCTTATTTGGTTCAATGAAATTTGAAGGAGCAGGAGGCAGTTTATCGGGGTTTATTCTGTTGGAGTGGGTAAAATCACCCATTTCATTGTTAAGCAATATCCTGGAGGATGAGGAGAGAATACCAGTAATTACCTCATCATTGTCCCCCCCCAACTAAAAACAAATAGCGATGCATAGCACCTGTGGACAATCTTGTAGTAAACCAAATGCATGTCTGCATCTAAACCTCACATTACGGCAGTTATGGTCTCACGCAATTTAAGGCGATGGGCTAATTTAAGTAAACCAAATGCACATGTGCGTTTATACCTCATCATGTGTCGTGTGTCTCGTATCCTATATCATGTATTAGCATTTCTAGGTCCTTTGATGTGCGTCAAGAAATTATCTTGATAATCTTGCTGGATTAGATGACATAAACAAGGAGAGATGTCATGAAATACCGTGAATATACTAAATAGAGGATTTAGATGACAGAAACGTTTCCTAAAAAGCCACCAATTACATGACAGAATGTTGCTTTCACCATTGATGGCTCTCCCAACAAAAATTGACACGGCTTATGAGATTGATGAAAAGATCTGGGGAGATTTGAGTTAAAACAATAATTTGGTTCCTGATTTTGCAACACCACCTTAATAATAATATTTGGTATTTCTTCTCACATATGGTACAATTAATATTATGGAATTAGCTACTTTTCAATGTTATAAAAATTAAAATAACCCCACTAAATTTTACTCTACTAAATAAAATAATGACAGTAAATCTATCCACAAGCCAACATTATTAGTAATATATGAAAAATAGCTAAGCATACGCCTCATGCACATGCTTAGTAAACTAGCAACATAATACAGTGTTTGAAATTGCAAAAGTTCCATGTTTACCAAGAGGATACGAGGACTACAAGTTCTTACATGCTTGTAATTAAACTATAAACATATGTCTACAGAAAAAACTAAAAATAACAATACAATGCACATGAGGACTAGATGTCCCACAAGGATCAACAGCTTCAACAGTATGACATGGTCTACAATGGGTTGTAATATGATTTGGAATATCCTTAGCCCATAATTCATGCAATTCTTGTAACACTAAGTTAAATGGCTCAGCCACCAGTGATGACATATTTTTCATTAATTGTCACACACTATCCAATCTACCCACAACATCCCTCAGCACAAGCATAATATAACGTATTCTTGTTATTCACACATTCCTATATTTTAATGATGATTTTTTTTGCCATAAACATCTTTTGTTTAGCACAATATCAACACTATAATTAACTATTACTTTACTGTGACATCTATTAAGAATGAATCAAGCAATAGTTAAAATAAAGTAAATACATGATAAACCATAAGGAAAAAACAAGTTAATACGTAGTCATTAAAAGAAAATATCCTACTATCTTTTAGTTGTGATAAAACAAGTTTAGGTATATGAAAATCAACAATATAGTAGTTCATAACAGGAGCAACATATTTGACTATTTAACCAAACCTAGGGATAGTTGTAATTCAAACAAAATCTATTATAGTATTTAAACACAAATATTGGTTGAAAGAGTTACCACTTGCGATAAGGAATAAGAATTGGAGACATGAGGAAAATCCCAGCATGCTATACTCAAGTTAGGATTGTTTTAAAGCTGACATGACCATTTCACAATCAGCATCAATATATACAACAATAATATATTTCAAAAATAAAAAGTGAAAAAGTATAATTGTATATATAAAGAAACACAAACTAAACAATGGAGAGCGATTGACGATGTGTTAATCTTGGCTAATAACTAATATGGTTCCATGAGCAATCCCGATAAAGAGGCTAAATAAGCCACCTATGTAATATAGGATCATACTTTCGAATTTCATACGATATGGAAAAAATTATTAAAATCACGGAATCCATTAGTGGCACATTATTAGCATTAAGCTCTTATGGTTTATACGTAATATGAAAAGTTCCTTGCATGATAATATAAAATTATAATGCTCGTATTACAGGGGAGCTTAAGTATAAAGCTAAACATAGTATGAACATGTTCAAAAATACTAAAACTAGATAAATGACTCTTTATGCTTGCACTAAAGTGTTGGTGACTCACATTAGTAAAAGTATATTGTAAGTGTTGTCACAAACTAACTTTGTACAATCATATAATGAAGATAATCTTATATATTTTCAATAACATACAACTTAAATGTATAACCAATATAACTCGTAAGAGCATCTACTATAGTCTCTTCAAATTTGGCTCTTCAAAATAACCAAAAGTATATCTTTTCTATTTTAACAACCCAAACACATTTTTTAGTCTCTCTATTTTAACCATTTTATCAATTAAAATATTACTTTTTAAATATTTATTTATTCTTTTAAATGGAAAAGTAAATATGGAAAGAGAAAAAAGAAATAGAAAAGTAAATATGGTGAGAGAAAATATAATATTTTAATAAATAGAGAGTGAATAGTATTTGGTTAAATTTAAAGAGTTACTATTCATTTTGTTAAATTTTTTGTTAGAATAGAGAGTTTGAAAAGTATAATTTTAAGGTATTTTTATTAAACTAGTTCTTTAAACTAACAAAAAAATACATATAGAGAGCCTATAGTGGATGCTCTAAGTATACAATCAAAAATCAAATATCATAAATTAATACAACTATCATCAACTTATGTCCTAAAAACAAATAATTAATATATGTCAAAATGAATCAATATAAGCAAAGCTTCATCGTATATTAATAAAATAATATTCATTATAATATCAATAGCTATATTTAATTAGCACCTTAAAAGGATGTCAATAATGTAGGATGAACACAAATATCTAATAAGAGACTTGTTACTCTCCACACCACCCTATAATCCTACTAAAATCTAAAAATACATATTCAATATATGCATGTACCTGCATAGTGCTGAATTACCAAATGTACATACAAATATCAATATCCAAAAACAACCAAATAGATTACACATATAAGAAATGGGTCTCACCCTTATACCAAGCTAACCATGGCCACTAATAACTCTTAATAATCAATGTTTTGATAACCAATGCGAACAACCAAAATGATTTGCCGTCAATATATTGGGGCAACCAATGCCTCCTACCACCAACAAATCCCAATGATCATGGTAGCTAGGTAATAAATGCCAACAATTAGTCAATCCACCAATAATATATAGAAGCAACAAATGCCTCATAGAGGGTGTTTGCGTCGTTGGCCTCTCTAGTATCTATGTTGGCCATTGAGTGAAGAGGGAGATGGAGGTTTTTGTGGCCTCATTTGCCTCCATTGGTATTTGGGTTGGCCAAAGGGCCGGGTTAAAGAGAGGAAGGATTTTCTTCGAAAAAGAGGGAGAGACAAAGGCAGGTCATCGGCTAAAGGGGTGAAGTGAGCTTTCGTCTGTGCAAATCTATTTATAAAAATACACATATGATTTTAGTTCTAGTCCACCAAACATACTTTTTAAAAATATGTAATTTCAGTTTTGAAATGAAAACAATATACCGGATCGAATTTTTGCTTCATAGTCTATGATTCAAATAAGGTTTCAAGTTTGTACTTCAATAAAGAAATAAGTTACTAAAAGAAAACAAAATTTGAAAATATGTGACAAACGAGCCATATATTATTTTAAAGCATTAAATCATAAATGTACTTGAATTCGTCATCAGAATTTAATCAAGATCTTTAAAATTAGCTTGACTAAATAAAAAAATTTTATTAGGCAAAATACTTCATAAAAAATAATTTCTGAATAAATAAAAAACCAATTTGGCTGATATGGTCAGCCTGTGGGATAACACTCACCCAGAAATTTAAAAAAAAAAAAAAAAAAACCCACGACCCACACAGCCCTGATCCCACAACCAAAGAAAGCTTCAAACCGTCGTCCCATTGAACCTCCCATAGTCCCATTTCTGGTGCCAATTCATCTTCCTACCATCGGTGGTCACGCTGCAGACTGCAGAACCAAATCGGTCATTTCCTCCATGAGTAATTGATCAGTCTTGATATATTACCCTATTGCCCTTACCTTAAAACCTATGTTTTCGTGGTGATTTGTGGTGGTCTTAAAATCTATGTACGAGAGATTAATTATATTGATGATACGTTATGATTTTGGTGATATACGAACATTAGGAAACGTTCTAGGCACAATTATTTCATATGTATTTACACTGGGATTTTGATTTTGCTCTTTTATTGGTTGTTTTCCTTCTTACATATTGCTCTTTTATTTATATAGTCTCTTGTGCTCTCTCTCTCTGTGGCTGGGCTAAGGCTTCACCATATATACTAAATATAATTTTGTAGCCTATGTTGTGTACAATTTAGGGATGGCAATGGGGCGGGTAGGGTATTGGGTCATCCCGTCCTTATTCCCGCTAAGGAAAAAATTACCCATACCCGCCCCGTGCTCCGGCGGGTAATAAATTTTTCGTCTCATTCCTCCCCCGCCGGGGGCACGGGGCGGGGCGGGGATTCCCGTCCCGCTCCAGGTTAAAGCCCAATCCAGCCTACCCCCCCCACCCCACCCGAGCCCAGCTTGCCAGTCCAAGGCACCCCGCCCGCCCAGCCCAACGCCAGCCGCCTTGCGCGAAAAATCCTGATAAAATATTTTGTCGGGATGGGAAATCGAACCCAGAACCTCGGATACAGCGGAAACATAGCTTGCTAATTCCATAGCTTATGATCTTGACCTTTTCCCAACCATATAGTTTGAAAGATACAGCGGATCCCAGCTCTCTCAGTTTTAATGTGCAATCCCATAATTTCCATTTCCTGTTGTATAAAGCAAAACCATTTCAGCTGTTTAAATCAAAGTTGGAGAAAGATTTGCAGTGGAATCGATGACGATGTAGAGTTTGGAAAGGCGAGTGACCTCTTTCCTTTATAATGGAAATTAGCAAGCTTGTTTTTCAATATAATTTTTAACCCATGCAATGGCCCTCTACACGACAGCAATTCTAGTACTACCACCAAATAATTCAATTTTGATATGTTCACCTCAGCACAGGATTAGACTGATATATACACCAATGGCTATGACAGCAGAGCAAGTAAGAACCACCCGGCCAAGGACTCCCTCATTTCTCCCATAAAGTGCTTCAACTTGTAGATGATTGCGGGCTTCTATCCTTTCTCAGGTCATTCACAGTTAAAATAATATATCCTAACCCTGATAACAATTATTGGTGTCATGGAAGATAAGGGTCTTATTTGGTTCAATGAAATTTGAAGGAGCAGGAGGCAGTTTATCGGGGTTTATTCTGTTGGAGTGGGTAAAATCACCCATTTCATTGTTAAGCAATATCCTGGAGGATGAGGAGAGAATACCAGTAATTACCTCATCATTGTCCCCCCCCAACTAAAAACAAATAGCGATGCATAGCACCTGTGGACAATCTTGTAGTAAACCAAATGCATGTCTGCATCTAAACCTCACATTACGGCAGTTATGGTCTCACGCAATTTAAGGCGATGGGCTAATTTAAGTAAACCAAATGCACATGTGCGTTTATACCTCATCATGTGTCGTGTGTCTCGTATCCTATATCATGTATTAGCATTTCTAGGTCCTTTGATGTGCGTCAAGAAATTATCTTGATAATCTTGCTGGATTAGATGACATAAACAAGGAGAGATGTCATGAAATACCGTGAATATACTAAATAGAGGATTTAGATGACAGAAACGTTTCCTAAAAAGCCACCAATTACATGACAGAATGTTGCTTTCACCATTGATGGCTCTCCCAACAAAAATTGACACGGCTTATGAGATTGATGAAAAGATCTGGGGAGATTTGAGTTAAAACAATAATTTGGTTCCTGATTTTGCAACACCACCTTAATAATAATATTTGGTATTTCTTCTCACATATGGTACAATTAATATTATGGAATTAGCTACTTTTCAATGTTATAAAAATTAAAATAACCCCACTAAATTTTACTCTAC
Organism: Taxillus chinensis; assembly: GCA_023512835.1. Lineage (NCBI taxonomy): Eukaryota > Viridiplantae > Streptophyta > Magnoliopsida > Santalales > Loranthaceae > Taxillus > Taxillus chinensis. Next base: position 10,530,238 of record CM042091.1, read on the forward strand.
TAAATAAAATAATGACAGTAAATCTATCCACAAGCCAACATTATTAGTAATATATGAAAAATAGCTAAGCATACGCCTCATGCACATGCTTAGTAAACTAGCAACATAATACAGTGTTTGAAATTGCAAAAGTTCCATGTTTACCAAGAGGATACGAGGACTACAAGTTCTTACATGCTTGTAATTAAACTATAAACATATGTCTACAGAAAAAACTAAAAATAACAATACAATGCACATGAGGACTAGATGTCCCACAAGGATCAACAGCTTCAACAGTATGACATGGTCTACAATGGGTTGTAATATGATTTGGAATATCCTTAGCCCATAATTCATGCAATTCTTGTAACACTAAGTTAAATGGCTCAGCCACCAGTGATGACATATTTTTCATTAATTGTCACACACTATCCAATCTACCCACAACATCCCTCAGCACAAGCATAATATAACGTATTCTTGTTATTCACACATTCCTATATTTTAATGATGATTTTTTTTGCCATAAACATCTTTTGTTTAGCACAATATCAACACTATAATTAACTATTACTTTACTGTGACATCTATTAAGAATGAATCAAGCAATAGTTAAAATAAAGTAAATACATGATAAACCATAAGGAAAAAACAAGTTAATACGTAGTCATTAAAAGAAAATATCCTACTATCTTTTAGTTGTGATAAAACAAGTTTAGGTATATGAAAATCAACAATATAGTAGTTCATAACAGGAGCAACATATTTGACTATTTAACCAAACCTAGGGATAGTTGTAATTCAAACAAAATCTATTATAGTATTTAAACACAAATATTGGTTGAAAGAGTTACCACTTGCGATAAGGAATAAGAATTGGAGACATGAGGAAAATCCCAGCATGCTATACTCAAGTTAGGATTGTTTTAAAGCTGACATGACCATTTCACAATCAGCATCAATATATACAACAATAATATATTTCAAAAAATAAAAAGTGAAAAAGTATAATTGTATATATAAAGAAACACAAACTAAACAATGGAGAGCGATTGACGATGTGTTAATCTTGGCTAATAACTAATATGGTTCCATGAGCAATCCCGATAAAGAGGCTAAATAAGCCACCTATGTAATATAGGATCATACTTTCGAAATTTCATACGATATGGAAAAAATTATTAAAATCACGGAATCCATTAGTGGCACATTATTAGCATTAAGCTCTTATGGTTTATACGTAATATGAAAAGTTCCTTGCATGATAATATAAAATTATAATGCTCGTATTACAGGGGAGCTTAAGTATAAAGCTAAACATAGTATGAACATGTTCAAAAATACTAAAACTAGATAAATGACTCTTTATGCTTGCACTAAAGTGTTGGTGACTCACATTAGTAAAAGTATATTGTAAGTGTTGTCACAAACTAACTTTGTACAATCATATAATGAAGATAATCTTATATATTTTCAATAACATACAACTTAAATGTATAACCAATATAACTCGTAAGAGCATCTACTATAGTCTCTTCAAATTTGGCTCTTCAAAATAACCAAAAGTATATCTTTTCTATTTTAACAACCCAAACACATTTTTTAGTCTCTCTATTTTAACCATTTTATCAATTAAAATATTACTTTTTAAATATTTATTTATTCTTTTAAATGGAAAAGTAAATATGGAAAGAGAAAAAAGAAATAGAAAAGTAAATATGGTGAGAGAAAATATAATATTTTAATAAATAGAGAGTGAATAGTATTTGGTTAAATTTAAAGAGTTACTATTCATTTTGTTAAATTTTTTTGTTAGAATAGAGAGTTTGAAAAGTATAATTTTAAGGTATTTTTATTAAACTAGTTCTTTAAACTAACAAAAAAATACATATAGAGAGTCTATAGTGGATGCTCTAAGTATACAATCAAAAATCAAATATCATAAATTAATACAACTATCATCAACTTATGTCCTAAAAACAAATAATTAATATATGTCAAAATGAATCAATATAAGCAAAGCTTCATCGTATATTAATAAAATAATATTCATTATAATATCAATAGCTATATTTAATTAGCACCTTAAAAGGATGTCAATAATGTAGGATGAACACAAATATCTAATAAGAGACTTGTTACTCTCCACACCACCCTATAATCCTACTAAAATCTAAAAATACATATTCAATATATGCATGTACCTGCATAGTGCTGAATTACCAAATGTACATACAAATATCAATATCCAAAAACAACCAAATAGATTACACATATAAGAAATGGGTCTCACCCTTATACCAAGCTAACCATGGCCACTAATAACTCTTAATAATCAATGTTTTGATAACCAATGCGAACAACCAAAATGATTTGCCGTCAATATATTGGGGCAACCAATGCCTCCTACCACCAACAAATCCCAATGATCATGGTAGCTAGGTAATAAATGCCAACAATTAGTCAATCCACCAATAATATATAGAAGCAACAAATGCCTCATAGAGGGTGTTTGCGTCGTTGGCCTCTCTAGTATCTATGTTGGCCATTGAGTGAAGAGGGAGATGGAGGTTTTTGTGGCCTCATTTGCCTCCATTGGTATTTGGGTTGGCCAAAGGGCCGGGTTAAAGAGAGGAAGGATTTTCTTCGAAAAAGAGGGAGAGACAAAGGCAGGTCATCGGCTAAAGGGGTGAAGTGAGCTTTCGTCTGTGCAAATCTATTTATAAAAATACACATATGATTTTAGTTCTAGTCCACCAAACATACTTTTTAAAAATATGTAATTTCAGTTTTGAAATGAAAACAATATACCGGATCGAATTTTTGCTTCATAGTCTATGATTCAAATAAGGTTTCAAGTTTGTACTTCAATAAAGAAATAAGTTACTAAAAGAAAACAAAATTTGAAAATATGTGACAAACGAGCCATATATTATTTTAAAGCATTAAATCATAAATGTACTTGAATTCGTCATCAGAATTTAATCAAGATCTTTAAAATTAGCTTGACTAAATAAAAAAATTTTATTAGGCAAAATACTTCATAAAAAATAATTTCTGAATAAATAAAAAACCAATTTGGCTGATATGGTCAGCCTGTGGGATAACACTCACCCAGAAATTTTAAAAAAAAAAAAAAAAAAACCCACGACCCACACAGCCCTGATCCCACAACCAAAGAAAGCTTCAAACCGTCGTCCCATTGAACCTCCCATAGTCCCATTTCTGGTGCCAATTCATCTTCCTACCATCGGTGGTCACGCTGCAGACTGCAGAACCAAATCGGTCATTTCCTCCATGAGTAATTGATCAGTCTTGATATATTACCCTATTGCCCTTACCTTAAAACCTATGTTTTCGTGGTGATTTGTGGTGGTCTTAAAATCTATGTACGAGAGATTAATTATATTGATGATACGTTATGATTTTGGTGATATACGAACATTAGGAAACGTTCTAGGCACAATTATTTCATATGTATTTACACTGGGATTTTGATTTTGCTCTTTTATTGGTTGTTTTCCTTCTTACATATTGCTCTTTTATTTATATAGTCTCTTGTGCTCTCTCTCTCTGTGGCTGGGCTAAGGCTTCACCATATATACTAAATATAATTTTGTAGCCTATGTTGTGTACAATTTAGGGATGGCAATGGGGCGGGTAGGGTATTGGGTCATCCCGTCCTTATTCCCGCTAAGGAAAAAATTACCCATACCCGCCCCGTGCTCCGGCGGGTAATAAATTTTTCGTCTCATTCCCGCCCCGCCGGGGCACGGGGCGGGGCGGGGATTCCCCGTCCCGCTCCGGTTAAAGCCCAATCCAGCCTACCCCCCCACCCCACCCGAGCCCAGCTTGCCCGGTCCAAGGCACCCCGCCCTGCCCAGCCCAACGCCCGGCCGCCTTGCGCGAAAAATCCTGATAAAATATTTTGTCGGGATGGGAAATCGAACCCAGAACCTCGGATACAGCGGAAACATAGCTTGCTAATTCCATAGCTTATGATCTTGACCTTTTCCCAACCATATAGTTTGAAAGATACAGCGGATCCCAGCTCTCTCAGTTTTAATGTGCAATCCCATAATTTCCATTTCCTGTTGTATAAAGCAAAACCATTTCAGCTGTTTAAATCAAAGTTGGAGAAAGATTTGCAGTGGAATCGATGACGATGTAGAGTTTGGAAAGGCGAGTGACCTCTTTCCTTTATAATGGAAATTAGCAAGCTTGTTTTTCAATATAATTTTTAACCCATGCAATGGCCCTCTACACGACAGCAATTCTAGTACTACCACCAAATAATTCAATTTTGATATGTTCACCTCAGCACAGGATTAGACTGATATATACACCAATGGCTATGACAGCAGAGCAAGTAAGAACCACCCGGCCAAGGACTCCCTCATTTCTCCCATAAAGTGCTTCAACTTGTAGATGATTGCGGGCTTCTATCCTTTCTCAGGTCATTCACAGTTAAAATAATATATCCTAACCCTGATAACAATTATTGGTGTCATGGAAGATAAGGGTCTTATTTGGTTCAATGAAATTTGAAGGAGCAGGAGGCAGTTTATCGGGGTTTATTCTGTTGGAGTGGGTAAAATCACCCATTTCATTGTTAAGCAATATCCTGGAGGATGAGGAGAGAATACCAGTAATTACCTCATCATTGTCCCCCCCCAACTAAAAACAAATAGCGATGCATAGCACCTGTGGACAATCTTGTAGTAAACCAAATGCATGTCTGCATCTAAACCTCACATTACGGCAGTTATGGTCTCACGCAATTTAAGGCGATGGGCTAATTTAAGTAAACCAAATGCACATGTGCGTTTATACCTCATCATGTGTCGTGTGTCTCGTATCCTATATCATGTATTAGCATTTCTAGGTCCTTTGATGTGCGTCAAGAAATTATCTTGATAATCTTGCTGGATTAGATGACATAAACAAGGAGAGATGTCATGAAATACCGTGAATATACTAAATAGAGGATTTAGATGACAGAAACGTTTCCTAAAAAGCCACCAATTACATGACAGAATGTTGCTTTCACCATTGATGGCTCTCCCAACAAAAATTGACACGGCTTATGAGATTGATGAAAAGATCTGGGGAGATTTGAGTTAAAACAATAATTTGGTTCCTGATTTTGCAACACCACCTTAATAATAATATTTGGTATTTCTTCTCACATATGGTACAATTAATATTATGGAATTAGCTACTTTTCAATGTTATAAAAATTAAAATAACCCCACTAAATTTTACTCTACTAAATAAAATAATGACAGTAAATCTATCCACAAGCCAACATTATTAGTAATATATGAAAAATAGCTAAGCATACGCCTCATGCACATGCTTAGTAAACTAGCAACATAATACAGTGTTTGAAATTGCAAAAGTTCCATGTTTACCAAGAGGATACGAGGACTACAAGTTCTTACATGCTTGTAATTAAACTATAAACATATGTCTACAGAAAAAACTAAAAATAACAATACAATGCACATGAGGACTAGATGTCCCACAAGGATCAACAGCTTCAACAGTATGACATGGTCTACAATGGGTTGTAATATGATTTGGAATATCCTTAGCCCATAATTCATGCAATTCTTGTAACACTAAGTTAAATGGCTCAGCCACCAGTGATGACATATTTTTCATTAATTGTCACACACTATCCAATCTACCCACAACATCCCTCAGCACAAGCATAATATAACGTATTCTTGTTATTCACACATTCCTATATTTTAATGATGATTTTTTTTGCCATAAACATCTTTTGTTTAGCACAATATCAACACTATAATTAACTATTACTTTACTGTGACATCTATTAAGAATGAATCAAGCAATAGTTAAAATAAAGTAAATACATGATAAACCATAAGGAAAAAACAAGTTAATACGTAGTCATTAAAAGAAAATATCCTACTATCTTTTAGTTGTGATAAAACAAGTTTAGGTATATGAAAATCAACAATATAGTAGTTCATAACAGGAGCAACATATTTGACTATTTAACCAAACCTAGGGATAGTTGTAATTCAAACAAAATCTATTATAGTATTTAAACACAAATATTGGTTGAAAGAGTTACCACTTGCGATAAGGAATAAGAATTGGAGACATGAGGAAAATCCCAGCATGCTATACTCAAGTTAGGATTGTTTTAAAGCTGACATGACCATTTCACAATCAGCATCAATATATACAACAATAATATATTTCAAAAATAAAAAGTGAAAAAGTATAATTGTATATATAAAGAAACACAAACTAAACAATGGAGAGCGATTGACGATGTGTTAATCTTGGCTAATAACTAATATGGTTCCATGAGCAATCCCGATAAAGAGGCTAAATAAGCCACCTATGTAATATAGGATCATACTTTCGAAATTTCATACGATATGGAAAAAATTATTAAAATCACAGAATCCATTAGTGGCACATTATTAGCATTAAGCTCTTATGGTTTATACGTAATATGAAAAGTTCCTTGCATGATAATATAAAATTATAATGCTCGTATTACAGGGGAGCTTAAGTATAAAGCTAAACATAGTATGAACATGTTCAAAAATACTAAAACTAGATAAATGACTCTTTATGCTTGCACTAAAGTGTTGGTGACTCACATTAGTAAAAGTATATTGTAAGTGTTGTCACAAACTAACTTTGTACAATCATATAATGAAGATAATCTTATATATTTTCAATAACATACAACTTAAATGTATAACCAATATAACTCGTAAGAGCATCTACTATAGTCTCTTCAAATTTGGCTCTTCAAAATAACCAAAAGTATATCTTTTCTATTTTAACAACCCAAACACATTTTTTAGTCTCTCTATTTTAACCATTTTATCAATTAAAATATTACTTTTTAAATATTTATTTATTCTTTTAAATGGAAAAGTAAATATGGAAAGAGAAAAAAGAAATAGAAAAGTAAATATGGTGAGAGAAAATATAATATTTTAATAAATAGAGAGTGAATAGTATTTGGTTAAATTTAAAGAGTTACTATTCATTTTGTTAAATTTTTTGTTAGAATAGAGAGTTTGAAAAGTATAATTTTAAGGTATTTTTATTAAACTAGTTCTTTAAACTAACAAAAAAATACATATAGAGAGTCTATAGTGGATGCTCTAAGTATACAATCAAAAATCAAATATCATAAATTAATACAACTATCATCAACTTATGTCCTAAAAACAAATAATTAATATATGTCAAAATGAATCAATATAAGCAAAGCTTCATCGTATATTAATAAAATAATATTCATTATAATATCAATAGCTATATTTAATTAGCACCTTAAAAGGATGTCAATAATGTAGGATGAACACAAATATCTAATAAGAGACTTGTTACTCTCCACACCACCCTATAATCCTACTAAAATCTAAAAATACATATTCAATATATGCATGTACCTGCATAGTGCTGAATTACCAAATGTACATACAAATATCAATATCCAAAAACAACCAAATAGATTACACATATAAGAAATGGGTCTCACCCTTATACCAAGCTAACCATGGCCACTAATAACTCTTAATAATCAATGTTTTGATAACCAATGCGAACAACCAAAATGATTTGCCGTCAATATATTGGGGCAACCAATGCCTCCTACCACCAACAAATCCCAATGATCATGGTAGCTAGGTAATAAATGCCAACAATTAGTCAATCCACCAATAATATATAGAAGCAACAAATGCCTCATAGAGGGTGTTTGCGTCGTTGGCCTCTCTAGTATCTATGTTGGCCATTGAGTGAAGAGGGAGATGGAGGTTTTTGTGGCCTCATTTGCCTCCATTGGTATTTGGGTTGGCCAAAGGGCCGGGTTAAAGAGAGGAAGGATTTTCTTCGAAAAAGAGGGAGAGACAAAGGCAGGTCATCGGCTAAAGGGGTGAAGTGAGCTTTCGTCTGTGCAAATCTATTTATAAAAATACACATATGATTTTAGTTCTAGTCCACCAAACATACTTTTTAAAAATATGTAATTTCAGTTTTGAAATGAAAACAATATACCGGATCGAATTTTTGCTTCATAGTCTATGATTCAAATAAGGTTTCAAGTTTGTACTTCAATAAAGAAATAAGTTACTAAAAGAAAACAAAATTTGAAAATATGTGACAAACGAGCCATATATTATTTTAAAGCATTAAATCATAAATGTACTTGAATTCGTCATCAGAATTTAATCAAGATCTTTAAAATTAGCTTGACTAAATAAAAAAATTTTATTAGGCAAAATACTTCATAAAAAATAATTTCTGAATAAATAAAAAACCAATTTGGCTGATATGGTCAGCCTGTGGGATAACACTCACCCAGAAATTAAAAAAAAAAAAAAAAAACCCACGACCCACACAGCCCTGATCCCACAACCAAAGAAAGCTTCAAACCGTCGTCCCATTGAACCTCCCATAGTCCCATTTCTGGTGCCAATTCATCTTCCTACCATCGGTGGTCACGCTGCAGACTGCAGAACCAAATCGGTCATTTCCTCCATGAGTAATTGATCAGTCTTGATATATTACCCTATTGCCCTTACCTTAAAACCTATGTTTTCGTGGTGATTTGTGGTGGTCTTAAAATCTATGTACGAGAGATTAATTATATTGATGATACGTTATGATTTTGGTGATATACGAACATTAGGAAACGTTCTAGGCACAATTATTTCATATGTATTTACACTGGGATTTTGATTTTGCTCTTTTATTGGTTGTTTTCCTTCTTACATATTGCTCTTTTATTTATATAGTCTCTTGTGCTCTCTCTCTCTGGCTGGGCTAAGGCTTCACCATATATACTAAATATAATTTTGTAGCCTATGTTGTGTACAATTTAGGGATGGCAATGGGGCGGGTAGGGTATTGGGTCATCCCGTCCTTATTCCCGCTAAGGAAAAAATTACCCATACCCGCCCCGTGCTCCGGCGGGTAATAAATTTTTCGTCTCATTCCCGCCCCGCCGGGGCACGGGGCGGGGCGGGGATTCCCCGTCCCGCTCCAGTTAAAGCCCAATCCAGCCTACCCCCCCACCCCACCCGAGCCCAGCTTGCCAGTCCAAGGCACCCCGCCCTGACCCAACGCCAGCCGCCTTGCGCGAAAAATCCTGATAAAATATTTTGTCAGGATGGGAAATCGAACCCAGAACCTCGCCTGCGGGACTTGTATGCGGGCTGGCCGGTAGCTAACGGGGCGGAAGCTAATCGGATAAACGAGGTGGGGATGCGTGACAGGAATTTTTGGCGGGTAGGGGCGGGTATGCGGGGCGGGGCATGCTTGCCCCGTCCCCGCCCCATTACCCGGCGGGACAAAAAATTGTTACCCCGTATCCGCCTCATTACCCGTTAAATTCAAAAAATACCCGCCCCATCAGGGCGGGTACGGGGCGGGTCGGAGCGGGTACGGGTTAAATTGTCATCCCTAGTACAATTGTGGTTTGACTTGGGTTAACTGGGCTTCCTCACAGCTGAACTAGGGGTGTAACTGTAAACCGTCGAACCGCCGAAACCGGTCCAAACCGATCCGCCAAAACCGCCAATTTATCAAACCGTTGAAACTGAACAAGAATTGGTTTGGTTTGGTTTGAAACCGAATAATATATCGATTTGGTTTGGTTTGAGATTTTAAAACCGCGGTTTAAACCAAACCAAACTGAATAATGTTGTTATTTACTTATTTTATATTTTTATTTTATGTTTTGGATTTATTTATTTAAGATTGTTTGTTAATACTTGATATGTTATATTTGTGAATTATATTATCAAATTTTGAGACTTATAATTATAAATTTAATATGTATAAATATTGATATACTTACACACTATTTATTTATTTTTTATTTTACATCATTTTAATTTTAAGAATTCAAAAATTTATGAATTAAACTGACTCAAATCGATCCAAACTGATAATAATTCAAACCGCCGGTTCAAACCGAACCAAACCAAACCGAATCAGTTCGGTCTGGTTTGGTTTGGTCCAAGCAACAGGTTTGGTTTGGTTTGATTTTGTCCAAACCGAAACACATCAAATTGGTTTAAAAAATGGCTTAAACCAATCCAAACCGAACCGATTTCACCCCTAAGCCGAACCACTTCAAAATTTTTAGTGCAAGTGAAGTAGGACATCTATTTAATACTTGTGTCATGAGAGTTATTATTTATACTGGGTGGGAATTTGCCTCTTTTTTTTTATTTTTTGTTCTTGCTTGCACGTGTAAACAATCAATTTGTTGTAATGTATTACATTCAAATTTTGGTTTTCTTTCAGCTTTGCTTGGGAGAGAAAAACCTTACACAAAAAAATGATCTAGATTCAAAAATATGGAACACAGTACGATACGAATTCGATGCCATACATTGAGGCAAGCACTTTAATATGGTCGAAATGGACGCCTCAATCATTGATAATAAATTTTTTGATATATAAAACTATATAAATTTAAAATAATTTGATATAACAAATTTGATGAACTATAAAATTATATATGAATTTATATTTTAATATATAATAAAATTACTATATATTAATATCTTTTTTAATATACAATGAATATATTTATATATTAGAATAAATATATAAATATTTACATAGTTAACTTAACATTTAAGCTAACTCAAGTTACTCACCTCGGGACGACAACTTCGATGACGACGCAAAGATAACTTGGGACAACGGCATTGACCAAGGAGAGATGATGATGCTGGACGACGACGACAATGACAGAGAGGCAACGATGATTAATGTTGGATGATGACGACAATGATCGTTGCTAACGACAACGATGATGAAGATGCAACTTCGAGTCTTTGATGCAAGGCTGAGATCGGAAAAGGATATGGGATTCGAGATGTGACTTTAAATTAGGTTAGCCACTTATTTTTTAAAACTTATTTAAAACATGTCCATTTGTGTCGCAAGCGCCTCATCTCAGATATGGGATGAGGCGGCGGAACAGGCTGCCTTAGACTACCTCACTCGCCTGAGGCGGGCGGAAATTGATACGTCTTCTGGGGCGGCGCTTCCAAGCGGTTTGATGTTGAGGCGTGCGAGGCGGCACCTCAATCTGTTTTTTCGAACCATGATTTTGATGTATTTAGAACACTAACATCAGCATCCCAATTATTTATCCTCAATTTAATGATTTAAAATATTTTTTTACTTTCCTATATAAATACACATGTAACACGCCATAATATATTTCTTTAATAATTTTTTATATCATTAAAATAATAATATTTTTTTTATTTTTATCACTTGTTTCTTTTTTTCTTTTTATTTTTCGATCATTACTTTTTAATAATCATAGGAAGCGAATAGTACTTCTCAATACATTGGAAATACTATACAAATATCATAAATAAAGTTTATATTATAAGATTATTTTATGATTTTTTTTCTTTTTTCTTAAATAAAAGTAAATTGATTTTTATTGAAAATCTATTGATAGTACTATTACATTAAAAAATAAAGTTGTTTCCCTATCTCTTTTTGTTATCTAAGTGTTGGTACCTCCAAAGGTGTTTTTGATTCCCCTTACATGACTTTTATGCTTTGATTTCATTAATTAAAAATTTTCCGTTAAAACCTAGGAATTTTTTTCCCTTTTGGAAATTTAACTAAAATTTAACTTTATTGGTGTTTAAACTTTTTGCAAATGTTTTGGAAGGAGTTAACATGGACTTGGAAGATACTATTTTGTACCTTACATTGACTTTGTTTTTAAAAAGGCTACAATTGATGCAAATATCAAAAATTAGAGACAAACTCCATTTTAATTGTCATAGTTGGAATATTTCGTTGAAGAAATGACAATGTTTCTTGTTGTGATTAAATACAATCAAAGATATTCCATGATAAAATGGAGATTTCAACATTCCGCATGATATTCATGAAGAGTACTAAATGAGATGATGAAGTTTGCAAGTGAGATGATATTGTCTACATCGAGTAATGTGGGTTAAATGTAAATGGTCATCATAACAAGTTTCACCAAATATTTAAAGTAATTACATTAGTATAGTTCATATTTTGAAACTACTGACAATAATTATGTTTGATTGATATATATATATATATATATATATATATATATATATATGTTAAGTTAGCTTAAATGTTAGTTGTATAAAGAGCCATTGGTGCATTAGATGGGACATTGATATCTATTGTTCCTATTGAATGACATGTTGCTTATAAATGAAGAAGAAAATGTAGTTGCTACCAAAATGTATTGGCAATTTGTGATTTTGACATATTATTTACATATGTATAGATTAAATGGGAAGGAGTGACACGTGATAGAAGAGTATTGCACGAAGTTGTATATGAAGAGGCATGTAACTTTCTAATTCCTCCACAAAGCATTTCTTTAAACCTTATTCGATAATTTTTTTTAGTTATTTTAATATAGTACATATATAATTTTTATTTTTATTCAGATCAATATTACCTTTGTGATGTGTTGCATATACACATTATTATGCATTTTTGTCAACATGATTTTACAGTTTATTTATATCTTATTTTAATATTCATTTGAATGTTTTACTTCTGTTAGTGTTAATTTTGTGTATCTTCGTTTAGTGTTTTTATGTGTTTTTGAGGTATTCAGATGTATATTGTAAGTGTGCTACTTTAAAAGAAATTGACATCGAGCAAAATAGTATGAGAAGGCTTAACCATCAAATATAAAGAATTAACAAGCTTTAGAGAGAAGGCAACAACTTTTAAAGTAATCAAAATGTTATTAATTTGTAGATAGCAAATATATCAAGAGGCTATTAATTAAGTTGAAAATAGCAAAGTTACATAGATATCAAAGCATCCATACTAGGTCCTTCAAACTCTAAAATTTAGAGAAAGTTTTAAATTTAAAAAAATACTCTACATCAAGTCCTTTAAACTCTAAAATTTAGAGAATAAGAATAGATATTTGAGAGAAAATCTCCATATTTGGAGAATTACTATTCATCCTCTAAATATTTCTTAAATATATTTCTTGTTATATGTGTATTTTTAATTGGTGTGTAATAAATAGATGAAATTAAAAAAATATTAAATACAAAATAAAAAATTATAATTTATTATATAGAGATAGAGATGGAGGACCTGATGTATGTAATTTTTTAAATATCTTTAAATTTTTGTTGTACATCCATCAAAATAGGGCTAGAGAAGATTATTAAGTTAGAGAGAACAAAGTTGCATGAATATTAATAAGCTTTTAAGTTGAAGACAGCAAAGTCACGAAGATATCAACATGTTTTCAAGTGAATCAGGTGGTTTTGTGACTTGGAATACTTTAAGAAGGAATTAGTCAACTTAGAAAAAGAGAAGGCAGAATTGTTAAATATCAAAGGCCTTTCGCCCTTGTGACTTATCAGAAGATATTGTTTTGTCAAAGCTATTAGAGGACCTTTACTAGCTATAGGACCTTCACTTAAGACAGAAGACTTTAACTCGTCTGCATACCTTCAAACGGCAGTCTTAATAAAAGAGGATAGATGACCTTTGCTCGGTAATTGAAAACAAAATATTTAATCTATCTGATTTAATTAAAAGTTATGGATATTTTTATCTCTTTTCACATACTTAGTAATTTTATTTTAAATTTATCAAATATTTATTAATTAATTTTAATATTTATAATATTTTAAAATTATAATTTATTAAATACTCATTTAATTTTTTATGTAAATTTTTTATCACAGTAATTATAAAATTATTAAATTTGTTTGACAGTTTAATAATAAATAAATACTTTCAGTGAATTGAAGTTATAAAACAAATATTATTAGTGGATGAAATATGTTAAGAAAATATAAATGAGGTATGAGATGCAACTTTAAAATGCATCAACTAAGGTATATTTAAAATGTAATAATTATTTTTTTAAGTATGTTTTTTAAGTAAATGGTTTTTTAAGTAAATTGAAAACAATTAAACTATGTTTTTATTTTAGGATTTTTTTTAAATTAAAAATAGTATTATATTATTTTTACTTTTTAAATACAAAAAATATTAGACCAAACGTGCTTAACATGGGAACTCCAATCCACCACTAATTCAGTAATGTCAAAACATTACGACCAAACACTTGTCGAGCATGGCCATTTCATTCTTTTTCCAAAGTACCATCATATCCCACCACTAATTCAGGTCAAAAATGAGTTTATGATCAACCACTACAATATGTTATATAGAGGAAAATAACATCATTGGTTGTAATTAGTTGGTCTTTTATTGTTTATTAAATTAACTTTTTTATTAAAATATTTTTGGAGCTCGAAAGTTTATGTAGTAAGATTTATATTATTAATAATATAACTATTATTTCAATAGTTTGACAAAAAATAAAATGTTTATATTTAAAATTTATAACTCGAGATTTATACAATAAGTCAATATTAAAGTTATATTTATTATTTTATTTCTAATTTAATTGTATAAGGTATTATTATACTAATATCATCATTATAATTTTTATATAGTATTTTAATCAATTTATTGCATGCTGAAATAATAATATATATCGATATATATTACTATTTTCAAACACACCAACTATAATAAGCTTATATTTAACACCAGTATAGTAATACTTTATATATTTAAATTAAAATGTTTTATATTTAATATTGATCTTATTATATAAATATCAAGTAATAAATTTAATATATATATATATCATATTTTATATAAATTACTGAAATAAAAAAATATATATATTCCATATTTTATTATGGGATAAAAATGTGGCGTCAGCTCAGCCGTGTCCGTGCACAGCTGATTTAACTACAAGACAATAAGACAATAATTGCCATTATATCACCTTATAATAAATAATTACATGCGTAAAACATTCTGATTTATAGAATTATGAAAAAGAGGAAAACAAAACTTTAGAAATACCGTTATAAATAGGAACATATCGATGCAAATAAATTCCATGAAATTTGAACATGAATTCAAATACGTAAAAATAATAAACTTATAGACAATTCAGGTATTTTTTATTTTTATTTTTGCAAATATTGCTGAAGAATAGTGGCCTGTTTCGTTCTAGCTATTTTTAAAAAACATTTATATAATTATGTTTTCAAAGCAAAAGCAAAAACACATTTGGTAATAGTTGTTTTTTTGTGTTTTGTTTAATTTTGAAAACTGCTTTGAAAATAATAAATAAATTTTAGAAAACAACATTAATTGTTTTGAGTGTTTCCACTTTCCTGTTTTAAAATTTTTTATAGTTTAAAAAACACAGAAAATATCAAAATAACATCACTTCCTTAATGTCATTATCATAATATTTTAAAGTTTTTCCTCGACAATTTTTTTTAAATCTTTAATCTGTTTGACTTTTCCGCTCCCTCTCAGTAGAACGTGGAGAAACTGGGGCTCTTTCTAAGGTTGGGGTTTTGTCCAACCCACTACTTCTGGCCTGAGCTCAGCCAACCAACCAATGATGTCCTTATCACCTTTTTCATCTGTCGGAAAGTTGAAACTCTTAAATAGGACTACTATTTATTTTGTTTTCCATCAATTACAGAGCACTATCTACAATCCAAATAAGAGCTGTCAAATTGGTTTAAAGAATAATTAAATTATACACAAAATCAATACACATGCGGGTAAATTCCCGGATTAAAAAAACTTCACTTTGAACAAAGAAAAAAAAGTAATTAAGAGAAAACAACAATTTATTTTTAGAATCTTGCCAAATGGTTTTTTTTAAATTGTTTTACTCAAAACACTGTTTTGAAAAATTAATTTTCAAATATATGTTTGTTTTGTTATCAATGGTATACTTAGTATTTTGACAAAAATTTAAAGAGAAAAAAAAACCCAATAAATTCACTTATGAACATGGGTTTTGTCGTCTTGTATTGTTGTTGATCATGCATGTATCCATGTGATGGACGATCAAGGTAATTGCGAGCGTCATGATTACAACACCTTCGGGTGACAACAAGAATCTCTCAGTGGACACGCCACCAAGACGACATAGATAAAATGACTCATCGACTTATCTCCTCCACTGACCGAGCGCAATATATATGTGTGTATAACTACTTTTACCGCAAGAAAATTTTTATCTATCCCCAAGGTGATCCAACTAGGGATAAATGGAACCAAAGCTCGTGTTTTCTTATCTATCCTAAAGTCATAATGAGAGTTTTCATGTGAATTGGCACTACAATGAAATGAACCAACAGCTTTTATTTTTAGGGGGAAAATTGAACTCAATCCTCTTTTAAGCCTTTAGACCATACTTTAGCCATTTAGGCTATGGTGTGTATTCCGAAAGAGATAAAGAGAGTGAGAGGGGTCATGTTACAGAAACGATGTGAACGTTATGAGGTCAATTTTTTATCGTGAGAATTTTTATTTTATGCTATTTAATTAAAATTTAATAATTTATATTAGATTTTTATTTAATTATAGTGAATTTATTGTAACAGAACTACAGTTAAATTAAAGTTTAATCTGCATCGTTGTCTGCAACTTCTAATTATTTAGATTAAAGTTCTCACAATAATAAATTAATATTACATTCACATGGTAGCAAAACACTCTATAGAGAGAAAAAAAATAGAAAATGAAAAAACAGATAAATTTGATAAATATAATATTTTTAAAATAAATAAAGTATTACAATAAAATTTTAACAATAATAATAACCCATTGCATTGGTAGTAATAGCAATAACAAAGTTTCAACAACAATGATCTTTGACAACGACAATAACTTTTGAAATTCCTTATATTTGTTTTGGCTTATTCCTCTCAAATTTCTTCTATGTGGGTCTTTTGCAGCTTCTCTTCTAATTTTTTTTTAAATTCTCCTTCCGTTCTCTCTAAAGTTGTACGCTTTTTCTTCAAAAGTTTCTCTCTTCTTCCTCCTTCTCAAAAACCCTCATATTACTCTCCAATTTTATGTGGAGATATCGTGTGAAGGAACCCCTTATTTATAGATGAAAATCAAAGGAGAAAGGTTATACCAATTATTGTAGCACACCGTATTTCACTTTATTTTTACAGTCTTGTACTCTACTACACAAAAGGTTATACTGATTCATCTGCTTTATAAGAACATGACATGACTGCTAAGCATTCTTGAAAACTTATGAAGGCAGATAGAAAGAGGTTGTAATTAATGTTAAAGACATGATAGATAGAAAATTATCATAAAAATTAATCCCAATAGTGCAAGTATTTTGTACTAATAATCCCACCTCATGCCTTTAGATCATCAATACCATCAATGGAGTATTAAGTCCTATAGGTATTAGTAATACCCTTAATTAACTCTAGCCCAAACAAGATAGGATTTTTAAGTGATGAAATTATTAGTCTAATCGCAAGACTTATCCTGAACTCAAGCATGCCAATGAATATGTTATGTTAAAATAAAGAGAACATGTATTACAAATACATGTTATCAAATAGGTGCATTTGATGGGAGGATAACCTATAATAATTTTAACATTTAAATTTAATCTTTCATGTGAGCTTCAATTTATGAGTTGAAATTATTGGTTATATATTTGATTTGATTAAACCTAGCAAATTTGTTAAAAAAAAAAGACTTTGCATTGAATATTCAGGGGACATAATTGAAAAGTCAATGGAAATCAACTTTAAAAGGCACCGACTAAAGTCAGTTAACGCTAGATCATTAGTGGTCAACGAAAGTTAGGACAGATTAAGACTCTATGTTGAAATATCTTAGAGAAAAGTGATGTCTATATAACTATATTGTCTGTATTTATTTGATTGGATCAACATTTGAAGTTGTTTGTATTAGCAAGTAAATAGACTGTTTGGATAAGTAACCAAGAATTTATCTGGATTTAGGTAGAAAACATTAAGTATGATGAATGGATATATGCATTAAAAAGTGTCATTAAATCTTATTTTTGTTGTTGTAATTGTTTATATTATAAATGTATATACACATAAAAAATTTGCTCGATCAAAATGTGTCTGCATTAGGATGTTATTTGATAAGTATCACATATTTATAATGAGACTTACCCAAATCAGTATGAATTGTCGTATCTAAGAGTTTGTTTGAATCACAAGATATTCTTATTTAGCAGTTGACCACATCAGAAATTGTTTGCATTATTGAGAAGTGTTCATATTTGAAGGACATTCGATTATAATACATGAGCCTATATATATATTGATAGTGACGTTCAGATTACAAAGTAAATTTGAATAATCATAACAAAGCTTTACCTAGAGGATCAATGAAGCCTATTAAGCAACTTCACATTTTGCTATTTGACTGCATTGACTTTAGGGTTTTCAAGGCCCAATATGTGAATTATTCATCTAATAAAGTGATCACATGGAGAATTTTAATATTTCAATATCAAAGTAACCAAGTGTCAAATATATGATGAATTATGGTTATAGGTTACAGATTTGGAAAAAGATTATCTTACTAGATATATAAG
Source organism: Taxillus chinensis (assembly GCA_023512835.1). Taxonomy (NCBI): domain Eukaryota; kingdom Viridiplantae; phylum Streptophyta; class Magnoliopsida; order Santalales; family Loranthaceae; genus Taxillus; species Taxillus chinensis. Next base: position 10,548,734 of record CM042091.1, read on the forward strand.
CTATAATAGGTTGCGGTGAAGATTTCCTAAGGTTTTCAAATCAAGATACAACACACATGTATATATAGAAAACCATATATAGACATTGTAATTAGGATTTTGGAGAGCGATCTTTAGAGAGATAAAGTTATTAAGTTTTTACATTTTAGGGTTCTCAAGGTAGCTTCATTCTATGGATTAAGTTTTGTTATTATTAGAATAAGGTTAAACAATAGAACCAAGATTGTTACATTATTGCACAACTCTCGTGTTAATACAGTGTAATTGTAATAAACCTTTAAAAAATTTACAAATTAAATGCATTCGTATATTAAATAATATTACTATTCAATTAATTTTAAGAGTTATCCCCATACAATTCAAACACATTATTAATCTTAAATTATAATTTTTAAAACTATTAATAATATATTATTATTACTCTTGTTTATAATATCCTTTTGTCATTTTCTCAAAATCAAACGCATCAAGAATGGGTTTGATGCGTTTTAGTTGTGAGTATGCATGTGTAATGTCGTCTACCCACACTTTTTAAATAAAATATAAAATAAGTATTATATTATATCAAACTAAGTAAATAATTTAAAAAAAATAAAATTAAACCAACTTTAAGAGTATTCTCATCAGTTTTTCTATATGTTCATTTTTTTTATAATTTCTGAAAAAGTTTTAGAATTTTGATAAAAAATATTACTTCATTAGCTTCCCTAAAATAAAATTTGTAGATAATGAATATATTTAAGGATTCATTATTCATTCTCTAAAACATTTCTATAATTTTTATATATTTTTTTTATAAATGTAAATTTTGGAATGGCACCGTAAATAGAAGATAGAAAAAAAGTAATAAGAAAGAATAAAAGAATATTATTCTAACAAAATAGAGAAAGGATAGAGAATGTGATGCAGAAGATTTTTTTGGAAATAAGTAAAATTTAAGATAAAATTTAGAGAGTGGCTTTTTTTGCTAAAATTTAGGAGAAAATATAGAAAACCAAATGTGAAAGTTGTAATACAGATGTACCACAATAATAAGAAAACTTATGTTTTTTATTCAATTTTTAATGTGGTATAATAAAATTTCACATAAAAATTAAAAAGCACACGGTTGTTATACAGTTAAAATAAATGAGTTATATGTGAGACTTGTTTGGTATATGTTTTGGTTTATTTATTGGAGTTTCTATTAAAATTTGAATTTAAAATAATTCTTAAAAAAAGTATTTTAAAAAAGTATTTTACAAAAAAAAAATTCCTAGTTTAAAAAATAAAATATGATATGTTCGGATAATAAAATAAAAAAAATTAAAAATTTGAACATCAAAATTAAATTTAAATTTAAAAAATAATTAGAAATAATTTTAAAAAATAACTACAAAATTTGATTGTTTTTAAAATACAATTCATTAAATAAATAAATTTAAATTGATATAAAAGCTATTAATTTTTAAAACGGTTGCCAAATCCTATTTGGATTAAACATGCATGTAGATTCCCGCACTTGCTTCTTACTTTAAGTGGGCTGATACTGTTTTTATTTTATTTATAAAAAATAAAAAAAAACCTTCATGCCTTATGCGCAATTGGTTGTGTTCATTTATACACATATATGTCGGGAATATATAAATTTAAAAAAAATCTATGTTTACCCACGGTGTACAATATTCCACGCCTCAAATTAAATCATTAATTGGTGCCCCCTCTACCAGCTGTCACCACAACTCGAAGCTTCCAATGTATAAGCAGATATATATATATATATATATATATATATATATATATATATATATATATATATATATATATATATATATATATATATATATATAATCAGATGGACGAAACATCAGTCACTCTGCAATTGGTATTGGTATAACACAAGAGCGCGCACAGAGAGAGAGATGGATAAGAAACGCCTTTTTCTTCTCCTTGCCATTATAATGGCTTTCTCTCACCTTACACTCACGGCTGGTATATTACCTAATCTCTTATTTGATTATTTAAATGTTATTCATATATAGCTTCTTAGCTTCTAATTCATGATTTTGTTCTTGTAATATAATTTCAGAATCAAGGAAACTTCTGCGCCAAACGGGAGGCATTCCAGCAATATTGGATGAGAACGATCACCAGGTATTCCTCAAAAAACTTTAACTTAATATTGCGCGTATTATATATACTAGATTTATTTTTTTTCTTGGCTGAATATTTGATTATATATGTATGTATATATAAATATGGAAACAGATTATGGATGGGCAGTCGAAAGAAGAGAGGGTGGTGGCATCGACACGAAGGTGGGCGTTGGACGAGCTTGATTACGAGACAGGAGCGAATCACAAGCATGATCCGAGGCCTCGGTTGGCGCAACGCATGGATTGAGTCTAATTAATATTAATAAGTCTCCATCCACATCCTGGATGGAATGTACAAGACGAAAAACAGTAGTTAATTATATATATAACAGTGTTAATTGGACTGGTACGTACGTTGCCTTCCTCAATAATAATAATAATATAGCATGGTGTGCCTGTATTCCGTCACATCTATCCTTATAACCCGTCCTGGTTATGACATGAAGTACTGCTGTAATGCTTTGCTATATGTGATATATGAACCAAAACTCTGCGTGCATGGGTTTGACTCTTCTTCTTTTATCTTTTCCTAACACATGGTGGGTTTGCCTATTCTTACAAGTTGGGATGTGGTTCGTGAGGACAAATGGTAATAAAGCATTGGCATTACGACTTTGCATCGTTTCTGGACAAATGCTAATAAATCTCAGGCGTGATTTATATAGTGTAAGTACAGAAGTACTCCATTAATGTTCCTAAAAACTAATACTACACCCATGAAAGGTGCGATTAATTAGGCTTTTAACTGTGACGGCTTCGGACGATCGACGAGTTTGGATTCGGACGTCGAGTCTGAATTTTAATAAATTAAAATTTATTTATTTATCTCCATATTTATTCTAATTAAATTTTCATAAAAATTAACTGTTAGATTATTTTTAAATTTTACAGTCATAATATATACTATATGAATATTAAATATAATGGTTTATTTTTAAAATAAATATCGATAAAGTCCGAAATAAGTTAACTCACCATAGTAGTGAGCTGACTTTGCTCACCAGCAACTTTGAGCATCTATATCAGTTTCATAATCTCTATTTCTATTTTAGTAAATGAAGAGTATGCTATTTAATATATTTTATTTATTATTCATGTCTCATCCTCCATCACTATTTCTATTCTTTTAAATTATATTTTTTATTTTTTATTTTTTTAATCTCTTTCATTTATTACAGCCAATCAAAAGTGCAAATATATCAAGAAATATAATAAAAAATTATTTGAAGGATAAATAGTGATCCTCCAAATATGGAGATTCTCTCTTTAATTTCTATTTTACAAATTTTAAATTTTACAGTATAGTTTTTTACCAAAAAGTTAAAATTTTCTTTAAATTTTAAAGAAAAGTATAGTTTAAATGAGCTAGTGTGGATGCTCTTAATCGCATGCAAAAAAAACCAAAACATTAATTCAGGATCATATATTTCAATGGCATAACAATACTTTCATTCGTGTTGGATTGTTATTAAAAAAATTTATTTAGAAGAAAAAATATTCTTGCGTGAATTACTTATATAATATACCTTTGAATAATTTTTTCCTATATATATTAGTTAATTTAGGAAGTCATGGCAGGGCAATGTTATATGATTTGGAAAATATCTTTTTTTTATTTTTAAATTCTAAAAACAATTGCTATAATAATTTAATATAATTAAACTTAAAATTCTATTTTTAAAGCATGTTTTTTTTCTATTTATTTTTTATTTTTAAATCTAAATTTAATTTTAAGTAGAAATTCTAATAATTTTTTATTTTTATTTTTTATTTCTTTTATTTTATTATTTCAAAATCACATATTTTTGTCATAAAATTAATTCTTTTTAAAACACATTATTTTAAAAACATTTTTTTTCATAAAAAATATTTTTAAAATTTAACATAATCTACAATAATACATAATACAAAAATATAAACACGTACAACCAATATAAAATATTTGAGTGCTAATCAATTTGCGCACAAGCCATTGCTAAACATTCCACGCCCAAATAATTTATAATCATCATGTACTACTAAGTAATTAACGGACCTTAATAAGTAACAATGTTAGGGGGGCCTAATAATACAATACCACCGTTACTGGTAAAAAAAAAGTCTGTCGTAAGCGAACTTCATAGCGTAACGACTACTACGATTACAAATGTTATACGCAACAGATCTTTTTTTTTTGTTTTTTTAAAATGAATTAAACAATGATTTGAAATTTAAAATAATAATTTTGCACTTCAGTTCAAAGTCGCATTTTAGGGTGGACGGTGAGCGCGGCTCCTCTGTTTACTGGTAGCCGATTTTATATTAAACGAGCTGCACAGCCAATCAAAACAAAGCTTCATCGTATCCTTGTCCGTTCTGAGAAACACCACCCATGAAATGGGACCTTGGAGGTCAGATTCATGCCCTCTTACAACCCCTCCGTGCCCGAAACCCACCTCACCTCCTACGCTACGCCCCAATCTTCCAGCTCCTCACCCGCCACAACTCCCTGAAACCCAAGCACCTGGGCCAACAGCTCCACGCTCACCTCATACTCCGAGGCCTCCGCCCCGACGCCTTCCTTGCTGCCAAGATGGTCGCAATGTACGCCAGCTCCGGAGACCTCCCCTCCGCCGCCGCCGTCTTCAGCCGCGTCTCCAGCCCCTCTCCTCTGCTCTTCAATTCCATCGTGAGGGCGTACACCCTTTTTGGGTATCCCGAAACCACTCTGGAAATTTATCATACAATGCGCGGCCTTGGTCTTAAGCCCGATCACTTCACCCTCCCGTTCGTTCTTAAGGCCTGTGCCGATTTGCTGAGATTCTCTACGGGAAAGTGCGTGCACGGCTCGAGTTTGAGGAGCGGGATCGAGTGCGATGCGTATGTGGGGACTTCCCTGATTGACATGTATGTAAAATGCGGCCAAATTGAGGATGCCCGGAAACTGTTCGACCAAATGCCTGTGAGAGATGTGGCCTCTTGGAATGCCTTGATTGGGGGGTACATGAGAGACGGTGAAACAGCTTTCGCCCAGGACCTGTTTCGAAGTATGCCTTTTAAGAACATTGTTTCTTGGACTTCTATGATATCTGGGTTCGCCCAGAATGGACTCGCGGGACACGCATTGTCTCTGTTCGATGAAATGCTTAAAACTGACTCCCAGGTTAAGCCTAATTGGGTAACAATTATGAGCGTCCTCCCCGCATGCGCCCATTCAGCTGCGCTGGGGCGAGGGCAGCAGATACACAATTTTGCCAGTAGCATCGGTTTGGATTCGAATTCTGCAGTACAGAGTGCGCTTATCGCGATGTATGCGAAATGTGGTAGCCTTGCAGGGGCACGCCACTGTTTTGATAGGTTACGGGGTGGTGAAAAGGGTTTGATTGCTTGGAACAGCATGATCACTGCCTATGCTTCTCATGGTTGCGGTGTGGAAACAGTATCAACTTTTGAGAAAATGGTAGGGTCTGGGGTTCAACCTGACTCCGTCACATTTATCGGTTTGTTGTCCGGGTGCAGCCATTCTGGCCTCGTTGATGTGGGCTTGAAATACTTTGATTGTATGGGTACTAAGTATATGGTCCAACCTAGAGTTGAACATTACGCTTGTGTTGTGGATCTATTAGGCCGAGCTGGGCGATTGAAGGAAGCTAAAGGAGTGATTGATCGCATGCCAGTTTGTCCAGGATCAAGCATTTGGGGTGCTCTATTGGCTGCTTGCCGAAACTACCGAAATTTAGAGATTGCTGAGATCGCGGCCCGAGAGCTGTTTGTGTTAGAACCGGAGAACACTGCAAATTATATCCTGCTTTCAAATATGTACGCTGACGTTGGGAAGTGGAAGGAGGTGGACACATTGAGAGCAGCTCAAAAGGTCAGAGGCTTAAGAAAGTGCCCTGGATGCAGTTGGATTGAAGTTCATGGAAGGGCTCATATATTCCGTGGAGGAGACTTATCTCACCCTCAGGCAAAGGAGATTTACTTGGTGTTGAAGGCATTGCCAGAAAGGATTAAGGCCGCTGGCTATACCCCAGACACGAGTTTTGTGTTGCACGATGTTACCGAGGAAGAGAAGGAGCATAACTTGGCGACCCACAGCGAGAAGCTTGCAATTGCTTTCGGGCTTCTGAACACGAGCCCAGGAACGGTTCTTCGGGTGACGAAAAACCTTAGGATCTGTGGGGACTGTCACGTGGCCTGCAAGTTCATCTCAAAAATCTATGGACGCGACATAATAGTGAGAGATTTGAATCGGTTCCATCATTTTAGAGATGGATTGTGTTCTTGTAGAGACTATTGGTGACAGGGACGGAGCCAGAATAGAGCCAATATATTATCCAGATATAGGCTACAAGTGAAAAACAGCAGGTCCAACTCACGAAACAGTTGGTGGAAGCGCTGAGAAAGAGTCTGGGAGAGGAGGGTTGGAGGTTGTTGCCAGCATTGATGTCTGCCGGTCTTTGAGGAGAGAGGGTTGGCCAGTTGGGGTTGGGGCCTGGCTGCTCGGTGTTAAGGAAGTTTTCGAATTGGGTAATTGGAACCGGCGTTAGATAACTTATAAAACAAGACCTATTATACTAATAATAAAGTTATGTGGCCGATGGAAGGGGAGGTCATGGCTTCCCTTCTCTTCGTAACTCCGTCTCTGATTGGTTGGTGACTAAGAGCATTTACATCGTGTCTATATTTTCCATTCCTATTTAACAAGTGGTTCTTTTTGTACCGCAACAGTTGGTAACAACATTTCAGGTTTAAACCTTGACGTGATATGGTATTAAATAATAGATCCCATCATTTTAGAGATGGATGGTGTTCCTGGAGGAGCTATTGTTGACTAACAAAGTAACTAGTTATTGCAACAATAGTTGGTATTGACTACGAAATATGGTTTTGGAGATTGTTAGGATTCCGTTTGAGAGAAGTTGTTAAATCCTCAGAGTTAGAAAGAGTAATAGGCGACGATTGCATAGAAGAAAAGAAAAATGGGATGAGAGAGGCTTCGAACTCTCTCCGCGCCAACAAACTGCGCCACCAGCCCAATGAACATTCCACCAGGCAACAACCCAATGTATATTCAAGGCTGTATGTTTTTGTTAGGATCTAGTTAAGGCGCAGGCTCACCCGCATGTCATAATATTGTCCGATTTGGGCTCATCACATCGGCCCGCCTGCCTCACCATGAAACTGATGAGCTACCACTATGTGTACCGTCATGGGAGCTCCCCCTCAATGTACATTCTGATTGAGAGCAGACCGATTCGATCGACAGAAAATAAGGATTTGTATTCCAAATCAGATACCGCCGTATACTACGAAACACGCCGCTCGGCCACAGACTACACCGAGAAGACTTTCGATATAATGGAACACCAGACGGAGACAACTAGGCTCTGATACCAGTTTGTTAGAACTGGTCAAGGCGCAGGCCCACCCGCATGTCACAATATTGTCCGCTTTGGATTCGTCACATCGGGTCACACGGCTTTAAAACGTGTTGTGACATTTTGGGCCTGTCTCACCATATAAGCTACTTGACTTCTTTTTTTTTCTTCCGATGTGGGACATAATTTTCCAACAGTTTTCATAACTCTACTTTTTTTGAAAATGATAATAATAATAAATATTTGAAATCGTAAAAAGTCATTCAATAAGTTACGACCTGTTTGATTTTCTTTATTCAAGATATGATTTTCTTTTTAAAAATAAAATTCAAGTTTGATACACCTATATTTTGTAATAAAATGCTGCTTAAGAAAGTAGATGTTTTTCACAAACATCTATTAAGCCTGTCTCATCCCACCATTTTAAATAAAATGTTACTTAAGAAAGTAGATGTTTTCCAAAAACATCTACTATGCCTCCCTCATCCCATCTTTTTAAATAAAATGTTATTGAGAAAGTATGTTTATGAAAACAAAAACACATTTTTTCTCTCTATTCAAACATAATTTGTTTTCAAAATTTAAAATTTAAAATTTAAAATTCAATTTCAATAAAAATTCAAAACACGAAACCAAAATACAAAAACGAAAACACGTACTAAACACTTCTATAATATTTACACGAACTTTACACTATACTAAATTGGGCATCCCAATTATGGTAAGTGCCCTAGACTTCCACTTGCACTCGATGGATCCCTTTCTATTTCTCATAAAAATTTACAAACATTGTTCTTCCCTTGATCAAGGTCTAATGTGTTATTCTCAAAACAACATACAATTTGACTATTTGTGTAAAGCATTAGTCGATGTATAAAAAATTGAGGGAAAAAACTTTTTAGTGTATTAATTTTCAAAATATAATAGAAGCATTTATACAGCTTAAAAAAAATTCTATTATGGGTAAATAATTAAACACGATTTGATTTATAGTTTTGATCCTAGAACCAAGGGAATTCAAATATGCCAATTGAAGAAATCTTCTAATAATTGTAGTGATTTGATCCAAGAGTGAAGGGAAATCCAAAACTTTTATTGATGAAAACCTTTTAATACTATGCCTTAAGCTGGAGTGTAGATGTTAGCTACACCTAGCTTGCTAACCATAAAACTAAATGCTAATTGTTTGATGAAGACATTGTACCCACACGAAAAAGTAGCAAGAAACAACCATGTTATAGTCGCTTATATATATCTTGATGATAAGGACAACAATTGGTGGCAATAGATTAAAGCTCAATATGAACAAGATAGATGACAAATGAGATGGACAACTTTCAAACGAGAGTTCTTGACTCAGTGGGGAGCTTCACCGATTGCCAATCACCATGGAGACCTGGCCAAGCCTAAATAAGATAGAACAATAGCTATATATATATGTGGAAGAATTCCACCAACTCTCAAATTTTATTAGAGGTTAGTTGTAGGAGTCTTTACTAGGTACTTTTATTGAGGGTTGAAGCCACGGATAATATGAGAGTTAAAGTTGAAGCAACCTCAACAATTATCTGAGCCTATAAGAATGATTAAAATCTTAGAAGATAGCTCCTCTAGAGAAGGGTAGTTTTCCAAGGATACTTATAGTAAAACAACTGTGAAACTTGAGTCCAACACCAAAGGGAAGGGAATTGTGGAGGTTAGATCCAAAAAGGAAAGCAAAGAGGTGAAAAAAAACTCTTAAAGGAAGAAGTACAAGAGAGAATCAATAAGGACTTTTGGTTCAAATGTAGTGATACGTGGAGCAAAGAACATCAATATCACATCGGGAAGATATTCATGATCGATGACACAAGCGAACTTCATAAAGACAAAGTTACTTCTGAGGAAGGAGAACTCAAAATAACTAATGTGGGAGTTACTTCTAGTAGACCTGAGGTGTCATTCAATGTTGTGACTAGAGTTTTCAAGTCTTCCACAATAAAGCTCATGGTGTGGATTGGTAAGTATGAAGTTACTTTGTTAGTTGATTCAGACTCTACTCATAATTTTATTAATGTTGATATTGTGAGGAAGATTGGTATGTGTAAAGAATATCCAATGTCATGCCATATCAAAATTCAATAATAGCAAGTAAACAAACTTCATTATGAATATCCAAATGTGTATTTATGTTTAGAGATGGAGATACCTTGCGTAGTCCTCACAACTTCCATTCTAAGAAAAAACCTTACTTTGCCAAGATCTTTTATTCAAAAATGGATATGAATAAATTGCTTGAGGTCGAATACTATAGCATTGTCATTCCCTATGATAATCATGTCATCAACATAGATAAAAAACCATTATAAATATATTTTCATGCATCTTAGTAGACAAAGAATAGTCTACCTTGGATTGTCAATAGCTTGCTTCATGAACCAAATAAATATTTCAGCAAGTAAATATTTCATCCGAGTTATTTGGCATGTAATTAAAGCCACAATATCTCGCTTTAATTGAAGATTTCAAAATAGTAAATTATTTTTTAGTTTTCCTTGACACAAGTGAATTTCCAAAAAATATAATAATAATATCTAGTGATGAATTTCCTTTATTGGAACAGCAAGCCCAACTTGCATTACAATATCCTCTCATGAAAATATTGCAAGGCCTTGGCTAAGTGGTCATTTTAAATATCATAAAAGGTGATGACAGAATGCTTCAAGATATGATTTTTGTGTTTCTTGCATATATTGGCTAAGAATACAAATTAGATGAGAAATCTTAAGGCTTCTAATGGTAAGATAACTAAGCTTGCCAATGAGTCTTCTATATTGAGATTTGCTTTCTTGAGGATTTCTCCGATGAGGGACAATTTTAAATTCTAATGTCAGATATCAGGAAAAAAAAAACTAATGTCTCCTAATGAAAAAAAAATAAAGAGAGAAGAAAAGTGTAAGAAAAAGAGGAAGAAAAACTCTAACAATACTATTGTCCATCTCAAAACCTTTGAAAATCAAAATATATATTAAATTAAGGAAAGTCGAATATACGAAATATTAAATGATCTAATAATTGTACGGATTTGATGGACAACGTGTACACGGAGGAAAACATGTTTTTGGTGATATATACCACCATTGTCGTGTACACGGCTAATTGAACCCACCCCTCCATTAAATCCTGTCCTAGTTGGGAGTGTTTTACTGCTTTTATTTAACGTGTGTCGGACGAAATGGGTTTCGGTTTTTTTTTTAATTTATATTTAGGAGTAGATGTATGATTCTTTCGCCATACATGGGTTACCTAGAATTTCTATAATGGTATTCCTTTAGTGTCACAAAAGTATTCAAAAATGCCCTGTTGAAGTTGTTCAGATATGATAAACGATGATATACGAATTACGATGTGTCATTAGTCATGACCTCAAATTGCCTCGACATTTGATGGTAGTGGTTTCGGTTTAAAAGGAGTTAAACAAAATTTTTAAAAAATGTTTTCTGGTCTCGCCATTTTAAGCTATTATCCATTTCTGGTCTAACTATTTAAAGCAACGTATTTATCCAGTTTAATTAGTTTGTTTTTATATCAGGAATCACGGGAAGACCATTTATTAATTATTATAAAAACAAATCTGTTACTTGGAACTAATTTTGTAAAGTCAACCGCATCAAAATATGTTTAAGCAATAGAATTTGAAATACGTTGTCCATATTAAATTCTGGATAAAAATAACATACAAATCAGCTCCTTTACCAGAATTTCCTGTATTTTAACAAACTCGATATGGGTTAATTTAAATTTGAATGAATATTTTCAAAATGGCAGGATATTTTCAAAATGAGTAATGCATAAATTATGCAGGGTAAGAGTATCTTCATTTGATGTTATTGTTTTTTAAAAAAATTTATTCATATTAGTTCAATGGTAGAGAAAGTATTCTGCACTAATTTCCTACACAATTTATCTGACTTTTCATTTCACAATTTGATAAAACTTTTAAAAAACCGTAACTCTAAAATTTTATATTATTGGAATTGGAGGCTATTTTTAAATTTTAATGAAAATTACAATTTTTATATATATAATTCCATAATTTTATTATCTATAATATAATAATTTTAATGAAAATTGATTTTATTAAAATAGTAATATAATATAAAAAGAGTACAGATAAAGAAGAAAAAGGAAAGAGAAAAGAAAGAGAGAAGAAATAAAATATTAAAATAAATATTTGATGAATGTAAAGAAATTCTTCAAATTTAAAGAATCCAACAAAAAATACTAAATCTCATAAATATAAATTTTGACATGAGTTAAATATTATTACATTTATCTCACATTCACCAAATTTAAAGCCCACAGTGTCAAAACAAAAGCAATTACATCCTCTTTTTTACTATTTAACTATTAAGTTTAGTATTCTAATTTTACTGAAACACCTCCAATCTCCTGAGGGTTGTCCGTTCATGTAGTCATGTTTTCTTGGGCCAGTAATGTTTACTGAGAGGATGCAAGTTTTTCTTTTTCTTTTTCTAGAATGAGTATGTTTTCCAGATTTCATTTAATGGCGAATATTTGCTATGATCCAATTTTGTCTTTGTAATGAATGTCTTCAGGTTTGTGGGTGAAGATTTTTTACACTCATACTGATTTCAATTGGGGAACGTTGTGAATGGGAGGTGTGCAGCATCCACTATCCTGGTGAAGATTGAAGAAATCTATCTATAGCACTTGTGCAACTTATCTGTAATATTTCTACAATAACAATACTAATTTGTCGTCATCTGCTTGCTTCTTCTTATAATGTAATAATGGAAAAGAGCTGTACATTAGTGGGGGGGGACTTCATTTCCAATCGTCCATTGAACCTAATTCAAGTGAGATCATCGTTGGTAGTCCATTTCTGTGCTGCAGAAGGTGTGGTTTCGTGTGTCATTAAAAAGTAAAAGAGATTATTATGGTAACCTTGCTGCATAAAAAAAAATGCGAGTAATACGTGAGTACGTGACGCATTGCTCACGTCACCCCCCGATAGGTGACTGTTAAATTCATCAAAAATGCAGCAACACATATCAATTATAGTTTTGCTGGTGGGGGATGCTGACAGTTTCCTTTTGTTTCTCTTTTCCTGATTCCTGAGGCCATAAAATTATATTCCTCTCATCTTGTTTCCATGCTTTTGGATTTGTAAGATCTCCAAAGGGACCCAACCTCACATAATCGCACTAATAATAATAACTGATGCAATAACACACCTTTCTTTGCCTTATTAAGTGATTGTTGATTCACCGGACCTTCTTCATATACCCTGAAAATGCTGAGGGGTCGGTCGGCATCATACCGGAATCTCCTTTTGTTAATGCAGAATAAATTAAAGCAAAGAGTGAAACTTCAACAACTACTGCTACTGCTACTAAGCAGCTGGCTAAAGGGAAAGGCACTTCCAATACCTCTTTCCTCTTTTGTTGTTTTTTTCAGACATTTGGGCCACATTTACATTTGGGTGAGCACGTCAAATTATTATATTCCACTCTTTGAAGACAAAGCATGAGCTTTGCCAGCAAAAGAATAACAGATCAAGACAGGCAGACGAAGCAGATGCTTGCGTGGGAAGTTTTCCTTCTTGCCTTTATTAAGTATGTGGCCTCTGGACCCACGACTGACCCACTAACCAACTGCTACTGCTTGATTCACCACCACCCCAAAAAAAAAAAAAACATTAGAGTTGTTGTGCAAGTAAACTAGTCAATTGTGGTAACTCCCAACCGAATACATGAAGGAGTGGTGGGTCAACTGATGGTGATTTCTCTGTAACAAGGTAACATATGATTCAAACAGTGAAATATACACACATGAACATGTCTCCCAGTTCTCTCATCGTTGAGTGGATGTACCTCTGATTCTGCTTGTTTTTGATCCTATCCGGACTCTAGCGCAGCTGTGAGTGTGTGTGTGTGTGTGTGTGGCAGGGTTTGCTACGCTTTTAAGATAATGATTGGATTCGGATTCCCTGTGTGGCACTCCTGACCTCAACCCAAGAAACCCCACGATCGATGTAATTGACTTTTGTGATTTCGTGTTTGCCATTGGGGCCTTCCTTTTGCTTTTGTTCCTCATTTCATCCTCCTGAAATTTGATTTCTTTCATGGATTACAGCCTGAAAAGCAACACTCTCTTGTGAATAATCCTGCAGATGCATTAAGCCTTTTAGTTCAATTTTCTTCTTAAAAAGAAATTTAAAAAAAAAGATTAATAAGGAAGAGGTGATTAGATTATTATTTCTGTATAAAATAAAAATAAAATAGGATGTGAGAGTTTATTCCCTTTAATTAAATAATACTTGCACAAAACAAAAACATCAATGTAAGTTTGGGCCCAAACTCTAAAGGTCAGATTCCTTGATTCCTCCTGCAAGGAACATTAGGAATCCGACAATCACCCTCCATGCTTCTACAAAAATATCAATTTATAATACAAAACGACAGAAAAAAAATTTAAATGAATGCATCGCATTTTCATTTCCATTCACAAAAAGAAAGAAAAAAAATGGGGGGTTGGAATTTATGAGAGGGAAAAAGAAAAGAAAATGACAATACCTGAATGGTTATCCCTTTCAGTTACTAAAAAGAAATATCCATTAAAGCATTCCCATCATTTTCTCCTCTTCCTTCAAAGTTCCTTACAGTATTAGTAAAGTAGAACCCACCATTCATCATGGTGGGACTGTCTATTTCCCAGGGAATCATACACGAAGATAGGTGTGTGTGTATGTGTGTGTGTGTGTGAGAGAGAGAGAGAGAGAGAGAGAGTGAGAGAGAGAGAGAGGGGGGGGTGTGAATACACAGCAGTGTAAAAACAAACCATGCACTTTCCTTCTTTTCTCTTCTTTTGAGAAACCCAAATGGGAACTCCATTACTTTCTCTGTTTTTGCTGCATCGGAGATTCTCTCCTGCCTCTTTCAGGTCAAGGAAGCAAGCGTAAAATAATAATAATAATAATAATAAATCAGGATAATTTCAAAAGAAAGAGTAAAAGAGAGGTGGTATGAATGGGGAAGATGTGAGAGATAAAAGAATTAGCTACACAGCTAAGCAGCATATATTCCACCCCCCCCCCCCCCCCCCCGGTACAACCCCACATCATGCTTCCAGACCCCCCAACTACTCCCCAAATTATAAAAGCAGAACCAACCACTCACCTAGCTACAACAAATTGAAGCATAGGGAGGGAGCCTGAAGGAGGATCAATGCCCTCATCTTTATGTTCCAACCTCCAAGCTGTCCCTCCTCCACTACCCACAAACTCAGTAGCTCTAAACCATGCAGGATCCGGAGTACATGAGCTTGGTTTTGTCCACCGACGTGAAGCCCCGCCTAAAATGGACGCCGGAGCTCCACCAGCGTTTCGTCGATGCAGTCGCACGCCTCGGCGGTGCAGACAGTTGAGTTTCATGGGTTCATTCAACCTGAATACTGATCGAAATCTCAAATTGTTTCATTATTGTGTGTGGACTTCCTGAATATCTGATTCTTTGCTTCTCTATGGGCAGAGGCAACACCTAAAGGTTTGATAAGGGCGATGGGAATCCCTGGGCTCACTTTGTACCACTTAAAGAGCCACTTACAGGTGTTTTTGGCGAATGATGATCAAGATCCCTGTCCAAAACTAGTTGCTCATATATATATATTCTCTTTGTTGCAGAAATATAGGCTTGGGAGGAATCAAAACTTAGAATCCTACAGCGACAGAAAGCAAGAAGGTGAACTTTATAGGAATAGATAAACAATGGGTTAGTTATTAAATGCCCAGTCCCTCTATGAATATTCTGATTTTGAGATCGTGGAATTATCTGATGCAGAGGATGAAGAGAATCAGAGAAGAGAAGAACATTTCAAGATAGAACTTAATGATGGAACCCACACTGCCTTCAATGAGTAATAGTTAAAAATATATCCTTTCCTTTGATGATGATGATAATAATCTTTTTAAAAAAAAACAAAGCACACAACCGCTTCTATTGACTAAGCTTTGTGTTGCTCAGAAGCTTGCAGATAGCTCAGGCCCTCCAAATGCAAATGGAAGTACAGAGGAAGCTTCATGAGCAAATAGAGGTATGGCTCAGGCTTCTCCAAATTAATGTCTCGTCATTAATAAGCTAGACACCAGCAGCCAAAAAAGTTTAATCAATGTGGAGCATTTTGCTATTTCCTCAGGTGCAAAGACACTTGCAGCTGAGGATTGAAGCCCAAGGGAAGTACTTACAGTCGGTGCTGAAGAAAGCACACGAATCGCTTGCCGGGTACAATTCAGCTGCTGTTGGGAACGACTCCCAATTAGTTTCAATGGTCGATTCCGGGTGCCTGGGTTCTTTGATTTCAGAACTAGCAGGAGCACCAAGCAAAGCTGTTGAAGGTTCAAAAAAGGGATCCATTAGGGGCACTGCCAGCTCCATGGAGAGCACATTGACATCATCTGAAAGCTCCGGGAGGAACGAGGAGACCCTTGCATTACCATTTGATTACATGCAATACAATCAGGCGGGAGGTGGCCGGAAGAGGAGTGGGAGCACGGTTTCAGATGCCAATTACTGTGTGGAGCAACCACCTAACAAAAGATCAGAGACCCGAGATGACGTGAGTGAGGACCACAGTTTGGGGGGTTGTGGGACGATTGATCTCAACCGTCAGTATCAGAATGGAACCGATGAAATGGGCCCACAAGATGCATTAGATTTGGATTTCAAGAAAGTAGGGGAAATCAGACGGTATCTGTAAAGCTTGCCTGTAGCAAAATGGCTAGGCTGGCTGGCTAAAGCTAAAAGGCTAGCCTTCTGTTCATATACTGTGTAAATTGTAATGTTTGGTGGTCCCCAAACGAACTTTTCAAAATATGCGATCATGGTCAGAAGAGACTACAATGTACATATGTGGTGGGTGTGTATGCGTGTGGTGTGAGTGTAGCTATCTACTTCACTATTGGCCCTTGCTGCCTTCTTTCTATATATTCTTATCAGAAAGCACGTAGTAACAACGAAACAGGGACCACGTAAAGTGGGTGGCCAGGGACGAGCGGAAATTCAGAGCCTTGAAAGCCCTTTCAACTGCTCTAATTTTAATGATCCCACACCACACACACACACAAAAAAAAAAAAACACGAAACCCATGGATAGCCAAAGCTTCACCAGCCTCATTGAATATCAATTATCAGCAAAACCAACTATCATTTAAAACAATCTTTACTTGGGTTTGGTCGGCCGACAAAACCAAAACAGCCAGAGGCATCTTCGTTCTTCACAACACACGAACAGGAAATTTATGAAAAAGAACATTCAATTCCATTATTTGTAAAAATAACTAAGCACTGTACATGATTCGTTGGAGGGGGAAAAAATAAAAATAAAAATAAAAATAATAAACTCGTCTCGATTCTATCAACCATCGGATTCAGAAGGAGGAGGATAAATGAAGAGTCACTCAACTTCGCTACCAGGAGAGGGATCAGTAGAACCCTGGTTTGGGCGACGACCACCGAATCCAAAACTCACCCACACCTCCCTCCTCACCCTTCTTCTACCATCCTCTTCACCCCCACCACCCTGGCCCCCTCTCTTCTCCCCCGAATCCCCATCCTCCATGGGCATCTCGTACCTGCAAACAGGGCACGACCCATGAATCCCAAGCCACTTCTCTATGCAGTCGGCGTGAAACCTGTGGCGGCACGGCATCTCCTTCGCAGATCCGCCGGGCGACCACTCCTCCAGGCAGATAGCGCAGTCCCAGTCGGCGGACGCGGCGTCGCCGCCGATTTCAACAGCCGGTAGGGCTTCGATGGAGGCTTTCGACGCCGGAGGTCGGCCCTCCTTCACCGGCTGGGAGTCCAGGCCGGAGGCGCCTTCGATCACGATCATGCCCTGAGTGAAGGGGTTGATGACGATGATGCGAGATGGCCGGCCGCCATCATCGCCGCCGTCTGTGGAGTCATGGTTTTCTGTGGCCTCCGCCGTGCCGTTGAGGCCCAACATGAAGGGGATGAAGAGTGACAGGTCCCTCCTCGAATTGAAGAGGCGCTCGAGGAAGCGCGATTCGGTGTCCTCTGTTCCCGACGCCATGGGTTTTGAGAACGGATATCTCAGGCTTGGAGCAGAATCAGCTGAAACCTTGATATGGGTATTTGATTTGGTGTCGGATTCTGTGTTTTGTATGCGTAGACAAGACAACCGAGGATTTAATTTAAGGTGAAAAATTGGGGGCGGCCCACCGAAACGTTGTGGAAGAATCTGGAATCGTATGGAAGAACAGGACAGCTCTTACTCGCGAATGAAGCTTATCCGCACTGGCTGCTTAGGGGCCACCGATCCTCTCAACAAATTATCCGTCGCCACGTGTTTGATTATACGTTTCGGACTGTGACCTTCGCTTTCTTAATTTACCACATATAATATAGTTTTTTCTTTATTATTATCATTGGCAACACGGAAACGAATGATTGATTATGTGGGTAGTGACGGATATGGATTGGGTTATTCTATAATTTTCTATTTGCGGGAACTTAACGTGGGGGTAGTTAGTTTCCGTTTAAAGAGAGTATTACCATGTCTTTGCTCGTGGATGATTAGTGTTTGTCTACGGATTTTTCTGTTGAGTTTGTTCTTCTTTTTCCTTTTTTCAATTTTTGCACGTAGGGTGTTTGATAAAATTCCTCAATGACGGCCGAGCGCTGTGGAATTTGTTATTTTGCAGGGACGTATAGCCTCGGGGTCAGATCTGTGGTGTGGTATATATTGGCTTCTTTGTAGGGTGGTGGTTGGTGTTTTTGTGTTAACTGAGTCAGGCAGTGGTGTAATGATATGGCATGCTTGACTGGTCATGCACTGCAATTCAGAACTTCCGATCTCTTTGGAACCTGTTCAAATTCTTTCAATTCTCTTCTTCCCTTGCAGCGTCCGAGGAGTACTAGTAGTAAGCAAAACAAAAACCTTCTCAAGGCATTACTTACTGTAACTTGTTTTGCTGCATTATGGGATAATAGCATCTCCCATTGTGTTATACTCCAGAGTTGCTCTTCAAGCCTTTGGTGGTGGAAGCACAGCGGCGGCGAGCAAATACCCGGACAGAAAGTGCAAAAGTTCGAATGATACGATTTCGGAAAAAGGTGTGTACCATTCTTTATGGTTCTGGGTTGGTTTTTTAAAAAAAAAAAAACCATAAATAAAAACTATAATGCTTGGTTACTTGAGCAGTTCAATGGCTCAGCTAGCAAGCCAAGGCTCTCGGTGTTCTGTTCAGAAAAGCAACTGTATGCTATGTTGGTGGATGACCACAACAAGAAGAACTTATTCTACGCAAGCACTCTGCAGCAATCCATCCGTGACAGTCCCCGTTGTACCACTGTCGTAAGTTGCGTATTGGTTCTTGCTTTTTTAATATTAATTTTACACCTTCGGTACTTGGATCTAATCGAGCATCTGTGCAAACGCCAGGAAGCAGCTAAGCGCGTTGGGGAAGAACTCGTGAAGGCTTGCGTCCATCTTCGGATCAATGAAATATCATCTTATGATCGCAATGGGTCTTCTCGTGGGGAACGAATGCGGGCCTTCGAAGTTCCAGTCTCTAGATACGGTCTCCTGATGCCGTAGGCACGTTTGATTTAGGTGGTCTGTAATTGTCTGGGTGTTGTTATGTATGGTTTGTTTGGGTTGTGTTAGGGCGTTCCTAGTCGTCAACATTATCGAATGTGGGGGTGTTGTTGGGGTGGCGCGGAACGGTTATCGAAAGTGGTTATCAAACTTTAATATATATGTATATGTATATATATATATATATATATGTTGTATGATTTAGATATATTGAAATCATGTGTGTTTTATATTATCACATTTCTCGTCATCGATCTTTAAGGAATGTAGAATGTACTCTTCTCTCCCTCTAGATGATAAAGCTTTGTTCAATGAAAATAAATAAATACATACACATATATACATATATACATATATACATATATATATATATATATCCCACATATTTGAAGTAAAATAGAGAAACAATACAATAATTGTACAAGAAATAATAACAATAATTGTCAAAAACAATACCTAATGACACAAATATATGAAAATCGAAGTAAAAATAGAGAAATAATGATTCAATTATAAAAGAAAGTGTAACTGATAGCTTTAAGGAGTGTAACTGATACAAAATACAAATCCATCATCATCATCGATCTTTAAGGAGTGTAACTGATACAAAATACAAATCCATTCTCTTAAATGAGTTGTGGGTTAAACACCCAGCGTTCCAACAGCATAGATATTTGGCTATTAGTAACCAATAGCTTTCCAATATCTGACTAGCATGGACATCCGCCTATTCTGCAGCCCCATTACACATTCTCCCCATTACACAAGGCTAATAACAGATAAATCTCCAAGGTCCAGAGGATCCTTGTAGCTAAGCTTTTTGAATCATCAATGCCCTGTCCAACTAACTACTTTTACTGCACTTGTGCCCTTTCCTTCCAACTTGAAGTTTCTGCCACAGGCATTGCATCTCTCTGGAGCATCAGTGGTGGGCAACAACATATCCATCCTTGCACCCTTCATTCATGTTGGGAGTTGTGGCTCACATAGACCTTCTTTCTCCTGGGTTCAAATACAAGTCAGAGTTTTGGGGGGAGAAGCTGGGAGGGCGGAACTCTCCACGTATGGTGCAGTTGAGACAGAGACTAATAAAACTGTAATATATACCTATTGTACGAACTACAAGATGAATAATAGTAGAACTGTTATTCCGTGGATATACCCGATTTTGGGGAACCACATATATTGTGTTTGTCTGCTTTAAATTACTACAATTATATGTGTGTTTATATTGTCACAAATTTGAATTGGAATAGTTAGATGTGAAAATAGCCTTCCTCCATGGCGATTTGGAGAAAGTTATATTTATGGAGCAGCCATGAATATATCTAATGCTAAACAAGTCAACACACCATTGACAAGTCATTTTAAATTATCAATACCGCAGTTTCCTAATTTAATTGAAGAAATTCATGATATGTCAAGTAAGTCCTATGCAAGTGCAGTTGATTTTTTAATGTATGTAATTGTATGTTTAAGATCTGATTTGGCTTTTGCTATCAGGTGAGCAAATACATAACAAATCCACGTAAGGAGCATTGGAGTATTGTTGAGTGTATCCTTTGATATTTGAAAAGAACTGCAAACCATGGGATTATGTTTGAAAAATAAAAAGGACAGATTTTTTTTTGAGAGATATTTAGATGCAGACTATGTTGGAAGCTTGGATGATAAAAGGTCTACGACGGGGCACGTATTTATACTGGCAAGTGGACCAATCTGCTTGAGATCCATGGAAAAACCTATAATTGTGCTATCTACTACAGAATTTGAATATATAGTGGCGACCGAAGCTGGAAAGGAACCACTGTGGCTTAAGGATTTTATGAACAAACTGGGTATAGATCAAGGTGAAGTGCAACTGTATTGTGATAGTGAAAGTGTTATTTATTTAGCATATTGACAAGAGATATCATAAGGTGAGAGAGTTAATTGTCATGGGTGATGTGATGCTTGAAAAGGAGCATACATCTAATAACGCATATGATATGTTAGCAAAGACTGTGACTGCAGACAAGTTCAAGCATTGCTTGGACTTACTAAATGTCTCCAAGTGTTAGAGGGGTGTGGTGGTCAGGTGGTGGTTCATGAGACACGGTGAAACAGGTATCGCCCAGGACCTCTCTCCAAATATGCCTTTAGGACATTGTTAATTTCTTGGCCTTCTATGATATCTGGGTACACGGGCTCGCCGAACATGCATTGTCTCTGTCGGATGAAATGCTTAAAACTGACTCCCACGTTAACCCTAATTGGGTAACCATTATGACGTCCTCCCCAGGTGTGCGCATCGGTTTGGATTTGAATCCTGCAGTACAGAGCGCGCTTATTGCAATGCATACGAAATGTGGTAGTTTTACAGGGGCACGCCCCTGTTTTGATAGGTTAAGGGGTGGTGAAAAGGGTTTGATTGCTGGGAACAGCATGATCACTGCCTATGCTTCTCATGGTTGCGGTGTGGAAACAGTATCAACTTTGGAGAAAATGGTAGGGTCTGGGGTTCAGCCTGACTCCTAAGTCACATTTATCGGTTTGTCGTCCGGGAGCAGCCACCCATTCTGGCCTCGTTGATGTGGGCTTGAAATACTTTGAGAGCTGTAGGGCATAACTTATTGGTGACCACAGCGAGAAAAAGAAAAAGTAAAAGAAATATGGGGTGAGAGAGGCTCGAACTCTCGACCTCAGGATAACTCGTTTGCTATGAGACCTACGCGCTAACCAACTGCGCCACCACCCCGATGTCTGTTGGATCCAATAATCGCATTAATCATATTTCTAACTCGACATCATCGTTCAAGGTCGATTATCTTTATAACTCTATTTTTTCCGAAAAAATGGGTTAAAACACTGTGGGTCCCAACGCAAACAGCAACAGTTGCCCAGCTCAATTAGCTTGAACTAAAAGAAAAGGTCACATTGGGTCATGGGCCTCATGGCTGCTACACTTTTTCTGAAATAAAGGTTTCTTGGGCAGGGCCATAAGCACAGCGAGTACCGCTGAAAAAAATAAGGCCCACGTCCAAACAAACATACCCAGAGTCCATACCCAGGACAAGTGATGTCATGAAGAGTAAAAGCATACCAATAAGTAAGCAAGCAGCACTTGATTAAAGACCAACTCACCAGACCAACAAAAAAAAATCGCACTGCAATAACCCCCATCCTCACAGCAGCATATTGCATCCATGTTCTCCGAACACCCATCCTGCAGCATGCGCTTAAAATTGTTTGCTGTAGAGAAAACACCGGTCAAAATATCTTTCTGCCTGTTAAGGGACAGAGAAGCAGCTTGAAGTGCCTCTAAAATCCAAATCTAACTATATGTTCCAGATCCTCTGTTGTGGCCTTGTGGGTAGACCACCAGCGCAGCCAGAACAGAAATTCCTATTTCATTAACCATCCATGCTTCTAAACTCTGGTTGATATCAAAAATTAAAATTAAAAAAGAAGAAGGAACTAGAATTGTAAGTGAGTTGATAAGCTTTATGCCTTGTGAAAGTTCTGATGAAGAAGATACGAGAAAACATACTTCACGGTAAGCAAATGATGTTATGTGCTTTGCATCAACTGTCGTCAGCTGGATTCCCTTCCCTGTGTTCTTACCCTACGTGATGCAACACACAAACGACCTTGTCGGAAAGGAAAATACCTTCTGGTTGTAGACCCTTTGTCAACCACTGCAAACTGAGTTGAACCATTAGAATGGATGCTGGCCATTAAACCATCATTATCATTTGTACCCACTATCCTGTTGCATTGGTCCAACTCATCCACTGAAACAAGAAGCACATACAATTCCACGGAAATAGAAAATTTAGTTCACCACGCCAAGAAATGAGCTTCAAGGAATCAGATACAAAAACAATTCACAACAACAGAAGGAAACAGTGATAAGATCAAAAGCTGGATTCAAGTGAATAACAGACTGTTCTCCGAAGTTGCTAGTTTTACGCCCCCTAAACTTTTGTGCCCTGTATTGTGTTAGCCTGACAATCACTTTCTTGTTATTACAGACAAGAAAGTGAAGCATCTCCCTCACTTTTTTATGTTTTTCAGTAGCAGGAGAGGGACAACGCTCTTCCTCACCCCCATCATGAGCAACTGTCCAGGTATTTTGAACAATCACAGGGTCTCGGTAATCTTATCACCAAGAAGCCTGACATTATAATGGAAAATTATTGAAGGATCCGGCTCCCCGGGAAGTGGTTCCCTGTTAGTTCGATCAGAAAATTACCAAGAAGACCATTTGGAATACCAAATTACCAATAATTGTAACTGAAGAACCCTGAATTAGCCACATTGAACCTGCAACTTGTAACCGCCATTATCAAATTCTGTGGCATTCATTATGTTGAGAAATTTAGGACACTGTTTCTTTGGCTCTCCCGTGTGAACATTCATTTGCAAAACTACTTTTATCCTCATCAACCGGCACCATGAAGATATTCCATGCGTTTCCAGCCTCCTTAACAACCTTCACTGCATCAGACAAAATTTGGAGAGGATTTTTTATGTTCCAATTGCTCCCACGTCTGCAAACTTTGTTGCTCTTCAATAGAGAAGTTTCTCTTAACAAAAACCGGCGTGGACATACATGATAATATTCTATCTATCATAATTACATCACAATAGTTTTGAGAAAAGATAATTACAGAAAAAATATATACAGACCAAAAATTAATATATGATTGGAAATAGAATTGGAGAGCCAGAGGGTTAATCGGAGATGATTGGCAAGCAGATTGGATATGATTGGAGAGCTGGCAGATAGCTAGGAGATTCTTCTATATACTGTACTTTTTATTTAGTTGGTAATAGAATTTTTACTCTTCTTTTTTCTCCTTAACATGCAAGCTTAGAGAAATCCTAACCCTAATCCCTCCTCTCTCTCTCTCTTTCTAGTCTCTCATCTTTTCCTTGCGCAAGTACCACTCATGTGAAGGGAGCTATGACACATATAGGAAGTAAATTAATATGGCAACGATAAGGAACTTGACTTATCTTTCCAAAGTACTTCTATGATGCATTTTGATGATCAATATGTCATTTATATTGCTTTTAATTTAATTTTTCACGAAAGTACTAAGTATAGCCTCCTTAACATGCAAGCTTAGAGAAATCCTAACCCTAATCCCTCCTCTCTCTCTCTCTCTCTCTCTCTCTCTAGTCTCTCCTCCTCTCTCTCTCTCTAGTCTCTCCTCTTTTCCTTGCGCAAGTACCACTCATGTGAAGGGAGATTGTAGCATGGAAAAGTAAGAGCAATAGGTGGTTTCAAGATCAATGTTGAAGCTGACTATAGAGCTATGACACATATAGCAAGTAAATTAATATGCCAATATTAAGGAACTTGACTTATCTTTCCAAAGTACTGCTATGATGCATTTTGATAATCAATATGTCATTTATATTACTTTTAATTTAGTTTTTCACGAAAGTACTAAGTATATATTGAAGTTGATTATCTTTATACGTGAAAAGGGGCTTAATAAGAAAATTGAGCTATTACACACTCGAACCGAAAATCAAATTGCAAATTTATTTACTTAATTCTTAAAGGCTAATCAAGTTGAATATTTCTATAACAAGTTGAGGCTATTTCATATGTAGGTTTAGCCCTCTTAGGTTATACTATATAACATACTATTAGTATTTCATTAGCCTTCTAGGTTAGCCTTCAGAATTTTTGTGATTCAGAATGTCACACCAAACCCCCACCACCACACCCCCCTCCCCCCCCCCCCCCAAATGTCAAGGCATCATACTTCAGCACCAAACCGACAAAAGGATACATACACCATACTTCAACTAAGTTCTTAATCAAAAAAGCCTGAGAAACATATGAAAGCAAATTATCAAGCCATGACCACCTCAGAATAAAACATTACATATAATGTATGACTACTAGTTTCAAAAAAAACACATACTCACATATATTATTAGTAAATACTCAAACTTCTAGAGTCCCAAGAGTCTAGCTTTTCTTAGGATAATGCACCCATAAAAGTCTGAAAAATTACAATCCTTACCTCTTAAGAATCCTTTGTGATCATTAGGAAAATTTAGTTGATGTTTGGCATATGTTTGGTTTACAGCTTTCAAAACAAAATTTCGTTTATGTTTGGTAAATGTGAGAGTGGAAGAAGTTTAAAAATTGTTTTAAAAACATGTGGGCCATCACTATTTTTAAAAATATCTTTTAATTATTTTTCTAATTTCATATTTAAATTTAATTTTTTTAATGTGATCTATTTTACTTATTTTTTATTTCTTAATTATTATTTCTATCTTTTTTTATTACTTTGATTAATTTTTTTTATAAATTTGTATCAGACTCAATTTTTAAAAATAAACTTTTTTTAAACTACATCCTCCCTCTATACCCACTATCCAAACCCTTTGCATGCCTGTATTGAATTTGGGTGATTAATGGGAAGCTCACATTCCAATATTGGTGGAGTTTTTATACAATAACAATTACCACACCATGATTGAGATGACATCTTATGAGACTTTATATAAGTGATCTATCAAACATATTTTTTAAAAATAAAAAAGAATTTAACTCTAATTTTAATAAAAATTTAAATCATGAAATCAAGACATAAAAACAAAACACACATATCTTAAAAATTTAAATCATGCTTGAAAACGTGATTTTTAGATTTAAAACATGAAAATGGCAAATTCCACTACATAAAAAGCTATTTGGTATCCATTGGGATTGGAATATGAGTTGAATAAATCAATTTGTTTTAAAAAATTCTTTTATTTATTTTCTGTTTTCAAATTCAAACATAATTTATTTATTTTTTTATTTTCTCTATTTTATTACTTAAACTCGCTGTATTTTCTATTTTTCTCAAGTTTTTTAAAATTTAATTTTTAAAAATACATTCTCTCCTATTTTATATACACACACACAAGAATTCAAATACAAATTCTAAATTTAAATCATGAAACTAAAACACAAAAACAAAATCTTATTAGTTTCTAAAGAATTAACTGGGTAGTTTTACAAGTATTTGGCAATCGCGAAGGAAATTTTATACCCAAAAAAATATGTATACATAATAGATTTAACCGTTACAAAAAAATACGTGTGACGATAAGAATTTCAATACTGGCAAATAATGAAATAATCTTCAAAGTTTACAGCAAACCATAATAAATATTAAACAAATAATGCTTTACTGTCTTACTGTCATTACCCTGTGGAGGACCATTAAATGAAGTTACGAGGAACAGTAACATGTTTTCTCAGATTTTAGAGTTTGTTTTGAATTTTAAAATTTAAAGATAATATATTTTAAAAAAATATTTTAAAAAAAAGTATCATAAAAATTAAAAAAATAAAATAATTTATGATGAATCCAGGCAGCCTCATTTTCCATCGTTATCAAACAAAGGGTAAATGAATGAAAGGAAATGGAGTTGTAGCCAGAGCGTCCTTGAGGAACATAAATACATAGTTAGAACATGGGACAAAATGAGTGCAGTGCGCAATAGTGGGCAACAAAATGAGACGAAAGTTAGAACATAGGTATAACTATATCTCATTAGAGAAATTGGAAATTATAATAGAATATAGGTGTAAATTTCATAGCGCAGTAGCTCTGGGAACAAAATTAGAGTATTTAAGTTCATAAATTATTTGAGAATATTTAAAAATTTTATTTGAGGGTGTTAGGAATTTTATTCTTTGTGAAAAATATATATATGATATTTTTCTTTTGCTTGTTTAGCTACAGAACGCCACCCCTGCTCGTAGTGCAGTAGTGCACTCTCCTTCTCTCGTTGTTGGATTCACTTTAACATTTTGCTTTAAGTCAATCAAAGAGCAAGAGGAAGAGGCTGCGCACTCTTAGAGAACTAATTATAAATTTTTTGTAGGAATTTTTTTATTTAATTTAAAAAATTATAAAATTATTTTCATAATAAAAAAAATTTATATTAAACTTCTTTCATTATAAATAATATATTAAAAAACATGATTTATTAAATTATAAAAAAATATTTTTCTCATCCCTCTCTCCTCTCTCTTTTACATTCTTTCTATTTGACTAGCACGCCACTCATCCCTTCATTATTCTATACTTATCGCATGCTCTTTCCTTCATATCTCATCAAACGTAGTTAGCTTAATATCTTTTTTCTATTTTTGAAGCAACTTGTCCGCAAATATTACTATTGGTCTGACTCAGAAGTTTCTTTCGTTCCAAGAGTTGGAATTTAAATTTAAATTTATTAAAATGTGAAAAAAAAATCCAAACTTGTTTGTGTATCACTAGTTTTTGTTAAAGTAATTTACCATTAGTTAAGAACATCATAATGAATTTATTTATCAATTTTAACCTTATTTAAGTGAATTATTTTGAAAAACAAAGTATATGTTCCACATGTATATTTTTAATGCCCGAAAGCCCATTTATTGGATGCAGGCAATGAAGGGTGTCAATATTGGCATGCAAGTGAAAGGACAATTTCAGATTCGGGAGTTATTCCCAGGAGTGGCCGAGTGGGTGTGGCCCAAGAGATTGAAGGTTTTCCAACTTCATCATGAAACCAATAATTGTCGAGAGCAGGTGGTAAGGTTTTGGAATCAAAGTCAACAGGAAGGACGACAATGTAATGTTGGTATCTTCACTTTTTAACATGTCGTGAAATGAAAATACACTCGTATAAAATTTTTACCTTGAGTGTGGGAGTTATTCTCAAAAGTGGGTGTGGCATGAAAGTTTTCCGAGAACACCTCATCATAAGTGAAGGGGAATAGATAGAAGAGAGAACAAACAACTCCTGGAAAATGCCTCAAAGGCAGACAAATTTCATCCATTGACATAAGATAGGACTCAAATATTAGAATTATTCCTCACCTGTGAAGAAGAAAGTTATATAATAACTCATCTGCTAACGACATCTTAATTGTTTAAATAACTAATGCTCTTATTTATTTAAATAAGCTTGTATTTTGTGTGCGCATCTTTATTTACAAATAATAAGATTACGTATACTAATTCTGTTTATTTATTTATTATTTAAGTTTAACATAAACAACAGACTTGAGACTTGAGAGCAGAAGCAGAAAAGAAATTACCAATGGGAACACTGTAATTGGCTATAACAAGGTGAGCTACCAGAAATCCCCGCAAGAGCACTTCCCTTCCTTAAAACTATGAAACCGTTGGACATCCCTTAGAATGATCTCCCTGTCAAAGATCAGTGAGATGAGCTTGGCTGCCGAATGGCAATCCCCACAGACCCTCAAGTTCTTCACCACTCGAATTGTCGTACCTGGAGGAGTCTTCAGCAGCCCAAAAGCAATGGCCAACTTCTCACTGTGATACCGAAGTGTTGCCGCTTTCTCCCCTTCCTCCATATCAGGATGAACCACCAGAGATGTATCTGGTACATACCCAACCATCTTCAACTCCTTCATCAGCTCATCGAGCACCGCCCGCAACTCCCTCCACTCCAGTCGTGTGCCATCACCAGAGAAGAACTCATACACCACATTGTCCACCTCCACCGAGCTGCATCCTGGTACCTTCGTCACTCCCTTGTCTTTCATCTCCCTCCGCAACTGATTCACGTCCTCCCACTTCCCAGCCCGCGCGCACATGTTTGATAGGTGCACGTAGTCCCCGCCATGAGAATCATCGAGTTCGAAAATCCTCTGTGCCACCTTCTTCCCCATCTCAACATTAGAATGGCTGCTACAAGCAGATAGGAGTGTTCGCCACAAAATTGGCGTGGGCCGAACTGGCAGTCCCTCTATGAACCTATATGCCTCATCTAGCTCCCCTGCCCGACCCAACAAGTCCACCATACAACCATAATGCTTAATTCCAGGTGCAATCCCCAACTCACTTGTCATGCTACGGAAGTAACAAAAACCTTTCTCTACGGATCCGGTGTGACTACAAGCGTACAAAATACCCAGGAATGTGACTTCATCGGGTTGAACTCCACTCCTTTTCATTTCCTCGAACAAGGATATGGCCTTGTGGCCATCCCCGTGAACCGCATAAGCTGTGATCATTGCGGACCAGGCCTGCCTATCTCTCACACCCATGTCCTCAAAAACGCCAATTGCAGCGTCCAAACTCCCGCATTTGGCAAACATATCTATGAGTGCGGTGTTTACCTTCACAGACCGGGCGAGGTGGTTGTGCTTCTTCACGTATTCGTGCAACCATTTCCCCAACTCCAATGCCCCCAGCAAAGCACAAGATGTAATGACGCTAAGCAACGTGACATCCGTAGGCTTGAGATTGCAAGCCTGCAATTCTCGGAACAAGGACAAGGCCTCGTTTGGCCGGCTGTTTCGCGCATAACCAGTTATAATCGCGTTGAAAGCGACCACACAGGGGTTGGGAATTTTATCGAACACTCGACGAGCTGACTCCACATCACGGCACTCGGTGTACATGTTAATCAGGGTGGGAGATGCGTATACGTTATCGGTTACAAGCCCAAGTTTGATAGCGAGGCAATGCAATTGCTTCCCTTCCTCGAGGGCTCTCGACCCCGCACAGGCCTTGAGGAGGGACGAGAAGGTGTAGCCATCGGGGAGGAGTCCAGAAGACAAGACCTGGGTAAACAGCGCGACGGCTCGAAGCTGGGCGTAATGGGTGCGCGCGTAGCCGCGGGCCAGGGTGTTGAAGTGGGCGATGTCCGGTTGGGGAATTTCGTCGAACAGGTGGTGGGCGTAGTCCATGGCGCCGGGAGTTGAGTCGGCGGTGCAGAAATTGATGAGCTTGGTGACCGCGGCGGCGTCGTGGTGGAGCTGGGTCTTGATGGCGGCGGCGTGGATTTGCTTCAGACCGGCCAGGGACCTGCACTGGGGTAGGAGAGAAAGTGGGTTCGATGGGACTGGGACTGGGACTGGGACTGGGGCAGTTGTGGCTGAGGCTGCCATTGCCCAGTGCTCGAATTATGGACCAAACATGAAACATGTGGTCGCAACGAGGTTAGATTCATTTGCAATTTTGCGTAACCCAAAAATCGTAACATCATGTTTTCGTTTTATTTTGAATGTTGTAATATATATATATATATCCTTGGTACACGGTTTTTAAAACCGTAATTTTGTATTTTATTAGGCTCTGTTTCTTCGGTTTTTAAAAATGGTTCTTAAAAAATATATTAAAAAATCGTTTTAAGTTTGATTGAAAATTGAAATTGTGTTTGGTGATCGTTTTCGGTTTTTGTTTTTATTTTTCTGGGCGACGCCGTGACGTGGGGCATCGCAGCCGGAGGGAGAGGAGATAGCGCTGGGGGAGGCCATGCGATGGCGCTGCGCTGGGGAGGGATCGTGCGCGCTTGGGAGGAGGAGATGCCGCCTTGGGGAGGGGATCGCGCCGGGGAGGACGGGATCACGCCGGGGGGAGGGGATGCCGCGCGGGGAGGGGATCGCGCCAGGGAGGACGGGATCACGCCGGGGGGGAGGGGTTGCGCGCGCCTGGGGGGAGGGGATGCCGCGCGGGGAGGGGATCGCGCGTGGGGGGAGGTGCGACGGGGGGAAGGGATGCCGCTCGCGGGGAGGTGCGACGGCAGCGTGCGACAGTGCGATCGGAAAACTATGAAAAATAGAGTGCAGCAAAATGAAAACATCTCATGAGTGTTTTCATTTTTCTGTACCGGAAACAACTTGTTTCCGAAAATAAAAAAATAAAAACGGTTGCCAAACAAATATAAGAGGTTGTTTTCGACGTTCGAGTATAGAAAACAGAAAAAAAATCACGCTACCAAACATCGCCTTATATTTTATTTTTTTATAAAATACATTTTTATATATCCTTGCTGCGATGATGAAAGTACTCGGGACAACGGGTCGAGTCGGTCCGGAATCGCCTGACCCAAAAACTTATAGGTTGCCCTGAACCCGGCTCACTCACTTGTTTGGACATTTCAGATCGGATTGGATCAGTGCGGGTTGAGTCAAGACAGTATTTTTAAGCTTAACTTTGCTTTAAAATAACAGATTGGACAAAACCCAAGCCCGACCCGATGGCATATCGGGGCGGGACAAATTGGGTAGATGTGGCCTGGGTCTGGGCGGGACGGGATGTGACAGGCAAAATTGTCACCCCTAGATGGAATATTGAAATTTAAACTTTAATTTTATACGGAAAACTCCTTTGCACTATTTTTTTAATACAAATATTCAAATAAACTCAAAATTTATTATGTGGTCCAAGCTTTCCGTTTTCGATTTCTAACAGTGATCCATGGTTGCTATGATGGCATCAGATTTAGGTAGTGGTGAAAGAATAAAGATCGATGGCATTCAAATTGACACATAGGTATTTGGCGTGGATTTGCTAGTTGGTTTTTGGAGTTGATGCGGCCTTGAGGATGCAATCTTTAATATTCATTTGTTTTTGTTGTTTTTACATGTAAACATTTTTCAACATAAAAAGATATTTTATCTATATTTTTATTAAAATAATATAATTTTTCAAATCACTCTCTTCCTCGACCCATTCGTCCATAGTTGGTAGATTGTACCGTGGCCCCGTGACAAGTCGCTCCTATTACGTCGGGCAAGAAACCCGTATTGTGGTGGGGGAGCAACACTCCTCCTAGGCCGACATGGATTTTTTTATGTCTATCACCCCTAGTGAGGACTTGGATTCTCTAATCTCTATCACCACTTTTTAGGATTTGGAGAACATGGTTGATAAATATGATTGAACCTTGACCCTCACCTCCCACAAACCCTCATGCCTCAGACATCAAGATGGCAACGGTTAAGCTTGCGATCGCATCGGGATGGTAGCAATCGTAGTCAAGACAAACAAGCGATGATGCGTTGGTGGGCAGAGGAGAAGGATTCAGTGGTGGAGATAGGAGATTAAGAAATTTGACATGGGAAATGGGAGAGAACAACGGAGAGAGGTGAGAAAAAATGAGAGAGAAAATGTAAGAAAATAATATATAAATAATAAATAGTAATTCTTCATTTGTAAAGAGTTACTATAACAATTTTCATATGTCAAAAGTCATGTAAAAAGCTTGTTGGAGCATGGATATGAAGTTTTACTTTCTACATGTAGATAATACAGAGTGTGTTAGATTTCTTTTAGTTACTCGGGCCTAAAGCGAGAGCATTCGCATAAGACTCTCAATTATTTTTTAAAAATTTACATGTTTCTTTTTTTTCTATACACATATATATCATAATATATTCCTTAAATTATTATTTATATCATTAAAATAATATTTTATATTATTTTTATTTAATAATAAAATTTATATACTTTAATATAAAAATAAAAGTGAAAGTTATGAGAATGTGAAGGTGATAAGTGAGAGATTTTTTTTATATAATTTAATAATCATATAGAGTTAGCGTGTTTTCTAATACATTGGAGAACAATATACAAAACACATAGAGAAAGTTAAATATATGAATTCTCTTATGATAATAATTTTATGATTTTTTAACTTTTTTCCTTAAATAAAAGGAAACAGACTTCTATAAGAAATCTACTAGTAGTGTTATGAGATAAATAGATCTCATTCCAAAATTCATCGTAATTTCTACTCCAAAAAACACTTTGTTATATGATTTGCGTAAGACATACCAAAATACAAGTATAAACTAATTCTATTAAGCGTGAAAGAACATTACATAATTATATTCCAATAATTTATAATAATCAACAAATATCAAAAGCATTCGTGCACAAAACACACTTATATCTTGTTACCTCTCTATCATTTATGCATTTCATGTATATATTACTAGGTATTCTTTTCCATTATATATATTGCATAGGTGCAATATATAGGTTTTCAAAACCATGTTGTGCCATCTTTTAAAATGAAAATGTCTCAAATTTAGAAAACCATGAATATTCTTTGTGAATTATGTATTTCATGATCCAGTTACATCATGTTATGTCATAGATTTGCCCTTTGCACGCTATCAAAGATGTATACATAAGATTATATATTAAACTAACAAAATCTATGTCACCACAAAACCCCCAATCACCGACTTAAAAATTAATACCCATCAACATATTTTAGAGCCCCGAGGCCCCTAAAAGGGTGATAATATAATGTTTGATTATTTGTGGCTTCAAATACTATTCAAGGGTTTGAATGTCTCTTTAAGGCTTCAAATTAAACATGTTTAAGGGTTACACCTACGTGAGGGCTTGAGTACTTGTTTGAAGGTTCAAGCATTGCTTAGGTGAGAGTCTCTTTTAAAAAATTAAATAGCTTATCTTTGAGGGCCTCAAATATCAAGGTTGAACATTTGAATTTTACTCCAATCTTGAACAAACTCTTTTCGATTTCTAACAGTGATCCATGGTTGCTATGATGGCATCAGATTTAGGTAGTGGTGAAAGAATAAAGATCGATGGCATTCAAATTGACACATAGGTATTTGGCGTGGATTTGCTAGTTGGTTTTTGGAGTTGATGCGGCCTTGAGGATGCAATCTTTAATATTCATTTATATTTTATCTATATTTTTATTAAAATAATATAATTTTTCAAATCACTCTCTTCCTCGACCGATTCGTCCATAGTTGGTAGATTGTACCGTGGCCCCGTGACAAGTCGCTCTATTACGTCGGCAGCGAAACCCGTATTGTGGTGGGGGAGCAACACTCCTCCTAGGCCGACATGGATTTTTTTATGTCTATCACCCCTAGTGAGGACTTGGATTCTCTAATCTCTATCACCACTTTTTAGGATTTGGAGAACATGGTTGATAAATATGATTGAACCTTGACCCTCACCTCCCACAAACCCTCATGCCTCAGACATCAAGATGGCAACGGTTAAGCTTGCGACTGCATCGGGATGGTAGCAATCGTAGTCAAGACAAACAAGCGATGATGCGTTGGTGGGCAGAGGAGAAGGATTCAGTGGTGGAGATAGGAGATTAAGAAATTTGACATGGGAAATGGGAGAGAACAACGGAGAGAGGTGAGAAAAAATGAGAGAGAAAATGTAAGAAAATAATATATAAATAATAAATAGTAATTCTTCATTTGTAAAGAGTTACTATAACAATTTTCATATGTCAAAAGTCATGTAAAAAGCTTGTTGGAGCATGGATATGAAGTTTTACTTTCTACATGTAGATAATACAGAGTGTGTTAGATTTCTTTTAGTTACTCGGGCCTAAAGCGAGAGCATTCGCATAAGACTCTCAATTATTTTTTAAAAATTTACATGTTTCTTTTTTTTCTATACACATATATATCATAATATATTCCTTAAATTATTATTTATATCATTAAAATAATATTTTATATTATTTTTATTTAATAATAAAATTTATATACTTTAATATAAAAATAAAAGTGAAAGTTATGAGAATGTGAAGGTGATAAGTGAGAGATTTTTTTATATAATTTAATAATCATATAGAGTTAGCAGTGTTTTCTAATACATTGGAGAACAATATACAAAACACATAGAGAAAGTTAAATATATGAATTCTCTTATGATAATAATTTTATGATTTTTTAACTTTTTTCCTTAAATAAAAGGAAACAGACTTCTATAAGAAATCTACTAGTAGTGTTATGAGATAAATAGATCTCATTCCAAAATTCATCGTAATTTCTACTCCAAAAAACACTTTGTTATATGATTTGCGTAAGACATACCAAAATACAAGTATAAACTAATTCTATTAAGCGTGAAAGAACATTACATAATTATATTCCAATAATTTATAATAATCAACAAATATCAAAAGCATTCGTGCACAAAACACACTTATATCTTGTTACCTCTCTATCATTTATGCATTTCATGTATATATTACTAGGTATTCTTTTCCATTATATATATTGCATAGGTGCAATATATAGGTTTTCAAAACCATGTTGTGCCATCTTTTAAAATGAAAATGTCTCAAATTTAGAAAACCATGAATATTCTTTGTGAATTATGTATTTCATGATCCAGTTACATCATGTTATGTCATAGATTTGCCCTTTGCACGCTATCAAAGATGTATACATAAGATTATATATTAAACTAACAAAATCTATGTCACCACAAAACCCCCAATCACCGACTTAAAAATTAATACCCATCAACATATTTTAGAGGCTCGAATCCTGTTTAAGGGTGATAATATAATGTTTGATTATTTGTGGCTTCAAATACTATTCAAGGGTTTGAATGTCTCTTTAAGGCTTCAAATTAAACATGTTTAAGGGTTACACTACGTGAGGGCTTGAGTACTTGTTTGAAGGTTCAAGCATTGCTTAGGTGAGAGTCTCTTTTAAAAATTAAATAGCTTATCTTTGAGGGCTCAAATATCAAGGTTGAACATTTGAATTTTACTCCAATCTTGAACAAACTCTTTTCGATTAAGGGCTTGAACTATATGCGCATGAGCGTTCAAAAAATGTATGTTTGAGAGCTAAAAAAATCCCATGATAATAGATTTTAATAGAAACATTTCAAAGCTTGACTCCTTTCAACATAAACCTCTTAAAGACGATGGATTCAATCAAATTTCTGATCCATCAGAGTTGACGAGGCATTTGGTCACCGATGGCAAACGATCGATGGAGGGGCCTAGTTGGCGTGGCAGGCAAGGACAATTTTTGGCATTGATAGCTTAAAGTTGGGTCAAATCTAATTGATGTAGGCGAAAACAATGCATGGAGTAGCTGTAAAGGTTTGGTAGCAATGATGGACAGTCACAACAAGATCATGATTTTTCAAAGGGAGAAAGGTATAATGGTCTAGGATGACGTAACTAAGGTTTGGTGATTTGGGATGACACAACTGCAACCAATAGTGGCGTTTTTGGTATTATTGGCAAGGGAGATACAAAGAGAAAAGATATAGAAAGTAAAACACATTTTTGTAATCAATGTATCTATCGAATGCATTTTTTAAAATGTAATTTTAGTATGAAAACAAAATTATATAACAAACATTTTTTTTCATTTTCAATTCAAATCAAGTTTCAACAAAGAAATAAATCATGAAAACAAAACTAAAAATCAAAAATACGTATTAAATGTGTTCTATGTTTTTTTAAATCAAATCCCACAAAAATTAGGAAAAAAAATATAGAGAGTCATGATAAAAGTAGATAAAAAAAGGAAAAAATAATTTGGGCCATAAAAAATAAATTTATATAAAAAATAAATATTTTAACAATATTATGTTACATACAAGCATCATCGTATAATCTACTCATGCATCCAAAATGTATTAGTGTTCTATTGGTTTTGATTAAATCACATTGATCAAATCATTAGGGCTAGTAAAATGCTCTCACGTCACGAGTGCATGAGAAGCTTGTGTGAATAGGCTTGTATTTAGACTGTTTTTTTTAATTTCACACTTTATTCAAATTGGTATTTAAGTCTAGATTAAAAGTAAGACTTTATTTTGCAATAAAAAAACCAAGTTTAGGGAACATTTTCTATGAGCATGTTTGGTTGAGGTATTTTATATTTTTATTTTAAAAAGAAATTAAAATTTAAAGGTAAAAATAATAAAATATTATTTTTAATTTAGAAAATCCTAAAATAAAAACATTTTTTATTATTTTTACTTTTATATTTTATATAACAAAAAATAACTATTATATCTAAAAAACAAAAGTAGGGAAAAATTCAGTCAAATATATCCTATATACATAGTTTTTCAAAATAAAATAAGATAAGCCCTTGAAAAAACAAGATCGTACGGTTGAGATTCATTGGCGCATTTCGTTGACCTACTTAATATCGGTGTATTAGGGTTCTCTCCTGCAGGGGAGGCTTGTGGCGTTCCTGGTGTTTTTATCCTGGCTAGCAATATGTATTGATCTGTTTAACTCATGCTGTTTTACTTCAAAAGCATTGCATTTTTGTTTTATGATGTTGCTGTTCGACTGTGTCTCTGCCCACCAAACCCACTTCTCATTTGAGGAATGAGTTCTTTGAGGTTTTTTTGGGTCTTAGATCTGACTCCTCTGCTGTTTTTGTATCCCAGGCATCTTCTTCCAGATTTCTAGGTTATTGAGTACTCACTTTTTCATGCTTTACAAGGAAATTCATTTTTGAGTAATGAGTGGTTCAATGCTTTGAGGCAGAGGATGAAGTTGGTATATGTGTCAATCCTCCATGGTTTGTTTGTGTCTACCTTCAATGTTCTCTTTATGCCAAAACGATTTTGTTTAAAGAATATTGAGGATGAAGTTGGTATATGTGATGGGCCTGACTGACCTGATGGTTCACCCTGTCACTGTACTTTCGGTCATTGGTCAACTTGTTTAGCAAGTTACATATTGTTATTGTTGCACTTGCTTTGTGAGTTCTGTCTAAATGTTTTTTTTTTTTGTTATTGCCCTTACTTCTAGGGTATAGTTTATTCGATGGACATATTCCGTTTTTTTGTTTTTGTTTCTTTTTGTAGTTTGTGGCTTTGTGCATATGATGGCTTACACTTGATCTCTGAACTTCAGGTAAGTTCATTTGTTGACAAGTTTGGATTCTGATGCTCTTTCTTTGTGGCTAGGACCTAAGACCTAAAAAATAATCTTTCTAGGCGAGGGAGTTTCATTTATACCTCAAGTCAAAATAGAGTGATGGAGGACCTTAATGGTCGTTGTGTCTTCTTTTGGTTCACACTATCACTGTACTTTCGGTTCCATGTCTGACCTTGGATATGCCTGTTTGGCGCCATGCATATTCCGTGGTCATGGAACTAATTCTTCTCGAGATTTGTTGTCAATTCCCAATGAACTGCTTTTTTTTCTTTCCCGAATAACTTGTTTTGGTTCATATAGCGGACTCATATTTTTGGCATTAATGCATGTTGGTTTGGTACTTCAATAATATTATAAGGACTTTAAAAACATTTATGTAATCTTTAAAAAACAAATCATTTTATTGGCCTTAATGTAAGAAAATGAATTGGGTTATATGCAGACCTTGATTTCAGGGGATGTGCAAATTGGCTACAACTTTTCTACTACGCCAAAAGCCTTGCCTAATTGAAGTGAAGTTACATTGTCATGGTCAGAGGGGGAATGACGAATATATTTCCATGGTAATTCCATCCCAATTCCATGGAACACCCATACCTTTTAAACCTCACATCCTCAGCTCCCAACCCATAACAGTAATACTGCCAGCAACCAAGGGAAAAGGCTCCCATCCCTTGATCTTTTGGCTTCCAATGTTGAACCTCATGTATTCCAGAATATCACCCCCTAGTAACCACAACTCCACTGCAGTGTTAGGGTTCTTTTGTTTAGTACATTTGGTATGTGTCTTCCGGATATTAATTGGTAATTGATTTTGACCTCATTGGTATTTGTAGTTGTTTTAATGTACTCTTAATTCAATTTGCTGGCACTTGCTGGACTGCATTTCTATTTTTTATTGAACTAGGATTATTATATTACAACTATGGAAGCATGACTGGCCAAGTGTTGCAATGAACTTGCCACATTGGTCCAACGTGTCGTGGCATATTAGGATTGTTTCCTGCTTTCTTCTCATATTTTTTTTTGTTGGTAGTCACTAATTCATCCAAACTGATTCACGTCGGTGCTTGGTACATGTTCCAAGGGAAATGTGAGGAAGGTGGTGTTTTCTTCTGAGACAATTATCTCCTTGTTTTGGTTTTGAGGTTGGGTTTAGATATAGGAAGCTCAAGGGAGATTTATTGATATTATAGTAATAGAACAGAGTTTCATATAGTCATATATTTTGGCCTTGTATAAGATAATTAGATGCAAGAAATGAAAGCAATAATTTTGTTTTGGAGATTGGTTTGGATTCTTTCAACTTTGCTACTGTGGTACAGGTGGGTTGATTGCTAATTTATAATGTGGTTTAATGAAGGTCACAATGGGGAGGTTTTGGGCGAGGATGTGAACTAGGCTATGGGGCCTCTTACAAATATGCTAAAAGTGTTAGCCCTTCTACATGGTTCGTCTGTGAAACCTTTGGATTTCAATAAATAGAAGCTGATAGTGGCATCAGTGTGGCATCATGATCTGCTCATGAGTGTATAGTTGTCAAGTTCCTTTTTTTTTGGTTTTTCGTTATGTTTTGAGCTAGGAGGTTTGATGTGTTAGTGGGTTGTCAATATTTTTGTTTGTGGAAAAATATCTGTTAGTGGATTAAGTTTATTTCAATTGTTATCCTTTTTGGATTTCAATTGCACTTCTTTTAGAGTGCTTACTCTGTCAAAAAAGTCACCCAAAACATGGGTATTTACAAAGACAAAAAGTGTCTTGGATTGAGGTGATTACAAAAAATTTGAAATTAATAGATTTGGAAAAAAGAATGGCAGCAAATAAAAATATTTGGAATCTGTATATTGGATTAAATCTAAATTTTTTGTCTATCTAGTATTGCCAACCCTATTATTGAGATTATGACTTGTTGATTTGGTTTTGGTATAGTTACTGCTACTCATTTCAAATCCTCCCTTTCGTTTTCTCCAAAATATTTCTGGAAAGATGGGTGGAGTTTGATATCCATTAATTTCTCCGTTTGTTTGTAGATAAGTTGTTGAAAAATCAATCTGAAATCAACAAAAGCGAAAGAGGCTCCAGAGGCAAGTCAAGACAAGACATGAAATGAAGCTGCTTGTGCACAACATGCTCTCCTCCCTAGTTCAAGAAACCCAAGCCCTAGAATTGCAGAATGGTGATTGCTGCAGCAACAGCGAGCTTGAAGAACTGGAGAAGAGAGTGAATGACCTTACTCTGAAGATCAAACATTACAGGGCAACGCTTCCCGATCAACTGAAGACAACTTCTGATTCGGTCCTCGCTGCCGCCCACAGACCCTTCTTGCCTCTTCTCCAATCTGGTTCTGAACACGATTCACCTGAGAACCCTAATCCAGGTACATAAATCCAGCCATGCATTCATGTTACCAGTATCTGTCTTGTTGTTAACAAAATCTGATTTTGATGGTACTTTGAGAACATTGGTGAATGCGTGCGTTATTTTAACTTTTTATTTATTTATTTTGAAGTTCCGAATTATATAATGTTGAATATTGTGCCTTGCATTATTCTGGTAATTTGTTTGGTGTTGCTTATTTAGTTTTGTATAAATCCTCGGACATAAAGTTTCGTCATTCTTTTATTAGATGATGATGGAAGAATAGAAAACAGGGGAAAATGATTAGTCTGTCGAACATAAAGTGTTTATTGCCTTATGTAACCTATGTTATTCAACCCTTGTTTTCTCTACTTAAATTACAACATTTAAAAACTTGGCTTGAATCCCGAGTCTAGTGATTGGTACACCTTAGGAGGATAAATCAATAATCCAATTCAGGTTTTCATTACTGTTCCAATAGCGCATTCATTTAACTGCCCATTTATCCATGGGACCTTATGAATGGGGTATGAGTAGATTGTTTTTATAAAATGTTGGCATTTTCATGGATTTCATGGGTATTTGATTTAAAATCATTTAACTATTCACATATAAAAAAAACCATTTAACTATTAGATAGATAATGGATATTAGTATGACCGATATTAAGGCAGTGAGCTATGCATATGTGAGTATAATCTGCCCTTGTAGATATATATATATATATATATATATATATTTCACATTAGAGTTTTGTTTGTTCCATTTGAGTTTGCTTAACTTTTAATGTCAGGCCAACAAGTTTTAGTTTGAGATGCTGTCTTTTTTGGTGTCCTTTCATCTTTTTCATGGTTCTGGCATTCTTATGGTAATGGTTATTGTTTTCAATTTTTGTCAGGGTATTGACAATTAATGTTCAATCTGTATAGATGCTAAATTGGGTAAAGAGGTTTTACTGACCGAAGAATATGGAGAGAAACTACAACTGCTTAAGCAGATGATTTCTACAAATATTTCTACGATGCCTTTTGTTCAACAGAGAATTAATGAATGCATCTCCAGGATCGACAAACTTGCATCAAACAATCTGATTCTGCACCCTGCATTTACAAGTAAAAATGACTAATGTCTGCCCTCCAACTCGTGTAGAAGTGCTGTATTGTTGGTTTTGTCAATTGGCACGCCAATGTGGCACCTTCGCCATGGGAATATTGACTTTCTGGCCACCATTTATGTTGATTGCTAAGCGTGGCACCTTCATCGTAGGAATTGGTATTTGAAAGTGGAAATTGATATTTGGATTCCCAAAATGTTTAAAAGAATGATGCTAGTTTAAGCCGTTGCCCCGAGTTTTGTGCTCCTTTGGCGTTCCTTATGCTCATGAACTGACGTTGAAAATGGAAGATTGCCTGGCCATTCCCCCTTTGACATCTCTAGGGATTGGTTGTTAGCGCAAGATGGCGGTGGATCATAGAATTCCTACCAAATTTGTACTGCAATGGGAAGAGTTAAAGCAGAGTCTCATTATCCTAGTGAAATTCCTCTTTTTAAAAATTTTAAATGGTGATGAGGTAACTAGTTCGGGTAAGCAATTTTGGGCATTAGTGAACACTGCTCACATAGGTATATAAAATAATGCAAAATTATTAAGTTTTTATATGAAGTCCCATTTTAATTTTAATACAGCAAGTATTCATTTATTTGTTGTTATTGTTATTAGGTGGTGTACGGAGTCTTGTATCCTACCCTTTCTTGCCTAATGGCAAAAGGCATCGTAGAAATATTTGATGCAAATGAGACTAATTCTTGCGGGAAGTGATTGAATTCGAGGAATGCAAATAGACTCCGTGCATATCTTAAACTCCAATGAGAATTTGTCAAATTAATGAGAAAAATCTGGATTGGTCTGGCTTCTACAGGTTAGATAGCCGGTGGCCAATTTAGCTTTAATTTTTTGTCAGTTTTGAGCAAATATGACAATGTTTCTTAGTTTGACTAAATGGGTTTGTTTCTCAACCAAACACAAATCAAGGTTGGATGACTTGCTATCACACAATACAACATGGTACTGTGTTTTAGGCTAGCCGCACTGCTCCAGGGAGTTTACGTCCTAGAATTAGATTTGCCAGGATAAGCGCCAGGGCGCCCAAGCACTTGCTCCTCCCTAGTGTGGGGTTCTTGCGATTCCGTTTATTTTGCGTGCTTGTATATAACACAGATTCTTCTATATTTGGCGTCATCTATGTGCTCAATTCCAATATGTAGTTGCCTTTTGGGGAACCTTCTTTAAACCAGGTTCTGTATCGCAAGACCTCAAGTTGGACCTCCTCTTGAGACATTCTCCCTCGCTCCCCGCATCGCCCCACTCCACTTGCGTTGCCCCTTCCCCTTGTGCTCTGCCGTTGGCCCCCTCCCTTCCTGCATCACCCCCGTCACCACCACCCTCCTCCGTCCCCACGTTGCCTTTACGCCCCCTGCAAAAAAAAAAAAAAAAATGAATGGTGTCATGGATTACGAATTTAGGGAGAATATAAAAACATTATTGGTTTTATGTTCGATTCAGTGCATAAATTTTCAATTCAGTGTAATCAGTTTTAAACTTTAGAAAACACAAAGTAAATATAAATAGCATTAAAGTTTAAACAATATCCAACATAATAAAGCTTTAATAATAACTATTACAAGTGGTAATATATTTTAGCAAAAAATATATATAAATAATAATAATTTGCGCATAGGCCCTTTGTTCTAGTCTGTCTGGTAAGAATAATATTACAAGTAGTCTACGTTAGTACGTTCTGGTCTTTGTCGCAAGAACCAAACTTTAGGAACACTGCCCAGCCCGTTATTGTTGAAGAGATGCTGTTTCATGCTTCAAGTCAAAGACATTATAGACCTGTTGACTGAGAATGATATCAACTTGGCGGTTCCCACGAATCCCACTTCCCTTCCAAGAGAACTAGCTTTGAATTTGCAATCAAGGTTTCCTCACCACCTGCCCGACACGCGCAATGATGATGGAGTTGCTTCAGTCTCAACACACTAGCCATCTAATTAAAAAATTCACCTCTTCCTTCTAAAGCCCACTGACATCTAACTTAATAAATTATTAAAGTGAAGACTTTAATAAGGAAGAAGCCTCTAAAAACCTACATGAAAATGAAAAAGGCTGCAGAGCAAGAGGAATCACCGGGCAGTACCACCATATCAAACAAAAAACTAAGCTCTATAACTTCCCATTTGGGAGGTTTATTTTTCCTGCTGATAGTAATGAATATGACGAATATAACTTCCCATACTGCCATTGTGGAATCTATTTTAAATCGTATAATTTTGCTCGAATATACTCCAACAGCTCCTTGTGTTTCCTTTGGAAATGGAATTGAATTTGTGTAGTCATTGATTGAATTGTTCTAATATTATTGTTGGTGTAGTGTAATGGTCATCACCTTAGCTCTCTACACGCTAAAGATCCCTAGTTCTGAAGCCTGGGTTGAATCATTTTGTTTCTTTCTTTTGCTCTTTTAACAAACACCAACCCAGCTTCCTCAGCTCCTAGTAAATCAGTGGATTCCTATCCTAGAGCTTCTCTGCTTCACGCCACTCGCCAAAAATAATTAAAAATTAAATTAAATTGGATTGACCTAGTGATACCAATATATATTAGGAGTCACGGTCACTTCAATTTCCAATAATTAGAACTTACAATGATCCCGAAGCTCAATTTTGCTCCTAATACTGAGTTTGTTGTGGTCCTGGGTTATTTTGCTTTAAAACCTTAAATATCACCAGCTTGTTATATACAGAACAGATCGTACTGCCTTACCATATCATTTGCAAGAAAATGCACATACATTTTTCATTCCTGTACACACCTAGTTGGAATATAATCATATCATCAAATTAATCTACAAAAAGAAATAGAGGGAGGGAGGACGGTGAACAACTTACTACAATTCAGGCCTCAACCGATTGTCGACGCTGCAGGCTAGCAATCTAGGACCACCACCGATTTGTGTATGATATATATGTGTATATATATATGGATATATGTGGACTGCGGTCGGACCACCTTAAGGAATGGACGGGGGCTGATCAGAGGGAGGCTAGGCTTCTGAGAGAAGACTATGGAGTAAGATTCCTCTTTCCCTTTCTTTTGCACGGCCAACTCATGGTATGATGGTAGTCCTTTTCAATCTACAAATGTTTGTTAGCTTAGATTAGTCAAGCAAAAGCTGAGGCACTAAAAATTTGTTAATTCATTACTGTGTTGAAGAGACTCCATAAGTTTCAACGGGCTTACTTGGATGTGATAATTGGTAATACTGTCAATTAAATCTTTTATTTCTTTTAGTTCAAAATAAGCATCGGTCGGTTTAGACTGGATTCGCCTAATTCAGGCGGAAAGCAATCCAATTAGTCATTGGATGGCCTGTTATTCGGTTTAGACCGTTTTGATGCACAGCCCTAGTTTGGGCATGTGATCAATTACTAGTGGATTCCCATTTCCAAGGACAAGAGTCATAAGACATGATCTTTCCTTTGGCTTTGTTTGGTAATCTCGTATTATTTTTGTTAAAATCTAATTATTTTGAAAAATTA
Source organism: Taxillus chinensis (assembly GCA_023512835.1). Lineage (NCBI taxonomy): Eukaryota > Viridiplantae > Streptophyta > Magnoliopsida > Santalales > Loranthaceae > Taxillus > Taxillus chinensis. The sequence goes on from CM042091.1 coordinate 10,593,282, forward strand.
TAAGTTCAAATAAATTTTTATTATAAAAAAAATACTTTTTAAATTAATTGAGATAGATATTCGTATTTAGGTTGATCCATAAAATAGTCCGTATTAATGGATAATATTATTTGAATAGTATTGTACTTGCAATACGAGTGTTTTGACGGTAATTAAATCTAATTTAGAGCTTACGATCTTGAAACGTGTAGCTTGAATTGGAGCATGAAACTTGGCTTTTGTGTTAATTCAATATGTAGATTCATTTTAGGTAGGTGATTTTATTCTTTGCATCTTTTATATGTTTTTATCTTTTAGCTTTTGGTAGAGATAGTAACAAGTATGAACCCTAGGTGGTAGGATTTGGGGTTATTTGAGAATTAATGAAATCATATGTTATTCGGGTATTTAATCTTGATGTTACTTCTTCTAAGCACTTAAGAGGTCGTTTTATAGATATATGTATGCTTGGAAATAGGATTGAAATGGTATAATTGGGCTATGGGGCAAAACTAGGATGAACACTGTCGAAGGGCCGCTTCTGGCAAGCAACTCAATGCTTGCTCGAGGCTCTAGTGTCAAGCTAGCTTCAAGCAAGGCATCGAGCACGAGGGTCGAGCAATGTTTCGAGTGGGAGTGTTGAATTAGGTAGAGTGTCGAGCAAGCTCCAAGTTGGAGCTTTGAGTAGGAATAGGTTACGAGTAACTTAAAGCTTAGGGAGTGTCGAGCAGAGCATCGAGCAATTTCAAGCGTCGAGCGTCTAGTGTAGAGTAGAGGCTCGAGCAATTGGGCAGTGTTGTTTAAAACCTTTGTTATGCCTTTTTCTTAGTATGAAATATTGTTGTTTACTTGGCACGAAATGTTAATTGTATAAATATGCTTGTGGATTTGGAACCTCATGGTATTTATGGGCTTTGATGATGGTGTTTTGTTGGTTTTATTAGTGGGTTAACCGAGTCCCATATAGGGCTGGCTGAAGGTCGAGGTCCCCTATGTGGTAGGCTTGGCACCACATTCCCACATATGGCTGGCAGGCTATGATAGCCTTGCAACATGTTGACTTGATTTGATGTAGCTGTGATTGATGTATTATATGATTTTGTGAACTGTTGTAATTTCATTTGTAATCTGTAGGACGCCACACTGGCACATGAATACACTGAACATGTAGTCCTAGATGTTGGCCTTGGTAGGATGGTTTGGAGTTATAAGTCATCTACTGAGCATTCGTGCACACTCTATATTGTTGTCACGTCTTTTTAGGTTCTGGTAGGTGGTAGCCATTGAATTCAATGTCGAACAGACAAGACCCCATTAATTTAGGAGACTTTCCTTTTTTATCCTTCAGTTGACTTGTTTTTTTATACTATTATTTTATTTCTTTTTGGACATGGGTTCGTGGCCGTTGTATTGTTGAGTACTTTTCCCCTAGTTTTCAATATAAGTTGATTTACATGATACTTATGTGTTATGTGATGGATATTGTTCTTTTAGTTGCATGTCAATAGAAATGTACATGAATATCCATGTTGTATGATTGTACAGGTGCATATAGGGTTACACTTGTTATGCGAGATTATTTTTTGTGCTAGTTACCAACTCCTTGCAATCGGGCTCACTATTTTCAAAAATAATAGCATCTTACCAAACAGCTACAAACACATTTAATTATTTATGACTTTTCTTTCTTTGTTATCTATTGTGAGTTGGTGTGTCACACAATGTGTATTTGGATTTTGAAATTGTGGGTTAGTTGGGTTGAATCGACAAAATCGTTGATGGTTTAATCGAAATGAATTAATTGGTTGGCCACGTTGTCCAACCTAACTAATTTGACGAATAACTCATGCAATTTGGTTTAGCCAAACGATATAATCTGTCCAAACCAACTAACAAACAGTCCTAGTTCAAATAAGGTTATATTGTGTGTGGGGATCGGCTCAGTTAACTATTTGGTGTAGAATAGTTTACTACTATGACTAGTGCGCAGAGCATAGTATGAATTTTGAATTGCTTGCACAAGTAATATTTTATTAAAATTAATCATCAAAAACAAAAAATAGCCTTTTGTTTTCAATCTGGGTTAAGTTTGTGCACACATACACATATACACTATCATTTAATTTGCAAGGTCAAGAGCGACAGAGAGGCTATTATGAGGCTGTCAAAGTGTTTTTAATTTAAGAGACTGATGAGATTTCACGAAACTATGAGGTTTTCTTCTTTGATACTTTGTTATTTGATATGTTAGTTTCTCTTATTGATTTGCCTCTTGGAAGTGCTTTAGTTATGGTTTGTAGCTAAATTTCTTCAAATTTAACTTATAGGTCTTCATCATTGTAGTATACATCAAAGCACGTTCATAGACCACAAGAGTACGCGAAATATGTTATGGCATCCATTTAAATTCTAAAGTGCATACTTAATGGCACCCTCACGAAAATGGTGTCTTCCATTACAAGTATATTATGGTGACGAGCTAGTGCAAATTCTATAAGCTGTTGAAAGAAAGCCATAAGGACCTATATTTGTATATTGAGTGTTAGCCTCATGTTATAGACTTTCTTTTGGTGAATGGGTGCCGGTATAGTGATATACATGTTAAATGAATTTTTTTTAATTATATTTAGATCCTAATTTGAACTTCTGGTCTTAAGGGTTTTTTTGAATCCATTAAAGTTTCTTTTAATTAAATAAATGTGTTTGGGTATTAATAAACATTTGAAAACCCTAAACTTATATCATAGCTGTCATTAACCATAACTTGAATTTTAGTCAATCAAGGCTTCCTGCTTTTTTTTAAGAGGCATCAATGGATCAAGGAAACAACGCTTTCAATGTAAGGTTTCCAGCTTTTCCAACTTTTGACTAAAAATCCAAAAGCGTTGTTTCCTTGATCCAAAAGGGCTTGATTTTTACACGATTTCAATGTAAGGTTTCCTGCTTTTCCAACTTTTCTCTTGTCCAAACATGTGAATCTCATCTTAAATATTTTTGGAAACCGTATGATGATGAAAAGTTACGATTTATCCTTCTAAGCTTGTTGTTAGATGTAATATGTGCAAGTATGTGTGAATATATGTGTATATGTTCAAATGAATTTAAAATTATTTAATTTTAGAATTTAGTTCTCAAAACAGATAGATCCCTTAAATATTTAAAAAAATTATTTCTAATAATTTTCTATTTTTAAATTTAAATTCAACTTTATTGAAAGATCAATTTTTTTTCTATTTTACTACTTAAACCCACAATTTTTTTTATTTTTTATTAGACCAAATTTAAAAATAAAAAACATATACATTCTTTACTATATTAAAAAGAAATTATTTTCAAATTAAAAATTAATATGACCTCCAACACAATATTAGAAAATAGAATATATCAATCAAAACTACCCTTCAACAAAATAAAATATCAAACTTAAAAATTTCACTCCAACAAACTCTCTATTCCATTCTCTATAAATGAAATTTGCTAGTGCCTCTTCAAAAATGAAGAGTCACTATTTACTCTCTATGTAATATTATTTTATTTTTTCTATTTTTTCTCCTCCCTCGTTCATCATTGATTGTTTTATTATTTTTATTATTTTAATAAAATTAAAATTAAAATGAAGATAATTATTAAAATTGAAAGTAAAAAAGACATCTTTAAATCTAAAAGAATTTTTATATGTGAAGAAAAAAAATACAAAGTTATTCTTAAAATTCTCATCCTTTTTCCCATGATTCACCCGCAAAGTGTAATGCTACGTACGCTAATGGCTGAATATGTCATCTCCTGCTTTGTCTAGTATTTTAGCAAAGACAAACACAAGTATCTCTAACGCATCACCGTATCATCAGAGATAAGGAAAGCATACATTTTTAATCTAAGCTTCGTGTCATTCGTGCCCATCTATTTCTTATTGGCAAAATGGCACTTCCCATGCCAGATCCAGCTAGCCAGCTAACTAACTATCCCAGGGGTCACTCTCCACGCTTCATTCGATCCAGTGGCGGTGGGACATGTGCATATATATGATAAGATATCCCGAATATTTCCGGAGATTTTTTTTCTTTCCCACCCCCCACCCCACTAAAGTTTAGGAACAAACGGCTACAAATCACACAGACCATATCCACTGGTTCTACAACCGATTCGACCTGTTAAAATCAGTCCCTAATTTCACAATCATGCAACACACAACACCAAAACAATGCATGTGAAAATCAGCGCCTTCATTATGGGTAAGAGCAAAGCGGCAACATGCATTTTACATTTTTACTAAATACAGGTGCATGGTAATCGGTAGACTCCCTTGCGGTTCTGCATTCAATTGCAGGCAGCTGTTACATTCCATCACAAATCACAATCAAACTCATCACGGGGACACGGCAGCTATGGTGAGCGGACGGCGACAGATGTCAGAAGCTGTCTACAGCCTTGATTCCATTGTTCGCTGGCCTGCCTCTGCCTCCCTCTCTCTCTCTCTCTCTCTCTCTCTCTCTCTCTCTCTCTCTCTCAACTTCAATTCGCTCGTGTGGGCCCTCGATAGAAGAAGCCCATTGGGCCTCGTTCGGACACTGTGTAGCACGACGGAGACAGGAAGGAGCACCGGCCTCTTTTTTCAAAGCCGTTAAATGTTTGTTGTCTCTTCCCACGTCGAAATCGCGGACAACGTCGGCAGCCAGCACAACACACAAGGTTGTCACCTATTTTAATTTCTCCTACGTACTCTGTTTTCATTTTATTTATTTTTTTAACTTCAAAAAACTATGTATCTTCTCTGAAACAAGTTCTAAATACGATTTAGTCAAATAAATCAAAAGTCATGCAACGGTGTAGAAGTTAGCATGTCACGTATTAGGCTACGGAGGAGATCCACAATTACAAGTCATCCTCTAAGCATGCTTTATAACGATTGACTGATTCGTGGGACTAACCGTTCTAGCAAAGCAAGGCTTCTTTCACACCAAAAGTCCAAAGTTCATTGTTCTGTTTTTCTGTTTTTTTATTCTCTTTTCTTTCAAAACTCCAAACTCTCAACATCGAATTGTTTGGGAGTTTGGTTGTTTAGTTGTAGATGTCTCTTATATATTGTGGAAACTATATTAATTCTGCCTAATATTTTCAAGAACAGGTCGAGCACTGACATTGTTTGGTGGTTTTACATTCCGCGTGTCGTGTTTTCATTCCATGGGCATCAACAAACCTATTTTTAATTAAGCTAATATTAAACCCACAGATATTCAAATGTCTGCCACTACAGCTATAAAATACACAGCAAAAATAAAATATAAGCATTACTAATTAGAAAGTACAATAGTAGCATAAAAACGAATGAATTAAAATACGAATTTTCAAGCTAGCATTGTCTCGGTTAATATCAAATCTTCCTTCAAACACATACTAATTTCCTCGCAATGCCCATATGATATAATTTTTATAATGTGAATCGTTAAATATATTTTTTTAAGGAGGGATTTTATTTACCTATAATACTGTTAAGTTATATTTCTTTATAATTCAATAACATTTTAATATATAATTTCAAATTGCACCACGCAATAGTAAATCTCATGTGATATTATTCCAATTTCTTCTACCGCGTGTTCTGTAAACACAATGATCCATCCATGGCATTGAAAAAGCAACTAAACGGACGCGGCGTCTACGTTCAACTTGACTTTAAAAAATACAAATCTTAAGCCACTTATGACTCAGATAACTAAATAAATTAAGACGAAAATGAATGAGGCCAAAAATTGGTGGGGAACATGAAAAAGAAGCGGCAATATACAGTGGAAAAGAACGCGTAGAAGGGAATATATATATATATACATATATATGGTTTTCAGGAAAATATAAATTAAGTTCTAATTAATGCACAATTAATTAGGAAAATCGATCGATTCCATTTTGCAGACTAATAAATTACAATTTTCAAATTGAAGGGAGAACTCTCTTGGGGGACGGGGCACACCCACCCATAATACACACATTATCTTGGATAATATAAACCAGTGTCCCCGCAAGGCTTGTCTGATAGTTAGCTCAATGACTTCACGCCAGGAGGTTGAGGGTTCGATGATCCTAATTAACGTGAAGAGGTTTTAGATAGAATATAGTGGGTAGAAGAAGAATGTTAGATTTGAACTTGTGTATTCTCAATTTGTATTATTATATTTTTTTTACTAATTATAATAACATGTTAGAACACTAGTAGCAGATTTTTTATATAAGTCTATTTTTTAAAATTTTAAAAAATAAAAATAAAAGTTATTAAATTATTGATGGCTTATATTTAACTTTATCTATGATTACAATATTTTTCAATATATCAAAAAGTACGATTTATTTCCTATAATTATTAAATTATGTTTAAAATTTTTATTTCACATCTTCCCTTCACGTTTTTCATAACATTAACTTTTATTTCATATTTAATAATAATAAATATTATTAAATAAAATAAGTGATATAAAATATTATTTTAATAATATAAATTTTTATCTGTTGTAATATATATTTGTATAGAGACTAAAAAAACTAATTTAAAACTATAAATTTAAAGAAATCAATGGGATAGCTAATGCTAGTATTTTTAGCATATTAAGGTAAATATGTTATCAGGTGCAGCCTCTTCAAATTTTTAGTGAAATTTGCTTACATGGAACAATATGGACCATAAATTATACTCGAGATTTGTATTTTAAATACAAACTTTGTTAAAATCCAAACATCGAGGCACCGGCTATTTAAATTTAACCAAATTTAGATTGTTGATGCCTCGATGTTTGAGTTTAATAAATATTTTTATTAAACCCCCCCCCCCCCCCCCCCCCCCCGGTAACCACCCAAAAAAATTCCCCCACCCCATGTAGATAAATTTAGCTAAAAATTTGAAGAAACTGCACCTGATGCTCTTATGGGACATCAACTATAAAAAAATATTTTTTAAAATAAAAATTAATAACCAATGCACTTGAGACACGCTTTGTAATGATAATAATAATAATTCTAACAAAGCGACAATTTTGTGTATATATATTATTTTGATGAGAAGGATGATCACAGTTTGAATATTTTTATTCAGTAGGTGCATACAATGATTAATGTAGCGGATTCTGATGACCAGAGGCGCAAGGTTATGGGTAGAAATAAGCAAAGCGCTAGGGTCCGGAGACAAGTACGGGCTTGAATCACATGGTTGAGCTCCTAGAAAACATATAGTAGTTTACGTATTATATCCATTTGATTATATCAGAGAATCCAACTTTTATGGCCAGACAAATCTAAAACGATCAATTTAAGAAAATACCTAGGAGTTATTACATAGGCACTACTTCCAATGTTAATAAGATCGCGTAGGGCATCATGAGTTAACCCGAAACCAAGCACGCACCTAATTAACCGGAAAGATGATGACCAGTTTATCCATTATATAAATGACTTCTGATTTGGCTATCTGGATTCTGTACGTGGTGCATTGGATTTGATATTTTATTTTGTTTTTCTATATTAATTATCTGCAGGATATATAAGATTATAATATATCAATAATAACCCGCTGGTAATTCAAATGAAATCATGCATCGATAAGGAAAGAAATGTTTGAAACCTGATCTGACCACAAATTTATATTTGAACCTCAATAATCCCAAACTTTTATATAATTTAATTTATTTATACAGTGATATTTACAATCTTATAATTTGTATGTGATGACATACTCAATTGATCGCTTGCATAAAAATGCAGTAAATTATTCTATTTAATATCATGAATAATTTTTTACTATATAAGTTAATTGTAATTTTAAAAATTTAATTGTATGCCTTTAAAATGCCATATAAAATAATATCATCTTTTATATTATTTCATATTTTATGAAAGTTGTTGTGATTTTTATCACTTTTTATATTTATCATTTTGTTTTTGAAAATGATAAAACAAACAGCCTCTAAAATGATATTTATCATTTTGTTTTTTTAATAAAACAAACAGCCTCTAAAATGTTTTACAAAAATGACAAACAAAATATTTTTACAGAAATTCATTCCAAGTCGGTGGTATAGCTGTTATTGAAAATAGAAATGTTTATACATAAAGACTTTTTTGTACAGTCGTTTCATGCACATTAGGCTAGGTAGCATTTTATTAGCTCCTTGATTTGGTTATGTTCCTCATGGGATGCTATCATGCACACAAGAGGGCTGCCTAAAAGCACTTACTCGTAAAAAAATATTAAATTTATGTAATTTTGATATTCGATCGTATCTAAGAGCATCCACAGAAGCCGGTGTCCAAATTTCCACATTTAGGGAACTCAGGCAGCAGTTCTACCTCACGATTTTTGGAAACATGTCGATCTTATGGGCTTCGGGGACACAAGGAGGCGGATTGTAGGCGAAAGAATGGCAACCCACTCAAGTGCTTTCGATGTAAGGGATTGGGATACAGGATAGGAGAGTGTCCTTCCGCCCTCGACTATGTTTTTACGAGGCCACATCGATCTCGTGACCGGAGGAGCGGTGCTCCCCGGGACGGCTACCATGCGCGCAAGAGAATGATCGAGCATCGAGCCACACGAGTCAGCCGGCGGCGGTGTGCAAAAGGGGAGGAACTATGCTATCACCGACAGAGCGACGAAGTTCCACCTGTCGACGAGGCGAGTGAGATCGACCGGGGAGCCCGAAAAGTCAAAAAAAAAAGCCAAAACCCCTGGAAACTATGCCTGAGAGGCGATTAAATCATTGGCCCGAAGGCGGTTAAATCACTTGTGGCTTGTGTGGTAGAGAATTGTAACTACCGGTGTGGTTTGTTAACTGTTGAAATGATTGTAACACGACCCCCGCAATTTCACTATAGTGATCGTGTCCCTTGAGTCTACGACTCTAAGATACGAGTTTCATTTATTTGCCGGTCTTTATAGCATCGACTCTTCGACCTTCAACCTACGAGTCTATGGGTCCAGTTTTCTTAACAGTGTTTGAAGGCTTCGACTCTGCGACTTTTGATCTACGAGTCTACGAGTCATTCTATGGGAATACAACTATCTGGACGGTAGTGTAGTCGTCGATGTGAGCATTTTGACTGTACTTGAGCCCGATTCCGAGTTGGGCCCCCGTTTGACCCGATTGTTGACTTTTCGGGGTTTATTGGTTGACTTTGCATTTGGGTGGTTGCCATACAGCGATAGCAACCTTGGAAGGATTTCACCTTGTATTCCTTGCCTTTGTGGGTGCATCCCATAGAAGCGGCCATAGGATCGGCATCTGGGCGCTGTGGTTCACCGAGGGGTAAGTGGAGAGCAGCGCGGAGAACGGCGGTTCCCTATAATTTACCTTTCCCTATAATTTAGGGAAAAAAATATATAAAAGTATCAAAAACTCATTTGCAGCAGGTTCCCTAAAATAGGGTATAGGAATAAGGAATAAATAGTAAATCCTTAAATATAGAAATTTACTATTTATCGCTAAATATTTTTTCTATAATTTTTTAATATATATATTAAACTTATAACTTTTTGATTGGTTATAATGGATAATAGAGAAATAATATAAATTAAATTAAATAATAAATATAAATAGAAATAGAAAAGGAGATGTTTGATATTTTTAAAAATTAAGCAAATTTTTTACTATTTATCCATAAAATATGGATAAAAATATCAAATTTAACGTGGATGCTCTAATTATGCACGATCTCCTGCTCTTAGAGAGTTATCATTCATTATTTCCATGAGATCTGTGTTTGGGTTTTAAAAAAAATATTTTAATATAAATATATATAAAATAATAAAAATTATTAAAATTAAATTTAAAAATAATTTTTTACATTTAAAATTTTATTTATATGTAAATATAAAACATAAAACATATGAATGAGTTTGTGAAAATTACCGTAATGATTTCTTACCTAAAAAATTACCCGTTCTGTTCTTACCTTTTTTTTATACCTTTTGATTTCATAATTATAATTAATAATTATGAGCTTGTTTCCGGAAGAAACCAGGGAAAAAATGATAGCTTTCGTCCAGCTGCGAAAACTGTCGCAGATTTTAATTTATAATTGTTTATGGAAAAAATAAAATTTTTAAAATTGCCCGAAAGCTGAATCCAAACCGAGAACACTAAACCGAATCAAATCATACATTTTTGAGTTTAATCATGCGGAACCACGTGAATTTTATAAGATTATTTTTTTTATATCACGAATATTATTATTTTGTTAGTTTAAATTAATTATTTAATCAAGCTTAATGGTTCTTCGTCGCTTTATTAAAAACAGTGCTACTTTTTCTCGAGTTGCGAAAGTTAATATATCGAGGGCCCGTTTCCCTCAATTACAGTTGATTAAAAAGCTGTTAGTAAAAATATGATTGGTAGAAAAATGTCAAGCGCAACAAAAACAGTGCACCCTTTCCCTCGATTACAGTTGTCATTTTAGAAAACGAATATATCGAGTGTTGGAACAATCGAATTTATGTATTAATTGGACAATCAATACATTTGACTCTGTATGCAAGGCTAATATAGGAATGTTAATAATAAATCCATAAATATTTGAATAAATTTATTTATATAAAATAATAATATTCGTAAATTAGATTTGAAATTTATATGATGATATAATAACATTAAATTGACTAGTATGTATTCTATCTTTAAAATTTTAATTAAATTTACAAAAAAAATTACAAATTTAAAATATAATTTATGATCAATAATAAATTTATTAAAATATTTAATTATTCCACACTAACATCAAACACTCATTTATTTTTCTTAAATTTATAAATTTAAATTACCTTTTGTTTTCATATACAGATATACACCACAATAAAATTTTTAAATTATTCTTTATATTATTTAAATATTATTTTTATACTTTATTTTTTAATAATATTTTTATTAAATAATAATTTTTTATAATTTAATTTGAAAGAAAAGTAATTGTTATGACAAACGTGAAGAAGAGAAGTAAGATAAAATTTTTATATATAATTTAATAATTATAGGTAATTAATAGTAATTCTTAATACATTGATTAGTATTATATAAATCTCATGGAGAAAGTTAAATATAAAATATTTGTTATAAAATAATTTTATGATTTTTAGTTTTTTTTCTTTGAATGTATAAAAATGAACTTTTATAAGAAATATGTTACTAGTGCTCTAACGGATTAAATCTAAAATTTATGTGTTCATGTGAGTGTAATAATAGGCGATATACGTGCATTTCTCATCATATTGTAGAGTTCATGTCTTATGGTTTTCTACAAAAAAAAATTTCGAAAAAATGCAATGTTATTAACATTGGATGAAAACATACAATGTGTTACAATTACAAATATGTTTTACTCTCTAATTGGCTGCTATGGAAAATCGGTGGAAAAACTTAGACGGTAGGAAAAAGGTTGGAAAAATGAATAGAAATGGATAGTTTTTTTTACCTTGCAAAATAGCATAATTTTATGTGGAAAACAGACTCTCAAAATTAGTTTACAAGAATACCCTTTTATGTTTAACATCATGCCCTCTCCTCTCCAACTAAAAACTGCAGCTCCTACTTCAACATCATGCTACTTTTCATATCAAACTCAAATTAAATGTTTTTCCCTGTTACTACTTATTATTGGTTGATTTCTATTAATGACATATATGTCTGCATTATGACTTTTCTAATTTTTCTTGTTCTGCTATTTCCTATCTTGTTTTGTATTTGATCTATTTGTCTGTATTTTGTTTTGTAATTCTTCTGTATTTTATTACTAGGACTGCTTGTGCGCGCTTCTCCCCCGCCACCACTCAATTCTCTAGCGAAATAACACAATACACCAATGTTGTAAAGAGGATAAAAATGGTATTTTAGGTGTTATATATTTTTCTTTCTTTTTTGTTTTCTTTATAGAATCATAAATAATAATATTTTCTTAAACTTTTTTATTTTTTTTATTCTAAGCTGAAAAACTTTTTTTCTATCCTTTTTCTTTCCATATCTTTTCTTTTTACTCTTTTTTCACCTTAAAATTTTTCATCTATCTTTTCATGTCTAGGGTTAATGGAAACGAATTGATAACATAAAATTTTATATGGGCACAGCTGTCATTTGTTGTATTGAAAACCTATATTAATTGTACTCGTACCGAAAACCTTTCCAACTACACGCGTATTTATAAAGATTTATACTTACGAAATTTATTTCAGAATAAATTAATGACCGCCATTATTTTTCACATATGATTTTAGTTGGGAATTTTCTGTTTATATTATTCCGAGAAAGATGATCATAATTTTAGTATTTTTATTAATTAGGTGCACAATGATTTATCAGTGGATTGTTGCGGTGCATCATTAATTCATTATTTGTGAATATAATGGGCAAGGCATTAAGGCAATGGCCGATAGGTGTACGGTTTTGGTAAAGAGCTTCTATCCCTGGTCACTGGTGGGTAGGATTAAAAATAAAGTTATAATTTATATTATAAACAGAAACAAATAATATTAAATTATTTATAACGTATTATATGCATGTAAAACGTCCGATCATTATAAATTTTAGTAGTTTTTAAACTATAACATAATTTTACTGAATTAAAAAGTGTGCTATAAATCAGAAACACCAAATACCTTGTTTATGGAAAACAAATTTGTACTGATAAACACTTTGGGTACGATTTATATGTTCAACCAAATAAGTTAATAGATTGGCAATCGAATAGTTTTACAATTAGTTTGTGTCGGTAAAAAAATAAATTAACTACTCCCTAATTTTTTCATGTAACTAAAAAAATTGTAGATGTTTTTATTTGATTTGATTTTTTTACAATTAAAAGTAAATAGCTCATGGGGTGATACGCCTCTAAATTAAAAGACCATATATTACCAGAAAAAAACCAAGAAAGCATTAATAACAATTTAATTTTACAACGGCACAGCTGTCATTTGTTCTATTAAAAACCACCTCTGCGGTTGATTTTGTACACGATCCTAAAATGGTGATCGATATAAATGTAAAATTATTTAAATTTTAAATTTAGTTTTAGAAATAGATTTCGTAATTATTTTTATAAATTATTTTTAAATTTTTGTGTTTTTAAAGTTAAATTTAATTCTCGTGAGACGTAAATAGTTATTTTTATTTTTCAGAATACACTAACCCAATTTTTTTGAAATATATTTCGGGACATGATTATTTTTCACATGACTTTTGTCGTGAAGTTGCTTTTCGGTGCGCTTAGCGACAACGGTATAATAAAATATATTATTATAATTAGGAGGAGGAAAATAGAAAAGGCCTGTTAAAATGATACGGAGGGTGGCGTAATAAAGGCGGAAACTGCGGAGGGTCACATGGCGCTGTCTGCGGCTCCCAGTCACCGTAGGGACTCGCGCTTCGCTTCGTAAACGTGAAGAGGTAGCAGCCACGTGCACCAATCAACCGCAGTGGTGTTTTTTTAAAAAACAAAAAAAAAAACCCCAACCCCAAACACCTTTTCTATTTTAATCCAAAGTTTTTTAAGAAATGTTTGGTAAATTTATTTTATTTTTTAAAATAAAATTATTCTCAAATAAATTTGATTAATCATAAATAATTTTAAATTTATTATTTTAAAAAATAATTATATCTTTAAAAATAATATAATTATGCCATTAAAAAATTAAAATTTAATTTTAATTTAAAGAAGAAAAAACACAACTGTGTATAGTTATATCATAAGATGTTTTAAAGTGATAAAATACGCGTGAAGAAAGAAATTGAATTGTGTAGCTTTGACTGCGGGACCGCGACAATTTTGTGGCCACGGCAAACCAAATTGGAAGTACTGAAGGAGGGGTGAAAGCGAATGGTCATAGATAGCCATTTACTTACACGTGTCTAGCCATTCAATAAAGGCACAGCGACGAGGAAGTTAAAAAGCTGGTCGGGCACGGTCTCCAATCGGTAAAAAGCAAAATGACGCATCGAAAGGCACCTTTCCCTTTGGAGATTTTTTTTTTAACCCCCGAGGCCGTGAATTATATAACTTGGGAGACTCAATTCATTCATTTAGATTTTAGGTGCCAATTGCAATCGTCATTACTACCAAATCAATAGAAGGACCAAATAGACATTGAATTCAGAAACCAACTTCAATTACAAAATCAGCTTTTCACTCCACTAATGATGATAATACAACTTAGTGACATTAGATGGGAACCCGAGACCATTGCAAGCCAACAAATCGAAGCAGAGTCCATTAGAACAACCAGCGGGTGGCTTAAACCCACCGCGGCCAATCACAGCCTCCGGACTAGCCTCTCCAAAAACACATAATAAAAATTCGAGAAAAAAGTGACCTCAAGAACTGAATGGGCACACCCCAGCAATTGGTCAGAGGTGCAATCTCCACGAGAACAAGAGCCATGTTAAAACAAGCCCTCCCCGCCGCCGCCGCCACCAGACTCAAGACCCCATAGTTGCCCCCTAAGTTTTTTTAAAGCTTAGAGGAGGGAACGCCCCTTACATGCTTCTTTACCACTAAAAAGTTGGATCAACTCATAGATACAATATATATATATATAGAACGAGAAAAAAAAAAGGACCATAATATGTAACCAGGGTCATCTAAAATTGACTGCCGGAGTAGGTCTGACCGAAGGACCAACCAGGAGGGACGACATTCATGGAGGTGGAGCTACGGCCATCGCTGGTGGTGACGGTGAAGGAGAGGCTCTGGCCGTTGAGGTAGTTGTTGTTCTGCCAGTTCTGCCCCCAGTTCCTTGACATTGGTTGCCACCCGGTTCTGGACCCCTTGATGGACACGGCATGGACATCACCAGCCCCACCCACGTTGGTCACCAGGACCAGGTTGAAGTAGGAGTGGCCATTGATGGTGAATCTGATCCCTCCCTTTTTACTACAGGGTACCCTACAGAACCACAAGGGGAGGTAACACCCATTAATTTAGTGAGAAACAGAGGAGACACAGGACAGAGGATGGGCCAGACCCTTTTTATGTAAAACTACACTACCCTTCTTGTGGGGTTGCTTGTTGAAATTAGTGAATGAAAATTTACTGGGTTAGCTTTGTGTTAATGTATATATTGAGATGACTTTAAAACGTTCGTTACAACCGAAAAGAAAGTAGAGGAAGGGCGGTGCAAAAGTACTTTCTTAACAATAATAATAATAATAATAATAATAATAATAATAATAAATGATTTTAAAAAAAGTTTATTTGATGCATAAAGTCAAACTAGGAGACCTTTTGGTGGGAGGATTGATGTGAAGACACAGGGCGAGAATAGAAGGCTTACCTTCGATAAGAAACGGGGACAATGCCTGCCTTGTACTGAGCAATGTGTTGGAAGACGGGTTGAGCGAGATCGAAGTGTTGCAGGGGAGGGTTGCACCAGCCTCCATTGTCGTTGGACAGGGCGGTGTTTGGGGGGCAGAAATTGGTGGCGGTGACCAAAATGGAGCCCGGAAGACACCATCTGCCGTCGTTGACGCACTTGAGCTCGAAGCAGGCCCCGCAGCTCAACCCATTGTTGAACAGCGCGGTGCTCAGGGCCGCCGTGTTGGTGCCGTACCCCTGGCTGTACAGATTTCCGTACCCACAAGCTCCGCCTGCAACACAACAACAATCACACCCCAAATTAAGAGAAATAACAAAACTACTGCTTGAGATTTTTCGTGAGATCTGATGTAATTCTGTTCCATGTACATATGTATGTACACTACACCCACCCATTGTGCCGGAGGCGTCACCGCCGCCGTAGAAGGTGGCGTGCGCGTTGGTCCACCCTTCGCCGCCGCCGTGGGCCTGTGCGGGAAAGAGCATCGCAAGAAGACCGATGACGATAAGAAAAAAACCCATTTTCCTGTACCATAGATGTGAGATATTAGACACTGCACCCATCTAATTGCTTGCTTGGGCGTGTGACATTCAATTCCAGGTGGTAGCAGAAAATGTGAATTAAAAAAAAAAACAACAACAACAACAAGAGAACAGTTTATAACGTGACTTACAATAAAGTGTGGATGGAGGCCGGGAGGGGAGGAGGGAGAGGTATCAACACCCAAGATGAAGGAAACAGAGAGAGTTGGGTAGTGAAGGTGATGAAAATAGGGGGAGGAATGAGGGCTATTATATAGAATTTGTGGGGCGAGGGGTGCGCGTGTGACAGTGCGTTGCTTCTTTTTTATTATTATTATTATCTTTTATTAAGTACCTTTTCTTTTCTTTTTTTCTTTTTATTACTTTTGCTAAGCTTTTTTTGGGAGACTACTCGGGACATGTTCCCAACTCCCAACTAACTCCCTCCAGACCAGTCCACCACCACCACCACATACATAGCCTGGGTACTGGGTAGGACTGTTGGGCGCAAAAACATGTATTTAAGGAAACCGGGTTTATTTAGGACAGGACCGGCGGGGAGTGTGGTACAATTGCGGGAAGGCGCGTGGTCACAACTGCTGCCCGGCTTGGGATGTCAGGCGAATCCAGATGGGGCATAACGGTTTTATTGCGACGCTCAGTAAACATACAAAAGCCACATGCAAAAGCAACGGCCCTCTTTTTTTCTCCTTAATTTCTCTGTTTCTACTCTTTATTGTTCCTCTCTGCTGATAGCGATATTAATTACATTAAAATGTTTATGTGCCGTCGTTTTATCATACATTCAATATGAAAATGAACTTATTTTCAAATACAATTTAATATCTATAACTTAGATATTCATTACTCTTCTTCAATCTAATTTTTATACTAAAGTAAAATAATTTTTACGCTCTTTTATCTCATCTCCAATCCATTACACTAAATCCTATTCCATAAAATATACTCTAAAAAAATATTCCCTATAACTTTTTTTTATTAATTATTTTCACTAAATCATTATATTTTACATATTATATAATGACTTATGATTTCTATTGAAACAAGTACACACTCGATCTGGTTGGATTGAAGGGCGGAGAAACGGTCACACACACACACACAGAGAGATAAATGAGTGTTGTAGTGGGCGACAACTCAAGTGCATCACATATTAAAGTATTTAAAAAATATAGCTTAGCAACAATGCATGCATCAAATATGAATATATTACGTTAACGTTTAACGAAATAACAATCATTATAGTGCGTCGTTGGAGAGTGATTATCTTACTTTTATGCCATTTTTGACACTTTGACATTGGAGATGCTATATATATATATATGAGTATGTGTAAAAAAAAACATGAATAATAGAGGTAAGAAAAATAAAAAAAAATTATAACTTAATAATTATAGGAATTAAATAGTACAAAAAAGTAAATATAAAAATTCTAGTGTAAATATGAATTTAATTATGACTTCTTCATTGAATAAAAAAATGACTTTTTATCTTATATACACACAGTCTCTTATGTCATAAAACTATAATATATATGCCGTGAATGTTGATTATTCAAAACATTACATTAGCATGTGGTATGGAATTCTACTTTTTCTTCCGTTCTCATCCGACTCCGTCTCTCTTTCCCATGTGAAACGCCGGAGGTAGCAGGGGCAACATATCAGTACATCACACGATCGCACTGTATGTGAGTATGCCAGAGAGTTGCCGTATACGGTATACCATGGCAAAAAACAAAAAAAAAACATTTCCCCACTTTCAAGTTTAATTATACTAATGTTCACTTCGTTTCCCCGATTAATCATTATACGTGCTAGATTAAAACAAAATTAATCTGCCAATATATGTGTTTTATAGAATTCACAATCAATGTATATAAAAACATTAAAAAGTGAAATTAACTGCCGATGAAAGCAACTGGCTTTGTGGAAACAAGCGGCATGTGTTCTCTTCCTGTCTAGGCTCCGCCTTCTGCGGCGATCAAATGAGTCAACACGCCGTCTGGTTGGTCAAAATTATCGTACGGTCTAATTTTATCAGGAAAGCAAAAAACAGGCACTTGATTGGTTGCTGTACCCCGTATGAAAAAAAGAAAAAAAAAAGACACACTCGATTGATTTCTAATGTAATTCTCACACACATTGCATGCTCGTCTTATTTTTATGCATTCAATTGCTTTGATAATGTTTTCATACTTAGCGGTAAAGGCGCGCAAGAAATCAGACAACCTTGCAAAAGCGACCAAACTAATTAAAAAGTGTTAACAGGAGAAGTGGCGATATATATAACTTTCTTTCTTATTTTATTGATAAACAAAAAGCTTAGGCTAATACATAATTAAAAAGCAACATGAAAATAGGCACTATGTAACATTCAAAACTAACTCCGATTTACTAAGTGAATTCAAACAAACTAATTGACAATCCTAAAAACTAGGATAACCCAAACTTGCAAGTTATTAAGTTCTCTCAACAATTTCAAATACACATCCTAGAGTCAAAGTCGAACATTAAAGTACAAACACCAAGGAGCTAGCTTCATGAGCTTTTTGAGGGAAACTTGGGAGGCTTGGTTTAATGACTCAATTTGTGAGATCCCGTAAAACAATTTACTTCACGTCTGTATGTTTGTTTTAACCATGTAAAACTTGATTTTTTTGATAAATTTATTGCTAAACTGCTGTCATAATAAATTTGAATTGGTTCATCATCCTTGAATGAAATTCTTTAACCCCAGCTAAGTGCAATTGTTATGTAGTGGATGTGTCACCTAGCAATCAAAACAAAAATCAACATAAAATAAGAACAACTAATTACAAATACAAGAAACTATATGTTGTTTGATCACCTCAATATATAATTATACCATAATCTGAAAATAATTATATCTCAAAAATAGACTTCAAAAGCTTTAAATATCTAATAACTTGGAGAAATCATATCATTTTAATGTTCAAGCACATGCTTTGCATCGGGTACGTACATCAGTCAAAATACTTAACAACCCCACTAAAACCCGAGATTCGAAGACTACCAACTATACAATTATTTCCATTTACCCTTACTTTGCAAGCACTAGGTGCTTGGCCTAGCCCTATATATCAAGCACTCGATCGGTATGTCTTATCACTAAACAACCCATTTTTTCAAACAACATGCGATTGTTTCCTTAGAAACCGAAAATACAGCCCGCACAGGGCACATCAAATTGCAATACGGGAGACACGATTGTGAGTAGGCAATGAATTATAGTCCAACGGTAAACTTTAGAAGTCTGAATATTTTCTGAATTCCGCTGGCGTCTGTATTGTAATTTTATAACCTTTAAACTGAAAATACAAAGAAAGAAAACCCACACCCGGCCACAACCCATTTTTCCATTACATTGAATTCGCGTGTCACCGGTCTATATACACATCCCTCCTAAAGGTTCTAGTTCTACAATGGTGTAAAGATGAATTCAAAGGAATAAAAAAAAGGCATTTCTGTAGTTAACTTGCAATCTCCCTATATATTTACCAGTTCAAAAATGGTTGGTGATAGAATCTCCTCCACTGCCAACCCTTGAATATTCTAGTTAATCTTTTTTTTTTTAAATTAGACGGATAGCATCAAATCAAAATCAGGGGAGGATACACTCCACATATCAATTTCACTATTTATAGGTGCTATATATTTTAAGAGTGAATAAATTAATAATAAATAGGAAAGTAAATTCAGAAAAGTAACTAATCATTAGATTCTAATATAAAAAATAATGATAGTTTTTTTTTATAGTTTTAAGATATTACCCTTGGAGATTATATTTTTGATATTTATTCCGTAAATAATTTGTTCACAATGATTTGCATTACGTATGATTTTCGATCATGTATATTTTTCATATTATCATGTGAGTGAGTTAAGGGAGGTGTGTTAGAATTTTACATTAGAAAAAGTAATCAACCAATTAATTCTAATATAGAATAAGGATATTATTTTGTAAAATTTAATTAATTTTACAACGCAAAAATAGAATACAAGAAAGAAAATACATTTCAGTTTCATATAGATGTCATTGCCATTGCCATCGCCCATCAGCATACCGCGCATATTAACGGCTTGTGCGTAGCAAGTTGGGATGGGGAGCGCGCACATGGGGGGGTTTGGCTTCTTGCACCGGAGCTTCGGTGTTCTTTTCCCTGCCACACAAAAACAGCAGGCGACTTTAAAATTTATAATTAATATTATTAATAAGTATCGTTGATTAATTAAATTGATTAATTAATTAATTTGTTGGGTACGTAAATGTGCAATGCGGAGAGAGACAGGTGAACGATGCATACGATACGGACGTTAGGACCAGACCATCTCTACCGTCCTTGCATATACATGTTATGTGCACTTTGTTTTGTATTTGTACACGGTGCTCCGTGGTGGTCGTCTGATGTAACAGCAAACCTGGACCGTTGGTTCCTCTTCTCGAACGCTGAACCGATATGATGTTGCCCAGTGTCAGAGAGGAGGCAGCTGATTCTGCTGCACCATGATTTTATGATATCCCTTTTTCCGTTCAGTCACTCGCCACTTTTGCGCTGTTTGATGTGGGATTTTGGGTTCGGTCAGGCTCAGTCATCTGTTGTTGTGGGTTGTGGGTTGTGGGTACCGATTCCCTGCAGGCTGCAGCAGCGAGTCAAGTCAAGTGCAGACCATTCATTGGTCTACCTTAATATTCGCCATCCGATTCCGCCCTCTGCTTTTGTTTGTTATTTTCCACCCTCAAATTGTAACACTTTTTAAAAGATAGCCGTAGGCCCATAGCCTGCCGTGCCGCCCATCCGATCACTCGCGCGGAGGGAAATGTTGGTCGGAGGACGCGGGAGGAAACCGCGCACGATGTGCCATAAAGGTGCTTTATTCACTTTTTCGTAAACAATTAATGGGTCTGATCAAATGCGTTACGCTTGGTAGACGTAAAAACGGGTGGATGTGACAAAAATGTATGAATTTTTTTTTCTATTGTTTGGTTTTGGTAGATATAAAACACTTATGAAATAGCAACAACTTAGCATGGAAGTCGTCGAACGTTTTCACACTCAGATGATGTGAAAATACATCAAAAATGAATAGTATTACCTTTTGCAAAATATATTTTTATTAATTTAAAATTTATTTTTAAATACTATAAATAAAATTAATAATATATATCATAAAGTTTTCTTTTCACATTTTTCATATCTATTACCAATTACTATTTTTTTTAAACCTTTTTTCTTTCTATATTTTTTCTTTCAATCTCTTTTCTATATATGTTGTTCTGTTATTTTTTTAACTGATTAGTCAATCTCAAAAATATGAATATTTGTAAAATTTTTAAGTGGTACTAACCGATAGATATCATAGGTTAAGCAAATGCATAATTAAATGATATATACTAACAAAATTAAACAAAAAAAATATAAAATAGTTGTAATTAAAATTAAATTATTTTATTTACCGATTATTTACAATTACATATGATAAAAGATGTCAAATATATGAATCGTAAAGTCACAAACTCACATTTATAACCGTCATGCCACGTAACTCTTGATCTTTAAAAAATGAAAGGGACGATAATAAATTAATATATAATGACTAGTTTATAGGTTTTACATTATTTTTATGATGGGATATAACAAGTCGAATTAATAACGGGTTTAAGCATTCTCACTCTTCAATCGACCAACTCATCATAAAAAAATTCAATCGACACACTCATTTATATAATTTTTATTCATGAATAGTGAGTACATCCAAATATGATTGGATACGTAAAACGACTAGATGCATACTTATAATTGACATAGTATCGTAGACCTTTATAGTTTTTAGTCTGTTTTAAAATACATAATTTAAATTACTGTTCTTTATACTTGTTTTTATAAAATCATATTTTATCCAAATTAGGATATAAATAAATAAATAAATTTTAAAATTTAAGTTGACATACTTTTTTATTTTAAATTTAAATTATGTATTTTATCATTTTGTTTTAAAATTCTTATCTTTCATCTACCTTTTTGTTTGCGCATACCGTATTTTATTTTATTAACAATTTTATGAGATCTAGTTAAAAAACACTCTTTTAAAGGAAAATTATTTTATACTAAACAATATTTATTTGCAAAATTTAAAATTAAAACTATTATTTCAATAAAAATTAAAATCATTAAAATAAAAAACAAAATCATAAATATGTATCAAAGACCTCATTACCTTTGCTTATACTATTTGCTTTCTGATCCCAACTCCCTTTTTGACTTCTATGGTATAAACTTTTTTTTCTCTCACAAAGCCCTTTGTCCTCTTTTGCTCATGCACATCGTCCCAAGTGTAATATCAAGATCGGTATTTTGAGTTTGCCAATTCTACTAGCTATAATTGCTTTTTAAATAAAATAAGAAATTTTCTCTAATATCTATATTTCATCCCCTGTTTCCCCATTCACACATTTTTCCTCCCTTTGTGGCATCCCTTCCATCTCCCTTATCGGCTTCCCCCCCCACGAGGAGGGAAGGTGACATTGAGTGGAGGGGCAACACTAACCCTCTGCTTGGCTGGATACGGAAATGGGGTGTAAAAAAATAGGTAAAAAAGAGGTGGAAAGAAAAAAGATAGAAAAAAGCAGTGGTTGGTTAAGATAGAAAAAAGATAGAAAACATATAAAAATAATTTGTTTAAATATATAGTAAAAAAATTGAAAATATTATCTACCAATTTTACCCTTCTATTTTTGGCAATTCTATCGTATTTTTTATTTCATGTTATTTTTTTAAAGGGCAATGTTGTAATTTTATTATTACTGCTAACTTTCCATACATTTTCACGCTCTTTCGTATCAG
This sequence comes from Taxillus chinensis, assembly GCA_023512835.1. Classification (NCBI taxonomy): domain Eukaryota; kingdom Viridiplantae; phylum Streptophyta; class Magnoliopsida; order Santalales; family Loranthaceae; genus Taxillus; species Taxillus chinensis. Next base: position 10,616,002 of record CM042091.1, read on the forward strand.
AAAATTATCATTAATACCAAGATGCTTTTTTGTGTCAGGTTTCCATGTAGGCTGTGATTTCCATACCACCCAAGAAGGGAATTTTTTTTTTTTTTCCATACTTGTTCTCTGCTTCCGTGCCTTTTCCATAGTATTCAAGCAGAGGGTAAGAAAACAAGGATATATGTTGAGCTGGTATTATCCGTAAAAGTAAAAGCTAAAGTTATAATTATTTTTTTTTGCTAATGATTTATTTATTGTATTAGAGATAATTTTTAGATAAATATTACTATTGCCATGATGGGTTAGAGAAATTCTTAACTATTTTATTAACTAATATTATAATATATATCCCACAAAACTGTTGAAAATGATAATTAGTGCTTCACAATTCACCCAATTTTGTCTGATTTTTTGTAAGCCTTTCGACAGTAAATGATAATCAAGAAACAATAATCTTTACCACTAATAATTAACTCATTCAATGACTAGTGATTTGCACGGCATTCAATGGGCGTGATCTCATGAACAGACAACAACGTCCTAGCCATCAAATGATTATCGCACTTCAACAAACGTGGACAGAGGCCGTGGGGGGAAAAAAAAGTAGATATATTTCACGGACAGAGTTAAAAGGTAGACGTCTTTACGAGCTTTGCTAGGAATGACGATCGATGGGTATAATGTAGATCACAAAGATGACACAGTCCCAAGTTAATGGGAAGTGGTCCCCACGACCGTCCGTGATCGGTGGCAATGACAATGGCAAATGCATGCTCTGTATTCGTGATTCGTTGTTGCGTCGCTCACAGTTTTTAACCTTTTATGGGGCAGACGTCTCAATTGAGCGAGCAATGATATTCGGTCAACTTTTATGAGTAACTCGGGGGGAAAAAAAAGAAGGAGGAGTGGGCTGCCGCCAAAGATATTCACATCTCTCTCATTTAAATGTGTGATTTTAAATTTAAAATTTCAAACATCCAATGAATGTTGTCTGTAAAGTCATAAAAAGGTGGTTTCTTTCCATTAGATTATATCGATCTCACAATTTAAAATTTGGCCTACAAAAAGCTTTTGGGATCCACCCCCGAATCCCACCCACCGACGTGGGCGACATTATTATAGCAGCTAAAAGTGTGTCTCGACGGTGCTTATTATAGGTCCTGTGCCTGTGTTTGGAGAAATTGGATACATATTCACATTGATCACAGTTTCACCTGTAAGTTTTGTGCTTACTGCGAGTAATTCTAGGACACACCAGTCTGCTTTCAAATATTAACCATTCCAATAAAAGCCCATTTAAGATTCAAACTAACAAACAAATCTGCAGGTCCACAACCCACCCCCTCCCCTTTGGATTTTGTGATCTGGGGGTTGCAATTCCTTTTGTAGTTTTTATCAACCTTAGATTGGATGTCAATGTGGCAGATATCGTCACTGCGGCTGAGTGTGGGCTTTTCATGCTGATGGCGAGGCCGACAATAGCAACAACGCCTATGAAGCACCTAAGATCAAAGGATTTTGGATAGCTAACGCAATTGCACATGGAGTGAAGGGGCCATATTGATTGTGAAAGAACATATTTTCCTGCAAAATGACACTACATATGCCGATTTTTATCCACTTATCTAAGCCCCTGACCTGTCTCTAGCTAGCATTAATTAGCGTGAATTAAACAAAAGCTGGGTTAGTTTTAAATGAAATGCTAACGATGTAATAATTAATTCAACAGTTTGTTATAGTAGTCCTGCTGGTGTCGGTGAGGCATGAGGCTATGAGCTAGTCTAGTCTCACTACTATTGTTTTTTAATTTACAGACAAAGATAAAAGTGAAAAGTTTAAAAATTACTCTGTGTTTAGTGATTTTAAAATGGAGCTTTGATCTAAAATTTGGCAACAAATTAAGTAGATAAATAAAATTTAAAACTTTTATTGATTGGCAATTCAGTCCACCAGCCACGAGGCTTGAGGTCCCATGGGCCTTTCACGCGGGCAGTGGGAGAGTGGCCCGGCCCAGAAGCATACGCCTCAGAGCACAAGTTGGCCCAGCGAACGGTGTGAGGCCGAGCCACCCTGATTGGTGCCATGTGCATTGGTGCAAACTTATAGTACACTTCACATCACGTTACATGGGTAAGTAATTTAGTTGTTGGTGTACATGATGTGTGTGGGGTGCTCTAAAGTAACTTTTTAACACGTCAGTGTAGCCACCACAAATGTCTCCTGAAAATTGCATTGCCGCCTTCTACTTTTCAGAATCACTGGTGGATTGGTTTTGCAACTAGAGCTCTTTCGAGTCCTCAACACAGGAAAAAAAAAATCTTAACCTGTCTTGTCTGCAGTAAAAACCATCACTGTCAGCTGCAAGGGGAAGGCCACACCATGTGCAGTCGATTCTAATTGCAGGGAGATAGAAGAGGCGGACCCATACGGCATGTGGGTGATGACAAGAGCGTGACTGCCCAGCACGTTGCCTTCCTGCTTTGTAACGGGTCGTCCTCACCATGTGCACTGTCTGCTCCCTGTGTTGGTCAATAGTTACGTCCACGGGATGGCTGCCTTACCTAGACACTAGACAGACGCCTACCCTTTGTTTTGTTTCTGTTTTTCTGATTTATTTGTAATTTCCTTATCCTTTCAGACGCGTCGTTATCAGAGTACTGCTGCAATTGCCACCCACATATTTCAAGGGTTTGTGTAGTTGCTAGCTTCGTATTCAATATGGGCAAGTAAACATAAAATTTGGCCTTGCGGTGGACTCATCAATTCCCAAAACCAAACCCAATCTTAAGCTACAGTGTGCATATCATTATGATACCCATCGACCAACATCTCGTCTGCCCCAAAAAAGGATCAGGACCAGGACCTTCAGATCAGGTAAAAGGAATGGGCTTCATTAGGGACACTATGCACATCTATTAAAGTTTTCCTCTCAGTGACAATCACTTTGTACCATTAAATAACTAAGAAGACTCGTGACTTTCATCTTAAAAGGCCAAATTTCTACTAGCCTATGGCTTTACATTCAAAATTCAAATTATATCCGTCACTCTGGTTCTCTTCTTTAGGTCAATCTGTTCGGTTTTTGGCTATAAATATATATCTCAAGATTAAGAAAAGATTGAGCTTGATTATATCCGTCACTCGACATGGTATTTGAGCGTCATAGGATCCCTCTCCATTAAGTTTTCCTCATTTTTCTTTTTCACTTCGGCTGTTGATACATGTCAATCTTCCAATCTTCTGATTTTGTCTCTCCTGGTCCTATTTTGACCCCGGATGTTCCTCTCATTACCATCAATCTCTCTGCTCAAACTCCTCTCAAACTAACATCTACAAACTACCTCTCCTGGAAATTTCAAATTGATACCCTATTCATTGGTTATGACCTATTTGAGTATATTAACGGTTCTTTTTTTGTCCCCCCAAAACCATCACTACCTCCCAAACGAAAACTCCTCCCATGAACTATGGATTCGCTAATATCAACTACTGTTCAATGCCTTGAATTTGAAATAAATTTGGTACATAATTAGTGAATTGAATTGGAAATACCTTATTTTGATAAAATTGTGGTGTAAACTATTTCATAATGAAAATGATCCAATTTAAAATCTTTGTAAAAAGTTTACAAATAATACATCACTATGTAAATAGATATATTGAACAAGACCTTGATATAATGAGTTATTCAACTAATCTCTATTTCATTGTATAAGAAACTATACATTCTATTGCTAGATAATTAATTTATGAATTGAACTTAATTCAAATCATTTGATTTACTCATGTTTATAATTTATGTATTTTGACTAATCAATGAGTAAGAGGCTTTGAATTTCAAATACCTTAGTATCTTGAAGACATAATATTATAAATAATGAGAGTGTCAAGTCAGGCACGTGAAATTCACTACTTCATTTTGCAATGAATAATGATATTTTCATGTTATTAATTTGGAATTATTGGATAAATCAAATGCTTGTAACTATACTGAATATAGTTTATTATAAATCCTAATTCATGATTAGATCACAAATAGGTCACTTATTACAAAAAAATTAATATTAATGTAGGGACAAAGATATAATTAAAGAGGTTGAATGAAATCTATTAATACATGTCTTCAATTATAAATACCACAATAGATGATCTCATCACATGACAATCAGTTACATAGAGACACAATTACTTTGTTATGAATTCTTGTAAATATATGTTAAATCTTAAAGTGTAGTTTTAGTCACTAATCATGGTTCGGACTAAAATTAATTAATAAATAAATAAATATTATTTATTAAAACTTCAATTAAGTATGTTTATCTAATTCTTATAGCTAGCACCGTTTATTTTTATATGAAATATTAGATCATAGTAAGGTAATTCTCTAGTTTTATATATATACAAAATGATATCTTAACGCATGTGTGTGTATATATTATATGTTATTTATTTAATTAGATTAAATAAATAATAATAAATATATTTATTTATTTAATATGATTAAATGAATAATTATATTATTTATTTATTTGATAAATAAATAATTTTAAATATTTATTTAATTTGATATAATACGTAATAGTCTTATTATTTAAAACAGTTTAAATAATTATGAATTTTGTATATTATTATTTTCAACAAAAGATGCATATGCATAGTTACCTAGGTTATTGTGTGTGCAACTGTGGACATCAAGAGAAAGATATATATATATATATATATAGTGACGGCTGTCCCGGCCTTGTACTCCTTGAGAAAGTAAATAGTACAGAAGGCTAACTAGTTATTGTATCCAAGAAGGAGCGAGTATGATCAAAGGTTGATCGTGATTTCGTACTTCAAAGGAAAAGAATAGTGTTTTTGTTTTACTTTTTTTGAGGTTGGTTTTTTTATGCACTTCAATGACTTATAACAATTGATTCGTATTTAGATTTTACTGTTTGTTTGCTAGATAAAAAATTTTAAAATATATTTTCGCTAGAGTTAAACATTAACTTTATTCTGGCATTCCAACAACAAGTGAATATTTCATATCAAACAGAATACTAATGGTTCCATTGGCAGTTTTAAAGCTCACCTTATTGCCAAAGGGTTTCATTAATGAACGAGGGTGGGTTATTTTGGCACCTTCACTCTTATCATCAAGCACCTAGTGCTTAGTCTTGTTGTTAGCTAGGTTTGGTCACTGCGCCAATAAGATTGCAATAATGCCTTCCTTTAAGGCCTTTTATCAGATACCTTATATATGGCCTAAGCCCCTGGCTTTATCAGCTTTGATAAAGCTAATCATATGTGTAAGCTCCACAATGCTATTTACGGTCTCAAACAGGCTCCTTGGGCATAGTATCATGAGTTATGTCAATTCCTCTTTGCTTACAGATTTTGAAACTCTCATTATAATACCCTCCTTGTTTGTCTAAAAGATCGCCTTTGACCTTCTATACCAATTAGTCTATGTTGATTATATTATACTTACTGGCAAAGTCCTAACGTTTTTTAGGTTGTTACTAGCCTTGCCTATCAATTTTTTTTTAAGGACCTCAGTCTTGGTTTTTTTTTTGTTGTTAAAGTTGTTCCTCATCCGATTAGTCTTCTGCTTTCTCAACGGCAATACATTCATGATAACTTTACTCACACAAATATATAAGAGGCTAAATCAGTTCGCCCTTACTCCTTTACGGACCAACTCTTCCTCTCTTCAATTGCCCTCTAGATCTACTCTATTTGATACAACCAAATATAGGAATGTTATTAGAAGCCTTCAGTACTTATCTCTCACTTTTTCAGACATTTCATTCGCTGTTAACAAACTATCTTAATTTATGTATCAACTCACCGATGAACACTAGAACTTAGTTAAGCAAATTTTACGTTACCTCAGTAAGACCTTGAATGATGGTCTTATTCCTTGTCACCACACCAAACTCTCCATTTATACCTTTTCTGAAGCTAACTAGGCTAGTAGCAAGGATGATTACTCTTCTACTAGTTTTTTCCTTATTTACCTTGGCGAAAATCTCATTTCCTAAAGAAGCAACTAACCATGGCCTATTCTTGGATTAACTATTGAACTATGTTAGTTTTGTTCTTTGTTCTCTAAACTCTCCTTCGATTTGTTTGGCCCACCCGTCATTTACTGTAACAATTTTGGCACCATCTAGTTTAGTTCCAATCTAGTCCTCTATTCTCGCACAAAACATGTGATTGTAAATTTATCACTGTCTTTGTGATCAAGTTTAGTCTGAGTTCTTTGCGTGGTTCATGTTTCCTCCATTGACTAGCTGGCTGATCCCCTCATGAAGCCCTTGCCTCGTTCTTACTTCCAATCATTACGTGTCAAGATTGGCCTATCTCAAGTGGGCATATTAGCCAATTGCTTTACATTCAAAAATTAAATTATCTGTTAGTCTAAATTATATTTCTATAAATGGGTTTGTTGTATTTCTTTATATTTCGGTCAATCAGGTCCTCTTCTTTAAGGCAATTTGTTGTACTTTTAGCTTTCAAGATTAATGAAAGATTGGGCTTGATTACCCTCTAATATCTCTACACTTTCATCTCGAGTAAATTTAAACTTTGAACCCGCACACGTCATGGAATGAATCTTTGCAGTTACTGTCCTTGACGAATAAAAAAGTCCTCGTAAAAGATTAAAACTCAAGCTCCTCCAGTAAGTAGTGTATCACCAAGGAGAGGTCGGGCATGGGCTGCATTCCACCCAAAACAAAAAATCAAGGCCAGTTTGTGCTAAAAGCATGCCTGTTGCTAACTGGACAAACTCAGTGAAGATTTGAGTAGGAGAATATAATTTATATCGCGCAGAACTCAAGAAATAAAAAAGGGCCTTCATGTTACACCCACCACGGCAACCAAACCATTCCAGAAACACATCATAACATGCATTTACAGATGAAAATTTTAACCCAGAGGGTAGGCCTATAAAATTCGCAGGCGGACCAAATCGGCTATCTTTCACATAACTAAATAGGCTAACCCAATAGTCCATTTATTTATTTAAATATAATAAATTACTTTTTATTAAATATTTTAAAATATATTAAATATTTTAAAAGTTTAAAATTTTATTAAATTTTAAAATCATAATTAAATATTTATATTTTAAAATTTTATTAAATTTTAAAATCATAATTAAATATTTATATTTTAAAATTAATAAATTTAAGGTTTAAATATTAACCTATTAAATAAAATAAACACCAATCTACAAACCGATTCGCATCTGTACGGATTTAATCTTAACAAACCAAGCCTAAACGAACCAATACGTTTAGACCCGTAATTGAAATAAACCAAATTTTTCTTGATTCGATCTGCTCCGATCCACCCGATCCGCAAACTAATCCTCAGACCACTAGTCTATTTTACACGCCAGGGTACCCCTCCGATTCCTCTCTATACAAAATGATACTAATTCGTGGAGTTATGACTTAAAAAAAACCTAATAATTGTAAATACATTTATGATAACATATAATGATATCAATCACCGTGGGAAAGCAAGTACTCCAATGCAAAGCCCCTAATAAATGTAAATTCAAATGTAGCCCTGCTTTGTCCTGGAGCAATCGGTGGCTTCCTGATCAGCTGACTTCCCAGTAAATGGCTGTGAAGAATACGAACCACTTTTCCTCAGTTTACCTGGATAATCCTTACTTGAATTTCCCTTCAACGAGAGATTCTTCTTAATACGGTTTCTGTTGAGTAATAACATAGTATTTCGGGAGGGTGCATGCAAAGCCCCTTCAACACAGTCTCCCGCTTGGGCACAGGCCCAAGGTCTTGGTGTTCCATCCTCATAGAATGCCCCAAACCTTGGGAAACCACTCTTCAACCTAGAGAAAGCCCGCAGGTCTGGCAAATTGTCCTCCTCCAATTTCACACACAACGGACAAGGAGGATCACTTTTACGCGCCTTCGGGGTTGTCTGATCCAAGCATTCCGCATGAAAGACATGGCAACACGAAAGAACTCCAGCCACTGGCATGTCTCCACTTCTCACGATCCGCCGAGAGCTCCAAGGTGACCTCTGTAAGAGAGATCTCTCACATAGTCCACATTTTCCGACTGATGGATGACATGATCGTCCAGAGATATCAGAGCCCAATGGCTCAAAAACATCAGTACAGTCAATGCTGCTGCTAGCACTACTCCACCGTTGGGGAGTGCCATCTTCAATTTCGGGGGACCCAATCATTGAAACATTCGGGGACTCCCGTGCTCGAGCTTGGATTGTAAAAGACAAGGGGTGTACTGGTTTGGACATGAAGGATCGCCGGTTTGAGAAATTGCGATTGGAGAACAGGTGTAACTTGGGAACGGGTTCGCACTCGCTTCCATCAGAATGCGATGAAGTAGAACCACGACTATCAAGCACGCTAGATGTTCCCTGAAAAGAAAACTGCTTTAGATGGAACCAAGTTCTACACCTGAATATTTTGATGTAAGAATGAGAATATATCGTACCTCCGTGGCGGGTGTGTAAAAGCGCCCTGACACCGAACCTAGAAAGCAACAAAGGGGTAGGAGGAAGAAAGAGGAGTTTCAGAGAATGCGAATGACATTAACAGCACTCAACCATCACCACTTTACATAGATGAAAGAGCAAAGATAGAAAAGAAAAGAAAACAATACACAACAAAATAGAACTCATCCAGACATTTTAGAACAGAAACCAAAATTCTAAGACTACATTATTTGGAAGAAGATATGTTTGTTAAAGAAGCAAATACCTTCAGAAATTCCTGAAATAAAACACATTTAAAGAAAATACAGTCAGATTTCATTTTGATAAAATTTCTTAATTTATATCGTGTTTCCTTCTCTATCTCTATTCTCTAGTGGACAAGGTACAGGAAATTAAGACATCACATGCATAAACCATATGAACTTCCAGACCAATTAAAGTCACGCCAGCCTTTAATCATTATGTCATATTATAAACAAAATACCTCATTTCAATTCGGCCATCTGATCCTTTGTATGTGTCCAACTGACTTCCCTAACCCACCACCCACCCTCTCTTCCTCCCTCAGTCAATAGTTGAACTGACATGTAGTGAGGTAAATGAAAGGGGTATTTATCAACTTCCCTTCAGAGATATTAGAGGTGTTAAAAGGCTTAATAACTTGGGTCTAATATGTACCGACTACATCAAAATAACCTATCCTACTATTCTTCTCCTTTAACATGGTGTCAAGACATGTTAGGGCCTAGGGTTTTGAAAGTGTGAGTTTAGCCTCTGCTGCCAATGGCCACCTTGCCATTAATATTGCCATCGGCATGTGTGGAAATAGTTTTTAGCAATGTTCTCCTGCTGGGAGTCATGAAAGAAATGCTGATGTGAATTTTTTTTTTTTTTTTGAATTCTAGAAGTAGTTCCTGATGTTGATGTTCAGGAATTGAACTCCATTCTCGAAATAGCTCTTTCTTCACCCAAAAGATTGAAGCTGACATTAAAACAATTGTTGTGAAGCATTGTTAGGCAGTGCCTCTGGCTGGAGATCTAATTGAACAAAAACGATGCCCAATTTGGTGGACGATCTTGATCTGGCACATAGCATCGCCATGAAGTAGTAAATGTTGGGAAGCATCGATCTCTAGGCCATGCAACCAAGAGGATGAAGCCTGGTACAGAAGCAGTTTGGGGAACAATCTCAGGCAGTGACTAAATCTTGTTTGGACCAACTTCAGAATCAGATCTGCACTACACAACAGCAAGATCTTGACATGGTGGCTGTGGTGATTGTATAGAAAAGCTTGTCTGCAGCAGATTGTTGTAGGGATTGGGGCTTCTGCCAGTGCTGAAGTAAGCTTGCTTACGGGTTGTCAGTGACAGTAATTCCCTACTATACGACCCAATCTATCCTTGTGTTTGATTTTCTTTAACCTATTTTTGATTTGATCCTCGACCTCCTCTGTTTCTTTTTTCATAAATTTCATTGTGAATCATCCAGTATTAAAATTTCAATTTTTACCCCACACAATTTTAGGCATAAGCACACTTATTAATAAGCCACCCGTGTTTCAGAAGCTTCACTCTTGTCCTCAAACTTCTAAAGTTTCTTTCTTTGCTTCTTTCTTTACTTCTTTTTATTGGAAAAAATTATAAATTTTCTTTTTGTAGACTTCTCGCGTATATTCACCCACTCTTCTCCATTCCATTTCATGGGCCAAGGGAGAACTATGAAGTGTTTTGTGGAACGTATGGGATTCTTTGTGAAGTAAGTACTGCCCAATTCCATTGTCCTGATTCTTTCAACAATAGATGGAAAAAAAGTGCCAAATGTAGCCAGATATTGAAGCGAAAGCATGGTTATTTGTACTGTTTAAATTACAGAGCATAAGCCTAACTTAAAAACTTGCTCATTGTTTACCTTCAGTTTTCTGTTATTTTCTCCCTACACAAACATAAAAATAACCTGTTTAGATTTCTCGCGCAAAAGTAATTAAAATTTTCCACATAATTTCATCCCTCAATTGAGATACTGCATCTTCTATACAAAATATTTTTTATCAGAAGAAGAAAAAAAATATTAAAGCACCAAGGAGTTGTCACAAAGTTATAAGACACCACACTTGCTGGAAAAGTCAAATCGCTCATCATTACAAGGAATGTCTCAACACGTGGCTACATCTAATAACACTGCCCATAAGTTCCCTTTCAATTGTTGGATGCCACTAAACTCCCCCCTCAAACAACCTACAATTGTGCTAATTCCACAAAACCCAAAAAAAACAACCAACAGAATCACATGCAACAATCACCTTGATTGATCATGGCCCTCAAACCCAGTCTAAGACTACTAACATGAATGTTCTCAGCAACCCTTGAGCATTTTTCAAATGCCTCATATTTAGAGCAACTTCACTAGACTCTCTAGTATCTACAAATAGGAATTAAATAATATTATATTAATTTGTTTATTCTTTATATGTGGAGAGTAAAAAAATCACTTTTTATTTGTAAAAAGTGATTAAATCACTCTTCATGTAATATTATAATATTTTTTTCTCCTTACTTTTATTTTCTTCACATGTATTAATAAAGAGAGATAAAAAAATTAAATACAATTTTTTAAAAAAATATTATTTTAATCAAAATAAAGATAAAAAAAAAAGAAAGAAGTGATAGAGGTGAAATTGTAAAATAAATAAAAAGTTCTCCAAGTGTAAAAATAAAATAAAAAACTGTTACAATTGCTCTTACAGAGGCTTTTAATAGTAATAGATAAAATATTCTATCATAGAATTAAATTGCTGGAGTTCACCATAACTTGTATCTAACAACAAATAAAGAAGTCTAATTCCCAAAGTAGTTAGTTGGCTCTCATGTGTTGGGCCTGCCGAATGTAAACACCAGAATGGACATGGTAATCTCTTACATTCCATTTCATTCCATTCTATTCTTGCATACTAAATGCGCACGTAAGAATTCAACTGGCCAAAAGTACATAATGACCCATAAGATATATGTAATCACTACTTCTCTCATGAAATACACGAGCCAAAGATTTGTAAATGTGCCAGCCACAGCAGGATACACTTTGCAGAATGACAAGGAGCCAAAGGTATGTATAAGTATAGAATGACCCGTGAGATACATGCAATCACTTTCTCATAAATTACACTACCAAAAGACATCTTTTAGTATGAACCATGACATAAGAAAAATTATGTCTGTCTTGGTTCATAGAGCCAAATCCATATTATTGGAATTAAGATTGGTTGCATTGGTTTGATTTACGCTACCAAAACACATAAATGTGCCAGACATTTTTGTTTGCAGCAGGATACCCAATGTGGAATGACAGGAAGTTGAACATATTCACTTTGATAAAGCAGAGCAATAAGTTACACATGGTATATTTTAACCTTACAAAACAATGTTCAAGTGCAAACACAGAATGATAAAGTTCATCAAGGAGAAAATGACTTCAAAACAATATCAATTTGACAACAATTAGAATTTTTGTTTGTTCTATAATATATTGAATTTTGAAATAGATTACTATAATTTATATTACCTCTCCTTGTTGTTTCATAATCATCAATATCAAATTCTTGTACTGCTGGAGGGATCCATTGAGGGGCAGGTGAGATTTCAGACGGACTGCTAAAATATAGCCCAGCACCATCAGATGCAGAATATTGATAATTATAACCAAGCTCGCCCCTTACCCAGCTCCTACTATCTTTACTGTGTGACGATGTTGAAGACCCATGCAGCTGAACAACATCATTAGGTCCATCTGCTAACTGTTCGGATTCAAATTGAGAGTCCCACCTCGATGGGGGAGGTGAGAAGCTTGTATTTGTTCTCCAATAAGGATCGTGTGGACCCATGGACCACTCTCCACTGGCTGCACTGGATCCATGTGGCCTTGCAGCCACACAACAGAGTGACCCCGTCTTAGCTATATTTTATGAGCCCCAGAAGAAAGCTAGCCCCCTAGCTCTTGAGATTCATACAGCTCAGAAATGACTGGATTAACAAACTTGCAATTGTCTTCTCATACACTGCAGCAATATGCAGCAAGAAGTGATGCATTTAAATAATAAAAAAATAGCACGAATCCAAGCATTCATAAAAGTGCTAACTACAAAACTCAAGATACAAATAAGGTACCAAAGAAAATTAGCAAGTGTGAACATTTATTGCCCTACCCAGATGGCAATAAAGCTTGAAATATTGAATAGAACATAATACAAACACAAATCCAAACCATCAGAGCAAGAAAGTAGAGACAAATTGCCACATTTGGTAGGTGTTTACTAGCTAATAAATCAAAATAAACTAATATCAAAAGCTATCTAGTACCCAAAAAACCTGCTACTAGGTGGAAAAAAACAGACAGAGATACATATGGAAAATCAAATATGATGTATCACCAGAGCTAAATAGTACCGTAGCACCCAAAACTATAGATAAATAAGTTTATTTTATAAAATAAAGAAGAAATTTAAAAAAAAAAAATAACAATTGTGTGTGTAGATGAACTCTAAACACTTAAAATGAAATTAACAATAGTTTCATAGAAATTTCAAGAACACGAGCAACTGTCTACGTGTTAGGACATAAAGACAAATTAATTCACTACGAGACCTAACGCAGAACCCTAGAGAATCAGAGGGAAGGGAGAGCTTACTCACGATGGCGTGGATGAAGAACACTGTGAGGGGTCGACTGAAACCCTGGAATGGGGGTGGGTACAGAGACTCAGAGTGGCGATGGCAGCTCCGATAAGGGGCCAAACGTAAACCCTAACTCGTCCCGATTAGTGTTTTCTTATTCAGTGCTCCATTTCTTAACCTTTTTTCTTCATTTTACGTTTACGGGTCTCAATTGATTTTTTTTTAATTTTTAATTTTAAAAAATGGTGCAATCCATGAAGGGCAAAAAAAAAAAAAAGGCAAATGAGGGCATTATGGGGATATAGGATCTTGCGCGGGGTGGAGCGGAGCTGAGCTATGCATTGTTGTGGTGACAAAATTCAACGGTGAACAGGTCGATAGGATTAATTGTTCGCGACTACATTCTTTTTATTATAAAACAGTTTTTAGGATTATTTTTTAAAATTTGTTGAAAATAGAAAAATAAATAAAACAAATATACTAGTGACTACTACTACCATTTGGCGGATCATGATTCGTGGGTACCCAATTTTAGTAGAAAATGATAATCTGAAGTGAGATTAGATCTCGGTGATTGAAATTTCATTGACCATATTTTTATTAGGGGAAGGATACTCACGTCGTACATAATACATTCATATGTGTGAAATTACTATATTGTTTGTAAAATAACTAAGAAGCTTAAAAAAAATCAACACACTCACTATTAATTTCAAAAAAATTTATTATCTCTTCCACCTCAATTACCGTGCTAGATCTTGAAGTCGCCGGAGGCAAAGAGGGAACAATGCCACTGTCAAGGGCAATGTTGCCGTCAATAAGAGATCATTGAACCAAAGATGACACTTAGATCATGAGCTAAAGGCTGAGGTGGGGGCAGAGGCAAAAATAATTCTTGCACGAGCTCAAGGAGAGCCTAGTCCGATGATTCTCTTGGAACCACTCACTCTCGATAGAGTGGCTGTTGATGACGGCAGTCTCCGATCGTGGCGGCTTACTCAGGTGTTGCAGTGAAGTGTTGGGTTATAAAAAACACCTAGTCACAATCTCATACGACGTACTTATGCATAAAAGAGAACCTGCATGTGACAACTGAGTCTCCCTCGTAGCAAATATTGTCTGCTTTGGACCTTTGGCTAGCACAGATTTATTCTTGGTAAGCCTCATTAACTCGAAATTATCTCGGGTCTTGCCCCCAAAACGCGCTTGTCAAAATAGGTTTCTGCCCTATCTATGTATTGATCTTTGTTTCCTTCTCCAATCCATGTGGGATCTTATATCCACCCACCTTAGGGCTCAACGTCTTCGTTGGCACACAATGCGGGTTAGGTCCTGATCCCATATGTGACAGCCTAGTCTCCTTTTTAGCAGATATTGTCTGCTTTGGACGTTTGTCCCGCACGGATTTGTTTTTGGTAAGCCTCACCAATTCGGAATTACCTCTGGTTTTGCCCCCAAAACGTATCTATTAAAAGAGGTTTCTGCCATACCTATATAGTGAGCCTTGTTCCCTTCCCCAATTCATATGGAATCTCACAACATGCATATCACTTTGAGTATGCTTTTTGGTGCTTAAGTATTTTAAAGTTTGATGATTAGTATAAAAAATAAATTCTTTGATTGTTAGATAATTGCCACGGAGTCAAGGTTTTCACTCGTGTGACACTCGATAATTATGGTTGATGCTTTGAGTAAGTCATATCGATTAGGGCGTATGTAGATTGGTTTCGCCTTTCTTTAGGCTCACCAGGAGAACGGCTCTAGTTCCCAACCAGTTTGTGTAGAGATGGCTAAATTCCCTATTCATTGTTAAGTTATCGACTAGCGGCGTATTCCCCGCATTTAACCGGGTCGATATGTCTGAACTCCGAAGGGGCTCTATCGATCTCCCGCACGAACTGTCATGGAGCCTATCCTGTCTGCACCAACTATGCTTTCTGTCTTGCCCATCCTCAAGTAGCGCGTACCTGCGCCACTCGAGAGACGCCCGCTAGCACCACGCTATTCAGGGCATGAAATCTTCCCTCATTTGATTTCGCAACGCCCTCGTTGCGTCCAAGTGATTTTGAAGGAACTAAGATCGTTTGACGCGCTCAACTCCCACAATGTCACTTTGTCCCATCCTCGAGTACTCCACTCTGGGACATCTGCCAGCAACTTGGTGGACGCGATGCGTGCAACAGCTTCACATGCTCAACCCCCATCTCTTAGGGGCTCTGTCTTAACTTGGAATTAGAGACCACGCATGTTTGTCGCGAGAGTGCTTGACGATCTTTCTGTATATGGACCGCAACCGCTCTGATACTACTTTGTTACAAGGTCAGCGTTTTCACCCGTGTGACACTTGGTCACCTTGGTGGATACTCCGAGTAAGTCATATCAATCGGGACACACAGTTTCGCCTTGCATTTGGTTCATCCAGAGAACAGCTCCAGTTTCTAACTAGTTTGTGTAAAG
Source organism: Taxillus chinensis (assembly GCA_023512835.1). Classification (NCBI taxonomy): domain Eukaryota; kingdom Viridiplantae; phylum Streptophyta; class Magnoliopsida; order Santalales; family Loranthaceae; genus Taxillus; species Taxillus chinensis. The sequence goes on from CM042091.1 coordinate 10,631,592, forward strand.
ATAACCAAGTCTTCTTTTCATTGTCAAGTTATCGACTAACGGCGTACTCCCCGCATTTAAACGACATGGTACGTCTGAACTTCAAAGAGACTTCATCGATTTCCCGTACGAATTGTCGTAGAAGCTATCCTGTCTGCACTAGCTACATTTTTTGTTTTGCCTCTCCTCAAGTAACATGCACCTGCACCACTCGAAAAACGCGACAGTACTACAATGTTCAAGATGTGACATAATGATTTCATTTTTTTAAATACCTTTACAATAATAGAATTCATTGTGATGTAATTCGCTATCAACATATGCCTACTCTTATAGTAATATTATTCTTTGAGTATTAGTACATAATTTTCTGATTTAATTATATTAATATCTTGAGTATTAATTGCTAGTTATATTAATATAACGCAATTGATAAGGAATCTTTGTCCTCCACGGTATATTATTATTATTCTTCTTTTTAGAAGTTGTAACCCAACTCGTGCACTCTAATTTACTGTGATTATAAGTACTGTGTCAATTAAATTACTTATAAACTTGAAGCTGTCAATAGTTAAATCCAAATATGTCGCTATCAAGGACACCTTAAAGTCTCTCCATCTTACAACTTACACGAGCAACTCAGGCTTGGGGCTAGGAATGGAGAGCTTAAGCCTTTAATTAATCCTAGAATTTTCCAGAGGAGAGAATATTTTTGGATCACCGACAACCATTGGCTAAAGAAAACTGACGGCACACGCCCCGACGGAGACCACTCCACCCGCGAGAGGCAAGTGCTTTTCAATGGAGTACTGGACTGACTCTTTGATATTCGCTTGTCTGGTTCAAAAAGGGATAGTATCGTGTGATTCCCAAATTAAGAAAATCGATGGAGTCTGATGGGCTCCTTCCATTATTTCTACCTCGAAGTATAGCCATTTGCCACGGGAAAGTGGCATAGGCCACAGGTCCCCACACGCCCACACACAGACAGAGACAGGGACCGGGACAGAGAGCAAGGGGGAGATAAGATATTTCTGTTGGAAGCAGAGCCTCAAAATCTGGATCGGTTCGCATCAGCCTGTGTGATATGATATCTTATATAATATAAGATAAAGATGCAAATACATAATTTCTCACCCAAATTTCTTTATTTTTTTTTCTTTATGTAGGATAGAAGAAATATTTAAAAACTATTTATAATACCTTATTTTAAAGTACTTTTTTTCCTTCATCCTCTCACAGAGTAATTATTCTTGTTCATAATTTTTTACTATTATCTGTCATAATTTATAACACAATTAATACAAAGTCAAACCCCCCCCCCTCTCCCTGAACCGTAGCGACCGTAAAAAAATTGCAAACTTGGGTTTGTTTGGTATAACCTTTACGATCTACAGGGAGGGAGCCGTAACAACTGTTTACTGCCATGGGTAGCAAGGCAGTGAACGGATGCCCGAATGACATGTCTCTTTAGCCAATCGGGCCATTTACCTTAGAGTGAAAGACCCATGTGCACGCACGCTCGTTGCCTCGGAATGAACAGGCAGGCATATACAGATATTTGGATCTTTCTTGCCTTTATATGAATGACACAACAGACTGCACTCATACTAGTTTCGATCTGCAGGCAGAGCTAGCTAGCTGGCTGAAGCACTGGAATTCCAAACCGTGTTCATCTTCATCTTAAGACCTTCCATGTGGAGGTGAGGTACTGAACTTTGCAGCCAAGGATGACTTGCCGATCGACTTACGGATATAACCCTACTCTTTTTAGGCGGCAGAGAGGGAATCAATCTAGAGACCGGCAAGTTGTCCTTGGCTACATGTTTATCTCACATTTACATGCAAGGCCTATGATGATCCATTGATAACATGATCAAGGCTACACGATGGTCGATCGATCCTCTCAGTTTGAGTGTGTTGGGCCACCACCTCTCCCGGTATGAACATGCTACACCCTTGTTTCTGCCTCTTCCTTATATATATACACACACACACGTTCCTGCATCGTGGAATTTGTAATGTTTCTTCTTTGGTGTGCGTTGCTGTGATATATGCTACGTAGAGTGCGTTTTTTTTTCTCTTTTTTTTTTTAAATGAAAAGCTGTGCTAAGTATGCGGTCGCACTAAAGTTACTGTAGCATAATCCAATTCTACAGCAGTGTGATACGAAACTAATTAATAATCCCAGAACATCACCATTATAAGTTAATAACCAGGCCAAGAGTTGGGTTGTGTTCACAAATCCATAATAATAATAATAAGTTGTCATAAACACAAATGCCACACGGGGAAATCGTTCCCTTTGGATGGTTAATCTGGAAAATTTCAATTCCCAAATCCCTATAAAGACAGAATTTGAACTCACCTCTGTGTTCCAAGCCGAGTTTATTTCATGTTCACCTGCGACACTCAAGCAAATTAAAGAGGTGAACAGAGAGGCATCATATCTCTGTGCTGGACTTCATTCATTCCGCGGCTAGCTAGTGGCGGATATGGGGAACAAACGCTGTCGTTTTGTCACGCAGGTCGTCTGGCACAACACAAGGCCAATTATACGATGATCTCTCAACTTTCACGTGAGATTTCCGAGTCATTCATTGCATTGCAGCATACAAGATTGGACTCATTTTTTGCGGAACAGTACATTAAAAAGAAAAGAAAAAAAGAGCCTAGTGGTTAACAAAAGACGCTTGTTGTGTGTCACGTTTGATCGGAACAGGCTCTTTGTGATGGCAAATTAAACAGGTTTAGGATAAGAGAGAGCTGTGGTCCTAACTCCTAAGTCCGTAAGGATTGTTCCCATCAGTGTAATTTCTATATATAATTTATTTTGCTTTGTTTTTATTTATTTTTTCTGCTTTGTGGTGGTTTTTTTAGGATGAGATGACTCTGTTTTTTTTTTTAAATTGTGCTTTTCTTAATAAATATTTTTAAAAAATAAAAAATAAAAGTTGCATATATGGTCCAATCGTTGTCCCTATCCACCTTTCACGTTGTCCGCAGCGCCGCCCGCCACGGAGAGCCGAAATTTCATGGTCACACGGTAAATCAACATTTTTTTTTTTGTATAAACAATCTTGAATGCGATTGCTCCATCTGCTAGCTGTGCGTTCTCTCTCTCTCTCTCTCTCTCTCTCTCTCTCTATATATATATATATATATATATATATAGTTATATATATACTGCCGTTTCACTGTCATGTTCTTGTCGTCGTTGTAAGTGTACATGGCTCCGTACGAGCACTTGTTGAAATGTAATTATGGAAACATATCTTTGCCCTACTGTGTTACTGTGTAATCTTTTTCTATCTCCGACGACAAAATTTTAAAAATTCTAGATCTTTCGTTTGAGTTCACTGTATTCATTTGAGCCCGCGGTGTGAGAAATATTATCATAGTATTATTTACGGAACTTTATTTGTTATTATTTGGTGGGGGGGTTGGGGTTTGGTGAGGGCGGTGTGTGTGTGTGGGGTGTGGCGGTGCGGTGGTTGGGGAGCAGTGACAAACCTTGGTCAGGCCTTTCCCATGGGAATACGATCTGGGTCCAGATTTGAAGACGGCTACATTGAATGCCATCTAATTTGAACAAAATGTTCGATGGGTTATGGTATAGATGCATTCTTAGTTGTTCAATAACATGAAATCTTATATTCATTATTACGGTGAATATATATATATATATATATATATATATATATATATATATATGTCGTTGTGTGTTTGAAAAAATATGTATTTTTCATTCTCGATCAAACCATCCTAATTTCGACAAGCTTTTACAGGCACCACTTTGGTTTTGGGGAGGAGCAGGATTGGGAGTATGCACGAGGTGAAGATTCCGAGTATAATTGCTTTTTGTTATTATTAAAATAATAATATATTATTACTTTGATTGGTAAAATAAATAATTCACTATCAATAAGCATGCAATAGTTAAATTCATGATAAAGTGTTTACTTTCATCAAAATTTGAACTTTGGTTTGATGATACCATGATTTCCACACCTTTTGGCCATATAAATTAAGAAAAGTTGCAAGAAGCCAAGAAACTAAAATTATTGGAGGTAAAAAAACAGAATAAGTAGAAAGGCATGAAAGATACTGATTGTAACACAGTTGGTACTCTTTTTTTTTTTTTTTTAAGTTATTATGGGAGTGATGGATCTCTACCTCTCAATTTGGTTCAGGCCTCAATAGACCCGAGGAACATAAAGACACGAGATAGTACAATCATCAACTCACCTAGGTGCTTGAAAAGGTGGATAAATTTGGGGTGAAAAATATATGGAAAGAAAATATGTGAAAAGAAAAGGGGTGGAAAATTTGATTGGTTGGTTGGGGTGGAAAAAAGGTGAAAGAAGTATATTTTATAATTTGATGGGAAGTAAAATTTTTTTTTTTTAAAAAAACTAAATTTAAAAATACTAATTTAACCTTATATGTTAAATAATATAAAAGTAAATAAAGGGCAAATTAGACAAATGATAGCTGCAGTAAGTTTTTCATAGATTTTCATAGCAAATTGGTGCGGAATATATTTCACACATTTTCATAACAAATTTTCCTGGCCCCACTAGTTTTTCACACCAACCAAGCAGGTGAAAAATTTATTTCCACCCCTTTTCCATAGAAAATTCATTTTTTCATACTTGCCAAGCACAGGGTAAAGGCATCTATCGAGTGTGGTATCATGAGAGAACAATTAGCGTTTGATAATGTTGTGGTGATACGATCAATAATGTATGATTGCACAGTGGGTAAGATGGACTAGAATTGTACGCATGTCGTGACCAAGGGGTCAAGCGATTGAAAGTCATTAAAAAAAATCATGCAAAATGTGCTTTACTCGTAACTAGAGTGGGATACCTCAAGCCTCCGTAAAGTCACATCTTTGCTAGTCGAGCTATCCTATGGGGGCATAGTTAATACTCTTTAAGTACTAGGTTATAATGGTTATTAACTTATCCCATAAAATTTGTAGTAAAAAAAAAATCTTTATTTGAACAAAAACAGATATATCTAGCTATCCAAATCCAAAATACTTATTTTCGTTTTAAATTTAAATATTAGTATTTTAATTAATACTAATGATGTATATTAGTGTTTTTGATTATATTAAATAAATAATCATTGGTTTGGTGGCAAGTGTCATGCCAAAAGGCAGTGTGATGCACGATTAGCACATGAGTAAAATTGCCTAAGGAGAAATTAAATTTGTTTTTTGTCACATAAGGTGTTTACATAATTTTATTTTTATAAATTATGATTTTGTCAATGAAAAGGATAAATGCACTCATCAAAAATGTAAACACACATAAATTATTTTAAATCTCATGTGAATTTTCAAAAATACTCTTAAAAAAGAATTATTTTTAATGATATTTGAATTTTGATATTTAAACATAAATCAAATATTCAAATACAATTTTTTGAATATTGTATTTATGTTCTAAAAATGATTTTTCGAATGCACTAGTTTAAAACTTTTATTACCATTTGTTTGAAAACAAATAATGGAATATAAATATAATATTAAAAAAAATAATATTTGAACATTTAATTTTCATTAAAATAATATAATTTTGGATATTATTTTTTAAACAATGAAATAATATTCGGATATTATTATTTAAACATATTATTATTATTATTTTATTAATGAATATTTTAGTCATTTTATGCGAGAGGTGGGCATATTTATAGTTTTGATGGGTATGAGATCACTCCCCTTTTGTTGATTATTAAGAATGGTACCTCTAACCTTTAGGCATTTTATCAACTTCCAATTAGTTCAACCATTCTAGGCATATGCATGCTTAATTATTTCGACATATTTTATATTTTATAATGTGTACAAATATTTATATCATATTAGTAATAACTCACAGTACATCAACAATTAATATATTTGATATATACATATTTCATATATTATTATATAACAATATTAATATCACATATATAAATAACTAAAATATATATTATATACACATATATTCGTATAATATATTCATATGTAAAAATTAGATATATGTATTTAAATAATATATTATATATTATTAATAAATATGTAATATAAACACACACACACATAAAATAATATATATAACTATGTAATGTATATTAATATATTGAATAATATATATTCATTTATAGTAATATATAAACGAGTATATATTATTTAATATATATTTTTACAAATAGGCTTAGACTAGAGAAATCAATTCTGTTAGCTAAGACCTCCTTAGCTGATGAAAGAATCGATTCTTAAGGTGTAACAATTTTGTCCTAAACATTATTAGACGATGATATGAATGTAGATGTGTCAATATACATCTAATTTGAAAATATGTCACATCCTTGAGTGGTTTGGAAATATGCCACACTATAGATATAAACTTAAATGTGCGAAGCTATAAATCAACAAGCAACGTACACACAAATCTATGACGATTCAAAGACTCATTTTTTATTCGAATCTTTCACTAAAAGATTTTACTCTGAGCAGTTTACAAGAACAAACTACTAGGTTTTATAAATTTACGGAAAACTTTTAACTCATTAAATACTTTTTAAAATTATATATACGTAATTAAATATTAGTTATTTATAAATTATTTTATTATTTTTAACTGAAAATTTTAATAAATTATAAATTGCTTTTTAAATTTCAAAAACTTAAAAAAAAAAGCTGTAAACACAAAGTTGACCTTTATGTCTTTTACAATCAAATACATTTTAAAAAAACTGTAAACACAAAGTTTTGGTTTTTTTTTTTTAATGTTGTGGGGGGGTGAAGCTTGTTGATCTCTTTACGAAGATCTCCGATTAGTGCTTCGAAGCTCCTTTTCACTTGACACAGAGATCTTGACTCCTAGGTTGAAAATTAGAGCGTTTTCTCGAAGTCTTGACGGCATGGGCAAGATGAACCCTTAGAATGAACGTGTTGTCCAATTCTTTTTTTTATTTGTATTATTGTGATTTTCACTTTGCTCTAATCTATTTTCTCTTGATATTCGGTCTGGTTTTTCTTTCTTAGGAGACTACTTTTATATACTTATATGTTTCAATGGCTACTACAATGACTATTTTCCTTCTTCTCATTGTTATACTCAATTATTGGCTCCAAGAATGATAATTATAGATGCACATAGAGAAATCCTGTTGGAATGTTTGTCTCATATTGCTTAAGAACGAAAAAGTTAAGGCATATATAAAAAGAAAGAAGGCTTTAAATGTTACAATGCGTTTTAAATCCGTGCGGGCCGATGTGGCGAGCCCAAAGCGGACAGTATCTTGACATTTAATCGGATTTTTACTTATGCCCGATTCTAACAAACTGGTATCAGAGCCCAGTTGTCCTATTATTATCCTCATTAATTATTCCATGATATCGAAAGCCTTCTCGACGTGGTGTGATCGAGCGGTGTGTCCCGTTGGTGCAGCGGTATCTGGGTTATGATGTCACATTAATATCAAACCGGTTTGATTTCTTCACAAGGTGTGGATTAAGGGGGAGTTACATTAAATCTCTAGTTTCGTAGGTGTGTGGGGGAGATTGTAAGGACAAGAAAGTTAAAGCATATATAAGAAGAAAAGAAGACTTTAAATGTCATGACGCGTTTTAAAGCCATGCGGGCTGATGTGCCGAGCCCAAAGTGGACAGTATCGTGACATTTAATCGGGCCTTTACCTATGCCCGATTCTAACAAACCCTTTGAGAATGATACTCTGGCTTCATAAATACTTATATACAAAGAAGGCAGTCAATTGATTTTCATTATGTTCTTCATTCTTTGACTTATTTAAATGCTGTCATTTCTTTTATATATATATATATATATATTATACTTGTTTGATTGCATTGGATCTTTTTCTTCATTTAAGTCTTTCTATAAACTTGATTTGAAAAGTTGATTGTTATGAGGACTCATTGATCATAAGTTTTCCGATACATTCATTCTAATAATTCACTGGAGAGTCCTTTAATGACCTCTATTTTTAAAGTTGTCTTGATATATCAGTCATTTGAGCTCTATGTCATTTGATATCGAAGTTATATATTTTTTAAGTCATTTGAGCTCTGAGTTCTATGATAGCAAAGTCTTTCCAAGTTGTCTAAGTTTTCTGATTTTACTTAAGATATATTTCTGTCTTTTAAGTTATCTTATATTTGCGAAGACCTTTATGATTTTCTAAGTTATATGTTGTTTAAGTTGTCTGATATATGTATGAAGACCCTTATGGTTTTCTATGTCCTCTGAGACTGCACTACTGTACAGAACATCCACTGCTGTCCCCGCGAAATTTTCTTTGCCTGTAATCCTTAGAGCATTTCTTTTAAGTAAATGTCTGGACTTATTTTCGTAGGACTTATTGCCTTCCTCCCCTTTTGTTGAGGAATGATAACGTTGAGCAGCACCTGCACAATCAGACACGCTGAAGTCTGAGAAAACAAAGATATCTCTCTCTCCAAAGGGATCCTTAGAAAGAGAGTTGAGGGTTGTTATCCGTGTGATATAAAAAAGGGCAAGAAGTGATGAAAACCTAGACAAGTTCACGTTGTCACCACAGCTAAAAGCTATGGAAGTACCCCAGCATCTACCTTTTACACACAGCCAAAACAGGTTTCCATGAATGCCACTATTTTGAGCTTCTAAAAAGCGCTCTTTTTACTGTATAATTCAATGCTTATCTACTTTGGACAAAAAGCACTTCCTATTTTGGGCACCTTTTCTTGAAGACCAGTTGCCAGAAAAGCTTCTTTAAAAAGGCTTAGTCAACTGGCCTTCGGTTGCTTAAAGATTTGCTAGCTATCTTCCTCTGTTTGATCAGGTAAATTATAGAATGGAAATTTCATTCTATTTTATTGAAGTTGGAGATATTTATTATTATTCTTTAAAGCTTGTCCTGGTGTCTCAGCTGATATGTTGGACTGGACGGTTTATTGGCCATGGAGTCTTTGAGGTAACTATTTTTTGTCACTTGAAACTTTATTTTATGATTTTTGTAAAATATAATCAACGAAGAAAATTATCTGCAAAAGTGAGCTCCAGCCCTTTTGGACAACCTCATTCAAGCCTTTTTAATGGCTCTCTTCTTTGTGCTACTGGAGGTATATTGTGTAATATAGTTATGATTATGTGAAAACTTCTATGATTCAATGACAAAATATGCTATCTTTGGGCTGTTTTAGGCCCTTTAAAGATTTTGTGGTTCTAATCCTGTTTTAGAGTACTTTTTTGCTTTATTTTAAGAACGTTATAAGTATTTTTAACTCATTATTAGTTGAATTACAATGTATTTGTTCTACTGCATAATTTTAGTGTTTTATGAATATTTATAAGAATTTGAGTAGGGGTGAAATCAGTTCAGTTTGAGTCTAAGTTATTTTTTAAATCAATTTGATATTTTTTGGTTTAAACCAAATCAAATCGGTTGCTTGGATCAAACCAAACCTAATTGATTCAGTTTGAGTTGGTTTTGTTTGAATCAACGGTTTGAAAGATTGTTCGTTTGAATTGGTTTGAGTCAATTTGGTTCATTAATTTTTAAATTCTTAAAAATTAAAATGATATAAAATAAAAAAATAAGTAGTGTGTAAGCATATCAATACTAATATATATGAATTATAAGTACCAAAATTGGATAATATAATTCACAAAATAAGTTTCAAAATAAAAAATAAGTAAATGATAATATTATATAATTTAGTTCAATTTAAACCGTAATTTTAAAATTTCAAATTAAATTAAATCGATATATTATTCGGTTCTAAATCAAATTAAGTCAATTTTGTTCGATTTTGACGGTTTAATAAATTAAAATTAAATCGATTTTGACGGTTTAATAAATTAAATTAAATCGATATATTATTCGGTTCAGTGAATTTGACAATTTAAAATTACATTCATATATTTGAGTGTTTTTAGACAAAACAGGTGGATGACAAGGGTTTCAGGTTGATTGGAGTACATTTGGAGCAAAAATGAGCCCAGATACACAAATCAGCCCTAACTGGACACAACACACAGCCACTGCCTTGCACCCATCGAGCAGCACACGAGCTGCGGGCGCCCAAAGAGAAAAAAAATAAGTAAGGAAATGAATTGGCCGGGGGCCGCGGCCAGCCATCGTGGGTGTTTGTTTCTTTTTTGTTTTTCATCATTCGGCCCTCCAAAACTTTCCAAATTTATTCCAACAAGCGTGTGTTATTTCTTTTATCATTATTTTAAGGTCTTAATGTATTTATAAATACACATGATATGGTCATTGTAATAAGAAGTTTTCAAGCCTTCCCACAACGGGAATGACTCTGAGGAGCACCGACAAAAACGTCCCAAGGAGGAACGACCACAAGAGAGGCTTAAGTGTTCCAATCAGAGAGAGAAAGAGAGAGGGAAGTGGATATGTGGCTAACATATTGTTAGTGAGCCACATACATTTGTGCGTGTGATGATTTGTTTTTCTTATTCATTCATTTGTACTTTCTCGCATCTATTGTAACACTTTTTTTTTTTGTATTATTATGGCTTCACAGCGGTCTTAATTTTATGTGAAACATGATTTGAAAGTTGGTAACCCCATGCTGACAATCATAACCGGTTGGATTGAAACGGTAGGCTTTGAGATAACAACAGTTTTTAGTATATTAAGAGCGTCTGCTGATGTTGACTTTTAATCCTTGTTCCATTGATAAAATTGTCATCATCCTATACTTCGCTGGATGCCCTGGCACCAGATTGAATTTGAAAAATCTGCACAGAATGGCAAGGGCCATCTTCATTTGAAGATATGCAGAATCCTTGCCAAGACATATTCTTGGCCCGGCCTGCAAGTCAGCATTAGTCAGCAAACTGTAAGTATCATTGTTATATCCTTCATAAACTACAACTTATGGTTCTGTATATCCCTAAAAACATTTGTGTGCATTAGTCAGCAAACTGTAAGTATCATTGTTATATCCGATGCCGCGCGCCCCCTCCTCGTGTTGTATCTCTCTGTGTCCAAGCCGCTCGTCGCCGTTCGAACCGCTCCCTGCGTCCAAGCCCGTTGCACATTGCCCCCCCAATCCCCTTGTCACAGCTCCCCCGATCCCCACCCCCGGTCGCATCGCCCCCTATCCTCTCCTCCCTGCCGTCCAAGCCAGCCGCACATTGCCGTCCATGCTCATGTCGCCCCTTCATCCCTCAGTCGCCATCCGAACCACCTGTTCATGCCATGATGCGCACAAAATTAGGGATTTGAGAAGAAAAGAAAATTAGAAATTAAGAATTTGAAGCTAATATAAATAAGGGTAGATTGAGAAAAAGAATAGTTAAACAAAAATATAAATGGTATAAAATTGAAGCACTACTAGCCAAAACAGCACTATAACAAGCTAAAACTAATTTTAGCTACTCAATTTAACTTCATAGGATTAGAGATACTCTAAGATTTATGATCAACTATATCTTTACTTCTGACTATTCAATTGTTACTTGGAAAGCTACTTTATAGTTTATAATGACTTTGTCTACGGAGGACTATATGACATTGACAGAAGTTGCAAAGGAGGGAATGACAAAGAGGATTAATGATTGAATTGAGCCTTTATAAAGATCATGTGACAGTATATTGTGACAATTTTAGTACCACCTCCTTTGCCAAGGATCAAGTTTATCATAAGAGAATCAAACATATTAATGTCATATGTCATTTTGTAGTAAGTGTAAAGAGAATTAAGGTAAAGAAAGTGAGCACTGATAATAATCCTGCAAATATGTTTACCAAACCTGTTCTAGCTAAGTTCCAACAATGTGTGGACTTGCTAAATATTAAAAGCTATTAACTCTCAATTGGAGGCAAATTTGAGGGTAACTCATTTGGTACATCTGGCACGGTAATAGTGCATCTGGTACTTTGAGGGTAAGTCTAGGTGGAGATTTGTTGGACTCAAGTCTTGAATATTGGACTTAAATTATCAGTTTTGGATTTAAATTGGGATTAGCTCATATAGTCTGTTTGAGGGAGTAGTATACAAAGTCCATCGGTGTAAATCTTAACCCTAACTTGTATCTATAATCTGTAACTTTTCAAAATCAATAACATTTCTTTTGCCCCGTGGATATGTGGTTAACATATTGTTAGTGAGCCACATAAATTTGTGCGTGTGATTATTTGTTTTTTTATTAATTCATTTGTACTTTCTCGCATCTATTGTAACACTTTTTTTTTGTATTATTATTGCTTCACAGCGGTCTTAATTTTATGTGAAACATGATTTGAAAGTTGGTAACCCCATGCTGACAATCATAGCCGGTTGGATTGAAACGGTAGGCTTTGAGATAACAACAGGTTTGAGTATATTAAGAGCGTCTGCTGATGTGGACTTTTAATCCTTGTTCCATTGATAAAATTGTCATCATCCTATACTTCACTGGATGCCCTGGCACCAGATTGAATTTGAAAAATCTGCACAGAATGGCCAGGGCCATCTTCATTTGAAGATATGCAGAATCCTTGCCAAGACATATTCTTGGCCCAGCCTGCAAGTCAGCATTAGTCAGCAAACTGTAAGCATCATTGTTATATCCTTCATAAACTACAACTTATGGTTCTGTATATCCCTAAAAACATTTGTGTGGATTTTGCTAAGTTTTAATGGAAATTTAAACCTTGCTTAGGACTGCATGATTTAATATTCTACCTGGAATGCAGTGAACTTGAATGGAGATGCATTTTGGAATAACCCATCTTTCAGCCATCTCTCAGGGCGGAAGACAGCAGCATCAGTACCCCAGTTATACTCCATTCTACCCATCGAGTATGGAACGTAGGTCACCATTCCTCCGGCTTTTACTTTTGTCCCATCCGGCAAGACATCATCCTCCAATATGCCTTTTGGATCCTGAGAAATTGAGAAATTATTCTTAGATACTGCTCCCTTAGAATATCAGCAGTAGTGAAATCCATTGAGAAAAAAGTTACCAAAACAGTTGATTAATTTTATACCTGGGGAACTGCCGGGTACAGACGAAGTGTTTCCGTGATCACTGCATGTAAATAATGCAATCTGGCCATTGACTCGTAGGTCAAGAGCCCAGCAAATTGTTCAATTCTTGCATCAAACGATTGAGAGTCCTCTGCAGCACACTGACGCAATGCGACCTTCTCCTCTCTTGCACGATCTTCTTCGAAAGCTTTGAGCTCTAGATATAGCTTCTCATCTACACTACCGTGACTCATCACCATGTAAATGGCCCATGAGAGAGTTGTGGCTGTTGTGTCCCGGCCAGCAATCACGAAGTTCAATACAACATCCCTCAGGCTTTTATCAGTTATGTTGCTTTCCGGCTCCTTTCTTAACTCGATAAACCTCGACAATATGTCATTCTTTATCTGATCATTTCCAGTACATAGTTATGTGGATGAATATTGGTTTCTTATACGCCATTGGTATAGTTTATGGGAAGTTTACAACGTATTACCTTGTCTTGTTTGTGATTTTCCCGTGTGTTTTCTATCTCAGCTTTTCTTTTGTGGATAACAGAGTATGTAAAATCATCAATGATTTTAATGCTCTGGTCGAGCAGAGCTTCAGATCCAATTTTGAGAAATTTCTTTATTTTCCACAAGGGGTCGAGGAACCGAAGGGTGACAATGATGTTTGCAGTATCAAAAGCCCTAGCAAACCTACTTTTAGGGAGATTGAGTGCCAAAGTTCCTATTTCTACACCAAATCCAACTTTGCATATGGAGTCCAATGTCATCCTCATCAACAGTTCCTACAGTCATGTCAGAAGCCATAATAGCACGCTCAGAGTAGTATGACAGTTAAAATCGCTTTACTTGAGTGCTAAAATGTGCCTGCTTGTTTCCTAAAGTTTAACAATTATAGCATAGAGACAGAGATGTTAGTACGCTACCTGCATGTCCACTTTTTCGTTTCGGAAACTAGCTTGGCTCATGATACTAGAGAGCTTCAGGCTATACTCTCTGAAAACAACAGTACTAAAATCTCTCAAGTTCTTGGATGCAAACTCAAAGCTAGCAGTCTTCCTCTGTTTTCTCCAGAGGTCACCATCTACATTGAATATCCCATCTCCCAGCAGCACTTCCATGTAGGAATGATACACGTCCCCCTTCAACCAGTTCCACGGAAGGAAATAAATAAAGAAGCCCTTATTACCATTACCCATAAAATCCAAGAGGGTTTCATGATTTTGTTTTTTTGGATGCAAAAGTTACCTTTCGGTAAGATGTGGTTTTCTCACCTTTGGGTAATTGGAAAAGTTGGTCTTGAGGACATGTTCCACATTAACAGGATCTGCAATGTACGTATAAGTTGTCAATGGCATGGGCACGACCACCGTCTTTGAATGGGACAAGTAACCGACGAGCCAGTCGTGCATCCGATCATAGTTTCTTAGCTGCTCAATCGCCGCCCCAACAAGGGGCCAAGTTTTGGGGCCTCTCTGGTTCCTCTGGCTCCATCTGTAGACAAAAAGCCATGACAAAACCATGCAGGCTATTAATAACATTCCTACATTGAATCCAGGCAGCTGGGAAGCAGAACTGGATGAAAGGCTCATATTAGAAGAATTCAATAAAATGGGATTGTGTTGTGTTGATGGAGACAGAGAATCTCTCTTTTATAAAGGGTATTGTAGGTAGGAGGTTGAGATGTAAGTCGTGCAGCTGATGAAGTCTTCCTGCTCTATAAACAATCTTTGCATGCTGTGGAATTAAAAATTAATTCACCTTCATCGTGTCCTCAACCTAATCTGCACCGTACCTGTAAGCATACACTACTATGTAGCTATATTCTATGCAAGTAAACAAAAATAATATCAAATTAGGTTCCCTAGATTTTCTTCATATATTCAAACATGATGGTAATTTGGGTTTTCAGGAAAGATAATATGGCATTCAAAATCATTATAAAAATATCTGAATCGACACCTAACTCCTTCAGTTTTGAAGGCCCACCTCAGCATGCCAGCACCTAACAACTACGGACCACGTCGTCTCAACTTATTCTCATTTTGGATGTGCAACGTATTCTCATTTTGATCGTTTGTGAACTAGTAGTAATAATACTAATTGAAGTCCAGCTCTCATTTACTTTCCGCCATTGCATTTTTAACCATTGGTCTTGCTGAGTATGGACAGCAAGTTCCATTTTTAACCACTTTTGATCGTATTCTCAGACGTTCAAAGTTTCCCCATATATCAAAGTTCTCGTAGAGAATCTAATAGCAAAATCCTTATTCTTTAACTTCTAAAGCTTTTTGCTTACTACATATTGGAGCAGGCTATCTGCTCTATCTTGCTCACTTCTATATTAGCAAATGTCTTTTAATTCATACTTTAAAAGCCTTTTAAAACTTATGATTTTAAGTTCTTCCTTCATTAAGTTTTCTATTTAGAAAAAAAATTATGCGTAAACAACTTGCAATATCGTCGTGAAACCATGATCGATATAGAAAGTCATAATTTTTTTCTTCAGATAATTTGGTATGCTATCACCTTATTACAATTATTAATTACACAACCCCGACGACACCTATCAATACTCGTCAGAAAATACAATTGTCAAATTTTGCGGACAGTTGTGTGAGAAAACAAATTTAAATAAGACTTAAATTTTTTTAACATTGCAACTGACAAAATTGACAGAAAGCAAAATTTTATCCAAATGATGTTTTCGGGTCCAAAAACATTTGTTCATTATGCTAACATGTTCATTTGTATTATTTGAATAATACTATTTTTTGAGCCTAGTCTGTATGTTTGTCATCCTTACTTTGGCTCGTGATTTCGGAGCCTAAAACAATGCCATTCTAATAAATAAATACTTGTATTTTCTTTACTTAGTGCAATTAGACATTATATTGATCCACTTTTTTCGCATAAACTTCATCTTGCTAAATCGCGCACGAGTCTATTTGGCTGAAAACTATTTTATTGATTTTACTCCATTTTAAGCTATATGTTACCCAATTAAGGTTCATGTTTACTTAACAACATCGCTATAATTTTAAGAGCTACATGCTAGTATTTAGTTTAGATTAGATTAATATAGTTTTAAAATCTTAAGAATTGGCTTAATTCTCTTACACTGTAATTCAAATTCTTGGTTTTTTGTCGCTCTTTTTTTTAATCTTTTGATTATTCTATAATTTCCATCAAATTGTTTTTGGTCCCAATACTCAATAGTTTGATATTTAAAGACTTCAAAGTTTATCAAAGCACGTGTTAATTAGAACGCTTTTGAAATAAACTAGATGACTCTGTCATCATAAGGTTTGTGAAGGTTATTTAGCACTTAGATAACTTAATGGACAAAAAACTTAATCAGAAGGTTTTAAAAGGCTTTTAAAGTATGCATCAAAGGACTTTTTCTAATAGTGAAGTGAGCCAAATATAGCAGATAGCCTTGGCAACTTGAATGTATAACAAACCTTACCTTACAAAAGGCATTAGAAGTTAAAGTACGAGGATTTTGCTATTAGACTAACTTTATGAGAACTTTAATACATGAGAAAACTCTAATCGTTAGATTCTATATTCAAGCAAGATTAATGGTTAAAAATACAAAGGCAAAAAGTCAATGACAATAAATAAAAGTAGCCCTAACTTTTTTTGGATCTTGACAAGGTAAGCTTCTATATTCTTGGGGAAGAATATAGGGTGTCAACACCATTAATAAAGGGTGTAACAAACCCCAATATGATAAGGTAACTAGGGTAACCAAGAGTAGCTGTATCTTTATTCTAGTGTTACAATATACTAAAAGAAAACATGAGGAAAAGCTAAAATTTCTCCGAAAGGGTTAACTATCATTCATGATAAAGTGATACTAAAGTGAAGTAGACATAACAAGCTAACAAACAAAGGCTAAATAGAAACCAGGAATAGACATTATATGTGACTTTATTTTTTATAACTTTGTAAGTGCTATAAAGGAATGAAAAGGGAGGGAGTCAATAATTTTAAAATGTTGTAGCCTTTTATTTAAATAATAATTTTTAGCCTTACACATTGTAGAAGGAATCGCTTTCCGAACCATGTATATTGTGCATTTACTTTTGCTTTTATATAAAAAAATAAACCAAACTCCAGGACAGGATCCAAACCAACAACCATTGGTCGCAAAGGCAATTTACACTATGTGACTATTTTTCTGCTTCTCCTGTTTTTGTGATCCTTTCTAAGTCCTTTTCCGTTGCGTTGTTCTTTTTTTTTTCAAAAGTACTTTTTATCTTTTTACCTTAATAATTTTTTTTAATTTTATTAAATAATATTTCTTTACACTCTTCCCCTCCCCCACCCCCCTCTTTATTTCTTTTTTCCTTTTTTTTTTTTTTTTCTTTTTTTTTTTTTTTTTTTTTTTTTTTTTTTCCCCCCCCCCCCCCCCTTTGTCGTTCGTTGACGATATGGAAAAGACTGCAAGCAGCGGATTTGGAAAAATAAATCAACCGTCGCGTTGCGAGAGACACGAGCCCAACCAGCCACACCCTTAAGGGGAGATCTGACAAAGACGAGGATTTGCGACGCTGTTATACAGAACCCTCTCGCCACAGATATGAGTGAGTCATCGATGGGTTTTAGTGATGCGCCTCATGATGTCTTCGGCATAGCAGGCGAAGCAACTACCGCCGTTGAAGATGATCGGAGGCTATCGTGCAGTGGTTGCTACCTCCTTGGGGTTGCCGAATCTGGAGCTGCTGACCGAGTAGAGAGAGAAGCATCACCGGCCAGAAGAAGAGAAGAATGAACGTGAAGAGGTTAGAATTTTTTTTAATGGGAAAAATGAATAATTACTTTTATTTTTTAAGAGTAATTGCAGCACGGGGGATAAAAAATTTATTGGAGTATATTTTTATTCATAAAGAATAAATTTTTTTGAGTTAAATTAATTGTACGGATTTTAACAAATGATATCCAATGTAACTAATAAACTCATTTTTTCCCGATAAGATTTAAGTTATATTTTATTTGTATTTATTTTTTGCTTAATTTTTATTTGATACAATTTACCCAAAGAGGAGGGTTAGGGGTGAGGGTTTTGTTTGGAAATTTAAAATAATATTAGAATGAAGACTTATGTGACATGCTAAAATTAAAAAATTATTTAAATTTATTACCCATATAGGTAATATATTAAAACTAAATGTTATAATAACTTTTGTTATGAATTAAAGATGCTCTAAATATTTTATTCTTCCTATTTTGTTATATAAAACAATTCCCAATAATTTTTTATTGTCACAATCAAACAACATTTGAGAGCCACCAATACACACTAACCACTTCCATGCACAAATCACTTTTTTATGGGACAAGAGTACCCACCGATGACGAGGTAAGGAATATCTTGTTGTGTAAGACTAGTCCAATATTGAAAGCTCCTCCTTACATAGCCCGTAAAACTTTAAAGTGTGTCTACGTTGGAACTTTGCATTCCACTAAATAAAGCATTAGGCTTCCAGTCTTCCACTATAGATAGGCCTAGCGGGTTCAATCCCATCTTTGACCTGGTGAGTCCGAGGCAAATTCCAAGCCAATCAATATCGGGCCCAATCTTGGCCGATCTTGGATCCAACAGACTTTTTAGTCATCTTGCTTGCACAATGATCCAAATGAAGACATTTTTGTAATTTTAACCCTATATATAATTTAATATACTTTTTACTTCACAAATAATTTTTTTATATATATATATAACATATATATCTTCACTTCAAAGTTCAAATTAACAAAAACCATCCCGGCCGGTCATCTTATTAGAAAAGTTAAGAATTCTAAACTAAAGGGTTAGCGTTTGATCCCAATAAGATGAATTTAGATGGCAAAAGAAGTGTATTTTAGTCATTTGACCGAATGAGTAAGGCCTTCATTCCGACAGGTATCACCACTTGTTTGAGGAACTACTGCGACCAGACTTTCCTGGTGTCTTATTTTCAGGAACTAATTTCGACACTTGTTTTCTTAACTAATTAACAAAGTTGTGTTTTTGCAAATCTGGGATGACAGTGTGCAGCATCAAGCCCAATCCCCCCGGCCGCAAGTATTTTGTATCACGGATACTGATCGATCACGGGATTCGCAAAGATTGGTTGGTTTAAGAAGCTGCAGGTATGGTTGTTCATCATCACATGGTACGGCGATGCGTCTGTCAGCTGGTGGCTTTGCCTTTCGACCCCACGGTGATGCGTCCCACCTGTGGCATCATATCCCATGATGTTTATGTTTTGGAAATCAAACGTTGTTGGGAACGAAGAGTTGTCAGCAGTTAGGATCTGCTGCGAAACGTTTCCCACGTTTTCCATTTCCATCAAAGGAGGTAACGAGCAGCTGGTAGATCCAGAAAGATTCAACAACGTTTGTGGTTGGAGACCACTGGCATGATCATACTCATCGTGGCCACCAGCAGGCACGGCGGTGATCTGGCCATCTGATGAATCTTCTTCCCTCGGCTCTAGGGTCCTTCCTGCGGGCTTCCTCTTGTAGATCCTACACAGAACCCACTCATCCAACTGCAAACAAAATGAAATAAAATATTTTCATTATTGCTTCATTATATTGGCGATCTAACACGTGAATTGATGGTGTGCCGTATCTGATGAGCTGATGAACTACTGAAGTGTTGTTGTGCAGGCAGAAGGGCATACCCTCATGGACCCGCTTAGCTTGGTGGGTCGGGTTCTGGCATCAGTTACGCGGTATTCATGCATGATCCAATCGGTCTTAACCCCCTTCGGCGGCTTACCGTGGTAAAAAACAAGGGCCTTCTTCACTCCAACGTATCGAGGCCCGCTTTGAATTGCCTTGTCAGTTCCCGTGGCTTTCCAATAACCCGAAATGGTCGCTCGATTGGGTCGGACCCCATTCGGGTACTTGCGATCTCGTGGGGTGAAGAAGTACCATTCCTTTTCTCCAACTTCAGCTTTATCTGCAATCCACGGATCAACACCGATCGAGTCGATCTCAGGTCCAAATTAATAACCATTTTCCATGCCAATTGCCAAGCAGCAAAAAAAAAAAAAGAATAATAAAATGAAAATGCAACACGCACATTCATGGTCAAAAATCGAGTCACTAACCCGGCAACTCCCATGGATCAAACTTGTAGATATCGACTTCGGGAATTATCGATATAGGACATGGTCTCGACATAGCTTGGTTACGGAGGTAATGAACGATCAACTCCTCGTCGGTGGGATGAAATCTAAAGCCAGGAGGAAGATCAGGCGACGACCCATTTCGTCCATCCATATGGGTATACATATAATAAGTGTGTGTGTTTGTGAGTGCTCGAAAAAAAAAAAAAACAAACCAAATGACCAAAACGTGACAACAATGAATGAAAAGGTTTTTAAAGGGTCCTAACAAAAAAACACTGCTCAGCTAGTAAGGCAGGTGTGAGGGATCGAGGAGGTATATATGAAGAAGAGGAAGGGTGTTTGTTTGGTAGTGGGGTGGTCCCTTTGTAAGTGAGACCGTGGGAGATTACGTCGTCTAGTGCTAAAATTTGGCAGATAACGCTCCACGAGGGTCCACGCGTCGCTCCCTCGATCCAAAGCGGATGAAGGCCCTGTGGATTGTCTCTGTCTTTGTTGGCTTCTAATTAGTTCTTGTTGTTTGTCGTAGGCACTAGGATTAAAATTAACTATACAAAATAAACATTAATAAAACAACTTCTACACGTTAAAACGACAGCCTTTGCCGAAATTTGGCATTGATTTGAATGACATACTAACCCATTGCAAATGTTATATTTATCTTTCTATGTCATATATCTAATTGAACATGTTTATAAAGATCTCTCACTATGAAAAATCGGTTTTAGATTTAAAGTTGATGTTAAATCCCAATTTGTGCAAGATGAACATACTAAGATACAAACAGGAAAACTCAAAATTAAGAACCTCTTCTACAAGACATTGAAGTGCCCCAAGGTCAACACCAGGTGATAGAGGATAAAATTTGAAAACTAACACACTTGACCGTGCTCAATTCCGACTTAAAACGAATAAGTTATGACCATGACAATTTTCGTCAAAAAAGTCAAACTTATTAAAAGATGGTCAATACTCCAGGTCAAACTGCCTAAAAATGTGTTTATACGAAATACTTCGAAATGACTATTTAGGGGAATACGAGTCTTCCCAAACTATTCTCAAAAGTACGTTCATTTTGATATTTTAGGTGAGGTAAAAAGGTAATTAAAAGTTAAAAAAAACTAGACTCGAAACCTCAAAGCCTTTGAGTCTTCGAGCCTCAAAGGCCCAAAATCTTTGACCTTCAAGTCTTCGATGGTTGACCTTCGAGTCTTTGATGTTCGAACCTAACCTGAAATCTTTAACTTACGAGGGTTAACCTTTGACTCTTTGAGGGTTGACCTTTGAGTCTTCGATCCTGTCAACACTTCGACCCTCTAACCTGCCGACACTTTGACCCTTTGACCTTTGACCCTCGCTATTTGGCCTTATCGTCGTGGGCTCTTTCTTGTGTAGTCACAAGACACGTTTTTATTAGTTGGCCATTTGTCAAAGATGCTTTTCCATGCTTGTCGGTCACATATGCCTATACAAAGACAAAAAAAGGCAATCATAGGTCGTTAGTCCACTTGACAAAATATGAAATTTATAAATAAAAAATGCTGACATTAATAATACATTAATAATGAAACTATGTCTAATGACATTAAAACAGAATCACTTCCCTTGTAAAAAAAAAAGATCACGCCTAGACAAAAATTCTACCCAAAACAAAACTACTGCCATTCTCCACACTCTCACCCAGTCCCCTTATTCATGCACAAAAAAGAGAGAAAATACCATTATTCTCTCCCAACTCTCATCACACCCATTTCTTCTCCAACTCTTGCAGGTTTGCTGTCTCACACCCATATTTTCAAAAACCTCTCTTTCCTTAATCCTGTCTTTTATTTCCTTTTTTTCTTCATCTTGAATTCCTATGAAAATACAAAAATTGTTCCCTTGTCTCCATCATATCCCCAATGTGTGTGTTTGTGTGTATATATATATATATAATAAAAAATAGTTTTATTTGTTGTTCCAGCCGACGTTGCCACCAATAGAGTCAACGAGCACCAGAGCGTTGCCCAAGCCCAAGCCAAAATCGATTTCATCATTTTCCTTGTTGTCTTAATATATTCTCATTTCAATTGATGTAATTGTTTGTGCTATGGTTTTCCTTGTATTATATTTTTGGCTTTGTTTATTTGTTTTGTTATTTTCTCTCCATGTTATTAAAGCTGTACGATGTAATAGATGATAATAAATAAAAAAGGAAAGGAAAAAGGAGAGAGAAAAATAAAAAAGAGGGAGACACAAAAAATGAAAAAGAAAAGTGAGATTTTGTTATGTTTATGAATGTCACAGTCACACACATCATATTTTTTTAGTATATGTTTGCTTTTGTTTTTTTTTTATTATTTGCCATTTTTTTAAATCATGTTTAGCTTTAATGTGCCTGCCCTCAGTTTTTATTATCTAAAACCCAAAAAAACCAAAACAAAAAAAAACAAAAAGCATCATATATGCTTTTTTAACATGTGTTAATCCTTAATTTTCATTATGTCAAAACAAAAAATGTGTCCTTTTCAAAAAAATAAAAACAAAACAAAACAAAATAAATAAAACTATCCTATTTGGTTTTCAAAACATAACAACAAAAATATTTTTGTTAAAAGTAATGATGTGGATTCGGAAATTTAAGAGTTATGATGTGGGACTAATGTCCTTGCAAATTGAATAAAAATTCCTCAAATTAAGCAGAGATGAGAGAAAATCAAACTCATGCACCTGAATAATGTAAAGAATCATGCATAATTAGCTAGCTTCAATCATTAATATACAAGGGGGGCTCTAGGATTTTTTTTTGGTAGGGTATTCAATATTTATTATGAAGATTAAATATAATATTATACTGGACTACAAGTGGCAAATTAATAATAGTTACAAATATATTACTAGGTAGTTAGATAAATAGATTAAATACCACGAAAATCAAACACTAGATATTTATGCATTTTAAAGCTTTCTAAATTAAAACTTTGATAATTAAAATTTAAATTTAAATTATTGATACCATAATATTAAATAATCAATTATAAAAAAACAATGCAAAAGTAAAAATTAAAATTAAAAAAAAGAAAGAGACTAAATAAGGAACTCAGAACTAACTGTCTCAAAAGTTTAATATAAATTGTTTAAATAAATGGATGATTGTCGGCCAAAAGTGGAATTATCTGACGTCAACTGGAAATTTGAAACATACTCTCATAATATTTAATTAACTAAACAAACAATCGATAATTTAATTTTTTTTAATGTTTAATTAATTTTATTTATTTATCTTTCTTTAAAAGGTCGGGCAAACTATGCAGCTACATACCCTTACATAGCCGTAGCGGCACCCTATTAATATATATGACTTATATGTAACTATAATATAAATTAATAAAATATATATTTATATCGGATGAATTTATAACAACTCAAATATAATTACGTTTGTATTCAATTTGACTATAACGAACTCAAATGTTAGCGATATACTATGTATTCAAATTGTTTGAACTTTTTTAGTGCATCGAAGTGCAGCGAGTACATAGTCAAGTAGTATACAGATTACAGGGGCATGAACATGGAAAAGTTGGTCGTACAAGGAAGCTACCAAGTACAGCACCAGTTAGTTATTCGACACCTGTCCTCGCGGGAAAAGGATGGGCCCTGGGCGTGCGGGGCGTACGAGGATAAGCGTTGTGGAAATGTATGCTATCTCAACCATTTTTTTATATATTTAAATTACATTTTTTTATAATATATACATTTCTTAATCACTTATTATATTATGAAAATAATATTTTATATTTTTTATATAATAATATTTTAAAAATAATTTAATATAGATAAAAAGTAAGAATTATAAAAAAATAAAAAACTATAATTTAATAATTATAAAAGCGAAAGTGCTTTTAAATACAATAAAAAACTATACAAGTTTCATAAGTAAAGTTAAATTTTGAGTTTTTGTTGTGAGAATGATTTTATGATATGTTCATTTTTTTCTAAATAAAAAATATATTCTTATAAAAAAACTGCAACTAACTAGTATTCTTAGAGCATCCATAACAATTTTAATGTTTTTATCCCTATTTTAGGAATGAATAGTAAATTATTTGCTTATTTTTTAAAAACGTCAAACATTTCATTTTCCATTTCTATCTACATTCATTATTTAATTTATTTTATATTATTTCTCTATTATCCTTTCATTTATTATAACTAATCAAAAAGTTATAAGTTTACTAATATGTATTAAAAATTATAGGAAAAGTTTTTAGGGATGAATAGTGAATCCCTAAATATAGGGATTTACTATTCATTTCCTATCCTTATACCCTATTTTAGGAAACCTGCTGTAAATGAGTTTTTGATAAATTTTGTATATTTTTCTCATAAATTAAAGGAAAAGTTAAATTATAAAGAATTTACTGTGGATGCTCTTCGACGTCTTTGCATTCCTTCACATAATCAAACTATATTAATAAAAGAAATCAATTTTAACTGGTAAAAGTTAAAATTTGATGAAAATAAAATCATTATAGATGAGATATTTAAAATAGGGGGTAAAACGGGCTAGCTGGGCTCAACATGGCCTGCCCCGCAACGAATAAACGGATCAGCCCATTTAGGCATACATTTTCGAACCAACTGGATAGGGTCCAATCAGTGAGACCTGACATGTGGATTTTTTTATTTTTATTTTTTAAAATTTAAAAGTAACCAATATACTTTAATCAAATCAATATTAGTTTTAATTTTGTTTTATAATTGGTCATATATTGAGTGACGAGTAGCTTAATATTTTGATATTAACATATATAATATTAAGTAACTTTAATATATTAAACATAATCAAATATATATTAGTAAATTTTTTCATATATTTTTAAAACTATATTGTTTGCATAAAATATAAAATATAATTACTTAATTAAAGTTTTATAATATAATATATGCATTAAAATTTTAATGTATTTAAAGCAAAAGTAAAAAAAAAAATCAACCAGCCCGCTTTTGCATGAGGCAAGCCTAAACTGGCTAAAAACAAATCGAGCATTAATTGGCTCGTTTCAAGCTGCAAGTCTATGGGTTTGGGCCTGAATCCGTTTTATATGTTTAATTTGAAACCTAAAAATGAAGTGAGGTAAAATATTAATAAGAAAATTTTAAAAAACCCACCTTGCATCCAATTCTTATCTGCCACGTCACCACGTCATTACTAACAACGCTGCCACATCAGTTTTGCCATGCGTCATGCTATGCTATGCGTATGTTTATTTATAATTATTACGAAACTTGATAACCAGACTAAAGCCTCATAATGATTGACTTTGGCAACGAAACTAATCGTCGATCACATCAAATAATACTATATTTGACCCTAAAAAAATATTATGGGTTTTAAAAACATCATTTGACGTTTTATTAACCTTACTTATTACCATTCATTATTGATGAATTTTTTGATATCATTTTCGAATGCCTAGCTAGCATCCATATATATGATTTATTTATTTATTTTTGTTTTTTTCGGTGTGTGGCTTGTGCCTTTTCTTTTTAATCCATGTAACTAAACTTGTGAAAAGGCTCATTATCATTACGAAAGTATAAGGACAAAAAACAGAACTCATTGTCATGATTGTGATGGCCGAGACGACACCGACTTTACACAATCATTTCATTTACAAACAAAGTGAACAGACTTGGACCTTAGTGATCATAAGGAATCGCAAGTATTTGGAAGAATATTCGTATGAAAGCAAAGACTATTTGTTCCGTGGCGCGGGCGGCATAACATTGGCCCGCTTTTCCGTTAGAGACGCTCATTCGACGGAGCGGGTGAGGCGGTGGTCTGTCACGAGTGAGACGACGTAATTTGTCCTCTTCTGGGAGTAAGGCTTTTTAAAGTCGTTATGGGCATAACACGTGGGAAGCTATGGTTGGGCAGGTCCAAATCATGCGAAGGCCACGACACACTACAAGGAAGGGCACGTGACGTCGTCGTTGATGTCTATGATTAAAGCCCATTGAAGCCTGTGGATACGTACGTAGGTGTCTGGTTTTAAGTTTTTTTAATGGAAAGTTTGGGTTATGTTTGGTTGTTATTTTTAAAAATTATAATATAAATAATTTTAAATTATTTAATCGTTTTAAAAATTTCATCCTATCAAATATCTCCCTTATGTTTTATTTTTACGTGGTATGCATGGGTGAGATTAAAGGGTGCTCGCACGGATCAGAAAGTTTGATGAGGAGATAGAGTATAAAATTAAAATATATAAAGTAAAAAGATAAATATCTAGATAAAAAAAATATGGAAACATAATTTTTTTACAGTATATTTTAAATTTCAGTTTAATAACACTTATTAAAGTTTGAAGTTTGGGTATTTAAATTTTGTACTTTGTACTTTTTTTGTTTTTAAAAGTCAAGTATTATTTGAGTTTTACGTCAGCTACAAATAAAATTATGAGAAAACATAAAATTCGAAAAATAACTTCTAGCAAAAAACAAAAAAAACAAAAAACATGTCTACGAAAATATGAACTTTGTGCATGTTAATTATAGGATAGTTAGGAGTTATTAATTAGGACTTATCGGAGAAAAATAAGAAGAAGAAGCCCATAACAGAGACGAACACCGACCGTCGACCATCGATCGGTTGTTGCTCACGCAAGGAGATTGTGGCGGCACTGCCACACCACACGGCCCACACGGCTGCTGCTCGCGCAAGGAGTTCGCGATTCCGTGGTCATGGAGATGAAAGGTATGTATTTGTTTATGTTATCCCTTTCTCTCTTGATTTCTCTTCCCAGATGAAAGCCTTTATTACAAAAAACTAAAACTAAAACTAAAAACAAATAACTCTATTTTGGTCGACCACAATCATTAAAAAAGTCATGTAATAGTTATCTAAATATGGTGGAAGTTTAAAGGTCATGTGTATCTCTTTTAAAAGTGATGGAATCATCTTAATTTAAAAATATTATTGAATATTATTCATTTTATAGTTATTTTTAAAAATTATTTTTTATTTTAAAATATAAATTTAATTTTGATGAAAAATTAAAATATTCTTTTACTCTATTTTATTATTTGAGCTCACTAAATTTTATTTTTTAAGATTTTCATGAAATTTAATTTTTTTAAGTATATACTCTTTTAAAATAAATTTTCTCTTCTATCAAACAAAAATCATTTCAGATCATAATTCAATATAAACTCTATCAAAATTCAAAAACAAAAACTCATATACCTTATTTCTAAAGATTTGGGAAAACCATGTATACCCACCCACCCATCCATCCACCTAAAACAATGCCCGTCCGTGGTTAGCAAAAAGTTAGTCTTTGTATTTGTAACCTATAGTGATTAATTAATTTATATTAATAATTCACTATATTAATATATTAAAATTTATAATTAAAATACAAAAAATAATAATATTATATTTAAAAATAATAATTTAATACTTCAAATTTAAATATCTCCAGTTAAATTTTAATTTAAACAAATAAAGTTCAAATCGTAGTTATTAGAACCGGACCGGCCGCTTCGAGCGGTGACTGGGTGACCCGGGCACTTAACCAGTCCAATTTTTTGATTGAACTGTTTCTGCGAAAAAAACGGAGAAACCTGGCAAACCTAGCCGGTTTTTTGTGACCTAGACAGGTTTTACAGAACTAACCGATTTTTTAATAATAAAATATTATTTAATTTATTTTATAATATAATTTAAATTAATGGCTAATATTAACATTTTATTTTAATATCCTTCCAAACTTTATCTATTTTTTTATTATAGATTTATGTTACTAAACTTTTAAATTTATTAAAAATTTATGTTAGAAATAAAAATAAATAGTGTTGCATTAGAAGCATAATTTTAATGTGTTAATTTAAATTATTTATTTTATATTAATATATAATTATTAATTATATGACCAATTTGACCACTAACCCGACGGTTGAACTAGTAACTCGACCACCTGATGCCTTAGCCGGGTCGATGTCTAGTCTGATTCTGATAACTATGGTTCAAATGAGTTTGTGAACTTAAGAGTCAAAGCTTATCTCAAAACTTAGTTCCAATAGAGCTTAGCTTAGCTTACCCCAATTGTATTTTATAAGTTGAAATAAAAAATTTTATTTGAGAAACTAAAAGAAATTGATATAGTACTCTTATTATAGTAAATGGGTGCAATGGAGAAGACTAGTTTAAATGCAAAAAAAAAAAAAACAGCACAATGAGTGTAGCTATGATTTGGTCCATTCAATTTTTAATTTATAATTAACATTAAAATTTTATTTAAATGTTCATATACTACAATAAATAGTTAAAGAATTTCCAATTCCCTTCTACTAGTGGAACTATACATAGAAAACTATATAACTATTGTAACTATACTTTTGAGGTATTATAGATTCTTATTACATAGTTTTAATAGTTCATCATTTATTCATTTTCGGGCATAATAAAATTTTTAGTATAGGTTTTCATTATAATTTAGCATATCATCCTTTTTTTGTAATTATACAATACTTGAGTTAATATAACTCTTATTTTAACTCAATTCTTGCTATGTTTGTTTCTCAATTAATACTTCATATATTTTGCAAACATAGTGAAAAAGTTGTGGATGTAGAGCTATAATTTATTGTACTTGGTCTATTCACTTCCATTCTAGATTAAGTGTTTGTACATATATATTGTCCCTGAGGCTAGGCAACTAAGGTGCATGCATTGGGCCCTCAAAATTTAGCCTAAAATGGGAGCCTCATTTCATGACTTCATCTCATGACAAGTATCATTTTGACAATCGAAAACAGAAAAACATATTTTTCATGTGTTATTCATAAACATATTTAACCTAAACAAGGGCGCCCACATTATTATTTTTAAAATTTTTATTTTATTAAATGTGTTTATACATATTTATAAATATATGAGTACGCAGTGCATAACCTAATGTCACGCTAATATGCACGCTACCTACACTCTATCACCATCACCATCAGATCGGATACCTTCAACCCATTGTCGCCTGCCTTGACACTGGTACCCGATAGCTCGTCCAGCCAGCCACCAACTCAAGGGTTGACTGTCAATATCCATGCAGTGTCGGCCCATGGCCCCACATCTCCTCTCTTCCTCTCCAGAGTCCACGCTTAACACCTCGCCAACAGCCGCTGCTGGTTGCTAGCTAGTTCTGATGCCCTTCCAACTCGCCGCTACTGGTTGCTGATAGATATTTCTCCTCTGGCTCACTCTATTAGGGCCCTATTTTAATCATTGCCTTGGGCCCTCTAGATCTCGGTGCCGGCCCTGTATATTGTTTTGCTAGTTAGCTTCAACTAAAGTATAATTCTTTCTATTAGCTGCACTATTCTCTATCGAGGTCAACATTAATTCCTTTGTGTATTTGATAAATTCAAGCAGAGGCAAATCACTAGGTTGGGAGATGAGGAATGAGAACATTATTAAGACTACAAAGGGCCTAGTTTACTTGAATAAGAACATGAAGTGTAGAATCATTCACAAAAACATTAACATAAGTAATATCTTACTGGATGCTAAGTTTCATGCCAAAATTGATGATTTCTGCTTGACAATAACTTTCCAGACGATAAGGAATATAAATTAAAGGAGGTATTTTAGAAAATTAGATATCTCATTCACCAATATTATACAATATACCAAACAAATAAATAGAATTACGTAATCTATTCTAATGTTACAACCAAATAAGTAAATTGTAATTACTAATTCATTCTCGGCCTTAACTAATCTCAGTAATAGTTAATTTCTTCTTAATGGAATAATCAATCCGCAAACCAAATGAGGCCTTAATGAGTTAGATATGCGAGATAACGTTGCTTTGATTATATTGCAAAAGTGGTGTGAATTTTCGTTCTCCTTTTAATGTGAGATTCATGAAAATTCATATTAACATTAATTAGGTAAATTAATTTGAAAAATTAAATTAGGGAGACATGGCACATACTTTTTATTTGACCTAGACCATGCGTTAGTAAATATATATATATATATATATGACAAAGAATATGAAACGAGGTATATGAGATGACCTTGCTTTCATTATATAGTAAAAAGTTATGATTTTGTTAGTATTCTTTTGTTTTGGGATTTATGAATTTTTAGATTAATATTAATTAGGTAAACTATTTTTAAATCAGAGCAAAATGAGAAACATTTTTTGCTTTTTGTGTTGACCTTTTTGTGCACACCTAATATGACAGTATTTCATTAGCCAGTAATTTTGTTAGGCATTATCTATAATTTGATTAGAATAATAGAATATTTACACAAAAAATTTTTATATGTATTATTGCCCGAACAAAATTGGATGAACATTTCCTTTTTGTTTCACACAGACACATTCGAAATAAAAATAAAAAACTATTTATTTATTTATTTCACTTAATAAGCTAAATTTATTTGCATTTGAATAAAACAAACGCTTCAAATATTTACATTCTAATTTTCTAACAGCCTAATTTCATTAATCAAATTGAAAAGGCACTAATCATATTCCGTTAATTTGTATTGTACATGAAAATTGTTCATAGTTCAAAATTTTAAATTAATATTAATACATTTTAAACATGCTAATATAATTAAATGACTTGATATTGAGCAAAATTATTAAATTTTAATAAGTGTGATTTTTTAATATAAATTTATTGACTAAGTAGAATTTTTATATAATAAATATGTTAATTATTAATTACATTATGAAAAGTAACATGATAATCTATAAAGTATGAAAATATATAATCACTGATTTTAATTTTTTTATATATATTGATTATTAACTGCTTATAAATACAATGCAGTCACTAGTTCTTGTATAATATTCCAAAGATCATGTAGGCTTTGCTTGGTAATTTGTAGAAAAAAGGGGAAAGAATTTGGGGTTGAAGAATTTGGGTTGGATAAACGGTGGAAAGAAAAAGTATGGAAAAAATTGTTGTTTGGTTGGAGTGGAAAATAGGTGTAAAAAGTAGTGTTTTTAAATTTCACGGGAAGATAAAAAAACTAAAAAAATCATAATATTATAAAAATAACAATTTAACCTTATATATATTGCATGTTCATGTGCGAAAGTGAAGCACCATTACTGTATATTTTCCCTCCGTTTTTCACAGTGAGGGAAATATTTCACAAGTAACAAGAGAAGTTTTCCATGCCAATCCCGTTTTCCGTCTCCACTTTGCAGGGGAAAAAAATAATTTCATAGCTTTTCCTTATCTAATCAAAATTTTCCATATTTGCCAAGTGGGTGGGTAGATTAGTAGATATTACAACACCTTGGTCGAATACTGCAACAAGCTCAATGAAAATCATATATATTGACGTCTGAGATTGTTCATGAATCTGCTTCTTTCATATAAAGCCTTATTTTTGCGGGTATAACAGTTGCCATTATATTGACGTCTCTGTGCCTTGCTGCTATATTCAACAATAATCATTGTTTGTTTTCTATAGGCATAGTAAAAACATCTAGAATGTCGTTTAACAAGCTCAATAAAAATCAATCGATTCGCAGTAAACCGGTTGTGTGAACCGTGATTTATTTAAAATTTTATTTTTAAGGTAGGATGAAGATTAATGAAGATTTGTTTTTAATGCAGTATTAATTAATTTATTACAAAACAAAATCACTAGAAATTCAATGCGAAATTCAAAGGAATTCTTTTGTACTTTGGTCAAGTGTTATTAGAATGCCGATAGTATGTTCATGTTTCAAAAATTATACATTACCATTTGGGTATAATAAATGGAGAATTGAGGTGACTCGTATCCCGCAAATCCCAGCAAAACAAATATTTTCCAACTTCGGGTTAGAGTAGTTGACTCCTGGTAAGGGGCAAACGATTGTTGGACTGTTACATCAGTTACATTGAGCTTTAATTGTCACATCACTTCTTTTTGAGTTCCCGACATAGAATAGGTGGCTGTTTGGATCTTTGACAGATGACACGCATGTTGTTTCATTGCCTCATCACTTGAGCAATTGACTCATGAGTCATGACTCATGAGTACTTTGAGAGTCCAGAAGCAAACCAGATAGGGATAGAGATCTAAAGGAGACGAAAAGACTTAACGAACTTCCTAGGCATTCACCCGGGGTTGTTTTTGCAAAGGAAAGGGAGCAAGGAAGATGCGAAGTACGTTGAATCTGACTTGATGGCTCAATATTGTGAAGATATATATAATGGAGACATCTCTGATATGGCGTTACATAATTTTGCTGTGTGGATCCATTCTTTGTTCGCTATCACTGGATTCACTATTGGACTACACGGACAAAGATGTTGATGAATCAACATTTGAGTTTCGGTTCTCTTGTATATCAGTAACTGTACTTGTTAATGCTTCACTGTCAACCTTCTGTACTGAATTTTCCCCTCCTCCATCCCATGCTTCCATTATTAGTTTACAGGATGGTTCTTAAGTTCATTTTTATTTTTCGTATAAGAAATCCAGTTAACATAATACATGAAAATCCAGGTTTCTTATCTTTCTTGTTCTGGACAAGCTGGCAAAAACCTTTTCACATGCTCCTACATAATGTTCTTACTTCTTATTATACTGCTTGTGTACGTTCATTAATAGCTCTTCTTCTTCTTCTTCTTCTTCTTCCATTGAAAAATACAAATCATAATAAACTGTGTAGGAAGATAGGAAATGGTAAGTGCTTAAAAATCACATTTTTATTTATTGCAAATGCTGATAACGACTTATATTGGGATTCTGCTCATTCATTTGCTTCAAAGAGATACCACTAATATATATATACACATAAACCAAAACAACACTTCAATTTTACCAACATCTACTGCATCCGCGATACATGGTGGAATTCGGTTAAGGGATAAAAAGAAAAAGCAAGCTGGTGATCGTAAAAGCCATCACCTATTTATTATTATGTTAAAACAGTGAACACTAATGCCACTCGAGAAGAGTCCTCATTGCTTGTTTCTTCTTCACCACCTTCCCATAAACCCCTCTTCCCAACTTCATTACCCTCTCCATCTCCACCAAACACCCTTCTCCTCCACTCCTCCTCTTCACCCCTTCCATGAACACCTTCACTACCCTCTCATCGCCTCCTACAGCATCCGCTACGCTATCCACTGCAGCCTCGATGGCCGGAACCCGTCTCACCCACCGCTTGTCCGGCTTCTCCGACAGGTAAAGCTCGGAGAATGCAACCCAAAAAGACGCCCTCAAATAGCCCCTTTCCTTTCCCTTCACCATCCATTTCCTCATGCCTTCCTCTATGCCATAAACCATAGAGCCCGCATCCAACAGCCCTCTTTCAAACCCAACTTCAATCTCCCTCATTCCCGGTTTAGCAGAGATCTCTTTCTCAAAACTGCACCTCCTGCAGTGGCAGTGAAATCCCCAATCGCGGGACATTTTCTGGCGTGTGCTCAAGGGCGACAGCACGTCAAAGTAGGCAAAAGTGAGCTCTTCTCCGGCCTTGATGTCCCTCGAGGCATGGACCAACACGTGATCGCCCACATGCACACGCCTTGCATTTGGAGCACAAGAGTGATTCACGAACGCCGGCAGTACCCACAGCCCAACACCATAATAGCCGCTGTTCTTCCCCAATACTTTACCCGAATGCGAGCCTTCCACAAGCAAGTTCACATCAAGCCTCCCTAAAACCTCCTCCCTCCCGACCGCCTCATCATGATCCGCCACCTTCTTCTTCTTCTTCTGCTGCTGCTGCTCATCGCTTATTTCCTCCTCCTCCTCCTCCTCGTCCGATTCAGCCCTGAAAAGGCTCATATCAGGAACCTCCAGGCCGGCCTCGTCGTCTCCTCCCGTGGAAAGCGTTCGAATCAGCCGGCGGGTTCGGGGGCACACAGCGGAGGACGCAGCGACCCTGTCCGCGAAATTCTTCCACATCACAAGCCGCACCCTCTCCCCGGAATTAATACTACTGTTGTATTCCGGGAGTATCGCCCTCTCCACGGCAACTGCCTCGGTTGACAGGACCAGGGTCCCGGCATCCAAATTCTTGGTCGCGAACAAGCCGCGACCGCTGATCTCCGATCTCTGGACCCGGACGGCGCCGACGTACTCCGCCAGCTCGGGAGCCTTGCCAGAGAATCTGTGGGAGACCCAGTCGGAGAGATCGAAGGCTCCGGTCCGGGCCTGTGCCTCCAGCTTCCGGCAGCGTTCCAAGTGGTCGTGGGACGAGCGGGGGTCGAGGGGGAGAGCGGACTTGAAGCACTGCAGCGCAGCGGAGTAGCGGCTGAGGCTGAGCAGGATCTTACCCTTGCAGATGAGTGTTTTGGAGTGGAGGCGGTCCATCCCCAGGGCGGAATCGCAGTCCTGGAGGGCCTGGGAGTATCGGCGGAGGCGGGACCGGGCCTCGGCGCGATTGGAGAAGGCTAAGCAGAGGTATTTGCGGAGGTCCTCTGCGCGGTTGTTGGGGTTTGGGTCTGGGTCTGACAGACGGGCGGTGCAGAGGGAGATAAACTGGGAATACACTTGTACCGATTGGTCCCAGTCTTCGCGAATGAGGTGCTCGGTGGCTCTGGATCGGAGGTGTTGTAGCAGCATCATTGCACCGCCGTCAACACCTCCCATCTCCTCCTCCTCCTCCTCCTCCTCCCGGGGGTCTTGCTCCACCGCCGCAGCTATAATCATCTTCTTCCCCATCTTCCTGCTTCACCTGGTGCTCCTCCTCTGTTTTTTTTTATTTATCTGTTTTTGTTTTTTTTTTTTTTGAAATTTAAAATTAAATGGCAGGATGCAACGGTAATGTTCTTTTTCATGTGGAAGGCAACGGCTATGTCTGCGTAATTCTTAAAATCCACAATTTCGCCCTCTCCGTATTGTTTTCAAATTAATTACCCATAAACCATTCAATTAATTTGCACTTGAATTTTTCCCAAATCAATTAAACTTTACTAGTAGATGTCCCCGTCTCCACTCATTTTATTTGTAATTTTTTTTAATGGAGTAATTTTGTTGATTTGAAATTTTCCCAAATCAATTAACTTACTACTCGCTGTCCCGGTCACCTTTTTTTTAATAAGTTTTTAAAACAATTTTTTAAAAACGTTTTGGAATAATTTTTAATATTTTAAATCATTGCAAACAGCAGTTGAAAGAGTTAACAGATGGAATTGTTTAAAAAATGGTCAAACCGACTAAAACGTAGGATTCATGGCAATAGGGATAAATTATTCATATCAAACAATTAAAACTAAAACTCCGTTGATTATTATATATTTTAATATATAATGGTCATCCTAAATGAGTTTATGCTTAATTACTTTCAAATTAAATTGTTTAAAGAAAAGAAACAAAGAGCAATTATAGAGGAGAGAACGCAATAGAAAAAAGAGTTTAAAGCATTAGTAGCAGATTCTTTATATAAATCCGTTTTCTTAAATTTAAGAAAAAAAATTAAAAAGTTATAAAATCATTCTCATATCAAATGTCCTATATTTAATTTTCTTTATGAGATTTGTACAATATTTTCTAATATATTAGAAAGTACTATTCACTCCCTTTAATTATTAAATTATATTTAAAAAATTTCTCTCATCTTTCTCTTTCACATTTCTCATAATATTAACTTTTATTCCATATTAAATTATAAAAAATTATTATTAAATAAAATAATTGATATAAAATATTATTTTAATAATATAGAATTTAATTTAAAAAATCTATTGTGATGTATATTTATACAAGAAAGGAAAAAGTAGTTAATATTATTATTTAATATACATAGGAAAGAAAGAAAAGCTAATACTAGTGTTCTTGACCGAAAAAACATAGGAAAAATATATATATATATATAATAATATACATAATTATTATTTATTTATAAGAATAAGTATTCATTTTAAATATAAAAAGCGATATATGATATATAAGTGGAGTGAAATTTTTACGGGAATAAATCAGATTTATAAATTTATTTTGCGTCATTTATAAATCCACAATTTTCTTTTCTTGATTTTCTCCTCTCCTCCGCCGACGGCTGTCAGTCGTCACTCACCGGAGCTTGTCGATGATGGCTCACTCTGCAACAGCAACCCCTGGGTTTAGGGTTTGGGTAGCCATGAGATGAGATGAGATGTTGAGATACAAACAAGAAGAGAGCGGCGGAGGTGGTGGTCACACGAAGATTGCCCTAACCTCCCTCTCCGCCATGGCCGCCGAGACCGCCACCTTCCCCATCGACATCACCAAGACCAGGCTTCAGCTCCACCCCCGCTCTCCTGCCCCGTCCTCCCTGACCGCTTTTCGAGTCGCCTTCGACATCCTCGCCAACGAAGGCCCTTTCGGCCTCTACAGAGGCCTCTCCCCCGCGATTCTTCGCCACCTCTTCTACACCCCCATCCGGATTGTTGGATACGAGCACCTCAGAAATGCCTCCGCCGCTGCTTTTTCCGGCGACATTACTCCCTCCCTCCCCGCCAAGGCACTCGTCGGAGGCGTCTCTGGTGTCATCGCCCAGGTAATTCTAAGTTTCTAACAAATTCCTTCGCTTTGAATCAATTGTTTATCTTCTCTGTGATTTGATCAAATTATCCGAAACCTATATATTATATCTATGATTGATATATCATGTACTTTTTTTTCTTTTTAGGGTTCAAAAATTTATGGGCGATTTTTAAACCTTACGGCTACCCCTATGGAGATTTCCTTTTCGCAGAAGATTATAAGAAGAATTTGCTATGAAATTCTTCTTATTAGCAAATAATAATAATAATAATAATAATACCTTGTTATAATTTTGAAATCATGTGATTTTATAGCCTAGATCAATGGAACCAAGTCCAACACCAAGTCTATGATGAGGGGTTTTTTGTAGTCAAGTATAAGTGTTAGTTATGAAATACACTGAACGCTGATGGAGCTATGGTAAGCCTAAATAATTAGGTTTTAGGTTGCCTCTCTGGTTGAGGTCAGCGCTGAAACCTGCCGTTTATTTGATTCCACGGCAGATTGCCTATGGGTGAAGATTCTCTTGTTTCTGCTGCAGAGCCAGCCAGCCAACCTCTTGACATACTTGGACTACTTTTCTTTGCAATTGACTCTGTTTTCTCATTAGTATGAGGTAGGGATCTTAATAAGGACATATTTCTTGTCTCAAAATCTTGAGGGTGGCTAACCTTAAAAAACTGCATGCCATTTTACTAAACCATTAAGTTACTCTTCATGACTTGCTTTTGGTTCAATAAGTAGCCTATGGACATCTTTTTCTTTCTCTTTATTTGCACTTGCAAATTTTAGCCAAGTGTCATCATTGTAGTGCAGGTAGTGGCTAGCCCTGCTGATCTCGTGAAGGTCAGGATGCAAGCTGATGGCCGTATGGTGGGACAAGGTGTTCAACCCAGGTACAGTGGCCCTTTCGATGCGTTAAGCAAGATTGTACATGCAGAAGGCTATGGTGGACTTTGGAAAGGCGTTGTCCCAAATGTCCAAAGAGCATTCCTAGTGAACATGGGAGAATTGGCCTGTTATGATCAGGCAAAACAATTTGTTATCCAGAATAAGATTAGTGATGATGACATATATGCACACACTTTAGCTTCTATAATGTCAGGTCTTTCTGCAACCACTTTGAGCTGCCCAGCTGATGTTGTGAAGACTAGAATGATGAATCAAGCAGCAAGTCATGGTGGTAGGCTTATGTATCAGAATTCTTACGATTGTCTGGTGAAAACTATAAGATTCGAAGGGATAAGAGCTCTATGGAAGGGATTCCTTCCTACTTGGGCAAGGCTTGGCCCTTGGCAATTTGTGTTCTGGGTCTCATATGAGAAGTTAAGAAATATTGCAGGGCTTTCATCTTTTTGATAAATTTGAAATCCCCTTGGAGCAATGAAAGGCATATTCATTCTTATTTCAGGTTCTTAGGTGCCGGGAATGCTAGTGACAGTTCTTTAAATTTTCCTCAATTCTGCTTTATTGTTCTTATCATTAATAATTTATGCTGTTAACAATGGAAACATATATTACTAATTAGTTCCTGCTGAGGCCAGTCTGATTACTAAACTGCCTCCTGAAATTGTTTTAGAGTTGTACAATGGTAGTTTCATGGCGTGGAAACTCTTGTAAAGTTCTCCTGGCAATTTGATAATGGTATCATAAGAAACTTAAACATGATAATGGTATTTCAGGTTCCATTAGAGGATATTTCAGCAATTTTTTTACCTTGATGTTATATATTAGGCAAGGTAATTAAAAATTTCATTCCTTTTTCATGTCAATTCTATTCCTTTAATGATTCTATTTCCCTCAATTTTATTCCCATGTATCAAACGAGCTATAATGGAAGGTCATATAAAGTTTTTAAGCATGTACTTCATTGCATGCTTATATTTATCAACGACCATAACTGAAGTAATAGGTTGAGCCATAATCGATTCTTAATGGGTTGACCCATGCCTGCATTCTTTAACATATTGATGCAGTTAAGTTACTTCTTTCTAAATGAATCTGCCTAAGCAGATACACTACTGGATACCTTTCACTTACTTTCCCTGCTTTATTCCTTTAGAGCCATTTTGTTAAGAAGGGCAATAGGACGGAGTTAGAATTTCCTTGAACAGGGTAGGGAACTCCCGTAGTAATACTGGTCTTGAACTCAAAACTTTCTTTCAACCACCATTAGACTATATAATTGTTATTTAATATGTTTATATAATTAGTATATATACTTAAAATATAACATATAAATAATAATAATAATAATAATAATAATAATAATAGAGAGTATGTGTTTTTATTTAAAAAATAATAGTAATTATAAAATATATATATTTATATTATAAGAAAAATAAATGTACAAATAATATTTTAATATAAAATTTAGATTAATTAGATTCAAAATTAGTTTTAAATTAATTAATATGTTGATTTAGGATTAAGTGATTCAATCAAATATTATTTGATCGAATATTTATTAATATTTAAACTAATAATATCATTTATATTATTTATTATTTTTAACTCAAATATAAATACTTACTATCAAAAGTCAAAACTTACTATCATCATGTATGACTCATATCGCGAATGAAAAATTTTTTAGATACATATATTAATTATATTCAAATTTATTTTTAAATTTATTATTAAGTCAATTTAAGATTGAATGATTCAATCAAATATTATTTGATTGAATAATTATCATATTACTTTATAAGTAATATATCTACGAGCCTTAGCTAGTCAATACATTAGTGGAAGGCAAAACCAACTCTTTGAGTTTCAAGTCAGTAGAGGAGAACAAAGCATGTCACATAGTAGTAGATGCGAAAACCTCACCTAATACAATTCGTTCTAAGGGCTTTATACCTACCAAAAACAAATCCAGGCGGGTCCAGGCTCAAAACGGACAATATCAGGTTAGCTAGTGGTGTAGATTATTACAGATGGTATCAAAACCTATGGGGACATGGGCCTCTCAATGAAGGTGGATTGCGAGGATTGATTAGCTAAAACATTAGTGAATGACGGAATCAACTTTTTAAGTACCACATCGGTAATGGAGGAGAACGAAGCATACCACATAAGTAGGTGTGAAGATTTCACCTAGTGTGATGCGTTTTGGGGGCTTCGGGCTTACTAAAAACAAATATGTATAGACTGAGACCCGAAGTGAATAATATCATGCTAGTGTGTGGTTTAGGCTATTACAATATTAATCTATACTAATATACTATATAATTATATCACTTAGGTATTACTTTTGATATAAGTAATATACTAGTAGTGCTCCAATAATTTATTTATTTTTATGCAACTAAAATGATCATATATATATATAATTTTGCTTTACATATAAACTATTTGTAACAAGTATTTATAGTTTTAAATGATCAACTATATTTTTAGTATATATATAAATTATTAAAACTAATTTCTTATATAATTTAAGTAGTTAAAATGTTATTACTACATTTAAAGGTAATTTTTATTGAAATATAAATATATATACTTTATAATTGCTATTGCTTTTAAAATAAATATATATATATATATATTATGATTATTATAATTATTTACATGTTACTTTTAAATATAAATATATTTATATTAATTATGTAACTAAATATATTTAGTTTTTACTATATATAATTATAATAAACTTGAAAAGGTTTTGAGTTTGAATCTTGTTTTTTGCAAATTTTTCTACATTTTATCGGGGTGGGGACAACGAATACATGCACGGTGGACTTGCCCATTCCTGCCCAATACTCTGGTCTCTGGTAGGGCAAATAATTTTCGCATCGTATTGGATAATTTAAAAAATTTCTATCCCATTAAAGGCAGGTTAGGGCAATCTTATAATTTTGATATCTTGTTTTTAGCTAACATGATTCTTTGAAAGAAATTTTGTTTTAAGTTTTTTGCAATGTTTTATCCTCTCATATAATTACTAGCATTATTAGATTTGTATTTACCAGTTAGGATTTAATTAATTATATAAGTAAGATATAAATATAAATATTCATATGCGGCCTAGGCTTCTTGTTTTCCGCCTCCACGGCTCCACCTCGTTAGCGTGTATACCTATATTTTCGGCCACAAAGGGAAGAAAGAACCAAATCCCATATTTTTGTTTTTACAGTTTAGACAATCAATGCTACGAAGAAAATGTTGAAGGAAAGAAACTCCGTGAGGGAAACAAATCCTCAGTCATAACTATCCAACCAAATCCTCATAAATAGCCAGAATAATTGTGGTGTAATTACTGTAATTATAGACATACCTAGAATAGTTTTTCCTTTCCTAGAATGTAGAGAATTACTTGTATAAGAATGGAGGTTCTCCTCCAACATCAAATACAATCAATAGAGAATAAAAGATTATTGATTTCTTTCATGGTATCAAAGCATTTGATTCTGTAATTTTCGTTTCAACTCAATTACGCTCAACACTATTGCCTCATGGCTGGAGAACGTGACAACATACAGCAGGTTGTCGTTTCCTCACAAGCTCGGCTTCCTCAGCCATGGGAGAAGAATCCTTATCATCCTCTGTTCCTCCATCACTCGGATCAAACAAGTGCTGTCTTGATTCCGATAATTCTGGAAGATAATAATTACCAAGCATGGCAGGAGGCCATCTCGGACGCTTTAGAGGTGAAAAACAAGGCCTGCTTTCTTGATGGCACGCAAAAGAAACCCGCGGAAGAGGGAGAAGAACTACAACAATGGAGGCGTTGCAACACCATGGTCAAGCACTGGTTGCTCGCCTCTATGAGCAAGGAGATGCACAAGAGTGTATCACGATTAAAGGATGCGAAGGACATTTGGGACGAGTTAAAGGAGCGCTTCACTCAGACACGATGCTTGTCGGCGTTCCAAGTGGAGGAAGCACTGCATAAGGTGGAGCAAGGATCCTCTTCTGTGACAGCTTACTACACGAAATTGAAGACTCTCTGGGATGAAAGGGAATCCCTCATCGTGGTTCCTCCTTGTCGGTGTGATTTAAGCACAGTCTGTACCTGCGCAAACTCCAAGGCTCTCTCCAATTTTCTTGAAACACAGAAGATCATGAAGTTCTTGGTTGGCCTGAATGAGAGCTTTGCGCAAACGCGAAACAACATAACAGCGGTGGAGCCCATGATGCCGCTCAATATGGTGTACGCTATGGTGCTCCGCCACGAAAAACAGGCCATGATACAAGCAGAGAAGCATGCACCACAAGTAGTAGAAGCCTCGGCTTTTGCTACCAAAAAACTGTTGCGTAAGAACGAGAGTGGTGATGTTTCTCCACAGCAAATTGGATCGCATGACTCCTTCGGGAGGTATTGTGAAAAATGTAAACAAACTAATCATTCTACCAAGTATTGTCGTGCGCACATTGTCTGCAATTATTGCAATCACAAGGGGCATTCTGTTGATTATTGTCGCACCAAAAGGCGCCAAGAAGGACCAGGACCAGACAAAAGCAATGCTGGACCTCGCACAAATGTCATCGCCACGCATCCAGATTTCTCTGGCTTGGGACTCACACCGAAGGACTGTGACACCATGCTAGCCTTCATATCCAAGGTCAAGGAGGCGAGTCGGGATGCCTCTGACGACAATCACTTGCTTGAGATGATGCGCAACCCGTCTGCCAACGTTGTTGGTTATGACAATCCGGCAACGAATATGTCAGGTATGATGTGTGCGTTACTCAAGACGTCTGTGGATGTACCTTGGATCATTGATAGTGGTGCGACAGATCATATTGTGCACGACCCCAATATTTTCACCACATGCTGGCCGGTGACCAATCAGAGGGTTCGCTTGCCTAATGGTGTCACATTACCGTGACACACGTCGGTACCGTGTGTTTTACAGAGGATTTTCAGTTGCACAGTGTGCTATGCGTTCCTACATTCTCCTTGAATCTGATTTCTGTTATGAAGCTTGCTTTGGATACTTCGTATGTTACGATCTTCATTAAATCTATCTGTGTTATACAGGACCTACAAACGGGGAAGACGATTGGGACGGGAGCTAAGGCAGCGGGGCTTTACTGTCTCAACGTGCCAACGCATGGGACATGTAATGCAGTCAACGCCTCCCAACTTCCACCTTGGCACGCAAGACTTGGACACCCTTCAGCCAAAGTGTTATCTCTTTTTCCTTTTCTCGCACAATAAACCCGATGTTGCGCGTCAGCTTCCGTGTGCCCATTGGCTAAGCAAACCCGAACTTCCTTTCCCTCCAGTCAATCTTCGAGTATTTCTATTTTTGATTTAATTCATGTTGATATTTGGGGTGGTTATCGCATCCCCACAGTGTCTGGTGCGAAGTACTTTTTAACTATAGTTGATGATCATTCTCGCTCTACTTGGCTTTATCTCTTGCATACAAAATCCGAAGCTCGCACTTATCTTCAAAACTTCCTTCTTCTTGTTGAAACCCAATTTGATACTCGTGTTAAAGTTGTGCGCGATGACAATGGTCCTGAATTTCGTTGTCCTGAGTTTTACTCTCGCAAGGGCATTTTGCATCAAACTAGTTGTGTTAATACCCCTCAACAAAATGGGGTGGTTGAGCGAAAACACCGTCATTTGCAAAATGTTACTCGCGCACTCTTATTTCAGTCTCGACTCCCTCTTGAATATTGGGGAGATGCCATCCTCACCGCTACTTATCTCATTAATCGTACACCCACACCGTTACTCCACGGGAAGACTCCCTTTGAGAAATTATTCAACAAACCACCGCACTATGATCATCTTCGTGTTTTTGGTTGCAAATGCTTTGCCTCCACCCATCCTTCCCACCCTGGAAAATTTGACCCTCGATCCACGGTCTGTGTTTTCCTGGGATATCCCCAGGGCCAAAAGGGGTACACAGTGATGGAACTCGCCACTCATCGCCGGTTTATTTCGCGTGATGTTATTTTTCACGAAGATGTTTTCCCCTCTCTTACCTCCTCTTCCGACCCTGCCAGCACCGGGTTGCCCCCCGTTTCCGCTGGCCTGCCCGCTTACACCTCCCCCGGCCTCGCCCCTGGCGATCTCTTGCCACTGGCCGACCCGCTACATGCTACGCCCAACCTTCCCCCACCCGACGCCACCTCGGCTCTCCCCCTGCCCCCGCCATCCTCACACCCTTGCCTTCCCTCGCTCCCTGCTCCCTCCTCGCCCACTCCCGACGCCCCTTCGCCCGCGCCCTCTCCCGGCGACCAGCTGCCGCCCGCACCCTCCGCCAGCACCACCCCTCCGCCGGACACTTCTGTTGAACCGACCCTGCCCCCTCTGCGCCGCTCTTCTCGCGTGCGCCGTCCGCCCAGGGCCCTTGACGTCTATCGCGTTGAGACAACGTTGCCCTCGCTCTCGTCCCCGCCGTCTTCTCCGAATGTCGTGGTCTCTGCTTAAGATGCGCACCCCCTCTCCCCAGGTACTTAGTTCTACTCGTCTCCACCCTTCCTATTGTGCTTTTCTTCACAATTTAACTGCCGTCAAGGAGCCCCAGTCCTATCATGAAGCCCGCCTGGATCCAGCCTGGGTCAATGCCATGAATGCAGAAGTTCAGGCTCTTCAAACCAACCATACTTGGACTCTCCAAGCTCTTCCGCCGGGCAAGACGGCCATTGGTTGTAAATGGGTTTACAAAGTTAAACTCAAGGCAGACGGCTCTGTTGAACGGTTGAAGGCCCGGCTTGTTGCCAAGGGCTACCGTCAAGTTGCTGGCCTTGATTACCGCGAGACCTTCGCCCCGGTTGCCAAATTGACAACGGTACGCCTCCTCCTCCGCCTTGCCGCCCTGCGTGGATGGCACCTTCACCAACTTGATGTCCATAATGCGTTCCTTCATGGTGACTTGTCTGAGGATGTTTACATAGATCTCCCACCGGGTTTCGGCCGTAAGGGGGAGACACGAGTCTGCAAGCTTCGCAAGTCTTTATACGGCCTCAAACAAGCCTCCAGACAGTGGTTTTTGAAATTGTCCACGGCATTGGAGAAAGGAGGTTTCAAACAATCCTGGTCCGATTATTCCTTGTTTGTGAAACGTCAAGGAGTACTCTTGTCATATTACTCATTTATGTTGATGATGTAATTGTCGCAGGCAATGATTTGGATGCCATCACTGCAACTAAGAAGTTCCTTGCAAGCCACTTCAAACTCAAGGACGTGGGGTTACTCAAATAT
Source organism: Taxillus chinensis (assembly GCA_023512835.1). NCBI lineage: Eukaryota > Viridiplantae > Streptophyta > Magnoliopsida > Santalales > Loranthaceae > Taxillus > Taxillus chinensis. Next base: position 10,676,335 of record CM042091.1, read on the forward strand.
TTTCTTGGTATAGAGGTAGCCCGCTCCAAGACGGGAATTGTCTTGTCACAACGAAAATATGCATTAGAGATATTGGAAGATGCTGGTTTCCTTGGTTCCAAACCTGCACGTGTGCCCTTCGAGTCTAACATACAACTCGGTAAAGGCGAAGGAGAGCGGTTGAAAGATCCAGTAGCGATCATAAGACTTATCGGGCGTTTGATATACTTAACTATCACAAGGCCTGATTTGACCTATGTGGTGCATGTCCTGAGTCAATATATGGACCAACCACGCATGCCACACCTCGAAGCAGCGCATAGGGTATTACGATACCTGAAAGGCACTCCAGGCCAAGGTGTTCTTTTACCAGCTACAGGAGATTTAAAACTCACCGTTTATTGTGATGCGATTGGGCGCGTTGTCCGGATACACGACGATCGAGAATGGGTTTTTGTGTATTCTTTGGAGGAGCACCGGTCTCATGGCGAACGAAGAAACAATATACCGTTTCTAGAAGCGGCGCTGAAGCAAAATATCGGTCTATGGCGGTGCGTGTTGTGAAGTGACTTGGTTGACTAGCCTTCTTCGTGACCTTCATGTGCCTCACAATTCTCCAACAAGGATGTTTTGTGATAATAAAGCAGCAATCCATATAGCATCCAATCCGGTGTTCCATGAACGGACGAAGCACATAGAGATAGATTGTCATGTTGTACGAGAAAAGGTGAAACGTGGACCGTTGACAACACATCATGTTCAAACAGGACCATCAAGCCGCCGACGTGTTCACCAAGCCTCTGCCAACAAAACAATTTACTTACCTTCTTTCCAAGTTGGGTGTCGTAAACATACACTCCAACTTGAGGGGGAGTGTTGAAGGAAAAAAACTCTGAGGGAAACAAATCCTCAGTCATAACTATCCAACCAAATCCTCATAAATAGCCAGAATAATTGTGGTGTAATTACTGTAATTATAGACATACCTAGAATAGTTTTTCCTTTCCTAGAATGTAGAGAATTACTTGTATAAGAATGGAGGTTCTCCTCCAACATCAAATACAATCAATAGAGAATAAAAGATTATTGATTTCTTTCAGAAAAAAAAAAATCTATATGCACTTACGATATATCAGTATGTCTCTAGTCCAGTGATTTTGTCAGGTCTATGATTTGATCCGAATAAATATGATACTATCACATCAAAAGTCAAAAGTGCATAGAAGTCTAGCGCAAAATAACTTGAATATAGCTTAACACATGTATAAAATTTCAAAATGTGTTTTTGCCCATTCGTGGTGGGAGGTGGGGGCTAAGAAGTGAATTTTATTTTTCTGTTTTTTATAATTTATGTACTTACATATATAAAGATAGCAATTAAAGTTAGATGTGATATTTTGCTAGTCGATTTGTCTTTGTTTATGTAATCGTGTGGTCAGTGGGTTGAAACCTGTTTTCATAATTTTTTTAGTGTATTTCACTTGTAAAAATGTTATATCCAATCGTGTTTCCATTTTTGATGTGTCATATCAGTTCAAATATTATATTATCACGTAACGCTTTTTTCTATCCTGGCACACACTTGATACTTAGACACAAGCAAGTATTAAATAAGTATTAACTCACCAGCAAAGAGAGAAGCTGGAAGGAGTGAAGGCTCGAGCAGGTATCTAGCGGCGCTCGAAGGAGTAAAATCTGCCAAACGTGAATAACAAATCACATGTATTTTTTTACAATCTATCTAAAGAATTATTTACTATCAAGAGACAATGAATATAAAACCCAACTTGCAACTATTCTTTATTCTTGCATGAACTCGACTCTTTTAAAAGTTTTGATCGATGCTAGTTCGAGCCTGACATAAATGTTTGCTTAGGTTTCAAATCAAATGATAGTTTGAAACAATATTATGTAAATGTATAAAATTTTAATGTGACCTATTTTATGTGAATTTGGAGAATGCCCTTTCACTTGTATCGGATTGTCAATCTATTTCCTTCGTAATTAAATTAAAAAAATCCAACTTTATCCATATCTATAATATATATACTTGCGCTCATTGTATATACATTGCATTCATATATATATATATATATATATATATATATATATATATATATATATACATGTGGGGCCCGACCAAACACATGCCTCAAAGTTCGATGGCATGATTTGCCTCTGAATGAATGTTTGCGACGGTACATTTGCAGGGAAAGCTAAAGGAGCCTTCCTAGAACCAAACTTATCCAAGTTCCCACGGCAATTAAAAGTGTTCGCCCCCCAATTAAAAACGCTCGCCCTCCCTCTTTGGCTCTTTGCCCCCACTTGCAGAGAACAATACATGCTCTCTACACTTTAAAAGAATGAGGGAAAAGCAAAGAAGAAAAATCCAATGTAAAAAATGTAGGTATATCAAAAACTGTCATTAAGATTTAACTCTAGATCGACAGTAGGCACCTTAATTTTGCTTTCATTTGAGCTCGCTTCAAGCCATGTCGCATTTCCGACAAAAAGAAAAAGGCAAACAAGAAGAATGGCAAAAAAAAAAAAAAAGAGTTTGGGTGAGATGCAAGATTTATGTTACATCACCAAAACTACCAATGGGAAATAATTAGAATAATGAATGTCAATTAATTTTTTCACGAGACCTGTTTAAGTGGTTGGTCCGATGACATTGACGATGTTGAAGATTCAACTCGAGTCACCAGCAGGGAAGAGGTATGCAGGAATTTTGAGTAGAATAGGACGTGTAAATTATAATAAATAAATAAATTTTAAAATAGAAAATAAAAGAATGATCATTAATTTGAATGAGTTTTTTTGACGCTTCAAAATATTATATTGCTTTTGTGACATAAAATAATTATAAGAATCATGAATTGCCATTTCTGTCATGAAATTCCATTGAGTCAAAAGATTATAGTGGACTTAGTAGTCAACCAATGGAGGATGTTTAGACATTTTTAAGCTTTAACTAAGCTAAGGTTTCACTCGGCTCATTTGCAAATGACAAAAGAATTACCAAGTAGTTAGAATTTCAAGGTAGGATGTTTAACGAAGACAAATTTTGGGATGATATCATGAAACATTCCAAAATTTAAAACTTGATTCTCCATCGGCAATGCCAGGTGAATTATTCTTATGTTAGTTTAGAGAAAGAAAAGCATTTTAAGTAAGAAAACGTTTATATGCAAGTCATTTTCGCATTTAATATGATATCAGTAAATTGCACATTTAATCTGATGTCAGTAAATCGATCATATTTTGATTAAAATTAATAAAAGTAATAATAGGAAATTGCAATGATCATATTCAATTATTCATGCGTGGATGACATACTAAATTTGTGTTAAAAGTGGTTTCCATGACAAAAGAATAATTCATGGGCGCAAAAAAAAAAAAAAAACATTTTATTCATGGCAAATATTAATTTGTAATATGAATTTTGGGTGGAAGTGGAACATGCAAAATATAATTCAATCAGTACAGATGAACAGGTAAAGAAATTATGGCGTGACTTTAAGGACAATTGGTACACCGCCACAAACCTGTGCCTGCTGTATCTATCTTAAAAATGGAATCCTATTCCTGTCCATCTTCTGAAACTCCCGATCTCTCCTCCCCCTTCAGAAACCGCCATCCCAATCCCTGTTTTTCCGTGGCTTCCGATGCCCCTATAATACAATCTCCACTCGTCTGCATTGCCACTCATTTGAACCAGATACGGCGATCCTGCTCCTTCACAATCCCACCCACCTTGTCTTGATGGCCTTAGAATTGCACCATCTTGGAGTCTCCTCCAGTTCTTCAAACCATCAAGAGATTCAGCCAACCCAATACTCCTCCTGCCATCCACTGCCACGCCTTCATACACCATCACGTATTTGTCATGCTTCGGACTTCTCACCACATGAGCATTCATCACCCCCAGTTCATCGAAACAGCCCCGCAATCCGCTCCCCATGATCTTCCCCAGCTTCACCCACCTAATTCCATCTCTCGACCTTGCAGTCCCAATAGCAAAGTGTCCATTTTCAACATCAAACGAATGATAGTACATTCTGAAATCACCATTGCCATGCCAGACCACCCGAGCGGCGCCGATGAATGTCGAATCCCAGGTCCCATCCGAGCCCACATCCAATAAAGCTCCGCTGTGATGCTCACCTTCAATCCTAGCCCAATGTCTCCCATCTTGGCTTATGGCCAAACCCGGAAGAGACTTAAAAGGCTTCCCATTTCCATCGCTCGCATCTGCAGGAAGAGCTGTTTCTGGGTTTCTCAATGGAAATTCCCTAGGACCATCAGGCGTGTTTGCAATCACCCTCTCTGAGCTGTACCCGGTGTAGTAGAGCCAGTAAACAGCAGAGGAGGCCCTAACTTTTTTACTTGACATGATCGCCACTTCAGAAGGTCTAACCCCAAGCGTGTCAAATGCCCACCAATCCTTGCTACAACTCAGAACCAGACCCACATCCGCACTAGACTGGACGCGCGTGCCACCTCGCTCCCAGTGAACCCCATTGCTAGAAACCGCCAACCCGATCGAATCCGAGAAACCGCTCTCGGAACCGGCGGACCTCCCGTGGTACCACATGTACCACCGCTCCTCCTCGTCGCTCAAGAACCTCTTCACGACCGGCGACCCCACCTCAGCTCCGTCCCAGCTGTTCGCAGGACTTAGGTCGAACACCTTGCCTGCATGAAACGATGAAGGCGTGGATTGGGAAATTTGAGAAGAAGAAGAGGAGGAGGAGGGAGAAGAAGACAATGATTCAATTGGAGAACTGGGTTTTGCTGGTTGCGTGGAGTTCGAACTGGGATTGGGCTCGGCGACGGAGTTTCGGTCCACCGTGTTGTCGGTACCGGCGTCTGGTTTTGTGGAGCAACGAGCAACAGAGACGCAACCGGGTCGAGGCCTGGGGCTGATGTAGAGTAGCCAGCGAGCGCGATTTGCGAATGTGTCGGGATTAGACGAGGACCATGACGTGGTCGAGGGAGGTGGGTCGGTGATTCTTCCGGTGAGGACATTGAAAACCTTCGTGGTTGGAGCAGCCACCACTGTTGCAGTGCCCATGAGCTGCGAGATTTGCAGGAAATGGCACAAATTTGGAATTCAAGCCTCTGCGTCTTCGTCCCATTTATCCAGTACCGAAGGACAAGGGTAGGCTATTTGTGGGTCCCTGAAAGCCACCCACAACACTCATCAACGGTGGCCACAATTGGAGTACGCTTTGCAAAACGATGATGGGCCTCCCTACAGAGCCACTAGTCAAATATGTCCATCTAAAAGGAAAAAAAATGAAAAAGGGGAAGGGCATTCTTGTGTACTACTCAAGGTAGCAGTTTGCTCAGGTAGAAGCAGAATCTACACAAATAAAAAAAAAATATTAAATTCAAATACAGAAAAGCCCATGCATTTCCTTATTATTGTTAATAGTCATTTCTCCTGAATCGAATCAAATTTTACAGCACTGGTTTGAGATCTAAAGGGACTCTAAAATGGTCACCTGGTACCATTACCATACATTCTGTTTACTTGCTAACTCAACCCAAAAAGCACAGGGATGATTGGCAAAGGAATTATTAAACTCAGCATGAGAAAGAGAAACCTTCAGCATGGGTGCAATGAACACTTCAGGACTTCAGGAAAAGAAAATCATCAGCTACCTCGCTTTCATCTTCTTTACAAGTTCCATAATCTGCGGGTTCTTTAACCGATTACTACCAAACCTTACGCCTTCAGCCTGCGCCGCCATGTTAACCTTAGGAAATGGGTTTGGAGGAGGTTCTTTCCCTTGACGACGAGCCATTTTCTTCAACTGGGCATAAGCCTCCTTTTTAGCCTTTTTCTCTGCCCGGAATTCCATCTTGAAAAAAAAAAATACAGTGAGGATAAGAAACAAAGACAACATCATCATCAGATAAAACCTAACATCAGAAAATATGCATCAACCGAGCACATACATCAGCTACAGCAATGGCATCTCGCTCATTCACGCCCTGTTCTTTCAACTCAAGCACCCGCCAACCGAATACGCGTGCTGGAGGGGGGTCAAAGCTAGAAATCCTATATGAGATCAAGCAAAGCCAATTTATATTAGATCAGAACTTCAAACCAAAATAACCTTTCTCACCTTTGGGCAATATATACACAATGAAGATACCCAAAATAATCCGTACATTATCAATCCACCACTCCAGAATTACTAAAAATACATTATTCCTCTATTTTGCATTATATCATTTCATGTTGAATGCCAAACTAAATAGGGTGACTTGCATGACATCGTAAGAAAAGAGGTTGATAAAACATCTGATGCCTCATGTGCATGCAATGCATAGATAAGTTCCAAATCCTACTATTTATAGATTGTTGCAAGATTGATGAAAGGCACAAGGCTCAAATTTATGGACATTTAAACCAAAGTTAAACTGCCTATTTACTAGAAAAACAATCTCCGGAATCTTTTTATCAAACATTTAATATATTAAAACCTAAATAGGAACATTAATACAGTGTGAAGGTCTCAAAAGTGCTCGTCTTTGAAAGTATATACACATTTAGTTTGTGGTGAAAAAGAGTTTTCTCAAAGCATATTTTATAATTTTTGTAAGAAGCGCCAATTTGGGGCTTCATGAAAAAAGCACACAGATAAAGAAAATTGATTTCAGTATATGAAATACATTTTGATAAACTTATAATATAAGCATTTTATTTGAAATAACTCAAAAATTATTTTGCCATAAGTCTACCCAAACAACCACTAAAACTTTAAGAGCTGATTTTCAAATAAATCAATAGCACCATTGGGAGTGAAAAGAAAGGTAAACTACTAATAATTCAGAAAATAGAACAAAAATGATTGGGAAAAAATAATCAAATACATACATAGACACAGAAACTCACATTGAATCATCATGTTTCAAATTTGGATGCTTCTGAAAGAACTTTCTCACATATTTATCCTCAGGAAAATCTAATTTCTTAACTTTTGCATCAACACTAGGGAAGTTCAAGAGCTGATTTTCCAATAAATCAATAGCACCATTGGGAGTGAAAAGAAAGATAAACTACTAATAATTCAGAAAATAGAACAAAAATGATTGGCAAAAAATAGTCAAATACATTTTTTTTTGGATAGGAAAAATAGTCAAATACATACATAGACACAGAAACTCACATTGAATCATCATGTTTCAAATTTGGATGGTTCTGAAAGAACTTTCTCACATATTTATCCTCAGGAAAATCTAATTTCTTAACTTTTGCATCGACACTAGGAAAGTTCACAGGTGGAGCCCTGAATGACACAATCAAATAAAATTACAGGGAGTTAGAAGAAGAATTGGAATCAAGTAAACAGAAGTAACAAAGGAAAGCTCTCACCCACCAGGCAACATAATTTTTTAAAATGCAAATGATGGATGAAATAAATGACTCAGAAAAGGATTGAGAATCAGCAATTATAGTCTAATAACAATTAGAGGGATAGTGTAGGATCATCACAAAATTAACCAAATAATATTTGCCTAGCTACTGCTCAAAGAAGTGGTTCCAGACTACGAAATTTTGCAATAAAAAAAAAATCCAAGGATTAAAGCATCAATCAAAACCATTAAAAAGAAAATAACATATGAGGAACATACTCTTCCATGGCCTTGAGCCAACTAGGCTTGGCCATGGCCATGCCCTTTACAAGCTTCCTTGTTTTTGTAAGCAAATCCCCTTTCATGAATGACATGGCTGTATTATGCTTTCTGCGCTCTCAAACAAACAATGCAACAAGTAAGAGAGATGTAAATTCTCCCCAAAGGCAGAAAATATCTGGAAGAGATAGAGAGAGAGCAGATGAAAAAGCTCAACTCTGCAGAACCACATACACACAAGTTGAATTGACAAGTTATAACAGGTTGGCACGAGATATATGCAAAATTACTCAAGAAGAAAATTAGCCACCTTTTCTAAATAGTTAAGAGAAAGAGAATTGATGGTTTGTGACACCAAACTGGTAAAAAGATGAATATGAGGGAGAGAATAATTGCAAATTACAGCTGCCACGATGTGGTAACCGGTAAATAATAACCACTGTTGTAAAAAGCGGTCAAATTGGCCACCTAGAAAAATGCAGGAACCTAGCTGTCCTACTTTGGGGAAAAAATAGGATTAAGACATTTCTATATGCCTAAAACGTTCTAACTGGTTATTTGGGTTTTTTTTTTCTTTAAAGAAGACCCAACAAAATGAGTTTTTTTTTTTTTTGGGTGAAGGAAAAATGAGAGACCACGATATAAAACAAAGAATGCAATTTGCATTCTCTGTTCTCCATAGTTGACAGTGGTGCAAACAAAAAAAACGCTAGGCACTTCTCTTCTTCTAGCAATACAGTCTTTGAGATGGAAGGTGATGGTAATGGCGAATGGTTAATCATAATGAGGATGATTGAAATTTGAGAGTTAAAACTTATGTCACTCATATATTTTATGTTTTTGTGTTAGTTATATAACCTTAATGAAATCTTATGTTTTATTATTTTTAAAACATATGTTTGTATTGAAATCATGTTATATTTATCATACTTTTGAGTTAGCATTTCACTATTTTTTTTTGAAAATAACTAAAATATAAACCAAACCAACAAGCCTTAATCCCAATATGAAAATAATTAAAATACATATACACAAAAATTGCTTAGTCTGTCTAGATGCTGATCAGACCTAGGCAGTCAAGACCACCTAACACTTATTACAACCTTGATAATAACCTAAAATTCATAAGGATTTGAAATTAATAAACATCTTCATAATTAAAGACTAAACCATGAATAATGATTTATAGCATAGGCATCCTAAAACTTATCAAGGCCCCACGGGAAGGCGTTAGAGGGAGGGTCTCATAAGGTGCGGCGTAGGCGAACAAGGCATTTCAATTGCAATTTTCATTTTTATTATGCTTTGTAACATATTACATATAATAATTGATGTGTATGAATTCATTGGTACGAAATTATTAATATTGGGTATGAATCGAATGAAACTAATTTCCAGGGTTTAATAAATTTAAATCAAAATCGTATCCCATACAAATTAAATTGAAATATTGAATAACAGTACCATCCATTATTTTTCATTAGAATTTAAATTAAATTGGTGCAGAGCCCTTACCTCGCTGCCTCTGGAAGGAGAGAGAGAGAGAGAGAGAGAGAGAGAGAGAGAGAGAGAGAGAGAGAGAGAGAGAGAGAGAGAGAGGTCAGTCGCTGGAGCGGGAGAGAGAACGAACGAGGAGGCGGCGGCGGTCGCTGGCGAGGGGGGGACTGGGAGAGGGTGGCGAAGACGACGCCTGTTGTTTTGTTTTGTTTTGTGTTGTTTTGGTATTAAATCATTAAAGCGAACCAAAAAACAATGAAGTCAGAACAAAGCATAAACCGGCGTCGTTTCGTATCTTATCCATAATTATTTTATAACCTTAAAAGGATAGTTTAGTTCTGAAATAAATTGCTAATAAACTTATATACTATAAATAATATATCAATTAACTCAATTTCTGATTTTTTGTTATAATTTACTATAAATAGTTTGTTGATTAAATTATCTGACAATTTATTTTAATAATTTACTTATTAAATTGTTTATCAATTTAAAAATAATTTGCTTGTTAGATAATGTAATTGTTAATTTATTTTAATAATTAAATTAGCTATATATTTGTTTATTTTTATCTACATATATAAATAAAACTATGTTCAATTATGTTTCTTTTATTTTGCCCTTAAATTTTAATTTATAAAAATCGTGCTAACTCAATAACCACAGCTAATAAATAATTTGACCGAAAATTTAATTTACCAATTCTATGCTTTATATATATATCACCATTTAAGTTAAGTTCCATTCTGCTTAAATTATGTTTGTTATATGTCACCATCAAATTTTAAATTATATAAATCATTTATACTACCTATATATATGTGTGTGTGTGTGTATTACCATCTCATGGTTCATGGTTCAATTAGATGGTAGATAGAATGAACTTAAAGCACATTATGCCTTTATTATTTGCCTTTGGTCATGAATAAAAAATTCAACATATTATTTTGTTATGTTTTTCTTGTTTTGTTTTGTTTTGTTCTTCTTCTTTATCTTTTTTCTTTTTGCATTTGTTATGCTTGTGTAAAAAGTTGAAATTTCGATTTACTATTATTTCATTTTGATGTTTGTATAGAATCAACTTTTCATTGAGCAAGAAACAACAAAGACAAACGAAATAACGAGAAGAAAAAAACAGGCATACATGGTCATGGTGATATTTTTGTGTTTTGTATTATTTATCTTTAGATATTATGATTTAAATTTTAGTTGGATGATGTCTTTTGATGCCATTTTAAAAGTTCTTCAATATTTGAGTCTTTTAATGTCTCATATGACTTTTGTTCGGGCTCGCTCCTAAATGTTTTGCGATTAAATGCAATCATTTAGCCATTATTGCAATGAATTCAAATAAATCATAAGATGAAAAATAATAAATAAAATGAAGAAGTCGCTACAAATTGTAATATAGGTACAATTGATCACTTCAAAAGTTAGTTACACGTGAAAAAGAATTAATATTATTATATATTCAAAATTAGTACCTATTTTAAAACATGAGAGTTTTAAATTATTTTACTTTATTTTTATTTAATTAACAAATTATTCTAGAAAAGTATTGGAATGTAAGACACAATGGCCTAGTTTAATATTATTTTGGAGAGATTATTTATGTTTATTTTATAAACTGTAACAATAAAATATAATTGATAAACTAAAAAAGCATTCATAATTTTTAAATAATTTTTATGGTAAAAAGTAAACATAATTTAGGGGTTAATTTTCAAAATTACTTTTTAGACTACAACTTTAAAATTTATAAAATATCAACATTAACCCTATTTTAAAAACCAAAATGAAAAGGGGTGTAAGTTTAAAGATTAAAAAATAAATTTTTTTTTATCTTTTTAAATAACCATAACAATTTTATTTTTTATTTATTAAACATCTATTACATACTTTTAACATTTATAATATTTTTAAATTTATAGTTTACTAAACGCTTACTTGTTTATTTTTATAATATTTTTTCCCGACATAACTAAAAACAATTTCTTTTAAAATCGAGCAATTGAAATCAATGAAGTTTTTGTTTGATAAAGAATGTGGCTTCTTTATGATATTGCATCATCTCAAGATGCGGAAGCTAATGCTCGCATGGCTTAAGGAAAGATTGCACTCCAATGAAAAGGAAAAAAGAGGGATAAGGCACGAAAAATTATACAAACATAATATTTATTGTGATAGATAAAAAAATATTGAAGCTATTATTTGATGTTACAGGTGATAGTTAGTTAAATTTTATAAAAGTATATTTTTAAGCTAAATTTTAATCCAAGGAAAATTGGGCCACTGGGAATGCTCTAATAGAAGCAGGCCAACTTTTTTTGAAGTGTCAAACTTTTATTTTTTTTTGTCTCCATTAGAGCATCTAGAGGTAAGTTATTTTATCAGCAATAGGTAAATATGACTAAAATATATCTCCAACTAGGGGTGGGCTGCTACCCCACCCGCTATCCGCTCCGCCGCCGCTATGTGGGGCGGGTTATCCCGCCTAGGTAAGGGTGGGGTGCAGTTTTTAAATTTGACACCCCGCCCCAGGCGAGGACGGAGAGCGGTAATAGGTAGTGGGGTACCCCGCTCCACCCCCGCCCTGCCTAATTTTAATAATGTTTATTTATAATTTTATAATATTTTAAATATTATTATTTAACTATTATTTATGATTTTTGAATGATATTTATTATTGTAAAATTAAATCATTTTTAATAATTTTTTGGTTAAAAATGATGTAGAAATTTGATTTAAGACAAAATTATTGATATGGACAGATCCAATAAAAAGTGATAACAAGATGCGGGCAAATCAAACCTCATTCGCAAACACATTAAAGAACGGTATATCGTGTCACGCCTATATATGAAACGTGATACATTCTTAAAATTTAATCTACTGCCTAAGTAAGAACAAGAGGCGGTAATAGGTTGATTCCGCCCCCAATAGGATCCGAATTACTCCTATCAGCTGCTTCGTGGAACCTCTAAAAGGCAAAATTATCTTAAGAAAGAAATCAATAAAAGCCGGTAGCGGGGTGCGGGCGGATGAAGCCTCCCCCCGCTTTCCCCGCCATAGGACGGGGTACCCCGCCCCGCTCACACATGGGGCGGGGTACGGCTTTAAAATCTTATTACCTGCCTAGGCGGGGGTGGGGTACGGTAATAGGTAGACCCCGCCCCTGCTATGGCGGGTAGCACTCCTATCTCCAACAGTGATAAATTTACTTAATTTTATAACTTTTAGCTATCATGCCACATCATCATATTTTATTAAAAACATAAAATAACCCTCTTCACGCACGTGTCTCCCTCCTCCCATCGCTGTGTCTGTGTTGCTCAGCAGTTGACACCCTCCTCCCCCTGCCGCTTTCCACCTTCCTCCTCCTTCCTTCTCCTACCGCCTCCCCATCCCGTCCACCTCAAGACCACCATCTGGTCCGAGCTTGGCGGCGACCTTAGCCCCGACATCCCCATCGTCCTTGTCGTTATCATCGTCTTTTGCCTTGACCTCAATGCCACCACCATCTTCGATGTCACCCTCTCCCTCCCTTAGATTGCCGTAGCTGGCCTCTCCATCGCCCTCCCTTCCTCTCCCTCCCCACATCGCCGCTCTCCCTTCCCCTACCTCCACACATTGCTGTCGCTCTCCCTTCTCCTCCCTTCCTGTGTCGTGTGAGTCAAAAATAGGATTAGGGATTTAGGGATAATTTGAGAAAAATATAATTAAGCAAGAATATAAATGATGTTAAAATGACTTAATCACTTAATTATTAATATTTATCATTAGACATTGAAATATTTAACGTTAGAATAATATTAGCTAAAATGACAATGCAGCAAGTTAAATATAATTTTAACTAATTATTGTAGCAAGGAGAGAGATATCCTTATCTTAGATAAATATTTTATAAGACAAAAAAAAGTAAAATAAATAGTCTATGAACAAATAGAAAATCTTGAAAAGGGTGAAAAAATGGAGATGGGTAAATCAATGCCATTGAAAATGGGGTATTGTTTTAATGGTAAAAAAGCGAAGCCCTCGCGTTCTCATTTCATTCGTGCTTCTGAGTCAGAGAACGAAGCCCTGAGGCGGGACTGCGAATCTGCAACGAAACGATGTTGTTGAGAGCGGCGATGCTAAAGAGCGCCGGAGACGGCATTTGGTGCAGGCTAGGGCTGACCAGGGTTCCTCCGGCCGTAGCGCAGTCCGTGCCTCTCAATGGGAGGCTCGTGGACCCTACCGCCTCCCTGTCGGCTCCGCCACCAACACTTTTGCCGGAGCTCGGCCTGGACCCTAACAGCAACAGCTTCACGATTGATCTGCCGAGTTCCTATGTTGGTGAATCCATGGAGCTTGCCGTCCCCAAGAAGAAGGTGATGGATCTCAGGCTTAGTCGTTTGTTTATTCCTTTAGTATTAGTGTTGCTTTCCTAATCATTAACATGTCATCTTTGGACCCGCTTTCAATTAACCTGTTTTATTTATTTATTATTATTGTTGGTGTTATCTGAAGTTTCGATTTCTTATTTCAGAGGTGACACTAGTTAATTGGGTTTAGGGTTTAGGTGGGGTTTGATTGGTGTGATATGGGGGAATGGAACGGCCGTTCCATCCATTTCTTAAATCCTGGTGTTTGGTTTCTACCCAAAAACACTTTAAAAAAATCCTCCTAATGTTGAATATGACTCACGGTTTTTAAAAACTTAAAAGTTCACTGAAGTAGGAAATACTTCAAATACTTTGATAGATCAATTTTCCGAAATTAGCAATGGGTCGTTGCAGTCTTGCAGGCACTCCACATTTGGTCTGGTTTATGTCAGAGCAATTAACCTCTCTAATCAAAGTTATGAAGTGTTATGCAAGTACAATTAGCCAGTATTTATTGCACTAGTTTCACAACAAATAAAGAGTTTACACTAACCTCCCATGATTGCCTTTTGCTGGTTATTGTTTTTCAAGATAGTTTATGGTATGGTCCACATCTTTCTGCTTTCATTTGTGGTACTCAATGTTAGTCTTCATTGTGAATTACTTGATTACATTCTGTCATTTATGCTACTCAGATAAGTTGTCTCCTACAACCAGTGGCATGCATATAGCACATCAAAACAAGTCTAATGTTGTTTGCATTATTTCAGCTAGGATACACTATGTTGAAATTCCACTGAATTTCTTATATTGAATAGTCATTCATTTCTTATATACACTAAGTGACCCCGGTCATCTTTACACTGGTCTGCCCCTGCTTATTATAGAAATTGCGTGGGTGTTTTTTTTTTAATAATTTTTTTTAAATATAAATATTTTTGTGTGGAGACTAAATTAGAAAGCTGTGAGGCAACGGTATATAGCTGGATGACATTTGTAATAGTGTTTATCAATGATGTAGGTTTCTCACAGTAAGAAACGCAAGAGAAACGCACCAAAGGCCTTGAAACCTATTCCAGTGATAATCCGTTGCAGGTAATGATGTTGCCTTGCCATTGTTGTAGTATTCTTTATATTGAATTTATGGTTAATTGTGGTTGAACTTTGAATAAATATTTCTCAGTAAATGAATGAATGCTCGTATCATTGGTATGCAAAAGTTTATCAGTCTAAAGCTTAATCAAAGGAACATTTTCTTATTGGAGAACTTATTTTCTTTTATGATACAAGCACATCTAATGCTTGTAATTGGCATGCGTTCATCCACAGCTTATGCTTCGAGAGACTAACGTGCCATGTTATTTTAGATGCCTACCTCTATTAAAAGAAAAAAAAAATCATTGAAGTCTTTTTCTGTGGTTCATGTCCGTCCCTTGTTGACACAGTGATGCATGCACCAGTAAATGCAGACTGAAGCTTTTGCATAATCTCTGTGGCTGCTTTGCAGGGTTTGTGGACGAGTCAAACTGCCACACTTCTTTTGTTGCGGTGGAAGACCACCGACCCCCAGGGATTGAATTACTTGATCCAGATTATCAATTTCCGTTTAGCAAGCACCTTGATGAGGTGAAACGTGAAAGTAAAACTGTGAACCCATCTCCATTTTCTATTATAACTGTAGACTCGATTCATTTAGAGTTTTGAGATTTCTCTCCCAATTTGCGTGCCATTGCAAGATCTAAGAATATTCTAGCGGATCTATAGAAATAGGATCACATGATGTTATTTTGGCCTGATGCTATCATAATATTTGGGGGCGGATGATATCTGCGGGGCTGCGTGGAAAGATAACACCCAGATTTTGAATAATTTTTTGGCCAACGAGGCTAACGGGTTGTACCAAATGCGAGGTCAATACTGGGTGTTTTTTTTTTTTTTTTCTTTTTCTTTGAGAGCCTCTTCCGCCGCAGGAAAATAGAAGCCAACAGAGTTTTTTTTAAACTTGTTTGTAATTGTGATGTAGAGGATCTTTCATCATTAATTTTGTAATACATTAATTTCATCTCCAATCTATCTCCATCTGCCCTCCTCTCCCTCTACCTTTTGCTGGATGAATCCCTCTACAAAGGCATAATACCCCTCGATGGGTTGACCTGCGGCGTGCTTGAGACAAGACATAATACCCCTTATCAGTAAGACCTGCATGAGACAAGGAGTAGTGGATCAAATGAAAGGTGGTCATCTTCTTGTAGCCACAGGGGTTGATTTGCCCAAGACAAGCCATATGTACAACTTTGATCTTCCAGGAACTGTGATGGAGTATCTCCATCGGGGCGGGAGGATAAGGGGTCAACATTTATACTCCATGATAATGGGTTGACCTGCTGCGGCGTACTTTCTGGTCTCCTCTCTTGCAAATGAGTGCTTCTGATTTTTTTTTTTCTGAAGAAGTAAGAGCTGTCCAGTGATTAGATCTCGGCTTCAGGCATCTATCACCAGCACCTACCGGGTTTGTTCTCTTAGGAGTGAGTCGCGGAATCGGAAACTGACCAAGTTTGAGGCCAACCACCTAGCAAGAGTGTGTTATTCGACTCGGTGGAGGAGTCGGTTTCCAATGATACCTACAAGTTGGATGCGATCTTGCGAAGCTTTGGTGTTAAGCCCATACACATACACACCAAAGCCTATATAATAAAACAAGTCATGATTAATGTCACTTACGATTATGTCTAAACTCTGTTGTTAAGCCTATGTACATACACACGCTTCACTTTTATGGATAGTGAATATAAATTTGAATTATGACATTATAAAGGTAACAGGTTCATCACATTGGTTGTGTCATCAATGAAATTGTCCTTAAAACTCCCTGGGAAAAAAAATAGAGCGGAGCACAGCACACCCGAACGAACATTGAGCCTTTTGTTCTGCCGAGAAAATTATCCAGAAAGCAGCCCGAGCCATAAATGGAACCAAAAAAACCCACCCGGACGGCCGGACACACTATGCAAACGAGGACCGAGAGTCGGTGGTTAGGCGTCGCATCGCAATTCACGGGAACGAAATCGTGAACCCTTCCAACGCCGACGCTAGCCGTGGACGGGTTCGGTATTTTAGTGGGGGGAATTTTGATTTATGTATTTTATTTTTTTAAATTTTATTGTAATTCAGGTTAAAATTTACTTTAAAAAAAGAGGATGTAGTTTTTAAAATTAAAATTTTAAAAATAATATTTAATGGATTCAATTAATAAAAAAAATGTAAATTATTTGATTTTCTAATAATATTAAATTTAAATTTTAAAATTAAAATAAAAATTTTAAAATAAATATTATTTAAAAAAATTCAAAATTTAAAATTACATGTTTTGAAATAATCAAACGAATCACACGTAGCCTTAATTTGTTTTAAAAAAAGATTTATTCAAAAAAAGAAACTGATCTTCTTGGAAAGTCGAAACAAGTAGCAAAATAGGCTTTCTAGCAGCGGTGGGCGCGAAGCACTTGATCCCCGCCAAAACCACACAAAGCGAGAAACGATGACAATCGCTGACACGTGGCAGATCATGATTGATCACTTTCCATGGGCGTAACCAACCGTAACTGCAACCAATGCGGCCAAACCCAAACCCAAAGAAGAGAGCTTTATACGGGGCCGGGGGGGTGGAAGAAGATGGAAGCAGAATCACTGATCCTCCTCGTTGCTGATCAGTTCTTCATTGTCACTGCTTCTGCTTCAAAGAGAGACAAACGCACCAGAGAACCAGGGAGCCTTCGCTCGTCCGTACAAAGGTCTCTCTCTATCTCTCTTCTCTCTGATCCGTCAATCTGATGAGTTGACGAGTTTTAGGACAATTTTGGTGCGTATTGGTGTTTTGCATTATCGATTCCACATTCAAATTATTAGCAGACTGTATTCAAATTTTACTTGAACGCAAGCCAATGTACGTTAGCTTTAATATGACACGTGATCGTTGTTGTTCGATCCAACCAGATAGGAGATTCTATATACGTGAATTGCTCTCTCTGGTTTACCCGGTAAGCTGTATCGATTTTTTTTATTGGTTTCAATTATCTATTTTATTGGATCACATTGAATTTTATATATATATATCTGATGTAATTATATAAACAATGTCTTAATCCTCTTTCGCTCGCTAGTCAAGAAGATAAGAGAATTGAGTCACGTGAGAAACCCAGTTGAAAGAAGATTAATCAATATGTCATAAGCTAAGAAAATTAAATTATATTAAGGTTTGAGAGGTCGTGAAATTTTAAAATGAAATTTCTTTATATTTTATACTAATTTTTTCCGTTTATATTATAATGGTAATCATATTTTTATTTCTACCGTGGAATATAAAATAAATTTTAAAAGCTCCCAAATTACCTAAAATTTGATGGCCTTAACCAACCGCTTTAGGTTATAAAAGGGTAAGGCCGACTTTTGCTTTTGTTCCATATACCCAATGCGATGCCCAGGTTATTAAGCCCTGGCCTGTTGATGACATCGTTAAATGCTAGTAAATGTTCCTTGATATTCTGAAACAAAAGGTTATCTCAGTAGACGTCCCTATCGTCTACTCTTCTAGAACACTGAATAGAAAAACCAAATGCACACTTCCAGCTTAGCAATTTGCCAATAAACATGAAGCAATGGTGATAAAGTCCAAAAATATCAACCATCCAAGTTGCCTACCCTTTTTCCATGTAGATATAGAATAAGGGTCCATGTATTTCCCTACAAATTTGCACTTGAGTGCTGTAGTTCCATTTCTTCTGTGTTTGTATGTTTCCCTGGGGAGACTTTCATTTCTGCGGTCTTTCTAACAACAATGATGGCCTAAAAGTGTCAATATCCAAGTTTTGCCTAAGGCATGGCTTTGGCTAGGACATAGGAGTAAGAAGATATGTGTGACAATCTCTTTTTTTTTTTTTTTTTTTTTGTCTTGGATGACAACAGGTATTGATTGGCGACAAAAATATAAAGATGAAGTTTGGGAAAGATTTCAAGAAACAGATGGTGCCTGAGTGGAAGGAAGCCTACATGGACTATAATGGTCTTAAAAGTGTCTTGCATCAGATTTTGCGCTTCAAACAGAATAGACAGCCCGAAACATGTAGGAAAACCTCTCGGCAGAATTCGACATTGCACGGATCCTTCACTGGGCTTGCCTTACAATCTGCTGACCGACAGGGTGAACAGGATGTGGAGGACCCAGTTATAACCATCAATACAATGAAAGAAGAGGGTTCCCGAGAATTTTACAGGACCAGATTTCTTCTGCAGCCTGAAGGAGGAGAGGACGAAGTCATATTTTTCGGAAAACTTGACCGGGAGCTCAATAAAGTGAATACATTCTACAAAGACAAGGTGGAAGAGATGGTGAATGAAGCAACGTCACTCGATAAGCAAATGGGGGCTTTGATTGCATTGCGGTTTAAGGTGCAAAACCCTGATTTTGATCATTCTAGTTTGATGCCGCATCATTCCAATGATGTCACAAGTAATACAGATACTAAAGTGGCTGCTAGTCTGAGCAGAGTTAGCACCTCAGGTAAATAAATGTTCGAAAAGTTGGTATGACTGAATACACAGTCAAAGGATTCTACTGATCTTTGCCATCTGATCCACCCGACATTAATATATAAAATAAAATAAAAGTTGTGTTGGAAAGAAAGATTCAAACATTCATATGATTCAAAAATTTTTTATTTAATTATTTTTAGAATGTCCTGTTTTGCATTTTTTAAGTAACAGGTCTAATCGATTACCCAAGGAATGTCAACTAGAAGTTACTGAAAATGGTGATGATGTAATTGCAGTTATTAATAATAAGAATATATGTGTATATATACTTGTGATCTACTTTGAACATATTTTCATTATAAATTTACAATTATTTACTATTTCTTTCAGGAAATGGTCTCAATGATCAGCCACTCGAAGTGGATATTGAAAGTAATGGTCGTGGGGGAATTAGTTCGGTTCCACCCACCACTGACAGGACTGCATGCATAGAGGAGGTCCAGAATGTCAATTGCCAGCCAGTTAGTAATTTAGAAATTCTTGACCATGTGAAGATCAACAGCAATACACTTGAAACGTCCCGATCCACTATAGAAGGTGTCCATTTTGACATTCAGCAATTCTACAAATCCAAACATTCATTTTTACAGTCATGAGGGACATGCCGCCATGTTGCCATTTACATGTTTTCTATAAATTTTATTCTGCCTGAAATAAAACGGTGTTATTTGATAAACATGCTAGTTTTTTGATGAGTTTGAATATGACGATTTAAACACTCGTGAATTACCCTTTATATTTTACAGATCTATGTAAAACATGCAGGAATGGAGCATACAGACGTGAGACTTGGAGTGGAGATGCACAAGGCATGTCAATTAGAAGTCATTGAAAATGGTGATGATATAGCTACGGTTCTTAATATGTGTTCATAAAATCTGATTTAAACATATTTTCATCATAAACTTTATAATTATTTACTATTTTTTCAGGAAAGGGTTTGAATGATCAGCCGCTTGAAGTGGATATTGAAAGCAATCATCAAGGGGGAAATAGTTCGGTTCAACTCACCACTGTCAGGACTGCATGTATAGAGGAGGAGCATAATGTCAATAGCCATCCAGTTGTTACTTTAGAAATCCTTGACCATGTGAAGATTAACAATACACTTGAAACTCCCCGATCCACCATAAAAGGTGTCATGAAGGATGGCAAGGAGGTGGAATTGAGTTTTACAAGAGAGGAACTGAAGAAAGTTGAAGCAAGGCTGAAACATGTATTTATAGAATTCTACCAGAAGCTCCTTCTACTAAAGAACTACAGGTAATAACAAATAATTTAAATTACCTGTAGAAAACTTTTTCTTCTTCTATTTGTATGCTTATTATTGTTTCTTTCGGTGATCATTTGCTTAACGTTTTCCTAATGTAACAGTTTTACAAACCTCTCAGCTTTTTCTAAGATCATGAAAAAATATGAGAAGGTCAGACTTAACTTAGAGATCCATTAAGTTGTGTGGATTCCTATGTGTGATCTTCTAAAAAAAACTGCATCTAATGGGAAATGAGTTTGTATTTTTATTCTAATGTTTATTATGCAGATCACATCTAGGAGTGCATCGAAATCATACATGGAAACAGTCGACAATTCTTACCTGGGAAGTTCTGATGAGGTTTGCTTTACCTGATAGTCCAAAAAAAGTATAATTATAATTGTTAGAGAAAAGAGGAAAAATTTATACTTTCCTACATATATATTGCGTACTTGATTTGACTCCAAAACTTATTTTGTAAAAATTAATTTTAATACCAAAACATAATTTTATAAAATTTAATTTTAAATTATATTTTTGTTTGTAAAAAAAGGCCCATGAACTTTTAAGTTAATATATAATAGGTTAAAACTACATTCACATGTATTTTAAGATAATACAAATTACAAATTGACCAAAAATAAAAAATACATCACACTCACTTCTGACATATAAACCAACTAATATTGCTAAATCAAATCGGTTTCATCCAAATAAATAAAACCATATGAGTAATTTGAACATCTTATACACTAGATTTTCTTTAGATATATGTATTTTTTCTTATGCCCATAGTATTTGTAATTTAGTTTGTTTTGAACATCTTATACAGATAGGTGCCCTTTTGGAGAGGGTCGAAGTTACCTTTGTTAAACACTTTTCAAAATCAAATAGAAGAGAAGGCATGAAGTCGTTGAGGCCAAAAACAAAAAGAGAAAAACATCGCATAGCATTCTTTTCAGGTAGCTAAAAACTGTACTGGGTAATATTGCAGCAACTTTTATACAAATATCAGATGATTATGTTTTCTACTCGTATCTTTCCTGTATTTATACGATGGTTAAAATAACATGACAACTTAACTTCTTGATTCTATTAAGATAAGGAAGAAAATGAAAAATTCATTATATTATAATAAAGATTACATGGCATTATATGGACCATATTACTAGAACACACAAATACTCTTATAACTCTTGACGCTCCCCTTAAGTCCAACATGACAAATGTTAAAATTTGACTAAAAAGAGAACTACATTACATTCATTCACACACAAACCAACCAATAATGTTAAATCAAATCCAATAAACAATAACTATTTGAACTCTAATTGACTTTAATAAATGATGCAGATCAAACCATTATTCCGGCTCTAATTGAAACGCTGTCTAATGAGATAAAAGAACACAAGAAAAATACAAAACACCACAAGATATCATACCGATCTAATCAAACATCATTACTACCACTAACAAACTCCAATCTCCATATACCTCCCCTCAAGTTGATACAAAAACAACAAAATTAAGTAATCAACTTGAAAACCAACCCCCAAATGCATAGCAGAATACATAACCACAATGCCACACTTATCAGGCCAACAAAATATGTAATCTCTATTCTAATATGATGAATTTCCCATTTTTCTTCCTCTTAAGGTGTCAGAGCCGATCTAGTTCTAGGGTTTTCAATAGAATTTTGCTTCCTCCGCCAGTGGTTGCTAAAATGCACAAATACCCTTATAACTCTTGACAGGTTCCAAGTTCCAAGAACCTATAATAATTGACTTTTACTGTCTTTTGATTTTTCAGGGTTCTTTTCTGGCTGCTCCGTTGCTCTTCTGGTTGCTATCATTCTCATTATTGGAGCTAGAAATATCATGAATACTCAAAGAAGCTTGTACATAGAAAATATTTTCCCACTTTACAGGTAATCATAAACTTTCCTGAAGCTTGTGTCTTCTATTCTTGAAATGAACAAAAAAAATGGTTCAATAAAAAATTTCCTTCATGCACTGTTTACTTGAAAACGATCATGTAATTCTTTTGCAGTTTATTTGCTTACATAGTTCTACATATGCTGATGTATGCGGCAAACATATACTTTTGGAAACACTATGGGGTCAATTATCCATTCATATTTGGTTTCAAGCGAGGAACTGAGTTGGGTTATAGAGAGATTTTCCTACTTAGCACTGGGCTAGCAGTTTTAGCATTGGCCAGTTTGCTGGCAAACTTGCACGTGGATATTGACTCACAATCGAAAGTTTATCAGGCATCAACTGAAATGATTCCTCTGGGATTAGTTGCGGTGAGATGTTAAACCCAGCTAAAATTTTCTGTCCGAGAAACTCATTACCGTGTTTTGCACCAAGCTACGTGGATTGTTTTATGTCTTAGATTTGGAAAGCACAAAACATGTTTGCTAATCCAAATTGACTACTGTTTGTTCACAGCTTGTTGTTGTCATAACTTTATGCCCTTTCAACATCATATACCGTTCAAGTCGGTTCTTCCTTGTTCAGTGTATATTTCGCTGTATCTGTGCTCCACTCTACCAGGTGATAATCTGAGAAGAGTAGAAAGTGCTGAACTTAATGGCGACATCAAGATGAATTACCTGTTCTCTCTCTTAATTATTTTACTATGCAGGTAACGCTTCCAGACTTTTTCTTGGCAGATCAGCTTACTAGTCAGGTTCTATACTATGGCTCTGTAGATGGCTCACATGAATGTTTAATAACTGCATGATTCTATGTTACGGGTACTAAATGCTCTTTAACCTCAGGTGCAGGCCATAAGGAGTATTGAGTTTTATATTTGTTTCTATAGTTCGGGAAATTTCCTTCGTCGCCCAAACAAGTGTCGCAGTCTTGTCGCATACAATGTCTTCTACTTCATTGTGGCTGTTGTACCATACTGGATACGCTGCCTTCAGGTATCCTAAAATGATAATGATGTTTTTATTACAAAAAAAAAAAAATCAAATTTGTTTTGGCTTCAATAAAAGTGTCAAATGAGATTGTTAAGGCGGTATACTGATTGTCAGTAGAGTAGAGTTCTGCTTAGAGTGATGCTTATTGGTATTGGTTTAGAATGTCCTGCTGGGCTATGAACCACAGCAAACCAACTATGTAAAGCTTTCCTGACCCAGGCATCACAATTTCCATCTCTTGAGGCGCTATGCACATTATGAATGTCAAACTTTTGACCACACGTTGTGATTTGTACAAAATGAAAGCACGTGTAACAAATTTCTCTTTTCCAATTGTTTGAGCAAGATTTGCAGCCCCTTTCTTTATATGCAAAATCAGTGCTATGCGCATTAGACGTCTTTCTGTGAAACGTACAACTGTTTTCAGAATTTTATTCAATGACTTGTTTTTAGGACTCAAATATGATTCCGGTTATTATGCAGTGCCTCCGGCGACTATATGAAGACAGAGATGCAAAACATGGGTACAACGGTTTAAAATACTTTTTGACCGTTGTTGCAGTAGTAATTAGAAGTGCTTTTGATCTTAAAAAGGCAATGATCTGGAAGGTTTTGGCTATCGTGAGCTCAGTCATTGCAACAATTATGAGTACATACTGGGATATTATAGTAGACTGGGGGCTTCTGCAGAGGAAATCAAAGAACTTTTGTTTGAGAGACAAACTCTTAGTCTCACACAAAAGTGTGTACTTTTTGGCTATGGTAATGAGAAGTTACGATATTTAACCCTAGTATGACTTCCCAAAGCAGTTTTTGTTCGTTCATGCAGCTGCTTTCTTTCATTCTTTGCAAACTGCAGGCATTAAATATTTTACTCAGATTTGCTTGGCTACAACTTGTGTTGAAGTTTAAAGTGCATTCACTAGATGGAACGCCCTTGGTAATCATAATTGCCTGCCTTGAAATCCTAAGACGCGGCATTTGGAACTTTTTCAGGTACGTTACCATTTGAGGAACCTGTGGAGAAAGTAAAACACGAATCAGTAAATGGCTAGCTACCATGATCTCGCCATAATTGCAGACATTGTGTCTATATGTATAATGCTCTTGTTTTTCATGCTTTGGTTGCTTTGCTTTATCAGGTTGGAGAATGAACACCTGAACAATGTGGGTAAGTACCGGGCTTTTAAGTCCGTTCCACTTCCCTTCAATTACTGCGATGAGGACACCGACAAGGATGATTAGATATCACTATGATCGCCTACATTTAAGTCACTCATGGGTTCCCCAAAGCAAACGTGTAGTGCGTGCGGGAGGCTGTGACAGAAGTCCCACTAGCATTCTGGGGAAGCATTGATAGGCAAACTGCAAGAAACACAGAATCTGATGCCTTGGTGGTGTTGCTTGTGCTATTTTAGGCAGATTTTTGGAGTTCGTAGCAAAATTTTCCATTGCCCGCTAGATGTTGCGAGAACGGTGTAAAGCTGGTAATCAAAAACTATATTCATTCTTTGTAATAATAGACACAATCATATGATAAAAGTGATACAAATGTAGCATGAAGCAGCCGTGAACCTAACCTAGTCGCCGGAGAAGTCACCCAAACCATTTTTCCCTCTCTTCTTTCTTTCCTCCACGTTTCTAGAAATTCAAACCCTAATAATGTTAAAGAGAGTTCTGATCTCAACCCGAGTGTTGAGTATGGTCCCAACAAACAGTTAATTTTAACCCAAAGACTTGGAACCATGAGCTTGATTGAGTATGGTCCCAATAAACAGATGAAAACACAAAGATTTTGTGGAAATTTCCATTAAGTGTTTCATCAAACACTTGCAGTGCGAAAGCGATTTTTTTAATCATAAATCTAGTTTAAGATCAAACACAATACCAAACAGCCAAATATATAACATTTCTTCTGAAGCTAGTTTTAAGCCAATAAAGTTGAACAAAAGTAATCACAAATGAAAAAATATAGACAAAAAAATGCCAAATTTCAACAACCTGAGGGTTACCTTACCTGAGAGATGCAACAATGCTTTGTTCGTCTCAGTCCTCTTTGTCTCTCTCGTTGCTAGTTTGAGAGTTGCCTTCGGGCATGTGTTGATCTGGTTTGGAGTCCCTCTCTAAAACGCTAGTTAGAGAGATTAGTATGCTTTTGGTAAAAAAAAAAAAAAAAAAAAAACGCATTGACCCATTGCTTGTTTTTTTTTTTTTGCTAAATTATATTGAATAAAACATAGGATAAGACAGAATCAAACAAATGCACACACCTATGGGCTTTTAGTAACACCTGCTTCCGTAGCGTTGTGTCCCTCCTTACTACCTCTACCTGCTTGCTTGTGAAGGCGGCCCTAACTGAACTGTACACACCTATCCGACCAGGTGACTTGTGACATACATGTGAGGGAGCGGGTTTTAGGTGGGTTTTGACTTTTTGAGAAGATAAAAAGGGTCAGGGGTGGAAACCTTTTAGTTCAATCAGTCAGACCGAGATAAACCCTAGTTCATTTCTTCCAAACCCTTAGCAAATTAGCAATCCAATGAGGATCGATCCTCCAGAGCCGCCCAAAAAACCTCCAATCTTCGATTCTCCAAGCCCTACCATGCCTCCACCCGCCTATCCAGAACCAGAAATCCCGAATTCTGTGGCGGCGGCGCAGACAGAGACCAATGAAATCAACACTCCGGAGAACCAAACACCACCAGAATCAGCTTCTAGCGATTCTGGCAACCCAATAGCAGAAGCATCTGATCAGCCCAGCGATGGCGATGGCGATGGCGATGGCGATGGCGATGGCGGCGGAGAAGAAGGGGAATGTGGGTTCTGCGTCTACATGAAATCCGGGGGGTGCAGGGATAGCTTCATTGCTTGGGAAATGTGCATGGAAGAATCAGAGAAGAACAAGGAAGATACTGTGGAAAAGTGCTTCGATGTGACCGTGTTGCTCAAGAAGTGCATGGACGAGCACGCCGATTACTATATGCCCATTCTCCGAGCAGAGCAGGAGGCTGCTAAAGAATTGGATCGAGAAAATGCGTCTTCCACTGAGTCGGACAAATTGGACGCTTTATCAATTGACAATCAGGGAGAAGCTGCGGAGAAGAAGACTAAAGATTAGAGGCCTCTTTTAATCTTCATTTCTGTTTTTGTTGGGGTTCACCGTCGGAGGTAATTGATAAATTGTTGAGATATCAAAATTTTGAAATCAGCTCTTTGTTATTTGTATCTTCTTCTTCTTCTGGTCATTACTAGATGCTGGTATTTGCTTAATTTCCGGGATGACCACTTTGTTTTCGGTAGCAATCTCTTGCTTATTGGAAAGTATATTGTGAAGGAGCTAGGATGAATGCTCTTATACTTCTAATTTGGGCCAAGGAAGTTCTGTCTGTGATGTAATTATGTAGAATTATTCACAGTACTTTCCTGCAAAATTACTTATTGGGTTTTGCCATTTGGTAACATGGAAACCCCTCATAGAACTTATAAAGTGACCTGACTACCGCCATATAGTATGATGATTTAAGATGGTTGTAGTTCTCCTTCTAGTTTTTTTTTTTTTTTTTGGTGAAAATTTATCATCAGAGAATTTTGTGCTACTAATTAAAGTTGTGAGTAATGGATATGTTACATTTATTAATTCTAAAACCTTCAATGACGAATAAGCTTAAAGATAGTCAACATATGGGAGGGCCGGACTCAGAGGGACATGTTTTTTTATTTTAGAATTGATCTCCTACGGGAAATTTCTATTTTTCCTTTTTCTATTTTAAGGAAATTTCTTACTATATGTATCCAGAAGTTGCATGAAACCTGTAGAATTTGGCTTTTTTTTTTTTTTTTTTACAAAAATGATATGTACAATTGGCTTGTTGTATCCCCATGAAACCATGATGGATATGACAGGCTATAATTAGTTCATAAATTTATTATTTTTCTCTTCTGGTATGTTATATTGTCAAGGTTACCTATCAATTTTGCAACTTCAACGGGCAGTTTCAATTTTGAAAGACCGATAGTTCTGGGCAGTTTATTTTCAGACGTGCAGAACTGGACGTGAGACTCTTGCTTTAATGTAACACAAAATTAGTTTTGGTGTGGGCTGGGCGTGAGAATTCTCTCTCCCTCTCTTTCCAGAAAGTGCTCTCTTATGCATAGAGAATTCCGAAAATTCTTCCTCAATTCTCTTTTGTGTATTTGTGAGACTGGTTGTATTGAGGCCATGAACTTGAGTGGTCTATCTGTACCACAGTTGTACTCCACATTTTGTTAGTGAATTTCCTGTGGATGTAGCCATATTTTGTTGAACCCCTTAAATTTATCGAATTGTGGCTGTGTTGATTTTCTATTATGCATTTTCTTTTGTCTTTGGTGATCTTGGATTCTCGTTACCTCCATAAAAACCAATTGTTAATAAGGTGTTTCTTATAGCTGTTTCTTCATTTATTTTGACAGCCTCCTTGGTTGGTTGCTCTCTGTTGTCAGAAACATCAACTTGCTACTTTTCTTTTGGAGGCGCTATGCCATAATTTTAAGTGCGAAACAACATTCCGCATCTCTTTTTGGAATATATAAGTCTTATGACTTTTTCTTCAAAAATCAAAATGACTTCATCCTGCTTATTGTACTAGAGTTTCTAACTAACATTAGGCACTTTTGTATCTTTTAAAGTGGTCCAGAATTTATATCCTTTGTGAGTTTCTGGAATATCTTCTCAATGTCAAACGTTAAAAGTCGTTCTTAATGTGAGAACTTCAATATCGGTTGGTGTGAACTTCATCAACTGTTAAGAATAATTTTTGACATTCTCATTCTATCATATATATATATATATATATATATATATATATATATATTTATTTATTTATTTATAATCACATACACCTTTTACTGGAAATTGTTAAGATTTAGGAGATGAAAATTTCTTTTGGGAAAATTATATTTGCTGCCCACCCACTAAATTTGAATTATTGAATGTGGGCAAACATTTCATGGGAAATGTAACTAAATTTGAATTATTGAATGTGGGCAAACATTTCATGGGAAATGTAAGTATATATTAACCCAAAAAAGTTATGACATTTTTCGAAAAGTATAGGCAAGCTAAGGTCCGAACAAAGAAATCATAAAGTGATTGGACGTCTACTTGCGGCAAACTCAAAACGTACAGGAAATCTATATGAAGGGCAAGAGTTTCCCGCTGATTGGACCTTGACTGCGCAGGGTTGAAACTCATGCCTCCCGGTGGTTTTCACATCTTATCGGGGGATTTCACATTTATGCTTCAGTGTCCAAGTGTCCTGTTACTTTGCATTTGCCGTTATGTTTGACTTTTATTTTTTACTTTTGTTTTGGCTCTAACGTGTGGGGATTTTGTGTATATTGAAACTTTTTTTTTCCTTTTGTTGTCCAATTTGCCTATCATCAATCCATTTCTTTACTTTACTTGTTCTATGTTCTTTTAGAAGCCGGGACCGAAAAGGTGAGTCAGAGTTCATTGATTACACCAATGAATGTATTTATTATAGAAACGACTATTAAATATTTAGCTGGTCACATAATAGCAAACACTCCTACACCGTCACCCTCAGCCCCAGAAAGAATGAAATAAACAGAAACTGAACCAGCTGTGCCCATGAAGAATGGGACACTATTCTGTTGTATCTAACCAATCCAAAAGTGCCCGTTTTGTGCCTCCCTGCACCCCTAAAGAGAGTCTCATGGGCTGTTTCTTCTGTGCCTATATGCTCTTCCATATTAATTGTGATTCTGCATTCATTCGTCCTTGTCATCATCTTCATCGTAGTTGAAAGGCAGTGGAACTGTCTTAAATGCTCGGTATTTGCCAACATTGTTCAAGTGTTCATTCTCAAGCCTGTACAATCACCAAACAGAACATGTCTTTAAATCTGGAAATAGTATAGTACACACTGATGCAGAGCATGATAATTACTTAAAGAAGTATTACTATAGATGGCCCAAGTCCAAAGTAGCAGCCTAGGATCAATTTAGTCAACCCTTTCTTCCCCTAGGCCAACTATTTAAAGCTTTCTTTCGATAGCCCTGCTGTTTAATAGTTAGTTGTCTTCTATTTCAATTCTTCTTCTTTACACAATCCTTGTGTCTAATCCAAAATTTTCAACCAAGTTGTAGATCTGTGTATAATACCCAACTGAATAAAAAAAAAGTTCAACGTCTAGGCAATACCTAAAAAAGTTCCATATACCACGACGGATGATCTCAAGGCTAGCAACTACTGCAACTGTTGCTTCGTTATGTAAGGCAGGCACCTGGAATTTTGCCACGGTTTGTATCCATGCAAGTCTCAAGAACGCATTTAAAATCTGCATTTTCATTATTTTTGTTAAATGTAACAATTTTGGAAGTCAAGGGACGTATATGCTTAGTTCAGTGCTTTCTTCTCACCATAGCAATGAAATAGGTGTACTTGCATTGTATAAGGAGTTTGTCTCTCAACCAACGATTTTTAGAGTGGCGTTGAAGAAGGCCCCAGTCTACAATAATGTCCCAATAGGTCGTGAAGACAGTAGCTGCAGCTGAGACAATCCAGGCCATTATATTCCATAGTTTTTTCTGTTCGTAAGTGTAAGCTGTCCTCATACAAACTGCCATTAGTGTCAAGAAGAATTTTATCCCATTGTACCCGTGCATTGCATCTTTCTCGTCATATAGCCGTCTGAGACACTGGACACCAGGTGGAAAATAGGCAACTGTTCAGTGCCATTGACTAAGTATCGGTTTTGGAAACATTCTGAAGTATTATGAAATGATTAGCTGTAAATCTTTTGTGTAAACTATCCATGCAAGCTTATGATCATAGGACAGTGATTTCATAGTTTATACGTAGGGTGAAAAATCTACACTTGACAAATCTCTAGGTTTAGATAATTTCATGGTTACTTTGAACTATATTGTTCCCTTTATCTGAGAAGGATAAACAAAACAGAGGATGAGTACTTGAAGCAAGCGAGCCCAGTACGGAATCACAGCAATAATGAAAGAAAATGCCTCGAAAGCATTGCTGTCTTTGCAATCTTGTGATCCGTCTTTTCCCCAACCATAGTAGCAAATGTAGAATCCCACGCTTCTAAGGGCTTGCACCTGCAACAAGACTGTAC
Organism: Taxillus chinensis; assembly: GCA_023512835.1. NCBI lineage: Eukaryota > Viridiplantae > Streptophyta > Magnoliopsida > Santalales > Loranthaceae > Taxillus > Taxillus chinensis. The sequence continues at coordinate 10,706,738 of CM042091.1, forward strand.
ATTACCATGTTCGAAACAAAGGGAGCACAACGGAATTTATGTGTACTACACACAAACCTGGCTGGTCAGCTGGTCTGCTAAGAAAAAATCTGGGAGTGTGACCTGCAGGGTAGAATAAGAAATATTTTTTGAAGATAAGTAAACTCATTCTTCATCCGATGCCTGCAACAAATTTCCTTAATTTACCTTGTAAAGAGGAGCACAAATGCTGTGAAACAGGCAAGTGAGGAGGAAGAAGCGGCTTGAACGGTATATAATGTTGAAGGGGCATGTCAATATTGTAAAAATTAGCTGGCATAAGAAGAAACAAATACTTTATGCTGTGGGACACTAACTGTTCTGAGAAATTTGGTGTGTAAAAGGAGTGGGTGAGGGGACATGGGAAAACAGTAATTTTGATGTGCTGTCTCACGTCTCACCACAACTAAAAATAGGGGAAGAAGCTTAGTTGGATTTCCATGTATGCTAGTGCTAGTATCAACCTCCATATCGATATTTGAGATCACAGTGGCTAGTGCTAGTATTGCAAGACTGAAGCTGACGAGCAGAACTTCTCGGTAACTGAGCTGGGTCCCTTCCTTGAAACCAAATATAAAGGAATAGTTCACTCCATAACGCTTCCAGAAGTATATGTTTGCAGCATATAGAATCATGTGTAGGACAATGAATCCAAAGAGGCTGCAATGGAATATAAAGTTTAAATCCAGCCCTCATGTCACTACAAACACATGTACTACACATCATCCACTCAAGCAAGCTCAAGATTTCAACCTTAGACCATAATTGCAACTAATGTAGTTTTAATGTAGTCTGTCTTTCCGACCTTGAGACTATTTATGGTGTCACCGTATTGTGTGTCAAGAACAACGGATAATTTTTTCATGAATAAACAGAAAACTCTGTGTCAATGCAGCAATTTCGTAAAGTAATATGGAGGAACCATTTATATTGCTGAGAATATCTGGGTTACCTGTAAAGAGGAAATAAATTCTCCATGTACTGGGTGGCACCTGGTTTACCTGTACCTATAATGCGGCTGAAGTTAATAGACACAATCAGCGCCACCAGTAGAGCCACGGTACAACCAGCAGAGAAACCTGAGAGATGTTTTTAACAAACAAATCTAAGATGCAGGAAGAATGCAAAACAGTTGCCATCCCTTCCTGTTTATAGTCTCTTTTAAGATCAGTTGATATTGGAATAATAGAGAGCACAAGCATGTCTATGAACTACTATGTACCCAAGGAAAACGTTATTCTATGTCTCTCCCTCTTGGCTTTGGGTCTCAAAATGCTCATGCCTTTACTTCGATTTGAGTTGGCAAAATGCTTGATGAATGTGGCCTCAACCCTCTCCAGAAGCCTTGTAACCTACACAGGCACCCCCCCAAAAGAAAACTCAATTATGGTACTATAAAATGACATCCAAAATTCCAAACTCGAGCAATGCTTTGTTATAGCTATGTCCTATAGAAGGGTAGAGAGTATTTTTCTGTGATTCAGAACTGAAATACCGCAGTGCCCTTTGGACTCCATGCGTGTCCACTGAATTGGATTCATAGGACATGAATTTTGATATTGCTATTAAGAGTATTTTCTGTAGCAGCCATGAATATGCAAAAACTGCCCAGCTAAACAAAATAAAGATTATGAAAAAGCTAACCTCATCAGAGCCGCCCAGATAAGAGTCATCCACCATTTTTAAGTAAGCTTTTGATGCACCCCTGGATGTGATCTGTTGAACCAACGAAAAATGCCTCTGTGATAATAAAAGCATCCAGGTTGTCCAAAACCATATAATTTTCAAATTCAGAAGTTCTTTTTTATATATAATAATCAATGGCTTAAAACTTACATCTAAATTGAACTCAACATTTAACTCTTAATGTTGTAAAATTCAAAATTAATAATGCTATTCCATTAGATTAGGATTCAAAATCAGGGGCCAGTAATGTACTCTTTTATCAAGATAATGATGCATCATTACTTTTCACTTGATTTTGTGATTATTTAGAATGGAAATTTTTTTACCCTTTCTACCAGCGGATGCTTTGAACTCACAACTTCACCTCAGGTGATACGTGCTTCTACTGCCATGCTGATCCCGTGAGATTACTTAGTATGGATAAGTAGAGCATTTACACTCATAATTTCTAGTGTTCCAACCAAATCCCAATGAGAAGGTTTTTATTATTATTTTTTTCTTTTTTTACACCCCACTTAAACTGCTTCTGCCGGGTTTTGAATCACCTACTTACTGTGACTTTGGCTTCTTTAAATCCCACATTCCAGTAAAACATGCCAATGAGCGTATTTAGCATGGAACGTAATATTCTAAATTTACCACAATATTCTAAATGTACCATTAGTTCAATTAAATGGCACACAGATTTTGCACATTAATGAAAAGGAATAGAATAATTGCATCCCCACTAATTGATATGTCAAATATATAAGGCAGTCGAAATTTCAAAATGAGGTCGAAAATGATATGAAATGCATCACATAAGAAATGTCATTCCACAATGATAAGAGCATCCAATGTAGCCTCTTCAAATTTGATTATTCAAAATAACTAAAACAATCCAAACACACTTTTTAGTATGTCTATTTTAACTATTTATCAATTAAAATATTACTTTTTAAATATTTATTTATTCTTTTAAATATAAAAGTAAATGTGAAAGGAGAAAAAAGAAATTAAAAAAGTAAATATTATAAGAGAAAATATAATATTTTAACAAATAGAGAGTGAATAGTATTTGATTAAATTTAAATAGTTACTATTCATTTTGTTAAAATTTTGATTATAATGGAGAGTTTGAAAAGTATAATTTTAAGGCATTTTTGTTAAACTAGCTCTTCAAACTAACCAAAAAACACAAATAGAGAATCTATAGTGGATGTTCTAACATAATACATGTATTGTCACATAATTGAAGAGGGCTAGATTGAAAAAACAATATAATAATAGCTTTTACTGCATAATTAAGCAAATCATGACCAAAATATGTATTATTTGGAATGTGAAAGATTGAGTAAATCATGTGCTACTTGAGAGTAAAAATGCTCTGTAGTTAATGTAGGAATGACAAGAATATTAACATAACATTATTCTAAATGCAAAAAAGGGCTATATTTTAAGACTAGCATAATTTTTACTGTATTATTTTCCCAATATAGTTAGCTTTTTTTCCTTATCATATTATCTATATATAATAAATTAGAAAGTAAAAAGTTAAGTAAGAATCTCTAGAAATTAATTAGACATACATATGGAAAAATTGTCTCACCTAGCTAAGGTCTAAAATTTGTTTATGACTTTTTTTAAAAAATTGAAGATAAAAATATAAATAATATAACAGTAAAATGTAAAGAATGTAATAGTAGTACCTTGTCATATTTCTTCATAATCTTTGAAAATGCCATCACATTTAAGAAGCTGAATTCATTATAAAACTCATCAAAAATTCATATTAATCGAGAAAAACCTTTATTCAAATTCATAGACTCAATTACCAATAACTCTTTAGAAGGCGCAACTTATGGTGGAATGCAATGAAAGCTTGACGAAGTTGTTTTTCAACACTCTCTAAATTTTTTTTGTTGAATTTTAGCTCAGTGCAATTAGGAACATTGAGAACACCCTTAATTGTTGATCGAGGGGTTTCCATAATGTTGTTGATCTTCACATGATTCAACACCTCTAATGGGGTTGGCTTTTTTATTTCCCTCAATTCCATATTCTTTGATTTCTTCTTATCCGCTTTCTCTTTAATATTTTTTTGTTGATTGACTTCTTCATTTCTTTCTATTTCATCTTCCAATAGATCATCATCATTGGCCAAGTGTCGTAATGTGCTTGATCCACCTTCTTCAATCACTTCCAATTCTATTCTTCCTATATGCACAAATACACAAAGCAATAATGGATCATAATTCATTTAGTACATTTTTACCTAACAGATATTCAAAAGAACTTAAAACTAGTCACACCTTAAAACAAAATTGTTTTTAGTTATACTACCTATATGACTCTTTGTACCTTATTTTAATTATTGGTTTGTGGTACTTCTAGTTTTATATAAGAAATTTGGTCCTTATACAACATGTTTTCTGACATGCAAATTTATTAGAGCAATCATATTGATGATTATTGCTCTTTTTAAAATATAATCTACACATATAATACACATACATACGTGTGTATCTCAACACTAAGATAAATTAAATGGCCTAAGCATATGTGATTGAAAATACAACTTCCCATTTTCTATAACATTAGTAATAGAAGAAAGAAACATACAAGATGCATTTTTTAAATAACTATATTAAGTTACAATGTAAACCGTAGGAAAACTAAATTAAGTTAGAATGAACACCTTCTGCATTTTATAAATTAGTAAAGGGTTATACTAGAAAGCTCACTACAGAGGATCCTTGATCACACGAAAATATAATTTAAATAAACAAATAGTTTGCAACAAAATATAAAAGAACATAGAGAAGAAAATTCTCAATGAATGGTTGTTGTAGATGACGTTGATGATGGAAATAATTCTTATTTTAACTTTTTGAGAAGCTTCCACTCAAAATATCTTGCTTGCTCAACAATTGTTCTTCAATTCTTGCTTGTTTTCTTTGAGCTTTATTTTTTGTCTCAATATTTTTTTTGTTCTCTTTACCATCGTCCTTCTATTATATTTTACTTTAACTTTTTTAGAGTTTAAATAGTGTTTTATCCAATAATTGAATCTTTAAGCTACACTTAGTGATCGATCGAGAGGCATTACTTGAGCATGTATCATTAAACTGAGACAATAATTAATTTTAGTAATAGTCAAATGTTGAGCTTCACTTCTTTCTTTAATGGTCATGGGAAGTGAATTTTTGTTATCTTAGTGATGATGAACATCCTTTTAAGACCTTGAAAATGATGTCATTTGAGCTTATATCCAGTCTGTAGTAACTTGTTGGTTGAGATCTTTAAAAAGAGATAAAACAAATGTTTTCTACACAATGATGTCATCAGAGTCTTCTTACATCACCATACATGCTTAATATGTCATCAACAAGACTTGTGTTATCATCCGTGTTTCTTATTGAACAATTACTATAAACATTACTTAGTACATTTCCAGAAATGGTTATGATGTCTTCAGCACGGCTGGTTATGCCAACAGCAATATTTATGGTGTTATTAGCAATGTTTGTGACATCATTAGTAATGCTCATTTCATCACTGCTAGAAGTGCGATTTAGTTTCGATGGATACGTCTTTTTATGTCATCAACACTGCTTGTGATATCATCATTTAATATAACATCATCGTTCGATTCTATGACTTGTTCATTGCCTTTATGCAACGCCATAAGCAATGCTGCTCTCATTATAAGCATATCTTATAACATTAGTATTATTAGATCAGCATCGTCTAGCTTCAACACTTATTCATCGTCTTTATGCTACGTTATAAGTAATGTTGCCCACGCCATAAGCAAATCTCATGATGTTATCATTTAGTATCATGGTATCATTTTAAATGATTCGGTCCTTTAGCTTCTTTGTCTCATGATTGATCTTTATTAGGCTCATAACACACCTCTTCCTTATCCCCATGGTCAATAACGTTAATGGTACTCCTGTTCGAACACAAATTAGATCGATGCTTAGGCTAACCACACCAAAACCACTTGTCAAGAACTGACTTGGTATATGGATTAACCTATTTTTGAACCCCCGGGAATGGCATGAGTCTCTTTCCCTCAACCTTATCGATCATTTTTGCAACTTCGGGCATTAACGACCTTCTAAACCCCAATATTGCTTCCCCTACGAGCCATGTTCTTTGCCACATTTAAACTCCTTAAAACATTGACTTTTATCATGTCTCAGATTTATAACTTCAACCCATCCACATAATGGGCCACTTGCTGGCCTTTACTCTCCCACAAATCATTCCTTTCTACCAACCTTCAAAACTATTCAAGGACCTTGGCAGGTACGCTAATATTGCTAGAACAATACCTGCTCATACAATGGAAACATAAGATTCCACTTCAACATTTGTTTCATACGGATCCAGCTCCTCACTAGGTGTCTCCCCTCATACTGCCGGTTGCTTTGTAGCCTCTCCCACCAAGTAAAAGGTCCTCCTCAATGTAATCAAAAGTGCTCGCCCTAGTGCTTAAGCGCGTGAAGCGCAGCGCTAGGGACTCCCGTCACCTGAGAGGGGGTAAGGCGTAACACCTTCAGTGAAGCGCGCGCCTTGCCGCGCTTCATGCGCCTTTTGTCAACACGAGAAGCACGCACAAAAATAAATAGAAAGAGGTAATTGCATGACGCCATCACACGACGCCAGACAACCGCGCAACCTCAACCTCGACGATGGACGGATGACCTCCATTGATTTCGACAAACGATCGATCTCGACAGACATGGACAACCTCTCGACAGACAACCTCAGCTTCGATGATGACGGATGACCACGACCTCAACGACAAGTGATGATGGATGAGCTCAGCCTTGATGATGGACGACCTCGCAACAAATGACCTCGTAATGGGTGACCTTGGCCTTGACGACAACAGACGACCTCGGCCTCGATGACGACGGATGACCTCAGGCTCGACGTCGGACGACCTCGCAACAGTTGACTTCGGCCTCATCAACGAAGAACGACCTCAACCTCTACCTCACCGATCTCTTCATTCCTCCATCGACAAAATGTTTTTGTGCTTCTAGGTGCTCACGTTCTCAAATATTAAACTGTGCACTATAGTAGATATGAGATGTGATTATATTAAATAATAAAATTATTTTAGCTCTTTCTCTCAAGCGCTCAACAATCAGTAACGTATATGAATGATGTGAATCGGTGATATTAAATAATAAAATTATATTTGTTTTGGGATATTAAACTGTGAATTAGTGATATCACTAAGCTATTATATTAGTTCTAATATTAACAAAGAATACTATGATATGATATGAATGCGCTTCACATCACTAAAGTAAGCACCTTTTTTCTTTGCTTTGTGTTTAAAGCAATATGGATACGTATCCTTTGTACCTTAAGTGCGTCTAGCGCTTTTGACTACCTTGGTCCTCCTTTTAAACAACCTCACCAAGCAATCTTTCGGAATCTCCATATTATCGAAGAACCCGTCAACTTCCACCAACAATTCCAACATTTTCACAATAGACTTTCATTAAAAGATGAAATATCCACCTTCAACAAAAATCACTCTCATCTCTATATGATTGTAACCCTAAAAATTCCTTCATAGACCTCCATCACAACCCCGCATATGCAACGGTCTTGCACCAAACAGAAATTCCCCCTCCTTCAATGAATCTTCATCTAAGATCCGTTACACACCAACCACATCACCTCGTTTATGTTTATGCACTGGATTTGCATAGCTGCCTCTTGCTCTAGGCTCTAGCCCTTTACCTTCAAGATCTTGTCCTCTATGACTATCACCGTCAACAAGTTGATGCGTTCGATTCGAACTTTAAAACGCTGCTCCAAGCCTCGGATTCTCTGACCCACGATATCAAACTCTGCCCACAAGACCCATTTAACAGCTCATTGGCGGAGTACTCCTCCTGCACCCCAAACACAGTCAAGGACATGACCACCATCAATATTGTGGCTCATTGACATCTCCGTAGGAATAGCCTTGTTCTGATTGGATCAATAACAACGATTGGATCTCCGAGAATGGTTTGCCAAAAGTCGTAAAACCATTGTTTTGATCCAACGTTGATAAAATTGTAAGATGTTCATACACAAAACCTTGACCACGGCTATGTATGTATACCGCCAACAAATTTAAGGCATACGACCCTGTCGACCCAACCAAAATAAATTGCCTCTGTTAAATGTGGGAAAGTAAAACAACCCCCAAAAACGAAGCGTTTCACTAACAATGCACTTCTAAAACTAAAAATAACCCCGTAAACCCTTAAATATTTTATATAATTATCGATATTATTTTTATGAGAAAATTACATTTCACTTTCACATATAAAATTACACTCAATATCTTTGTTTAAATAAATTATAACAATTACTTCTTTAATTTAAATAAATTATATTAGGTGTCCTGTTGGTTTTATGAAATAAATTATTGAAGCTTTCAATATTTTCGTTGATAACGGATCAAACTATAGAATATTGATTAAGATAAATTACCAAACATTTTCGTATAGAACACAAACATGCATGCAATCTCTCGTGTAAGCTTCCCGGTTCCCAAAGTAATCATCAATCAAAAGAACGTAATGTTAAAGCCAGAGAAAATACTATCACACGAACCTTTAAAAAATATATATTTTGTTATGTCTTTATCACAGGAATGCGATAATAAAGCCGACGAAATAGCCTTTAATTTTTTAAAAACTATCAAATATCAAATAAACATACGGATAAAGTTAATAATCTATATATGTATATACACATATATAAAAAATTTTGAAATAACAAATTGTTGACAAAAAATTAATTTATAAATCAACAGAAAAAATCATCATTTATAATACGTTTTTGAGTAGTAGTGATGCATATTATTAATATTTAAAATATATTTTATAATTAAGTAAAATTTTATCTAAGATAAACATATTAATAAGTATATTTTTATGAGTTAAATTAATTATATAATAAAATTAAATTCATGAAGGCACTGGCGGTGTAGAGCAAATTTGTACGCGGGGCACGACACGGGTGGAAGTCAATCACGGTAGGGCAAAGGTGAGTGAGTAATGCCATGCAGTTTTCCAAATGGAATTGTATTATAAATTTTTTATTTTTATTAAAATGATATTATTTTAATTGTAATTTATTTATTAAAATAATATTATTTTGATAAAATAAAAAAATACAGAGATAAATAATGCACATATATATTTACTTAATATTAGAGTTCTCTAACTTTCTAAATTTAATGGCCCAACATAGTTGGCTAAACATTATTATATTATTTTAATTTTAATTTTTAAAAAAAATCCTCCTCCATCACGCACCCACGTGCCGAACCAACACACCGAGCCAACCTAGCCCGCCTCCACCAAGTCGTCATCCCGGCCTGCCGCCACCGTTGGCCCCGCGGCCGAACGTTGTGTGTAGATCTCGGAGCGGCGACTTCTCCTTTAGGGGTCAGGACCATATTAGCCAGACTGAAATCGCTAGATCCATTTAGTCTACATCTCGTGGTGGCGGCGTTTAGGATAAGTTGTGCTATTTTTTTTGCACTAGTATCACAAGGACGCGGTGTAATGGTTATGGTTTTTCGGGTTATTATATAAAGTATTTTAAAAATGATTGAAGCTAGTATAAAGTGTGAATCGTAGGATGACAATAGAACATGTTACACCTATATCTGCCCATGATAGGACAAATTTGGAATTTGTATAACGGAATTTCAAACGAATTTAAAATAGTTATTTCCAACCTTTCAAGAATCTAGAATGAATTTAGGATAAAAATCACTCATTCCAAATCTGTTTATATAAGACAATTTAGTGGGTTTGTCAGATGCATACTCTAATCCGACCCTACTAAGACGAATTTTAAATAATCGAGTTCTAGTTCAAGGTGAATTTAAAATATAATTTTTTTTAGATAAAACGATTCAGAATGGAGATGACCTATCCCAAATCAATCCCGTTATCACGTGAAAGATTAATTTATTTAAATTTTAGCTAAACAATAATAACTACTATACACAAATTAACTTATCCATGTATCACGCAATAGAAGAAAACATTGTATCATAATATAACACAAATTATTTTTGTAATAATTCTACGTGATAGCATGTGCTTATTAAAAATTAAAACCAAAGAAATCCTATCATGTTGACACATAGAATTATTACTATAATATGTACGATCAAAATATTCAACCGATTAATTTATTAATATTTTCATTTCATATGTAATTAATGCAATTTAAAATAATCATTTAATTAAAATTTTATTAAACACAATAAAATTAAAAATAATATAAAATTATATTAATATCCATACATGTATAACATAAAAATACATGAGCTGACACCATCTCTATTATTTCTTACTCATTTTTTAATACAAATAAAATAATATTTTTTTAGTTTTATTTAACCTTTTTTATTAATGCATGCAAGAAAATAATGAGGGTGAGAAAAGATTAAAGTATGAATATTTATACTAATAGAATAATAGTAAATAAAGAGTTAAAAATAGTATAATATTATTTAATATATAATAAACAATATGTTTATTAGAAAGTTTTTTTAACAAAAAAAAAAAAGGTACGATGCTTAAATACTAATACAAATATAATAAGCACGTTTTTTCAAACATGCTCTAAATGAGAATGACAAGTTGACGAAGACTGACCAGAATCAGATCGAGGAACCTCCAAGGGGGTGGAAGCAGACAGCGCCGCCAGGGACGCCGCAATCCCGGAAGCCAGGCGGGACATATCCCGCGAACGATCGAACCAGTCCTGATGATCCGGGTTCTCCACCTTGATCCGAAACGCAATCAACGCATCCATTTGCTTGTTGAGCATGGAGGCGTCCTCCATCACCTCCTCCACCCTTTCCCTGTAAAACCGGTTCACCTTGTTGAACTCGTCGTCGAGCCTCCTGAAGTACACCAGCTCGTACTCGCCCCCCTCCTCCGCCGCCATCAGGAACGTCGTCTCCGACTTTTCCGGACCGTGGTTCACAATGATGGGTTGGTTTGGGCTCTCCAAGTCGTCCAGCTGCTGCTTCGGACTGGTCAAGTGGTGGTGGTGGTGGTGGTGGTGGTGGTGGTGTTGGTGACGGCGGCTGCTGTTGTTGTGTCGCAGCGTGAGGCCACTGAAGGAGCGGTAGAGGGAGAGCTTCCGGGCGAGTCCCCCCGTGGGCTCACGCGCCCTGTTGCTTTTCTGCTTGAAATGTAGGAGCTCTTTGAGGCGGGTTTTAAGGAAGCCGTAGTCCATGTAGGCTTCCTTCCATTCCGGCACCATTTGGGACGAAAACTCCTTCCCGAATTTCATCTTCTTCTTCTTATTCAAAATGGTTGATTATATCAGCGCTGTGTGGTCATGAAAACAGAGGGACATGGACAACGAAGCAGAACTGGGACTTGCTAGCTAGCTTCAAATGAGGAAACAGAAGCAGAACTGGAACCAACATGACTTTTGTTTCTGGGCTCCATCAATATCGATTGCTCAAATAATTTATCCATGTGGATGTGGTGTGGTTACGATTTACGAAAGCAGATAGATTTTCGTTTGCTCCCTCTTAACTACTCACCTACTCTTTTGAATGCACAGAACAGTGAACAGTAGCTATCAATTTTTCTGGGCTGTTTGGTCAGCGGTTTTCAAAACCGGATTTTATTTTTAAAAATCAGCATGCACGTTTTTAAAAAAAAAAAAAAAAACTAGTTTTCACTGTCTAAGTCAGAGAGTTTTTTTATGTTGCAATTGTTGTTTTTGATAATATGTTTTTATCTGTTTTTTTAAAATTTAAATTTAAATTTTATCAAATAAAAAATCTCATTGTCTAACTAAGCTCATCTTGAGATTTCATTTTTTTAAAAATAAAAAATAAAAATCGACTATCAAATACAATTTGTTTTCTCCGGACTTTCTCTGGACATCGGGTTTTCACCTTTTTTTGGGACTCGAGCTCTTGTTTGGTGGCAGCTGAATTTCGTGTGGTACAAAGCAACCCACGCGTCCACTAAATTTTAAAATCTTTAAAAAATAGTACAATCAATCAATTAAAAACTTTATGATTTTTGTGTGAATTAAATGAATTTTCATTACTTAAAAATATTTTTAAATTTATTGTTTTTAAAAATAATTTTACTTTTAAAATTATACTATTCTCTATATAAAATATTTTTCTGTTAAAGTTAGGCAATCTCCTGCATTATTCCTTCCTTTTCAATTTTTGGTTAAATTATGTAGCAATTCACTCATGGTAATAACTTATATGAATTTTGCTTGTAATTACAATTGGAAAAAATCCCGAGAACACCAATGATGAAGCATTACAATTTTTGTGGTATGAAGCAACCCACGGATCTTTAAAAACAACCAAAAAAAAAAAGGGGGAAACATAAACAAAACATACCAAGAATGATAAAGTGAGTTTCGGACAGTAAAGTAAGATAGAGCAATGAACACCGCAGTGAGTCCTGACGTCTGGACCCAGCAAGATCTTAGAGTAATCAATCCTCGTGGGAAAAAAATTATTGTAAATTGTCCCTGGAGCCCGCATGCCTTCTGTCCTGTCCCACGACGAGGACCCATTTACCTTCCCTGAATCCACCACGGGTAATTGGGGTAAATGAGCTGGGAGCAGTGTTGGTATGTCTTATCTTACAAAGATTGGCAGGGAACCAAAGAAATAATAGGAAGTCGATATTTTTTAGCCTTTTGGTTTATTCTAATCGACTTGCTTGCGTATAAAATAATAGGAAAGATGATGTTCGGGCGAGGCACCCTGCTCTCTGATATTTCTTGCTGATGAAAGATCCAAGTCAATCAAATGAAGAACAAAATGCGAATGTTGTTAGTGGGACATGAAAACAATCCAGTAAATTTGCCTTCGATGTTACAAAATCAGTGAGTATGGTTTTTAAATTAATTAATTTAGTGAAATTTTTGAGTATCCATATGAAAGCCCCACTTGATTTCTAGTAATACTAATAAATTTCCCTAGTGACTTCCATTGAGGTCCCAATTGACACTCCAAGCAGCCATATTTTATCAATTTTAGAATAAGTTTTCAAGTTTCAAGTGTTTAGGTTTGTTTTCAATTAAAATAAAGGCTCATAGCATTCATAATGTAATAGTAAAATATTTTAACAAATTTGTATACATGAAATAATATTAGTTACAAATTTGATTTGAGATATGTGTATTGATTTAAAACTTTATTAAATATCAATATACATAAATTTATTGAAACATTTAATTATTTTACTGCTTGTATAATATAAGCATTTAGGCTTAGATTTATATGCAATTGATATGATGTGTTTAGGTTTCAGAACTTGAATTTAATAAAGAGTAACCATTAATGTCTCGTTAGGTGCCAATCTAACATTACCATACTCACAATAATGATTACTGTATTTTTAAAACTATAAACTAGCAATTTATAATTACCCTTTTTTTTATCTACAAGACACAAGTGTCAAACAAAAAATAACACATTGTCATGATCAAATTTTTAGATATTATAGTGACATCAAACGTGCATGAATAAGTTAATTTATTCTAGACTAAACTAACACATAAATCACCCCTAACAAACATTTTTCTAAAGATGCAAGCACATAACTGAGCCTGTCTTAAAACAAAAACAAAAACAAAAAAAAACACCAACATAGAACTAACTTATATATGGTTTTCCATAAATGCCAACATAGTTTGATGATGCCAAACTCATCAAACGCTAGTTAAGTGCAGATTTCTATAATGTATATCTACTTTATTTTTTTTATTGGATTAGCTTAGTTTGACTTCTAGTATTATATTTTTGTTTTTTTTCTTGAACACTTTGATGCATTCTTGACTCTATGTCTTAATATATTAATTTAAGATGTGTTAATTAATTGATAAATAACAAACTACACTAGTTGTGATTAAAATTAGAAGTGTTTGGCATGTTGGTCTATGAAGCGATTTTATGTGTATTTTCTATTATCAACCCTTTCTTTGAAATTGCTTGCAAGTACTACAGTAGCAATATTATGTGTGTAGAATATTTAGATATATCATTGTGACAGTTTCATATTTTATGAATGTTAGCTCACTCCACTTCCATCATAAACAAGAAAGACATGAGATTTTACTATCATAAGCACGTGTCAAATTATACATGCAAAAACTTAAGAGGCCAATGTCTAAAAAGATATATTATTGTGAAAATCTTGTGAAAATGAGATGATATTACAATGGTGATGAGAAAACTAACATCCAACTATCTTTTAGTTGTTTTAATTATTTGTTGGTTCACAATTTCATCAAGTTTGTTTTATAAGATTTATTTGACCTTTGCTAATACTAATCTTTCAGTTTATTTGATTTTCATTCTATAACAAGCTTGCAATTTTGTTATGAACAATACTTTCTAAATTTAAAGTCATTTTGAATTACATTATAGTTTTCTGTGGGCGATTAAAGAGATTACAAATTAGATAAGGACGTTGGTTCTCCACCCCTCCCCATACAACTGATCCCAGCTAAGCAAACCCTAATCATTTCTAAATTCATGCAGCATTTGATTTGACCCAATTTTTGATGGCTGAGATTCCTTCATTTTCCTTATCCTGCAAAAAAAAAAAATCAAAGCTATGTCAGCAGCTATTTTCTACATGTTAAAAAATCCACAATGTATATTTGAAGCTTATTGGAAGTAACCTGGCAATCCAAATCCACCCTTAATACTTCTACAGCTAATAATGTACTCGATAGCTTTTTGACATTAATTTTATCCAAGCAATTCAAGATTAAGTGACAACATATTGCAACATAAGAAAGCCTACAAAAAGATACGTATCTATTAGAAAACTTTATGCGTACAAAAGTGTAATAAGATGAGTATCAACTTCACCTCATACATCTGGAATGAAGTTGACACTCAACCTCTTTTTAACCTTTCATGGATTTAATTTATAAATAATTCGATCTCACTTGTATATGTATAAATTCATGCCCAATTGTATGGCCACGTGAAGGCACATGACACATGAAATCAGCAAGAAACACACACTTTAATTGAAATTGTTATATATATATAAACTAATAAGAAGAAAAATAAGCATCATAAGTTTAAATGCAAGTGCAATTATAAATGTTAATAATTAAACATTTTAGATTACACTTTTATTTAATTATTCATGCAACAAAACCCCTTACAAATCATAATTGAACAGTCCATACTAATACTCATTACATTCTTCTTTTTATTAGTTTCATATATATATATATATATATATATATATATATATAACAATTTATTAATTTTATTGCCACATAATCTCAGCTTTTTTATGAACAGGACCACCAACAACCTGTGCATTGCCAGTGTGGCATCTCCATAAGTTTCCTGCATTATTCAAGAGCTCCGTAAAAGCTTTGGAAGAGTAGGTATAGCTCAGCATGACTTGTCTGCACAAGAAAGGTATTCTAAGCCAAACCTTTTAATGCACATCCACAGTCCCAACGGGCCATGTAAGAGATAAGGCAAAACAATAACCAAAAAAAAAACCCATATAACCATTAAAAATTAAAAATTAAAAATGAATAACACTTCTCTTCTGCTCAAATTTGAGCTTCTTTCTTTTTTTCTTCTGCTACTGATTCTTAACCTTTTTTCCTTAAAGACATTTCTTACAAAATTGATGGGACGTGTATGTGTATACGTTAACACTCAAGGGGGCTACTGCAAAGCCACAGCCAGGATGGATTGCCCAACAATCTATCAAGGAATATATCCTACATCTGATTGCAGCAGCATGCTTGACTTGCTGCCTGGACCTAACAAATCATTGCAATCTCTTCCTTCACAGAGGCACTCTTGAGGGTTGGCATAAAAATAATCTTCCTCTTTGGGCTTATCTACAACGACTCTGCGATGAACTGGTTGACCCATCCTTTTCTCGTGCACCAGCCGAACAGCAACTACAAACTCATCCCACGAAATGGTCTGATTTTGATGCAAGTCCAGCAACTCAGCAAGCTTTTTCCGCTCCAGGAGTATGCTTTTTCCAAATCCAAGGTACCTGCATCGATTCCAGTTCAAGATTTTCCAATCAAACCAGCTCTCCCTCTATCACTGTCAGGGTAAACAACTTACCTGCGGTGACCTTCCACGAGTTTTGCCATGTTTCCATCATAAGTGGGAATGAAAATTGTACTGGCGATTGACACCATGAAATCAAGGGCTGCCATTTGAGATGAATGATTCCGGAATTGCTGCAGCTCCGCTGGATCTAGCAGCATTTCCTTTTTTGCCTGTAATCACAATTAGGAAAAGTTTTTGAGAAAACTAATGCAAAATTAATGACAAGCAAGTCAACAATTTGCATTGAAAAAGCATAAAGCAAGAGCAAGAGATAGGGTCGGAAAGATGGAAACAAGAGAAAAATGTCCAACTGTCTTCCTTTTGCAACGATGCTCATGAGTTTGATTGAAGGAAAAATATCTGTAAGTGTAAACACACGCATATATATACACTGCACAAACGGATGTTTGGGTGGGGTAGGTGCAAGCCAGTTCTATCAAAACACTCTCAAAATGTTTGGGTGGGGTAGGTACAAACGAATATATACACTCACTCACTCTCTCTCTCTCTCTCTCTCTCTCTCTCTCTCTCTCTCTCTCTCTCTCTCTCTCTATTATATATATATATATATATATATATATATATATATATATATATATGCTGGTATCAATTACCACAGCAAATTTATTATGCAAGCCAGTTCTATCAAAACACTCTCAAAATGCATGTCACGCGCACTAAAATGAGGGCGTCAAAGCCAACAACTACAAACGCGTTACTGTCAAATGCTACAATGCAGTGAGGCAGCTATATGCCAAAGAAGAAGTTCAGGACTCAAAGCACTCACTATCCGAGGAAATGCAGCTCTTAATGCCACAAGTCTTCGCTCACTTCCATAAGTTTCACCAGAAGCTATATAAATTTGAGCCGTCTTCTTAAAACCCAATGCTTGCAGAACTAAGGTCGTCTCCTCTGGTGTTAGAGGACAAAGACCTTGTGCTCGCTTCTCTTCAGACAATATCTCTTTTTCTCTCCACCAAGGATAAGCATACCTGGATACAAACATGGAAACCAATATGACAAGATTTCTACAAAAAACAGACAATAAGCTATTGCTAATATGATCATTCATATTAAAACTTGAAGGGGGTACATTTAGATTTGGAATAAAATAAAGTATTATTAGTAAGGGGTATTAATAGTGTGATTCTAATAATTCTATCATTTAAATTTAATTATGTATTTGATTCTTGGGATTGAACTAGTAGTCCTATCATTTAATATAGTATTATGTTTGGTTTGTACATTTTAGAGGGTACTGGGATAAGAGTTAAAAATGATAAATGTTATATCATGATAAAGGGTATTAAAGTAAAATTATTGTATAAGACGTGGAATGAAGACCCCAAATAGAATGCTATTTTACTGTAGCTATTATTAATACCCTTCTTAATTATCAATCTAGAAGCAGGATTAAAATTAAATAATGGAATTATCAATCCAACCCCATTATTATTTTGCAATCAAACGCACCCCAAATGGGTTGTAAAAGATCTTCAAAAAATTAGACACAAAATGGGAGCCACCATTCTCTCTCAAGGCAAAAAGTGACCCAAGATAAAAATCTACTCACTGTGTTCAGAATAAATACCTCTATTTGGCACTCTCAATTTTGTGTCATAAGAATCCCAATAGAGGGAAAGCCAATCTATTTTATAACAATACACCAGGTTCGAGGAAACATGGGTCAGATTAAAACAAACTTACAAATACAGCACATAAAAAATGCCAAAAGTGCCTACACTATTTTTCTCCGTATAACTACTGTTCTCATCAGGGACTTATGTTCTACAACATCGACAAACAATTCCTTAGTCCCACCCATTTGAGGCCAGCTATAGGCAATGAAAATGAGAAGTCACAAAGAGAGCGTCCCAAAATTTATCTTTACCAACATATATGCACATGTATAATATATAAGGGGCTCAAGTTCTACATAATATGGGATTGCTTTTACAAGACATACGAATAATGCTAAATGTTTGCCAACTATGACAGACTCTAAAACACAACAAACCTCAAGTGCTTGAGCTCCTGGGTTTCCTCATGAGTGCAACCATGAGTACAACCTGAGAAAGCCAACATGTCCATCTCATATCTCAGATGCAATGCCACAAAAGGTCCCTCATCTTGGAGAATACGAATCAGTTTGTAACCCAACGCCTCAATTTGAGGGGTGAATTTTAGTGCCTGGAAATTAACACGACACCTTAGTTTCTGAAGGCTAAGAGACAGCCCATTGTTTGCCAGACGTGCATCTGTTTTGTTGAAGTGTATCACTTTATGCTTGCTGAAAAGGGGCAGGATCTACACAATGTAATCATGACAGCTAGATTAATAACAAATTTTTATTTTTATTTAGAAAATAAAGGCATTGACTATGGATACACTAAACAGCTGAATTTTGGGGGCAAGGAAAAAACACTGGCGTTGTAAGGTACAAACTACATGTTCCAGCCCTTAAGTACCCATATCCCACCCACTTCTCACATGGGATTTCAATTTAATGCTACAATGGTACTGACTTCAAATTTATAATCAATAATAAGTAGACAAATTAATCAACCTAAAGCAAGGATGTCATATGATTGTGGTAAGGAAAGCAGGTCTAATATTGATGCAGTTATAACATTAGCCCACAATAAGAGTTTATCTCAGGCTCAGGAAATATTTCAAATCGCAATAGAAAAGACAGTAACACAAGGAAAGGATCAAATAAGCTTTTAAGTGTGCATTATAAATATCAAATTGCTTTAGTTGGCAACGCTGTTGGGTGTTGACAGACAAATAGAAACAAATTTGTGTTCGTCAAGCACCATTATTCTTAGAAATCATGATAAGCTTGGATCAAACTTAAGATTAATCAAGCTAAACTGAATTTCACTAAAAAGGGCCTTGGGCATGTCCACTACCAATATTACCTCCAGAGATTCAGCTTTAACAGCAAAAAATGAGTGCAAAAATTCAAAGTTGTAACTTCTGATCATCATTTTAGATTTTGGAATATATTCAAGAGAACAAAAGAGCAATTTCATCATGACAGTAAGTATCTAGGTTGTAGGTTAGAAGGAGAAACAAACAAAAACAAAGCAAAACAAAAGTTACAAAACTAGATTGTACAAAGTTAAGAGGAAACATGAGATTTGATGTTGATATTTTTAATAGAATTTGGGTTAAATAATCTATAATCAAATATTTTATGCAAATTTATTAAATATTCCTACTTACATGAAACTATTTAAGTATTCTAAATAACAATCCTAAGGGGAGGTGGGAAAAAAGAAGAAAATGATGAAAACCTGCTGCAAATAATACTTTTCATCTGACCAGCTAACAGGAGGCATCACCAGTGGTTGGTATCCATATTTCCTATTGAACTTCTTTGGCAGCCTCCTGACAATTCGAACTTCGTCTCTTAATGAACCAATGAAATGCCGCACATCAAATATGTCGTCAAAGTCGCTAAAGGAAGAATAGTAGGAGTTGGGATTTTTAAAACATCCAAAACAACAAGAGAAAAATTCAAAACTAAACCAAACAACAAAGTACCTGGAATCAGCCCAGAAAGAAGTTTTGTCGAGCTCTGGAACAACTAGAGTGAGATTCAGAAGCCGAGCAACTGTCACCATGTCACAGATCTGAAACACCAAACAATCAGGGATCACTGATCCAGCTCAAAGGCGTCGCATAAAAGAGAACAAGGCAAGATTAAAACTACTAACTGCAGCACGCATTTGATTCAAGCCCCCGTTGCAAGACACTTTAAGAAAACCATTACTGGTGTAGTTTCCTGCAAAATTCCACGAGATAGAGGTTTGATTAGCAATCTGCATTCTTTCTGTCAAATAAAGAATCAATTATAATTTAAAATATAATGCGAATTGAAAATTCCCTAAAGCAGTGGATCACTTTACCAATCCTGATCAGGAATATTTTTTGGCTAACCTTTGAAAGGAGATAAATGTGAATTATAGGAGACAAATGCATTGCAGTAAGCTGAAATTTAATGATTGATGTACCAAAAATCCATATTTTGATACATATTTAAAGTTAATACATATATTGTACTACATATTTTTTATGCGAGAGGAGAGTATCTCGCCCTCTCTTTGATTCGGTTTATTTATATTATATCTTAAATCTATTCGTTAGCAGGGATTCACTACTGACATCCCCAAACATACACTGCCAGAAAATAAATCACTCTCTAACGCTGCCAAACAATGTTGGCCATGAATGAAGATGTCAGATGACAAAAAGCAAGCCTCTATAAAACAACGGAGCTTAAAAGGCAGAATCAATGGCATCACTCCTAAAACCATTTAAAGAACAACACCAATGGCTATCATGCAATTGACATCACTGGTCGACGCAGCTTGTTCATCTAATTAAGTGGTAGAATTGATAGCTAGCAATATAAAATGTTAGCAGGAACGTACTTGCCGGAAGGAAAGGCGGAGGCGGCGGAATTGCCTCCGGCGCGGGAAACGGGAGGCGGGCAATTTGAGACAAGTGGTTGGACAAGCCAGAAAGCAGATGGGGGTGCCATAGCTCCCCAACCGCGACGAGCTGGACAAGACACGTCCACACGAGAATGCTGGTACACACTCTTATGAACCAAACCTGCAGGCGAGTCCTCGGAAGCGCGGCCGCCGGGGGCTGAAGCTTATCGGATTTCACCTGTGGACCCTCAGATCTAACCTCCATCTCGCTTCCGCAACCCTCATCGCCGCTTCATCTGATCTCCACCCCCCGAAACCCTAAATCTCCGATCTCCGGATCGAACTGCGGCGAGGGATTGAGATTGCGGCACCCGCATCGACAACCGAAGCCCGTCGATTGATTCAATGCCCTCGAATCGAGCAGCGATAGGAATGATCCGAAGCTGGGCTTCAACAAAAATAACAACAACAATAATAAATGAAACCGAGAGAGAGAGAGAGAGAGAGAGAGAGAAGTCACGAGCGAGAAAATGGAAGCGGAGTCCAATGATTAAATGTCAGCTAAACCAACAACAACCGCCGAATAAATAATTTGAGATTTTCTTAGCCGAGAAAATCCTCGTCTGTTTATTTAGGCTAATTGTTTGTCGCCGTTGTTGTTGTGTTGTAGTTAATGTTGTTGCTGCTGTTGGCGGTGTTGTCTTTTCTTTTTTAATGATGAGCGTGGTGGTGAGAAAATTGGAGGTTGAAAGCAGAGAAGAGCGCAAATCTGAGACGAAGATCTCTCCGATTCTGACGCCGACCATCACTGACATCTCATCGCGCCCGTACCGTTTATTACTGTCATCTGTAATTAATTAACGTTGTTTAACTGTTTTTTATGAATTATTATTATTATTATTATTCTTGTATCTCCTATTGTTATTACTATACATTAGCATAGTAATCATATACTGTGCCAATATTTGTAGTATACGCCAAAATCGATCAGAGAGGTGTATTTATACCAGCTGCGGCTGATTAATATATTCTCGTCAGTGGAGTTAGTAGCATGGTAATCATTTAATGGATCATGGATGGATAAGTTCTTACTTTATTTTTAAAACAAAATGGAGCGATATAACATTTACTTGAAATTTTAAAAAAAATTACACGGAATTGAGTTTTATATTTTATTCGATATCATTGAAAGTGGGTGACGCATAAACTTAAGTGATGAGTATATTATTTGTATTTTATTGTTATAAACGATGATTAATTTAATTTGTTATGAAATAATTTATTTAGTTATCCAAATTTATTACCCGCAGCATAATCTGGAAGAGTTATATACTATACTCGTGTCATTTATATAACATTTAGCATTAACCGTCCTGACTAATAATGGAAACAGTATAATATATTATTATAGTTTTTTAATAAAAGTCGTCATATTTTGATCGGTGATAAATTATGGGGTGGGGAAAAAAAATAGTTGGTTTTCCTATTCAATGACTGGGATGAAAATAAATGCATCGATAATAAATTATTTTTAATTGATGCCGTTTTTAGTCATGGCAGTCCGTGCGAATGAATGTACTTATGTACGTACATTATCCGTTTGACTGTAGTTGTGCATAGTTTAATATATCCATGAAAGTTGAAACCCCCTCCTTAAAAGATAATAAATTAAGAAAGGCGCTCGTACGACTTTTACATCGGATGATGTTATTTTATTACATGTAGATTATATTGATGATGCCTCTACTTATTATTCATATGCGACTTCACTTTTCTTATATTTGCATTATTGGCACCCTTTGTCAATTTATTGGCGATAACCTCTAATTAATTAGAACAACTGCAAATATGTGCTTTTTGATTAGTTTAGAGGCTCTATATGTACTTTTATATGAATTTTTTTTTTTTGCTAACATGTAACTAATTAATACTCTATATAAATTTTAACCTATAGATGCAACAAAAAAAAAAGTGAGAGCTATTTAAAAAATGTCACAAAATACTTTTTCTAATATTTATACTAAATTTTGGCTAACAAATATTGATAAATTTATAAAATATTTAGAATAATTTGCAATTATAACACTTTAAGAAACATATAATGTAATATTACTAATTGTATGCAAGCTTGAATATATGTCACCTATCATTACAACTGATATAATTTGTTTTTGTGTAATCTAATCAATTGTAATACTAGTCGTGAGAATGTTTAAGTTTGCCCACGAGCATATTATACTCGCAAGTAAAGTATTTTTAATCAATTAAATTATTTATTCATCTAAATTTATTGTAATTATTATAAAGATTATTTTATGATAAAAAACAAAATAAATTCTAATATTCTATGCTTTCTAATATTCCAAAGTTTAAAATTTTAATAATAATTGAAATTCTCACTAAAATAAAGTGAGCTAGTGCAAGTTTTTATTCATCCCAGAGTTTGATTTTGATTTTTTAAATAAATGAAAAATCTCAAATAGTTAACAAATCTCAAAGATAAAAAAAATAAAAAATCATCCCAATTTCAAAATGATTGTTGTGCAATTGAGTCCTCTTGTGTCAATGGCCTTGAATCCTTACAAATTTTTGTTGATCTACTCGGTTGGTTCTCTATCCATCTACAATCATCAATGACGGTGTCCTTTTTCTTGATATCATCTCATCCAATGGTTGAGACACTAGGATCACATAAGTCCCACTAGATCTAGTGTAACAGGGTGGTGTCAAAGCTATTGCAGATGTTGCCTCGGGTTTCAGTGCGGCATGATCCAAGTCCGAGGTTAGTTTTCCCAAGCTTCACAAACAACAAAGTCAAGAGAGAGTTCCATCGCATGAGGCTTTGCTCTAAGTGGAATCAGGATCTAGTAGTTTTGGTTTCAAGATGACAGTTTTCTCAAGAGTTAGTGCCTTGGGTGCTACTAATGGCATGTTTTCGGTCTCGTGGGTAATAATTAACTTTGATTTAGAGGGTTGAGGTATGCATTTGGGTAATATCCTAATTAAGTCCTCATGCAATATTTTGAATTTGCTTATAGTAGGTTGACAAAATTAATAACACCACTTTAGTGCATGCTTGGTAAGAAAGATAAATCTTGATGAGAATAGAGTGCATGTTTGGTAAGATAGATAAATCTTGATGAGAATAGAGTGCATGTTTGGTAAGATAGATAAATCTTGATGAGAATAGAATACGGTTGTGATAGATAATTATTAAAAAAAAACTAAATTGAGATTCAACTTTAACACATGGAAAGTTGAGAGAATGAAGTTTGAGACCTTTTTTTTTATAATGAGATAAATAATAATTTATTGACATATCAACACATGAGTATACAAGTTATTTAGAATTAAAAATTTTCATTTATACATACAACCCCACTACTGGTTACAAAAACATGCTTTTACTGTTCCAATCATGCATATTATATACACACACACACACACACATATATATATATATATAAGACATTGTCATTGGATTGATTTCAGCTTTTATTTTCAAAATTTTCATGCAAATCCAATAGTAGGGAGAGCGTCCACGCATGAATTACGCACATAACCTACACGTAAATAGACTTTTTTCATATTTTTAAAAATTTTATTCCATTGTAAAAGTTTATTTAATGGTCTTATCGAAAATCAAATTTAACTTACACCCTATAAAAATTTTCTCCAATGGTACATCTATAACATAAGATATATTTAGTTTAAATAAAAAATGAAGTCAAATTTGACTAAAATTATAGCTCGAGCTAATACCGATACGTCATACTTTCACTCAATAATCTTAATTCGTCTTTTATGTCAAACACAGAACATTAAATAGAAGAGATAGTATTATAATGACAAATTTTAAAAATTAAATTAAATTAATTAAATTTAATTAAAACTATTAGAATTTTTATTAGCTAAATATATATCCAACAAGTTAAATATAAATTTAACTAAAAAAATTTACTTCTTTGTCCTCTTTTAATTGTGATTTCAAATATTTTTTTAGATATGGCAAAGAAAGGCTTTAAAAAAAGAAGCCCAAACAAAACTGTCCGTGCCCTCCCAACAAAAAAAGAAAGAGAAAAAAAAAGAAGCCCATCTATAGAGGGAGTACATAAGGCCCGGTAACAGTAACTATCCTAAAATGGAAATAAAAACATCGTCGTCAGCGCCGGTGCGTGCCGTTGCCTGTCGTCTTCGTCGCCGAGTCTCGTCGTCGTCGATCCGACTCGGAGATATCCTCCGAGTTCCCGACATTTCACCACATCGCCTCCGCCATTAAAGCCCGAAAGTTTTTTTTTTTAAATACCAATTTCATAAGCGATGACTCGCCTTGTCTTCTCGATTCTTGTCCTAAATCTAGGTCTTCTTCTGCATCTCGCCCAGTCCGTACGGTTCGATCTTCAGTCGGGTCACACCAAATGCATATCCGAGAACATCAAGAGCAATTCCATGACTGTTGGGAAGTACAGCGTCGTCAATCCCCACGAAGGAAGTCACATGCCTGAGTCTCACAAGCTTACGGCTAGGGTAAATCAAACATTGACCCAAATTTCCAATAATCTGATTCTGATTTTGATTTATTGAGTTTTGAGTTTTATTTTGTTGGGATTGTTTACTCTTTTTTTTTTTTTTTTACATTTTGGGTTCTGGGTGGGGATAAAAATTTCCCACAGTTGAGTTTGCTTTTTTGGCAATAGCTAAAACAAACATGGGCCAATAATATAATCCTAATTTGATTTCATGTATTGTGTTTTTGAACCTCTAGGATTATACTTGCTGTTGTTTTTCTACTTTGGGTCTTCAGTGGTGATAGGATTTTCTGCAGGTGTCTTCGCCTTTTACAATAGCTAAACCAATTACAGACAATTTATAATAGTTTGATCCTAGTTTGATTTCATTCATTCCTTTGATTTGCTTGATTTTTTTTTTGATGTTTTGGGATTATATGTGTTTTTTGTTTCTGGATTCTGGGGTTTTGGTGTTGATGGGATTTTCACAGGTGACTTCACCATTTGGCACCAGTTATCACCATGGCGATCATGTAGATTCCGGGCAGTTTGCATTTACTGCTGCCGAGGAAGGTGACTATATGACTTGCTTCTGGGCGGTTGATCACAAGCCGCCCACAACTATAACTGTTGATTTTGATTGGAAGACTGGTGTGGCGGCAAAAGACTGGTCGAGTGTTGCTAAGAAGGGCCAAATTGATGTGAGTTTCTAATATGCTATGCTCAGTTCTTTGTGACAATTCATTATCATTTCTATGCTTTACATGCTTGCTTCCGTGATTTCCAATTTTGGTCCATTTGATTCTTTCTTCAACATTTAGCAGACTCACATTTGATTCTTGTCTGGCTTTGCATAAAAAACTATTGTTGTTCAGGAGTTTAGACAACAAGCACATCCTAGTCTTTTACCTGTTGACATTTCTATATTGTTGGAACATAGTTTTGGTTGCCTTTATTTTTTTTACATTAAGAGTTAATATATTTCCCTTTGTTTTAATTTCCGATTAAAATTGATTGCCAAATCAAATTTATGTGTCATTGCTACTTGCTACCACATGATTTTACTCGCCCTACCACTTGATGTAATTTTAGTTTTAACTCTCTTCTATGCTTGCATTAATTTTTCATGTGTTGAGAAAATAAGGCTATGTATGGTGTCTTTTCTCTGTTTTTTATTTTGAAAACACTTTTTAAAAGCTGTATTTAGAAATTATTTTTTGTAAAATTATTATTTTTTTTGTTTAGTGTTGGTTTTCTGTATTTCGTATTACTTTCAACGTTTGGGGATGTCGCGTAGCGCCATGCCGTTGGGGGTGGTCTCGCTAGACCGGTAAATCTGGTAGCGGGAGGACATCTCGACGGGAGGGGAGGTTGCACCGGACGGGCGGAGGTTGTGCTAGGCGGGGGAGGTCGTGCTGGGCGGGGTGGTCTCACTGGGCGAGTAGATCTAGCAACGGGAGGGCGTCTCGACAAGGGGTGGTGAGATTTGGCAGCGGGAAGGCGTCGCGCGAGGGGATGGTGTCGTGCAGGGGGGAGGTTGCGCAGCGGGGGAGTGCGTGGTGGCCACGTAGTGGGCGGCAGTGAGCTCACCAGAAAACTAACAAAAACAGAATATACAAAATGAAAACAGCAAAAATGTGTTTTTATTTTTCTACACTAAAAAACTTATTTTCAAAAGTAAAAAATGAAAATACTTGCCAAACAATAATAAACGGGTATTTTCTGTATTTGAGTACAGGAAAAAATGGTAACCAAACAACACCTAAAAGTCACATGTGCTATATATAAGAAAAAATTGCCACTTTATGAAATTAGTTCCTCACATTGCATATGCTCCTGCTAGTTGGAAGTTGGAAAGAGCTCGCAAGAGTTATCATTTTGCTCAATTGTCTCAACAATTTAGAGTTGTTCCAATGCTAGTTGCCCCCTTAACTTCCTTTTATAACCAAAAACAGTTGTAATTTTTTTTTCCATTTTAGTAATTCATTTTGTTAGTGGCAGTGAGTGTGCATATTATCATTCATTTTATAATAAACATGCTACACATACTTGCGCACAACTATACACCCAGGAAAGCTACATGGAATATTTCATTTGTTAGCCTTTGTTTGTTTCCCAAACATTCAGTGTGGTTGAATGACATTTAACGAAGAACATAATCTTGATTAATGAATAATCTTATTATATTTTTAATGAAAATGATTTTTTGAATTTAAGTCAAGAAGTCATTTTTTGCTTTTCTCTCCCCTTCAATAAATTGTTTTTCAAACATTGTTTTGTTTCCTAAAAAATTTATAATATAACCTAATCATGAGCGGATTTAGAAATTTCACTCAGGATGGGCGGATCTAAAAATACAGATGACTTTTGTATTTTAAATTTAATACATACAACACAAAAAAGATTAAAAGTCAAATGTTATTGTTCATATAAACAAAAAGTAACAATTAAAAGGTTTATTATAATATTTTATAATTGATTTTTTTCGTGTTTTCACATTTTAAAACCATTGTATGATAATTTAATTATTAATGCTATAATTTTTTTTTCTATATAAACAATCAAACTATTATTTATTTATTCCATTACATAATTATTTTTTTATAATTTTTATAGAAGAAAATGCTCTTTCCATAATGGTAGTTGCAATTAGTAAATTTAATGCCATTTTTATAGTGGACATTTTTGTTTTACGAACAGAACAGATAAATTAATTGATAGATCACATTTTTGTTTGTTTTGACCATTTTATGAACAACATCATAAATTATTTTAACTTTTGAAATTTCAATACTTTGGACAAGGCGTATAAGTTTTATTTGGATTAACTTTTGTAAAATTTTAAATTATATATTAATTACTAATACTATTATGGTGGTCATATGCCCACCCTTGTCATACTAGATCTGCCCATTAACTAACAAAACTTATTTTATTTTATTTTTCCAAAAATCATCCAAGAAAATGATTCTTAGAAAATTAATTTTCAAATAGATTTTTTTCCTGCTAAACAAACAAAACTTTATCCTTAAAATACTTTCATCTCCCATTATTATAATATTTCTATCAACTTATGAAGATTTTCCAATGATACTAACATAGTTAGAATCTTATAATAATGCATATTTGATATGTGAAAATGAAATGAAATAAAATAAATTTTATTTTCATTTTCATTTTTACAATTGTTTAGTACGCTAAACACACGAGAATGAGTGACTATTGCGGGAATGAGATTATCCCGACTAAAGTGAAATTGATTCTATAAGTCCGTCATTATCACGCTGGTGGGAATGAATTTTCGATATTGTAGCCTATGTTTATCTTTGTTTGTCCCCACGACAAAATTGACATGGAATTGCTTGGTGGGGAGAAGAGAAAGGATTGGGTCTTTGAAACCAACATCTATGGCAATGGTGACATCATGATCATGAGAAGAGAAATGACGGTCATTGTCTGTTCCAGTGCTGGCATTTTGACAGCGCTTGCTTTGGGTCTTTGTAGCTATAGATCACGGTTTCGGTGTTGATTCAAGGCGACAATAAATGTACTTGTGGCGTCTGCGCAAATCGGATGTGTTGGTGGTTGCAGCAATTGACGTGGTGAATTGTGAGGAGAAAAGTTAATCTGAAATTGAATCCCAAAGCTTGGGTGGGACTTGACTTAACTTGTCGAAAGATCTTGGAAAATTATAGATTGGACGTGAAGAGAAAAGTTAGCGCTTGTTGCCTTCAGATGCAAAGAGCAAAGTTGATCCGAAATTGAATCCTAAGGTGAGCTAATGGAGAAGATGATGTTTGTTGACTAAGTAGATTGGAAAATTGTTAATTGTGTATTGAATTGTCTAAGTAAGTAGATCAGAAAATTGCAGGTTAGCCATCCTCCTTTGTGTGTATGAGCTGATGAAGAACGGACGAAGAAGAAAAAATAGGGTTTTGTTTAATAAATTTTAAAAATATTCATTATTAACCCAATTGATTATTTCGTGTCATCAAGGGTACTAAATTATTTTATTTTAATTTTCATGTCATTCCTACTGCAATTTGATTCTCGCATATCAAATATGTTGGTACGACTAAAAAGTAGGTATTGATATGATTAGTTTGTTATTGAAGGACAATGGTTCCATGGGCTCAATTTATAATGCTGGCAAATATTGGTATGATTCATAGATGTTTGGCCTAAAAACTCTGGCATCTGTTCCCTGAGTTTGAAAGATACGAAATTTGTCATTTCCAAGACATAAAAATTTTGGAATGTGGAACATTGGCAGATGCTGTTGCTCTTATTGTCTTCGTTCACGCATGTTTGTGTGTGGGCATAGCGCACGGTGTTCTCAAAGCATTACTATTCAGTTTGATCTGTCCACGATACTATAATTGTTCACGGAAGTGGTTTTGACTATCCTACTGGGGGTTTATGGTTGCATCCTACTTAGGTAGTGTAGTGTCAAGCAATATTATATTTTAAGTGGTTCCCAGCAGTGGGTCAACACTGGTGCTGGTTGTGTTTTTTAAACTATGGTTAACAAATTATGTGATTGGGCTTTGAAAACGCATCGATGACTTTTCACCTATGTCAATTCTTCTTGGTTGCACATGAAATTCTAGGTCATGGAACTGGAGCTGAAGAAATTGTACGATACAGTTCAATCCATTCACGATGAGATGTTTTACCTTCGGGGAAGGTAGTAAACCACATGCGGTTCTGTACATATCATTTATTCTTTGGCCATGATGGGTATTCTGTTTTAAAAATCTCAATCCTTGTATCAGGGAAGAAGAAATGCAAGACCTTAACAGAGCAACAAATTCCAGGATGGCATGGTTGAGTTTTCTTTCCTTGTTTGTTTGCTTATCTGTGGCGGGCATGCAACTGTGGCACTTGAAGTCCTTTTTTGAGAGGAAGAAACTCCTATAATTTTATCTGGCACGGTTTTAGGAAAAACATATCGGATAGAATTTTACCATTTTCCTTAAATGCTTTGAATGGAATTATTTTCAGAGAGAATCAAAAACGCTGTGCCTTACGAGTTAGATGTTGGCATGTTGCCTGGTTTAAAATCCTAATGCATGCTGTATCCACAAGATATTTATAATGTCATGGCATGACTTGTGACACTAGATCGAAAGGGTCATCACATTTGCACTCTTATAATATACATATATATATATATGTGTGTGTGTCAGATAGAATAAACTCCTGCAAGCGAATTACTCCAGATCGGACATCAGGTTGTCAGTCTGTCTAGATTCTCTAAAGAGGCTCTATTTTAGCTTATTAAAAATCACCTAGAAATGTGGGATGGAAAGAAAAAAGAAACCACTTCCGAGTTTATACGGTAAAATCTGAAATCGGTAGCGGTGATTGCATAACAATAGTCGCAGGCTGCAATTCACGTCAGTTACACCTGTTCACAAACCCCCTCTGCATAGCCTTGGATGTGGGAGCTCATAATTTGTCAATATCATATGCAGCGTGACAGCATTGTCGCCTCAAGTCATGTGTTAAAGATGCTCCAGTGATTATCTGATGATAGAATTTCCTTCATTTTATCCGGCCTTTCGAGAATTTGCAAGGAAGGTCTTTGGTTCATGTCTGCAGCCCAGCAATGCTCTGCTAACCTAAAAATTTTCAAAGGCTTAAAGTTAGCATCCGTTCTCTAAGTATATTGTTTAAGGCACCTAAAAATGAGGAACTTCATATTGCCTTTCCGAACTCAGGGTCAGAGGAATCCATTGAGTCTTTAGGAATAACATAAACATAAGAAATAATCACCGTATCAAAACATGCAAAATTGGACAATAACTAGCATAGAAACAAGGGGATGCCAGGAAGTGCCCAACTCGCAGAACTACTAGTGATTTGCTGGGGGCATTTTTAAGTAGTAGCTGTGAAGTGGATATCACAAAATATGATACTCGATTTGCTCACCTCAATTGGTGTTTAAACTAAAATTTCTGCCAAAGGTTATGGCTATTAAGCATAACATGGATTTGCTCACCTCAATTGGTGTTTTCTCATAACATGGATTTGCTTATGCTGCCAAAACTGCAGCTGTCAAATGAGAACTGTTCTCATTTCAGTTCACAGGTAGGGAATGTATAGTGAAGAACAAAATATTAAACTTTATTTTACACTCAAGTAAGTACTCCCCAAACAACCCAAAGTCCACTTAATCTTTCAGTTCTGGAATGTATCCTTTCGCCGGAAAAGCAGGTCTATGCCTTTCTGCCACATATTTAGCTGCTTCACATGGTTCAAAGTGAGCTAAAGGTGGATCCACTTAAAGCATCTGGCACAAATTGAGGTTGCTAATTCAATGCTTCTACTTATCTCTAAATCAGTTTCAGTGGGATCAAAATACCTCGTATAGTATCATTGCCAAAGAAAAAACATCAACTTTTTGTACTTGCAGTGTTTGAAAACTTCAGGTGCCATATATATCGGGGGGGGGGGGGGGTGGTGGTGGGGTTGTGTTGACACGGCTTCCAGTCTCGCCAGTTGTCTTATACAATTCACGGGAATTCCGACCCGTAGTGAGTTTGCTGAGCCCAGTTGGTTATTTTGTTTTTTCAGATGAGGTAGTTGTGCCGAGTCGGTTTCGTTTTGCGTCTAAAATTAGTTTAAAATGCTATTTGATGCGTCGTTGTGTATAAGACATGAGCGGAGGAAGGGAGAAAGGAGGCTTTAGCCATGAATCGAATGAAAAAAAATAAAAATATAGTATAAAATCATATTTTAGAGGCGATAGTATTTTTTTTCAAAAATCCCAAGAGCGAAAATTTTCCTTCGGATTTTGGCGCCGTACCTCTCATCCATACTTATAAATAAAAAAGATGGACCTAAAATTGGACTATTGTACGTAAAGTTATGACTGTTTGAAGTTTTCGTCGAAAATTACAGTTGATGGAACCCAGAAACCCATAAATCTAAGTATGAGATAAATGATTGATGCCTGCTAGACGCTTGTTCGACGCCTACTCGAGCTTGAGGCTCGAGCAGATATGCTCACGTGCGTATGCTCGAGGCGTGCTCAAGCCTTACATGTGGTATGAGTTTTATGCGTTGTCGAAAGATTTGAAGGTTGTTGGGTTGATTCGTCAACGACGATTAACAATGCGCTTGCATTCGGATGAGTGTTGTTTCGGATTTGTGTTTTGGATGAGTGTTGTTCTGTTCCAGATGAGTGTTGTTCCTGTTCCGGATGATTAGTGTTTCGAATGAGTGACGTGCCAGAGTAGTGCTCCGGATCAGTGGGATGTTCTGGATTTAACTATGATGCTCCGGATTGACCAGGATATTGCGGATTTGATCCTGATGCTCTGAATTTGACTTTTCGTCATTACTTAACTCGATGTTGAGCAATGATTTTGAAGCATGCCGAATCGTGGAAAAAAATACTGATGTGGCTTATTTCACGTCAGTCAGGAACGCAAAAGATACTGCAACGCCGATCGTACCTAACACTACTCTAGTTTAAAATGTGAATCGCTATAGGGTGTACGTGAATTAGTTTTCGGTTCGGTGTGGATAAAATCAACTTAAACCGGAGAAATTTTAATTTATTTTAGTTATGGATTAATTGGCCTAGTCCGTGCGATACGGATCATTTTGCGAATCGAGTTTATTATTATTATTTTTAATATTTTTAAAAATTATTATCTATTTTATCTAATATGCTAGTACCAAAATTTTAAAACTATTAATTTTAAAATTTAAATTTAAAATATTTTTTTAATAAATAAATAAATAAATACATATTAATCTGTGCCGGAATAGACCAGTTAAACTTTGACCCATTAAAATTATGAGCTCCCTCTCCTTCTTGACCCATTAAAATTATGAGCTTAAAGGTAATTGTCCCTCTCCTTTTTGATTCTATGGTCATACAAAGTTGTACTACACTGCACCAATCCAATATACAATCCCGCCATATCCCACCTCGATCATCTTCGCCCCAAATTCATTCGATGCAAGATTATAAATTCGTGGTAGATGGAAACACAATTGCCATCCCTATCTCTCCAACGAACTAGCACTGTAGATGCTATTAAAATTTTCCCGTTATATTATTTTTTACTCCAAAACTATAATATATTGGTATGCATTTAAAAAAAACAACATAAAAACGGTAGATGTTATACAATAGAGAATCCAAAATTGTATCCAACACGCATCCAATATTTTTGCTTATTTAACTTTTTTAAAATTTCCAACCAAATGAGGCTCGCGTGTTAGAGCATCTACATCAGCTTTGGTATAATGTATTTTTCCCTATAATTTAGGGATTAAATTTAATTTTTTATCAAAAGCAGCTCTACATCTGATTCTGTAAAATACGGTATGGGGATACGGTTTGTACAGTAAATCCCTATATTTGGAGATTCACTGTAGATCCCTAAACTCAATTTCTCTTCCTTGCTCGCGCGTTTCTTCTCTGTACAGTTGGTGACGTGCGAATCCTTGGCTCCTCCCTTCCAATCAGACGAATATTGCTTCGATTATGGGTAATCTCTAAGCTTTTGATTTCCACCATGGCTGATTTCTCATACTCTCTCTCTATCTCTCTCTTTCTCTCTCTCCATGTTTCAGTACCTTCCATGGCTGGAATTTGTAAATATCAGGATCTTCCATGGATGGTCACCGAAAAAGCAAAATCCCTCATATTGATTTAAATATGGTTATAGAGATTTATCATGACCTATTATTTCTTAAAACTTTAGATTTTTATATCTATGATCTGAAAACCCAAACTCAATTCCTATAACCCTAGGTACGTGAACTTCACCTGCGATTTACTAGATTTTTTTTAATATAAATTATTTGTGAGTCTTGGTTCATGACCCCATATTATTAGAACATAACTAAATTGAAATGAAAAATAATTGTTCAAGACCAAATTAATTGGAACAACCCATTTTACTCAAAAGTGTCAAACCCACTGCATAATGGAAATGCTTCAGGAATGCTCTAAACCCAGATGAAGAAAGCTCACATTTTTGAAAAAATGTGACATGTCTGGCATATAGAATATAGAACTCATGAAATTAAATCACCTATTTATAGTTGTCCCATTTTATAGATTTTATCATTTATATATATATATTGGGGGTGGGGACTGCAAAGAAAGAACACATTTTTTTGGGTTAAGTTTCATTCCCAATTTAGGAACCATTTCTTACAAGAAATTTTAAGGAACTTATTAGATTTTATTTTTCTTTCTCACAAACCCAGAACACAACGGCGAAGTTTGAAGTTATGATTTTTTTTCTGTTTCAATTTTTGTGTGATGCAAGAAATTTTTCATCATGGTTTTCATTATCAGTTTGATCGAAATGTTTAAGGATTAAATACTTAAAACTGTTTTTTCAGATATGGATTCACAGGACCCTGGTCATATGTACTTCACCAAATTAATAAGCGAAGATTCTCACCTTGACCCCATTTACGATGGGCAATGTGCCACATCTCCATTCACCGTTGATGACTCTCCACCCATACCCCTTAATGAGCCTATTGCTGTCAAGAAATCAACGAGGGGTGCAAATTTCACACCTGAGGAAGACAAGTTACTTGTCTCTGCATGGCTAAATTGTAGCCTTGATGCCGTCCAGGGAACAGATCAAAAACACTCCCTGTTTTGGGAAAGCATTTTCGAGTATTTTCAACAATTTAAAGAGACCACAAATGAGAGGACAATAAAGTCATTAATTCATCGGTGGTCGATGATCCAAAAGGCTACAAACAAATTTTGTGCAAAACTAGCCCAAGTTGAAGGGTTAAATCAAAGTGGCATGACCGAGCACGACAAGGTAACATTATCAAATCCCATAATCCTTTACTTAAGAAATTTTTGTTAATAATTATTGATTTAAATTGGTTTTTTTTGCTCACAAGTTTGACAAAGCTAAGGTTATGTACCAATCGCTAGAGAAATGCTCCTTCCAATTTGAGCATTGTTGGCACCTATTAAAAGACCAACCTAAGTGGAATCGACACACTAGAAAGGAGGATCCAAAACGGAGGAAGACAATTGATTCAGTTGGAGATCTTGAGGCAGATCATGTGATGGACAATGAAGTTATCGAGCCCGATCGACCAATTGGAAGGAAAGCTGAGAAACGAAAACGAAAGGCCCAATGCGAACATGCAGAGGAGAACTTCCAACTCAGGAAAATGAAGTATACTTTGTTAGAGGAGTCACATGCTCAAGAGAAAGAGTTTTTTCGTATTAAAGCTGAGAAGATGGCATATGATAAAGAGACAGAGGCTAGAAAATTACATCAAGAGGATGAGCGGTTGCGTTTGGAGGCTGAGAAAGTGGAGCTTGCAAAGATGGAATCAGATCAACGTATTATGATGATGGATGTGACTGCCATGCCAGAATTGCAGCAGCAATTTTTCCAGCAACTCCAAAGGGAAGTCATGTCAAGACGCAGTCAGTCTAATGATTTGCAGTGATTATATGTGTTGGCTGTAATTTTTTTATGCTTATGTTTGCTTTATGGGTCTATAAATCTTCAATCAGATTCTGCATTATTTTTGAGTCCAGAATTTTACAAGGCCGTATTGTTTGTTGTTTAGTATTTTTATCATGTGAATTTTTCAATAGACAATCATTATCAAATTCTGCATTAACCATAAATTCTGCATTAAAATTTTGCCAAGGAAATTGTATTTAAATTATGATTATCACAAATTCTGCATTGACAATATTTTTCTGCATTAAAATTCTTTTAAGGACAACATATCTAGTTAGCATTATTATCAGGAATTCTGCATTAACCATAAATTGAAATTCTGCATTAAAATTCTACCAAGAATAATGTATTTAGATAGCATTATTATCACAAATTATGCATTAACCATAAATTCTGCATTTAAATTTTGCCAAGAACATTGTACCTAGATTATCATTGTCATAAATTCTGCATTGGCAATATTTTTCTGCATTAAAATTCTTTTAAGGACATTACTGGAATGTAAATTGTACTCAAATTTAGCAGTCACTTTTTCAAGTTAGCTGATAGTCATGGAAATGAGTGGGTTATTCGACTTGTTTTGATCTTGGAAAAAATAACCTCCATGGGATGGGATGGTATTTAAGGAAAAGAATGTTCCACTTCTTCACTGGTAAAATTGAAAAAGCAATTAAAAAAGACTAGCTTTTGTAATTACATGTCAAAACCATATAGATACGTAGCAGTTGAGAGAATTCAAAGGGTTATGAAATGTATTTATTATAAAGATATGTAACTGCCATATAGAAGCTGAATGTAGAAGGACATGACATTAAGAACATAATAAAATCTGAAGTTGCTTAAATTATTGTTGTGAATATAGAAGCCATTGATGTTCAATTAAATCTTCTTGAATCTGATGATGTGCCGAGCTGTCTCTAATCTCATGATGACGCTGGATGAAGTTTGTAAGCTGTGTTGTATGATTACGTGATAATTCAGGAAGATTATCATCAATTTGATCATACTGAATGTTCAAAGTCTCACTATCATCACGTTCGTCTTCAATAATCATATTATGTAGAATGATACATGTTTTCATTATATTTGTTAGTTCCTTCACTTTCCACATTCGCGAAGGTCCACGAATGATGGCGAATCGTTGTTGAAGAACCCCGAATGCACGTTCGACATCTTTTCTAGCAGATTCTTGTGCTTTTGCAAAAATTTTCTTCTTATTCCCATGTGGTGATGGAATCGTTTTGACAAAAGTTCGCCAATTCGGATAAATACCATCTGCAAGGTAATAGCCCATCTTATAATGGTTGCCATTGATTGTGTAATTCACCGGAGGAGAACTCCCTTGGGCAAGTTCCGTAAGGATAGAAGATCTCTCTAGAACATTAATATCATTATGTGAACCAGGCATACCAAAAAATGCATGCCATATCCAGAGATCGTATGAAGCAACAGCTTCTAAAATAATTGTTGGTTCACGGATGTGGCCAGAATACATACCTTTCCAAGCTGTGGGACAATTTTTCCACTTCCAATGCATGCAATCAATGCTTCCCAGCATTCCCGGGAATCCCCGTTGTTCACCAACCGCAAGCAATCGAGCTATATCATTAGCAGTTGGAGACCTTAGATATTCTTCTGAAAAAACACTTACTACTGTCGCAGTAAATTTTTTTAGGCTCTTCATTATGGTTGTTTCACCAATACATATGTATTCATCCATAAAATCTCCAGGAACTCCATATGCTAGCATTCTAATTGCTGCTGTGATTTTTTGCATAGAAGATAAACCAAGTCGCCCGGCATTATTTCTTCTTTGGACAAAGTACGGCTCATAAGACTCTACTTCATTTAGAATACGAAGAAAAAGAGGACGACTCATCCGAAATCTCCTGCGAAATAGATTAGAGGAATATATTGGATTTTCAGCAAAATAATCACGAAATAGGCGCTCGTGTCCTTGAATATGATCACGTCGAATAAACCTACGACGTTGCCTATTGACATGTCGCCTCAATGATTGCCCATCCAACTCCATGTTTTCAACATCACTATCATCTTCAGAGGAAACATAAGTCAATAATTTGCGAAAAAAAGTACGCCTCATTAGATTCTATTAGTGAGAGATAAAATAACACAATAAGTTTGTGAGATTTTAAATTCTACCCACATGCATATTTATACACAAAATATCACCATTTCAAAGTACAAAAAAACTTACCGTTAAGAAATTAATATCGTTGGAGAAATTCATTAAACAAACAATACCGTTGTAAATGGATGAATACTGCAATTTGTTAAAATTAATTGTATAAGCTTTAAATATAAATGTTTCATTAATTTTGATTATTGCAACGGTACAAATGTTCGATTTTGAAGATGTCGTGTTTATGTTTAATGTACCGTTGGGTGAATATGTGTTAATGCCGTTAGATAAATGTTGAATTCAATTTTCCAATACAGGTTTGTCAATTCATTAAATTTGCTTTAATAACCAGTAAAAGTCTTCAAGGTGACCGTTATGTGAAATAGTATAAGAAAGAGAAAATAATAATAAAATAAATAGATATTGATAGGGATAGGGAATGAGGTATTTGATGTTTTTAAAAAATAAGTAAATTTTAGGAATTCATATACTGTTCATCCCTAAAATAAGAATAGAGATGCCAAAGCTGCTGTGGATGCTCTTAATAGCCTCGTTTAAGCTTGTTTTGAATAATTTTCTAAAAAATACAATCATAATTTTGCATTTTCCCGTGCATTTCTACCAACTCGGGTGAACCAGAAAGTCATCCTTTGGCTTTGAGGAGTGAAGAGCCAAATTTTTCTGCTGAGAATCGAAAAGGCAGATTTTTTTTTTTTAAAATCTTCACTATGAAATACAAAAAATTTCTTATAAAATATTTTTTTTTTATCAAACAGATAAATTTTCACTATAAAATACTCTTTTTTTTCAATCTAATAAAAATAAAAATAAAAATATGGAAACCAATGTTTTCAAGGGTGGCCCTTCAAAGGGGCTAATTCCGTCCTGGCAGCCAAGCTATATATAAAAAGAATCACTATGAGTATTGTCATATAATGCAACGCCCCATCAATGTACATCACAATTAACTTATAGTCATGGGTGGATTTCAGCATTGACCCGACCCGACCCAAACCAAAGTCACAAATTTTGGAGCAGAAAGAAGACTGAAGTTTCATTCCAAGTCATCTTGGTCCTCAAGGGACCTCTTACGGGCCTTCAACTTGAGCTGAAGGCTTTCGGGCAGAGGCGGCGTCCTCCCTCTCCGAAATAAAACTGCAAGTGCCTTCATTTTTTGACAAAGATCAAATACCTAAAACAAAAAACAAAAAACAAAAACAAAAACAAAAAAACGTTAGAAAGGACCATCTTAATTCAAAAGATTAATTTAATACATGATGATGATTTCTCACTGAGGAGGCCTCAATCTCTGCCACCCCTTCGCATCCTTGCCCTCTTCCCTGCATCAATCCGCAATAGGTTGTAGCTTCATTCTCGTCTTCAAATACCTGTGGCCACAACCACAACCACAACCACAAGAATGTTTGATTCATGCATCACACGGTAATACTTCTACTATTCTATTTAACTAGAGAAATGTTTTAAGACCAACTAAGAACATGAAACATATATAAAGCACACAATGATGCTGTTGAACTTACAAGCACTCCGTCCCTGACATCCTCAACAAGCATGGGGAATTTTGTACCCGTCCTTAATGGCCTTGCCTGATTTCCCATCTCATATCTCCGCTTTTCTCCTTTGGAAAACAATAACCCCAGCTCTCTTTCAACTTCACTGTCACCAGAAAAAAAAAAAGAAGAAAAAAATGGATCTGAGGTTGGGTCAACAACAATATAAATATTGAGGGATCCTATCCTAATCCATGGAA
The DNA here is from genome assembly GCA_023512835.1 of Taxillus chinensis. Classification (NCBI taxonomy): domain Eukaryota; kingdom Viridiplantae; phylum Streptophyta; class Magnoliopsida; order Santalales; family Loranthaceae; genus Taxillus; species Taxillus chinensis. The sequence goes on from CM042091.1 coordinate 10,745,930, forward strand.
CGCACGCATATGAGACCAGCACACCAAACCTGCGATTTCTCCTAGTTTTCATCGTGCACAATTGGTTTTCATTCTGGGTAAGTACATACACAGGCTTTGAAGCGTCTCTCCATGGGTTGGCCTCCAAAACTAAACAAAGAAAGCGACAATCATAGCATAATTAGTGTTCATGACAACTGATTGATAATAACTTGAAATTTAGCCAGGAATCCTCATGGATATCTAAACCCCAGCATGCCCCAAGCTTAGAGGAAAATCAAATGATAATATAGCAAACAAACAGAGGTACGCAAACATCAAAATGTGATTTGAGGCCTTTTAACAGGATCGTGAATAAACAACAAGAACTCACACCAAACAACGATTGTAGGAAGATGATGACAAAAGGAGATAATGGGGCAAAGGAAGAAGAAGAAAACACTACATGAACAAGAAACGGAGCAATCTTAACACCCATAACATGAAGTTACAAAGCTTCATCTTCTCCTTTAACAGCATGTATCCACTCAACCGAACGAACCCTTACATTGAAAGCCACAACTTATTATCTAATCCAAACACATGCCACAATCCCAAAATCAATCGAAGCAGTGTGTGTGTGACATGCATGAAGGTTAGGCTAAGTGGTGGTTCTTGTTAATTTTTGATAATGGGACAAGCCTTCGTCCCAATATTTGAATATTCTCACATCATATATACGGGAAGCATTTGAGTTCAATGTTTTAACACGTAATTACATATTATCCTTGGAAAAAAAAAACATTAAGTATAGACGTATGGCAATGTGTATTTATTTCTACAAAAACAAGCGAGCGTATATATGTATGTACACGGGCGGGGTTAATTTTATAGCATTGGTTGAAAAACTAAAATGTTTCAATGCAAGCCGAGGAAGCCAATGAATGACAATGATCAGAAATAGTTTTGAACTACTATCGTTTTTCTTGGATTTCAAACCATCTGGTGTCGTGGTGTAGTTGGTTATCACGTCAGTCTAACACACTGAAGGTCTCCGGTTCGAGTCCGGGCGACGCCATTAAATTATTAAATTTTTTTCCCAGAAACGAATTATTACCGTCGTAGCTGCTGGTCTCAAATGTCTGGTGGAGGTGTCTCCGCAAATCGTAGGCCCGAGAAGACAACCGCTTTACGAACTCCCCGGAAGTCCCCGGAATCCGGCCGTCCATCTGAAGCGCGCTCTCAAATTCGCCGTCCATCTCCTCGCCGCCTCCGCTCAGCGCTGCACAGGAAGCCGCCTTCAACCTCCTACCCATAGGTGGGAACTGGATGGAGTTGCCGCCGCAGCGGCTGGAGAAGGGTATGCTGCGGCGGCATCGCCGCTGGTGGAGGGGGTTTGCGGCGGGGAGAACAACAAAGGACGGAGAGACCGAAGGTAGAGTATCCATCACGCACGTCTTTGGATTTCAATACAAACAATGAAAATTCAATTAATTCGGTGGGAGGGGGATGCTTTGTTCTATTATGCGTTCAAGGGTGGGTGAGAGATTGGTGCCGCCTTTTCCACATCTACCTCCCTTGATTTTTATTTTTATTCTCTCGCCCACACACACGTTGTTAAAGACATGACAGAGGTAGAGAGAGAGAGAGAGCTGGACAAATGTCATATGTTTATCGTCCCGGTGGGGCCAGTTATAAGTTTTCTGGAACCACACCCAACGTTCATTGCCTGATGTTTGGTTGCGGATTTATGGAGAAAGTGATGGGAGCAAGACTTTTCTTTTCTTTCTTTCTTTTTTGACATTTATATTCATTCATAAAATAATAATACAGAATGATTACTTGTTTATTGTCATACCTGTCCTGCCAACCTCTATTGCGGGCGTGCATCGAATCCCGAAGAGCCTAATATTTTGATTGCTAGCAATTTTTGAGTGCTGTGCATATGAACAAGTCAGATACAACAATAATTTTTGAGGTAAACACACCGTGGCAGTGGCAGTAAAAGAACCCAAGAGCAACGACTCTTTGTCTGGTTCACTTTGATTAGCAGTAACTCTATAGGCTACCTAATATATGAACTTTCAAAATTTGTAATATCCATCCTCCACAGCCCCCTAGCTTCCTGCATTAGTCATCAATCTTCCAGGGGGAGGGGGAGTGCTTCATTCGGCAAAGCAGCACCCACAAGATCTCCGGATCTATTGCCATTCTCATCCTGCAGTTCCAAATTGTGACCCGGGAAAACCTCAGATTGCAAGGTAGGCACAATGTTATTGATATGCAACCATGTCAGTTCCCACAGGCTATCCCCGCCCAGGGCACTCCTTTGTACAAGTATTCCCTTCGCCTTCATCGCCAGCAAGTTGTTCTTGAGCAACTCAGCGACTGCATCCTGAAGACGTTCACATCTCTTTCCTCTAATTTTCACCCTCATATATTTCTCCATTCGGCTGAGAACTCCCAGCCACAACTTGCAGAAAGTTGTTAGCTGCGCAAGACTGTGAAGCCGCTGCAGAAAAACTTTTGACAGAAGCTTCATAGCAAGGATGAACGTCCCTTCCGTGTTTCTATAGTCCTTCTGTGAATGCCCCTGGGCAATCTCAAGCAAGTCATCCAGCATCGTGAAGATCACCAGATCAAAACACTGCAACCATAAGCCATGTGAAAGTTGGAGACCCTCCACTCCAGTCATGCAACCTTCCAGTGATGACAGGGCATGATTCCGAACATCCTCTCTGTGGTCCAAACAAACTTTCCTCAAGCTCTGCACCAGCCTCAACCACATCTCCCCAATATCATGGGTCATTTTGGAACCGCCCTCCTCCCCCCTGGGCTTCTTTAGTCTCCTGGAACCATTGTGTTAAACATGAAACAGAACCTGCCATAAGATCCAGAGCACGAATGGACCGCTCTGCCTGCCCCACACGAGACTCAGCAAATTGCCTTGCCACATCTATGCAGAGATCATAATTGGCTGGCAGCAAGTGAGCTCCATCAGACATAATGAACAATAGCACATCAAACCCCGCTTCAGAAGCCTCCTGGTGCTGCGCAGTGATCTGAAGGAGGCATGTGATCGTATGCCATCCCATTGGAGATCTTATGTACCTGGCATTTGCTTTTACAAGACGGCCCACTTCCTGAATGATTTGCTCGCAGTATGCATCAGCAACTCGGGCCTCAAGTTTCAGCACAAGTTGCAATGATCTCAGAAGTTCATCAGCCAGGTTCTCCTTATAAGGAAGTAGCCGTTGGCATATGCGAAGGAGCCCAAATATAGACTTCTCCACCAAGGCACATGGCATTACGGTAGATTGAACGATGTTGGCAATGTGCTCATACACACCTTGCCATAGAAGCGCAATCCTATCCCTGTTATTCAAAGTAATTGCAATCAGCAATTCAAGGCAGAAAACTGCAGTGTCTTCATCTTCAGGGGAGCTATTGCCTTTGTAAGGTCGCCCTGCAGCCCAGACTAGGGCCCTGGCTAGCTGCAACAGGGAATTGGATTGCAAGAACTTGCTTTCAGTAAATATGCTATCAATATGGCACTTCTGAATGGTCTGGAGAGTGCGTTGGTGAGCAGCAAGCTGCTGATCAGTAGGTTGCAATCTCGGCTCCTCTGTTTCAAGGGATAGAAGCTGACTAAACCGACCCATCAGCCCTGAGGATCTCCTAGGAGTACCCATTGGAGGCATGTGAACAGAAGTCACAGAATTTGTGAGTGGCTTTCCGTGCCCAGTCTCAGCAGAAAGCTCAAACTCATTAGCCGCATCACTGGCAACACGAGCTGGAAGAAGACCAAGCTTGTGCAATCTTAAGATGCAATCCAGTATATTTCTCCAACCTGTGCGGATATAATCACCATACTTATTTGCAATGGTAAAAACTGTAACAGTAGCCATCCTGGCTTTTGTGTCATCGCCAAAGGCTAGCACAGGTTTGTCAACAGATGATGGATTCAAAAGGGTTGTGAACTTGCAAAGAGAGACAACCAAATCATCCAGTACATCTTCAAGATGATGACATGCTGATATTTTTGCAACAGCTAAGAATCCATCAATACAAGTTTGGTAAACATCTTCATGTTCTGTGTGATCAAATACAACAGAAATAGCAGCAATTGTAGGACCAGACATAATAGCAAACATATCGTGGTCAAGATAGGCTCTAGAACCAGACAAAATAAACGGAGCAGTTTTCTTGGATTTGTGCATTAGATCAATCCAGTGACTTGGGGTCATTTCAGGGAAACCCGCACCTTGCTCTGGAGTGGTGCGTAGCTCATTCTTGCAGATTGAACGGTACAGCTCTATCAGGAAATCTCGAGGGAGATCATTTCCCCCCCATTGATACGCCGGTTATTGTGGATGAAATCCTCCTCTGTCATTTTTTTCTTCACTTTTACATTATGCTGGTCTGTGTTGAGCATTATAAGTGAATAAGATAGCAAAAGAGCAGCATCCTTGTTAGCTAGAATATGTGGGAATTGCTCATAATATTTTTCAGAGAATGCCTCAAGCACCCTTTGTATTTTCTGTGATTCCCCAGGCAGTCGAAAAGTTTCCAAAAACAAGCGCAGTGCAGTATCCAGATTCATGCCTTCAAAATCAAAAGTTCCAGCAAATTCATGAAGAACCTGGACACAAAATTCATCATGATTTCCCAAGAAATCGCCAACAAGGTTTTTATCCAACCCAGCAGTGTACCTGAAAAAGCAAGCAACACTTTGGGGGTCAAGTTTTTCAGGCAAGAGATATGTTCCCTGAAGAAACTCTAGCCCTTTCTTGGGATCACGATTAAAATGATCAGCTCCAATCATCAACCTTCTCTTAATGTACTTTCTCCTACGGACAAAAGGAACCCAGTGATTAGAATCGGTATAATCATCACACTTCACCATCCAGAATGGCGCATACTCCTCAAGATTAACTGGTCCCAGATCTAAACCAAACAATCCATTCCCTATCCTCTCTGCCATCCCCTGAATCACAGCAATCAGGCCATCCAAAGCAAGAATGTGCATTGAAGACAAAGGGCAGTTCACTGGAAATGCATTTTTCGATAACAAATTAGCAAGATCTTCAAACACATTACTGCAAGTTATGTCACAATCTAAGTTCGCATACATCTCCACCATAAATGATTTCTGCCTGCAGAAGTCAACAAGAGCCTCCATGGCAACCTCCTGCTGATGATATGAAGCACCATACCTGCTTTGCACAAGCCTTAGAATCACACAGGAAAAGAAAGCCTCAAGCTGCAGTTTGAGTTCAGCTCGCAAGTGATGATATAGGTTAAGAACAATGCTACATACCATTGAAAGAATTAGGGAGCTCGTTGACAAACCAAATTGCATCAGATTACAAAATAGTTCATCCTGTATCAGACTCAATAGCCTTGGATGTTGGCAAATAGAGTGCCCACCCAGCTCAATAGCTGAATTTATCAAACCCAATGCAAATAGGGGTACATCTTCGTCGTATACTATAGTATCTGCTTTGGGACCCATTCCTATATGCTCAACATCTAACAATGAACACAAGTAGAGAAAAATTTCCACCATGCATGGGATCCCATATGGCTCTGTCATAAGATGCGAATCATATGAAGGCGTCTCTTTTCTGTTCCCAGCCACAACTGAATTTCCATCAGTCAAACCTGAAATAACATTCCCATTCTCCAATTGCCTAATCCCAAAAGAATACTCACTTTGTTGTTTGACAATCTGCATGAAATAATAACTTTTTCAGAATTAAAGGAATTACAAATACATCTATCTACATAAATCCATAATGCAGATGAAGACTTTTTTATCATTTTGATCCCCTGTTCAGGTCACATCATAAATTTGATGCTAAAAGGATTTCCTTTAGTTCCTACTTCTTAGTCCATTAATTTCTATTCAATATATTCCTTCTCTCTCCCAGTATCATGGAAGAGGAGACATTGCACCCAAATAAATGGAAAAGAAATATGCAACAATACCTCCTGCTTGACAAAACTGCCCATATTAATCGCTGCACGTTCAGAGTTGTCAACATCTGGAAGGTGTGAAAAAATGCACTTAACAAGCTCATTCATAGTGTGGCAAGCTATCTGCTGTAACAATGCACCTTTCGTTCCTGCTTGATGAACTATACGAAAACAAGTGTTCACTATGGTGCAAACATGCTGATTACTCAATACAACTGATGCTTTGCTTTTCATACAAGCCAAAAGAACCTGAAGTATTTTCATAAGTACCACCTCCTCGGAGGCAGGATCAGTCACCTCAAAACGACAACTAGTCACAGCATCCACCACCAAATGCATAGCATCTTCAACATTGACTGTATTTAGATCAAGCTCATCAAGTGTTAGGATTTTGCAAACAGACGACAAGGCGGAACCTGTAATTGGTGCACCAGTTTCATCAGATCTTATCACATCCAAGAAGGGCTGAAGATACAGAACAGGATTGATCATATTCCACTGATGCGGCCATAAAAAATATTTGCTTCCTCAATGCTTTTAAAGACCGGATGAGAGAGTGTTCTAACTGATCATCACCTGATATATATCTACCTCCCCACCTTGCATGTCTCCTCATGACTTCCAGCACAGCACTTACTTCAGAATTAACCATGCATGCTAAAGCAGCTTTGTTGGAATATGTAGCATCACAGTCTTCTGGTTCTTCTTCAATTGCTTTAATTCCAGATTGCAGCTTTAGTCGCCCCATATCTGTACTATATATTGGGTAACAATCCAAGTTGTATCTGTAATTTGCTGAACACTAGAAAAATAAGGCACCGGGACCAGGGGACAGCATATCTACATGACTGAGAGAATAAACAATAAGATTATATTTGAAATTTAGATAAATCTATAAAGTCAAATGAAGATCAACAAGGGGAAAGGACAGCTACAAAACTCTAGCAAAAAAATCAGAAGCTTCTAAGCAGCAACAAGTTAGCAGAAGTTGAAGCACACATATATGTGAATACATAAGCTGGCACAGAGTTTCAGTTCTTCAAAGAAAAACAACATTAATTGAAACGCTAATGTTTCTTCAACAGAAAAACAACATGCCACCACGACAAATTACCTCACCATCTTATTGCCCAAGCAACGACCTGCAGTCAACTATCACAGCTTTCACACCATCTACCAACTGTGAAAACTATCCTATCAATAACCAACGCCACTAGGCCAACAGGCCCACAACATGTACACCTTTAGAAAACTATTGCTTCATGATTGGTAACCAAGTGCCTACACTATCACAGTTGCACTGCACATATGGCTTGGGAATAGCTAATAACCTAATGAACACGCAGTGAAACAGAAAAAACTAGATGTAACTAAGTAATTATGATTTACAAATATACTTTTTTTTTATAAGTAAATTTACAAATATACTATAGATCATAAGGATGTATAAGTGGGTTAAATCACTAGTGAACAAGCCAATTTTGCAATGAAACTGGGTGCAATGAAGAAGGCAAAAAAAAAATTGTAAAACCAAAGAAAAAAAAAAACAACCTTCTGAGAGTGAAAAGCAGTTTAACTTTCTTTTAAAAGAAAATCACAATAGAAACAGACTGAAACAACACTGCCACATCAATTATATAATAATGTCATTTGCAGTTTTATTAAAAATACCAAGTTCTGTAACCTTTAATTCAGAAAACAAATAAAATTGAAAGCTATATTAACAAAAACAAACAACTTCCTTAACCTTCCTTTTTTTTTTTTTTTTGGTGCTAATGAATGTCCCAATTTTGCAATGCAATAGATTTCTGAACAGTCCAAGATTTTGATGAGAATAAGACTAGTAAGGAGCAATTGCCTTTCTATTCTTAACGTTAAAGTTGACAAATCAAATCCAACTCACATCCTTCTGCCGCCTAGAGAACCACCTATGACACTAATGTTTTAAGCATAGCGAGTTAATACCCAAAACCTAATTACAAGAAATGTTTCTTCAAAATCAGGGCTGCAAGGGCTAATCACATTATGCGGAGACTCTGAGAACGCTAAAAGCTCAATACATGTTAAAACAATCTTTTTATGATCTTGGTACAATGTGTTTTTAAATATTCCGATTGCGAATCCGGTTTATTCATCCATCCAGAAATATTTAATCCCCCGACTACAATGTGGGCGAACACTAGACCATATTTTGTTCATGCATTCTCACACCAACTAAAGTTCAAATATATGCTTAAGCTTCCTTTTTATTCTGAAAAGAAACAAAAACGCATAAACCAAAAATGGAAAAACCTCAACCCAACTGACCAACAGGTGTGGATTGCGATCAAACAGAAACTGAATAAATAAAACGCAATGCAAGAACGAGACTCAAATTTGAGCAACGGAAAACCAAACCCAGCAAAAATTGCAGACATCAGCGACGGTAAAGGTTGGGATCAAGACAGCTAGCAAAACCTCAAACCTGCAGTGTACGGATCCGACTGCAAAGAAGCCTCCTCGGTGGAGACACAGGGGCGAGGGACGGGCGGAGTAGATCAGCAGATGAAAGGGCGAGAGCAGAGGAGAACGATGACAGGAGGGGATAGAGACTCACAGTCACAGACCACAACAAGAGAGCTAGAAAAGGGGGGGCTGGCAGGGGGGAACGAGGCAGTCGGCGTCGTCTGAAAAGCACGAGACTGGCGACTGGCGACTGGTGGCGACTGGCGACTGGGAGGAGACTCTTGCCACTCATTTTATTTTAATTACTCTTTCTTTTAATTAAGTATTCATGGGAGGAAGCTACGCAACGTACCGAATCAGTTTCATTAACCAAGAGGATACGTAACGTTGACAATAGAGCACCTTTTCACCAGGAATAGTTGAAAACTCACGCATTTTTAGGCTTAGTTGTTTTGTTTTTAAAAATAAAATTATTTTAGAAAATAGTAAATTTAATAAATTTAAAATTATTTATAAATGAAACAAATTTATTCCATTTTAAAAATAATTTTATTTTAAAAAAGAATATACGAAAATCTTTATTTTATTTATTTTTATTTTTATTTTTTAAATATAATAACTATTTTTGAACATAAGAAACATCAAATTAAAAATAATAAAATATTATTTTTATTCTTTAGGTTTTAAGAAGTAAAGAAAACTTTATTTTTTTATATATTTTTTTTTACTAAAATATTATATTATATTTTAAAAACGAAAATAAAAAATACTTCAATCAAACATATCATTATTATGTGTTTATCTTAATTTAAAATTAATATAAATTAAAACAATATTTAAAAATTATGGCCTTTTAAAAACTGTTTTAGGCTGTTTTTTAATTTAAATCCAATTCTATCGGAAAATTTAATTTAATTTTTTTATTTATTTTTTTATATTTTATTACTTATGCCCACCAGGTATCTTTTTTAAATCAAATTTTAAAAGTATAAACCCTTTGAAAACACATTTTCATTCCTATCAAACAAACATTATTTCTAAATTATAATTTAACATAAATTCCAACAAAATTCAAAAAATATAATACAAAAATAAAAACTCATTCCGAACATACTATTTTTGTTTTTAAAATATGATATTTATTTTCAGGTAAAAAAAATTAAAACTAAAACTAATTTGAGATCTTCTAAATTGAAAATAATCGTTTGTTGTTTTCATTTTTTATTTTCTATACCCGAAAATAAATATTACTTCTTGAAAATGGAAACAAAAAAACATTCCAACCAAATATGCTTTATATTTATAATATTATGCTAAAATGAAGTTCTTCTCATTAACCTTTAATATAAATTATTAAATATTGTAATTAACAATTCAAATTAAAATTTTATTTGACTAGCTACTTAAATCATTATAATAAAACTGTAATTAAATAAACATTTAATATAAATAGTTGAATACATATTTAAAAAAATCTATTACTATTTTTTTAAAATATTAATATTTTAATATTGATCTAACTAAAGTACGTAAATTGTCTCAAAATTAACCATACACGAAAAATAAAAATATTGCATGCACTCCATCATGTCATTTCCATCATAATAAAAATGGTAGTTCATCTCATCTTTTAAAATTTTAGAATAAAAATTAGATATAGTGAGGTTCCATTCCTAATCCTAAAGTAATGAATTAATGTTACGTTGTTAAGGTCCTACGGCCATCATCCTTAACGTTTGTTTGATTAATTGGAGTCGTTAGATTTAAAGGGCAAAAAGACACGCTATTCTCCCTTCTCAAGCATCGACCTCCTCCCTCTCTCCGCTACGACAAATGAATAACATAACACTCCAACTCTTTCTCTTTACTATCGCCTTCCTCCGGCCTCCCTCTCTCTCTTTGCGACGAATTGGTCACCCCGGTTGTGAGTACAAAACCATGTCATACGAAAATACTCAAAGCAATGACGAGAGAGAATCATTGGAGGTACTCGACACCAGAAGGAGCTTCCTGGTGGTATGTCGAGGCACTCCCTCCTGGTCTTCGCCGTGGCTTGTCCGGGGATTTGGATAGAGGGATTGGCTTCTCGGAGGTGATTTTGACACTCCCTCATTGTCTTCATTTTCTGGTTTTTTCCCAAAAACTCTAAATGCAATCAGGTTGCGTCCTGCATTGCGGAATCGGGTGATGTGGCAATTGCCACATCAAGAAAAAAACTTAAAGTTAATGCGCGATTGCAGTAGAAAGATAGAGAAAAAAGAAAGAACGCAAGGAAGGGAGGGAGGAGGCTCGAGCAGTGTGGATATGGACGAACGAGACAGAAAGATTGCATAAAATCAAGTTTTGAAGGCGTTAGAGTGCTTTTTTTTTTGGAAATCCAATTACGGGAAATCCCCTTTGGGTATTTTGGGCTCGTAGCTCTCGTCGATACCTTCAAAACAAAAAAAAAAGACCTAATTCCAATCATTGTAAGCAAAGGTATGGCCGTTTGAAGTTTTTGTCGAAAATTATAGTCGACGGAACCTAGAAACTCGTCGATATGCCCATGGGAGAGATGATCGATGCCTGCTCGAGGCTTGCTCGACGCCTGCCCAAGCTTGAGGCTCGAGTAGAATCTGCTCGAGCATGTATGCTTGAGTCCCTGCTCGAAATCCGAATATCGCGTGCGACATTCAGGATATTGAGTACGACATTCAGGATATCGATTGTGATATCGAGTGTGAAATTCAGAATTTCGAGTGGGATATTATGATTTTCGAGTGCTGGATAATATCGAGTGCGACATTCAGAATATTGAGCATGGGGGCTGGTGCAAATCTGCTCGAGCCCCAGCTCGTGGCGTGCTCGAGGCTCGCCTCGAGCAGGAGCTCGAGCGATGATTTGGAAGCGCGCTGAATCATGAGAAAAAAAATGTTGAAATGGTTTATTTCACGTCAGCGGGGGGCGCAAAAAATCCCACAACGCCAATTGTATCTAATTGTATATGCACTACCCTTTTTTCCCATTTGTTTTGTTTGGTGTTTCCTTTTAACCCCAATAAGCAAGTTTTGCGTATGTTAATGATATGTTTTCCTATTATTGGACTTCTTGTCGTCTGATTTTCTGTCTTCTTTTCGGCCCATGAAGGGCCGGCCCAGTCACAATTTGAAATTTGAAATAAGGGGCGGCATTGAGCCGCCGCCCCTCCTCGAAGACAACTACAGGGGGTGGCCCCCTGTCTTTGCGACAGCCTGGACAGCACGCACCCATTACTATATTTATTATTTCCTTTTCTTATATTCATTATATTCTTTTTTTTTTCCATTAAGACGGGGGAAAAAAAAACAGAACCGCCGATGAAACCCTAAAAATCGCAGCCCTAGCCAGAAATCAACCCCTCCCGCGGCCTATAAATAATGCTCGCAGCGCCCACAATGCCTCCATCGCCTCCGATTATAACAGTGTCGTGTTGCCCTAATTGTTTGTGTCTCGTTGAATCGGCGGTCGGTCGATGTCTGAGCGCCTAAGATCCGTTGATGCTCTTAGTTTAGGACCTTCCTCGTCGATGCTCATGTTGTTAGTTACTATGTTTTGTTATCCTTGTTCATTTTCTGTGATGACAAATTCAAGGCTTGTTTCTCAAGAACATTCGCAGTTGCCGCCTGAGAGCTTTCGCCTTCGCCGGGCTTGAGAGCTTGTGCTGCTTCAATCCTTCCTTGGATGTCTGAGATCTCATCTTTACCTGTTATAATTGTGCGTATCAGTATACAAGTATTTGTTTTGATTTGTGCTTTGATTTTGCTTGGTTCAATTTCTATGGCGATGATGATAAATTTCAAGGCTTGTTTCTCCTTTCTTGGATGTCAGAGGTAATCCACGAATGGTTGTTTCCATTGGGCGATAAATAGAATTTGGTTTGACTATGAATTCTAGGATTCATATTAGTGGATTACCTGTTTTTTCTACTATGCTTTGGTTTTATTGCTTGTTTAAAGTATCTTTGTTTGTAAACTTTGCCTGTAATCATAATATGTACTTGTTTCAATTGGTTGCCAATGATGATAAATTAGAAGGCTTGTTTCTCAAACATTCGCAGTGGCCGTCTAAGAGCTTTCGCCTTCGCCAGGCTTGAGAGCTAATGCTGCTTTATTCCTTCCTTGGATGTCTGAGGCAACTTTTTTTTATTTTATTTTGAGTATTATAATTTCTTTTCATGGATGATATTTCTGAGTTTGGGTGACAATAATTTGTTGGATTTATGTCTTGATTAAATGTTTTCAGGTAGGTTGTTTGTTGATGATTTGGGTTTTGTATGGATTGTTTCGACGATGAATTTGGGCTCGTTTGAGGTTGAAATTATTGTGTACTCGCCGTTGGTGGGAATGATCTATCAACTCATGAAATCAATGTTGGTATTATGATATCCAACAAATTTTTTGCTGTCCATTGCCGTTTCCTTTATTTGAAAACCTCAAAAGCTTGCTGCAGTCCTTCTCATACAAGATTCCTCAAACGCTTCTAGGAATGGTCAACCTAATGTTGTAAGGTTTTTTTGTGCAAAATATTTTTAAAACATTTTATGAATTATTTCAATTATTAGCTTCTTTTCACCGAGAATAGTGAGAAGTAATTACCGTAATTGGTAAACTATTGCCACAATTTTCAAGTAATTATGACGCAAGCAATATACTTTGCTCTTTTATGTTTGTAAAGTTACAAACTATAAAGCATATATTGGTTGCTTTAAGTAAAAGATAAAAAAGCAAAGTAATTATATTTACGTAGTATCACGTTAATTCTATATTAAAAGAAATAGAAAAAGTTGCCTATGTCTAAACATTATGGAACTGGGACAAAGTTTTTTATACGTTAACGTCATTCAAGGGATCTTAATTTTCTCTCTGGGTGATAGTTATTAATTTAATTTAGAATTATATAATTATTGTTTCAATTTCATGATAATAAAATATAATAATCGTAAATAGAGAGACAGTTTAACTCATAAATCCTGAACAAATGAATGCTAATTTTATGTTTTAAAAGGTTAATTCTAATTTACGATAATAAATACACTAACTACACTTTATAAACCGAAGAAATTTCATCTAAATATCCTAGAGAAATTAAATATGTACTTAAAAGAGAGTAAAATAAAAAAAACTTTAAAACAAATTTGAAGGTTTTGGATTATTTCATCAAGAATTTATACCTCAGGCATAAAATAATATGCTGGACGAGTCATCGGTTTATTTATACCTCTACAAGAATTTGAATGTGGACTTCTGTTGTGATTATTTCTTGTAGCATGACTCGTCTAGCATCAGTTCGTTGTTTGCTGGTGATTTTCTCTTTGCGATTGATTGTTTATGATCCTGACTCTGGACGCATGTTGTTGTTTTGTTATTTTGCTTATGTTGTCACTTCGATGATTCTGGGCACGTTAGTTTTGCTAGCGTTGATGGTCCTGTCCCCGATTACTACAGTGTTTATCTTGTTACACCCCTTGTGTTTTTTAAATCTGATTTTTAATAATGGTTTAGATTTGATCATTTTAACTTGGTCTATGTCTCTGTCTTTGTGTTTCTGTGTATCTCTGATTTTCAGGTTTAATTTGAGTCTTTGGTCTTCTTTCAAAAAAATGTTTTTTGTAACGTAATTTTTCCCTGTCTGTGTCTGTCTGTCTTTATTTGTGCGTTTCTGGCTTTGTGGTTTGATGCATAATTTAGTCTTTATGCTCTGTGTTTTGCTCTGTTCGTTTATCTTTTAGCCTGTTTTCTCAATGTTTTGTATGATTTAAACCTTTACAATTTGCAGTCAATCTTTTGTGCCCAGTTTTAAGCCTCTGTTTTCACAGGATCATGGTATTCATCGTTCAGTGACTTTATTTTATATGGCTAAATATTTATATTTATATTTTATTTTATACATTTATTTATATATATAAAAACTTTATAGTGTTTTCTTTTTCTCTAAAAAATGTCAAAGCCACCAATCAATACAAAACATTTAGGTACATACGATTCAATCTCAATATGCATTTTTTAATTCAATCTATTTTATGATAATGAAAAAGAATAAAGTCATCACCAGCTATTTTTAACATCACTGGACTGATTTAGACTTGAATCCAAAAGTTAATTACATGTAAAAAAAATTAACATCTTTATAAAATCATTTCAGTAATTATTTTAGCAGTTTGAAAATTTCTACTTATTTCATTCAATTTTACTCATTTTAAATTTCTACTTATTTCATAAAAAATATAAATATTTTTTAAAAAAATTTCCTCTTATAGTTGTGTAGAGGGGTGTGGTGAAGGAAATATATCACCGATTCATTGTAAAATGTCTTGTGTTGTGTGTGAAGTTGATAGGAAGGAAGTAGTAAGATGAGTGTGTTTTGATAGTTAATCTTAATACTAAATATGAATACTAAATTACCATATTTATGTTAATTAGTATTTGTAATAGTATGTTAATGTTTTACGAATACTCATGAATACTAGTTCATGAATACAAAGAATTTTTTTTTTGTGAATGGTACAATTTTTTGTTTTTTAAGAAATTAATGTTTATTTGTTTAAGATTCATAAATTAATACATCAAGTTATTCAAAATTTATAAATAAATTAGTTCGTTTGTTTACTCACTCAATTAAAATATTAACTATTTAAAATTTATAAATAAATATGAACATTTGTTCATAAATATAATTATTGACTAGAATTATTGGTGAATATATGTTTGTAAATAAGTGATAATAGCTATCTCAAAAAGTTACTCAAAATACAAGTTTTTAATTTTCTTTGTATTGAAAAAAATGTTGTTGACCATTGTATTTATTTAATTTGTGGAAGCATGTTTTTTTGTTTTGCTTGCTAATAATAATTTTGGTTTATTACATGAAACCCAGAAGTTTCTCACTTGTAAATTTGAAGTAAAAGATACGAATGAGCAACTTATGTAATAATAATTAAAATATTTCAGATCATTTACCCTTTGCTAGGCAATACTTGGAAAAAGTTTGGAAAAAATATATATGGAAAAGAGGTTGAAAGAAAAAATATAGAAAGAAGGGTGGAAAAAAAATAGTGATTGGTTAGAGGTGGAAAAAAGGTAGAAAGAAAATTTTATGTTATGTTTTGTCAATTGTATCCGTAGTTTTTGCAAATAAAATTTAAATTAATAAGGACATTTTTGGAAAACGTTGGTACTATTTATTTTTCATAGGTTTTCACACTATTCTGGGTGTGATAATGTTGCACAAGTTCTCATGCTCATTTATTATTTTTTCATGAGTTTTCTATGTCTACTAAGCAGTGAAAAAATAAATTTTTCATATATTTTTCTTACTTTCACCCTTTTTTCATATCTAGCAAGCAAAAGGTTAAGGTTCCCTCAAATAAAGTTACCTTTGTCTTTAAAAGGCAGGAGGGTGGGCTATATCTCTTCCATTTCTTTGGAGAAAAATATGAGTGCATAATATAGGAGTACATGACCAATGTAAGTTTACAGGATTGTTTGGCCCCCTTCAACGTGTGGCAACATGCTATTGGACCTTGACTTTGCGAGTAAATCAATGATGTGGAGTTGGCCGGACTGGTGTACCCTAACTAGCTTCCATCGAGATAAAATCCTAAATCTGTCCCTGATTTCCATCGTTATTAGAGCTCACTATGAGTATTCATATGCATGGCTAACTTTGGAATATAACTCTAATACGGAATGTAAAGATGTGACCAAACAAGAATTGAGATTTTGTTAATTGACCAGCCATTTGCCGGCTGAATAATATATATCCCCCAATTTTCTTGAATTCCACCTCTCTCCACATGAATGAAATTGTTTCTTTAGGTCTAATTGAGCTCTCATGAATTTGCTCTTTGACAAGAGGCTTATGGAGATATTTGTATATTCCTATGATCCTTCCCACTTCACCAGATGAGAGTAACCCGCACCCAACATATATAAAATAGCGGAGATATGATGAGAGTAGGTTGCTTCACCAGATGTATAATAACCAAGCATCATGGCTCACTGCATATTCAACAACCAATATAATATATACATATATATATATATATACTTTTTCCTAGGGTCTTCAATTCATAATCTCTGTTCCGTGGGACGACGAATCACTATCTCCTCGAGACATAATTTATCATGCGAATGATCAAAACATTTATAATAGTGGTGGTCGGCAGAGGTTGTTCATTCCCAATCTCCCATGCGCGGAGATCGCGTTAGGCCAAGCATGTAAATATCATTGCGACAACTATTCCATTGCTGGAACAGTATGACCCACCTCAAATTTTATAAGCATAATTTATTTAATTATTTTATTTTAAAAAATACTTATCCATCCACTCACCAACTATTAAATTAGCTTCGTAAATAGCTGGTACATTATTCTTTAAAAGAATGGTATATTCTTTTTTCCGGGATGAAGATAGAAAAATAAAATAAAATTTATTATGTCATTATTTAATGCATTAAAGCTATTGACTAGTCCAATTCAAACTACTATTTTTTTCTAAGCACTCCCTATCAACTAATGAAATTGATAGCTTTTGAAAAGTGATTTTTAGTAATAATAATAACAAATTATATATATTATATATTTTGAAGGAAAAAAAAAGGCACTCAAAATACCTTTACGATTTGAATGTTAAATAAAAGGTGGACAGAGGGGAATTCTTGTACTAAAAGGTTCCGAGGCAAAAGAAACAAAAGAAAGAAAACAAAGCAGTGATTCCTGTACTAAACAAACAAGTACACCTAATAAATGTTTTCTCGAGACATTAGAATTAGATACTATGTAATTGGGAGAAGCCTCCGATGATATGTTTTTTTTTTTTTGGAGCTAAATGGATGGGGTCCGTTGGATCAGATGTCGGCTCAAGATGAGTCCAAAAACACACTGATTGCCTCACGACCGTTAAATCCTATGCGCTCTGTCCACATGTACATGCCAAACCAAATCACACACACTCTTGTGTGCATAATGGGTATTAGGAAACCCTGGAATCCACATTCATTATCTTGTCCCCTGACTACAGTGGAAAACAATAATATTTTATGCTCTTTTGCTTTGGCATATGATGACAATTAATGGATCAGCTTCATCTCCTCACCGCCAACCCCACCCAAGCGCATGAAGCCCACTCTCCCCCCCCCCCCTCCCCTGCCTGCCCCCACAATCATGAAAGATGTGTTGACAAAGCCAAGGATGATACAAAAAAATTCTATACACAAGACTGTCACAGGGGTCATTTTCAGACATCTGTTGTCTGTCTTTTCGTGTAGCATTTTATCGTTGCCAAGAATTGCGGGCTGGCGTGGCAAGCAGTGGTAAAATTTTGAAAAATGCCAAAAAAAAAAAAAACAAAAAAACAACAGCAGCAGCCGCAGAAGAGGAGAGATAGAAATTTAACGTGACCCCTTATTCACTGGTTAAAGACGATTTGTAAAGACGATTCTGATGAGTATTCACTGGTTAATTTAAAGTTAGTTATTAAAATAATATCATTTAATTAAAACTATTTATCAAAATAATATCATTTTAGTACCCTTTATTTACCCAAAAGTCATCCATAGAAGCAATTTTTTCACTTACAAATACTATATCTGAGCTGTTCCCTAACCTCGTACCATTTATATTTACAGGGCATAAAAACAAAAAAAAAAAGTCAAAAAAGAAAAAAGAAAGACAAAGACAAGCAAGCTTGTATATATATAATCATTAGTTGCTGCAATTAGTAAGCTAACATTTTAAAAAATGAAATGCATGGGTGTTAAGCTTCCACTAACGAGAGTGCAGTCTTAGAGTCTTAGTCAAAGTAAGTCTCTGTCAAAACTTAGGATTTGGTATCAAAATTTACTCATTACTTCATAGAATTGCTTGCATCGGAAGAGGTGAAAAGCGTTCGAATAGAGTTCATAGAGGTGTCAAACCCACCTTTTGACATGAATACCATATCATCCCGCCCCCGCCTCCCCCTGTGACACACGTACAGTAGCTGCTTTTACATGCAACTGGCTCGTTAGGCTCTGCGGACGACTATCAAAAATCCAACATTAGTGTTAAATTGGCAGAATAATGGAAAGTAGGTATCAACGTATAGGTAGGTCGGCAGGGAAATGGGTCAAGTCCTTGGCTCACGACAAAGGTTGGGTTCATGTTATTGTCGGGTCCCAGTCCCACTGCTATATATCAGTGACATTGACCCACCCAACTGTAATTGGGTTTTGCACTATATAGTATATGCTTCTCCCTCCTTCCTCTCCTGTAATCATCAGATGATGTTATAATCCATTGATATCTCAGATTTTTCATTTTTTTTTCTCAACTACGTCTCACGAGTATTAGGGGAAAAGTATGGTGATAAATGAGATATTCTTCTGTCTCGTAGGATTTTTTGTACCTTATCAAAGTCTAGCTCCCAACCTTATCTTAAAAACTGTTTCAAAATTGACTCGATGAGAACAAAAAATTCTAAGATATACAAGAGTTGCTCTTGATTTTGTCAGGAACACAAAATTATTAATAAAGACTTTACATGATTATAAATTTGATGAACGAAAGTCTTGATTTTAATGTCTGAATACTTAAACATATATTCAATATTGAGTTACAATTGTAACTACTTTCTAAACTATTTTCTAAAACGGTTACATAAGATCACGATTTACGTGTGAAATTATTTTTTTTAAAAAGATGTTGATGTTTGTGACATAAGAGCAAGGTCCTATTGTTGTTGTTATAATAATTTAGAAACAATTTTTAAATTTTGGTAAAAAAAGTTTATATTAAGATTTTTAAAATAAAATTTGAGGATAAAAATAGAAGAGAAATTTTTTATATTTAAATTATCACTATTTATTCTTTAAGTAATTATTTAATATGTTTTTTTAATTAGTTGTAATAAGTATAATAGATAAAAAATAATAAATATAAAACATAAAATAGAGATAAAAACAAAAAATAAATGAATAAAATATATATAAAAATATACTATTTATCCATGGACTTGTGAATTGTTTTTAATATTCTTTTGATAAAATTGTTAGCATTTCTTGTGATATTGAATTATAATTTACAACACGCTTTTCGCATGTCACAAGATAAAGGCTGGAGGGCCCTATCTTAAAATCAATTAACAATTAATGGGGTAAACATATATAAGACCCTATTATTTCATTATAAGATTTCATAATTAATTCCCTAATGTGGACCGGTCTATTGCATGTGTTTTTGGGAATATTTAAGGTTTTACGGAGGTGTGTATATTCAACAAGTATCATATTTTTGTATATTTATCATTGAATTTTATGAATGAGAGGCCTGTTAGGATATTATCAACCCCACGATGTGAAATCTTATACTAATAAGTTAAAATTTAATTATAATATATAAATATTACCAAACACTTTTAAAAAATTCAATTTAATTTTTAAATGTATAAAATAAGGTTTAAATTGTACTACTGCTCTTACTCCATATGAGGCTATTAGCAGATTTCAAAGAGCTTATGAGTGAGTGCCTGTTACAGTATATGTTTTTTTCAGAGGCAGGCGGTAGGAGGATACAAGATAACATTAGTAATATAAGGTTTTTCTGCACTTTCACCCTCAAGTGCAGGAGTATAGCAAATCGAACTATCTTAGTTCCAAGTTCCTCTGCTACTCACGTGAGTTCATCATGTATAAGGAAATGGCAGAAGGGCGTTACTGTTTGACAGCTAGTCTAAATAGATCATCGGAAAGGGAATTAAAAGACCCACCACCATATGGCTCTTATTATACACAGATTGCGCAACCCCAAACAATGACCAATGACCCCCATTCCTCTTTGGGTCTGTCCCCTAACCCTTATTTATTATTTTAAGCCACCCCAAGACCCCAAGGATTACCCTTTCCGCTCTGAACTCAATTTTATTCACAGTCATCACCTCCCCCCTGAGCTCCACAAAATGAGCCTCAGATGCTAAAAAACCAACACCCCCCCTCTCTCTCTCTCTCTTGTCTATTCCTCTACTGAATCATGGAAGAAGCAGAAGAGGCCAATGGTAACAAGAAATGGACTGCCAAAGGCAAGGTCTGCAGGGGTGGAACAAACTATCCCCATGCTCATCAGTACAAGCAACACCAGAGTTTCACAGGTCTTCTGCCTCTGCCTCCTCCTCCAATGCCTCTGAACCTAAGCTCCTCACTCCCCCCTATTCCCCAACGTCCCCAACACCCCTTCACACCCAAAACCCAGTCTCAGAAACCTCCATGGAAGCATAACAAGCCACCTCCCGCCGCTTCCTCCGATTCCCAGTTTACATCCCACGCTACAGTCCACTCACCAGGTGAGTCGAACCCAGTTTTTTTTTTTTTTTTTTTTTTTTTTCTGTTATGCTCCATTTGCACTGTGTTTGTCTGCTGTTGTGTGAGTATTATTTTAAGATTTCTGTTTGTCTACTGCTGCGTGGTTTTTTTTTTTTTAAGATTGCGGAAAAAGGTTCCCATTCCTCAAGCAAGAATTCAAACTTAAAAAATTGAATTTTTTTCCCCCAAACATTTCTCTCCCTCGGGTTCTTCACTGTCTAAGTTTGACCCATTCCTCAAGCAAGAATTCAAACTTTTAAAATGTAGTATGGTTTTATCTCGTACAGTGGCGAATACTGATAGTGCTCTACTTCTGTTCTGTTTGTTTGTGCTATTACTTCTTTTCTGTAGTTGCTTTAGGCATTTTGCCCATTTTGACAATTATGCTTTATGCTTACAAATTTTTGGTGACTTATCTGGATCTCAATTTGATTCCGTTTCCACTACCAAACAGCGGCGGATGGCCTTGGGCGTCAAACCAGAGTAGTCCTCAGAGGTGAAGAAAGTAGGAGAGTCATGGATACCAAACCACAAACACTAACACCTACAAGAAGACCAGACTCTGGCGGCATGGAAGGGACTGTAGTCTCTCTCCTCGCCAATCATTTCCTAGTCCGGTTCGATCCTCCCCAGCGAGTTTTCCACTACACAATGGACATCTCCCCAAACCCATCCAAGGAAACTTCAAGAATGGTTAAGAAGAAACTTGTTCAGGACAATACTATGGCGTTCTCTGGCGCCATTCCTGCCTTCGATGGTCGCAAGAACCTGTACAGCCCCATCGAGTTCCAGAATGATCGGCTGGAGCTCTTCATCAACCTTCCCATCCCCTTCAACAAGTCAATGCCTGGAGGAGAAACCATTAAGCTCTTTCGTATAAACATCAGACTTGTGTCAAAGCTTGATGGCAAGGAGCTGAATAGCTATTTGAACAAGGAGGTGAATGACTGGGCCCCTCTCCCTCAGAACTATCTCCATGCATTGGATATGGTCTTGCGAGAGAGCCCCACCGAGGAGTGCATATCAGCAGGGAGGTCATTCTACTCAAGCTCCATGGGAGGAGCTAAAGAGATCGGGGGAGGCGCTGTGGCTTTGAGAGGATTTTTCCAAAGCCTTAGGCCAACCCAGCAAGGCCTTGCCCTCAATGTGGATTTTTCTGTGACGGCCTTCCATGAGAGTATTGGGGTGATCCCCTACTTGCAAAAGCGTCTTGACTTTCTACGAGACCTGTCATGGAGGAAGACAAGAACATTAGTGGAAGAAGAGAGGAAAGAGGTTGAGAAAGCTCTGAGGAACATCCGGGTTTTTGTTTGTCATAGAGAAACTGTGCAAAGATACCGGGTTTATGCCTTGACCGAGGAAGCTACTGAGAGCCTTTGGTTTGAAGACAGAGATGGGAGTAAGCTGAGGGTGGTGGATTACTTCAAGGATCATTATAACTATGGCATTCAATTCAGGAATTTGCCCTGCTTGCAAATGAGTAGGAGCAAGCCTTGTTATCTACCTATGGAGCTCTGTGTGATTTGTGAGGGGCAGAAATTTCTAGGGAAGCTTTCTGATGATCAGACTGCTAGAATTCTCAGGATGGGGTGTCATAAACCAAGAGAAAGAAAAGCCATTATTGATGGGGTCATGGGCGGACCGGTTGGACCAATGAGGTAACTTCTTAATAAACTATCAATCAATGTTTTACTGAATTATATGAATTTCTTAGTTTTGCTTTGTATTGCTACAAATGTTACACTTGTCCTTCTCTTTGCAGTGGCAACCACGGTAGAGGGTTCAAACTTCATGTTTCAAGAGAAATGACCAGACTAAATGGGAGAATTCTCCAACCTCCCAAGCTAAAGCTAGGAGAACGTGGTTATATGAGAGATTTGATTCCTACCCGCCACGATCGCCAGTGGAACCTCATGGAAAGCCATGTCTTTGAAGGCACCAGGATTGAACGGTGGGTGTTATTGAGTTTTGGCGGAAGCATAGATCAGAAATCAAACATTCCTAACTTTATAAGTCAGCTTTCCCATAGGTGTGCGCAGTTGGGCATCTATCTTAGCAAAAACGCCATTATGAACACTTTGTTTGAACCAATGCAAGTGCTCAACAATGTGTCCCTACTGGAATCCAAACTCAGGAAAATTGTCCAGGCAGCATCCAACCGGCTCCAACTGGTAATTTGTTTGATGGAGAGAAAGCACAAGGGATATGCAGATTTGAAGCGCATTGCCGAGACAAGTGTTGGGGTTGTAAGCCAATGTTGCCTATATCCAAATTTAGAAAAGTTGAGCTCACAGTTTTTGGCGAATTTGGCTCTCAAGATAAATGCCAAGGTTGGTGGTTGCACAGTGGCATTGTACAATTCGTTGCCGTCGCAAATCCCAAGGCTCTTCCACCTTGATGAGCCGGTGATCTTCATGGGTGCTGATGTGACCCACCCTCACCCACTCGATGATACAAGCCCCTCGGTTGCTGCTGTGGTTGGGAGCATGAATTGGCCAGCAGCAAACAAGTACGTGTCGAGGATGAGGTCACAGACACATAGGCAAGAGATTATTCAGGACCTAGGCCCGATGGTTGGCGAATTGCTGGATGATTTTTACCATGAAGTTGCAAAACTTCCCGAACGCATAGTTTTCTTCAGGGATGGTGTGAGTGAAACCCAGTTCAACAAGGTGCTTCAAGAGGAGCTGCAGGCTATTCGAAATGCTTGCTCAGTGTTTCCCGGTTATAAGCCTCCGATCACTTTTGCTGTGGTGCAGAAAAGACACCACACAAGGCTGTTCCGAGATGACACCGAGACTGGTGTCTCTATTTCGGTGCATAACCAATTCTTCAATGAGAACATATCACCCGGAACCGTGGTGGACACCGTGATCACGCACCCGAAGGAGTTTGATTTCTACCTTTGTAGCCACTGGGGGGTGAAGGGTACAAGCAGGCCCACCCACTACCATGTTTTGTGGGATGAGAACCAGTTCACTTCTGATGAGATGCAGAAGCTGGTGTACAACCTTTGTTACACCTTTGTGAGATGCACCAAGCCGGTCTCACTGGTGCCTCCAGCTTACTATGCTCACCTTGCAGCATACAGAGGGAGGCTTTACCTCGAGCGCTCCGAATCCAAGGGTAGTGGTTCTATGCTGTCCCGAGCCACCGCCCCAACAGCAACGCCTCTGCCGAAACTCACTGAGAGTGTTAGGAAGCTGATGTTCTACTGCTGAAATGAGTTATTCTTGGTGTTTCTCATTTCCGGTGTTTATGGCCAATGGTCCACAGTAGGCATTCCTTTTTCAGCCCTGCTGGTTACCGTGTTGCAAATTCTGTACAGGCAAAACCAATTTAAACTGCTAATTGATTTCTTGAGTTAGATTATTTTGATATCCATTTTATATATGGACTATCATAAAGGGTAAGTATCACAATATATAACTTTAATTTTATTTAGAAATCCAATTTTGAGTTTTGACAAAAAAAAATAGAATAAATTAAATTAACTAAATCTAAACCATTATCATTGAAGAGAGTGCAATTAGGGATAAAGGTTTTTAGGTTTGATTTCATTTGATTCACCTATTTAATTTCATTTCTTTTAATTAAATGAATAAAATTACTTTATTTGATTGATTCCCGTTTGATTCAATCTTATATATATATATATAATTTAATTGTGATTGGTTTATGACAATTAAATTTAAAATGTCGATGATTTCGTGCATTCAAAATCATATAAGTTTAGTCTACTTTATAAGCTTTCATAACTTTTTAAAATCTAAACAACCAAAACACATTGATTTAATTAATTAATTAAAACAAACAAATATATGAAGAAAATTACATCAATTCAAAGAATAATTAAAACAATTCAATACTTTAGTACATGAAACCTTTAGAGTGAATCGAGATGATTTGTATCATTCCACTTTTCAAATTCATAGCTCCAATTCTCCTTTGGCATCGTAATATATGTCAATAAAGTGCACGCTCAAACCCTAGCCCTATCACGATGCCAAAACTATGCACCTGGCTATCCTCCAACTCTCCTACTCTCTTCATCGAAATGGCTTTTTATATGGCAGTATATTTCGACAAAAACCCTAAAATAGGTGTTTTCCTGTGTGAAAGGTAATTTTTGCTTTTAAAAATCTGAGTTCTTGTTTGATTACACTATAGTAGGGTAGATTGCCTAATGGAGTCTTTATTTTGCATGATAGGATGTTATTTTGCATGATGGTCATGCTAAACTATGCCATGATAGTAGGATTAATTCCATTATAGATCCATTTGCATAATAAAGTGTTAAGCTTGCACGATGGAGTGTGTAATTCACACAATCGTATTAAGATTTGCATGATACTCTCTTGTTTTGCGCGTGAATCATGTATTACTGTCACGTTGTCAAGTATCTTCAATTTTTTGCTTCAGATTCTATAAGTTTATTCAAACTTTCTTATACTTGCTTAAATCACTACAAGCACCCTAAAAGTAGTACAAAAACACTTTATTGGATTGTTAGAACATTAATACAAATAAAGAACCATAATAGTGATAAAATCATATAAATGGCATGCAAGACACCAATGTAATAACTCAAGTCCCTCGTAGCACAATATTGTCCGGTTTAGGGCCGAAGTCCAATCTCCGATTTTATTCTGGGCAGTGTCACACAAGCACCCCAAAAGGTTTTATGTCATGACAGGTCTCCACACCCTCTTAAGAGACATGCTTTGTTCTCCTCTCCAATTGATGTGGGACTTGCAAAGTTCTCAGACTCTATAATCCACCACCTTAGAAGGCCCACATCCCCGTGGGACTATGACACACCAATCAAGTCCCCTATAGCACGATATTGTCCGGTTCAGGGCCCATGCTCATTCCCTGATTTTGTTCTTGGCAGTGCCACACAGGCACCCCAAAAGGCTTTGTGCTAGGAGAGGTCTACATGCCCTCTTAAGAGGCACGCTTCATTCTCCTCCCCAACCGAAGTGGGACTTCCAAAGTCCTTAGACTCTACAATTCACCCCCCTTAGGAGGCCCATGTCCTTGTGGGACTATAGTACACTTACCTGGTCCCCAACTCTGATTCCATTTGTAACAACTCAAGTTTCCTGTAGCACAATATTGTTCGATTCAGGGCCCAAGCCTAATCCTCGATTTTGTTCTTGGCAGTGCCACATAGGCACCCCAAAAGGCCTCGTGCCAGGAGGGGTCTCCATGACCTCTTAGGAGGCACGCTTCGTTCTCTTTCCTAGCCAATGTGGAACTTGAAAAATCCTTAGACTTTGTAGTAAAAAAATTTCCATTTAATGCGTACATTACCGTATCGACACCCATTTACCAAGACAATGTCTCTAACATGAGACTAACTCCCGATACTCACAAACATAAGTCCTTACATACATGCTCAATTACAAAAAGTCCAACCTCTTTGCAGTCATTAAATATTTAGATTTAGACTATGCTAGTTAAGTGGATTCAAGGAAATATATATTTAGTTAAATGTTCATATTTCTTAGAGGAGCAATTTTATGTAAAAGTGAAAAATAAAATATTATTGTTACTTCGTATATGAAGGCTTAATTTGTGGCATGCTTTGAGGTCACTATTATTGTGGTTGCGAAACTTTGTCTTGGGTCTAAAATTATTGACAATATAGCTAAACAATTAGAACCTTATTGTGATAATTTTGTAACTTTTTTCTTCTCTACGAATGACAAATATTATAAAGATACAAAATATAAGGATTTGAAATACTTGTCAATTAAAAAAATGAAAAACATAAAATGCAAATTGAACATATTAGCACTATTTTGATGATAGTGTATTTGATGATAGTGTATCCGCTAACTAAAGCGTTACCACAAAAAACATTGATTTGTCATTTTAAATTAATGTATGAGTGTAATAGATAAATTTTTATTAACATGATGACTAGTTCTAAATAAATGAAAGTTTAGTATGATAGTTGTTAAACTTAAAAGAATAAGTAGAAAGGTAATAAAAGAAAATTAAGAAATTGCATTCATGGGTCAAGATACATTTTCAATTAATCTTTTCTTTTGAACAATTCTTAGGAAGAATTGCTTTCATCATAATTATGCAATTCTTTGAATTGTTTTCATTTTAATTTTATTTTTTTATACTCGAAAATATCTATTGCTTTTTGAAAACAAAAACATCTCAACCAAACATGCTCACTATTTTTTTTATTTTCAAATTTAAACTCAATTCTATCAAAAAGACTCAATTTTCTTATTATTTTTTTTGTATTTTATTACTTGGTTCCATCAATTTTTTTACAATTTTTGTGGGACTCAAATTTTAAAAATTGATACTCTTTTAAAACATATTCACTATTCTATTAAGAAAAAAATTATTTTCAAATTATAATTTAATATAAACTTTAACATAATACAAAAACTAAAACTCATACCAAATAAGCATTAACTTTGCAACTAAAGAAAAGAAAGAAAGAAAATCAATGTTAAGCACACCTACTTTTATTTTTATTTTTATGGGAGGGATTGGTTGGTAAGCTCTTTAACCCTTTGTTTGGTAACTATTGTAAAATGGTGAAATAATTTTTAGTGAAAAATAGCAGAAAAAAGGGATTGTTTGATTGAGATGAAAAGGAATGAAAAAAAGTAGAAATTTTTGATATATTAATTATATATATATATAATAGTGTAAATTTGTGTAATATGTGAAGAAAAATAATTTTGATATTTTTAATAGCAAATTTAACCAATGGCCATAAAATTGTTCCAACTTTCCATACAATTTTCATATTTTTTTTCTCTCTCATTTTTCACCCCTCATGAAATAATTTAAAAAAACTTTTTCACATAAGTGCACTTTCCATGGATTTTCCATCCGCCTAAGAATTATATTCATCACTGCTGATGATTTTATTTTATTTTTTCCTGAAAAATCGTTGCAGAGTGATGCACCAAAAGATGTTAAAGGTATCGCTTGCTGATGCACAGTATTTATTGTGATCACTATAAAGTTATGAGCCTTTGTGATACGAATCAGAAAAGGTTATAGAAAGGCATTGACCAGATGAGTAGTAGAGCAGCGAAGGACCACTGACTGGTAATTTTAATGTGAAGGGACAAAAGAAGAGGAGACAACTGTTATAGAGCCAGGTTAATAATACAAATATACAATATTTTATTATTACTTTTGTATAGTCAATTCACGTCAGAGAACCAAAAGTGCAGTGGAGGGATATGGGAGATCATATGGGGGTTGGGGGGTGGGTACTTTTGTGAGGAAGACCAGAAGAATCTTTGATAGAGCAGCACGAAAGAAAAAGATCAGTTGCAGAAACTTCAGACAGAAAATGAAATATGATAATTTAAGGGGAATCCACATAAAGGTTAAGGGGGGGCTGTGTAGGGTATGGTGACTATGGTCCTCCTCCCTCTGGGTCATAAGAGAGAGGGAGACTGGGGGAGAGAGAGAGAGGGGAAGCAGACAAAACAGGACCCGACATAGGATAGCCAGGGATTTTATGTAAAGCCAATAAACTCTTGACTTTGCACTTCACCTTTTGTCTTCTCAACGCCAATGCTTCCCATTGTATTTTTGAATTAAACTAGACATATCGCATCTTTTACTTTACTCAGAGAGAAGAGAGAGAGAGAGAGAGAGTAGAATTCCTCCCTGATAACTGTGTGTGATTAGTCATTTTTCCTAAAGATCTCACGCCCAGACATAACCCTGCAGATTGATTGCAGTGGCCATTGCTCAAGGACGGGGCAATAAATGTTTACCTTGGGAAAATACTATAAAAATATTTAATGAAATACTTTTTTAAGGAATATAAATTTCCTCCCAAAAAAAAAATTAATTAAATTAGAGATTGCCCAAATGCTAATCAACGCGAGCCCTGAAGGACCTTTGGATCATGATGTAAGCACAAAATGGGGTTTTTCTGCTCAAACGTTAGCCCCTAATATTGTTAGGATTTTGTTCGATGATTTATATCTAATAACGAACATGTTTGTGAAGTTTATTTGGTAATCACAAAACTTTAATAAATGCCTAAGTCATTGTCTTTAAAATATATAAATATATAATTTAAAGAGAGTTTCTTTTTTCTTTTTAAAGAAATATATTCGATTCCAATTTTAGCAGTTAAGTTAGATTTATAATTAACTTTTATAAATTTAATCACGTGCATATTAATTAAAAATATAATAATAATGTCCGTTTTATATATAATTATTTACAGTAACATAAGACAAATAAATAATTATATAAAATATTTAAAATATATCTATAATTTGACAAAATAGCTAATATATTTACCGATGCCAGCACTCTAAAATATATATATTTGGGTTATTGGTATATATGGGCTACCTCCATGCATGTCCGGCGCGACCCCATTTGACCACCAGGGTGTTCCGCCGCAACTGCCTTGGCCTCCGCCTCCCTAACATGCACGCTCACCAAGCTCCCATCCTTCCCACCACTATATATATATATATATATATATATATATATATATATATCAAGAAATTGAATCATGGAGTGCTTCTGTTCAAGGAAAAGCCTTACCGGATCGATCATAATTAATGAAGTACTGGTGGGTGAAACCTAGCTAGGGCAAGAACGGATATATTACAAGGGATCTGCAGAGGCCGAAATGTATGCGCGGGGTGGACTGAGGAAGGACTCCACCATGCATGATGCATGCATGGCTCGACTGTAACGCGGGCTGGAGCTGGGGAAGCGGGGGAGGGACGTCGGCAGGTGTGGGGAGGAAGATGGAACTTGGAAGAGTAGCAGATGCGGCGTAACAATAATAATGTTTATATCCAATGATAAGCTATATATATATTAATGGGGGATGTTTTGCTCCAATTTAGTTTTAATTACGTATGTATATAGTTAGGCGTTGCTTTTTACATAACAACTTACATATATAGTTAAATCACATGCGAATATTGATATTAACTTCATTAAAAATCAATAAAGATTTAAAAAAAGTTGGCAATGAAATAATTAAAATATTAAACGAGTTACTTTTAACTAGAATAAATTATAAATCTACCAAACTTAGCGATGTCCTGTATAAAAAAAATAGTGTAGATTTATGGAGAGACTACAATATGTATTCTTCTTTCTTGTTTGATATCAAGAAAACGACAATGAAAACTCTTCACCACATTTCATTTACATCACGAATATTTTTTATCAAAATAATAATATTATTATATTATTTTATTAAATGAGATGATAAATTAATGCAGGTTTACGAAGAGAGATTTTAAATTTACGAAAAAAAAAACTTGACATAAATTTTGATGAAATGCCAATCTCTAAAAACATTTCACTCATCAATTAAAAATCCAAAATATGAAATTAATATCAATCAAGACAAACAGACAATACTGTTTAAGAGTTATCGTTTTGATAAGCATTCAATCGTTTGGGGGGGGAAAAAACATTTTCTTTTTCCTTTTTTAATGGGGCAACCTCTTGAGACTTGAGAGGCCTTGAAAACGAAGGATGGGTGAAGGATAGCCAACTCCGCTGGGAGACCATGGCGAAGCGCACAATCGCTGGATGGAGAAGACAATTGAAGAATATAAGAATTTGACCATTGATTAAGTACGTTGCTGCTGTTAACATATTGGGCAAGTTTTTTTTTTTAAATAATTAATTAACTTTTTAACTGCTGTCGTTTGGGTGATAATAGAGACTATTGGTTGAGTAACTAACATAAGCTACCGATCGATATTATTCATTACAGTTAAATATAATTATATAAATTATAATGTCCAGTGAAATTTCCATAAACATAATTGTACTCAACCTTAAGTATCCTCTTTTTCAAAACAAAATTATCACATTAAAAAATAATATAATACGCAAATCGAGTCTATTGCGCCTAGTATATTCATTCCCCCCCACCCCAAAAAAAAAACCCAAACCCCCCAAAAAACAAGTAATATACTCAAGAGCATGAGGATGGCAACGACCAGGAACATTGACATATTAAAATACATGATTTGAAAAATGTTAAAGTAATATAACTATTTTAAATTTATCAAACACCAAAAAATTCAATTATGCAGCAAATTTAGAAAATTTATAGAATCACTTTATATTCATTAAATCTTTATTTTAATGACTTACAACGCAGGTGGAGTCCATAGCATGTGTGGTGGTGGGCCTCCTACCGCTACGGATAGCCCATAAAAAATCACAATCCCATATTTATAATCTGTGATATATCAGGATAGCCCATAATAAAGTTTTCTTTCTACAACATTTTAAAAATTTAATTCTGTACTTAAGAAAATTCAAACAGCAACAGACTTGGGCCGATCTAAAATTGGGCCTTTCTTCTCTCAGACAAGAGATGGGCTTGGACTCAAGCCCATTTTTTCAAGTGAAATTCAATTGAAAAGAGTACAAACAACGACCATGCTTAGCAAAAGAGGGGCAAAATGAACACGGATTCACTCTGGTCCTGCAATTACTTATTTCTGGTTTGATTAAAAAAACGCACACACTAATCGCTTCTTTAGCCTTGTATGCTTGAGAATGTTTATTGTGACTTGTATATTTCTGCGGGTAAAATTAGCTAAAGATTAAATTCAACTAAACTTTTTGAGCAAGGGAACACCACAACACACCCGAATGTCAAAAGTGTATATAGTTTAAGAGAACTGCAATAAATTATCATCATCATTTTTGGGGTGTGCATAAAGAGAATGAAGGGAACATACATTCTGCTTGTGAACTGTTTGCTTTGGTTGATTCAAATTCAATTTATAAATGCAAAGAGTACATTACTAAAAAAATCACCATTTCATGTGGGAAACCAAATTCTGGATTACTAAAATTTGCTATACCGCTGATTTTCAAATCTTACATAATCAAATACTCCCAAATACAAAACATATTATTTCAAATCAGCTGTAACAAGAATTGCATAATATGCAAAGATGTTGCTTGCTCTGACACGCAAAAAATTAAAAGTGGCTATACAACCAGCTCATAAATTGGATTACCAGGCTTTGAGATGCCACCGTGACTGGTACAAAGTGTCCTTAATACAAAAGATTTCAGAAGCCGCTGGGTAAGTGAGGGACCAGAAGTCACGCCTGTGCCTCAATGATATGACTATATTCTTTCTTATTTTGTTGAGGTGCCCTTTATTGAAAGCTGGAAGTCTCAAAGAATCCATTAATATTCCACTCATGTGCTTCTCATACAAACCCCAGTCAACCGAGAATGATTCATAGGTAATATAACACCTTAGTTACAAGATGTTGTCACTGAATATCAACTGATCCAGATGTTACAATCATGGTTTCCAAAGCTGGGTCAGATTTTCCACACAGGGTTTGAGTACTGGACGACCTGGAACTGAAGTAGAAAACCGAACTCATTATGGCATCCATAAGCACCACAAAAGAGTACATGATCACCAGCAGAGGCCCTTCCCATATCCTGGAAGACCCATCCCCATAGCTCAAAGTGTTCACTCTATGATCAAAGAGCCCTACAACAAATGCCATGGAGATGTTCGACCAAAGATACAATAAGAGAACCACCTTAAAATGTTCCTTGATAAGTACTCCAGACCTAAGCAGTGCCCGGGGGCCTGAACCCTCCTCCAAAACAGATACAACAACAGCAACATTGCAAATCATGACAACAATTGCATAAACGATTGAGAAAACCAGCCCCGTAGCCATTGCAGGATACACAATTGCATTAGATGTAAACCCAAGTAAAGACAAAGCATCGCAGCCGGCAGCAAGTAAAACCAGAAACAAAGTGAGGCAACCAACAATCACAGCACAAGCCCACAGATAGGTGACAACAAGAGGCCTCCGAATCTTCATGAGAACCAAATAGAAGCTGGTCACATCAAATTGCTTCCTTGAGTAGGCGCAGTCCACGGAATGGACTATTCCAGCCTTGGATAGCAACAAAAATGTGATATACAAAGGGAAGCATACCACAGCAGACAGCACCATTTCGGCCAAGCCCTGGCATGATTTTTTCACCAGCGGGATCAGAGGGAGTCCAATGGACTTAGAGAGCAACAAAACCCTGATTGTCATCGTCTTGGCGATGGACCGATTGACCAAAACTTTGGTAAGGAGGACAGCAGAAACAGGGCAAATCAACAGTGCGGCAATCAACATGAACGCCGATAAATTGTAACGCAGAACCCTAACGCATTCTCTCAAAATGTCAAGCACATTCATGGGTGGGTACTGAAAATCAGATCTCGCATAGTGATTCGACGATTCAAGCTCAAAGGGTAGTTGGGCGTTTGAACCCTCGGACTCTACCTCTACCTCGGTCGAGCGGTTTAGGATTGACCTTGGACTAGTCACACTAGAGTGTTCCATTGTCAATGAAATCAAATAAGCATGCACTGATACACAGACCAATCGAGCATACTAAACGCCAGAAATTTCAACAAACGTGGAGTGTACAGAAGAAATACGCATACCAATCACATCAGATATGCTGGAGCTTGAAGCCCAGAGACGGAGAAAAGGAGGAACTGAGTTGCGTTGTTCACGATGCAGATTGGAATCGGAGACGAAGGGAGATCAGATCTTTCACAATACAGCAGCAGCTGGACCAAGGACCGTAGCAGCCAATGGCTGTCCCTTTCTATTCATCAGCGTTCTGTCAATTGGTAAAACGGTAAAACCGCTTTGAGCCGCTGGGCTGGGCTTGAAAGGTCCAATGTCAACTATCCCCTATAAAAAATTTTATTGGTAGCTCATATATCTCTACCTGTGTAGATTTCAAATGCAATTTAATAATTTTATGGTATGTGTTTTTTGTTTGGTCTAGGCATTTGGGGCTAAAATACAAAAACAATTAAAAGTAGCTTAGTCTAATAGAAGCATAAAAAATTGTTAAATAATATTAAAGTTGTTATTTGGTGGCTATACTTTATTTGCGCTGTCATATGTAATTAATTTTTTTAAAAAAATTATAGGAATATATAAATAAAAGTTTATTATCATTGAAATCGGGAAATCAAAATAACTAGATTAATGGATGTTGTTTGAATTGTGTGTTCGGTGGAAGATGTTTATTTTTTTTTGATATATAAGTAAAACTAATACATGATAAAAATGAAAAAGCAATATATATATATATATATATATATAGACACACTATATAATATGTTTAGATTTAGTATAATTTATAAGTTGAAATCAATATTAAAATTAATGTATTAATTACTCCATTAACATTAGTATTATTAATAGTGTGTAGAGTAAATATGTATATTGTTTTAAAATATTAATAATTTAAACAAAGCTATGATATCATTAATATCGTTTTAATAAGTCATACTCATAATCCATTTATTACCAAATGCACTAATTAATAAGCTATAAAAAATCTATTGACAACGAAGTATGTAGTCATTAATCCTTATTTACTCTCTTCAACATTCCAAACTAAATCTTCTCAGACACAGATTTATATATTAAACACACAAATTAAAAACAACCGAGCAAATAATACAAACTATAAATACATTAAACAAATTATATTTTAAAAGGATACAATCAACCTTTTGTATTTTATTCCTTTCGATTTATGAATTTATCATATTAATGTTGGGTTTTGACCTAATGTATGATTAATATTATATATTAAATAATTATATCATATTATATAGTGAATCAATATGGTTTCAATATTTTAGACTTAAATGCATCAAAATAAAATATGAATCATCAAGAAATTAGTTTATAATTTCTATTTAGATGAAAGGTCTAACTAAAAATATAGTAAAGTTAATTAAATAATTAACTTTTATATATGCAGTTATGGTCTCCAATGTCGTACGTATCAAAGTTCACAACTTCTATCTTCCATAGATAAATTGTGTGAGAGAGAATCACTTCCCAAGATAAAATACATATAGACTTAAAAGATCAATCGTAGGTATTAAGATCATTTGTTCGATTTGACTTATCATATATACTTTTTAATTAATTTAGTTCTCAATGATTGAATATGAAGGTTAGGATGAATCATTAGGAAGAAGATTAGGATGATTAATTTCATTACAATTTATGGTTTTCATTTTGGATGGATTTTAATTCAATAAGTAATATCGAAGTCACTTCCATGTTGAACCATTAGGATGAATTTAATTATTTTATTGAATTTTAAATAATTCATGTTGATTAGATTATATGAACTCAATTTGTTTTTAAGAAATCAATTATATATTTATACAATTATGCATTTTGAGGGTTGTCATATTAGGATTGATTGATGTATATCATGTGCATCGAATTGCTGTTGTGGCCTTTTTGGTTCATTGATTTTAAAAATTGAGACTTATAAGGTAAAATCAAATTAAATTTTAATTAAAAAAGGTTATATTATCCATTTTGATTCTGCGTAGGCAATCTAGTCAAGGGGTTTGAAGTCATTCACTCGATTCATTGTGGATGATTCAGTTCGACAATTTTTGGTGATTTGACAATTTTGCTATGGTAGACTTGTGCAATCGGATGGATGGCCCGTATATGTGGGTGTGGGTGGCTAACGCCATACTCAACTAATTTCATTTGATAGTGTTTTCTAGTTGGTTGACTCATCATTGAACGACACATAATAGCTGATGTGATTTGAAACAGGGGATATTTTTGATTGACCTTTGTGGTTGCTTCAATACAACTATGTGGTGGTATCATGTTTCCAAACTCCTAGAAAATGAAACTGAATACATGATTGCTTCATGTTGCACCTAAAAAGTCAAAGAATTAGTGACAAGCACATGTAAAGGTTACACAGTGGGTACTACCTAAAACACGTTACATGTACAGTCATACAATAGAAGTAATTCTATACTTCCCTAAATGAAATAGTCCATGAACATAAAATTTCTCAGATATCAAACTGAATAGACATATACTCTCAATATAACATAACATGTCATAGAATACAAGTTTTCATATACTCTCGTCCAAGAAAAAAAAACAAGTAGCACCATTCAATATACTATCTAGAGCATTACTAAATACATGATCTGAAGTATTACATCAATTAGGTAGGGTCCATCCATCTAATAGTGATTCAACTAGTTTCTAGTAGCACCTGAAAAATATGCAACAACATAGGATAAGCAAAAAGTTTAGTAGATGACCTACATCTCCACCCTCAATTCTTATGCCCAACTAATGTCTAAAATCCACATGTTTAATGTATATATTTAGCAGTGTAAATTTCATACTCATATACTAATAACATAATACGAAACAAAATAATTATCAAATCACAAGTTCGAGCATATTTTTATCATAATACAAATCGTTAAGCTTTGACCTCTCACATCATAAAACAAATCATCAAGTCTCAACCTATCTCATTATAAAACAAATCATTAGACCTTAATCTATTACATCATAAAACCAACCATTAGGCCAACCTATAATATAATAAAGGAAACCATGTCCTGCTACAACACTTCATCCTTCAACATTAAAGTCATCAGCCTTATTACACACATTGGGAACCATGTTCCCTAAAAACAACACCACAATCCTTTATCATCAGGCTTAGCCTATCAAAATAATCGTCTATTAGGGCTACAAGTGCCACCCATTAGTTTAATCATAGTCTACCACCTTAAATAATCACAAATACAAAGTTTTGCACCCCAATGTGGCTTCAATCACATAAATCACACTCAAACATACCATTAAGTTTCCCAAAAGATCACCCATCAAACATACCATATCATACTAAGAACGGCCTCAAACAACATTAACACAATTCCAATACGTCACCGTAACATTCGAAATCACTTTAAAATGGTACAAATTGACAAAATTGACCAAAATCATGTAAAGGCGTGTACGACCGCAACCCACGTGTGTCCACCCCCTTTTTCTCAAATAAAACCATGTGACGGTCGTACCCCTTCACATACAAGAAATCAAATCATTTTGAGATCATCAATTATTCTGATTCTAATTTCA
Source organism: Taxillus chinensis (assembly GCA_023512835.1). Lineage (NCBI taxonomy): Eukaryota > Viridiplantae > Streptophyta > Magnoliopsida > Santalales > Loranthaceae > Taxillus > Taxillus chinensis. The sequence continues at coordinate 10,782,666 of CM042091.1, forward strand.
TTGAATGTCAAGACAATAAAAGATCCACTTTTGGTTATATCTTCTTGGTTCCTAAAGGTCCAATTTCTTGAAAGAGTGTTAAACTGATACACAACTTTTTCTACCATGATAACAATGTTTGTAACATGTTATGATATATCCAATCAAAGAACATGGTTGCAAAACCTTGTCACTAGGCTACGAATTATGAATGACAAAGAAAGACCACTAAAATTATTTTGTGACTATAGGTCAACAATTTTATATTCAAGTAACAACAAGAGCTCAATGAAGTAATACATAAAGGTATCAAGTCTCTAGTTGTTAAAAAAAGAGTTCAGAATAAACAGATATTTGTATAACACATTGATACAAACCATATAATTGTAGATCCGCTAATTAAGGAATTACCACCCAAGGTCTTTTATGAGCACATTGCCGATATGGATGTCATATCTCTTTATGATATACAATTTCTATGGGCATTTTTACTTTATTTGATTTTCATATGTAAACATATATGGTAGTTTTGGATATAGTTTTACAAAAAAATATGATTAAATTCAATTATGGAGTATTTGATTTATTTTGTCTTTGAATTTGTTTAAAATGATCTCATTAAGGTATAATATGGGACCAATTAAAATTCCATGATCAGCTAACTTTGAATGTAATTTTCATATTGCACATTAATGTTTAATTTATATCATTCAGTTACATTGATATATGTAACCGTTGATGGGTTAAGTTGTGCTTAATATAGTGAAAGTTGCTTTATCCTATGTTGGTATAATTGATGAATCAGATTGTTTTAAGATACATACGGTAATGATAACAAAAAAAATTACAAATTTAGAGTACTCATAAGGTTATATTAATGCATAATTCTAAAATGACACATATAGTCCAAGTGAGAAATTGTTGTGGTTTAACCCGGTGTATATGAACTAATATGTGTAATATTATGCATTAAACAAAGTTATCATATTATAGAAATCCTACTAAAGTGAATCGGTATATTTTCAGTATTTAGACTTAAATGCAGTTCTCATGTCTAGAATCAGTTTATAATTTATATTTAGATGATGGATCTAATTAGAAATATAAAAAGTTAATTTAATAATTAACTCTCATACGTAGTTATATACAGTTATGTATAGTTTTTATGTATGCATCTCATCGACAGATTGTATAAGAGAGATAAAATCATTTTCCGATACGCATATACTTGAAAAATCAACTACAAGTAATAGGGATATGTTCTGAGTAATTTAATTCTTGATGATTAGACATGAAAAATAGGTTTTGCGTGATAGATTTCATTGCAGATGTATTTTAATCCAACTATACTATTTTTTTAGAAACCCAATTTTTAAGTATCAAAAAAACCATATTGGTTAAATGCAAGGAATCGACGACCCCAGTGTTTCCGGTACGAATATTATATTACTATATCATGTAATGGAGTTTGATGTATTATTAAATGGTTCGTAGGACGTGAGTGCATGTGTGTTGCTAGAATGTTTTATCATTTAATGATTAGTGAGGCGTGGGTGCATGAGCGCTGTGGTGATTGTGTTGAATAATTTAATGGTTTAACGTGTCTGAGTGTGTTGTATTATTATTTGATGTTTGGTAGGAGTGGACGAGTGGTAGAATGTAGGCGTGATGTGCGGGTGTCAGTAAAAGCATCGGTCGAAGAGCACCACATAGGCAGCTTTTCTTAAAATAAATTTGTTTAAAGCATTTTAACTAATTTAAAAACTAATTAAATTGATTGTAATTTAAATTTAAATTTAAATGTTTATCGACTTTAATTTCGTTAAATTAATTTTAAATTATTATATTAATATTGCAGTGTTAATAATAATGATAATATTATTATTACTGTTACTACTGCAAAAAATAAATTATTTTAATATTTACTGCATTGATTTTGTTAACATTATTTCGACTTGTTATTACAAATATAAGTATATTTTGAATTTTTTAAGTTTATTTAATAAAACATATTAAAGTAATTATATGTTATATTACTATATAACTACTTTTACTTCAAACTTATTTTATAATAATAATTATTACTATTACATTTTATTGTATATCTATAAACCGACCCAATCATATAAGGGGCTAATGGCGGACTAGTGTTTATGGTAGAGTGAATTTTAACAATAAGAGATTTCATGTTTTCCAACTTTTATGTCAAAGACTCAAAATTTTGATCACTTCTAGTTCCAGAAATAAGGCCAAAGAGGTTCGAAAAGGGGAAACAAAAAACTAAAGCACTACATTCCCATTTTGGCCTCTTAAAGCCATACAACAGAGGTCAGGAGGTCTACAATAGGAACAACCTCAAAAGGCCCTAAATGCACAGGCCAAATTGATACTTTGCGTAAGTAAAGATGCATTTTCTGCAGACCTTTAGAAACTCAAGGCTTCAGCAACAGTTTCAAAGAGAGCCCTAAAAACCATTTGTTCCTTTAAAAAACCCAAATTTTCATATTTCTTTACAGCCCTTATAACTTGCCTCCTCAACTCTGATGTTTCCGTGGGGGGGAAAGGCCAGAAGCCCAGGGATTGGATTAATGGCAGTAGACTGACAAATGAAAGAATTTTGAACTTTTCCCCAACTGATGACTTCAAAATGAACCATCTTCAAAATAGCACTCCCTCTTACAGCCCTCTATCATCAGTCTGGCTCCTCGAGGTTGATGCTTTCACTTTTGTGGGCACGGGCACTACATTCTGATCCGACCCGAATAGAAGGTTACTCCATTTTCTTGATCTCTGCACAGCCCTTGGGGGAATCCTGTCACTGTCTTCCCCGCCGGAAGGTTCGTACCCATCACTGGTTGACCTTGACAATGGAAATCCTGGCACAGGGGTTGCACCAACAGCCAAGGTTCCAGTAGGCCGTCTTACCTCTTCAGCCCCCAGTGAGTTGGCTCGGAATGGATGGCGATTGGGCGAGTCTAAACTACTCTCTGGAGAAGAATAAACACCGGAAGCTGAACTTGACATGGCCAGGCTTGTCCGAAAGGCACTTCTGGCTTCAAGCTGAAGAGGAGCCAAACTAGTTGATGTTTCAGTGCTATCAGCAGAAGGTTTTCCATAGGATTGTTTCAACGGCTCCACAGATAGGTCTACTGGAAGGCGAAACCGCCTGCTAGGGCGCCTCTTATTACCTTCAGGCCGAGGGCCAAGCCTGTGGCTGCTGCTCCCAACACTGTCTCTTTTTTCCAATTCAAAACTATCTTCCCGCCTCACAACAGGCTGCAGAATTTTGGACTTCTTTTTTGCCTCTGCAGCAACCTTTGAGACCTCTTCTGCATTTAGCCGTGCCAGTGTCCATGGACTGATCTTTACAGCTCCAGAATTCTTCTTCTTGAACGACTCTACTGCCATCTTTTTCCCAAGTGAACTTACAGATCCTGTGTCTGGGGGAACAACATCAAACTGGAGAAAAAAAACAGAAAAAATAGCACAAGTAGCACCACATTCATTAGATAGTTGAAGGTCCATCCTGTTAGGTAATTTGGTCAACAAATAAACGCATCTCGAAAACCAGAATTGCTTGCCTGATCTTCAAGGAACAGGCGCGGAGGTGTACACCAGGCACCTCGGTGGAAAGTGTTGAAGGAGCTGGCACTGCTCAAACCAGTAAGGGAACTGGCTGGGGACATCTGAGGACTCTGCTGCCCCCCGCCCACCTGAAGCTCCTGCTCTCTTAGAGCAACGATGTAATCATATGTGCTGATACCCTGTAAACATGATTATGGTCGATCAACATTTTTCTCGTTTTGTAGGACCAGCATAATAATAATGCGATTACTAACATAAAACAGACAAAAAAACAAAAAAAAAATTGAAAAAAAGGTACTGTCATATATAAAATACAACCAAAAAGCCCCCTAATAAGTAAAATTTCTAAAAATTGACAACATACTTTCTTTGCAAGGAGAACGTGAAAGAAAAAGAGTTGAGCCAGAGGTAGGGTCGCGATCATTGCCAGGATTGTGCACACTGCCTGTCATCAGGTGAGCATAAATTTATTAGTATTATCAGGGAATAGTGAACCCAAAACAAAGGTAATAACACTGCACTGCAATTCTGCTTGTTCTGTCAATTTGCTTATTTCTTTTTCTTTTTTTTTTTTGTTCTTTTTTTGGGGAGAAACCATATATCATGAATACGAAGAAAAAAGGTAATAGGTCACTCACCACCACAATAACAAAGGGGACCAAAGAAAAGCTACTACCCAGCTTGGAGGTGATATCAACAGCATATCGCTTGCGCTCAAGAAAACAGCAGATGAGTACAAAGATTCCAGACAACCACTGAAGAATAAGCTGCAATCTCAAGCCCAAGGTGCACATATACCTGTCAATAATCACTTAAATAAAAATGTCTGGAAAAATAAATGCTTACTGTTTGTGATGATCTTCAGGTTCTCGCTGTCACTTGCAGGAATGATTATAAGAAATTTGAAACAAGGGAAATTCTTAAAAGAATAAATTTGTTATTAAAAATTTAGAGTTGAGTAACTTAATTTATATAGGGGTACAATGGTAAGGAGGACTTGGCACCCAAATATTAGCACTTAACCGACAGTAAATTGTATTCCAAAGACTGTATGTTTACAGTGAAGAGTCTACAGTGAGATGGAAGCTTATTCTTATTTCTTACCAGGATAAGAGCAGAAACCATGAGGGTGAAAAACTGTCGATAGTTTCGCCTGCCCACACAATTGTTCAGCCACTAAAAACAAAGAGAAAAATGTCAGAAGTGCTTCCTTGGAGCCAGTAATTTTATCACCAAGCTGAGACCTGGCCATACCCTGCAATGGTGATCATAGCGGTCAACACATTTGTCACATACCCTGCAGTGCTTGCTATACTTGAAAACCTGCAATAGAACAATTAAATCAATCAGTTCACATTAATTAATACTTTTGATTGGCTGGACAATAAGGTAATCCTCAAGAACTGTCCAAATATGTAGGCTTCCTCAATCTAGAATAAGATATATAAATTCAGATCTTAATTCGAAAAAGTGAGAAAACCAATGTATCTGCCAAGACAGACCTCAACTTCACACAAACTACAGTAGAACATGCCATCTTCGCTCATCTGTGGATCAGATTTTCCATGTGAATTAGAGCAGTTGCACAAACAAACGCAGGGAAACATTGCCAACAAACTAATAAGACAAGAGGAATGACATGAATGTGCATTCCCCTTATCAGTTCCAGTGATTGGTATATCAGTACTTGCCCCCACGCCTATTAATTTTTCATCAATAGGTCTCATCTCTCCAACAGTCACAGCATTTTCATCACGTATTAATGAAGCAGTTGATTCAGAAGCTAATTTCAATTCCTTGGTTTGGGAATGCTTTCCTTCGTGCAACATTTTACAGTACTTTTTCGACTTGAAAACTCCTGGGTCTGCTGGATCAGTAGCACAACACCAAATATACAGGCCACTCACAAGTAAAATCTGATAACAAACACAATCAGGATGAGGGGAAGTACACTGAATTGCATTAGAATGGAAAAGAAGATGTGCATATCACGGGACTTTTATGAACCATGTTTCACCCGGTGAATAATATATAAAACATAAGCCTGACTGCAGTACATCTAATGATATACATAAAGCCATTTGGTTATGCTACAGTGAGATGCCTTGAGTTGCAAATGCATAGGTACAAAACATGATGAGAACTTCAGGGGATAAACAACAGGAGCCCACAAGAATTAACGAATTCTGCAACAAAAATTAACATTCTTAAAAGCTTGACATCTTTTTCTGAAACTTTCTAGCTAAGTTTTACTCGATTAATAATTGTAATTTAGTACATTCTTCAATTTTGCCACCAGGCAACACAGAAGGAAGGAAGGGATTTGATCTCAACTATTGCAATATGCCTTTGAATTGGTTATCAAAAGTTCAAAAACAAAATTTCAAATTTAAATATCGACAATGAGTGCATCTAGATATAAAAAACCAACTCCAGGTATTATGTGCACGCATGTATTTATAAATAAGGAAGAACTAAACACCATTAGAAATAAAATTTATATCCATTTACTGTAATATATTTCAAATTATCATATTCCAATTTCTCAGCATAATCATTTATTTGTTTCTATGTTTGTGAAAATTCAAGCATCATTAAGACAGCTTTCATAAACCTGGAGCTATTTATAAGACAAATCCACTTTTCAGTAGCCATAGAACTAAAAACCTATGGTCAAAACAAAGCCAAACATCTTGCTATTGCCAAGCAATCGAATTTCCCTAATGCCCTCTATCGCCTAACATGACAGTTTTGTTACAGATTCAAAACTTGCAAGAATCTGTCAATAAATAAATATATTATTATTATTATCACAATGATATGCTTGAAACCGAGAAAAAGAAACAAACCCAATTTGAGGAAACAACAGAAAGTTTTTAAAAGAAAAACTAACATGGATCAACAATAGAAACAAACTAGCAGCCGAAAAAAAGGAACACAGATCTCGGCTCTGTCGAGTCGAACCACTGAATTGATATTTTTTAAAATATAAAAATAAAAAAAATGAGAAAAGCTAAGACATACAAGAGGGGTGTAAAGACCCATGGCGATGTATTGAAGCAGCTTCCTACCCACAAATGGCGCAAAGAAGACATAGAAAGCAAATCCCAGTGCGAGAAACACAGCGACAGCCACGACCTGAACAAAATCGACCTAAACAATTGAAATCTGAAACAAAAAATCCAACTAACTAATTAAGAAAACAATCCAATAGTTAAACCTGGAGGGGGTGGTAAGGAAGCTCCCAACCGTGCTTCCTCATTTCCTGTTTCTCTTCTTTTTTCCTTTTTTTAATATGGGTTCAATGAATGTTCAAGCTCTTCTGGTTCCTGGCATTTTAGGAAAAGGCAAGTCACCGATTTGAATGCGGTGTTAAAGGAAAAAGTCTGCGAATGAGCACTTTTTTGTGGGTCACATCACAGCACCAAGCGGATGAGGAAAAAAAAAAGTTGATCAAAATAGGGGGGCTGAGACGACGTGAGTGGATAGTGGGTTTGGGTGAGCAGTGGGCAACGAAACCGATGGACATTCAAGAGTGGAGGGTTTAACCTTTTTCTGCTTTTCTGGGTCACTCCAAGATAAGATTTTCGAGATATGGGTTTTGCTTATCTCAGTTCGGTTCCCGTGGGTTGAGCCTTTCTCGCAGCTCAGCCCAAACCAAATCAAAGATCTTAGCTGTGAGAGGGAGAGTGAAAGGGAGAGAGAGACCTTTCTGCCATGCGTCTAATTAATGAGTCTATCTATGACTCAGGCTCAGAGAGAGAGAGAGAGAGAGAGAGAGAGAGAGAGAGAGAATCTGTGTGCCCTTTTACTTTGTGTTTATTTTATGTGGTGTTGCGTCGGGAGAAACGTTACTTCGTTTTCTTTTATTATCCATGGACATGGACGGATCAAAATGAGTCGCACAGGAACTGCAACAGAGCTTTTTTGTTTTTTGTTTTTTTTTGGGTATTCTAACTCAACTCCATTGCAATTGTTTAAGCATACCCTCAACCGCCACAGGAGCCTTTGTTTAAAAGCCCCCGTTTGTGTGTCACTGTCCCCGACCCCACATCAGCTCTCTGTCGTATTTATATTATATTGCAGATATACATCGCCTGATTCGGCTGAAACTGTGAAACATAACGTATTGAATTTGGTTTAAGTTATTTTTTAAATCAATTTGATATGTTTTGATTTGAATAAAATGAAATCAAACCAAATCTATTGTTTGGATCAAATCAAATCGGACCAAATTGATTTGTTTGGTTTGATTTGGTTTGAACCAACGGTTTGAATTATTATCAATTTGAATCGGTTTAATTCATAAATTTTTGAATTTTTAAAATTAAAATAATGTAAAATAAAAAAAATAAATAGTATGTAAGCATATCAATATTAATATATATTAAATTTATATTTATAAGTCTCAAAATTTGATAATATAATTTACAAATATAACATATAAATTATTAACAAACAATCTTAAATAAATAAATCCAAAACATAAAATAAAAATATAACATCAGTAAATAATAACATTATTCGATTCGGTTTGGTTTAAACTGCGGTTTTGAAATCTCAAACCAAACCAAACCGATATATTATTCGGTTTCAAACCAAACCAAATCAGTTTTTGTTCGGTTTCAACGGTTTGATAAATTGGCGGTTTCGGCGGATCGATTTGGACCAGTTTTGGTGGTTTGACGGTTTAGAGTTACACCCCTACGTACATTGTTGATATTTTAATCTTTCATCCATTGGTTTAGAATACATTTTTTCGCTTTATTTAAAAAAAAAACTTAAATTCAAAAGGAAATTAAAATTATGATTATTTAAAGACTTGCGATAATACAAATTATTAATTTTGAAATAAATTTTTAAAAAATAAATATGTTGAAAAGGTGAGATTTTTAATTCTTTATTAAATTAACCCTTTAAACTAATAACAAATTAAATTTTGAGAGGTTAAGTAAATGTTCTTATATATTTATTCTAGTTTTTAATACAATAAAAACCATTCATTTTATCAACCTATAATTACGATTCTCTACCATTAATGCATGGTGCGATCCACTTAAATTATATAATTTTGATAATTTTTATATTAAAACTTGTTGTTTTGGTATATAATTTTTTAAAAAAATATCAAAATAACATATTTTGATGTACCGCGGTAGAAGATTTGAACTCATTAACCTATTCATCTATCGATCCGATTTTTAAAATAGACATCATTCTTATCTTTTGCCTATTTATATAGAAGACTTAACAAATTCGCAAAAACTATTGTTATACGTAAATTTGGAATACAAGTACTAAGACTTTTTCGTCTTGGCCTAACTCACGAGTAGATATGACAATGAAATGGTTTGAAACCACAAAACTACCCTCTACAAACCCACCTCACCTGTTGTTTTGGACAGTTTGGGTCAAAAATGAGTTAGGAGCCTAAGAACAATATTTTTAGCTTAAATCATTAAAAAAATATGTAAACCCAACCTGATACCTTATCAGAATAGATCAAACTCAAACGAGACATGAATCTTTCCCTACCCAAAAACCATATGTACTCCTACACTGGAACTGTGTGGTGAGCTCTTCAATATCTTATAATTAAGTTTGATAATCGGATGAAAGAAATTTTTAATTTATTTTATTTATTAGTAAAAAAATCACTTAAGAACATTTTCACTATATTTGAAATTTTCAAAGTAATGTTATTATCCGGTTAATTTAAAATGAACTAACAATTTCAATAAATGTTCGTTTGTTCATCTCCTAAAAAGAACAAAGCTAAAGGCATATATAGCATAAATACATTATTTGTCCTTATTTTTGTTAATACATATATAATAAAGCTCTCGTGTGTAAATATACTTTTTATCTTATATTTTTGTTTCGAACGCAAACTTTTCATTTAAGAAAAATTATCGTAAATTTTCTAAATATTGAAATATTAATAATTTTGATAACTTGTCTGTGCAACACTCATTCGCCAGAGCTCACGTAAACGTGGCCATCACTCGTTCTAGCAAAACTCCACTTCAACTAGAGTGTCGCATGAGTAAAAACCATGATCCTGGAACATCATGCATTTGATCGTGCACCACCTTTTGATGCACGCCTAGCCAAATCCCATTGTTATTTTAGCTCTTAACAACACATACAACACTACACAGCGGGTAGGAATGTGTGAAAAAAAATTATACTATCTGCTCATCCAACAAATATAATTAATTAACTATTAGATTGTGTTATTTTTGTTTAAACTTTATTTAATATGATTAAATAATTATTATATGTAATTTATAAAAATATTATAGTAATAGTAATAATAAATAAATAAACTATATTTATTTATTTAATAATAATACAAATAAACTATATTTATTTATTTAATAATAATATAAATTATATTTTTATTGATAAAATAATATTTATACATATTATTTGATTTATTAATTAATCGTTCACAAATATTTTTAATGAAGACAAACAATATTCAGAGATTATTCATAAATACTTGTTCAAGAATGTTCGAGAACATATTCACAAATATAATATAACAATTGTATTCGTGAACTGTTTACAAATGATACTATTCATTATGAACAAACATAAACATTTTTTTATTGAATCAAACGCAAACTTTTTCATAAACATTTGATTCACATACAATATGTCTTGGTGGACATTAGCATCTCAAATACGTCTTTTCTAAATTAATTAGTTAAAGTTAAATTTATCTTAGTACAGTTTTAATTTAGTTAAAATTACTCAAATAGTACACCGTTTTATTTTTATGGCTAAATTTATTTTTTCTTAATTTATCCTTATCCATATCCAATTCAAAATTTTAATTTTTTTTTTCATAAGCAAGGGCTTATATTATTTTTTAAAATTAAAATAATTTAAAATTATTTATGAATGTTTTATTTATAACTTTTAAAAATAATCTTACTTTTAACATTAATTTATTTGGTTCCAACTGTGTTCCTCAGGTTCCTCACCCCTCGCCGTCGCCGGATCGGAGTCTCTACCCTCATTGCCGGATCGGGGTCCCTCCCCCGTCGTCGGATCGGAGTCCCTCCCCTCCTCGCCGAAACAGGGTTCCCCCCCCCCCCCCCCCCCCCCCCCTCGCCGGATCAAATTCCCTCCCCTCATCACCACAGGTTTTACTGTGTGATCCGATGTTGTCCCTGTTTTCCAGGTTTCGCAGAGGCTCGGTTCTATTTTTTTTTTCCTATGCGATTGTTGATTAGAGTAGAAAATAGTGAAAAAAAAATGAAAAATTACTTTCTATATAGTCACAATAACTTAACACCACGAAATCTTAAAAATTATTTATTACCGTACATTTTTCATGCGTGACAATTTGAGTAAAAATTTCTTTACATGTGTTAAAATATATTTGACACAATTTTTTTATCTTGTTATTCCGTTTTCATATCAACCGAGCAAAAGCAATATATATATATATATATTGACACACATTTTCAATAGTCATTTTCATATCTACCAAGCACCAACCATGGTTTAGTCTTACCTGTATTAATAATCCACTTTTATTTCAATTCCGATCAAATTTTAATCTAAACACTCTATTTGTGTTAAACACTCTATTAATGATCTCTTTTATATATATATATATATATATATATATAGAAATGGTTCGATAGTTAATTTTTTTTTATGTAACATGTTAACATTGTTTGACATTGGTCGTAAAACTTAACAGATATATAATTTTATTCGAATTAAGACGGATGCTAATGTATTATAATTCTATTCCCACATTATTAATATGAAAAACAACCTTAAAATATCATATCATACATAAGTTAGATGGTCTGAATTCCAACTTCAAATTGGAACGCATTTTATTAAATGGAGAAGATTAATTTGTTAGTCAAGCCTTGTGTCCGGCCCTTGGTGGAGTTTGAAGTCATCATGGCCCTCACCGACATATCACTTTTGAATTATTACCTTGTTGAAACATTAAAACAACAAACTAATGGTACTGTCAGAGACGTAGTGTGATTGCTTGGGGTCTAATTTTCCGCTATTAAAAGTGGTGGTTGCCTTTGTCTGGTTGGTGCTCAGATGCGATAAAAGTAATCGGGTGGAGGTGGGGTTTTGATATTTAAGTAGCAGCCTCCCATCCCTCGTCTTCCCAATCTTTGCTCATCAACTGTGCTGTGCCCAGAGTCCATATACAATTATACATGCATATATACTTGCCGATTTGATTACGGGTCAATATGAAAAACAAGGGAAAGACTAAAATGTTTTTTTTAAATATAGATCAGTAGATAAAATGTTTTCAACGCTCTCTGTTCTTTCTTTCTTTCTTTTTTTTTTAATGCAAATAAAAATGCCATCTATTCTCATGTGTTTGTTTTTACGTGAGACCGCTGTCAGCGCTGGCATAGTAATATTATTGTCAAAAATATGGGTCCGTCGTATTTTAATATTAGTACTTTTTGGTATAATCCAAGGCTTCTATTTCCTCGGAGGCTACGATAAAGATAAATAATCCAAGGGGATCAAAATTAATTATGATTCTATGCCCACCCCACTCTCCATCATAATTAAATTCCATTTCACTTATCGTTGCAAACCCCTGGTGACTGTCATAATAAGTACACTGTGATTAATTACAGGTTAATACACATCGTATGGTTGTCAGTTTTATAAAATTTGACCCATTGTGCACTCAACTTAATTGCATCATCACAGCACACATTACATGCGGTGTGATTCACAAGCATGCATGAGTGTGCATATCAGAATGATGTTAAAAACCTTACATAATGTTAAATGTGTTATGAAATTAAGATTTAAAGGTATTATTATTATGAAATTAACGTATAAATAATAAAGCGTGATATCTAATTCGATAAAGGATATAAATTAGAAATAACAAACTATATATAAAAAAAATTAAGAGTTTCAAATTGCACGATGTTTGTTTGATTTGTATCGATCAATAAGGTAATTGAAAACTATGGTTGATAAGCAGGTGATAATTTGAAATATCAAAATTCGTTAATCAAACATCAAAAATAAATTCAAGTATATTTCTGATTTTAAAGTATTTTGGGTATATTTTCAAATATATAATTTACTTGACTAAGCAATCTTCTGTGCAAGTAAAGATTTTATAGTTAATTTAATTCTTACAAACATAACTTACCCTATAATTGTTTGATATTGACTTATGGCCGAATTTTCTGTGCAAATTATATTGTTCAATAATTTTGTTGTGAATTGCATTTATGTTTATCCTACCACAATTGTTTGTATTTGTTACGCAGCACGTACACAAGTGAGTTTTTATGTTGTTTCTAAAGATTCCGTTGAATATAATTTATGATTGATTAAAAAAACGACTGAATGGGTGTTCGATCATCTCCACTGTTGCACCATAACAGACCCGACACATGAATGAGAGAGATAAATAGAGAGAGAGAGAGAGAGAAGTGGCGGGGATTGATATGTGAGGATATTCCCTATGTTCTTGCTAGTAATGTTGATGTTATTGTCGGGGCATATAGTAACCTTCAAATAGATTGGCCAATTGGGTGAGATGACTTAGATTTTCCGTTGTGTTAGTAAATTAATTTTTCAAAAGAATCTTAGATGAGAACAGAGGATTGTGATGATCAATAAAAGCCGTGCCTAGAATAAAATTTTGTACTGCTACTTTGTTGGACTATAAAATGGAAACTTGTTTTGTTACCATTATTTATATATGCTTGTAAAAAAATTTGATGAATTAGGATAGAGGTCTTAGAATTTGGTATGTAGATTGGATTTTTGTTGTGTTGTAAGTTAATCTCAATTTGGGTATGCAAGGTTAAGGGATAGGGATAAATTGATTGAAATAATAAATAAAATTTCGAGAATAAATATTAGGCCAATTAAAAATTAGAATTTGAATGTTAGAAGGAAAGGAGTTAAATTGAAATTGGATTCTATGGAAACGTTTTACAAAGTATAATTTCTCGTAGTTTTGAGTTTTAAGAGGGATTTGTAAAATAGTTAAATCATTTTGGATATGCTTGGTGAGGGTAGAACGAAATGTGAGTGTAATTTTAGGAGAATATTTGTTTGCAACTTTTTTTTTTTGTTGCTGGAGGGAAAATCAGGAAGTTTTATTCTTAATATGAAATCTTTAAAAAACTTGGTTGTGATTTGAGAAAATATTGTTGACAAGTAATATTATGGGGAGAATATTTTCAAAATGAATTTTATTATAGGGTTTTAGAAATAAGGTGTAATTAATTAAGAAATTCATTCGAAAAAGGTTGTTTTTTTGTTCCATTGATCTTTTGGTGGAAATTTTGGAGTGTTGAATAAGGTTGATAATGGATAGGAGTAAACATTGGAAAATTTAGAGAAGTAGGAATTAGTAGTGACTAATTTTATAGAATTGTGTGGTGAGTATTGGAACTTCAACTTCATGTGAGATTTTGACTAAAGTTTGGTTTGTGCATGAGCTATTTGGGAAGAGCAAGAAGAATGTGTTTCTTATTTGTCGAGTAAAAAGGAACTAAAGTAGGATGTATGATTGTCTTTTTGGTAGACACTTTGCTTTTTGAAGTAGATAAAAAATAGATAGTTATATTTTGATATGAGTTTCGTTGTAAACAGACATTAGTAGTATTTTGAAAAGCATAAATTGGAAATTAAAAAAAAAAGAATCAAGATTTTATGCACATATAGATAGAATGTGTCATGAATTTCGTGAAATTTATTTGAAAAGTGTTTAAATAACCAATCTTTTAAGATCATTATGTTTAGCATAAAATTGAAATTCATCTTGTAAATTTTCAATAATCATTTGAAAAATCAAGGTAATTGGGCTTTGCGTAAAGACTTAAAAGTACGAAGTGAAGAAGACAGAATGTGCGGTAATAAAAGATAAATAATATATATATATATATATATATATATATATATATATATATATATATACACACACACACACACATGTGTGTGTGAGGTATTCCCAAATAGAAAGACAAATTGCATGATTTAAGTTATTTAACCTTATATTTTGAGTAATTTAATCCTAAACCCAAATAATTAAAATTCAAAATAATTTTAGAAATTCCACAAAGTAATGGTAAATGGTAACAATTAGGGTTGAACAAAAAACCATCAAACTGATTTAACTCGATAACTAAACCGATAGAAAACCAAATAATCTAATTTTCAATTGGGTTGGTTGAATAACCCGTCAACCCAACCAAAATAAAAATAAAGCGATTATGTAAATGATATAATCCGTTCAAATTGGCTGACGAACATTTTTGAATGAGAAATTGTCTTACACACGGTATAAGAGTTAAAAAAAAATTTAAAATTAGAGGTGAAAATTCATTAGTTGCGAACTTACTAAATTCAATCCAAAGATGGTTTGTTAAATTTTTAGTGAGTACTAACCGACGGATTGAGCGGGTGCCAATCGCCATTTACCGGTATATAATTAAATGATATATATTAAAAAAATTAAACGCATAAAATATAAAATAATTATAATCAAAAATATATTATTTTATTCACTAAGTATCTATAATTACAAATGAGAAAAGATATGAAATTTATGGATCACAAACTCACAATCATAGTTATCACACTATATAATGAGAGAGAAAGTAATAAACTAATATTTAATAGATAAATGATAAAGTTTATTCTATTTTTATAATAGAGTGCAGCGGGTTGAATTATTAGCGGATCTGAACATTCTTACCTGCCAACTGATTTAATTAACTATAAAATAAATTTTTTAACCGATCTATTCATTGATATAATTTTTATTCGCAAGTAACAGATAAATTCGAATTGGATCCAACGAACAAAGCGTGTTGAGTGAGTAGATACACTCTCCTAGTGGTGACCACACCACACTGAGTACTCGTCAACCAACGCTGAGTGTGATGTCTAATTAACTATCGGCCTCGCTCATTACCAGAATTGAATTACTCTACCCCCCAACATGTGTTTAATCTTAATCTTCTGTTTTGGTCAAGAGCGACATAAATGTGTCATAACTATTCATTAGTATTGCACATGGTTTAGTATTGCCACAAGTCAAATCCTCAATATATAATATGAAAAGATGTGCGATGACGGGCCTCCCACGCCAGCGACTGCACCGTGTCGGGGTAGTTTACGACGGATTTCATGAGGAGGCCCAACCAGCTGCGATGCGGAATCAAGGGCCCATGTTTTAGGCGAGTTAATGGGCTGAAGTGGTAGAGACTAGAGAGAGACATGACATAACAGTATTTTTAAAACAGAAACAAAATTATTCTTCAATAAATAATTGTAAAGTTATTATACGTTTGATTAAAAGGTATCGTGGTAGTGACTAGTGAGCAGCTAATAATAATAATAGCAATAAATGTCCAATGTTCAAATTAGAACAACAATATCCTTCTTTTTTTTAATGGCTGGTTTGGTATGGCCATTGTTGCCGGGAGTTTGAGTTTTTAAATATATAAAAATGAATAATAATTATTTAAATAAAAAACACTTAAATAGAAAAGATAAAAAATGTTGTAACTTTTGTTGTTGTTATTATTATTATTATGAATTTTGTAAGTTAAAAGTAACCGACTAAACAAAATATCATTAAATAATTTAATTTTTAATAGTCAAATAAGAAAGGAACTACAGGAAATGTTTTTTTATGAGTAGACTTTTAGATCAAATAAACCGCTAAGCTATAGTTCTAGATGAAATTAAAAAACTTGCCCATACTGTTGACTATTTATAATTGTCTCAACAAACTAATTAGGTAGGTTCGAATAGTGTCTGATTCAAATTTAATACAAAAAATCTATATTTTAACATGACTTGAGAGTTTAAACAGTTCTAAACGGATTGAAATGAGTTGGGCCGAGTCATTAATTTTTTAAAAAAATTTTAGGTCAAATAAAATCTAAGTCTAACCTGATAGCTTGTGAGGAGAAATCAGATTGAAATGTTAAAAACAGATCAGATGAGAACGGATGGGATTAATTTTGCCATACTGCCAATATGATGAACGTTCATTCCCAAAGGCTTAATTAGATAAAAACAACATGAGAAAAAAGAAATAATAATAATAATAATAATAATAATAATAATAATAATAATAATAATAATAATAAAAGTATGGGTGCCTCCATTCTCCCCGGCGGGGGTGCCGCGTAGCTGATCACCTAACTTAATGTACAAGTAGGTGTCTTAATCAACCGCAGAAACATCATCGTAAACTTGCCTTCTTCCCCACCACAATTCACACCCCATTTTGCGTTAACTTTTAAAATGATTTGTTTAGTCTTTGGCGTTTGTTTATAGGCTCCCCACGGAAAACGTAGTTGAACCAAATTCACATTTACACCCAAAAGGAAAAAAAAAACAAAAACAAAATTGTAGAAGAATTGGGTGGCTCCATTTATATCCATATATTGGAATAATTAATGTATATATAATATGAGTAGTCCTTGATAATTTTCTGGGTCATTGACTCCGTGGGTAATTTGCAATCCTGGCATGTTGACCGCAAACTTCAACCGGACCGCCGGAACCTTCGTTTCGCACATAGCAAGCTAGCTAGTAGCTAGCGCCTAGCGGGGTGTAAAGTTCAACGCTGTCGGTTTACATGTATATAATAATAATAATAATAATAATAATAATAATAATAATAATAATTTTCTTTGTGAACAAAACGTGTTGATTTATTTTTATTTTTTTTAAAAAAATTTTGCCTTGACTTCTACTGGTGTTTTCACAAAGTAAGAACAGTACTTGTTGATACTTAAAGACTGATTCATTATACCAATATTTTTGTAATTAGATAAATAAAAAAAATTAGCTCCTCCCGACTTTGATCGTAAGCCATGAAAATGAGAAACTCCCACGTTTTCACACCCCACTTGAATTAGTGAAGATTGGGAAGGTGGAAACAGAAATGATGAGAATCATGAGAGCAAAGATTTTCATCACCATCTTCACGATGCAAAATAATATAATTAGTATCATAAATTCATTAGCACTCTAATTATTTTTTAAAATATAATTATTTTAAAAATTATAAATTCAAATTTTTTTTATTATTCATAAATATTTTTAAATTCATCAAATTTATTATTTTAAAAATTACAAATTATTTTCTCTAAAGAAAATATACACCAACGCGAACGTTTAGATGCAATGGAAATTGTTACCCTTGACATGACAGCATTGACTTGAAAGCATTTTAAACATCAGAGGCCTTTACGCCCGAACACCATTGGAGGAGACCATCCTTTAAATATTGTTTTATAATCAAAATATGATTTCACTACAGAACAGAGCTATTAAAAATTTAAAATATATGTCAAGAGCAAAGAGAGACTAACGTAGAAGTACGGAAAAGTAGATCGTAGTGGTTACTGTTTATGATTTGGTTTTTTATTTTTTAAATTTTAAAATAAATTAATAAAAAATAAAATACATTTTAAAAAGAACTTGTTTTAAAAAATATACTCGATAAAAAAATAAAACATAGTGAAAGATAAGAATAAAATAAAATAAATTGACTCCACAATAAAATTTAAATTTAAATTTAAAAGTCAATAAAATAAAATATATATATTTTTATTTAAATTAATATTTTAATAAAATATTATTTTATTTAAAAAAAACATTTGTATCCAACCCTGGCCCAATTCTTACTTTTTAAAAATAAAATCATGGTTTGGATTCAATCACAGGTCGACCCATAGACTTTTTCTTATGGTCGATCTACAGCTTGTTAGGGAAAGAAGTGGGGTTTACACTGATGAGTAAGAAAAATTACGGCTTGACTGAAATTTGTTTTCACACTGATGTAAATTAAATTATTCAAAATACTGCTTAAAAACATTGCACTCTCTTAAAATGATTTGTTATTATGAGGCATTTCCGACAGGTTTTTATTTTACAAAAATACGAAATCAAACTCAAAAATCATACTCCAATTCACTATTTATCCACCTTTCACACCTATAAAACACTATTGTAACTTTTTATAAATGTAAAATTACTATTTATATTTTATGCAATTTTTTTTCTTTGCCCCTCCCTCTATTACCTGGACTCCCTTTGAATTTTTAAAACCGTTTAATTCTTGAACGATGAATGGTATTTGCATCCACGCCACATCAATCACGACTGAATTGTGACTGCGATTGCATTTAGCAAAGCTCGAGTAAGATACTCATATAAGAGATAAATCAAATAAAACAAATACCTTTGTGTGGGAACATATTAAAAGAAAACATGAGTAGAAAATAAAATTTCTTCAAGAAAACAATTAGTGTTCAGGATGAGTAAGTAAAGTAGACATAATAAGTAAAATGAATAGACATTGTAGGTGACATTTTATGGCAAAGTTTTACTGTTTGTCTATCAACATTGCCATAGTCATAGTGTGGATGAGTTTAATTTTTTTTATTACCCTAATTTGATCCAATTATAACCACTAATTATGAGTTGTTGGTTCCTATGACAAAATGTTGGTTTGTAAATCGGTTCATATCATTATCATATCTTGGTATTTCATAGTAGCTAGCTATTTGAAGTTGTATGTTTACTCGAAAATTTGATGTCATAGCGTCTCATTACTTTACTTTAAAATACTAACCTCTTATTTTTTATAAAATTTTATCTCATAATTCACTTATATATATTATAACACGATATTATTATAACTACTTATCTAATGATTAGTTACTATTACAATGACTATAATAACTATTTTAATTTTCTAACTGTTATTTTCAAGTTCATTAAATTTTTTATTACTATAGATATTTTTTATAATAATTTATTTATGATAAAATTAAATATTATTTTATTATAAGTTCATGACTTTCATATTATAATTCTTAAGTGTTTTGATACACAAATCACAAAAACAGTGGAAAGTAGATACGAAAATGGAATAACA
Source organism: Taxillus chinensis (assembly GCA_023512835.1). Taxonomy (NCBI): domain Eukaryota; kingdom Viridiplantae; phylum Streptophyta; class Magnoliopsida; order Santalales; family Loranthaceae; genus Taxillus; species Taxillus chinensis. The sequence goes on from CM042091.1 coordinate 10,802,182, forward strand.
CAAGATATGCAGTTAATTAAGCATGGGTAGTAAATATTATAAGAAAACAATAACTACTTCCAATTAATAAAGTTGCTCAATGCTACCAGTATTTATCATACTATACGGGGTAGTTCGTATTGACTGTTTTAGGGATAATAAAATAAGTTAAATAAATTTAGGTCTAATTTAAAATCAACCCAAATATTATTAATTTATATTGATAGATAAAGCGATTGATTTTTTCATAAAATCTATTGTCACCCACTTTTGGTGTTTTAGTCCGCAGATGCTAGTATTAACAGCTAGTTATATTTATTTTACGTCAACATCTTTATTCTTGATTTTCTCTTAATTACTCCGTTGGTATTACTTTTTCTTTTACAACTTTAAATAACTTTGTTTATATTTTAAAATTTTAAACATATAGGCACAAAGAACATGTTAAAATCTTTGTATTGTATCCATAAAATTTAACAAATTTTAAAAATCTATAAGACTCTTAACTCTTATTTTAGATTGTCAAATAACACAAGTACTATATATATATGTTATTTGATTATTCAAATTGAAAGTCTTATAAATTTTTGTTTTTTGACATTTTATGAGTTCATAATTTTCTCAGATTTTTAATTAAAAATTTTAAATTATCATAAATTTTATTTAACATTATAATAAATAAATATGACGTTGCGAAGAAATTTTGCTCCTATCCATGCTTTGTACGATATACTATGAAAACAAGTTTATTTTGTATAAGCTTTCCATACTCACTCAATGATATGTTAATATTTTATTAATTTTAACTAAAATACTAATACATTGGAATCCTCACCCGTGAGGCAGTCACAAACAAAAACTCATAACCGTGCACATGGGTCCACAGACACTCACGTCGCCACCATTGGTAATTAATAATCCAACGGCCATAAACTGGCCATGTAGGCATATTAATATACGAAGAAGATCATGGCATCAGCGTGACGCCATCACACGTTGGCCGCCGGCAAATTTGCTTCCGACTCGCTACCCATTCTATGATAACGGAACAATATATATATATATATATATATATATATATATATACTTCTGTTGTGTGGTGGTGTTGTAGGCGAGCAGGAACCGACCAAGCAGCTGTGTATAGTTCCGCTGAGAGAGACACGGTTGATTAAAAATACATATGTGGTTGGGGGCCACCTAACGAAAGACACGTGAACCAAGACACATACACCTCCGGTCTTATGAAATTACGCAAGTGTCATCGACAGTTTTACTTTTGTGAGGGTTCTGAGTGGACCTCAGCATCACTGTCTACCGCTGGTGTAAAAACATTGCATTATTACTTAACACAACCACACCTCGTTGGGCTATGCAAAACCATATAAAATCTTTACCAGAACAAAACCATCATATTAATAATTAAAATATCACTTTTTCCTTCAATGAAAAAAAACGCACGCCCACATTATTATTATTATTATTATTATTATTATTATTATTATTATTATTATAGCTACGGTAAAGTATAATAAACCAATGAAATGGTGTAGAAAATAAAAACTGTTAAAGTGCTCAATTGTTGCCATTAGAAATTATAAAACATTTTTTAAATTTATTTTATATTATTATTAATTTTCCATAAAAAGGTACCTAAATATAACTTTTTCGTAAAATAATATTGGAGAAGATAAGAAAATATCCTGTCTCGCCTATACATAGGATGAGATACAATTTTAAAATTTGACTTCCTGTCTAAGTGAGAGCGAGAGTCAGTAATAAATTGATTCTGCCCTCGGTAAGACTATAATCACCTCTATCAAGTGTTTCATGAAATCTCTAAAGGACAAACTTATCTTAAGAGAAATCAATAGAAGCGCGGGAAGCAGACGGATGAAGCCTCTCCCGCAAACTCCAACCGTCATAGGATAGGATATCTCGCCCCACCTACACATAGAATAAAATACGATTTTAAAATTTTACTATTTATCTAAGTAAAAATAAAATTTCGATAATAGATAGATTCCATTCTCACTAGATGGATAGCACCCCTAAATAAAATATTAATTTTATATGAAATTTTTGGGAGGGGGTCTTGTGATTGACTTTGTCCCGATGAATTGCTTATTTGCCTCAGCTCATTATTATTATTATTAGCTATTGTTGGGCTTCTTATACCAGGAACCGGTCAGAACTCAGAAGCGAGGAAAGTTATGGTTGGAGATGGTGAAACTGTGTGAGGAATGCTTGCACTTCTGCCCCTCATCCGTCCGTGGTTTGCCTCCTGTCTCCGGTCTCCCCCAGCTTCAATCCCGGAACAGCACAACCCTTCCTCCGGAAGCAGCTTGAGCCGCACGTCTCTGTATCTATGGTGAAACAAAACTTAGTACGATAATTTTACCCCAATTGATGACAATCAGATACTATCGTAATTTTACCCGTAAAATAATTTATATATTAAAAAAACTTAAAAATATTATGTATAAAGTTGCCATACCATTGTCAGCCGACTAGCCTGGGGTGAAAAAAAAAAGCACCCACCTTTTGTTTCCAACAAATTTTATATTATTTTTAAAATATTAATTAATGATCTCATTTCTAACGTTATATTAATTAATCTCCTCCTTTCAGACTTTTCTTAACCGCCCTTTCCGCGAACTTCCTTCACCCGGACTTCCTCCTCATCGACTCCCCTCCTACGCGTGTCCGCGTCTCTCTCTCTCTCTCTCTCGTTGTCATACCATCCTTGCTTTGAAGTAATTATATATACCTGTGCGTTTCTAATTTTATGCTTCTTGTTGTTCCGAAGTTTATTGAACCGGGTGTGCTATTATTATTCCAAGTGCATGCTGTGAGTCTGTGTGCGCATACATATATACATATATAATATAATTCTAAGCTTTGGACATAGAACATAAATCTAGATCGTTTGATTAGTAGTAGTACGTCGTAGTTGTTGAATATATGAGCACGGTTGTCGTGTTGGTTCAATAATCGATTTAATTTGCACCCTTTTTTTTGTGTGCGATATATGGCGTTATTATTGGTTGCCAATGAAGAAGAACACGACGAGCTGATGGATTTGCCTCCCGGATTCCGGTTCCACCCCACGGATGAAGAAATCATCACCCACTACCTCACGGAGAGGGTGCTCAATAACTCCTTCACTGCTAGGGCCATCGGCGAAATCGATTTCAATAAGTGCGAGCCGTGGGATCTACCTAGTAATTATCATACTCATCCGTCTTCAACTTTTTCCAACACTTTTTTTATATTTTTATTTATTTGTGTATTACTACTTTTAATTACCTTTATGTTTCTTTCTTTTTTTTGGTTGAGATCATAAAGTGTGTATAGCTATAGCTAGCTTGCATATATATGTTGTTATCGATTTATATATGTATGTGTTGTTGTGTTGGTGCAGAGAGGGCAAAGATGGGGGAGAAGGAGTGGTACTTTTTCTGTCACAAGGATAGGAAGTATCCTACTGGGATGAGGACGAATCGGGCGACGGAGTCAGGCTATTGGAAGGCCACCGGGAAAGACAAGGAGATCCGTAGAGGAGGCAACAGTGCCTCATCCTCTACCGTGATTATTGGCATGAAGAAGACCCTCGTCTTCTACCTCGGCCGTGCCCCAAAGGGCAACAAAACCAATTGGGTCATGCATGAATACCGACTCCAACCCCATCTCATCTCCCACCTCCCTTCAAAGGTACCTATATATATATATATTGATTTTTATACGAAAGACTAGCTAGAATACTGATTCAAGGCCAAACAAATACTTATAATAACTTGCTCTTGTACCTATATGATTATTTGTTTTCTTAACTCGATCGGTCTTTTACATTAATTTTTTTTTGGGTTTTTTTTTTGTTAGTTAAAGTTTAGTTTTCTTATAAATTTGGTGTTGTTCGTGTCACTGTAGGAATATGAATGGGCCGTCTGCAGAGTCTTCCACAAGAGCCCAGCAGCAGCTGGTACGATGATGAAGAGGCCTCCTCCTCCAACTAACAGTAGTGTGAGCTTAGGAAGGATGGACTCCTTCAAGTTGGATGATCTACTATTCATTTCTTCCTCTTCGCCGCCGCCAACAGCACCAGCGCCTACTTTAACGGACCCCGAGGGCGGCGTCACCGGAGCGCCGGTTGCGGAGCACCAGTACTACTTCTCGCAACAGCAAAAGCAAGAAAGCCCGCAGTTTTTCCTTCCCCAAAACCCGCCGTTAAACCCTCCCTTTGCCTCCAAAGCTACTCCATACCATCCGCAGTCGGCGGACGGTGCTTTCTTCAGGAGTCACGCCGGCAATTACGGAAACTACCCTTTCCCGGGCTTCCCGGCCAGCGGCGCCCAAACCGGGAAGGCGGAGCAGCTGTCGTCCACACGGACACCTTCGGTGGCGACCGTGTCGCAGGAGACTGGTGTCAGTTACGCTGACGTCAACGCGGAGATATCCTCGGGCGTCGATTCCAGCAAGCAGGACGAGGATGATGACGTGTTCAGATATGGGCTGGGGTTGGAGGACCCTTCCATTAGTGGGGTCGTACCAGATAATTTGGCATTTTTATGGAACTATAGTCAATAACGAATATTGATTTCTTTGGATATGGGTTACGTACATTTAATTAGCTAGGCTCAGGATTAATAAAGTGCTGATTCATATATGTAGCAGGTAATTATTTTGTGTTTTGAAAGGGGTGGTCACCCGTTGTGCTTTATATATATCTGATGTATTTCTTCATATATGTATATAAGATATAACTCATCATGATGTGCAGAATTCTGAAATTTCTCGACTCTATATATTCTTATTATTGTGTAATAAAGAGATTCTCTCAGCACACATAACACAAAAGTTTTAAAACTTGATGCTTTGCTTTCTATGTAAGTGTATATATATATATATATATATATATATATATATATATATGGATACACACTGTCTTGCAAGACACAAGGTTTGATTGTTAATTTTTAAGTTTTTAGTATATTTTGTTGAATGCGGAATATTTATGTGAGGTGATTGGTTGAAAGTGACCGTAATTAGAGAAGTAAAGAATACGATTTAGACTTGCTTGTACAAATTTATTTTTTCCTCCAACCAACAAAGTAAAGAGATTCAACGGCCATGCCTAAAGATGCCACGACTTACTATATATATCTCAGGGAGGGAGAGAGAGATGACCAGGTGCAACCAGCTCCATGCCTGCTGTGTTTCACCACTTTTTTCACTACATGCCTCCATGGCTAAATCGAATATATATAAATATATATATATATTAATTAGGTTCAATGTTTGACGAGCCGCGTTGGTTTCTTGTAGCAATAATAGGGTCTGTGACACAAAGCTGCTAGTCAAAGTAAATTAGAAATTAAATTAAATTAAATTAATGAAAAAAATTAATTTAAAATTGAAAAAAACTGTATAATGTATAAGAGATATTCGTTAACAAGTAATCCTAGTGGATATTTATACCATCAACGAGAAAATCCTAAAGAAACAGGAAGTAAAATAAAAGTAAAATAAGCTTTTTTCATAAAATACTAAAAAATAATATTTTTCATATTTGACTTCAATACTCTTATATATTTTATTTGTATTTATATTAAAATAATAATTTTTTAATATGTATTCTCTCTCAGTCAACGCGCACAGCCCCCCACCACCCTCCCCCGCCACATAGCCACCTCCCTCACCCCCATTCGTCGTCGCGTAGCAACCTCCCTCCCTCGTTCGATAGCACCACACCCTCGCTCGGTCGCACAACGGCCCCCCTCCTTTGTATGACGGTACCACACCCTCGCCGGATCGCACAATGGCCCCCCAGCCCCTCCCCCTTCACACATTTGTGGAGGCGGTGACAAGAGAGAGGTAGAGAGAATGGGAGATGAGAGTACAAAGGAGAAAGAAAAAACCTAAAAAAATTAAATAAGATGCGAATAATAAATAGTGACTTTTCAGATGTGAAAAGTTATTATAGTATTTTTCAGATGTAAAAAATCATGTGAAGAGCCTGTTGGAGCATAAATTTATAATTTTATTCTTTATATGTAAATGAAAAAGACTAGGTTGGAGTTGCTCTAAATTCTTTTTGCAATGATAATAAGAGCATCCTCCTAATCACATAGGCTGGCTTACAATTCAAATTTTTATCCTCTTTTTTCAGGGTTGTGTTTATCTTTGACTTCACAATTCAGATCTTCTTGCTTTTCATGATCAACCATATTGATTGCTCTCATATTCGAGCAATTATTAGATCTATGCCCTCCTACTATCCACAACAAAAGCACTTGTCTAGAACTAACTTGGTATAAGGATTAGATTGTCTCTAGACCTACTATATCATCATGTGTATTTTCCTTTGACCTTGTTGATTGACTTAGTCACTTCCTCCATGGTCCTATGTCACATTTTCAAATTCTAAAAAATAAATAAGTAACTTTCTATGTTAGCATCCAAATAATTAATGAATTGATAAATAATACCTAAAAAAATTATACACACTCAAAACCAAATTTGTTACTTATATATCATATATTAAGTATATTTTTTTACATTCCTGAAACATAAATCATACAAATATCATTAATAATTCATTAACGTGTCAAATATTAATTAATTACAATTGTGTAAACAAACAAAACCAATAAAAATAGGGGTGATCAAGAACCGAACCAAACGATGAACCGAACCGAACCGAACAGTTTGGACCGAAAAAAGCTGGTTTTTAAAATTATATTGGTTTATTTGGTTTTTATTTTTGGAAAACTGATACTATTGGTTCGGTTTACGGTTTTGGGGGTTTGGTTAACCAAACCGACCGAACAAACATTATCACTTTGGCACGTCGGCACTTTCCGCTTCCCAATTCCCACACATCCCTTAGTTTTGTACTTTCTCAAAGTAAAAAGGCCAAAGGTTGACATTCTCACTTCCCAATTTTCACTTATCTCTGTCGGACCTACTCGTAGAGTCGTAAACTTGGCCGATTGGTGATAATGTTTCAGAATTAAAATGAATGTATTGTTTATTTGACGTTAAAATTCAAAAACCGATTCAAACCGATGAACCGAACCGAATTTTTATGCACCAAACCAAAACTGATGGTTTTTAACATTTATTGGTTGGTTTTTGTTTGAATTTTTTTCAAACCGAATGTCATTGATTTGGTTTAAAAATTATATACAAACCGACCGAACCGACCGATGCTCACCCCTAAATAAAAATATATAAATATCAAAAAATAATAAATATCTTATATTTTTACTTTTTTTATTTGACTCTTTCGCCCAAAATACAACAAACAAGAATTTTATATATATATATATATATTTATTATATCAAAATACAGCATTTATGAAGATAAAAAGAGCTTACCCCCTTTCAACGTCGGCAGCGTGGAGAAACGGGGAGGAGATGGATTCTCTTCCAATCTGCGCGAAAGCAGAGGCGACGGTGTGCAGCGAAGGAAAAAGGCGTTTGGAGGCGGCTCGAGCGTCGATGATAGCGTGATCGGATCGGCAGAGGCATTGACCGGTTATGGAGGTGGGGAGACGGTAAAGTTGCGGATTTGGAGTTGGATCGGAGCTAGTCGTGGAGGTCAACGCACGGCGGTGAAGAAGTGGCTACGGTGGGAGCGGTTCAGGCGACCACAGGTGGCGATGGACTCCGGATTGGGTGGGACTTTGTCCAAATATGGAAGTGTGGTCTGTTGCTTGGATCAGACTATCGGAGAGCGGTAACCGGTTCGGGCCGACGGGACTGGTCGTGGAGTCGGCTTGTGCAGAGGTGATAGCTTCGGATGTGATGGATGGCTGCGGGTGAGATTAGGCAGATTCAGGGGCAGCAAGGTCTTCAAATCCGCCTGTGCAAGCAGCGAGGTCGTGCGGTTGTGGCAGAGTGAGGCGGCACAGCTTGTGGTTGTGGGGTGTAGGCAGCAAACTGGTTCTGGTTGGCTTGTGATATGAATTTGTTTTTTTTTTTTTTATTTTTGTTTTAGGGGCTTGAAGGATGGTGCGTCTACTAGGTGTTCTAGTTTTTCTTTTGGTTGGCTTTTGTCTACTGGGTTCAGGGTTCTGCAAAACTGGATGGTGATGAGTGATGACAGGCTGGTTGCGAGCTTCAACTGCCGTGAGGAAAGAGAGATGCTTTTCTGTATCAGTGTTATGTGCTCTGCCTATTCTATGCTCTCTATGTGTTCTCTGCGTGCACTCTATCTTCTCTGGATTCCGTGTGTTTATAATACTAGTTGTTGTTCCCTGCGTATTCTATACCTCCCTCTCTTCTCTGTTTTTTCGTTTGCTTGTATAATTTTCCCTCTCCTTTTTCTTCTCTTTATGTTCTACAATTCTCTCTGTTTCTTCGTGTTGCACTAGGAAAAACCCCAAGTCTGGTTTATTTTTCTTTCTTCCATGCTCTCCGGTTCTTCTGATAACTATGATAATAATAAGAGTAATTTGCATATAACCGTGTCTAATTGCATTAAATATTTTTGTAACCAAATCATTTAATTTAATTATTAAACATTAATAAACTTATGTCAATCTCTACACGATCCTTCTTGTTTCCTCATCAATATCATCTTTCCTAACTACCTATTCATCATCTCAAGCCACATCCGTAAGCCAACATCATATGTTAAGCTTTGCTATCTAATAAATTTTCTTATCAACTTTCTATTATACATTTTATGAATTTAGTTCCTTACCAACCATTTTTTTAATAATAAATCTATAAATATTAATTAAAATAAAATAATATGAATAAATATAAATTACATATTAAAGATTTTATTAATAATTAATATATTTGAAGTTTATAATTTCACACGTACCTAATTAAATACATTCTAGTTTCACTCATAACCAAATAATAAGTGAGATTTGAAGCTCTCACTATAAAAAATTTCAGCTTTGGGGTTACATCTCTAAATTCAATTTGTCAATCAACTGCAATAATAATTTACCTAGTAAGAAATTAGATAAATAATTAAAATAAATACTTAAAAGAGAACTTCATGTATTTGGATATATTTAGTATTCATAAAATAAGCTTTAGGGTTTGATCGATGGGTGTTTATATTTTCTAAACATTGAATTTTAGAATTCGTAAAATAAACAACATTGTGTAAAGGGTGAGCTGGAAGTCCTATTTATTATCAATGATATTCCAAATCTTACTATAAGTTTTATATTCATCTCTCAATTTTTTGGCTATATCCTCTTTAGCTATATTCATTGCCCATTAAATAAATCTTATTTCAAAAACTTTCTCTAAATCCACCAATCTCAATACATTAACAAGAAATTTAGTTATCTTTTATGTATAAGACATACTATACTAGAAATAGACTAAAATTGAAAAGACATCTTAAGAACAACAAGAATTTGCATGAAATTTTGAATGTTTTTAGATTATTTATTTACTTGGAGACTTACGACGTATTCAAGGCGCTTGCTTTGAATTTCTCTGATTAGTTGGAAACTATCTCATGAATGGATACTTATAATTTGTGAAAATGATACTACACCAATGCAATGAGTGCATAGATGCATGCAATGCTAACATAATATGTTTGGAGCATATACAATAATGACATGATTTGTAAGATCACTTTGATAGATTATGTTGATAGCCTAAATAATGCAGTGTTCATGTGATTACTATAAAGATGATGGATGGATGATGTACAATGCATTTTGTTTGACTTTGCAAGGAAGTTTAACAACACTAGAGACTCATTATTGGGGAGCTTGCTCTGAATTCCATTGTTCTAAAAGTCAGCTTGATTTAGGAAGGGGAAGTGTTATAAAATGGAAGTAAGTTAAGGTTTTATCGTGAATAACAATTATACCTTGGTAGCCCTATAACTCAGTAACATTATATCCCAATGTATCCCTAATAGAGATTATTCTTTCAACTTTTTTTTCCTCCTCTAGCTTCTATGTCACAACATTTCATATTAATTTGGGTTATCAAACCCATTATGTTTTTCTTATCTAGGAAAAAAAAAGCTAAAAATAAAAGAAAGTCAAGCGCATTCCAAAATCCAAAAAGAAAATTTAACGTGTTCATTTAATATTAGGAAAAATAATATTATTTTTGGGTAGTCATATATATATATAAGTTTTATATTTAGTTGACGCTTAAATAAAAAAAAATTAGACCAATTCACTCAAATAATAGAAAGTTTTTTTTAGTTTATCGTGATATGAAGATTTTCATTTGAGTGTGATTGCCGAAATTATTTTAATATACCAATCAGAATTGAATTAAAATATCTGATAATTTGATCATTTTCACAGGATTAATCATATTGGTTAATCCATTTAGTTAGCTTCAATTATTATTATTATTATTATTATTATTATTATTATTAGATTTGGGCCATAATTATAGTCCCAATAAAATGTATAAATGAATGGTGTGAAATATTTTTGAAACTAATTGGTAGATAGATGGATAGATGCATGTATGGGATAATTGAACGGACTTATGCATTTTTATAAATTTATTTTTGAAATTTTCAATTAAAAAAATCAAAACGGGAGAGAAAAATAATGTAAAATTGCCAAATGGACCCGGTAAATCCATTGAACCAACGGACCCAACGAAGTCGACTTACCAAAAAGGCGCGCTACGGCGATCCCCATCTGTCTCATCTCTCTCCCCTGAAACGAAATTGAGAGCGTTGAGAGAGAGAGAGAGAGAGAGAGAGAGAGGGAGAACCAGCGATCTTCATGCCAATGCATGCCCGATTGGTCCCCTATCTCGTGGTTTATGTCCCCGTTTTGCCCGCATTTTTGTTTGCTGTTATCTTTCTTCTCCAACATTTGCGTCGTTGATTCAACAGACGCTGTTTGTTGTGCGTAATATTTTATAAGCCTCTTAAAAGGTTTGCATTTGCAGGTTTGTTCTTGGGTCACTGAGAATTTAAATGGGTTGCTATACTGCTTTATTTTATGATTTTTTGTTTTTGCAAATTATTCCCGGCGAGATCTTGTATTGGATCAAATATATTTTGGTTCATATAGGGGATCCCATATTATTGGATTAAGGCTTGTTTGGTTTGGATTTTGTTCCTAGCTCCACTATGCATGCATGGTGGTACAATGTGTGTGTGTGTGTGTGTGTGTGAGAGAGAGAGAGAGAGAGAGAGAGACAATAATTGCTGGCATTCTATATCATTTGTTATTGTTAGACTTGTAAAAATTCAGTGCATTGGAGGAATAACATCTAAAAACCCATATTTCAATGTAAAATTTTATTTTTTGTTGGAACTCAGGAGTATATGAAGGAGGCCATAGTGGGTCAATACTGAGATCATGCATGTATAACTTGTAGTAACTTACAGGGTTGAATCATTGCATATAGTTTCGCGCAAAATATTTACTCTTATGATTTTTGGTTGTCAGACTCCACTGCAATAAGCAACACCTGCAAACATGTCAAATGGCCAGACTCAGTATGAAAGTTCATCGTGCTTTGCAAATGGCGGTTGTACGTTTCCACAATTTTATGAAAGTTACGTTCAAATAGATAGGGGAAATGCTGAGAAGTTATTGGGTAAAGATAAGGCCAACCGGTCAGATGGATCCACCCCTTTAGGCTTCCAGGGGCATGGGTTTACATGCCTGGCAAGTGATGAAGCTTCTACTGATAAGGAAAGACCTCATGACAAATTTGGGGATACAAAGGAGTTTAATCTGATTTTGGAAGGCAGCAATCAAAAAAACAATTTGAGGTCATGCTTACCTCAGTTGCACGATCCCTTATTCAGTTTCAATGACATGACCCAAGCTACATCCAGTCCTCCTCCAGGGCCTGACAGAGCCTGTACTAGTAAGGAACAACTCTTCGATCATCCTTGTGAAAGCTTTCACAATACAAAAAAGGATATTCTGATTTTGGCAGAGGACAATAAAAAAACCAGTGAGTCACGCTTCTCTCAGTTGCATGACCCCTCAGTCAGTTCCAATGACCAGAACCAGCCTGCATCTAGTCCTCCTAAGCAAAAGATGCAAGCAACAGTTATCTTGCTGAATTTAAAGCGAAAAGCCTACGAGGGAGATGAAGTGACTGAGTCTTGTGAGTATGAAATGTAGTTGAAATATCGTTTCCTTCTTCTGGTTTTACTTGGGTGTTCAAATCTTGAATTTACTTTTCCCTTAAAATGTGATGTGAACATTAAATTTACAATAATTATGAGCGGACGTCTAAAACAAATTGGAGCGCTGAGTCTTATCAAAATTTCTGTGTGAATTTCATTATTCAAATCTGTCACAACTTCTCATTTATTTGGATTGGTGCAATGTTATGTGCGTTGTAATTGAATTGAATAAAATGAACTCCATACGGATGACATAATGCAACTTATTGCAATGGCACGGTGTCTTGGAATCTGTGTTTGGAATGAAATATGGATGAGATTTAAACACGGGCGGTATAATCTGTTAATGTATGACTATCAAAAAAACTGTTAATGAAAAGACTTTAATGGTAAATTTAGGCATGCAACACATTTTTTTTCTAAAGCCCTATTTTATCCCAGGGCATGTATATGCGTGCGCACACACACACTCTCAAAAGCATGTTGGTTTATTTTGTTGCAACTTCATATGCATGAATTGTGCATAGGATTTATAGACTCAATAGCCTGCACCGTGTTACTATTTTAAGACATACTGAGCTTGCAAGCAGGTGAGTCCAGGAGGTCTACATATTGTCCTAGAGGACTTTTAATTCCATTTTCAACCATTCAGGAATCAATCTCTCAATGTTGGTCTGCAATTAGTCCTTCAGTATTTAGACTTCGCGGAGAGAATTATTTCAGGCAAGTTATCCAGTTTCTTCTTAAGTCCTTTTTTACTGGAACCAGATTGGCCAAAGGAATGGAACTGTCATTGCATGAATTATGTTGTGTATGACTGTATTTCATTCAGATAATTGTCTAAACATGATTTGTAATGTTCTTTTCTCTGGATTGTATAAGAAATGAACATAAACAGTCTTTTGAACAGAGATAAACAGAAAGCACCAGCTCCAAACAGCTGCCCTTACACTCCAATTGGCGTCGACTTATTTGTTTGCCCACAGAAGTGTCATCACATTGCTCAACATCTTGAACTTCCTGCTGTGAAAGCATGCGGGGAGCTACCATCCCTTCTGATTGTTAATGTACAAGTAAATATTTCTTTCTTTCTATCTTTCTTTCTTTTTTGGATTCTGGAGTATCCCTCTCTTTAATATATGGTGACCTGTAAGTAGAGGTAAACAATTGGGTTTGGCTTTCTTTAAGTTTTCCAATTAATTCTTCTGTTTCTTCATTAAAAGGTATGTACATGGTGCTTGTTGTATAACAGGAATATCTTTTGTTTGAATATGAATTTTTCCTTTACAATTAGATTATAAATTTCTTCCTGTATTTAATAAGCCAGTTTGCTAAGTTTTGATATCCGAAATTTGAGATTATGTTGCTGAAGTGGACAATACACTATCTGGGGAAACCGGGCAAAAAAATCATCTATTAGGGATGGACCATGCTAACCCTGCCTAATGTAATTGCTTTGCCTGTGCTTTGACAGATTCCAACATATCCTGCCACCATGTTTCATGGCCATTGCAATGGGGAAGGAATGAGTCTTGTGTTATATTTTGAAGTTTCTGAGACTTGTTGCATGGAGATCTCTTCTAATTTTCAGGAAAGCATCAGAGTATGTCCTCTTCAGACTCATCACTTTGCTCTTGTTTAATGTTTGGATTCCAATACTGCATTGTTTATACTATATAGTTTTATATATTTCCTTTTAGGGCAAAGCTTTATTTTTGATGGATTTTCCAAAAAAAAAATATTTGAGCAGGTCTCTCTGCTAATCATTTTTAAAAAAAAACTAGATATTATATATATAGCCAAGTTGGGGGTTTTTTGTCATTTTATCTGCAGCAGTTAAGTTGTTGCCAACAATGTGATTCTCCTCCGATTCTACCAATTCTTATGTGGAAAACATTGTGTCAGATATGTTGGTTTTTTACTGTTCCTCTCGAGTATTATATTTATAGGTTTTACATTATCATTGCGACCTCCTTTGCAACTTTGAATGATATATTAGTTCACTGTTGCTCTTTTGTTAATCTACAGAGATTTGTAGAGGGTGAGAGTGAAAAGATTAAGACATTTAGAAAAGAATCAACGGTGCCATTTAGAGAAAGACTTAAAATCATGGCTCGTGTGGTTAATGAAGAGGAACTTGACTTGTCTTGTGCCGAAAGGAAGCTTTTACATGCCAGTAGTGATAAGCCAGTGCTCTCACGCCCTCAGCACAATTTCTTCAGGGTATGATTTTTCAATGAGTGCAGCCTTCACTTTTGTTCCACTCTGTTGATTCTTAGATTGCCATGGTGGTTCATATTTTGAACCTGTTCAGTTGCATTAAGGCAGTGTTTTGGGCTGTTTTTCGTTGGCATTTCTGGTTAAATTTGTATTGCGGCTATGCTTTGGTGGTTGGGTACTGGGTTTCTATAAATAAATGTGAATCTACCATCTTCCCTTTAGTGTTAAATTGCATCTAAATTTGGCCTCTACCATCTATAATCCAGGGACCTAATTATTTGGAAATTGACTTGGACATTCACCGCTTCAGCTACATGGCTAAGAAAGGTCTTGAATCGCTATGGGACCGGTTGAAATCTGGGATATTTGATCTTGGTTTAACTATCCAGGTATGGTTATTTATATGTTAGATAAAAGGTTAGATTGAAATAGCACGGTGATGCATGTCTGTAGGCCCTAAAGGTGAGTTAGTGGAGGGTAAGTTGCTTATACGAAAAATTAAACAAAATATGCTGAAATTATACACAAAAGACATACTTGTATATTGGTTCGAACACTTTCTACTTCATTCCTCTTTCATAACACGTGAAAAGTTCTACTTAGTACTTTGTGTATAAATAATTTCACAAGTTCACTGAAAACTCAACTGTTTCAATTCACAATCAAATTATAATGTCTAGTACTTCAAACAAAAGACTCAATCACATAAAAGCTCACTACAAAGAGTTCTTAAACTATTCTGCCTTTGTATGCTTGATCTTGTTTTGCTTGTCCAAGTTCACTCAAATCAGTTACATACTTATTGTTCTTATTATTGATCACTGTTTTATCATTTTTAGGGTCTTTGAAATTAGTTATATCTTTTTGTTCTTGTTATTGATCACTATTCTATCATCTTTAGGGTTTTGATTTTAAATAGAGTTCTTTCCAATGGTCAAATTTTCACGTTTAAACAATAACTGAAATTAAACTTGAGAGCATCAATATCAATTTAATGAATTGTTACAAATCAGACGTTCAATATGTGTAACAATCGATCGTTCATGAGTGTTTTTTCAACATTTAATCTCTCATGGATTAAATTTCATTTATTATATGAGATGAATAATTTTCGATCCTTTTCAAGTGGTTAAAATGAAGTAGTTTAAATTTTTGAGATATTTTTATGTGTTATTTTCTCATACATTGCTTATTACGTTAGCCATCCATGCTTGTGCTTCAGCCAAGCGTGCTTGATACATTATCTTCCCAAGCAGTGCTTATTATATCGATTAGCAAAGCTGTCTTACATCATCCAATAAGATAAAATAAAACAATGTTGTTGTACTTCATGCACTTAACTTCTACTCTTCTTTACGACAAGAGATGATATCGCTTCAAACTCAAGCAATGCTTACTTACGTATGACAGGTTTTCTAATATGTTTTGATAAGCATATTTTTCTGTTTTTTTCACACCTTGCTTGTTTTGAAAATGATGTCATATAACTTTTGCTTCAATTTTCTTCCCATACATTTTTTCCTATTGAATCTTATAAGGCTATGTTTAGTTAAAACCTGATTATTCATATATGCAATCTTTGTCTTTGATCAAGCTCATTTAATGAAATTACTTTACAAAAATATCATTTAAAAATAACACTCAATATTTTTTTGAGTAACAATCAATCACTATCATCTGCATCTTGTACTTTCTTACTCATTGCATAACATGGCCAAAAGCTATTTTTGGCTTTCGTGTGCCTGTCTAGCTTTATTTACTATGTTTTTTTTTCTTTTTTTGCTTTGATGTTCCTTGCTGACAGGCACAAAAACCAGAGGAACTGCCAGAGCATGCATTGTGCTGTGTGAGATTGAATAAGATTGATTTGGTAAATCATGGCCAAATCCCTACTGTTATTATCACCGGGGACAACTAAGGGAGCCATTATTAGAGAATCGATGTCAGAAATATTCAAAAGAATAATAGACGGATAATATGGTAAAGGAAAAGCATCATGTAGAATTGCATTGAGTAGCATAAACAATTTTTAGGACACAATCATTACCATCAAAATCCGAAAATAGTTATTCCACAGTTCTACCACTACTATTTTTTTGGCGCTAATAATGTATGGGTCAATCCCTTGCATGCTTCGTCGATGTGCGAAACATGATTGATTATACCATGCAAGCAACTGAGAACAATTGAGACGGTTGAACATATGCTAGCTCAATCGAAATCCCGGAGAAGATGAGTGCTGATTGTAATTGTAACCAATATCTCCAAGCTCAATCCCATGTAAAGGAATCTACAATGAGTAAAGTTCTGTAATAAAGTTCAATAGTGTATGCATCAAAAGGCCCAAGTGTATCAGATAGCCAGCATCATCACTCAGCATCTATCCCAAATCCATTTACTCCTTAATCCTGCTTAACTCTAAAATAAGAACTGAGGAACTATTATCTCCACAGTCCACAGCTTGAATTTCTTTACATCTAGTCTGAAGAATCATTGATATCTGCAGTGTCGCTGTTTGGTTCTTCCGCTTCGTCTTTATATTCTACTTTTTTGACAGATGGAGTAGATGAGGCTTGATCAAAACCATGGCCTTTGATGTGACACGAGAATAAAGCAGACATTTTCCCTAATTTACAGCATCGCTTTGTGTTTCTTGCATCTGCCAGTACTACGTGGGGTGTTCTTTCAGTTGTAGAAGTGCTACAGGTTGTTGATCATAATTCCCAGTATCTCTGCTATTATCCATTGGGGCATGCTTTTTGTCTTCCATACTTTGAGCTTTCAGCTGTGATACATTACTGTTGGCTGTGTTTCGGACATTACTTTTACCCAATGGTACATCATGATTGTGCTTTCCCTCATACGCTGTTATGACAGCTCGAGGGTCTGTCGCAGCCCTTTCAACATGTTTACGAACACTGCACCCTGTGTACGTGCACTTATAATAACTCCTGCACAAAGGAAAGAAGATCCAGCATAATGTTACAAATCATCTCCAATTGAGCTGGATACTTATTAAAGAGGCGTAGAACAACAAAAATAAACATGAAGAAGAGCGTCTAATAGTAGCGTAACAAAAAAAGGGCATTTGACGACCTCCACAGGCGCCACTGTACGTCTAAAAATATGGGGCTACTGTGTTTTTATTTATTTGTTTAAAAGGGAACTGCGGTGGGCACTATCAATGTTCCTGAGGTTAGCCACGGATTGACAACCCCTATCAGCTTAAAGCGCTCTGCTGATAAAGACAACGGCAACTCTCACTACAGCCAGCATATATCATGCAGACACCTGCAGCCATCCAAGGCCATTGATAGTGACCACAATTACAATGTACAAGTACAACCCATGGCATGAGTGTAACAGCTACTGCCAAGATTCACAACCGCTAGCTAGCCTAGCTTATAGCACTACAAGTTGGGCCGAGATGTTAGTAGATTAAGCAATTAAAGCCATTACTAGACGCATCAAAAAAAATATACCAGTTATCAGCCCGTAGCCAAGATATAAATTCTAAAGATTTTAAAAGAGGCCGAACAAAATGGACTTGCTGTTAGACAACCTTAAACCTGTGGCCCTTACACAGCACGCCCAAAAGGTTTCCGCAATTATACAATTTAATGAAAATATAAAGTTCTAACCAGCTCCACGCAATAATAAATTACAAATCACAATCAAAGAATGACGTCTAAAAGATAACCAGAATTTGCAATCCTTGTAATATTCAAATGCAAGGAGAACGCTACCTTGGATAAGGATTTCCTTTGACGACCTTTTGCCCATATTTGCGCCACCTATAACCATCATCCAAAAGATCAACTTCACTGGTTGTCTGCACTATGATCTTAGGCTCTGCGACAGTCTTATGAGAAGAAGATGGCTCTGCAATTCTACACTCCAGATTTCTGCGCAAGGGTTTGGTTGGTCAAGGAACATAAAGTGATAAAATATAGATTTTGAATTAAAAGGGAGAAAAATCCTGAAAACGTTAATCCTACCTTCTCTTGGAATCAGGCTCATCTTCATCTTTTACCTCAACTATAGTTTTATTATCAGCCACTTCCTCACTGCCACTTGTTCCAGATAAGTGTTCAGATGAAGCTACATTAGAATCACAATCTATCTTGGACACTGATGAAGCAGCTACCTCATCTTTCAATTTTTTTACGTTCGCAGTTTGAACTTTGGAACTCAATCCAAGATTCGCTTGACAATTCAAATTTCCACTCTGATTCCCATTGTCTTTTGTTCGTTTATTGGGCAGTGGATGGTCGTGTAGCCCCCTGTAGATAATTTCAGTAACCTGACCATCAATAGAATGCTCAACCTTTTTCTTGACAGGGCAACCCAGATGCGAGCATTTATAATAACTACGAGGATATTCACTGCCCTTTACTTGTTTCTGCCCATATTTCCGCCAGTTGTAGCCATCATCAGTAGGCTTATCAACAGTATGTGGCATAGGTTGGACTCTTTGATCAGAATGATAGATTTCTGAAGACTCTTTCAACTGGCGGTTGTTGAATTGGATGTTAAGGGCAGCATCTGCTGATGACTGGTTTTATTGGAAGTAGAGTATTGAACCTGTGACGTTGATGCAGCAGCAGCACCTGAGGAAGAATTTGCATGTTCAGCTTGCATCCGCACATATTGGGCCTGAGCTGTAACTTGCGCCAAGGCTTGTTGGTGGGACATTCCAAATGGACTCTAGAATTCCAAGGCATATAATAACAGAAGAAAATTAGATACAACCCAAGGCTTAAATTCTACACTATCCTCAACATTAGAAATATAACACTGCATCCTACGTACATATAACATATGATATCTGCTTCACCAAATGACAACAATTCTTCCAGTTGGCGGGTCACCCTTTTTCCAATGGAACTCAAGAACATGAGATCATTCAAAAGCTTCGATAGCCTGCGCATCCATTTTGCGAATATAGGGTGTTGCCACTGTTCCTAATTCTCAAATTGGCATATTGCAAGTTAAATCTCTTTTTTTTTTTTTCCAAAGCATATAAGGAGTACAGATTCAAAGCAACATTTTCTTTTCCTTTTATCCCCTGTTGCAGGTTTTATTTATTTCATTATTCATTGTAACTGACTTTGTTTAAGACAATACCTAATTATGAATCCCAATCATTCTATTCTTTTAAATGAATTAAAAAAAACATAATTGCACAGATTCCACCATTTACCCATCATCAAATAAATATTTTTAAAATGGAAAAAGGAAACACAAAAGGCAACATTTGCTTTCATAGGTTCCACGAATCAAAACATAACATATGACAAAAAATATAATAATAAATTAAACTTGAAAACGAAGACTTCGTACCCAAAGTTGCATATGAGAATTTATATACCTGCGAGCCGGGAAATATACCCGGGGAATCAAGGAAGCTGCCAGGGCTCAAACCAGGAGGAACCGTGAAAACCGGCCACTGAGAAATCTCTAACCCAGATGGCCGGTTCTGCTTGAACATGAGTTCATCACCGCCGCCGACGAGTTGCTTCTCTCGAGAACCGTCCTCCGTGGATGTCGGCTGCGGAAGGTGCGGCGGTCTCTGCGAGGCCGCCGGTGACGCCATGGCTCCAGCGAGGAGCTGGGAGAAGGAGCGGCACTCGGAATCGGGGTCGTCTGCGAAGAAGCTCGAAACCAGAGTCATCGGACCGGGACTTACGCCGAAATTCCCGGCGAAGAGGCTCTCCATGGAGGACCGAGGAGGGAGGGTCAGCGTCGGCCGCGATGATAGAGAGGAGGAAGCCGTCGGCAACGAAGCTCCTCCGCCGTTTTCGGCCATTATTAGGGTTGCTCGAACTTGAATTTGGCTTTTAGGATACGGTAGTCGCCATTTTAGGGTTGTTCGACCTCTCTCTCTCTCTCTCTCTCTCTCTCTCTCTCTCTCTCTCTCTCTGCTTTCTTCGTCTTCGTGTCTCTGTCTTTGAGACTCTCTCTCTCTCTCAGCTCAGCTCAGCTCAGCTCTTCGGATCGGATCTAAACCGGAAATGAAAATTTGAGGGAAAAGAAAAAAGTCCACGCGATGCACCGCAGAAGGCTCTCTCGTTCGGTTGCTGTCGGGTCAATTTCATATCCCATCTTATACAAATTTAGGCTTTTCAGGGAAAATAAAATAAAATTATATATATATATATACATCCTGAGAAATATTATTATTTTAATTAATTTATCCATCTCGAGAGATATTTATTATTTAATATATATAATTTTAAAAATTGACAAACATATAAATGATTAATAGGACATTAAAAATTTAAAATTGGTTTGGTTTTGGGTTAGCATTTTTCTTTTTGGATTAATTATTTTTTTTATTGATGAACCATGATAATTATATTTTAAACATTTTTCTTTCAAATAAATACACAAACACACAAAACGCTGCTTCTAAAATGAAATGGCCATTTTAGTTTTTAGTTTTTTTTTAACTCATCGTACAGTGACGAAGTACATTAATCATGGGGGTGTTGTGGCCTCTTGTCTGTCCTGTATGTATGTATGTATAGCTCTATCGCGTCTTTGACTTGTACTGAGGGTTTGCCGTCTCCCAAAAGTAATCGGCAACTGGCTGATTTAAAGACAGTGCGATTTATGTATGTGGATTGTGGCTGATTTAAAGGCCGTTCCCTTTAGGATGTTCTTCATCATCCACGTATCTCAGTCCCAATTAGCTCTCGCGCATTACAATTTAGGATTTATTTTTTTTTTGGAACATTTTTCTGTTCTACATGAACGTCCGATTTAAAAAAAATTCTTAACATTGGCAGCAAAAATGAACTTGAAGGGTCTATTTGATAAGATATTATTATTTTTTAAAATAATAAATTTAATAAATTTAAAATTATTTATAAATAATAAAATTTTATCTAAACACACGCAGTTTTTAAAAATAATAATTCAATATTACTAATATCCAAAGATGATTCTAAGGGCTATGGCCACATACTTCCTTTTCTTGTTGTTGTGAGTAGGGGAAAAGGCAATGAGAAGTTGAGAACAAATGATGAGTAGAAAAGGACACGGCATCCATCAAAAGGTAGGTTTAGACTTTTATTATTATTATTATTATTATTATTATTATTATTATTATTAATATTTTACATGTATGTTTTAGACTTTTAAAGGGGGGCATGTCGTACCCGCCATCTATAGGATTAGCGCCGAGTAAACGTTAATATGTGCACGCAACAAACATATTAAAAGGGAATGTTACCCGCAAGTGATCCGCACCCTTTTGGATTGATATTAATAAGTAAAATTTAAAACAAAAAGACATTTCACACCAATTCAAATGGTATATGTGTCTAATGATGTTCTTGCCACAATTTTCTACACAGCCAATAAACTTTTCCTATTTAAAATTTTTAAATTAAATATACTTAAAGTCATTTGAAATTTTGAATGCTCGATACTTTCCAAACCTTTTGTTTTATTTTTCAGAGGTAAAACAAATATTTGGTTGCGTGGAATATTTATACATTGTTGTCATTTCCTTTTTTTTTTTTTGTGACGGAAAGTTTGAATTATTTATTTATTTATTTATTGCGAGTTATTTACGAATATCAAAGTTTAATTCAAAGGAGATAATATTGCATTCATCTCACACCTTGGATTATCTAAAATATACATTGTAAATTTTTTATATATTTTAGATTTATCATAATGCTAGACTTCGCGTTATTTAATAGTCACGCTTTTCAAATCAAATCAAGCATTTTAATGCAACATTTTAAGTTACAATTGGGGCCTTTGAGTTGGGAATATATCATTAGTATCGAATATTCCTTTGCTGAGATTATTAATGTCATACAAAAAGTGATAATTTATTATATGCATTGTTACTAACTTTAAAAAGATCAATTTAATTAATATATTGATTTTAATTTATAAATTATGAATGCAATCTCATAAATTATGTCAAATCTGAACGCTTAATTTGCGTGCCGATGAGAGACTCGTATAATGAATGCCTTTAATGAAATTATCCACCTTTTCACAATATAGGGAACATATTAAATTTCGATGGAACATAAATTATTAAAAGTTTAAAAGGTTTGTCATTTTAATGGAAACACTCATCTAATTATTAAAAAAGTTATAATTTAGAGTTGAAATCATACTATTCAAATGTTAATGTGTTGACATGTGAATCTTAAATAATATTTTGATTTTTTTTTACATCAATCATTTGCAAATATACTTATGACACATGAGCATCTGACTGTTAATTTGAATAAAATCATTTGACTAAGCTTTTTTATTCTTATTGAAATACTAACTTAAGAACATCCACGTCAAAATTGACTTTTTTCATTCATATTTTGAGAATGAACATTACATTTATTTTTTATATTTTGTTTATCCTCTTCAAATTTCTTTATCTCTCATTATTTGTCCTTGTATCTATTTTTTTAAATAATATTTTTTATTCTTTAGCTAGAGCATTCACATTTGGGTTCTATATATACATACTTTTTCTATAATTTAAAAGAAAAAAAAGGTTTTGATACAAATAATCTTCCACCAGCTTTCCTAAAATATGATTTGTAGATAGGAAATGAATAGTGATTCATTATATTTAGATAAGTACTATTCATTCCAAACAAGTTTTTCTTATAATTTTTTATTTATTTTTGACATATGTGAATTTTTGATTAACTATAATAAATATAAGAGAGGAAAACAACAATAAAAAATGAATATAAAAATATTAATTTAATATTTTAGACCTTGTAACTATAAAAATAAACACAGTAATTACTATTGTAGTTAGACATTTGAACATGGTACCAATGCTACAAATAACACGACCACATCATAGTTTACTAAATATTTACTTTTTTATTTTCACAAGTTTTTTTTTCATCACATATAAAATAGCTTCTTTTAAAAAATATAGTAACCCCTTTCTCAACCTATACCACTCTAGTACCCTAATAAGCTTTCAACTATATGCCTATAAATGAGTTGACATACTTAATAGCATGTTCGATACCCTCTTGACTAAGTTCAATTCAAGCTCGAACTTGACGCTATACAAGCTTAGCTTATTAATGTTCAAGCTCGAATTAATCACTATACAAGTTCAATCTATTATGTTCAAATCGTTTTTAAAATCCATTAACATATGCCTTTGAATAAGCAATATACTCGACGACTTACTTGATACCCGCTTAACTAAGTTTAACTCGAGTTTGTGCTCAACACTGTTTAAGTTTGATTTGTTATTGTTTAAGTTTGGATTGATTACTATATAAGTTTGACTTGAATCGGCTCAATTACCGTATAAACTTGGCTCGAGATTGACTAAGTTCACTCAACTCATTTGCATGCCTATTTACGGGTGGCATACTCACTAGCGGACATATACCTTGTGCTAAATTTGTTTAATAGGTTTTTTTATATACAATTTTGAGTTGCAACAGAATCTATGTGTTGACATGACCTATATTCATTAGAGGGAACATGTTTTAGTTGCATTCCACTTATTTAATTATACGCTCGATTGGTGGAATAAACAAACATATGCTTAATTTACTAGAAAGACTCTTTCTATCAAAGTATAAAGATAGATGTTTGTTTTTAATGTATTTATTTAAAGATGATAAATTGTTAAAACTCATTAAATAAAATGGATATGCAAAAAAGGTTGTTGGTGTGACAATTCCTCAATTCAGCTCAGACCTCATTAGACTCGATGAATATAATGCATAATATAACATAGTCATTGACTCTTTTGCATGCTTGAAATGTCATTGTATTATGGCAAGTCAATAGCATCTGTCGAGCACAGCATCACGAGAGAACCATCGTGTTTAGCTATGCTGAGGTGACACGACCAATAATGCACGATTGCACAACAAGCAAAATATACTAGAATTGCGTGCTTGCCATAACTAAGAAGTCGAATGATTGAATATCATAAAAAAACGCACACAAAATATGCTCCACTCACAACTAAAATGTAATACTTCACACCTTCATAAAACCATACATTTGACATACAAGTTGCCATGCGAGGATGGATTTGTAAGAACACTAATATTGGTTGACCAAATTCATTTTCACATTTGGCCAATAAATGCTTAGTCAAATTTGGCTATAGATTGTAGCATAAGCTAATTTTTTTAAGATTAATTTAGCCAAAACATATAATTACTTTAGAGTTTTGCGACTTAAAATAGAAAATGATATTGGTCAAATTTAAAAACGAATTTGCCAATACAGTAAGCAAGTTATGTTATGATAACCTTCATTTTAATGTATCTTTTGCTTAATTTTGAAATATGGATATAATGTAAGCAAGTTTGGTAAATTAATAAGTTTCTTTTCATTTTTTATAAGCAAGTATCATCAATAATTTAATATTCAATTTCATTGGATATTAAGTAATTTCAAATTGACCGAAAGAAAGAAAGAAAAAACCTTGGCCTTATTATGTTTTTTTAGTCATTAATTTATTTTAAAATGATAAAATATAAATTTTTTATTAATTTTATAATTATTTATAAAAAAACATTGTGTGAATTTATGTAAAAAATTACTTTTACGATTTACATAACAGTAACATAAAAATTGTTTAAACGTAAATTAATCATTAATGACCTTTTTCGGTTTTCGTTTTTTGTAATATATATAGACACTGGTAGGGGCTGGGAGAAAAACTAAAAAAATCAATTTAATTCGATAATTTAATTAAAAGAAAATTTTAATAAATCAATATTTATTTAGATGGATTGACTAACCTGTTAAATTGATCGAAAATCGAATAAATCGATTAGATAAATAATGCAATCCGTCCAAACCAACCGACAAATACTTTTAGATGATGAATTTTCTTAAATACGATAAGAAATATATAGTTTTATGAATTTGAAGTAGAAATACATTAGTCATAGACTTCTTAGGTTTAATATAAAGATATTTTTAATAATGATAATTTATTTGATTTGATTTATTGAAACTAGATATTAAATTTTATATTTAATTTATATTAATACTGTGAATTTAAGTGAATGCTTATTATTTACCTAATTTAATTTAATAAATCTACGACTAAAAACAAAATCAAAAACTCCGTCTAACAAAACAATATGAACCGATTAAATTAATTTAATCCGGGGTGAGGGGTGGGGGCTTCTCGAATAAATTTTTTTAGCCGGATGATTTTACCGGATTTAAAACCGGATCTACGTGTTTGTCCAACGTGTTAGTCCAGCGAGGCATCCAGCATGGCAAAACAATATTACGCGCTGCGTCAAAAAAATGAGCGGTCAAATGACAAAAATATAACAGCATTTAAATCAGTTCGATTTAGAAAATAATTGTATTACAAAAAACTGAAATACTATTTTTGCATTAAACATCTACTAAAAAGTTATAATAATATGCTAAAAATTCGGTTTTGAAAGTGATAGAGTGGCAGAGTGCTGTTTTTTGAAAATCTACGAGCGAAAAATCCCCTACGGGCATTTTTGGGCTGTAGCTCTCGTCGATACCTACAAATCAAAAAAAAAAATTGACCTAATTTCGACCATTGTGCACAAAGTTATGACTATTTGAAGTTTTCGTCGGAAATTACAGTCCACCAGAGATAGCTACAGTTCACGGAACGCAAAAACCCGCAGATAAGAGATGATTAATTCGGTTTGACGATTTGGTTCGAGTAATAACAGCTTTTCCCCGACCCGAAGACTTATTTTTCGAATAAAAATCTTATTTCTCGAATCGAAGTCCTTATTTCCCGAATTGAAGTCATTATTTCCCGAACCGAAGTCCTATTTTTCGAACCGAAATCTCTATTTTCCTAAACTGAAGTCCTATATTGATCGACCAAAGTCTTATTTTTTTAAACGAAAATTCATCCCCAGGTCATATTCGAAATTCATCCCCAACCGATTTAAACACGTATGAATGAGGATGAATGGGGATGAAATTCATCCCCAACCGATTGTAACAATCGAAATTCATCCCCAATCGATTTAAACAACCGATTTAAATTCATCCCAGCAGCCACGAACGTCATCAGCGCCCGGGCTTCTCGGATGAATGAGGACTCACTCTTCTACGTACTTCCGAGCGAACTCAGCTAACTCACTCTGAATGAAAGAGGAGCAGAGCAGACCAATCGCCATGGAAGGAGAGCGGAAGCGAACAGAGCATCAACTCAACCCTTCCAAGCCCCTGCGGTGCATTGTAAAACTAGGTCTAAGATCTATCCTCTGCCTCTGCCTCTGCCCGTCGTCAATTTAGTTCTCGTATATATGTTTTGGATTTCAGTTCCTCCTACCTTCAATATGAATACAGGAGGCGCGGCGATCACCCGCAAGAAAGAAATGGAGACCATAAACGAGGAAGATATTGGCACGGTTTCGTTACAGCTCAGGCAAGCCATGATGCCTAATTCTTCCACCCACAACGTCCGCGGAATGGATTGGAGCAAGAGGCCTGCTGTTTCCGAGATTTCGTCTACGGCTGACGATTTTAAGGATCAAGACCCGTTGGACACCAGCAGCTTCATTGTTGTTCATGGAGCTGGTTTGTTACTACTACAATTCAACCAAGCATATCTCTCCGTAGTCTGTACACACACACACACAATATAAATAAACTTGTAGCATTGTCATTACATTGGTAGATGACCTTCAGTACTGGATCCAGGGTCTTTTGGCCACTTTCAGGCTAGCAATTCTGGGGTTCATAAAGGAGGATTGAATCGCCCTCTTGTTCAGGCTGGCTTTGTCGCGACCCGCATCTCTGTAAGATTTACTAATTTGGCGTGAGTTGTTCTCTGATTTAAGCAACTTGTTATAGCAAACTCTGGCAAATTATTATTGTAATGTTATAGAGTGGATTTTAGATCAATGAAATTTAGCGTTTAAAACAGACATGCTTATTATGGCCTTTTAATGCATCGTTGATTATCATCCCTGCTATGTCGCCTTCATTTGTGCTTCATTTGATTATCATCCCTGAATGTCGCCTTCATTTGTGCCATACCATCATGATCAGTAGGATATCACTTGTCACTGGTAGAGCTTTAGACAGATATTTGCTACTTTGTTATGCAAACTCTTTCTAAATGGACCCTATTCACTGCAAGATATATTATTGACCCTACTAGTTGAGTGCATCAGTAGATATTCCAGTTCGATGTTAAAATTTTATGACATTACTTTCAATATATTTGAATGACAAAATGGGTCATTTCTATAGTCTTCCCTCTTTAATCTTGCAACTTCTCATGTGAAACAGTGATAGATTGATATCCAGCTTGCATTGGATATTCCCAAAAGTTGGTGTAAGATTTTACTAGGTTGCTCTCTTGGTCTTCTTTTGTTTGAGGAGTAAAGCTTTATGTGGTCATTTTATATAGATTTGAGAAGACATTGGCTTTATAAATTAGGCCCCTTCCTTTTCCAATCTAGTTTAGATAAATTTTGGGCAATTATTATATTTGTTGGTGCAGTTAGAGTTTTTCATCAAGTAAAATCTGAATCTCCTTTCAGTGAGCTTTTGATTTTCACTTGTTTCTTCATTTGTGGTAACCAATCCCGTGTTAATGAATTCCTATATTCTTTGCTTTTTCCTGTCACTGCAGGTTACGTCACTAAATCTTGAAATTGTTAGGGCACTAGCTAGAGGTACCAGTCTTTCCTACTTATTTTTATTTTATTGTATTGTTTGTAACTTTGTATCGGATCTAGTTGGTAGATATTAATATTTCTAAATGAAGTCAACGGGTGCTACTCCAGTCAGTTTCTGTTGAAGGGCATAAAATATCAGGCACCAAATTAGTCATCACTATATTAAAAAAGTAATGGACGAGTAAATTTTGTTTCATCTCAAACTCTGTTGGGCGTCCCAGTTTAACCATAGTGAGCTGCATTATGTTTGGGAGTTATATGTGTGGAAGAGTCTATTTTGTTTTTGAATTTGTTTTGTTTGTGAAAG
Organism: Taxillus chinensis; assembly: GCA_023512835.1. Classification (NCBI taxonomy): domain Eukaryota; kingdom Viridiplantae; phylum Streptophyta; class Magnoliopsida; order Santalales; family Loranthaceae; genus Taxillus; species Taxillus chinensis. The sequence continues at coordinate 10,830,467 of CM042091.1, forward strand.
TCAGTGTTGGTTAAGTATTGAGGGCAATCAATGAAGCGAAGGAGTAGCTGCATTAGGTGGCTAGTGACAGTCTGGTAAAAGCTTTTTGTGTCTTCTACTGTTCTTATAGGGTGTCAACTGGTGGTTTAAATTTAATGCAATATATATATAATTAGTTAATATCATTAAAACTTCAAATTGTGCTCATCTATGCAAATTCAGATTAGTTGTAAATGCCAAAGGTCTATACACTCTATGCTTCCTTTAATTTATTTAACTATTTATTTGCTTAAATAGAACTGCACTTTGCACATGGTTCCTGAAATTGCATGAAGTTTTTCTTATCTGCCATTCACAAACCCATATATTGCTGTAAATGTTTAATGCCCTGTATGTGCTTGGTCAACAGCTCTTTTGCATCTATAGTTTATGAAGCTTGGTTGTATCATGTATGACATCTGACCAAGTATCGCTCCTTTCTTGCAGAGGGAATGCCTTCTGTTGGAATGTCTCCATTTTCATGTGGATGGTCAACATGCAAAAGAAATGTGTGTACTAAGAGAGACAAATTATATATTATATGCATTGATTGTCTGGATCCTTTCCTTCAATATATTTTTTTCTGTGTTTTGTTCCTTTTTGTTGTTAGTTCTTCATAACTCCCATGTCCTTGAAACTTGAATATGGGCTTGCTTATTTTTACAGATGGGCTCTGTTGATGTTTCAATGATAACTAAAGCTCTAAGCTCTGGGTTTGTGCCTGTAAGTTTAAAATTCTTGTCTTGATTTTTAACTTTGGTATTTTCCCAACAAGTTGTCCCTTTTATTCATCATGTTAATGAAACAGGTATTGTTGTGGTTAAATTTGGTTAATAATTTGTATTCGTTGTTCTAGAATCATTTTTTGGAAAACCATATCTTGCAGTTAATACTTTTGACCTATTGTGCTGTCATGGTTGTTTGAGGGTGTTTAGAATCGTCATCTTAGCTAGTTTAGCATTTGGATGGACTGCTTGAATTCTACTCCTGTTTATGGAAAAAATAAACCTTAAATAATTGAGGATAATGGATCAACCGTCTTTGAAAAATACCACCTTGAATTTTGTAAGACAAATTATAAAATGAATAAATATATTTTTAAAAGTAAATTCTGTTGTTGGATATCAATGACATATATATGCACTGAGGGCATAGACCTTTTGAGGTAACGATTGATTTCATTTGGCATTAAATTTTCAAGTAGGAATTAAATGGGAAAAAGGATAACAGTTTTTCTTTTCTTTTCTTTCTTTTCAGACCATATGTTTTTCTTTAATAATTATAAAGAATGTTGTATTCCAGGAAATAGTTTGTAGCAGAATATTAAATCTGCTCACTGGGCAACTTTAATTACATTAAGCTATGAAATTTTTGAAGGTACTGTTTAGAAGAGAATTAAAAGATTTCTTTTGGGCAATTTAATAATACAACTTAAAGTACTAGGTTTGTGGAACATTTTCATGCTTTTTTGGTTTCTTATTTTTTGTTTGAATACATAAGCTATGGAAAAGGTTAAATCATTGTATAATTTTCTTTGTATTTGTAGGTTCTACATGGAGATGCAGTACTTGATGACCTACAGGTTTTTTCTCCCTGAGTAAAGCCTTAACACTTACTGTTTTTATTTTAATTTGAATTGCCCTGTACTCTCACCAGGGTTGCACCATATTGAGTGGAGATGTGATTATACGTTGTCTTGCAGAGCAGTTGAAGCCTGAATATGTTGTTTTTCTTGTATCCACTGGTCATGAGATAAATTTTGTTTTCTTGTTTTCTTGTTTTTTCTTCTTTTTTTTACATATATTGGATAACATGTGGCGTCTATTTTAGCATTGCTGCTTCCTTAAGCTGATTTTTTTCATAGTTTTTTGTGCCTTTCCTATTTATGTATATATCAATCTTTAATTTGATGGTGCCATTCTGCCTACAACTTCCTTTAAGTAGTGCTGACATTTTAAACTTTTATACTTTTGACATTGTCAAAGACCGAAAGTGTGTTGATTTAGAGTTTTTATTAGCCGGGGAAAAATATGGTGAAATAATGATAAATTTTAAGTTGAGTTTGAACTTCCATGAACCGTCAATATTAGTAACAACCTTCTCTGTATCGAATGATTAATTCACTACAGAGCTGATGTGCTAGCTCCAATTCTTGTGTTTGGCATAGTTTTGCGTTGTTGCAATTCTATGCATTATTCATAAAGGGTGAATTACTTGTCACATCCAACACATCAAACAGCCTCTGTATTCCAATACAGTAGATTAAAGACAGACGTTCTGGGGGTGTACGACCGTCCCCCGACTGAACCAGAGGCGATGCTGCTGAGGGAGATCGGTGAGGTTTATGAGCTTTTATAATCATTCGATAGATTCCTTGCATGGATGATCCTTGAATTTGCCATTATTTTCAACTATCACTTGAGGCTGCTGTATGACTGATTTTTCTGCTATGATAGCTGTCAGGGAAGATGGAAGTTGGCATGTGGTTAATCCTACCCTGCGGAACATGAATAAGCAAGGTTAGTTACTGGAAGTTGGCATGTGGTCAAAAGGCATGTACGCAGTCAGTTCATTGCGCATGCAGCCAAAGATTTTGAAGTGAATTTGCACTGCCAACTATTTAAAAATAAATAAATCATATTTCTTAGTTTTTGAAATATATGCTCATAAAATATTTGCTGCATCTGTTTTTCCTATAATCTGTTCCATGGGACTAAACTAAATAGTTTAGCTATATGAAGTCTGAGCAGGTAAAAGACATCCCAAATCCTAATCCTAATGGCTTTGTCTCCACGCATGAATTTTGAATTGGGCCTGAAAAGAGGAAGAGAAAAAAAAAAAGAGCCTCTGAAACAAGCAAAGCATGAGTGCTCACTTATGGTACAATCCATGTCATGTTAAAGACTAATTTAATACACTTTTGTCAACAGTTGAGATGACTGTAGCAGCTCATGATACTACCGGGGGGATGATGACCAAGATATCAGAAGCTGCAATGATCGCTAAACTTGGAATCGATGTCTACATTGTTAAGGTTTATACTAATGACCTTTCCTAATAAGTTGACCGCTTTTGGGTTCAATGATTGAATTATTTTTGTGGATCAGGCAGCAACATGCCACTCACGGAAGGCCTTGAGCGGCGAACTGAAAGATAATCTTCCTGATGATTGGGTTGGCACAGTCATCCGGTTTTGGAGACAGGACTGAATGCGATTACTTGCCGACCAAATACGGCAGCTATTCTTTTGAGTTGCTAATCCCTGAACTTGGCATACAAGCAGGAATGTAACTATACATCTCGGTGTATTAATGGTCTGACAGGGATATCATAACTGATGTGTCTATCAGCAAGAACAAAACTAAACCTTTGTACCGAATGTGAGATTCAGATTTTTTTTTCCAATAAAGGTGAGAACAGATCATTACAGTGACAAGGTTAAAACTCATTAGAGATGTATGATTCCGTGCTGTATTTAAACACGCATTCATTCGATATTTCATGATAGTGGTTAAGACAGGACACCTATATTTTAAAAATGCATTATTATAATATTATTTTAATCCATATGGATAACTTGGGCAATCCCAATTTTCATATTAGATAAATTGTCTTGCCTATTTTGTGGTGATGTTTGGTTTTGAGCTCTTTGTTTGTGTATCTTGTAATTTTTTGGCGAACTTTTTTGATCGATCAAGTTTATGTACTGCTCATTTTCACAATGTTTTGTGTTTTCTTGCCGACCCCGGGTAAAAAAAAAGTAAGATAATAAGAGCAAACGATAAATATAAATTTTGCAACTAGTGCTGCTATGGCGCGCTATATACAGCCTTGCTGACACATTGAATATGTCCGCCCCACAAAAGAGCACGGCCCAGGAAGTTGCAATATCCAAAAAAATACGAGTCATAGACGGACAGAAGGCTTTTCATATAAAGGGGTTGCAGACGCAAAATAGACAGGCATTTTCCAACATCAAACATCATAAATATTAGGTGTCTATAAGCCGCCTGGTTGGGGGCCTTCAAAGCCTTACGCAGTGCAAATAACTACTTGGGACCAATGTCCTTGAGGGCACAAATCTGCTCCTCCCCCATTGCAGACATAACAGTGACAACCAGATCTTTCCCTTCAGCAAATCCATCCTTGATCTGTGCGTAAAGCAACAAGATGATTAGCATGGGGATCCCAAACCAACGCATGATCTACAAAATACCTGAATTTATACAGACTAGCAAAATTTTCAGTTGATTAGTAACAAAAAAGAAACAAGGAAAGCAACAATATCATTCTAATCCAAAATTGTAAGATGAAGAAATGCACTAACTTGCATTAAGTATTATACGAAGTAAAATTATAAACCGAAGGTATAATTTATAGGCTAACAGCGCTAGGAATAAACAACACTTCCTCTCCGCAGCAATCAATGCTAACAAAACCTGGAAGCAACCAAACAGACAGAAAGAGAAATATCCAACAAAAGATGCTCATTCCATAATGCAACTTTTTTCATAAATTTAAAAAGAATCTACCTAAACAAAATAAAACAAAAGGATGCAAGAGAGATTCACATAAACAAACCTGTGAGAGCAAAGTATCATCAGTTGGAAGCCTCAGATCATCCTTAGTATTACCATTATCAGTAAGCAGACTCACCTGGAACACTCAAATAGTAAGCATCATATACTATACTATACTAATTGGCAGTGCCATCATGAATCAAACAAGGGAAAGTAAAAATATACAAATCCATCCTCAGAAATATCAATCAGCTGATAATCAGTGCGATTGACATGGGGAACCTGCAACATGAAATATTTAAAGAGTCAAGTGTCCAACTAGAGCACCAATTATAATGATCTAAATAGAATACACGGCCAATTAAAACCATACATCACAGTTGTGGGAAGATGGAACAATGTCTTCAAGTTTTTTTGAGTTGAATATGTCAATGGCAACAAAGTGACACTTAGCATGACCATGCTTGCCAGTCTTGGAAGTTGAAACCTCCACAACCTATAACGAACAAAAAGATATCAAAAGAAGAATACACCTCAATTCAGAAGATATTCGCTCAAACAGGAAGAAGAAACAATCAGCCCTCCCTTATATTAGAGGGAATCTTTGAAGGCAACAATTTTTTATGCATGGAAATATGGAATGTAAAGATTCCTGTAGATTATGAAAAATTTGAAAGAAGGGTAAAATTTTGATGATATAATGTATAGTGGATTAGAAAATGACCATTGATCTGATAGTTTCAATGACCAAAAAAAAATGCTTACTAATAAAAGTCAAAGTTGAATAACTACTTTTTGGTACTATAAATTAGCTCACAAATCACATGCATGCAAACCAGATTGTCATAGGCCAGCCATCAGAGACTGAATATCACAATCATAAAAAGAACTCGAATTTTAAATTTTCATATCTATGTTCTTCTGTCAATAGGAGAAGTAAAACAAGTTCATTAATTCTCTATACAGGCCATCAACAACTGCTGTGGAAAATTTTTGGAAGACTTCACTTTGAAAGAAAACAATTTATATGGTATTTCTCATAAGAATATATGTTACCACACATGATTCATCACAGAGGTAGAAGACACCAATCCTATAATAGCATTCCCCTGATTATAATTGGACCTATGGACTATTCTTCTTCTACACTGGCCCATCCATCAAGGAGGGAATTCTGTTGTGTAGGAAGCCTTCCCCTTATTATCATCGTCATCATCATTATTATTAAGACCTGTTCGAGACATCTAAAGTATTTGGGGAGCTTATTTTTAACATGTTGCGTTTGAAAACAGTTATAAACACGTTTACCCAAACAGTATTAATACAGTGTACCTAACTCTTATTTTTAACTATTAATACAGTTATATCCGTGTTGTTGTTTTTTTTTTTTTGAATATTTCAAAAAGGAAATCCTAGTAATATCAATATTTCTAGTAAAATTTGGCATATCCAATTTCTAATAAACAGTATCTATGTATCAACTGGAATATCAACAAGGTCAAATAGATCATATGATGGGACGTGTTTTTATTTTAAAGAAAAAATTAAGGATGTTTCTATTTCTTCTAACATTACGATTTTTCATCCGACACTTGAGAAATAAAATTGAGACGGTAACCCCTTTCGCACCCATGATTCGGTGCAAGTGTAAAGGACACGATGATTTAAATAAGCAAGATTAACAATCGTTTAACAATTAAAAAAAAACAAACAGCGAAAAAGCAAAATCTCCAAATCATAAAACCTAACAGATAATTGAAGCCAAACACAAAATCCAACCAAACACCCCCCCAAGCGCCAGATCTATAAGGCTGTCAGTAGATACAAAATGAAAGAGACAGTAAATAAATAAAGGAAGGAAGGAAAGAAGACGACACAAACCTTGCAAGCTCTGCCTTTGATCACAATATAGCTGTTTTTGCGGATGGTGCCTGCCTGCTGGGGATAGGTCTTGGAAGCTCCGGCATCAGCCTTGGACTCGAAGTGATGCTCCTCGTCCGACATGGCGGCTCACCAACAGCTCCCAACACAAAGACACTAATGACAAGAGAGAGAGAGAGAGAGAGAGAGAGAGAGACGGGAGGAAAAATGACCGTGGAATGAGCTGCCTTTATGGACGTTCCGATATGCACAAACGTGCCGGGTCGGGTAGCGAGAACCCATTACGGTGTGAATTATAAAAATAATTTTAAAAATAAAAAATAAAATTATAAATAAAAAAAATTATAAGTGTATAAAATACTGAAAGTTTGTTGAGTTTTTTATTTTATGGTGTAAAATTAAACTAGTTATAATTTATGAAAGTTAAGTATTTGCCTAAATTATAGCTAAACTCTTTTGATGTAATCATGAGTGCTCTAAGAGTAGTAGTAGACTGACTAAAAGTTTAAACAAATTTATCTACATAAAGCGATGTTGACTATAATTTATACTTAAATTTATGCTTTGACTACAAAATTTATTAAAATTTTAAACTTTGAAGCATTGACTAGCTAAATTTGACTAAATTTAATTAGTCGGTACCTCAGAATTTGAGTTTTTAACAAAGTTGATAGTCAAGACACTATATTTCAAGTATAGTTTATATCTAATATTATTCTATGTAGGCAAATTTATTGAAACTTTTATTTAGTTAATTATCAATACTTTAAATTTTGTGTAATTATTATCACAAGCCTTTTGCGTAGATTGTCGTAATCTATGATCGTTTTCATGAGTTTGTCTACGTCGACTGTTCCCTGCCCTTGCCAGTAGTGAGTAAACGGTTAAGATTTTTATTTGTCCTATCTTAAGATCGAGCCATCTCTACCATTGTTACCGAAAGTTCCGTCACAGAATGTTCCAGGGCTTCAAACTATCCCTTGTTCGTTTTAGTCGCCTCCTCTGTCATCTTAATGAATAATGCAAGGTAAAAAAATTGAAATTTTTACTGAAAAATCTTGATGAGAATATCTCAATAAAAGCACCAAATTATTGAGGATTTTGATTAATATCTAATAATAATCTAAATAAGGATAACCAAATACACAAACTCTAGTCCAAGTTATTTAAGTAACTAACTGAGAAATACCAAAATATAGGAACAAACCTCTAATTAAAAGTTTATTATTGATAAAAAGTCAATAATTTGAATGAATACATAAACTGTTATAGACAATGCCTATTATAAACGTAGACAAAAGCTAAGAATTGAAAATCAATTACAATTAGGAAACAAATGTAAAATATCAAAATAACTCTAATATTAATTTAAAAGGGAAAGTAAATAAAAGGAGAGACTTTTAGACAAAGTAAAAGACTTGTTGATTAAAGCAAGATAAGTAGCGAGCTTCGTTTTGGATACTACTTCTTGTGAATGACACATGTATAAAAACATGTATCAACAAGGCACTTTGTTAGTTTGTATGTGCTTCAAACTAGATTAGAAGAATTAGTTCCTTTTGATATAGAGATTGAGAGAATGTTTTGAGAGCACCATAGAGTTATAAGATATTTATAGGATGTTGAATAAGATGTGATTGAACTTGAGTAGATTGTTTAGGACATTATGAGTGAATAACATAATGGAGTTTAACACCCTGCAACTGAGGCATAATAGTTGTGTGCCCTTCAAGACTATGTCAGACTAGTGGTGTCTAATAACTAGTCTAGAATTTGAAAGAAATAGATTCAAGCTAAGACATTTGAGTTAAAGCTAGCTTTGGTTAAGATGACCATAAAACATGTTTGGGGGGTTCTCATTTGGAAGATCCTCATAATCATTTGTTCATGTTCTTGGAAATATGTGACCCAACGATGATAAATGATGTCTCAAAGGATACTATTCCATTATAATTATAGAGCCAAATAAGAGGTTGGTTACAAGCCATGCAATTAGGCAACATCACTACATGACAAGAGATGGTTCATAAATTCTTAGCCAAGTTCTTTTTTCCTACCAAAATAACTTAACTAGATAATACGATTAGTCAATTTAGGATGAATGATCAATAGTCGTTGTATGAGGCATATGAACAAGTTAAATGGTACTCACAATATGGTATACCTAATTGACTTTAAGTACAAACATTTTATGTTGGGTTGAATGGGCAAACAAGAGTTCATAAAGACGCATTCATGTCCGGGAGCCTATAAGAGGTTACCTTTTTGTTTGAGGAGATGGCCCTAAGTAATTTCCATTAGCCTAATGAGAGGATTCTAATGAGGAAAGTGGTTAGGGTGCATGATATGGACCCTATAACTACTCTTACAGACAATATAGAATCTAAGTTTACTAGTTTGTCTCAAATAATGGTAGTATTGGTAGCAAAGGGCAAATGTATAGGAGGATGTTGGTACAAAACAATAAGTTTCTACCAGTGTAATACGTCAATGACTAAAACTATTATCATAATTATAACTACTAAAATGTTCAACTTCATAAATACTACCATTTGAATTTAAGGAATCACAAGAATTATCCACAACAAATGGATAAAAAGAAGGAGAAAGATATAAATTTAGAGAAGAAAGAGTTTCTTACTAGGTTTTCTCAACATAATGAAGCTAGGTTCAAATAGGATGAGATGAAGATGGATAACAATGACACCTTAATGAGAGAGTATAGACAATGATGAAACAAATATAAAAAATAGGTTGGGCATATTGAAAACGCATTGAATTTGCAAAGAGGGTCATTTTCCAAGCAATAACTAAACCCAAAAGAGCATTGTAAGACTATCACTTTAATAAAGTGAAAAAGAGTTATATAGAGAGGCTATAAAGGAGGAACAACCCACTTCAATTGAAAAAGACACTAGCAGAGTCAAGTGCACTGTGGAGGATAGTAGAAGAATGATGAGTCCAAAGAGACAATTAGACCAAGCATTATATTTATAGAGTTATGAAGACTCCTCTCTCATATCCGCAAATATAAGCAAAAATTGGATACTAAGAGTATGTTTAATTGTGTTTTTTTTTTTCGTTTTCAAAATATGATATTTGTTTTCGGATAAAAAAAATAAAAACAATAAGAGAATATTTTTATTTTAGGGGTCTATTAAAATTTAAATAATATTTTATTATTTTTAGTTTTAAATTTTTTATATCTGAAAAAAGTTATCACGTTTTTGTAAATAAAAACAAAAAATATCATAATCAACATGCTCTAACTTTTCCAAAATTTGGAGATCCTTAAAAAAATTAGAAATTAATATACCTTTTGTGGAAGTATCAGAGCATATGCCTACATATCTTTAGAATTGTCTGTCCAATAAGAGAAAACATGAAGACTATGATACAGTAACTTTAATGCAGGAGAGCACCCAAAGCTTAAGGATCTTGAAGTGTCACCCACCTTGTACCATTAGAGACTCCCAGTTTGAGCAGGTTTTATGTGAACTAGGTGTTAACATCAATTTGATGTCACTGGCCATATATAGGAAGTTGGGTTCACAAGCGATGACACCCACCTATATCTCATTATAGCTAGTTAATAGAATTGTGAGAAAGTCGGAGGGCATAATTGACGCATGGTTGTACATGTTGCACACTCGTTCATCATCATTTGGTACCTTTCAGACTAAAATTTCAAATATGATCATGTATGGTGTTCATATGTGTTAAGTTTTGGTTTGGATATGGGACTTTTGAATATAGTTGTACATGGAGGTCGTATGTAAAGTTGCAATTGTGCATGGTATAGAGTTATATATGACCTTTGGGCGTGAGAGCCATGCTCGTTGTTTTTATTGGTCATGCATGGCATACACGGTTGTGTGCTTTGTAAATGAATAAACATGTGTCATGTTTATTTTTCCCGTTTTGATTCTATTTCATCTCAAACCTTATGGGAGTTGTTGTATCCTGAATCGGCCAAATAGAGACATTTCGAGTTAGTTGGGAAAAGATGTCAGAGCAGCAAAAGAAAAAGAAAAAGCATCAATAAATTTGAGGGTGTTGTAGGCTTTATTCTTGGGAAAGTTGGTAGATTAATGTAAGGGGTGGAGGGGGGGAGACATACGACGATGTTTGGTACCTGTTTATGAAAACGGTCTATTATTTGATGCTTATTTTACTTTTTTTTTTTTGAAAACTTACGACTTTCGAGTATAGGAAAACGAAAATATCTTTTTCGCGTTTTCACTTTGTTTTCGGGCGTTTTTCGTTTCGGCGACGCTGCCTCTTCCTCACGCGACGCGACCACCTTCCCCTGCGCCAGCTCCCTGCGACGGCCTCCCCATGCGCCGGCAACCCCATGTGACGGCCTCCCCCTGCGCTGATCTCCCCCTATGACGGCCCAACGACTTCCGTGGCCCGACGCGACGCCCATGCCCACCCCTCGCTGTGCACGACCCTCCTACTTTCTCTCCTTCCCAAAAAAAACAAAAACACTTTTTAAAAAATACATACAAACGTAAAATTATTTTTAATTTAACAAAAAATACCCGATACTCTTTATTTTCAAATACAACTTTTAAAAACAGAAAATCAAAATTAGCTACCAAACATTCCAGCTTCCAGCTTCAGTTTTCAAATCTAAATCCACTAAGAAAAGATGAAATGAATATTTTAATTAATAAATTTAATAACAATAAGACTATTTTAATAATTTAATTATACCAAAAAATGTAAAAATAATGACTTATTCTAATTAGTCCATGCTAAAATTACGTAATTTACACTCCCAACTGTGGTTTCTGCGTACCAAACACTTGGCAGACTCCTTCCTCGTCCTTGACATAATAATAGAAAAAAAGAAAAGAAAAAAAGAAGGAATCGACCACGAAACAAAACCCTTACCCACGCAGTTCACCTCTCACCTCTCACCTCTCACCTTTCAATCACTCGCCCTCCTCCGTACTTGAATTCGTCATTGGCTACGTTTCGTCGCGCTCTTCTTCTACTTCTCTGCGGAGTCTCCTATCCTCCACCGTAGGGGACTTCGCAGTGCTCTGTAGAGGAAGCGACGGACGGACGGACGAACGAACGAACGAACGAAGAAGAGGGACAGCAACGCGGCGATAAAGAAAAAGGAGGGAGGGATCAAGGAGACGCGACCACCATGATCACGCGCTCCAACCTCGCCGACCAACTACGAGAGTACCAGATTCGATCCAAACACGACTGGGCTTCCGTCTCCTTGTTTTCATCCCCTACTTCCAACCCCACTTCCAGGTAATTTCAGTAATTCGCCATCGCCTATCGATTCTTGTAGCTCTCTGGGCTTGCGTGTTGTCGATTATTTGTCCTCGTACGTTCGTCGGAGATCTATTTTCATATGCATCTGATGTCGTTATTTCCGCTTAATGTGTACTAGATCAGAGAATTAGGGTTTTTTTCTTCATTTTTAAAATTGTATTCTTAATTTGTTAAAGGGCGTAGAGTTACGAGTGTCAGGCCTCTTTCAATTAGAAGACTGCGGCCATATTCCCCGATCCCGCGGAGCATTGTAGTGGGTTTGCCCTTTTTTAAATTTGTTACAAAAGTAATAAATAAAACTTAGAACGCCAGAAATGGGGAAATTCAATAATTTAATTTTTTTAGCGGTAACCAGCGCAGTTATGGTTTATAGGTTGCTTCAACGAGAGAGCCTGTTTACTTGTGTTGCCAAGTTGGGTTGGTAAAAGAAGATTTAAATTATGTGATCAGTTCATTTGTGAATTGTGATAGAACTTATGGGCACCATCGACAAATTTGGTTTCATTTTTGGAACAAGCTAGTGCTAATGTTCATCTGTGGTGGGATATTTTGTTGCCACCTTGGCAATATGGCAGCTTTTCATTCCATATATTTTAATATTGTATTGATAGTTGATACTTGAAGAAAGAAACAGGAATCTTGTTGTCCCCCTATAGGAAGGATCAAGCATGTGTACCAGAGGTGATTTTTTTTGTTTGGATAGTCCATTACAAGCGCACATACCCTAGAAGACTTTTATAACTTTCACAGGAAATTAATTTCTTTACAGGAAGGAAATGGGGGCTATCCATTCAATATATGGCTAAATATAGTCTATATTGGAACAATGTTTGCTAAATATTAGTCACATTTTGAGCACAAAATTTGTATTTCAATAACGATTGCAAAATTTGCTAAATATTAGAAATCCATACAGAGAGTTTCGTTTGACTCAATCCATTCTAGGTTTGTAACAACCTCATAGATATGCCATTCATTCATTTTTATGAAATTGTTTAGTTTAGGTTGAAAGGTATGGATGGTTACTCATCCCTCTTTTGAGGTGGCTATTGAAATGAAAATTTTGCCTAGTAGTTGCAGGCTGAAACATAACTACAAATCAAGTCTAATTGTAAAAGTTTAGGTGGTTATAGATGGTTGCTCATCCATATTTTGAGGCAACTATTGGAATGAAAATCTTGTCTAGCTGTTGTAGGTTAAAACATAACTGCAATGATAGTTTATTTTAACAAAATAAGCACACTTCCATGTAAATGAAATGTCATATTAAGAATTGAATTAGCCACGTACACGCCTGCTACCATTCCTGTTAATTGCCGCTTTGCATTTCCCATGATGCAAAATGTATAAAATTGAGATTTCCTCTCTCACAAACTATCACAAGAGAGTAGAGAAAAGGGAAGATTGGAAAATAATGCATGGAGATATCAAGGTTCACCCTAGAATAGGGTTACTGGGTTACCTCATGTAAAGGAATTCAACTATAATTTTAATATTCTTGTCTCACTATCTTACAATGAATAAATATTCATATGAGACCTCCACTAAAAAAATTTCTATCACTGCTATGGTTATTCATGAGCTAAGCCCCAAACCTTAATAATAATAATAATAATAATACCATGACCTGTATCAAATTACCAACGGATCACATGTCGATGTAGACTTAAGCTCCAGTAATCTCTTACTTATATAGTTTTCACAACTGAGAGAATTGCCAACATATGTACTATTTAAGCCAATCTAGGTAGTGCACAATTCAAAATTTACCCCACTGTTTGCTTTAGTTGAGAAACAATATTACCTATAATATTACTTTCCCCCATTCTTTGATTAAATGATTGAGACCAATGTGCTCTGTGCCCAAATGAAATTATTGTTATTATTTTTTTAAGCAAACATCACTGTGATTGTTACACCTCGCCTTTAATTCTTTTTGCTTGAAATCAAGCTTGACACAATCTTTGGAACCACATAAAAACCAAAGATAAATTTACTTTGTCTCCTGCTCATCTTACACATAACAACACTAAACAAAGTAAATGCATGGCCACTAGAACACATCTACCATCACTGTCTCCTCCCTGATAAGCATCAATGACTGACACATCTAGATTATTGCCACATCATACCCTTATAGAATAAAGAATAATCAAATGTCCCTGAAAATATATGTGAAATCTTTTGATATTAGCTATACTTGGATTTGATAAGTAATGGCCGAATGCTTCCACTTATTGGTTAATGTTTGGTCTCATGAAAACCATAACATGTATCAAGGTACCCCACTGCTTGCATGTCATTTCTTCAGCTTCATCATATGCCTTACATTTCACAGATAAACTTTGTACCCAAAGGCATGGGAGTACCCTCTGGATTTATGCAAATCTCCTCCAACACAGTAAAAGAAAGTTTCTTCATATTTAGTTGTTTAATCATTAAACAAATCTTATGGATGACGAATACAACAGAAAAATATCTCATCATAGTTGTCTCTCTTGATTTCAGTGTACAATTTTCTCATCAATCTTGTCTCTCTGAGAAAGTTTCCTACCTTCTCAAATTGATTTTTTGAGAAACAGCGTGGTCTTTACATCTTCATTAGACCTCTAATGTACTAAATTGAATCTTTATGTTCAATCCCATAATAATCTAGTGCTGCATGTGGATTGTCTTTCACATGTTCTTTTAAATTAAAACTCCTTTTGACTATTCTTGAACTTAATTTTTTTTTTTTGGATAAGTAAGAGGAACTTAAAAAAAACTTGACATGTATCCCTCAACATAATTTTAGCCAATGGACTTGCACTTTTCAGATTTGTTGCCAAGGTAGCTCATTTTGGGAACATGGATATGCAACTATTTGATAGAATTTTCTTTCTCCATAATGCCTCAAATTGTATTTATGGATTAAAAAATGTATTCGACATGTCTCCATAGATTTGGGTAATATGACATGATGTGATTGAGGAATTTCCCAAAGGCCTAACATATGCTCTTATGTGAAAGTTTAGTTGTAGTCTCACTAGATCATGACAAGTAAGTTATTTCGTGAATTAGTGAGTATACATAATGATGTCATGGTTGTTCAACATTTGATAAATTTACATCAAAAGAGATTAATTAGCACAATGCCATGGTAAAATCATGTCAAAGTGTTCTTCAATAATAATAAAGTTATGATAATAATAAAATCCCCAGTATATGGAACAAAAATATGACTTTCAACACTAACATGCAAATTGTCTTGATTGAGATTTATTATCTCCTTGTGCAATTGTTACCTTATATGAAACAAAATCTATTGTATGTGAAAGTCATTTTGACGGAACATGCTTTCAACGTTATGCTACTTTTAAAAGAGCTTGTTTTGCACGATAAAGCTCTTTTTGAAAAAGTAGCATAATTGGTTCTAGGATTGATAGGTGATTGCTTTCCATGGAGTGGGTTGGGTGTTTTGTTCGCATCCCCCAAACACTGTTGTGTTGTTGATCATGCAAACGGGCTAGAATAATGGCAATATTTTACCGGAGAAGACGATGCAAGGATAGGCATGACTTAACTTAGCAACGATGACTCAACTTGGGATCCTTAGTCAAGATGAGATCAGATTCTCTGGATTTCGGTTACTTATTATGTCTCAGCCAAGATATTAGTTGAGATCTTACGATACATCTTAATCAGCGAGTTTGTTGTATTGCCCTTATTTCTCGTATTGGTGCTCTTCGATACCTGGTCGGATCATCCAATGCTTCAAATTATGGTCTCAATTCTACGTTTTTGGCTCTTCTCTCCAAGAAACAAGTGGCATGATTTGAAAGATTTTTGGCTTATTAGATTGGTGGAAGGTTTATAATAGCTAAACTTTTAGATAACGAGTTGAAGGTTAGTTTAGGTAAGATCATTTCTCTTTCTCAAAGTGCTTTTGTGGTAGACGTTAAGGTAAACCTGTTTCCAGATTGAATGTACGCTACGTGTTGTTATCCTTTCTCTCGCGTTTTTAATATTGTTGTAGCTGGATGCTTGTTTTGTGTGGCTATTCTTTTGTTTGCTCATTTAGAGTTATTGTATTTTGATCCCTAGTATATAAAAAAGAGCTTATTTAGCTGTCTTTATAATTTGATGTCATCGTCTTTTTGAGTAAATAAAATGATTGTTTATTTTATTTCTATTATTATACCTTTCTCATATGATTTCATGAAATTTAATTTTCAAAATACATAATTAATTAATTATTATTTGCAAATGTTATTTGTATACGTGGAACATTAGGCCTCCCTCAAAGCTCTTTTTCATTTAAATTCAAGGCTTATATATATTGATGGATAATCAAAGTTTTTTATTATGACGAGAGAGCACACAAGAAGTGCACTAAGAGGAACAACAAACAATAGTGAGAGAAAAAAAGTAAAAGGAAAAATATAAAAAAAAATACAAAAAAAATCGAAACGAACATCTTGTAATTACATTCAAAATATTAGAGAAATGACCCTTTACGAAGCAGACATCCAATTTAAGAGAGATCAGAAAGACAATTTGAGCTCTTCTACACTCACAATTTTTGAAAAGATGTGCATCGTGCTAACCCCAAAGGCAGAGAATAATGCAATGAAGAGTCACATGCCAAATCAAAGAGTGCTTACCCATCGAGCCTAATCAATAGTAGAAAAGGCTAGCAAAGGCTGGAAGTATCACCCATTGAACCCCAAACAAATTCAAAAGCAAAACCAATAGCATTTGAGTCACCAGATAGTGAAGAAAGATGTGGTCCATTGTTTCCTTTGTTGCCTTATACAAATAACACCAACTAATAACTATCATCTCATGATCTTTATTTGCTAAAATAATAAATCGAAAATGTACCTGAATTCATTACTGGAGTTTGATTAACGGGTTGTGATCTTCCAAATTAACACGACCCTTATGAACCCTAGTTCTCAATAGCTCTGACGATGGGGATACAGACCTAATATGGGGTATGCTATTTTTAATTTGACCCCTCATGTGGTATTTACACATTAATTTCATGATAATTATACACTTAAGTCTTATTTAAAATCTTAACTAAGATCACTTTAATTTAGGCTTTTCAAAGACAGCACAATACATTTAATATTTACATGTTTGGTCATATATGATAAAATTTTTTCCAATAATTTCTCACTGCCATATATGTATCATAATCCTTTTGTAAGCGATTTGTCTTCTTAGATTATCACAAAAAAGTTATATCAATAAAGTTCTTAAGAGGTTTGGTATGCATGACAGTAAATCAGGTGACACTCCTGTAGCTAAAGGAGACAAATTTAGTCTCAATTAGTGCCCTAAGACTACTCTTGAAATTAAGAAAATGCAAAACATTTCTTATCTATTAGCAGTAGGAAGTTTAATGTATGCTCAAGTTTGTAATGTCTGGATATTACATATATTGTTGGTATATTGAGCAGATATTTAAGCAATCCTGGTATGGATAATTGAAAAGTAGCTAAACGGGTTATGAGATATTTACAGAAAACAAAAGATTACATGCTCACATGTAAGAGATCAGATAATTTGGAGATCAGACATTATTAGCCATTAAAATCTTCCCCAACACAGCAGACCAAGAGAAGAAAGCCACACGGGGAGGAATCTACACCTTCCAAATACTATGCCAAAGGAAACAACCAAGCCCGGGAGAAGTGAGAATAGAATAGAAGGTCTCAAACTTCCAATCATGAGCCGCTCTAGAAATTTTCACCTTCCAATGCACTAAGTTATTTTGAACAGAGACAAGATTTGTTACCATATCATCAAATAAACAGGCAATGCGGAACAAATCAGGGAAGCCTACTTCACATCCTCTCAAAACCAAATCATGGATCTATCACCAATCTCAAAAGCCACTAAGGAAGAGAAGGAAGTCTAGCCCGTCTAGATATACTTGCATAATCCCATGCCACGAGGTCCTCTAGAGCAAAAAGAAATCCACTTACCGATAAGGGTACTATATTTTGCCACAATAACCTTTCGCTAGAAGGAATTTCTCTCTGAATTGAAATGCTATAACCACTTCCCAAGAAGAGTTTTATTGAATCTCCGCACTGTCTTTATAGCAAACCCTCCTTGGGAAAGAAACCAACAAATCAAATTCCAATTAACCAAATGAAAATGCCTTCCTCCTCCCGAAGAACCCTAAGGAAAGTCCGTTCAATCTTCTCAATACGAGAAGCCACGGGAACTAGAAGAGGAAAAAAAAAGATAAGAAATGGGTCCGGAGATTAAAGAGATTACTTTTAGTTATGGTAAGCCTTCCTCCCTTTGAAAGATAAACCCGTTTCAAACCCGCCAGACAGACGTTACATTGTCTCAATGATTGGGTTTCATCACCAGGAGGATTTGAACTTGACTCCTAAAGGATGTCCCAAATATTTAAGGGGCAACTGTGAGACCTGACACCCTAAAATACAAGGCTTATAATAATAACTAAATAAATTATGAGAGTATGAAAACACACAAAAAAAATACTACACAATGTTTATTTTTATTTTCTTATTTATAAATGTTGAAGGCTGGATCCTCATTGCAGCAATTTCTCCTCCAATGGGGTTTGGCATTGGCTTTCCTACGAAAATTCTAATCAGCATATTGCTTAAGCTCCATGTTAATGCGGTCATGCTTAATGATTTATTGTTTGTTTTCCTATCACAGTTGATCTAATTGATTGTGGATGACGTTTAAGTTTGTGCTTCTTGTGCACTGTGCAGCAGTTACTTATTATCGAAAACCTCTATAATTTAAAATATCATTATTATAGACCCTTCCCACTGAATCTATGTTGATCATGTCTTGTGTTCTGGATGCAGGGTTGATGTTGTGGTCTTTGTAGTCTGGGAGCTTGTCATTTTAGCTTTCCTGGTTTTTTCAGCTGTTTCGTTATATTTCAGGCATATTCAACTAGCCTTTATCCTGGTATGCATCACAATGCTGTTGCTTTTATGCATGAAAATCACAAAACAAGTAAGATTGGCGAGCAAAAAGAAGCGAAGGCTCCTCCTTCCATTATCTATGTAGAATTCCAATACGAACAATTTTCAACATGTTCTATAAATTGTGAGAAAACTAGACCACTGCTGTTGGCCCATTTTTTAAAAATGGAATATGTAACTGCGTCTGAAAAGCAAGCTATGATGTATTCATTCATATAGAATTATGGATGGGAATTTCAGCCATTGCTGGAAACCGTTTAAGCAGCGGCCGGGTAAGTTTTGTTTTTGAATTATTTGGGGGCCGTTTGATTTTTCATGATTATTTTTAAAAATATAATTGTTTTTTTAAAATTATAAATTTAAATGAATTATATCGCTCATAATAATTTGAAGTTATTTGAGTTTATTATTTTTTAAAATGATATTATTATATTAAATAGCCTCTTGACGTTCAGCCTTTTCTGGTGATCTAGTAATTTAATGCCCGATCCGATCCCGAATGAGACGCGTACATGGTATAATAGATAAATTGCATGCTTCATGTACATATATAACACTGGTTAGTGGCTCAATTCCGCGACTTGAGGCTCGAAGAAATTGGATTTCATCCCTTGGACTAAGAGACTACACACTGCTCCTGTCACCACCAATATGCTCAGCGCCACCCCTGAGACCCCCAACGTCCAATTTAGGTACCACTCCCCGCTATATTTTTTAGGCTTTCTTATAGCTATCCACATGAAACATGGATATGCGAAAGTCACTGGCAACCCAACTCCTCCGATCAACCCGCCGAGGCTCTTTAAGAATGGCAGTGCTACTGCTATCAAGAACATCAGGCTGCCAAAGAAGACCCGGATTCCCCCACGGAGCCACCAGGGGCATGGTCTGTGAATCCTATTGGTGAAAATGAATTCCAGGTTGTCAAAGACTGGCATTGCATAGATCTGAAACGAGCTTAGGCAGCTGATGACCACAAGCATGCTTGCAAGCCCTAGAACCGTCTTTGAAGTGTCATCCCCGTGGTACGTGTACAATGCATTTAAAATCCCGTCGGTTGCAGGCATCTGAAGAAACAGCTAACGCTTTAATAAATTGGCCTAGATGACTAACACGAAGGTGCTTTTGCGCCGGCGTGAATACTCAATGACGTAGGAGGTGTATTTGGTTTTACCAGATTACCATAAGCCCAGTAGCCCCCGATTGCAATGGGAAACAAACACGCCGCAATGATCAGATACGCGAACTTCACTCCTCTCCACATTGGCACGCGCGATGGTTGCTTAATAGTTGAAGGCATCGTCCCCTGTGATGATTGACAGCTCATGGTCACACATACACGCACACGTGTGTGTGTGTGTATATATATATATATATGTATGTATATGTAATCATAAATTTAAGGGGATTTATGCAATTTAAAATTCAATGGGGAGTGGAGTCCATGGTAAGCCGAAAACCTGTATCTCCAGCACCAGATTGTGTCCCCTAAAAGCGAGCGCAATAATGCCTAGCCCATTGAAGACACGGCAGATGTGGTCTAAGCTGAAGTTGGCCTGGAATGGGTCATAGGATACGCCGGTGGGCCTGCCTCTGGCGACGGACACGGCCCATATGAGGGTGCAGTAGCCGACGGCTGTGAATGAGCCTACCAAGGACACGCCGGCGATGGAGTTGAGGTTTGGTAGCTGAGCCAAAACGGCGGCGGAGACGGCGAATACCAAGTACCACTCCGTGGTCGTCGGTGGGCGGACAATGCATGCGTCACCACAGGCGGTATGGAAGAACAATTTCATTGTCCCGCCGCCCACGATTACCAGAGTTACGCACGTGCCGCCTGATAGGTACATTGTCGGAATGAGCGTGAGCAGCTTCCCCGGCTTTTCTCCTGCATGAAGCAACCCATTAATAATTTAAAAATAAGTAAGGTAATTTAGAAAAAGACATAACACGTGCAGAGGTAGAGGGTACACATAGATTAATGTTAGGTCCAATAGAGATTAGATAATTTTTAGGTAATCATATGTCAACTTATCAATTCATGGGGGAAAAAAAAAAATTATAGCAGTCTAATCTCTCACAGTTATATGAAGATGCCGCGAGTCCGATTGCACAAATATTTATTTATATATATATATTGGCAGTAAAAATAATAATAATTATATTAAAAACAGTTAAATTAAATATATAGTTTTTTTGGCAGTATATATATATATATATATGTTTTGTTATTTTTTTCCCCTAAACTATTCAGGTATATATCCGATTGGCCAATTGAGAATGGAGATTTTGTTAATTAATTTGCATGTAAATTATTACCAAATGCGGCCATTGAGAGGCGGAGGTATCTGCTGTATCGTGTTCCGGCAGGCTGAGATTCGTGTAGTTGGATGAGCAACCACATAGTGAACAGCTGCCACGCGAAGGCCAGAGACAAACATATGATTCCCCAAGTCCTACGTACGTACGTCCACAAATTTGATCAAAACTCCCTCAAAAAAAAAAACAAAAAAAAATAAAATAAAGCGTTCAAATATTTCAAAATATTTTTCGGGAAACACTATAAAATAATTAATATAAGTTCAAGGAAAACAAATTCAAGCTTTAAAAACAATAAATACAATAGCCCAACACACCAACCGATGATTCTAATTCAATTAGGACCATTAATGCTTTTGGTGATGTCGATCGGTAACCATTGGGATCTATACAAAATAAAATGAGTTAATGATTAATTGACTCACCAACCGAGTGCAGTGAAAGCCAGAGGAAGGACAAGTGCTTGAGGGCCGATTCCAGAGCAGAGGGAGTGAAATGCGGCGTAGTAGGCATTGCCCTTGCGAGACTCTGTTAACGGCAGCCACGCTTCCTGGTCAAGCTCTTTCATGTTAACCACGGCCTCCTTCATGGGGCTGCTCGCTACGCCGCCTGGGCTTCCTCCACCACCATTATTATTATTATTACTCGTCGTCGACCGCCATGTAAACGGACTCGTATTAGAAGGTGGAGATGGATGTAGTCGAAACGGGGGAGCTGAGACTACCGCTCGCGGACTCTGATGATGAGTGATCTCCAGGCAGCCCTCCCCTGCTGCCATTTCGTTGGCTTCCTCATCATCCATGTCAGTAATATACTATATATATATATATATATATATATATATATATATTGCTGCCGATCTGATCTCTTGTTGCAGTTTCGCTGGCGCGCGCTACAGGCTTGGTTATATATAATAAGAAGATTATAGATGATGATGACTGGGTCTGCTGACCTTTCTATTGGTCAACAAGTATGACGCAGAACCCACATCCAGTTTCAATCCGTATTCTAATTCCTACGACTCTACGAGGCACTGAGGCAGGAAGAGAATCAGGGTTCGTATTCCTTTCTATTCGATTGTAATTGATAATTAATTTTTATTATTATTGATCCCAGCGAATCCGTCCAATTGAGAAAACGCAGTTTGTTGGAACAAGCCCATTCACCCATGGATCTCATAAATTATAAATGAAAAGTTGTCTCTGCTCACTTATTTCACGTGTGCTGTTTTAGTTAAGTTTGTGCTCAATCATGGATAAAGTAAGAGTTGAGATTGAGAATGACAGGGGGCCTCGTGACCAATGGGATGTGCCGGTGGGTGGCATACCGCAAGAGATGAGATTATGAGAGGCTGAGTCGGTGACTCTAAGGGTCTGAGAGACTGAGACAAGAGAGAGCCGAGTCTGAGAGTGAGAGAGTTCGTTCTAGTGCAGCAGTGCCCTGGAGTAGGGACGAGAGAGGTAAAAGGCGAAAGATAATAGAGTGAAAAGCCAGATCAGAAGCCCTCCAAATTGGAGGCCTCAAGCCATTGCTTCACCTTTCAAAAGGATAGGGGTAGCCAACATCGCATTAGCATATAGTTTAATTTAAAAATAAATATTTGTGCATGGCATCTTCGCGTAATGGTTATGATCTTTTTTTTTTTTTTTTCTCTTCCCCCTTCCTCACCCGATGAATTGGTAGGCTGCCACGTCATCACGATTATTTAAAGATTACCCAACCCCGGTTGTACCTAGAATTGTCCTTAATTTAAAACATCTATAGTAATTTAATTATATGCTTAATTAAAATTATATTTAACTAATTATTTACTTCAATAAATTTAATTATAATAGATTTAAATTTTAAAAGATTATTTAAAAAAAAATTAAACAATAAATAGATCAATACACATATAGAGATAAATAGATAAATAAAAAAGTTTTACTCGTGTATATCCACAGGTAATTTATCAAAACCTAATAGGTGTTACGTCATGAGATGCATGCAAGCTCGTAGCATAATCTTTTATTTAAGAAAAATGATGTTTGCAACGATCTAGTTATGTCCCTGGTTGACGTGAAGTTGCTATGTCAGAAAAATTATTTAAAAATTAACATGTAGCGCATCACATTGGAGATAAACAGAAAAAGAATAGGTAAGATAGGGAGAAGCCTTGACCGGTGCATTTGGACATAAGAAAGTAGAACATGACATAAAATTTGGATATATATATATATATATGCGCGAAAGAGTGCGTTTTTTTGAAAATCTTAGAGCGACAAATCCCTATTTGGGCGTCGTAGCTCTCGTCAATACCTACAAATAAAAAAAAATAGACTTAAATCGGACCACTGTGTGCAAAGTTATGGACATTTAAAGTTTTCATTGGAAATTATAATTGACTGAACTCAAAAGCCTGATCAAGGCGTGCTCGAGGCTTACTTGATGCTCAAGCTCAAGCACGCTTCGAGCAGGATGGCTCCGAGCGCATATGTTCGAGTCTCTGTTTGATGCCTACTCAAGCTTAAGGCTCGAGCAATGATTTGAGAGCACGTCAAATCATAAAAAAATACTAATATGATTTATTTCACGTGAAAATGTAAAAATACCGTTTGTTTGTATCAGCAAAGCTTTTTATTTAAAGGAAAACTTAGGTTTACATGATATTATTATTATTATTATTATTATTATGGCTGCGGGGTCCCTTCTCTCCAGGGCATTATTGATGAATATTAATGAATTTGAATATAGGTAATAAATTTGGCTAAAATAATGAGCCAATCAAAATTTGGGATTTCCGACCATTAAAGTAACATTCCATCGCTTTTCTCAAATATCAGAAATTAAAAATAGTTTCTATAATGGTTAGTTAGGTCGGCATCCACTTTCCGACCATATAAAATAAATATAATAACATTTCCGCTGCTTTTTCCCATAGACTTACTGTCGCTGGCGACCTATAACTAGTCTAAAATCGACATTATATAAGTTTACGGTACTTGACTCGAATTATTTATAATTTTATTTAACATATGTTTTTAAATAAATAATATATATGATATTATTCAATATTCATTTAACTAGCTCAAGATTCGAATTTGACATTATATAAATTTAATTCGTTACTAATTAGACTTTGTTCGATTACTATATAAGTTTTATTTATTTTAATTACTATATATATATATATATATATATATATATAAAGTTAGTTTGGTTTCTATGATTTTGATAATGGCAGTGTCCACCTTTTGACCATACCATCCACGTTCCGTTTCAGCTGCTTTCTCCTTCAAAGGCCCCATTTCGCACATGACCATACCATGCACTCTCCTTGTGCCTGCCAAGTGCCAATGCCACTTGTGGTTGTTTGGACGTATCAAACATAATTGAATCATATGTTTATCTTTAACGGTGTCCTAAATTTGAAATATTTATTTTAACGCTTATAATTTATCACCACCAACCAAAAAGTCATTGAAAAGTTTGTTGCAGATTTAAAATCAATTTAAAACAACTGCGATCATCAATTATATAAAAAAATAAAATAAAATCAAAAGGGCCGCGACACAAGAGCATCTTCAATCTTTAGCAAAAGCAAAAGCAATATCAATATTTTAACTAAAAATCATTTCTAATTCATTAGTTAAACAACTAGCAAAAGTAAAAAAAAAAAAAGCGAAATATGATTTTAGCTTTTGCTTTTGGTGTCATGTCATCAAATAATATCAATTTACTCATCTGCCCATGGTCTTCTCCATCCAACCTCACGTTCCTCAATTTCCCTAACCCTTAATCAAAAACCCTCCCGCCCAATTTCCATTCTCTGCCACCAGCGATGCAAGACCATGTTTCCTCCCCTAGAGTCGTCGGCTTTCCTCCTCCCCAGCAGCCTCGCCGCTCAGTCTTCCCCTCCCCCTAGCGGCCGCGCGACATCCTCTCCCCCAGCATCACGCGGCTTCCCTCCTCCCCAGCCGATCGCACCGCTCAGCATTCCCCACCCCCCTCCCCCGGCGCCCCTGTGGCCGCTCAGCTACCCCCCCCTCTGTCTGTTACTGTAGCAAGTTTAGCAAACCTAATAGAATTTGGAAAGAAAAGAATAGATTGGATAAAAAGATAATTTAAGAAAAAAAAATAAAATAAAATTAGAATACTATTAATTAAAACGTTATTGTAGCAAATTAAATATAGCTTTAACTACTCATTATTTTAACTAATTAAAGATGCTCTAATCATTTCAGTACTATCAAGTTAAATATTAATTTAGCTAATAATATTTGAATAGGATATTATTTTTTATTAAATTATATGTTTTTTCTAATTTAGAGATAGAGATCTTCGCCCTGGAAAATGTGGGTCCCCTGATAAAAAGTTGTTTACAAGCTCGATTTTTGCACATTGGTTCATACACAATTAAGCTAAGGACTGGTAAACTATATCTAACGACTAACGGGGCTAAAAGCGTTTTACTCTACTTTTTTAAAAATCATTCTCATTGCAGCACATCTCAACTCATGAATTCAAAAAAAAAAAAACCAAAAAAATTGGGCCACAATTTCACCGCATGTCACATGAAATTATTACAAAAACCCAGCCCCACTCCAGAGGGCTCTTTTTAAGGAAAACGCAGAAACATGGATGACACTGATATCAACTCATGTTTATTTATTTGCATATGATCGAGGATGTGTGCCGTGTGCGTGCCCAGTACACGCAACTAGCATTAGTGCCCAGAAATACTGCCTCCTTCCACTATTTTGGCTGGCCAATTTATTTTGAAACCATGCACTATAATTCTCATAATAATAAGTAATAACTATGAAAACATAACTCTTCATGTCAAAATATAGAACTGGGTCTCAAAGCTTTGAGGTAGCAAGCTGTATAAGATCCTTCCTGAGTATCTTGCCAGACGGATTTTTGGGTACAGAAGAAATAAATGCCACTCGCCGGATTCTTTTATATGGGGCCACCTATAATTAGTACACACACATATATATATATATATATATATATATCATTCATTAGTAAGCAATGAAACCAACATAAATTGATGGATTATCATTAGTTTGCACTAACGAATTTCAAAATATGCAGTTAAGGAACTAAACCCACCTGTGTTGCAACGAAATCCATTACTGCACTCTCAGACAACTCACTCCCGGCTTTTCTCACAACGTATGCCATGGGGAACTGCCCCACCTCCTTGTCCGGAAATCTGTACAATAAAAATTATGCACACAAAGTCTCCTCAGAAACATCAGGCAATTGAATTGAAGGTTTAAATTTGAGCTTTCATTTTCCAGTCTAAATTTTTAATTTTTGGTTCATAAGATTAAATTTTACAGGAATGACTGATTAATTTGAACACGTGACTGAATTCACAAGCGAATGAAGCTCATACGGTATGACAGCTGCATCATTTATTTCTGGGTGACTAAGTAACAGAGCCTCTAATTCTGCAGGAGGGACCTGGAAACAACATAGAGAAAACCATGAGAAAATGTTACAAACTTAGAAGTTACAGCTCTTATGTTGTGACTGCTTCCAAGTTTAAACTAGATGCAGTAAACACATTTCTTTACACATGGACATGGGCTACTTAGATTATTAACGAACGGAAGATTCAAGCCAAGCATCCCTTAGGTCAGATGTGACTGAGTGATACACAAATTTAAAGGGAAAATGTATTACATAGTTTTATATGTGGTTATTGCAAGTCCTACTTTATCTGAGCATAAATGCATAAAGTTTAACAAAATCCAAACGTATAGATTAAGCACAACAAACCATAACAATCTACTAAACTTCGGGTTTGAAAAACATATATAATATTCTTCCATTTATACAATCAAATATAAATTATGTGGTCAAACTTTGATCCTAAATAATATTTAAGCTTAACCATCTTGATTGAAAACGTCTATTTTTCTTAATGTTTATTGAATAAGGTTTCCAATCAACAATCAATTTTTTTCAATGTTGATTGAAAACCTAATTCATCACCCTTTTTTTTCAAGCTCATTCAATCCATGCATGCATTTGGAGTAAACTCATTCATGATCACCTGATATCCCTTGTACTTAATCAGCTCCTTTAACCTATCTACCACAAAAATAAATCCATCATCATCAATGTAACAGAGATCTCCGGTTCTTAGCCATCCATTTGAATCAATGATTGATGACGTTGCTTCCACATTGCCGAAATACCCTGTAAAAATTGATCCACCGTTTCAGTTCATGAGCATAGCTGGTTCTATGATATTTATATTGCCTAATGGAAAACTCAGAATGGCACTTGTGATTCTAGTTGCAATTTGAGCCATAGAACAAATTAAGCTGCGTGAGACCTCTGGAGGAAGCAACAGTCAGTGGTATCATTTATTAATATTATTATTTTATTGGACACGGATTACCACAAATCCAGGAAATTCATTCAACCTGTATGCGGATAATTCATCTTCTCGGTATGTTATGCTCGATAAGCTAGTCTGCTCAACAACATAACATATCACGCAAGAGACACTTATGAAACATATCAGTATATTGAGCAAATAACTGTCGTGACAGTTTATTGAGCTACTACATACCTGGATTGAACGAACTTTATCGAACCCATAATAGAGGTAAGTTTTTTCCTATTTTATTTGCACAAAACATAAAGGTTTTAATTACTTAACCGAAATAAAGATAAAAACTATTTTTATTGTTTATTTAAGCATATCCTAATGTCCATCCAACCAGCTCAAAAGATATTAAGGTTTAATTTGTTTCATGATGTCATCCAACTAGCTCAAGAGATATAGAGTTTTATAAAAACAACTTCCCGAAAATTATGTTATTGAAAAATTGAATTAGTTGTTATATTATAATATTTTAGAAAAATAATTTCTTAAATTCTAGCAAAGAATGTGAGAGAGATTCCAAAAATAACTTTCAATTTTGAGATAAAGAAGGTTTTTTCATAAAAATATAATAATATTTATGGTTGAGTACAAATTAATTTTCTGTTGATCATTCCTAGCTCTATCAAACACCACCATTCCTCTTTTTTTTTTTTCCAAAACATCATTTTTTTTCTGCCATAAAAACAAAACCTAAACATTAATTGTTCATGCATGCATAAATTAATAACTAAAATTGGTTTAAAATAAATGAAAGAATAAAATAAAATCTAACCAATGGAATTTAAACTATTCACCACATAAGAATTAAATCGCTAAAAACGTATTTATATATTTCACAAATTATAAAATATTAAATAAAAAGATTTAAAATTGTTAGCTATGGTAGAAAATTTGATGAGTGTTTTAGATCAAACATAAGCTTTTTATTTGTCTTGATCAATATAATCAATCTCATCTATTGGGATTAAGACCTATTGATTTAGCTTGAATTTGGTTATAAAATACAAAATAAACTATCAGAATAAAAAAATTACATAAGCTAAGAATTCATTTATCTTGGATCTCATAATTAATATCTAAAAATTAAGTTATTCACAAGGCCATTGTAGGAAAGTTTTATTTTTATTTTTAACTAACAAATTGTTATTAAGTTATTTTTGTTAATAATTAAAACTAGCTTGAAGTAATTTTAAAAAACTATGAATCCAGTATGTTTGACCAACATGTTTGAACATAGACTTTTTTTAATGCATATTGGACTCATAGAATTGGTAAATAAAGGAAAACAATTATGTGCTATCATCTAATAGTTTTACATGCGATTCAACAAAGTCAAATTTTAACTAAAACAATAATTAAAGGTGCAAAAGCAGCTTCCAGCCTCCCATCCGTCTCTTTACTATTATAGAAAACTTAGGGCATGTTTGTTTCACATGTTTTCTGTTTTCATTTTCAAAATGTGATAACTGTTTTCGAGTATAAAAAACATAAAACTGAAAACAATAAAATGTTATTTTCATTCTTTAGGACATAAAAAATAAAAACAAGTTTTTGTTATTTTTAATTTTTAATTTTTTGTACCCGAAAACAGTTATTACATTTTGAAAACGAAAACGGAAAATACCCCAACCAAACATGCTCTTAGCTTTTAGCCATATGACCCTCCAAATATAGCCAGTCAATTTGACTAATTAAATATTATTTTATTTTATTTTTTATTTCCTTTTTCATAAGGGCCTCTATTTTTCGGTTCCCATGTGACATAGCGTGTCAATCAATCGATCAACATACTATTGACCAATTAAAAGAAACTTGCTTCTAATTCAAAAAACTTTGATAAAAAATAACAAAAGCTAAAGGAAAATCCAAAATAATGTAATGATAACATATTAGCTTCTATTACAGTAAGCTTGATAGCCTATTCCTAGCCTACTTAAGGGTTACAATAGTAATAAATTTTAAAATAATTTAATAATTATTAATCCTTGTTTTATTAATTTATATAAAAAATAATATTTAAATTTAAAACCTACAACTCAAAAAGCTATATACAAATGCTGATACTAAATATAAAATAATTAATTTAATTTTACTACTAAGATATGTAAAATAATGTTATATTAATAATAAATATAATAGTCTTTGATATTTTATTACGTGTTTTAAATTTATTATAAAATAACAAATTTTATAAGTATTTGCAAGTGTTAAAATTTATTATAAATAATTATAAAATAAAAATAACTCAAATATGTATAAATAATGAAATATGTATTGTTATGTGTTTTTAAAATAATAATTTATTGGTAAATCAATTAATATTAATAAAAACTTTATTTGCATTTACTATCGAGTGTTTCTAAATTATACATAGGGAACAATAATATCACAATGACTTATTTTTTAATATTATTTTGAGTTTTTATTTCTAGAAAATTATTATATTAATTTCCTATAAAGTCTACATTTAATTAAAAATGATTGTACGTTTGAAAAAAGTTAGCCAATAAACTAAAACTACTTATCGATTACAAACAACAAAATAATCAAGTATTATTAATATTACAATAAAGCTAACACATTTTAGATTTGGATATTAAAAACCGATTTAAGTTGAATTGTCTATTTACTGAGTCCGGGTATATGCGTTATTATTTATTAAGTACAAAATAAAAAATAAAAGCGAAAGTAATCGAGATAAATAGTTATTTTATTTAAAATTTAAAATTATTATATTATATTTCATATTTAATGCTGCTAAATAAATTATTTTCAAATATATTTATTGATTTGAAATAATAAGATTAAAACAATTAATATTTATAAAAATATTTGGGTGTAAAGCAGGGAAATGAAAGTACCTTTCATAATGGTGGGACCCCTGAGCCAAAGCTCACCCGTCCGATTGACCGGCAGGGCCTCTCCGCTGTCCGGATCCACAATCTTACCCTCCATGCTCGGCGACAGCAGCCCCGCGGTGCCGTACCGGCGACTCTCCTCCAGCGAGTCCGTGGACGCGCCCACCGCCGTCGACTCCGTCAGCGCGTACCCCTGCTGTATCACCACCGCCGGGAACTTCTCAACGAACCCCTCTATCACCTCCTTCCCCAGCGGCGCACCACCGGAGATCACCAGCCTCAGCGACCCCAGGTCGTACTTGGCCCTGATCGCGTCTGCGTTGTTCACCAGCCCCAGGAGGATGGGCGGAACCAGCGGCAGGTGCGTGGCTCGGTGCGTGGCTATCGCCGACAGCATCTCGTCCATGTCGAACCTCGACAGCACCACCACCGTCGACCCCGCCGCCAGCAGCCCGGTCGCGAATGCCGCCAGCCCGTACATGTGGAACATCGGCACCGTGCATACGAACGTCTGCGGGCCCGGCTCCGCGTCCAGGATGAACCTCTGCGACACCGTTTTGACCATCGCTATGAGGTTCCGGTGGGACGACGCCACCCCCTTGCTCGCCCCGGTGGTCCCGGAGGAATACAGCAACGCCGCCGTGTCGTCCTGGTCCACTCGCTCCCTGACTCGGCTCCGGCTCGGCTCCTTCCTCATCAACTCCTCCAGATTCCCCACGACTCTTGCCGACACGTTGGAGTGGGGGGGAGTAGCACTAGCAGCAGTACTGTTGTGGGATGATCCGATGAGGACGACGGGGAGGCTCGGACTGGAGTCGGCTAGTTTGGGGGCGAGTTGGGGGGTGGTGAAGGCGAGGACAGGGTTGGAGTCTGCGATTTGCTTGGCGATCTCACGGGGGGTGTTGAGGGGGTTGGTGGTGGTGATGACGGCTCCGAGGGACATGACGGCGAGACAGACGACCGGGAAGAGGATGGAGTTGGGGGAGAGGAGGAGGATCACGTGGCCCTTTCGGATGCCCATGTCGGAGAAGAGGGATGAAGCCACGGCGTCGACGGCGGTCCAGAGGTCGGCGAAGGAGAGGCGGCTGCCGGTGGCGGCGTCGATGAAGGCGGTGGTGCCGTCGTGGGCCTGGGAGGAGATGAAGGTGGTGACGTCGAGGGATCGGTTCTTGGGGAGAGGGACGGGCTTGCGCTTGCTGTAGAAGACGGAGTTGGATTTGCAGAAGCCGCTTCTTGGGTCGACGGTGATGGTGGGCTTGCCATCGGGCACCGCCATGGCTGTGGAATCGAGATAAAGATTCTTTGCTACCTTCTGCTATCCTTAGGCCTGCTGTTCGTCGTCGTCGCTGCGTGTTGGGACGGCTGTGTGATACGAATTATACGATGGCTTCTATAGACTATGGCGGCTCTGCTCCGGTCATGGAAGTCGACTAATTTGAACTTGGAAGCATGAGTTTGACTTTGCTTATATTTGATGAGTGTTGTTCCAGATTGACAGACAGACAAAATCGCGTGGGATGGGATGGAAGGAAATAAACGGGGACGAATTATTTTGGGATATTGGATTGTTAATGTTTTAACGGTTACTTAGGTTTGATTGCATATGGGAGCGAATATAAATAGTTAGGATTATTTTTAGCTCTGGACATTTGATTTTTGATAAAAGGATATTAATTATAAGGTTGCTAAAATATCGATTTTTGATAAATGATTTTACTTAGGTATTTCAAGTAAAATCGAAATCTTGTCAAATCAGGATGAAAATTTTGATTTTACCCTCATATTTTTATAATTTTATAATTTTAATGATTTGATTTTAAAATTTCAACTTTCAATTTTATTTATTATTGTTAAATTTAAATTTTATATAATTTATTATATATTAAATTTTGTAATTTCCAATTTTACCTAACTAAAACGAATTTATGTGAACTCTTCGTTTTGACAGCTTTTGTTATAATGGCATGTTTTTGTAATATTTATTATTATTGGATTTAAAATCAGGAAAATGATTGTTTAAAATGAAAAAAAAAAATATTTAAAAAAATAAAATCAAATTAAAATTTTGAAACATAAAAAAATCAAACGGTTCAAAATTTATTTATTTTCTCATGTTCACTCTCAAACTTATCAGTGATAGATGTACACTATCTTTTTCACTACTTCTATAGTAGTAGGAGATGTACGATTTTATATACATCGACACCCATGTGGAGGGAGAGAAAGAAATTGTATATAATGAGACCATGCGGTATTCTCCACATGATAATTCCTTTCCCTCCCCCTGAAGCGCCACTGGTGTACTTTTCGCCCCCCCTCTTCTCCCTCTCCCTCCCTCTCTTCCTCCACATGATAATGGATCCGTAACTAACACCTAAAAACATAGCAAGTGTCGTCTCAAAATCAAACTTGACACATATATATCATATAAAAAGGATATTTCTGTACATTCTAATGTTATGCCAAACAATTTAAACATTCAAATTTTATTTATAATTGATCCAGAAAAACCAATAAACAAAAAACGTAATGTCATTACAAAATCGTAAATCAAATCATTACATCAAGCAAGGAAGAGACTGAAACTGTTTCTGTGGTATCAACCACCTAATCCATGCCAATACCTAAAAAACAAGTCAAGATCGCAGGAGTGAGCATAAATGCTTAGTAACTTACAAATCCACATTATCTCACTATCCAACCAAGACTTAGAATTCTACATGCCATGTACATGCATAGTACTCTAGACTATCCATCCTCAAGCAGTCACATATCATTAATTCAACATCAACCATAACCAAGCATAATAATAGATGGACATTCTCCTAATATCGTTATTTAAACTAATCAGTGACCATCATCTATTTAACTAAAAATCACGAACACCCAATCAACATCATGTACAGTCAAAAATAACAACACGATTACATCAAAACCTACTCCCAATTTCATACAAGCATTACCAATGTACAACAATAAGGACTTAAAGTTATCTCCATATAAACACTATCATACAGCAGGAAAATACAGACAAAAAACATTCTCAGGTCTTAAAGTTACTCTACTGGCTACCTAATCAGAACCTACTCACACATCAATATATAGGCACCAACTATACCCTCAGATTTTCTTTGATGCTGTGTCATTCATGGGGCCTGTCAGCTAGTCTTCCAAAAGAAAACTATATACATAATGAGTGACGTAAAATTGATGGACAACGCTAGTCTAAATTGAAGCTTAAGTGTTCACCATATGGCAGACACAGTCCATGCCAATTAAAAGGCGAAAAACTGGAGCGAGAAGAAACTCAGTTCAATTCAGTCGACAAATGGCTACTTGTCAGCTATATAGACACTACCTTTCAAAATGAGAGGCAACAAAGATATCTCACACCTAGCAAATATATCAAGCTACTTTAATTGTTCGAATATTTTCTGACTTGCAGCAATACAAAATAACGATTCATATATTTATTTGTTCCAATGAAGTTGGCAAAGAAATAAATCTTAAGCAGACAATAACCAGAATATAAGTCTATGCTTACCGATTCCAGATGATCATCCTCATTGATATCTCCATCAGTCTTAAAAATACACATTAAACCATCTACAGAAGCTGAAACAAGCTTGTTTTGGTGACAAGGGGAAAAGTGAACCTACAACCAAAGATAAGTCCTTATAAAGTTCAAGACAAACATTAAGATAAAAACAAATAAAACGCAATGAATTCCCACCTAAAACAACAAAATGACAGACCTGGGGTAACTTCATCCACACGAGAGTCCTCCAAAAATGCAATCTGCTTCTTGATTCTCCAATCCCAAAAAAGTATGTATGAAACAAAATGGGATGAGATTAGTTTCGAGGTGGAAGGCATAAATTAGCATGATGATGAATCCAGGCATGCATGTGCGACAGCATACTAATCCACACACGAATGACATAAATACAATTAATAGAATAAACTCAAAAGACAAAAAATAAATTCCCATCACCAATGATGGATTTCAAGTAACTTCATAAACATATTCATCACAACACAACACGGGGGGAAAGAGAGAGCATGCATAAAAAAGATAGAAGTCAGTTTGTGGAAAGCGGGGATGAAAACTAGAGACCAAAAATCAAATAATCAGTTGGCATGCATTAAATTGAGACGAGGAAACACACACAGAGACCCCCCTGGATTAAACAATGAGAGAGAGAGAGAAACATTGTGGTTGTTGTGCTTGTGGGCCGGGCGAGTGAGTATATGGCTTAGTGAGCTCATTTAGTGGATTTTTTTTTAAATAAAATGAATGTTAAATACAAATGAGTAATATTCTTATACTCAATCTCAGTGAAAGAGAAAATTAAATAAATAATTTTTACCTTACAGATATTATCATCACTCCCAGGATAAATAAGATGGCCACTTTCATCAGACTGGAAGGAAAAACAGATTAAAGGTCAAGATGCTTTAGAGATGATGTCAATTAGGAAAAGTATACCAAACTGAAAATTTGTCTTCACCTCCTGAAAGAAAATAAATAAATGATCTTTTCAGCAATAGTAGAAGATGGAGGTTTATAGAAAAG
This sequence comes from Taxillus chinensis, assembly GCA_023512835.1. NCBI lineage: Eukaryota > Viridiplantae > Streptophyta > Magnoliopsida > Santalales > Loranthaceae > Taxillus > Taxillus chinensis. The sequence continues at coordinate 10,865,296 of CM042091.1, forward strand.
GAAAATAAAACAATAAATCAAGCTTCACGCCAGCACAAGGAAGATATCATCAATGCATATTCAATAAAACATAGATATTGATAGAATAATCAAGCAATTATGGAAATCAAATAAGACCACAATATATGGATGGGTTTTATTTGAAACAAAAGTCATACGAAAGGGAGACTTTATTGTAGGATACTCAAAACGTAGACACATCCACATGTCACAATATTATTCGTTTTAGGTTCACCGCATCAGCCCACACGGCTTTAAATTACGTCGTAACATTTATGGGCCTGCTCCAAATTTTGGAGATGTGGACAAACTATCCCAACATTTATTTGCATCAAGATCATAAACATAAATTGAGCCATCGATGCTTCCAACTACAGCAACAAGTATGAGCAAAACAGTTGAACGAGCAAAGCAATTTCCATTACTTATAACCACAAAAACTAGGAATAGTGAGAATGCTTCCTAGGAATTGGAGTCAGTTTCCGGTTAGAGGCAACCAGAAATTAAAAGAGCCAGCGCCGGCACTGTCCGATTTGATGTGCACCTGAGAACCTCCTCGGCCATCCTAGACCCCAAAGAAATGGACGGGAGTGATCTCCCCGGAGGTTCTCGTTCTCGAACCAGGAGCCGTACAGCCGCCGATGTGGTCGCCAAGACAGCTCATGAATCCTGGCACGGAGGCGACGACGCCATCCATCTCCGAACGCCGCCCTATCACGGAGGCGGTCCCCTGAGAAACACCTCCCCGGTTCCTCCTCCCCAGGCACTGCGCCCTAATTCATCTCCGCAGCCGCTCCTCCTCGTCCACTACAGAAATCGAAAACCCTAGGGAGCGATTTTTTACCTCGAAGACGATCGATGGCGAATCGTTCAAATTTCTCGAGTCTGACTTCAAGTGCGGGAGGAGAGAGGTAGACACGGAAGGTCGGAACCAGGAACATAGATAGATTTCCATTCCTGGCGCGCGCGAGAGAGAGAGAGGGGGGGAGCAAGACGAAGTTTTTTTTTCTAATTTATGAGAGGCGGGAACATTTATTATGCATCGCGGCGGTTTTTTTAATAAATAAATAAAAGTAACACTTTTTATTTTAATAAACAATTTTTTAAAAAGTTTAATTTTTAGAATTTATATTTAATTTTTTTATTAATTAAAATATTATATTTCAATATTTAGTTGTTCTTTTAAATTAAAAAATTAATGTGTTGAGAGAAAAATTAATAATAAATAAATAGGAAACAAATAATATTAGGTTAAATTTAAGAGTTATTATTTATTTTGTTAAAAAAATTATTATTATAATATTTAAAAATAACTTTTTTAAAAACAAATGAATGTTAAAAAATAGCTATTGCAATCAACATTATAATATTATTGAAATTCATAAATATTTTTTTTTTCGTGAACATAAACAAATGTGCTTGCCTCACTCATGTTTAGGAACTATGTTCGAAAACATTTTCATGGACAAATATTGCCAGTCAGATAAAGAGTTAAACAAATAACAAACAATTGAGTTCATAGTTAAACAAACAAACTTAATTGTTTATAATTTTTGAATAATTAGTATTTTAGTTCACGAATGGTCAAATGAACGATAACTTACTAAGTTCGCGAACAAATAAAATAATAAAATAAATTATTTATAATTCTCGAGTAATTGAGTGTTCTAGATAATGAACAATTAAACTAACGAATATATTGAGTTCACAGATAAAATAAAAATATAATATTCGTAAGCAAGTATATTAATGTATTTATGAAATCTATCTGTGAACTATGAGCTATTTGTAATAACGAAATACAGTGATTTAGTATTTGTGTTTAACTTGATTTGTTAAAAAACAATACCAAATCAAGCTTAAATATCTTATTGATTAGCTCAGCTTTGTTCATTTACAATCATACTTGACAATGGTTTGGGGGACACTAAGAGTCCTACTTGTGATTGCTGGTGTATTTAACTAGTTATTTGTGAAAAGATTAAAACGCAGTTTGTTGGTATTATAAATAAATTATTTTTAAAATTTATTTGATTGATGAACTGATTTCACAATAATAAATTATTTTTACAATTTTTATTTATATAAAAATTATAATAAATTTTATTTTAACAAGTAACTTGTAAACTTCTAATTTCACAGTAAAGCCTGATTATACAAGCTCTAGCAAAGTTGGATATCAATCTCTATCGGTTTCTTCTCTCCACACTTTGCAACTGCCGTGGGGGAGGAAGATTCAATTGTCAAATCAGCTTTGTGTGTAAAATTAATGGGACTAGCTAGAATATTTGTGTCAATTGATGGCGTCGTTCTAATGAATGGTCTTTGAACGCTTGCTTAAGTAGTGGTGTGACTGGTACGTAAACTGTCGCTTTAAAGCAGCCAATATAGACCGATGTGAGGAACTATTTAAAAAAAGGGGATGGTGATGAATGGCGAACGATATGCTATACGTAGACTTATGTTCAACGTGCTCTTATAACTTACGCTTTATTATGTATAATGTATTCGGAGGAGAATCCATGCATGCATGTATAGCAGTCGTTGCGCGCGGAGGATTGTTTCGTTCTAACCACTGACTACAATATAGAGTAGACAATGGCCCAGGTATATGATGCTACTGCACCTTCTATAACATATATATATATATATATATATATATATAAAAGAAATTATAGAATTTTAAATGAATAGCATATATATCAAGTGTGCTGTGCACACGCGGGTGGGTGTCAAAAAAGAAAGAAGAAAAAAGAATTGACATATAAAATATATATCAATTATATTTATGAGTTATGTCAAAAAAGAAAAATATTTATCCTCTTATATACAGTTCGATTAAGCTAATGGTTAACAGTTTCTACAATAACAATTGAAAGAGCTTTCTGCGATGAATACTGCAAAAGTAGACCAATAGCTTCGAAACAATGAAAGATAATTATTTATCAAGTTATTTGATGGTGCACATCAAGAGAGAAAGTGCCCAGACGATTAATTAATTTGGATTCAATAATTAAAGAATTTAATTCGATAAACGAACAGTACTTTTGAATAATTTTGTAATTCTCATCAAGATATAATTTGGTGGAGTTTTCTTTATTTTGACTAATTATATTATTGAAATCATATAATTAGTAAATAATCATAATATATTAATAACATATTAAATTATCAATATATATATATATATGTAAAAATTAATCACCATTTTACGACCATAGTAATTTCTCGTTATTTATTGCGCGCCGAACGTTTCGGATAATTGTTATTGTTGCGTGTCAATCCTTCCCGAGGGGAAATTTCAAACATATACACAGGACCTATATATTATGATTACTTAATATATAGTTTCATATGTAAAACACAACCTATATAGTTTGGCCAATCCGCCAATGAAAATTCGGATTTTATAATCCGATTCCGGATAATTTGCTCCAATTTGTATACTTCTCCGACCCTCTCACCGACAAAGTGATGAAATTTGAGAAGATGTTGTTGTCACTCCCACGTCTACGGCGGCCAATAATTGTCTGGTGCTTGCGCCAACCTGCCACGTATCAGTGCTTTTGGATTTTGATATTGAATCAAAATTACCCATTAAATTTATCAATTAATGTCTTAGATGTGTTTGGTTGGATACATAAAATTATTAATCGCTTGTTTAAATTGTTTTGATTTACTTAGATTCCATCAATTTATGTTTTTATCGACCATTGCATTTGAGAAGATTAGATGTTTATTTCGGTTTGAAATAAATTTCGATTCATAAGACTTCGATTTAAAAAATAAAAATTTTAATTCAAGAAATAAATCTTATTCAGAAAATAAAAATTCCCAGAGACCACCAATTGGAATAATGATCCCTACTCTGCTCCTAAAGCCACCACTTTTTCGTTCATATGAGCTGTTCTTTGAAGGATTTGTAAGAGAGATGGGAGGGAATAGTTTTTTCAATGGGCAGTGCGAGATACTTTCATGCTTTTTAAAGGTTATTTGGTGAGTTATTAGGGATTTAAGTATCAACCGCAAGATGTTATTGTATTAAAATATATCGTATAGATATTTAGTATTACATTATGTATTATTAGTTTTTATGAACTGTTAAAGTGTACAAATTATATGCATTTTAATAAATAAATAAATAAATAAATGTATTAAATAAAAAATAATGGAGGAAAAAAGGTGTGCTTACAATTACGAATTTAAAATATAAAATTTGTTAGGATTTATTTGGCAGGAATTTTAATTTCTGTATTATATTTTTTATATTTTGTTATAGCTTTGGTGTTAAATTATAATTTAAAAATAAATTTTATTTGGTAATAAAAAATATATTATTAATTAAAAAAACTAAAACCAAAAGGTTTAAGAAAAAAATATTATTTAATGGACATAAATAATAAGATTTACAAAATTAAATCTTTCTACGTGATTAAATTTATATTTTAAAAAATAGTTAGAAATAACGGCACGGACATTTTAATCTTTAAAAAAAAAAAAAAAACATGTAAGTTAATACTTATATATAAATTAATAAACTAAGTTTTATTTAAAAAGCATACTAGGTTTTTTTTAATTCATTTTCCGGCATCCGGGTATACGTACAAAAAGTAGACAGATTTCTGAACCCCCCCCCCCCCCCCACTCTACGACTTGATTTGATGGGTGGAAATATATAATGGCTCCGTTAGCTAGCACGTGGGGAGCCGGCGAGCGAGCTAGAGAAGAAAACACAGCAGCCCCTTCCCGTAGCTAGGTTTGGTCTATCTATACATCTATAATTCTATACATATAGAGAGAGAGGGGGATTGATTCTATCTATCTTCCAAGCTATATCCAAAGCTAAGGAAACCATATATATATATATATATGGCATATGGAGGAGAAAGCAGGTCAAGGTTTAATAGGGTGTGTGTTTTCTGCGGAAGCAGTGCAGGCAACAGAATATGCTATAAAGATGCTGCCCTCGAATTGGGCCAAGAGCTGGTAATGTTTGTGTGTATATATATTATATATATATATATATACGCAGCCTAATTTGAACGACTAATCACCTCTTTAATTCAACGATTTCTTTAATTATTCGAGGCTTACGTACAGGTGATCACAAATTAAGGTGCTAAACTACTGTTTTAATTAATATATATTGTATGCATGGAGTACATATATGCATGACAAAAGAAATTATGCGGATCGAGTCCTTTTAGTGGCTACTATTTTATTTAATTAATTTGTACATGCATGAAATATATGTGAAGGTGACAAAGAAGCTAGATCTTGTATACGGTGGGGGCAGCGTTGGGTTAATGGGCCTGGTCTCGCAGGAGGTTCATCGCGCCGGGGGCCATGTTCTGGGGTACGTACTACTCCATATCGATTCGATTCTAATTTCATTCATTTTAGCCATGCCTCGTCCATCGGTCAGTGTTGATTCATATTTCTGATCTTTTCTCTTTTTTTTTTTTTTTTTTGGGGTTGTGTCGATTCAATTAATGCACAGAATCATCCCAAAAACACTGATGCGCACAGAGGTTTCGAATTTTAATCTCAGACACGACAAGTTCTATGTGTATCATCATGGTAACGTCGAACACACGACAAACACACACACACACACGTAACGCGCGTGCTGTTCACTTTCGCAGATAACTGGGGAAACTGTCGGGGAGGTCCGACCAGTGGCCAACATGCATCAAAGGAAATCGGAGATGGCCCACAACTCCGACTGTTTCATTGCGTTGCCAGGTTTCGTTTCTATCCAGTTAATTATATTTAGAGAGGGCCGGGATTAAACAATTTAGTAGCTCTGGCTTATCATTTTTCAGATATATATATAATAATAATAATTAGGTTCAAAATTGCCAGTTTTAATATATTAAAATCGAAAATTATATATATATACATATACATATTGAAAATTCTATATTTATTTAGTAATTTGTTAGTTTTTTGTAAGTAGGATAATTTAGAAATTTCGGTTTATTGATTTGGTGGTGCCACTGCCACCAGGTGGGTATGGAACTATGGAGGAATTACTGGAAGTCATAACGTGGGCGCAGCTTGGAATCCACGACAAACCCGTACAAATCAACTTCTCTAACTCAACTACATTAGTTTCTCCGAACCTTTTTAATTAAGTACTGAATTATTGAGATTAATTAATTGCGGAAGAACACACGTGCATGTAGGATAAATAATTTAATTAGTTCATTAATTACTGAATATTATTTGTTAATATAAATCTTAAGGTGGGGTTGTTGAACGTGGATGGCTACTACGATTGCTTGCTCACTTTCATAGACAGAGCGGTGGAGGATGGCTTCATCATGCCTTCTCATCGTCGCATCATCGTGTCTGCCTCCAACGCTAAAGACCTTGTTCACAAACTAGAGGTGATAAAATCTTAATTAAAAATCGATCGTCAGTTCGCACTCACGCCCTTGATCTGATTTGATAATTTCAATCGGCGAAAGTTTTTTTTTTTCTTTTTAAATATTTATTTTTTAAAATTTCTATTTATTTATTTTGTGTTCGCATGGTGCAATTAATGATGATGAGAACAGGAGTACGTTCCAGTTGACGATGGAGTTGTTCCTAAGCCACGATGGGAGGTTGAACACCTAGAGCTCAATGCGTCGTCGTTTACTCAAATTGCACGTTAACACTAGGGGGCAAATACAATTTGTAATTGGCTACTTTCTTCTGTATATATATATATATATATATATATATATATATAATTGTAACTTTACTTTTATTAATTAGGTGTTTTTTGTTAATGTAAAAATAAATAAACAAATAGATTGGTGTCGGCCAGGCCAGGGCCATAAAGCCATCTTTGAGACTTCGACCCGTCTATATCGTGCCTGGAAAATCAAGCCCTGCGGTGACTACGTACGCACCGCCCAGTCCAGAGTTTTAGGGGACAAGCCTTATCCAGATTGCTGATGACTCAGCCCTCCTCCATTAGATAATGTTTTATGGATACTGTTTTTTTTTAAAAAAAACTTTATATAAACCTTTTTTTTTTAAAAAACTTTTTATGAAGAGGAATGAAATTCTTAATTATAAGAGAAACAAATCAAAATCTAAAAGGCTAAAGGCATCGACAGATCAACTGGTGATGCACTAAATAATAAAAAAAAAAAATATATAAAATCAGAAAAAAATATTTTTAAAAAAAAAAAAAAAAAAAAAAAATTATTTTTTTCCCCATTAAAAAAAAAAAAAAAAAAAAAAAAAAAAAAAAAAAAAAAAAAAAAAAAAAAAAAAAAAAAAAAAAAAAAAAAAAAAACCAACACAAAAAAAAAAAAACCAATAATAAATATTACACCTTCCTTAAATTAATTAATGCGTAGTAGTGAAATACATAATTAATTTTCCCACAATTAATGGAGCGATTCTCAGAACGATTGCGTAGTATAAGGTTATAAAATAGACAATATATAAAAATGCGTTCACCCTCCATGGATCAGGATAATTGCTGACAGACTAATAAAATAACATGATAAATAAGATAAATTCGAAAAGTTTTGCCAATGTAATTCAGGTGTTATTTTAAAAATATAAATGTACTATTTGAATCTTCTAAACAAGACAACAACGGTCAAAACACTTATATACATATAACAGTGGGTATTGAACTCAAAAATACTACCATAGAGTGTGGTGAAAAAGCGATTATTCGATTAAACAAGTGTGGACTTGTCAACCTATGGAGGCTAGTCGGCGTGGATTGTGTGGCCACTGTTGGTCGGTGAGACGGCACCTCGGTCGGGCCGTCGGCCGCGTCAGCAGCAGGGCTTTACAAATCAGACTGCATTAGTTTATATCAACAACAAATCAGCGACTCCCAATAGACCGTGTAAATTTACAAATACATCATACTTTTATGATTTAATCATTACATCTGCAACTTGATCCCAAGTTCGGCAATGAGTAACTTTCATAACCCTCATGTATGTTTGTAACTCACAGTATGTACGAGTAACTTTCATAACTTTCATAACACTCATGTATGTTTGTAACTCCAGTATGTATGAGTAACTTTCATAACTTTCATAACACTCATATATGTGTAAGTATATTTGTAACGTAGATATAAGAGTACTAGTAGCAGATTTTCTAAATAAGTTCATTTATTTAAATTTATGAAAAAAAGTTAAAAAATTATAAAATCATTCCCATAGCAGATATTCTATATTTAACTTTATTTATAGAATTTGTACAGTATTTCTCAATATATTGGGAAATAATATTCACTCATTATAATTATTAAATTATATTTAAAAATTTTCTCTCACCTCTTTCCTTCACATTTCCCATAATATTAACTTTTACTTCATATTAAATTATAAGAAATTATTATTAAATAAAATAAGTGATATAAAATATTATTTTATTAATATAGAGTTTGATTTAAGGAATCTATTGTGATGTATATTTGTATATGGAAGCAAAAAGTAATTTAAAATTATAAATTTAAGAAAACTAATGGGGTAGCTGCTGCTAGTGCTTTAACACTGAATTTTTGCAAAACTTAATAGCAAAATTGTTGTCACAACGGATTGGTGTGGAGTCATTTTGATTATGCCTCCAACTCTTGCAAAAATCACCAAAGCCATATTGCATGGCAATCACACAATATTGCTGCATAAATAAAAAAAACTCGACTTCAGTGGTGGGAAGTGTCATTATGTGTTATGTTTTTGAAGACCATTATATAACTCACAAAATTAACATAAATAAAAAAACTCAAGTGTTTTTTTTTTTTTTGATGTTCAACATTGTTAACATAGCCACTATCAAAATACGCATTAAGACCTCTAATTTCTCCCTTTCGATAGAATACCTTAAAATTGAATGTTTCTTTTAAATACTTAAATACCCTTTTTGGAGCATGCACATGAAGTTTGGTGGACATTCCACATACTTGCCAAGAAAACTTACTATGAATATTATATAGGTTGAGTGGCAATTAAATACATTAAACTTTTCACAATTTGCTGGTAAAGTGTGATATCTATTTTTGATCCACCATGATGCTTGCAAAGCTTTGTACTAGGGACAATGAGAATGTTAATAGAATTATAACTATTCATTTGAAATCTTTCCAATATTTCTTTTTGCCCACTAAATATTTCATTTGAACTTTGTAAAACTTTAATGCCCATAAAAGTATCTCATCCTTCCTAAATCATAAATTGCTTAAACTCATCAAACATATTATCATAATTCAAAATCTAACTTTAATAAGTAAGGCCTTGTTTGTTATTAAGTTTCCAAACCCAAATTTTAGTATAAACTTATAAAAATATGAGTATTATAATAATTTAATATGATTAATATATAAATTGTGTTTTACAAACACATGTATTTCATAATTGTTTTTAAAATAGTTTATAAGGCCTTTTTTGATACATTGTTTCAAAAGTAATTTTTTAGTTTCAAATTTGAAAAATGAGGGTCTATCAACATTATAATATGATTAATTTTTGAGTGTTATTAAAATACATGGGGGCATGTAATTATTTTTTAAAAAATTTTTATAATTATTTTCAAATATAAACTCAATTTTGGTGGTGAAGTCAAAATATTATTTTGTAAATTTTCATCTACTTCATTACATGGGTCTACCATATTTTATTTTAATTTTAGTTTTTATGACATCTAATCTTTTTAAAAACTTTTTGAAACACATTCTATTTGTTATACCAAAACAGATTTTTTTTAAAATTCAAATTTTAACACAAAAATCAAAACATATACTAAGTGACCTGTTTTACGTTTTCAAAAAAGTTTTTTGGGGTGGGAGACTAATTTATTTAAAAATTTTAAAAACCTTTTCTCTACTTTATTATTGGGTCGACTATATAATTTTAGTGACTTAACTTTAAAAAAGCACTTTAACTTAAATTATTTTTAAAATTTAACACAAACTCTAATAAAAATTAAAATCATTAAAGCAAATATAAAAATATAAAAGCATGTATGCAACACTTCCACGGAAGTCATAAAATTAGAACTTGAAAATGAAAAAGTGTGTCTGTCATAGGTTAGGTTGAATTAGGTGAAAATAAAATTATCAACTGACTAGGTAGTTTTTTATTAAATTTTTAACGAATGCTAACTAACAAGTATGGTAGGTCGGGTGAGTACCAACCCTTATTTATCGGTATATAATTAAATAATATATACTAAAAAATAAATGTATAAACTATAAAATAATTATAATCAAAAGTAAATTATTTTATTTACTAAGCATTATAATTACAGAGGAGGAAAGACACTAAAATTGTAGATCACAATGTGACAAGCTCACACAATCACAGGTACCATGCCACATAGCTCTCGACCTTTTATAATGAGTAGAAACGATAATGAACAAATGTTTAATTAATGGATGATAAAGTTTATTTTATTTTATAATATGATATGGTAAGTCAAATTAGTAGTAATTTGAGCAATTATTAATTGATTCAAAATCTATCATAAAATAAAATTTTTATTCACTGATTCATTTATATAATTTTTATTAATAAATAACAGGTAAATTTTAATTATCCAACTAATAAAACGAATCGAGCGGATATGATGTAAGTGTGTTTAAGTGGGGTTGTAAATGAATCAAACGTTCATGAACAAACTCCCCCCCCCCCCCGCTCCCCAACTAAGATCATTTATGTTCAACCTTAATTAATAGATAATAAAGTTCACACTTGTCATTTCATGACTAGCGATACAGTAAGTCCACACAATTCGTAGTAAAATTATTTGTGAGCATGAGATTAACAAATCAATTCATATATATAAAAGTTATTTTATTAAATATAATTTAATAAATATATATTTTATATTATTATTAAATAAAAAATATATGTTTTTAATTTATTTGTTTACTATTAATATTATTATAAAATTTTAAAAAACTATATATAATAATTATTTGAACATATTAAATAAAGATAACACATCTAACAATTAATTAATTATACTTTTTTGAATAGTTTACGTATAGATTATTTAACTATTTCCATGATTTTAAATCACGTTAGCGAACCTTCATGTAATCCGGAATCACCGTTAACGTTGGCACACATTCGTAATTATAACTGTTTAGTTCGGTTTGTTAAAAATAATAACAACTGTTCAATATTCTACTTTCGGCTTGATCGTATTTCAACACCACTTAAATCACGAGAAAACCTTCATGTAATCCGGAATCACCGTTAACGTTTGCTAGACACAATTTGTCTTTCTATATAAAAATTTGTGTCACATTCTCTGACCTGGGAAGCAACGAGTTCCACCTTGCTTGCTTGGAGAGAAAAAAAAACCCAAAAAAATCAAACAACACACAAATTATCTGGCTTGCAGGCAAAACACGTCGCTGCAAATGCAATCCAAGCACGACCCCCTCAATATCTAATATATATATATATATATATATATGCATTCAATCATTAAAAAAATCAAATCAACCATAGTTGCTGGCAAGGTACTAATATCTATCCACATAGTGAGGACAGCATCACTGGGGTCGAAGAGACAGACACGTCCATGGCTTCAACAACCGCCACCGCCACGCTGCTCTCGTCCAGCTTCCTCGGCATCAGAATACACCAGTATCCCAAACCCACAAGACCACGACAGCAGAGCAACAACCTAAAAACAAGTTTATGGTTAAGGTCCCTAATTCCTCAACCCCTTCTAAGGAACAGTAGAATACCCGATTCTCAAACCCTAACAACCACCACCAACGACAACACTTATCAATTACCATCCTCATCAACTCCTCAGGCCACTCTAGCCGCCACCACCATACTCATCTCAGCAATCCAACAGCACCAAGCCCTTGCCCTGGCCCTAGACGACCCCATCCCTCCACCGCCACCGTCACTCCAAACTCCGATCCAGGCCGAAGCCACCAACCCCTCCGACCCCTCGCCCTTCTCCCAAAACCTCCTCCTCGCCGCCCCCAACCCCCAAGCCCAACCCGCCGTCTCCGACATCCCCGACGGCAGCCAATGGCGCTACAGCGAGTTCCTCAACGCCGTCAAGAGGGGCAAGGTGGAGCGCGTCAGGTTCAGCAAGGACGGCGGCGTCCTCCAGCTCACCGCCACCGACGGCCGCCGCGCCACCGTCATCGTCCCCAACGACCCTGACCTCATCGACTTCCTCGCCATGAACGACGTCGACATCTCCATTTCCGAGGGCGACGCCGGCAACGGCCTTTTCGGTTTCATCGGCAACCTCCTCTTCCCGTTCCTCGCCTTCGCCGGGCTGTTTCTCCTCTTCCGCCGAGCCGGCGGCGGTGCCGGAGGGCCGGGGGGGCTCGGCGGCCCGATGGATTTCGGGAGATCCAAGTCCAAGTTCCAGGAGGTGCCGGAGACCGGAGTGACGTTCGCCGATGTGGCCGGCGCCGACCAGGCCAAGCTGGAACTGCAGGAAGTGGTTGATTTCTTGAAAAATCCTGATAAATACACCGCTCTTGGGGCGAAGATACCCAAGGGCTGTCTTCTGGTCGGACCACCCGGTACGGGGAAGACCCTACTCGCCCGGGCGGTGGCCGGAGAAGCTGGCGTGCCGTTCTTCTCTTGCGCGGCGTCGGAGTTTGTGGAACTTTTTGTAGGGGTTGGTGCATCGAGGGTTCGCGATTTGTTTGAGAAGGCCAAGTCCAAGGCACCCTGCATCGTGTTCATTGATGAAATTGATGCAGTTGGGAGGCAGAGAGGGGCAGGGCTTGGGGGTGGGAATGATGAGAGAGAGCAGACCATCAATCAGCTGTTGACAGAGATGGATGGGTTTTCAGGCAATTCCGGGGTCATAGTGTTGGCTGCCACGAATCGCCCAGATGTCCTTGATTCAGCATTGCTCAGGCCTGGGAGGTTCGACCGCCAGGTCACAGTGGACAGGCCTGATGTTGCTGGTAGAGTCAAGATCCTCCAGGTTAGACCGTTGCATTGCTTCCAAGTCTACGCTGCTTCATTATCTATGCTTATTGCTAACCTCACAATGAATAATTACTACACTTCTCTTTTGTACCCAAAGGCTAGAAATGGTGTTTGTTTCTTTGCATGGTGGAATGAGATGGAAATAGAAATGAAAATGTAAGGTAACGCCTTGGTCCTAGTTTGACCATTCGTACATTGCATTAGCACTCCCATTCCATCATGCAATAACTAGATGCCTTAGTGGAAGGATTATAATTGATTTTGATGGGCATTGGTGCCCCTTTTTCAAATCGTATAAATTCATTTATAGTATGCATGTTTTTTGGAGCAAAATGTGGGGATCTTTCTGGATGTAGTTTAACAGATTTGTTTGCTTAAATTTACGATTCTAAATTTATTTGCCATCTTAGGAGATACAAGCCACATCTACTAGGGCTAGTTGGTATGACAGAGAACGAGTTGAATCGAGGAGACAGGGTGGGGGCTGTGATAGGATCAGATTGGAACTTCCCTTCCCCATCTCCCTCACTCTTTCAAGATTTTATACTGTCCCAGGACCTCCCCTTTTCTGTTCAAAATTTTTAAGAGTTCCCAGTCATCAGATTTTCTCTTTCTTTTTCACACTGTTAATCTTGTCAATAGTTATAAGTTGGGAGTTGGTACAAACGAAGTAGAATTCATTTTAAGTCGGAATATCTTATGTGCACATGCACTTCAGGTGCACTCAAGGGGAAAGGCACTGGGAAAGGATGTGGACTTTGAAAAGATTGCAAGAAGAACCCCTGGTTTCACGGGGGCTGATTTGCAAAACCTGATGAATGAGGCAGCCATTCTGGCGGCCAGGCGTGATCTCAAGGAGATAAGCAAAGATGAGATATCTGATGCTCTGGAGAGGATCATTGCTGGGCCTGAGAAAAAAAATGCTGTTGTTTCAGAAGAAAAGAAGAAATTAGTTGCTTATCATGGTATATAGTTGGCCATTGCCTTGCTTTTTCTCTGAACATTTCCATTGGTCTTGCATTATTTGCCTAGCTTTGTATGCGGCCAAATTTTGCAGAGGCTGGGCATGCTCTAGTTGGTGCACTTATGCCAGAATATGATCCTGTGGCCAAGATATCCATCATTCCTCGCGGTCAAGCTGGTGGCCTTACCTTCTTCGCCCCAAGCGAAGAGAGGCTTGAATCTGGATTGTACAGTAGAAGCTACCTGGAGAATCAGATGGCTGTTGCTCTTGGTGGCAGGTAAATTCTTTAACCCCAGGAACACTCCTTTGAGGCCACACAAGATTCAGATCTAGGCCCCTGACCTGGAATAAGCATATATAATGAAAAGTATATAGGGGAGCCACATCATTTTAGAATCAAAACGTTGACCCGGCTAAGTCACCGGGTGGTTGAGTCACGAGTTCAATCACTGGATCATCAATCGGACGAGACATAATAAATTCATTGATTGGTCATATAAATAAATAATTAAAAATATATATTAATGAAAAAATATTTTAAACTAACACATTAAAAATACTTTTTAAATATAATATTATTTATTTTTAAATATATATATTTAATATAAATTCATAATAATGCCATTTTAAATTAAAATTATATTATAACATAGATTATGTTATTTTACTATTTTTAACAAAACTGTCCGGTTCTATAATAGAACTTCTATTAAATCCGGACGGGACATTCGGGTCAAAAAATACTTGCTGGTTTGAAGGAATGGTGCAATTAGAAATTTGGACCGCTTAAGTGCCCAGATCACTGGTGCATTGATCGGACCAGCTGAGCCAGCCCAATTATGATGACTATGCTGTTGATAGCCACTCAAGTCGTTCTGATATTATTCCCCAGAGCCGTACATTAGTCATTTTTGGTTTAATCCTTCACTTTAAGCGATTTAACAATATCAAATCTATCTCCAAACCAATTAGGATCTCGTTGGATGATTTTACTATTTTGGTTTGACTGGGGTTCTTAGCCAGTTTGATTTTTCTTTTAAAGATCAAGTCTTTATCAAAGTTTAATATAATTATAATATTAACATTCATGAATCGATATTATAAATAAATACAATCTTAAAATTAAAAATACTGCTACAATTCCACGATATTCTGAAGTAAGTCTAATTTGAATGATAAACAGTTTATTTATGACATTATTAATAGGGATTCAGTTTCCGTTGCACAACGAGTTGAGCCCTATTTACAGCAGCCAAATACGTGTCAGCACTGGACTGCTGTATCACAGTTGGCTGCTCATTTATTCTGATTTCCATTCTTCTGACACACTGGATAATAATCTTGCGTTTTTGCGTCACATATCACTAGTTTAATGTCAATGAACGATACTATCATATTTGTGATTCAATGCAGGGTTGCTGAAGAAGTAATTTTTGGCGAGCAAAATGTGACAACAGGAGCATCGAATGACTTTATGCAAGTTTCACGAGTGGCGAGGCAGATGGTGGAGAGATTCGGGTTCAGCAAAAAGATCGGGCAAGTTGCCATAGGTGGACCTGGAGGGAACCCTTTCTTGGGTCAGCAGGTATATATACATCTAGTGTTGCTTAAATAGGTTTACTATGGTTAGTCAACCTTGTGCACTTGCTTCAATATTGTGCATGCAATCATGGAAAGTTTGTTTCATTCATTCAGATGTCATCTCAAAAGGATTATTCCATGGCGACTGCTGATGTTGTTGACGCGGAGGTAAGAGGACTGGTGGAGACTGCTTATTCAAGGGCCAGACATATTATCATGACCCAGATTGACATCCTCCACAAACTTGCTCAATTGCTCATAGAGAAAGAAACTGTCGACGGTGAAGAGTTTATGAGCCTCTTCATCGATGGCAAGGCGGAGCTATATGTAGCTTAGTTGCAGGCAAAGAACTCAATATTGTAAAATTTTCAGATAAATATGTAGCCACTATACAATTAAAATCCAGTAATCAACATATTGAACATTAGTTGCACTACTGGGAAAAAGAAAGAGTAGAGTATCAGCCTTTCTTCCGATACAATTATGATGCATATCAAATTGGCTTTAATTGTATGCAGTTGACCCTCAGTATAGAGCTGTATAGTTGACCAGCCCAATGATCTAATTTACATGCCCTTTTCGTCTGGTATATGTGACAACTAGAAACAATTATTCGATTGAGCAGTGACAGTCATTACTAAAAAATATTACAGGCGTGGTTGGTTGATCAGGGTAGCCTACAACTCCGTTGTTTCTTCTCTTCTAGGGTGGCAGCTTCATTTAGCATGTCAGCAGCATCCTCATGCATATTGAGCGTAGCAAGCGCAACTGCCTGCATATAAAAAGCTGTTGACCAATCTGCGTAGACACACTGTGCTTGCATTGCATCCCTGAGAGCAGCATCCGGTTGATTGCATAGCAGATAACAAAGACTGCGCCGGGCATAAACAGTTGGAGGAACCACGGTTCCCACATTTATGAACTGCACAAAGCAACCACAAAAGTATGGAGAACATGGCAACAATTAAGAAGTGGTGCGTTTTAAAATATGATAACTATTTTCAAGGACATGAAATATAAAAATAAAAATAATTAATTTCATTCTTTATAACCTAAAAAGTAAAAATAATTTTTTATTATTTTTAGTTTTTTATATTTGAAAACAGTTGTAACATTTTAAAAATAAAACATAAAACATGCAAAACAAATATGCTCTTAGATGCAATATTTTAAAGAATTCATATAACTTCAACTCAGCTTGAGTTAATTTTTTAATTTTTCAACACGAGATAAAGATCTTTAAGCACTCATTAAATCGTATATATCAATAAACTTGCATCCTTTACATCCATCTGTACCTGAGAATAAGAGTCTATAGCTGCCTTAAAATCTTTGTCCCGGAAAGCCAGGTCACCACGTTTCCTCGCCTCAAGCATCTCTTTCATTTGTTGTGTCCACTCTTGGAAAGATAACTAAACAATCACTATCAATACTGAAATTAGCATACCATCAACAATAGCAATCTACAAACATCCTTATTCTTTTCCACAAAATAAAAATAAAAATAAATACAATTACCTCTTTAGTTCCTTCATCCTCATAGTGTGTCATGACCAATATCTGATGGATAGCTGTTAGGTCCATCCGTGAACAGGCATCGTACATTGGAGATAAAGGACGTGATGGAGTCATAGGTTCATGCTTTGGAATCTTCAGCATCACATTAGAAGGAACCTACGTGCAAAGGAGTTTTGAGACTTGTGATAGCCTTCCTACGCATATGAAAACCACTTTGGAATACAACAAAATTGGGGAAGTGGGGGGAGTTCAAAACACAAAAAAAAAACACGACTAGCAGAGAAGCCAGGAAACATAAAGCATATATTCTGTGTGTGTATTCTAAAAAAGGGATTGCACATGGGAAAAAATAGAAATGCAATGTCTTGTTGGCGTGTTGAAAAAAAGGCATTATTTCGAATAACATATGTTCTTTCAATTCAATTTGAAAAAGAACTGTTTATTACATTAGGATATTTTTAGTAACAATAAGATAAATTTGTTCTCTCCTATGAGAAATCTCATCAAAGAATATTACAACAATTATGGAAACGAAGTATTTAATTTATATAAATTATATACTTAAATTTGTAAAGGTGATATTTATTTGAACTCATAAAATGAAAACTATCTACTTTTATTCTTAGAAAAAATGATAGTCATCTCAAAAGTGTTATTGACTCCACTTTCACTAATAGACAATAATTGATTTGATGTAAATTTTAGAATGAGTGGAAATTTCATAGAGTCAAGAATGAGTGTATGGACATTCGCATCCGATTCCCCATAAATTTACTTACCCTATAATTTGGATTAATTTTTTTAGGGTTTTAATGAAAATGACACTCCATCCGAATCCCAAAATATGATTTTGGAATAAGATTTGTATAGTTAGTTCTTATAGTTGAGGATTCATTATTCATTCCCCGTGTTGTTCCCCAAACTTTTTTAATATTTCTTAATTTCACATGCACAATCGAATAAAAAAGAATTAAAAGATATTATTTAGATAGAAAATATAATATAAGAGGTTTTTAGAATATAAATAAATTTTAAGGAATAATATACTATAAATTCCTCAAAATAAGGATAAAAACTTACAAAATTAGATAAAATATAATCAACTCACATGACAATTATAATATTTTGGCTGACAAGATAATCCTCAAACATCATAATTCATTAAATCAATAATTATTAGATGTACATAATAATAGGTCATTTGAAAGTAGCGGTAAAAGATTCACTAGGGGTTGCTATCAATTGAGATATATGTATTCTAATCATGTAAGCTCCACCAAACTCCTACCATCATAAATCATTAAACCATAGACAGCATATCAAAATGTCCATCAATTAAAAGATTGTAGCTAAAAAGGCATGTCAACATGCCAAAAATAATAATAATTAGGTACACTCTTCTATTGGAATGCCGGCAGCAGATAGCAACAAGTAAGCCTGGATCACATATTTGTCATTATAAAACACAACTCAAAGAACAGGTGAATATTTGAATGAATGAAATGAAGAAAGAAAATATTTGAACTTACATCTTTTTTACTCTGTAGTGGCACAAGTGTGGCAACAATGTTTTTAAAATCAGGTCGCTCCATAGGTTCGTCTCGCAAGCAACTGGAGGCAAGGTTAAATACCAAAGTTGACTCCTCAGTTGAACACTGCCCTTTTAAGTGAGAATCCATTAAAAGTTGAACATTTTTGCCCCTTGTCATATCAAGAGCCTGGACAAAGATGCAAACACAAATAAGTGGAAACAAGCAAATACAAACTAAATTTCCAATCATCATATTTTTAAAAACATAACAATCTAGAAAATAGTGTGAGGTTAATTGATGAAATCCTTTCCAGACCATGACTTAAAAGAATCATATAAGCTGAAGAGCATTCCATTGGATAATCAACCAAAAAACACCATTCCTTATAACAAAGAAAATTACCCTCATATTCAAATTCAATTTTAAGTCAAACCATAAGTTTCCAATTATTCCCATAATGTATGATATGATTAGGTGAGCTCTCAAGGCAAGTGTGTTTGTTTGACCACATGCTTTTAAAAAATTGACCATGATGCAAAGTCAGACGTGGGGCAAACACTAAAGAAGGTAGGCTGACAACGGTGACCCCTTCTCACTACCAAATTATTCCAAGTAGCAGGATACAAAACAGTTAAACAGCAGTGTTATACTAAACCAAAAACCATTTAGTAGCAATATACTAGAAGGCATGTTGCATAATTTCAGGTATACTATTAATTTGAAACATTGGTGATAAGAAGAAAACTACGGAGCAGGGGTAAGGAAAGCCTTTTATTGTTATTCGTTTTATTTTTGAGTTTCACATATTACATCTTGACAAGATGTCAATGATTAAGACCTCAAAATGTTAATATGGTCAACAAACAGGTCCCGGCTTATTTTTTAAATCATGTGACAAGCATTCTTCAACATCAGTTAATGCAATCTCACCCCATTGGAAACACAATCCTTTCCCTATTAGAAAACAGATGATTCAGTTAGCAAATCATTAACATGAAAAAATCAGTAAGCACTGAAGTGACAACTCACATTATCAAAAATTAAATTAAATTAAAAATTTTAAAACTAAATTTTATAGAAAAATGAATATCTTTAACTGGAACAAGGGAAGGACTTACAGAAAATCTAACTAGCATCAACTAAAAATAAATGCATTAGTTAAAGGCTTCTGCAATATCGGCATGATACCCAGATTTTAATGTCCCTCAGCACAGGCAGTGCAATCAAAACAGGCACAATGACAG
Organism: Taxillus chinensis; assembly: GCA_023512835.1. Classification (NCBI taxonomy): domain Eukaryota; kingdom Viridiplantae; phylum Streptophyta; class Magnoliopsida; order Santalales; family Loranthaceae; genus Taxillus; species Taxillus chinensis. Next base: position 10,885,088 of record CM042091.1, read on the forward strand.
GAGCTAATACTTGTAAATCAACCTGAAGCAATCCAAACAAATCCAGGAAGATTTTAAACTTTACCCCAGTCAATCCTTTGTCCCTTTCTCGGGATAACCTGCATTAATCTTCAAGCCATTTTAATCTTCATTAAAAATTCAGAGATCAAGTTATTTCTCACTGCCTTAAGAATCCTTCTTACTCTCCATCTTAAAGCTTTTTAATGATAGTAAGTTAACATTCTTGTTTTTTTAATTAGAAAAAGGAACATTTATTATGGACAATAGCTAAAATCAAACGCCACAACTCCTCCTTCACCAGTAAGAGACTAATCTAAAGATTCCATCCAAAGACCAAAAAGAAGCCAATGCGAGAGCCCGTAAGAAAGCATAATCATGACAAATGTAGCCAATACCTTTCAGAAATGGGGAAAAGATTTCATGAGAAAAACTTACATAGCTAGGAGGAATGTGTTTTCCACTAAGAAGATCCAAAAGCACAGTCCCAAAACTGAAGGCAACACTTTCGTTGCTGACAATTCCTGCGTCAAATGAATATAGGATACAGAAAGTATTATTCAAAATAACTAGTAATAAAATCTTAACCGAATTTTTCAAAATGAACTTGTTACCGTCTTTTAGATACTCTGGAGGTGTGTACGCAAGATTTGTACTATAGCTTTTGCCGTCCCAACTATTTTTCATCAAGCCAAAACATGAAAGCCGTGGATCTCCATTCTGTTAAACAAAACAGAGTAGAGACATCGTACATGGAACTACTTGGATTATAATGTCCTTGTTCAAGGATGGATCAAAATATGTGAAACTCAACGAAGGCAACCTATGATCTAATAAAACTAAAGCAAGATCCCGGGTAACTTGTTTTATCATTCAAAAAAGAAAAAAAGAAAAGTGCTATGTCACCTCATCAAAAAGAATCCTGTAAGCATTTAAATCATGGTACAAGGGACGCCCTTCTGAACTGCAGTAATCTAACGCTTCTGCTATATAGAGGGCAACTCTTAAACGCATGGCCCAGTCAATGGTTTCATTATCCCCTGTCAATAAAGCTACACGAATGATTTATTCATATTCACACATCAAATTAATCTGCACAAAAATGACAAACACCGCATTCAATTACAGACAACATAAATTAACTTACCCATTAGCGGATGAAGTGTATGCTGGGGGGTGGGGGTGAGAAATCAAAAAAAAAAAAAAAAATAGAGGGTAGGACTGGTTCCTTTAAATACAAACACTCCACCATTTATTTGGTTGAGTGATAATTTGACAAGCCACCACAGCAACATAATTAGAACCCAAGTGAAACGAATTAACACAATCTGGAACCGCTGAAATGAGTTGAAACAGAGAAAGGGCGGGAAGGAAAAAGTACAGTGGAAGAGATGCTTGGCAAGGGTTTCATTGGGCATGTACTCAGCCACGAGCAATCTCTCATTGCCATCGCAGCAGTAGCCAATCAAATTGGCAAGCTTCGGGTGCCGCAGCTTTCCAACAAGCCAAGCCTCGTCCTGAAAAGGAGCCAAAAAATCAAAAAAAAAAAAAAAAAAAAACCCAGAACACACACAAATGAGCACACAGTAAACCTGGAGCAATTGTAAAAAAAAAAAAAGCACTAGGGATTGGAGGGCGAGGGGTACAATACAGAGAACTGTTTGGGATCCGGCCAAGCCAGTTTGGTGAACTTCTTGACGGCGATCCAGCGGCGGTTCTGGAGCCGGCCCTTGTAGACGGCGTTGAGGGCCCTCTCGCCGTCCGGGGAGACCACGAAATCGGAGCTGAAGTTCTTGGTGGCAGCCTGGAGGTGGGAGAGCGAAAACTCGGCGAAAGAAGGTACCTCGCCGAAGCATCCGCCGCCGTCAACGCCATCCGCGGCGGCTTCAACCCTGCCGTTAGACGGATGAGACCGGCAGACATTCGCGGCGGCGGCGTTGGAACTGTCAGCGTCCACGCGAGGCTGCTGGCTCTGGAATACCGACTCGCAGCAGCCCATGACCCCAACTCTCTCCTGGGTCGGTCGTCCTACTCTGCTTCAGCGAGAGGAGTTCGTATCATCGGCAAGCTGCGCGCATGTGGCATATATATCTACAGGAGGAATGGTTAAGGAGAATATGGGAAGCAACAGTTCGTTTGTTCGTTTCATCGCTCCCTGTCTGTCTGTTTGTCTGTCTCGCCCCACGGCCCTCGGGCGGGTGTGTTTGCGCGTCCCCTGCTTGCTGACAACTGACAGTGTCTATGGGTCGTCATTGTACCCTCGCACACCACACACTCAGACTCAACGCACACACGCTGTCTCTCTCTCTCTCTCTCTCTCTCTCTATGTCGTTTGTTTATTTTAACAAATAATTATTTAGTTATTTTAAATTCAATCGTAGCTACGGGGGAGAAAAAGTGATTGCGTGTAAGCTTTATTGATGATCTATTAAATGATTCCAAACCTATGATGATACTATTAAATATGAGTTCGAAGAAAAAACAAAATCCCCTGCTATTATCTTAATAATATGTGTTCGATAATTAATTTAAAAATAATAACTCGTAGGAATCTACTCAGAATGGATTTTAAATTAATCAACTAAATAATTTAATCAATTTAATTTTTTTTTCCAAGGATTTTGAATTAAGCCCAACCCCTTTGGTCAGTAGCCGTGGAAAAACCATGCAAAATGGGGGGGGGGGTGGGTGAAAAGGCATGAAAAAAATTCTTTTGTTTTTTTCTTCGCCTTCACCCAAATAAGCTATGAGCAGAAAAGTCATGAAAGTGGTGTATAAAACTCAAGACATTTTAATGATAATAAAATAGTAGAATTTTCTATATCCCTTCCACATAAAATTTTCCATCCCTTTTTATTGGTAATCACTTTAAACTCTTTATATCTTTTTCTTTTTTTTGAAAAGCAAGTTTAATAAAAATATTTAAAAATTAATTTTTTTAAATTTAATTCAATACTATTTATTTTTTATATATTAAAATATTATTTTTTTAGTTCACATTATTTATTTTATTTTTTATCATCAGAATTTTTTATTTAAAAGAATAAATAAACATTTAAAAAATAATATTTTAATTAATAAATAGTTGAAATAAAAAGACTTTAAAATAAATTATTTAAAAAATGTATCTTTGATCATTTTGAAGAATTATTTTTAAAGAGATACCAACAGATAAATGCTTGTCATAATAAAAAAACACATAAATTTATGAATAACAGCGAATTTGATTAAGATACCGAACATACATAGTTTCACTCCAAACTTAACCCATCACAATGGTTTTAACGATTCAAATAAGGTCTGATTGGGACGGATCAAGCTTTTTTTTACCTTGAATCTGTTTTACAATATAATCAAATATCGAATCAGAGTAGAACGAACAAGACCTTATTTGACCGGATACCTTATCGGAACGGGACGGGACGGGTCAACCCAATATTATCATCGATCCCTACTCAAATTTGGGTAATTGGCAGTCATCTTGGATACCAAATTAACCAACCAATTCACGGGTGGGGGTGGAAATCGGTTAGAGCTAGCTGGGCATGGGGTGGTGAAGTGTGAACGCACTTCAACGACCTTTACATTTCATTTCATGTCCACTGCACTGGCCTGTCATCATCTTAATATTTGTTTGACACCTGCAAGTTGCGGGGATGTGAGAGGGACTTATTTGGATTTGCATGTGCCTGCCTAAACAAACAAATAATTAGGATAGCTTAATGAACAATAAACAAGCTATCATCATTTACTTTTATTAAGGAGGTCAACTTAACTCGTCTAAACCCAAAAAAGGCTAACGAATAAACACACACAAAAAAAAAAAAAAGAGCTCAAGGACTACTACAACTGTCTGTAGCTGATTGAATCTGGAAAGATTGGCTTGTGGGTGGGTGGGACATGGGACTCGGGAGGGTGGGCGGGAGGACGCACTCGGACGATTTTCTCCTGACGTCTAGAGGTTGATAGACCCCAGTTGAGAAATTGTGTCTCACATCGAAACAAAAAGGATCAATCTAGAAGCTTATATGGTGAAGTAGGCCCAAAAAGTCACAACGCATTTTAAAGCCGTGCGGGCCGATCTGGCGAGCCCAAAGCGGACAATATTGTGACATGCGGATGAGCCTGCGCCTTGATCAGATCCTAACAAACTGGTATCAGAGCCTAGTTGTCTCTGTCTGGTGTTCAATTATATCGAAAGTCTTCTCGGTGTTGTCTGTGGCCGAGCGGCGTGTCCCGTAATATGCGGCGGTATTTGATTATGGAATACAAATCCTTGTCTTCAGGTGATCGAATCTGTCTGCTCTCAATCAGAATGTACATTGAGGGGGAGCTCCCATGACGGCCCACATGGTGGTAGCTCATCAGTTTCATTAGTTCGATATGTGACAAGGGAGAGATTATTGGGAAATTGAAGAAAAAGGATCAGTCTAGAAGCTTATATGGTGAAGTAGGCCCAAAAAGTCACAACGCGTTTTAAAGCCGTGCGGGCCGATCTGGCGAGCACAAAGCGAACAATATTATGACATGCGGATGGGCCTGCACCTTGACCAGATCCTAACACCACCCCCAGAAGCTAGCAAGTGGCAACCAATTTCTGACAGGGGGGCACGCTTTCTCCACTTCTCACGTTGCGAGACGGTGAGCTGAAGATTCCACCATTAATTTCAGTCAAGTGTTAAAGAATTTTAAGGTAGCTAACCTTAGAATACATACACTCTGATTTAATTTCCTATTCCTATTTTGAGATCTAGTATATTATTTTCTTATCATTTATTTATTTTAAAAAAATCCTTTACATTCATTTTCTAATCTCTATTTTTTTAAATCATATTTTCTTATATTTTGTTTATTTCATAGTTTATATGGTGATTTTGTAAAAGTGACTTGTATATAAAATTTTTTAATATTTAAATAAAATTAATATTACTCGTATTAATGGAATTATATAACTGGTAAATTATCATGACAGCGTAATAACATACCAAATCATCATATACAAGAGAAAAAAAATATGAATAAATAACGCTCATATACATTTGTCATAGTTTTGCGACCATACTATGAACAAATTGCAATTATTATTTCTCTTAAAATAAAGATTTGATGAATAGAAAGTTATTATTCAAATTTGAAGAATCTCAAAGCATTAACATTTCATCAAAATGTTTTTTAAAATTGTAAATAAGTGAGCAAATATCAACTACACATGATTATAAAGTATTATCAAAATTTCCTTATTTTATTCAAAAATGTTAAAATATTTTCAAATTGTAGACTTCTATTATATTGGTTCTCCAAGTTTAGTGAATCAATATAGTAGAAATTTACAATTTGAAAATATTTTTAGATAAAATGCAAATTTTAATGACACGTTATAGTTATATATGATTAATATTTACACATATAATTAAAAAAACATTTTACAAATTCAACTCTTATAAATTTATTTTATTGTAATAGTAAAATATGATAATAACTAATGCAATATCAAGCTGTAAACGAATAAGGTTATAACATATACCGCACCAACTGATTTGTTTTTTTTTTTTAAATATTTATAATTACATTTTTTTTTTTGAAAAATTAATCAAAATTTGAGTTTGATAAAATGAATGACCGAGCATGTTTGGCCCCGAATGTTTTCAAATGTTTTTTGTATTTTAATATAATAAACAACCGTTACAATTTATTTGTCCAGCATTTTGTTTTTCAATTCAAGCGAAAAAAACAACTGCCAAACAAAAAAAATATATTTAATTTACCTGAAAACAGTTTTCAGGTGCAGTTTTTTAAAACAAATTTGAAGTAGAGAAAATCAAAAACAATAACAAACACGCTTCGTTAATCAGTCGATGTTCTTATGTCCAAATTTTAATTTATCAGTTTTGTCTGTATTTGCCGCCCCAGTTTTGTCTGTATTCGGCCCCACTAAGCCCATGTGGTAGTAGAATTTTTCTACGTAGGCCTCAACGGACTCTGTTCTCAGCCCAAAACAATTTTTCTAGCCATCCCATCCCATGGGCTCGACCGATTTTACATCAGGATTCAGGAACATCTTGTCATAAAAACAAGAAGAAGAAGAAGAAGAAGAGGAAGAAGAAAACTTTATGCAATCGCCGCGCAATTTTTCTATTTTTTTTTTAGACACCCATACAATCCTTTATTAAAAAACGAACAATCAAAACCGTGAAAAAAAAAAAAAAGAATGATATATCGCATAATAATTTATTTCAAGCCCTTTTTTCTTAACATTAATTGCCCAGCAGCATACTGCTCCCCAAACTTTAAAACAAAACCAAAAGACATCAAACTCAAGCAGCATCTTATTTCAAATTTCTGATTTCATAACAACCAGTAGTATCTCTCCGACACTGGAGCAAACCCAGATGTCTCCAGGCCCCACTCTTTCAACCGCTCTATAAACAAAACTAATCTGTGTAACATCATATAATTTAAAAAAGCCATGAAACCAAAAAAATGCAATGTCTGTCTTCCCCAATACACTACTACTTCCCAGTCCCACCTACATAATTCCAGCTCACTATCTATCTACCTATCTGTCTATATATCCTAATAAACCAACGCAGAGGATCCTAATAATATCCAGAAATTGTGGAACTTACTTATTGGCGAATGTAGAAAAGGCAATTAATTTAATTTAATTTAATTTAATTAATAGGGGAATCAGACGGCAGCGCTAGCTTACAGATTTCCATGGCGGGTGGGGCATCCCAAATAGCGGTCCTTCGTCTCATGCTTTCAAAATGGTCAACACAAGCCTTCAACTTCAATCCCGAAACTTCTTTCCTTGCCCGGGCCAGCTCCTTCCCGGCCACCGCGTCGAATACGTCTTCCCAGCCCTCCTCCCACCCGCCGTGGGCGTCGCACAGCTTCAGGCTCCCTTTGCCCCACTCCGTCCAGCTCCAATTCCGGTCAAGCCCAAACACCACCTCCGCCGCGCACGGCCCCACGCAGACCGGCGTGCAGGGCCTGCACTTGGCCCCGCTCAATGGGCCTGGGCTCGACAGCGCCGCCACCGGCACCCCGAACCCGGACGGCGGGAACGCGTACTTGCGGTCCGACACCACGCAGAAAGGGAGGCTTCTGGCCGCGTACCGCACCTTTCGGGTGGTGAGTTGGGCCCGGAACGCGCTCTCCGAGTTGAGTTGGCGGAAGCCGGCGGCGTCGAGCTCGGGAAGGAGGGAGAGGCGGGAGAGCGCGGCGACGGAGGTATTGAAGTCGCCGATTCCGAGGCGGTCGTTCAGGCCGCCGTAGGTGGAGCCGGGCGGGACCAGGTACGCGGACGGTATGAAATTCTCGGCCCCCAGCGGTTCGGACCAGTACCCGTCAACTCGGGTTCGGACTATCCAGTCGTATGTGAAGTTGTTCTTCTTCTGGTACGCTTGGATTAGCGTGAGGCATCCCTCTACCAGGTTGAAATACTGCAATAGTCCCTGCAAGCAGCAAAACCCAAAATAAATAAATAAATAAATAAATTTTTTTATAAAAAAAAAACCATCATCCCACACCTCCTTAATTAATTAGTCGCGGCTTTTTCTTTATTTCTTTATTCCCATAAAATCGAATGGTCTCTTTTTAGATACAAATTTATTTATTGCCCCATAAATTTATAACTTATATATATATAATTAATAACTAATAAAACAACACGCATAATTAATTAACATATCATCATTATCGTGTCAGTTAAACGGGGGATATAATTAATTTACATATCATCATCTTTAATTAAGGCCTTGAAAACTTAGATGTGAAGCATTAAATTGAACTTATTAGGAAATATCTCAGCCGGTGCCAATCTCTCTGCGGACCACAGAAAGAGAGAGTGGGCCACCAAAAATGGAATCCATCTTTTATGGGGAAAGTGCCTTTTTTATTTGTTTATATATATATATATATATATATATATTAGCAGTTATTAACGCAATTAGATAGAGGATGATGATAACCCAACTCGTCCATTGATGAAGGTTGAAATGCTTGAAAATAAATAAATAAAACCCAGTTCAACGTTTGCTGGGAAATGAACAAACCCAACGGAGCCAGTCATAGCAATAATCGTTTTTCTTCGAATAAATTTAAATTTTTTTTCTAACGGGAATGGAACTAACTTGGATGCCGTTGGGCGAGTGTTGGGCGGTGAGGACTCGGAGCTGCGGCTCGGTTTCGGGTATGGGTTGGGGCTCGAAGATCCGCACGGCGGAGATCCTGGGGGCGGCCTTCAGCAGCGAGAACTTGTAGGCGTCGCGGTCCAAGGGGCTGTGCAGAAACAGGTCCGAATTGGGGTACTCCTCCAGGATCCTCTTCACGATGGACGGTCCGGTGAGCTCGAACCGCCGCGCTCCGCCGACGAGGCACACCGCCATCCGCGCCGCGTCCACCTCCTGCTTCCCACTCCTCCCCCCGTTGTTATTCGCGGCGCCCGCGGAGAGCGAGGCGGCGAACGGGTTGGCGGCGGAGATGGAGAGGAAGGCGAGGAGCGACAGCGGGAGGGCGACGAGGAGGAGGAGGAGGAGGAGGAGGTGGCGCCAATCGAGATTCGAAACCCAGCGCGTGAAGTGCATGACGACGGCGGTGGAGCTGCTAGGGTTTTTGATCAACATCTCTCCGCGATTCGATCCGTCGAAGCGCAGTGACCTACATTTTCTGGGACCGACAGGCCTCGGATTCGATCTCCCATAAATAGAAAGGGGGGAACTAGGAATTAATATACGAGAGATTTTCGGGAGGTACGAATATTGAAGCGAAGTGGAGACGCGAGACCAAGACGACGATGATTCCTGAAATTGAGGGGACTGACTGCAGCGACGCTCTCACGGCCTCGGGCGGTCCGCAGGGATACGAGGCGGAGGCGGAGGCGGAGTGATATTTTCCCTCGGCTCGGATCGGCTCGGCTAGTTTCTCAAGAGATCTACCTAACCCAACCCCTATCAACAACATTCAACGAGGGAGAGAGAGAGAGAGAGAGAGAGAGAGAGAGAGAGAGGGAGATTGTATTTGTATCTCAACAATCGATATGAAAGCGGTTGTTGATGCACGATTTATTGCAACCCCCGCCCCCGAAACGTATAATAATTTAATACAAACAACACCACACCCACCAGTATCGTACTTCTACTAATAAATAAAATAAAATAGTTAATTGTGAGTGCTTTTTTGTTTTGTTTTTTTTTTTTTTTTTGTAAAAATTAGAAATAAAATTTAAAAAAATTAATACAACTCACTCCCACTTCCTATTAAAATTTTATTACGCTAGAAAAAAAATTAATTTATTTTTCTGACCGTTTGTACATTAATTTAATTGGGCAGCTAAAAATATTCTGTGTCAAAAGGAAGGGGAAAAAAAGAAGCCTAAATAGAAGTACCCCATTTAGTACAATAACTAAATGAATGAAGAAGAAGTAATGACGTTATATGTATTAGCTCTACCCAAACACTCTTCTAACATAGCCTATGATTCTGCATTATTACTTAGTTTTTTGGTTTCGTACGATCTTTACTTATTTATGATAACTTGCATTTATTGGTCATGTATCAGAAATTTAATTGCATCATTTAAGGATATATATATATATATGTATATGATACATTTTACTATGATCATTTTGGCTCATTTTTTCTTCCAAAAAAGTATTATATTTCATAATTTAATTTTCATATTAATATGAACTAATTTTTAAAAAAATTAAAGGAAGAAAAAATATGGCCGGAGGCAATGGTCACACAATATGTCAGCGCAAATTTTTGGCACCAAATTGCTCGAGCACACTTTGTCAGGGCAGTGGCACGTTTTCCATGACGCGAGCAAAAACTTCTCCAATCAAAAAAGCATGTCTACACCATGTTTTTTATAGTCAATGAAAAAAGGAACAGTGCACTTTTGGTAATGGACAGACATTGCTTGTGACTACTAAATTAAGTTCCATTCATTTGTTTATAGGCAAAAGAAGAATGATGGGTCTATCGGTGACAACGTTTTCATTTCGTCTGACTTTAACCGCACGCAAACATAGACATCAAATTAAGCACGCGTGATGTGTCCTCATAGATTAGCTGCCGCCGGACAAATTTTGGGAGGTCTCATATTTTTAAGCATTTATTCATTGGTCCAATATACGGACGAACAGGAGAAAGCCGAAAAGAGTTCTGGCAACCCAAAATTTAGTTGATCTGTGCGTAAGATCATTAGGACTAACTAAAAGCTTTTTATCTTGTAATATTAGTTATACATTATATATGAAATTTATATTTTTATTATAAATTTTATTAAAATTTTAAACTTTGAAATACAAGTTAACAAATTTAGTTAATTGGTATTTCAAAGCTTTAAATTTTAATCAAGTTTATATCTAAAATATAAATTTTAAATATAATTTATAATTAATATTTTTTTAGATAAATTTATTAAAACTTTTGATAAGTTCACTATTAGAACTCTAAGCTAGTCCGTACACCTAAGGAAAAAAATAAATATAACGGTTTTAAATCATTATTAGTAAAAAATAATTAAAAATAAAAACAAAAAAGGAAGAAAAAAGGAAAGTGTTTAGTGTTCTTTTTATTTATTATTATATTATGTCAACAAAATTTATAAAAAAGAAGGAAAAAAATAGTGTTTTGTGTTTATTAAGTGTTGTCATTATTATTTAAAGCCCAAAAAAAAAACGACAAGGCCTAATCAAGGGAGGAAAAGAAAAGGTGAGAAGATAAGGGTAAGGCTTGAGAGTATTAGAGGAATGTTTGTGAGTTAGGGATTGGAATTACTGTTGTGATAGGGACAAAGACCATGGAGGCTTGATATATGAGATATTATTACTAATATGTTAGGCTAAGACTTAATGATCTATATTATGATAATTGTGATATGATGATATTAATTGGGGCTTAATGATTGGGCATTGTGCTTCAACTAAGAATTTGATATATGATGTGTGTTGTCTGATATGATTATATCTTGATGTTGTTATTGGATACGTTAATAGTGAGCACTACACTGACACATATACACTAATAATGTAAAATCTAGATTTTAGTTGGAACGTAGAATGATATGAAGTTATAAAATTTAAGTTTTGGTTGGATCGCAGCATGTTATTACTCACTGTATATTGTTGATTATTTTTCAAATTTTATCAGATATTATCAGGGTTACTGTTGCACACGAGAGACTTACCTATTGTATGCTTTTGACTAGGTATCTTTCCCTATCCATTTATGTTCTAGGGAGGATCATACCTATAAATTAAAATTTCCTAAGTAACCTGTTGATGACGGCATAATATTTAATAATATTAAATTCCATATTACTTGCTCACTGAGGCTATGGGTTATTTTTTAAACAAATGGTAGGAAGATAAATTTAAAATTAGTTATTTTAAAATTAGACAAATTTCATAATTATTTTTAAAAATTATTTCTAATTATTTATGTTTTTAAATTTAATTTTAATTTTATTGGGAGACATAAATTTTTTTATCTATTACATTACCTAAACTCACAACATTATATATATTTTTATTTTTTATGAAATTCAATTAAAAAAATATATTTTATCTCTAAATAAAAATTATTTATTTATATATTAAAATTTAAGACAAATTCTAACAAAATATAAAAATCAAAATTCATATTAAACAGAACCTTAGTTTTGCTTGAGAGCAATTATTTTATGTTGGTTTGTCAGCTTGGTAGTTTGGATTATGGTCCTCCGATCCCCACCCCCATCCAACGAACGAGTCACCGCACACCACGCCGGCAAATGTTACCACATAATTTCACATGCAGTGCGTTATAGATGGACCAAGCCATGCCATATGGGGGCTATATCGTTGTAATCTTTTAGTAGACTGGTGTCGCAACCATACTGAAATTGCAGTAATTGTTTGACGAGATATGGATATAACATTAAAATTAAATTTTATCACATCGTAGAACGTCGAGCAACCGCATCCTTATTTTTGTTTTTATAGGCCGGCCTTTGGATGGTGCATACAGAGTGCAGACCTTCAAGCCATTTTCCACAGGTTGGACTGCAACCCAATTTTAACCAAACCACCCAGAGGTAAGCAAGATTGCTACAGAATCTGATACCAGGCGTCCGAACAATATAAATGGCAGGTAGGGGGAAAACAGTGATCGTGCCTAAACCTTAGCAATGGCGGCACGTAACTCTCACATCACATGCTTGGTACCTGTATTATCATAAATGCCGATTTACTTACACTAAAACTCGTAACAAATTTCCAACTACAACCGCCACGACAAACCTCCCTACCCTACTCTGCAATTCAGGAACAAAGAAGAAGAGACCAAAAAAAAAAAAAAGGAAACAAAATGAAAAGAAGAAAAGAGTCCGGGAGTCTACTGGATTTTAATTAACCTTTGATCCTCTGCAGCTCCACCAGTTCTGGCATTGCAAACGTTGCATGACAGGCCTGTTAACCTGTCCTGCGCCACTCCCTTGTGAGTGCACAAGTGAAACGCAACAAAAAGCAGCTTACCATCATGAGCCTTCTGGTGGCGCTGCTCCTCTACTCCCGTCGTTAGGGTAAGCATTATATACAGGCACATTATGGCTTATGGTATGGAAGGGTGGTGGCCAAGGAATTTCATGACAGAATGGTTGGGTACAACAAACTCTTGTTGATGGCTGGCCAACGTCAAATTACCTAGTCTGATAACATCTCTTCTAACTCTGGCTCATCAGAAGTAATCCCATCATAATCCACACCGGTGGCATCATTCAAACGTTTCTCTTCTAGGCCACTATGATCCTCATCCTCATCAGGATCAGGCAACTCTGGCTCATCATCAACATTTTGATCTTCCACAGCTTCATCAACAACTTCTCCTGTCATGTTATTCAACTTCCCAAACTTGCGGTTGTGGAAGCCTGAATCTACTTTTGCCTTCACCCCGGAAGCTTCACATATGCAGGGTGCGGGATTCTCATGAAACTCACCCCTACCTGGTCTGACTTCCTTTGGCTCCCCCATGAAGCCTTTTTGAAAAGTAAGAACTCTAGAGGCAAAGGCTTCCCAAGTCATGTTACCACGGTTCAAGAATAACTTGTACAGTTTCTTAGCATTTGGACGAATGGTAGGCTTGTGTCCAAAATATCTCCTGCCGCACAAAAAATTTCCAGTTGAATATTTACAAAAATGCTGCAAATTTATTACAAATAGAACTCCACAATGAAAATATATATACATACCTTCGCCCAGCCAAAATTCTAGCCATATTACCGTTGTTATTTGTAACAAAAACATCACTCTCATCACAAACAATGAAGTCAAGTGCAGCCATGCGAGATGAAAATCCAGAAAAAGGTTTCAACTCCTCTTCACTGGCTATTGTTTCTTTTGAATAAAAATTTGGGAACAGTGCTTTTAGGGGAGCTAAGGTTTCTTCCCCTCCATGTACTACACCAGATGCTACATAAATATGTACATCACTGCCATAACCTAGAGATCTCAGCATCAGACCAACTTCTTCTGGAGTAAGGGGACATTTTCCTTGCCTCCTTTCTTTATCCGGGTTCCTAGTCTGCAATAAGATAAAATAAGTCACTTTGTCTCAACCTTTATATGCATTAGCTCTAAAACGCTCAGCCCATGCAAACAACAATGAACCAAGGCTCAATTGAAACAACAATGAACCAACGCTCAGCACATATTTTGCAGATATCAAAGCCCAAGATAGAACTATGAAACAACAGAAATGTTATTACATATGAACCAAGCCTGTAAAAACTGAAGTTTTAAGTGTACAATTGACAATTGTGATACTGACTGCAAAATAAAAGACGAGGACAAAAATTAGATAAATACAGTAAAATATTGTATCTGGAACCTCACATGTAAAGTTTTCCACCTCCTCCTTAGGGCACCCAGTTCCTTTGTTTCCTTTTCTCCTCCACCATAATAACATCCGGAGAACGCGAGCATGTCAGGTTCAAACCTGGAGCCAACAAATCCAGTCCTATTAAAAAAAATCATTGACGCAAGAAGGTAGCAGTCTATTGAATATAATTAGATATACAGTATAACATAGTAACCAACTTTAAACACTGAAGTAAATGTGAGTTTCCTTCATGGCAATTACTTGCTCCCACAGATTATAAAATAACCACGGCCATATTCTTGTAAACCTTCAGAAGAGCCCGCGAATGGAAATTAAACAGTAAGATTACATGTGCAATGTGACAATTTAATTGTTTGACCTGTCCAATCAAGCAGTAAAATTTTCTATCCCACGCTACTAATTACAATTACAGTATACTAGAAAGAAACTCAGTTTGAAAATACATCATGGTGGTTATGCTTAACAAACAAACAAAAAATTCATAACACTATTAGTTGTAACACCAGACATATGCATGGTAAAGGCAACTATATGAAGTATAAGTCACATAATAATATATATATATATATGAGCGTAAGGACCAGTTTGACTACCTTAGATGCAGAGCGATGTAATGTTTGCTTTGCATCCTCATTCGATGGACCAGCTTTCTAGCCATGTCAAGGATGGAATCAGTGAACTTCAAAGCATGATAATTAACTCTACATCTCAACTTCTGCAAATCTGTCTCCAACTTATTTGCAAGTCTGTAGTCAAATTTGGTAAGCTGGACAGCCTATCAAATGAATAGAAGCCATCAGTTTCCTATTCAAGTTAAGGCTTTACATGTTTTATCCCAGGGAGTTAGTCAATTATCCCTTTTAATTTGTAGATTTTCATTTAACTTAAAAAAATTATAAACAGCTAAAAACAAATATCATCCTTTCTCTGAGCGTGTGGAAAGGAGTGAAAATGCACGTTCAGTGACCCATCAAAGACAAGAATCAAAGAATCTAATTGATCTATGTTTTGTGTTGCATTGTTCATGTTTGCTCATTTTGAGCCTATTATTGTTTTTATGTTTTTTGTGCACTGTGTGATCTTTCTATCTTAATAAAATTTCTTTAAAAAAAATGTTGTGTTGTTCCAAAAAAGAATGACCATTTAATGACAAAAAATAGTTCCCCAAAGAATTAATTATTTTTTGAGTTTGCTAACCCATGCTTACACATATTGCTTTGCAGAAAATAGAGAAAGTTGACAGAAACGATACTTTTTTTTGATTTGTAGCCATCATTTGAATTTACACCTGTTAAGTGCCTAATATGAATCAATAAAAAATAAACATTAAATCATATTTGAAGTCTCAATTTATTTTTGTTGTTTTTGTTGTTGGGGGTGGGGGAGCATATTGAGCTCAATATTTATCAAGATATTTAAAAAATTTAGTACTTGTTTGACTCAAGTGTAGAAACTACTTTAGATCAGACGACACACATGAGAAGAAAACAGAAGTGAGAAATGGACGACAAAAGAGTAGAAATGAATCTACGATGTAATTCCACTACATAACACTGAGGTCCTTAGGATTTCTCCATCCTTGTAATAATGCTTGAAAGATTCAGATTGGGTTGGGAGTACATGTGACTTGTCCCAGCCAACATACACGTGCTACAAAAGGAAGATGCAATCATACCATCACAAGAAAGAACAATTATAGATGGTTTGAATAAATATCTACTTCAACATATTCTTTCATACAGTATGTCTTCCCAAGTTGTACAACAAATAGCCCTCCTATTGGTTCCACATTGATCCCTCACCAGATAGGTATGCAAATATGCCAACTTATGTTATACTTTATTTATTGTTTGTATGGCACATTAGATGTCATTTAATCAAAAATACAACGCCTCAATGATTCCACTGTTTACTTCCACCAACACTTTATATATATACATATATATATATTCCTGTCATTTTTTCGCATGAGGAAGCATTCTGAAATGTTTCCATCAGCTGGGTTGAGCCACTGCCAAATAATTCCCTTAATCAATTTATGATTTGTGGGGTTCAACTGTGAATGCGATTTTACACACTAGGATGCATTTATTTAAATTATTTATGTAGCATTGAAAACTAATATTTATGCGTGAATGAGAAATATCTAAAATCCTTCATTATAAGATCTGCTTAGAAAGTGCTGGACCAAAAACAACAAACCTGCAACAGCAATTTTAGTAAATTCACAAAAGAAACATCAGAAAGTTTAAGGAACTGAAGACTTACATGCCTTTTTAATAGAACAGGCAAAACACGATTGTGATAGCATCTATCACTGCACTTCCGCGGAACACGCATTGTATATGGGGTCAGAGTTTTCTTTCCCTTCCTTGGGAGCTGTTTTATTATTTTAACATCTTTTGATAGAAAAGATATAAACCAATCTATATCAAAAATCTCTGAAAAATTGCTGCACCATACAGAGAAACAAAACTAATATCAATTTCAGTGTACAAGGCATCTAATTCTAAATTTAAACTGAAAACTAGAACAAAATTTGACTTTCAAAAATGCATCAGTATAAATGATTGGTCGTAACTGTCTAGAAACAACAGTCTTATTGAATGAGTAATATACATATATATAGGTACATGTGACTTGGTCCGAACAAAACTTACCTTCAAGGAAGTTCCTTCAATTCAGGACATAATAAGAACTAAGGCTGTCATGTGTTAAATTGTAATGTATATGTCACATGATCCAGTAACAGCATTAAACGTCTTGTTGCTTTCCGCTTTCAATTCTCTCTCCTAAACCAGTGCACAGCGCTGCAACATCAAGCAAAGCGAAGAAGGCATTGTTGTAGGAGTCTCTACATGGACACTAGTGGAGAAGGCATCGTCGTTTCACAGCCGGTGAAACATGATCGCCATGGCAACATCAACAGTGGAAGCCAAACACGACGATTCAAGGGACACTAGGGGCAATGCAAGTGGTGATGACGCCTGAGTGGAGTGTCAAAGATCTTGTGGCAGTAACGGTCCGGTAGTACACGAAAGAGGCCAAACGAGCAATTTGGTTGTCCATCGACTCACCGAGGGTTTTCAATTGTGGGTCCATTAAAACAAAGCTTTTTTGTCGCATCCATGGCAGTTAGGGATTTCAATTGACCCCCAAACTCTCTCCATCTCTCTCTCCCAATCCAATTCATCTCTCCCTTTATTCAAAACCCTAAGTTTGATAATTTACTGTTTTCAATCTCACAACCTTTTCTACGTATTTCAACTCCGAGAGAGAACCAGTGATGGGCGTGCAAGAGAAATAGGCCGGAAATGGCAATTCAATGCAAGTGAGTTTTCAATTGAAGTACTTGCTCTCATCACCACCACGCAACAAACCCCAACCACCACCGCTGCTTGTGTTGTCACCACTGCTGATCTAGATTTGCAATAGGCATGGGTCCTTTTTTCTATTTTTCCTTTTCACCTTCCACCATTTGATGAGGAGGTGACGAACATGGAAGAAGAGATAGAGAAAGAGTTACTTGGGCAGTTTTGGGGGTTAATTCAAACAGGCTTGGGAATCATTCAAACCGGGAGGGTGGGGGAATCAAAATAACCTTATTTATGGGAATGGAGCTTCCCCTTCACCTAGGCCTATCAAACATAGGAATGGGAATGACCCTTATTCCATTCCCACCCATGCCCGCGTGTTACCCTGAGTTTTGCTCAAGAGCTAAAAGGTTGTTTATGAACTTCATTTTTAGAATGTTTCTTACTCGCACATGATCTTTGATATCCCAGCCACTTATTCTTTGTAAATTTTCCACTGCCATGGTGGTTTAATGAAGGCTCTTTTCCTGATAGATAAATGTCACAATATCCCTCAAATACCAGAGAGTTTGTGATCTTTAAAGAGAATTCCCACGTCAAGTGTCTTGGTGAGATGTAGGAAACGCATCACAGCACCCATATAAATGGTCCTAGCAAAGGTGAGGGCATAAATCGGGTCAACATGCTACCCATGAAAGCAATATTAGCCCATGCATCAAGAAGATAATGGAGTTTGTCAAGCAATCAACAGTAGCTCCCAGAAATAACCAAGTGATGACCATCTTTATCATGGTAAATTTTAAACTGGTGTACATAAATAATTCAATCAATAAATCATGAATATACTTGCACCAAGAAATAAGGATACCATTAGGTAATTGAGCTAGCTCAATGCGACATAAATGTTTAAAATCTCCAAGGTCCTTAATCCAGGACCTAGATTAGGAGAGCGTTTTCAAGTTAATGATATATGTAGTGTCTCCCCATGTAATCACAACGACATCCACATATACAATAAGAATGATACTCCTTGCAAAAGAATGTCTAGAAAACATCTATTTCACCGTGATGGAGATCACTTGAGGCCATGATTTATGAAAATGGCACACCAGAGACTATTAAAAACATAAACAAAGTGGAAAAACATAAACTAAGTGGCTGATCAATATATACGTTGAGGATATCACCACACGAATGCATTCTTAACATCAAGTTAATGCAATGACCAATGATGCATGGAAGCTAAAGAGAGCAAAAGGCGGGCAAACGCTGAAGTGACCAAAGAGAGAATATATGATAGTGCACACCACAAGCTCAGGTATATCTCTTGGAAACAAGGTGAGCCTTAAGACAGTGAAAAGTAAGATGCACATTGATAACATACAACCATTTACACTCAACATCGGTCTTCCCTAGAAGCAAGGGTACTAGAAGCTCTCTGATACAAGTGACACACAGAACACTCCTCTCCTCACACTAGCGACTAAACAACCAAGATAAGCCAGAGCTTCAAATGGGAAAGAGGGCAATGATACACCATCAATAGTGGGAATGGAGTTTGCCTGCCAAAGGAAAGCCCTGCATAAGAAGCAGCTGTCGACATAGGATAGTTAACACAAGACAAATCACATATGGCTCTTGCAGGAAGCTGTTGAGGCCACTCCAACAAAGTGTCATGCATGTGACGTGTTGTGTAGTATCCAAGAACTTGTGTTTTACAGATTTTAAGGCTATGTTTGGTACCCTTTATTTTGTTTTCGGTATCTGAAAACCCAATACTCAATATTTTTAAAAATTATCATTCAATTTTGTTTTTTTTGTTTGGTTGGTGTTTTCGGGTTGGGGAAACTGCAAGGGGGGGACCTCGTACAAGGGGGAAGGGGAAGGGGGAACTCGTTCAAGGGGGGAGGGGGAGGTGTTGGGGGAAACTGCAAGGGGGGGTGGGGCGTGGAGAGGGGAGGTCCAACCGGGGTGGGATGTCATGCGCAGGGGGAGATCGGCGCCGGGAGGGAGAGGGGAGGTCACGTCGGGGGTGGGCCATAGCGCATAGGGGCGAACGGGAGGTCGTGCGCGCTAGGGGGCGAACTGGGAGGTCGTGCGCGCTGGGGAGTGAGCCGGGAGGTCACGCGCGGCGCGACAGCAGCGGCCGGCGACGGACCCACCGAAAAACAGATGAAAAAGAAAACACAAATTAGAAAACATCTAATATGTGTTCTCATTTTTTGACATTTGAAAACAATTTGTTTCCAAAAACAAAGAAAAAAAACAGATGTCAAACAAGTGGGGATGAGTGTTTTCTGCATTTAAATGCAGAAAACAGAAAACAAGAGCAGCAACCAAACACGCTTTAAGACTTTCGTTTATTGTTATGTTTATTTATTTATTTAATATATTTCAAACGCAGAAGAGTCCATAGACCTAGGGTTTCTATTATTTTATGTTAAGTAATTAAGGGCAGAGGTCAATTATATTAAGGATTCTATTGTACTAGGATTTTTATTGCTTTAACTCTGCTTATATAAAACCATCTGGGCCATAAATTTATTCTTTCAATGAAATCAATAAACTGAAACCTTTTATAGTTTATTTTATTATTCAGCTTTTTAGTTAATTACTTGAATTGTTTGAATTAGGATTTAAATAAATTTTGTTATCCCTCTTTAGATTGTTGTTAGATTTTAATCAAGATTTTTAATAATTTGATGCATTCATTGTGAAATTATAATTAATATTTTTCATTGAATTATCAATTTTATAGAGTTTCACAATCATAAGATCAAGATACATTTTTTTCTTCATTGTTCTTCAGGTTCTTTATCGAAGTTTTTAATCATTCTTTATGTTCTCCATCAAATTCTATAGAGATATGAGGAAAGAGACGACCAAAACAAATAAACCATGGTTTGAGGCCTTAGAGGATAATCAAGATTGTATTTTTAAGACTATAACTAATCTGACAGGGTCTGTCGCACTAACAAGGAGAAAGATCCTATAGGCAAAAGACGAACTAAAGTGAATGGACGGTGCTCACATGGATCCTAGCGTAAGGCTAAGTTCTCATATGGTGACATGTCTTAAGGGATTGGTGACCCAAAGCCAAATCCAAAGTTTTTGATCCCTTTGATTTTCTCTACTCAACTGATCATGGCGGACAAAGCCCAAACCAAAGGCGACAAGGCCTTCTCCATTGGCAATTATCTCAACAATGTGATCGTTGACCTTGACGATGCTCAGTTCAATAGTGCCCCCAATGCAAAGCACATCCAATTTGTAATTGTTTTTAACAATGTGGTCTTCATAAATGGACTAGCTGACATCTAAGCCTCCCAGGCCACGATTTCCTATTGTCACTCTTCATCGTCCCTGCTTGCATAAGTGTTTCAAAGGTTGGAGACTCATGACAGATCTGAGATTTACGTCATCTTTAATTTTATAGCAGTCTACTTTTGTAACGGTGAGGCAGGAAGTTTAAACAAAGAAAGAGGTTGAGCAAGCAGTGTATAAAAAAGGATTAAGTTTGAAGAAGACGTTGAAGATAATTCTTTCATTACCACGCTTGAGGCTTCTTACAGAATAAAGAAAGAATTAGAAAGAGTTAATCTAGAGAAGGGATTTGAGATTTGTGAAGGATTATAGGTTTCTAAAATTCATAGGATATAGTATTACGGATATAGAATAATTTCCCAAAGTTTCCATTGAGGACAAGAAAAGTTGTTGAAGGGTAAGGGAATGTTGAGACCACTCCAACAAAGTGTCATTCAGGTAACGAGTCGTGCAGCGCCCAATAGCTTGTGCTTGGCAGATTTTAAGACTTTTGTTTATTGTTATGTTTATTTATTTAACATATTTCAATGGAAAAAGCATCCTTAAAGCAAGGGTTTCCATTATTTTATGTCAAGTAATTAAGGGCATAGGTAAATTCTATTAGGGATTCTATTTTACTAGGGTTTCTATTATTTTAACCTTATGTCTATATAAGATCACCTAGATCACCAATTTATTCCTTCACTAATATCAATAAACAGGAACCTTTTAGGGTGTATCTTATCATTTGGCTTTTTGATTAATTACTTAAATTATTTGAACTAAGGTTTGAATAAATGTCATTATTTATCACTAAATTATTGTTAAATCCTAATTAAGGTCCTCAATAAAAATATTGAGATTACTGAAGTTACCAAGATCATAGTCAAGCTCCAGTGGCACCAAGGGCACAAAGCCCAACAACACATCATCAACATCAAGGGTTTTAGCATCCTCGTGTGGATGATATTGAGTGGGTGGAGGACTTGTAGGGGACCACCGATGACAAGAAAAGAGAATTCAAGTGAGTTAGAGAGAATTCAAGGATTTTAGACATAAGAAGATTTTGTAAACAATTACTCAAGAATTTTGAAATCAATTGAATCATACAATTACAAACATCGAAAGTCATCCAAGCCACATTCTCATAACTTGTCCGTTAGGAGGCAAATCAGTATGATGTTTGTGGGTACTCTTCCCATGCAAACTATGCAGGTGATTTTTTTCCACTTAAAATAGCTCCTCCCATCAAGTATCTGTCCAAAGAGACCATGCATAGAGTTGGAATTTTCTGACATGCCGTGAGAAGAGGTGGCAAAAACATTGCTCTAAGTCCTGCTATCACCAATAGGAGGAGATGGCTATCATATAACCCAAGAGAATGAGGTAGAAGACACATTTGAGCTGAGTTGAGAAAAAAAATAGAGGGTCCTTTTAAATCATGGGGTAGAATAGGAAGAGCAAGGGTCAGCAAGGATCAATAGGGCAGCCAATGGTGAAGTGTGCCAACATCAAGAAGGGAAGGTGGCAGCACTGGGTTCAAATCCTAAAGAGGCAGCAATGGTAAAAGGGTTTCCAAGAACCTATAATAGTTTTTTCCCGAGTTAGCTTTGATTCAATGTTGAGAAACAAAACTTCATATCTTATTGAATGGGTGAATTTTAAACACACACACACACACATATACAAACATGTGATTTGGTCCACATTTCAACTTAATAAAAAAATAGAACAAGGGAATAATAAACTTGATATTTTGACAAAAACTAACCTAGCATCCTTCCAAAAGGATTTCTGGTCCAACTTTGGAACAACTAGAGTGGCATTTAAAATACGTGCAGCAACAACAGCATCTGTGATCTGACAAAGCGTAGTAAAACAGAGCAAACTAATTTTATGAATTTTTCTAGTTCAAAGCAATAGCAATTTATTCAACAACACAATAGCCATTACAATCACAAGCTGTTCAATCATCATGAGAAGCATACGACAATTTCAATGCCACAATCAAAGATAACCTGCAGCACACCTGTTTTACTGGAATTATATAGTAAATTTTATTTCAAACCAAAAGGGAAAAAAAACAAAGATAGGAATAGAAAAAATAAGATGCTAAACATATTGTTTACTCTTGATTGAAGGTTGAGTTATAGAGCTTAATATGGTCTCCAAACAAATAAACAGGTTAAGCTAGCTAGGACGTCAGTAGTTCAGGACTCTTTATGATGGATGTACAGCTGGTTGTATCAATAATTTTGAGCCGAATATTTACAATAGAAACATAGTACAATTACTGATAAATCAGGAACACCTAGACTTCGCCAACATCTTCTCCCACCTTACAACAAATCCTTGTTTCATACTTCCTCTTCACTCTTCAGTTTACACATAAATAAATGTCGATCGAGATGAAAAGACTATTAAAGATCAAAAGTGGACCAGATCTGACTGTAAGTTAGTTGCCAAGTATTGAAAAATCTCTCTCATGTTTCCAAAACTTGCATTGACCACTATATCTATGTCAACGCAGTTTAATAAGCCGGTAAGCACGAGCATAAGATACATACATTGCAAACTACATCCACATATGAAGTGATCAATGGGAAAATGAGAATAAATTGGAGATGGAAGGCACTCCTTCCTTTCAGTTTATTAACCTGACCGCAACATTAGTTTTTAGTAGACTACATTAACAATTTATAACTCCGTTTCGAACAAGGTGACATACTTCTTCAAATACTTGTATAAAGGTTAGATAAATACCCCAGTCCTCTGTTGATTTAATCCCCCGCTGGTAGCAATCGACAAGTATCTATTCGAATGCGTAATAGATTCTGCATCTGCGGTGCGAAAAGACAAAATCAGATCACAGGCACACAATGTGGAAACACTTATAAATGAAATAAAACAAAATGCCAACGCATCAGATAATCCGGGATTAATCTTAAAGTGGCTTGCATATATATATATACACACACACACACACACACACCCGCAAAAGCCAATTTACAACTTTCAGGCTAACTTGGAAGCTCAATAATATAAGTGCAACAAGGATGTTGAAGCTGCAAATAGATAACGTGAAAAACAACATAGCCCTGAAAGTGATTAAATGGCAAATGTGATGTGATGCGACTCCACTCCACCCACATAATCAACAAGTGAGGTGACACATACTCGGAAACTTATTGGTAGCATTACTGCATCCGTAAAACGATTTCGCCGATCGGTAACTCCACAGATCCCGATCTGGTTTCCCTCCAAAATCCTAGTGGCCAAGAAATTAGAAACCGCATTGAACGATTTCAGATCCAATCAAAAACCGGAACACTAAATCTCGAAGCCCAACACATACGAAAACAAAAAAAAAAAAAAAAAAGGAGGGGATCGGGTCGGACTCTTACCGGAACGCTTAACGCTGTCTCGATTCGAATCTCGTCGTGGCCAGGGACGTCAATGTCGAGCTGAAGGAAACGAACAAATCGATTTGAATAAATGGAATGAAGAATACGGCAGAGACGGAATTGAAAGAGAGAGAGAGAGAGAGAGTACTGATGGGCTGCTGTAGTGGTGTCTATGGTTGTGGTGGCGGAGGAGGTCGGCGGGAGACGGCGCGAGAAAAGAGAGTAGGAAGAAGAGTAGGAGGAGAGTGGCGGAGATGGCCGGAAGGAGGAGGCGGAGGCGACTGTAGTTGTGGTGGCGCCGCCGCGGGAGGGCCATGGAGGTGGCGACGGCGAAGTTTTTGTCGTCTCTCCTTCTCCTACCGAGAGAAGGAGAGCCAAATCCAAAACCCAAATCTCAAGTCTCAAATCCAAATCAATATCTATCTGGGCCAATCTATCTGGTCGTACGATTTTGGCATTGATGACGACATTGCTTCTTTTTTTTTTGGGTCTCTCTCTCTCTCTCTTGTTGTCTCGGGAGGGTCTGCAATAAAGACAATGATCCGGCAGGGAGGTGCCGCGCTGTGCCGGCTTCGCGCCTGGAGGCAACAACGCGAGACTGCGAGAGTGGGAATATCCGCTGGTTCTCTCCAACGAGTCTAATGCTAGGCAGCTGTGGAAGGATTTTTCCGTATTTGGATTTTTTTGGTTCTGATCCAGTCATCCAACCAACTATTTCACTGTTGCTTGTCCCTTTTTTTTATTACATACTAAAAAACATTCTTTTTTTTTTTTTTTTACTACTATAGTAAAATAAAACTGCCATCCAAAAAAATTCCTCCTAAAAATAATTCCATAATTTATTTTATTTTTTTAAACGATCATAAAGCACATAGAGTTTAGCTCGTAAATCAAAGCGAGTTTATTCGAATAATTATTATATAAAAACTTGTATAGTATTAAATTTGTATTCTAATCGTACTTACTGAAGCAGACATTAAACAAGTTGTCTGAGTATATTTCTAATTCAAAGGCATATAGTAGGTATATTTATAAACAATTCGAGTGTATAGAGTCACTTTTAAACAGTAACCAAAAATGATAAAGTTGTATATTGTTGAACTCAAATTCAAGTTGAGTTTAGTTGATCAAAAATTAAGTGAGTTATCGAGAGTATGTTCTCTCCGGTGAAATTTAATGTTAGCTAGCTCTCTGAAAGGAGTTTTTCTATTTTATTTTTTTGGTTCTGATCCAATTGATTATTTCATTGGTGTTTGTCCTATTTTTTATTGCATAATAAAGCATTTTATATATATACTGCTGAACAAAAATATTTATATTTTGTTATTAATTTATAACAAAATACGTATGTTTTAATAAAAACTCTAATATAAAGAAATCACCATCATTTGATATTATGAAAATTAGTGACAAAATAGTTTTATTAAAAAAGATAATTAATTAAAATTCTCCAAAACAAATAAAACACTATAAATATTAACATAAATGAATTAGTTTTTATTTTCGGTGACATTATCTTTATTCAAATAATCAAAAACGTCATTTGGATTTTTAAGTAAATAATAGGCATTTAAATGAGTCACATCAGCATAATAATCAATTAAAAAATCAATATATTCATACAAAGAAAGAGTAATATAAGAACAAAATCTTCATGATCATTGTTTCACGATGATTTACAATATATCATACCTTTATGACAACACACAAATTCAATTGATCTCCACTATAAGCCTAAGAACAAGGTCATCCTAACACTCCCATCAAAGCCTCGCCGCTGCATCAAACCTCTCAACCTTCACATCGGGTAATATTGTGTAGCCCTTGTCTAGCCAAATCTACACCCAATCTCTCGTGATCACCATTGCCCTGTCACTGGCACTACATCTCCTTGTACGATTATACCACCCCAAGTTAGTCTTTGTCATCCTGTGTAGCCATTGCCAAAGCCCAAATGTGTCATACACCAGGTTGACTAGGCTACCTCCAATCCTTTCCACTTGTATTGTATCCATAGATAATGCTCTTTTGGTCCTGATTCGCTATATTGCCTCATATACCTCACACTGCGTCAGGCGCTCAATCAATGTTGCTAACTCTCTTTTTTTCCTATTATTCTCTAGCTCTCATAGTTAAAGGCACGCAACCCATTTGTACACATACATGATTTTTGTTTTGTTTTTTGTTTGTTTATTTTTGTTTATTTAAACTTGTATTTGTCTTTCATAACTATGATTTTGAAGTATCTCTCAATGGTCAACAAATCAAATAAAGTTGGGTTGCTAGTCCAAGCCAACATTTGAAAATGAGTTGGAATATATTTCAATTCCATTCCATGCATAAAAAAACAAAAGAGAAATATATAATGTAATTGTAATAAAAAAAACTAAAATTTTATTGTTTTTTCCAATTTAAGTTTGATAATTGTGGTATGTGATATAATAATGTATAATTGTGTAATTATTCGTAGATGAATACGGCTAAAGTGAGAAAAATATAGTTAAGTAAAAAGAAAGAAATGATGTATCATTATAATATAATTAACTAATTCTGTAACTATAGTAAACTTAATTTAGTTCTAGCTCACCAAAATTATTTAAGACCATTTGAAGTTTTTAAAACCTTTATATACACACACACACATTTACAACAATGATCTATAAATAAGTTTTTACATTCACAAAAAAATCAAGTTTTTCATATCATAGCCACTAAAATAAAATAACATAGTAAAATATTAATTTCATCAAATAATAAAATGTAGTAGCTGAATATATCTTTCTTTTATTTGATCTTTAATATTAAAAAAGTAAACAAAGTACTATAAAAAAACAAGAGAGTGGGAGAGAATGAAATTGATTTGGGGTGGGAAATCAATTGGTCTAATTTTATTTATGGGCTAATTAGTTGAAAACTACAATGATTCAGGATTGAACACTACCCATACAATTTTTAAAATTTTCAACTACGAAAAAAAATCTAAAATTTATAACTATAAGTGGCTTTTTTTCATTTAAAAAAACAATTGTATTATATAATACATAAAATTTAGAAAAATAATTTTTAACCGAATAAATTAATCGGATTGGAAAATAACAAATGCATAAATACTAAAGCAATTTGATCAATATATTGATACTTATGCACACTAATAAGGTGTGTACAAAAGCAAGAGGTGCGAAAAAGGTTAGCTATCTTGGTAGTTTATGTCGTAAACAATGAATGTTCACTCGTGAAGTTTATTCCTTATTGTCATAGGACCTAGGTAACATGTAAAACACTTTACATTGGGAGTACGATCGCAATACCAAAACTCAAAAGAATTGACAAGAGTTTTAGGTTTAGCAACTTTAGGTAACTTTTCCAACAAGACATATTGAGTAAAAAAACCTAGAAAAGTTAATTGAGAATTAATATTTAACATATCAAACTATTTATATTTTATTATAAACTTAATAATCTATTGAATTAAATTTAGACCTGTAAACCATTTGAGCAAAAATCTTATAATAAATGAACTAATCGAGCTCATGAATTATTTGTCTAATTTAGAATTCTATTTTTTTTTATAATTTATATAAATGTGTATCAACTATAAGCCTAAAAATTAATTTATATTCTTTATTTTATAATTTTATAAATCATATAGTTTAATTATTAATATATTAATAAGAAAAAAATTTAAGAGAATAAATATATTTTTATTATATATAATAAAAGCATCTCTAATAATAATATGTATTTTATTTTCAAAAGTGAAGAATTTTTTATTTTATTTTCTTTGCTTCTAAGTACAATAACACTTTTTTATTTTAACTCTATTTCTATTAAAATAATAATTTTTATTATATTTTTAATGTAATAAATAAATTTTTATTTAGAGAAATGAGAAAAAAAATATATAGAAAATGAATAGTTATTATTAAAAAATAAAGAATTTGAGTAAAAGTTTTTATTTGTAAACAATAAAAAGTATACGAAATTTAATCGCATGTCGGCTCATTTACGGCCTTGTAAAATGTCCAAAATTAACGGCCCACCCCAGCAATGCCAGCAATTTTTGTGGGTTTTGGAGCGCCTGGATTTAGGGACTAGCAATTGTGGCACGCAATAATCGTGGCCTCTCACTCAGGCACGGATCGAGACACACTCTCTCTCGCAGTTCGGCCTCTGCAGGCACTGCCGGTGGCGTTCTAATGTCCTCCCCTCTAATTTCGAGATAATCGATCGCTCTAGGGTTTCGCTGACGAAGGGGCCCCAAGTGAACATGTCCTCGTCGATTGTGAGACCGTCCTCAACTATATGCCAACAACCATCGTCGTCCTCGTATTCGCCAATTCTCATCCCCCCTCGTCGTCCTTGCCTCCGCGCTTCCGTGAGCTTCAGTACGAGGAACACCGCTAGTTGTCGAGGAAGAATCCTATTATGTTCCAACCACAACGATGCTTCTCCTGTTCCCGGCGATTCCAAACAACCCAACGGCACTCTGGTCTGGTCTCTCTCTCCCTCTCTCTCGTTCTCGCTCTCTCTGTGTGTGTGCCCGCGCTCGTGCGCGCGATTTAATGCATGCATACTGTTGTTCGATATGCTTGCGATGTGCTTCGTTGATGAAACCCACAATAGTCAATAGAGCAAAGACATGATTTGCCTTGAATGCGGCAGCGATTCACTGGTAAAAGGTTAGAGAAATAAAAATCCTCGATTTAGTAACTGAGGAACATATTGTGTTGCTATTAGCGAGCAAGTAGTCATTATTAGAGAGGCTATGGTCTATGGCCTATGGGTTGCAATCAAGGCTAGTAGTGGCTATATAAATGATCTTTTTTTTTTTTTTGCTGGACAAAAGACCTGAAGCTGGGATACAATTTTGGACATGTCATAATCTAGATGCAATTATTTGTTTAAGAGCTAGTCACCAAATTCGTCGCTTTTCTCTAGTTTTCTGTGCACTACGCATAGTAAATAAACACGTAATGCTTTAGCATTGGCGTCCTTGATTTTCGGCATAATTTACCCGCCCTCTCTCCCTCCCTCTCTCTCTTTGTTTTCCATGAAAGAAAAAGTATATAATTTGAATGTAGTTTCTTATGTGGCACATTAAAGTAATGGAGATTACTAGTAACCTTTGACTGAAAGTAAGACAGACTTGTTTTGCTTATGAAAGAATATATATATACTTATGTAAATCTACAGCCAAAAACCAGGAGGGATATTCTATTGGAATATGTTAAAGGCGTGCAGCCAGAATTCATGGAGATGTTCGTGAAGAAGGCACCTCAGCAGGTGTGGTTCATGTTCTTTGGATTTTCTGCTTTAACTCTGCAAGTAGCTTTCTTCTGTAGGACGAAATATAACCAAAATGGGCTCAAGCATTCTGTGTTTTCGTGGTGAACAAATTTTGTGCTCAGGTGATTGATGCTATGCGCCAAACAGTATCAAATATGATTGGAACTCTACCTCCACAATTTTTTGCAGTAACAGTGACCACTGTATGTTTTGTTGTTTTCTACACATTGTTGCATTTTGAAGACAGTTGTCCTCAGGTTCAACTTATCATGGATATTTTTAATGTTGATATATTTTGTTATTTTGTGTTAGGTTGCTGAGAATCTTGCTCAGCTTATGTACAGTGTTATGATGACTGGATATATGTTCAAGAATGCACAATACCGTTTGGAGCTCCAGCAAAGCCTGGAGCAGGCTGCTCTTCCTATTTCCAAAGATAGAACGGTTAGCTACCTTTTAATTTCTCCAGGGCATATTTTTTTTTTTTTTACAGAAACCAGCACTATGGGGTTATGGGTACTTTACAAGAGAATGCTACTTGACTTAGCACCACCCCATTTAGCTCAATGATGCAAGCATATTATCATCGATTTGAAATGGGTAGACTTTTACTTGATAATCATGACCAATCTTACCCGCTATGAAATAGGTTTAGTTTACCATTGAAGCTCATCTGGATTCATCAAATTACATAGATGAGACTAAGAGTATCCTCTCATACAAGTTTAACATTGCAGCTTAAATGCTAGTGAAAAAATGAGCAGTTGCTTGAAATGGAATGCTATTCGTTTCTATTATTGTGTTAGATAGTCATCAAACTATTCCTGAAAAAGAAATGTTTTCATCGAGATTTAATGTATTTCAAGCAGGCCACGCAGTTTATTTAAACTGTTGCATTGCTGATATGATAGTAGTGTAGCACAATCATAAACTTATCCTTTGTTTGGTAAAGAGTAGAAAAAGTGTAGGAGAATTTTAGGCGGAAAAAAGAGTTGTTTGGTTGGGGTAAAAATGTATTTTTTTTTAATAGCGAAATGAGATTAAAAAAAAGGTGGGAAAAAGTAGTATTGTTTAAAATACCATTTTTGCCCTTACAAATATAATATAGGTGAAAATTATAATTTTGTAATTTTGATAGTTTTCCATAACAAATCTCATTATTTTGGTTGTCATAAAAATAATTTCAGTTTTTCATTCATGGCTTTTCTTTTCACTTCCATTTCCACCTTTTGCCAAATGTGAGAAAATGACTTCCATCCACACCCCATTTTCCATGGTTACCAAACAAGGGGTTAATGAATGTTCCATCACCCAGTCTCTGAATTTTCTAAAAGTTGCGAATGGGTCACATGTCCATTCAGAAGGTGTGGGGTTTGTGAATAAAATCGATACTGGTTGCAAATGGCCCTTTTCCATCTCTTTCCTTTGCTTGTTTTTTCCCTAGCTCTGTTCAGCCAGAGGTTGAAGGCTGGGAGTTTCGGCAGAATAGAGGCTGCAACAGGGCAACAACCTGTCAACGATGTATGACTTGATTTGTTAATTCTCACAGGATGTGCCAGGTTATGCGCCAGGCACACAAAAAAAGGTGTCTGGTGAGGTTATCAGGTGGAATGATATTTCTGGTCCTGAGAAAATAGAAGCAAAGAAATACATAGAGTTGCTTGAAGCTGAAATTGAGGAATTGAATCGTCAAGTTGGAAGAAAATCTGTTAATGGAGACAATGAATTGTTGGAATATCTGAAGTCCTTAGAGCCTCAGAATTTGAAGGTAAGGTCAAGAAGGTCCTTACATGTCATTTATGTAAGATGCTTTTTTTTTTTTTGATTATTCAGATAATGCTTTGGGCTGACTTTTTTCCCAAATAATGTATTTTTGCCGTCTTATTCCTCATATGGGTAATCTGGCTTTGTGATTTGATTGCTGCTGTAGTTGCTGCATAAAAGAAAGGGTATGACATTGACAAGTAAATCATCTTAATGTTCATTCAAACTTCTAATAAGATCCTTACAATGTTTTGCAGGATTTGACAGCTAGTGCTGGAGAAGATGTTATTCTGGCAATGAACACATTTATAAAGCGCCTCATCGCAGTTTCAGAGTCTAATCAAATGAAGGTAAAGGTTTTTGAGACATTTGACATTAAAGAGTTTAGTGGGCCAAGTTAATCCTATTTTGTTTAAATATGCGGTCATTAATCTTCTTCAAATCGGCCTCACTTGTTTTGTTTTATGTATTCTGATGGGAATTGGGTTTGATCATATAAATTCAACCTATTCAGTCCCGGATATTGTACTAGTGTTGTAAGTCATATTACGGAGTATGCTTTGGCCTGTAGTTGACTCGTCAACGAGTACATTACTTGAATCTCATATTTGGATCATGTTTATGATGGTGTATGACCAGTTCTAACATCCCCACACCACATTGTTGTTTGGCACATTTGTGGTACAGAAAAGCGTAACGGAGACTAGTGCACCCGAACTAGCAAAGCTGCTATATTGGTTGATGGTAGTTGGGTACAGCCTACGCAACATTGAGGTACGTTTAGACATGGAAAAGGTGTTGGGGTCACCTTCCAGGCTCGCGGAGCTGCCTCCAGGAGAAAACATTTAACTTTTAAACACTGCGTGAAACTGCACTCAGGGCCATGCCAGAGAATGGTGTGGGAGCACGCACGGGAACTCTAAAACTTGAGTTTCATCACGCGCAGATGAATTCTCAAAATGTATGAAGTGTGCGTCTTGATGAATGAAGATGACCAATTTTGTTTTTTAGTTTTTGTTCTGTTCTGCACTCTGAATAAATATATGCGTAGTTTAATTGCAAAAACATTGAAGAAATAGATATACAAGCTGCTTTATATTTCTGCGTTCAGCATAAACTGTATGGGCCGTATGGTATAAAATTATAATTTTTTTTTCTTTGCAACACGTTCGGCAAATAGAAAGGGGTATGGTTGAGATTTAAGAAAATTACCAATGAGTCTTAATACTTTTTTTCACCGGATAAAATAAAAAGAACTATTACAAATTGAATCAAAAGAATGGTTGATTACATATAAGCATTTTTTGACGGTAGTTTTCTAAAAAGAAATTTATTTTAGGCATTTTTTTGAAAAAAAGAAAAAAAATCATTTGTTATTTTTTTTGTTATTAAATAACACCATACACTAAGGGTCTGTTTGGTTTGAGTATATTATTTTTGAAAATATGATTATTTTTGAAAACGATAGACTCGATAAATTTTTTAGTATTTATAAGTCGTGTAAATTTATCTGGATTCACAGTTTTTAAAAACAATCGTATTTTGAAAAATAATATAGGCCAAGCAAATGGTTTAATATTACTACTTTGGATTTGTCTTAATTATGTACTCATTAGATTCAACTCTTTCTCCCGTTCTTCGTTTCTCTGCTTTAGTAAATTATAGGAAAAATCTTCCCTTTATTAGACTAGTGATTATAGGTAATTTTTTTAACTTAATTTTATAATTTCAAATATTGGTTCAGATAGTTGAATTTACGATGTAATTATCTAATGTCTTTAGGAAAATCAATTTGGCTTTAAAGGTGATATGTTGAACAAAATTTGTATTATTGTGATATTAGATGCGATCTTGGGTATGAGTGGCGTTCGTTGAACCACTTCTTGATTAACCATCGATAGCAGTAACTAGTAGCCAGCCAGTAGTGCTGCATCAAAAAACCAATAACATAAGACAAACCAACATCATCAACACTAATATTATTTAATGTTCTTCATACCAATCATACGTTGAGTTGTTGCAGTAATCTAAATCATTGTAACCTTTTGTGGTGTGTTGTTTTTTAAGTGGGTCGTGAGCAATGAATATGATGAATTTGCTTCTTGTTTTACATGAATTTTCCTTTTGGGTAATGAGTGCACAAGAGAAACCTTGCTTGATTGGAATTTGACTCGAAATGGTAATTACTACTCGAACAAAGAATTCAAGCATGTTTAAATCATATTTGAGTGGGTAAAATTTTCAAACAAGTAAATACTTTGAAGATTTACTAGGGAAGTTTGGGAGCTTGCCTAATTGGGTTTGTACGCAAAACATTCCTCAAAAATAAATATTTGACCCAGACATTCAAGTCAAGCTTTTGAGTATAGTTCTTTTATAAAGACCCAGAGTTAAAAGTGGCGTCACATTAGCTTTCACATTAGATATTCATATTAACTTCCATGTAATGAGTGCATGAAAGAGTGTACAATGAAACTTGTATATAGCACGACCCAATCTCAAATATTGTCTACTATAATATCATTAGTGTCATTCCGTTTTTGATTTATCTTTTTCCGTGGTTGATCAATAATTTTTAATGTGACAAACGTCTCATGAGTTGTATGTGTACATCTAGCATAAATTGAAGATTATAAGTATTAAGATTTATAACTGAAACAGATAACATGTTTGCTTAAAGTTCAAATAATTAAAAGATTGTTGGTATTTCTAAAAAGGAAAGAGTTTATATTAAGAACATTGAAAAAGAACATCTTTTATTTTAATTTTACATAACATCTCACTTTTTATTTCTATAAATTGATTTTTAAAAATATTTTACCCTAATCTCTTGTGGTTAGTAAACTATATATTTACATAGTATAATAATAAATGAATATGTGATTTAAGTCAGCACTATTGATATCATTTTGTTCCGATTGAATATTTAAATATTTCATTATTTTTTTATTTACATTTTGTATATAACTTGTAATAGCCCAACCCACCCGTAGCCCGATATTATCCGCTTTGGGCCTCGCCCGCACGGTTTTATTTTTGGTAGGCTCTCGGCCCCCAAAACGCATCGTGCTAGGAGAGGTTTTTACAACCACCTAAGTAGTCTGCTTCGTTCTCCTCCCCAACCGATGTGGGACATTACATAATTCGGCTCGAAAAGTTCACGGTGAAACCTATTTATGAGAAGCTTTTTGAAAAAAAAAGCTAAGAATTTGTAATGACAATGAAGGTAGTTAATAGACATGTGAAGACCCACATTTGATAATACTTCAATGATGATGTGACTGAGATATAATCATTTCAACTTAATTTAAAGTTTTTTTTTTTTTTGGGGGGGGGGGGGGGGCTGTTATAAAGAGGGGACATTTTTAAGGTTTCTCTAGACATATAAAAAATGTTTTTGGAGTTCTAACCCCAAGGAAATAAAATAAAAGAACCGGAAAACTTTTGATGTTTTATTGATAATTCTTCCTTCTTTTTAACGATTTAAATGCCTTTTGAAGATTATATAGTTTTATCGTTTTTCATCTCTTCTATATCTCTATAATGTTTAAATCGATACGAACTAATGCTTGATTATGGTTGTATAATATATTTGACAAAAAACTTTAGAATGGTTGTTTTAAATTAAAATTAGATTTTACTTTATGATTGTTTGATCTTAAACTAAAGATATTGATATCATTAATAAAGCTCGGTTATTAGGTGTTTTGAAATTTAAAATTTTAATAAAACTTTTACTTAATACATAAAAGTATAATTTACGAAAATATTACTATATAAATAAAATTTAAATATTTAACATTTATTAGCTTCTTGCCTCACGCTTTTGCATCTCATCCATATCCACTATCCATCATCCATATTCATGGTCATTTGTTGCTGCATCCCTGCCTCTCATTTTGCAGGCTCCCCATCTCTCTCTCTCTCATTCAAGTTAAGCTTTTGAGCATAGTTCTTTTATTAAGACCCAGAGTTAAAAGTGGTGTCACATTAGCTTTCACATTAGATATTCATATTAACTTCCATGTAATGAGTGCATGAAAGAGTGTACAATGAAACTTGTATCTAGCACGACCCAATCTCAAATATTCTGTCTACTATAATATCATTAGTGTCATTCCGTTTTTGATTTATCTTTTTCCGTGGTTGATCAATAATTTTTAATGTGACAAACGTCTCATGAGTTGTATGTGTACATCTAGCATAAATTGAAGATTATAAGTATTAAGATTTATAACTGAAACAGATAACATGTTTGCTTAAAGTTCAAATAATTAAAAGATTGTTGGTATTTCTAAAAAGGAAAGAGTTTATATTAAGAACAATGAAAAAGAACATCTTTTCTTTTAATTTTACATAACATCTCACTTTTTATTTCTATAAATTGATTTTTAAAAATATTTTACCCTAATCTATTGTGGTTAGAAAACTATATATTTACATAATATAATAATAAAGGAATATGTGATTTAAGTCAACACTATTGATATTATTTTGTTCGGGTTGAATATTTAAATATTTCATTATTTTTTTATTTACATTTTGTGTATAACTCGGCTCGAAAAGTTCACGGTGAAACCTATTTAGTGAGAAGCTTTTTGCAAAAAAAAAAACTAGAAATTTGTAAGGACAATGAAGGTAGTTAATAGTCATGTGAAGATCCACATTTGATATAACTTGGGAGATAATTTCCTATTAGTGTTGATAATACTTCAATGATGATGTGAATGAGATATAATCATTTCAACTATAATTAAATTTAATTTAAAGTTTTTTTTTGGGGGGGGGGGGAGGTTATAAAGAGGGGACGTTTTTAAGGTTTCTTTACACATACAAAATGTTTTTGGAGGTCTAACTCCCATGAAAGAGGAAATAAAATAAAAAAAAAGGAAAACTTTTGATGTTTTATTGATAATTCTTATTTGTTTTTAACGATTTAAATGTTTGTTGGAGATTATATAATTCTATCGCTTTTCATCTCTTCTATATCTCTATAATGTTTAAGATGGATATGAACTAATGCTTGATTATGGTTGTATAATATATGTGACAAAAAACTTTAGAATTGTTGTTTTAAATTAAAATTAGATTTTACTTTATGATTGTTTGATCTTAAACTAAAGATATTGATATCATTAATAAAGCTCGGTTATTAGGTGTTTTGAAATTTAAAATTTTAATAAAACTTTTAGTTAATAATATAATTTACGATAATATTACTATATAAATAAAATTTAAATATTTAACATTTATTAGCTTCTTGCCTCACTCTTTTGCATCTCATCCATATCCACTATCCATCATCCACATTCATGGTCATGTGTTGCTGCATCCCTGCCTCTCATTTTGCAGGCTCCCCATCTCCTCTCTCTCGTTCTCCTCTCTCTCTCTCTCTCTCTCTCTCTCTCTCTCTCTCTCATTCACAGTCACATCCACCATGATGATTCTACCCCCACCTCACCAAACTCGCTTCCTGCCACTCCACCTTATCCCGACAACATCCCCCCGCCACCACCGTCACATCTCTTCTTCACATCCGCCGACGTCCGCCGCTTCCGACAACGACGTTGGCGTTGTCTCACTCCAAAGCCACCGATACGACTTCACTCCTCTCCTTCACTTCCTCTCCACCTCCTCCCAAACTCAAACCCAAATCGGCCAAACCCAAACCGAGCTCGACCCGGTGGAGGTGCAGCTGGCCGAGTCATACCGCGCAGTCCCGGCACCGGCCTGGCACACGCTCCTCAAAACCCTCTGCGCCTCCCCAGCTTCCATCGACGCCGGGTACGCCGTGGTTTGGTGGCTGCAGAAGCACGACCTCTGCTTCTCCCACGAGCTCCTCTTCTCCATCCTCATCCACGCCCTGGGACGCTCCCAGAAGCTCTACGAGGCCTTCCTCCTCTCCCACAAGCAGAAGGCCCTGACCCCCTTCACCTACAACGCCCTCATCGGAGCCTGCGCCCGCAACCACGACCTCGACAAAGCCCTCACCCTCCTGTCCCGGATGCGCCGCGACGGCTACCAACCTGACTTCGTCAACTACAGCGCCATCGTTCGCTCCGCCACCCACACCCGAGGGGGCGCCAACGCCGCCGACCCCGCCATCCTCCAGGAGCTCTACCGAGGAATCGAGTCCGACCGGATTGAGCTCGACAGCCAGCTCCTCAACGACATCACCGTGGGTTTCGCCAGAGCCGGCGACCCCGACGGGGCCCTCTCCTTCCTGGCCATGATTCAGGGCAAGGGGCTCACCCCCAAAACTGCGGCTCTTGTCGAAACCGTGTCGGCCCTGGGGAAAGCCGGCCGCACGGTGGAGGCGGAGGCCGTTTTCGAGGAGTTGAGGGACGGTGGGTTGCAGCCCAGGACCCGCGCCTACAACGCCCTCCTCAGGGGCTACGTCAAGGCCGGCTCCCTCAAAGACGCCGAGTCCATCGTGTCGGAGATGGAGAGGTGCGGGGTCTGGCCCAACGACAGGACCTACAGCCTCCTCATCGATGCTTACGGCAATGCCGGCCGGTGGGAGAGCGCCCGGATCGTGCTCAAGGAGATGGAGGCCAGCAACGTCCGACCCAATTCTTACGTGTTCAGTAGGATCCTGGCGTGCTGTCGGGACAGGGGGGAGTGGCAGAGGTCGTTCCAGGTGCTGAGGGAGATGAGGATGGCTGGGGTCCGACCCGACCGCCATTTCTACAATGTTTTGATGGACACCTTCGGGAGGTACAACTGCTTGGATCACGCTGTCTCCACTTTTAATCGGATGAGGTCGGAGGGCGTTGAGCCCGACAACGTTACCTGGAACACGCTGATCAACTGCCACTGCAAGTCCGGCCGGCACGCCAGAGCGCGGGAGCTGTTTGAGGAAATGGTTGAGAGTGGGTGTTCGCCGTGCACGGCCACGTATAATATAATGATCAACTCTCTTGGGGAGCAGCAGAAATGGGGCGACGTTAAGGACTTGATGGGGAGGATGCAGGGTCAGGGCCTGCTGCCAAACGTCATCACCTACACCACCCTCATTGACATTTACGGGAAATCTGGAAGGTTTAAGGACGCAGTAGAGTGCTTGGAGGCCATCAAGTCTAGAGGCTTGAAACCATCCACCACCATGTATAATGCTCTGATTAATGCCTATGCACAAAGGGTATGTGTATGTAAGCCCTTTTTTCGTCTTCATTTGCCACTTGGTTTTAATTTTTATACACAGTTAATTCATTGCCTTCACTGTACTGTGCCGTACCGTAGTCTGTCAAGCGATTTT
The DNA here is from genome assembly GCA_023512835.1 of Taxillus chinensis. Lineage (NCBI taxonomy): Eukaryota > Viridiplantae > Streptophyta > Magnoliopsida > Santalales > Loranthaceae > Taxillus > Taxillus chinensis. Next base: position 10,923,301 of record CM042091.1, read on the forward strand.
GTTGGATACTATGAAATTTATACATTGCTATTCCCCAATCCTGTCAGGGACTTTCGGAGCAAGCAGTAAATGCATTTAGAGTCATGAGAGCAGATGGTCTACAGCCTAGCGTTCCGGCTCTCAATTCATTAATCAATGCATTTGGCGAAGATAGAAGGGAGGGTGAAGCCTTTTCTGTGTTGCAGTACATGAAAGAAAATGTAAGCTGCTGTTGCCCAACATTGCCACACTATTACATGGATATTTTCACCTTTGAGGACTTCTTTTACTCGTGGAATGCTTCTCTATAATTGCAGGATATAAGACCGGATGTGGTTACATACACAACCCTCATGAAAGTTCTTATTCGTGTTGAGAAGCTCCATGAGGTATAAGGTCTTATATCACCCCCACCCAGAATCTGAACTCAACAGCTCTTTTAGATGGGTAGCTTTTACATTGATGTTTACTTTAAAGCATGTTCTGGTGCCGGAATCTCTGGTTTGGGGATCAATTGTATATGACTGACTCCCTCACATGCCAACTACCAAGTAAATTATTTAAAAAAGAATAAATAAAAGAGAAGAAACAATGGGATATATTAAATGGTTGAGAATGTATAACTTCTGTAGTTGGCTTGTCTAATGTCTACCTAATTGATACCCCGATTGGCCTTTTCAGAAACCTAAGGTTAAAGAATCTGAACAATTGTAAAAATAATGCAAAATTAGGGAACGTATCATCCATAGGAACAAATGACTTTTTTCAGATTTATGGGCAAGAAGGGAAGGTGATCGAGAATAAAATAGTAATTGGGGATTTATATTCCTTTCGTCATCCCATTCTCCCAAATCAATCTGAACCAAAAGGTATTAGTGTTACTATTGTCCATGTTCAAAGATACAATGATAGTGCTGTAGTTGCTTCTGCATATGCTCAGTTCGAATCTCACAACGTTTATGAATTATGATGAAAGATATTGTTTGAATTTCAGGTTCCTGCTGTGTATGAAGAAATGGTTTCCTCTGGGTGTAGTCCAGACAAGAAAGCTAGAGCAATGTTACGTTCTGCTTTAAGATACATGAAGCAAACATTGAGATCAGAAAATTGAGCAATCCAGGCCAATTTAGTGTATTCTACTAACAACAGTGCCAGCAGGGGTAAGCTAAAACAATTGATAATTGAAGAAGGGTATCAGCCATGGTTCAGTTTGATATAAACCAGACTTCAGAGTATGCGTGGTACTGCAATTCAGCCTCTACATCTATGAATTTTCAGAAGTTGAATAGCCATGTAGGGATAATTCGGATTTTAAAAAGATTAATGTTCCGTTACAGTTCAGTGATGAGTGTATAAAAATCACACTTGCCATGTTATTTGCAATTTTAACCATAAAAAATTATTGTTCTTTGATAGCAAATAATAATGCCCCAGGATTTATTTTTCTTTCAATAAGTTGCAGGACAGCATACTGGTTCAATTTACTTTAACTCCAGGCAGAGCAAAGCTGAACAGAGAATTCAGACAATGCAGACATGCATACCCTAACAGGAGTTAAATTCCCTCGCCTCTTCACTTCTTGCCCTTCGTATAATATATGAGAGTTCTTCTTTCCATAAAAGGAAAATGTACGATAGAAATATCATTTGCCTGTATGTATGTTTATTTTATTCCACGTCACGCACTTGTATCATAGAGGAGATGTTCAAGCTCAAAAGCTTCCTACGTACACTGTAATAATGATATTTTAGCTCAAGTGGGGTGATGTTTTGCCCTCACATTTTTTATCACGTGGAGCTGTGAAATCATCAAGTCCTGAATTATTGTTCCTTTTTTCCTTCATGAGCCCATTATAGAGAAACTTGAATTCATCAAATGCAATCCTCTGAAAGCTAGCACAGTGCATAAGCAAAAAATAATAGCAGGTCTTTGAATTCAATTAAGCCCTAGGATTGAATTATTCAAAGAGAGAAGAACAGTGTTATGCAACGGCCACATAAGATTAGGTGGGTCCTATTCTTGCCCAAATTAGGGGGAGGTTTTGGCAACAGCAGGGCAGTCTGGTGGTACCATATGGCGCGAAAAAAAAAAGAGGGTTACTGCAGCATTTAAAACTTTTACACATTCAAAAACTGGAGAATACCTATCACTTTCTTTTTCTCTAAAATTTTCATTAGAAATATCAACTGAAAACAATGTCAGACAGACAGGTCCGAAACAACCGGTCTGCTAAACTTACTCTTCGAAATCCTAGAGCAGAACATAAACATCAATAGAACTGAAGAGAGTAAGAAAAGCCTAAAATATGTTCGTATCTCTTGCATTCCAAGGTCAATCATCTCTGTTTTCTTCCCATATCTACTGCTTCTCTCTATCAAGTAACCCTCGATATACTCATCTATAGATAACCACTTGACTGATTGGTTTGCAAACGCTTCCTTATAGTTTTTATCCAGCAGTTCTGGCCCCTTCTTAAAGATTGTGAAGAAAGCAGCCGACCAATTATTGAGAACTCTCTGTAACGAAAAGCACAATTGCAAAATTTAACCCACCTATACTGAAGACTTGCTAAAGCTCCCATTAACCTAGAGGGAACTCTGCTCTTTTAGGGATAGTAAAGATTAAATGAAACTAAATCAGGTGAAATAACAGAAAAGACGAGAGAGAGAGAGATGCTACGCACACTGAAAGTGATAATGTCAACAGGATTAAACATTTTAAAGCAATCTTGCAAAGACGCTTCTCCATCTCCATAGATCTGCCAAAGAAATGAAAAAATAATACAATTACGCACAAATGTATCGGATATGCAGCAAGAAATGAAAGCCAGAAAATTTATCGGACCTCAAAAGTAAAAGCCATGGGGACCCTTACAACACCATACATGTAATCTGTTGCTGTCCCATGCGCCAAATAACTGTACATGAAAAAAATTGCAATTAAAACCACACAACTCCATTTAACTACGATTATGCTGAAACTAGCATTTTAATTTGTGTTCATATGACATAACTATATAGCTTTTAGCAGCCATTAATTATTGGAATATCTATAGAATCATCCTTGATTCTTATTCTAAGTTATACAAACCCGACGGAACCTCCTCCTGAGCCAACCATGCAATGGTTATGGCAGTGAAGTTTGTTTACTTCTTCTAGCAACAACCTCATTTTCTCGGAAGGCAAACCATCTGGAGTTTTGTTCTTATGGTCGTATGGCATGAATAGAGCCTACAATATGGAAAAACTGATATCATAAATTGAAAAGGCAACTGCACAAAACACAAAGCAGATATCCAGAAGAGGAGAGAAGATAAAAATTAGAAATTAAAATCACACATTAGTAACAACAACTTCTGCAAAGATGAAACATAAAATAAATAACCACCACGAATATTATTCACCTATAAATTCCTAGAATGAAAACAGACAGCAAATTAGAATCTCACTGGCGCTATATTACCCTTTCCTAAGATTTAAACATTGCGTCAAACATTCAATCTCAACATTTAAACTAAAATAAGTTAAAAGCCATCCTAATTAGATCAACAAGTAGATGAGAACCGACAGCAGCGCAATAAGTAAATATACAAAGATTATGTGTGGCTTAAGATAAAGGTAATGTTGCACTCAAAAGAGTCAATTTTCCAGTTTACTATTACTAGCGGCTGTCAATCCTCATCAGAACCACTGTTAGACCATAAAAATGAACAAAGAAGATACTAGCAAGCTTCAACATGCTACGAGGAAGGACAAGCTCTGAATTCAACGGGTGGCTAAAGTGAATCCATGGGCACTATGTTCAACCAAAATTCTGCTTTTGATTTCAACACAGTTTCAAAATGTTAATCCAGAAGCTACTTAACATGTGCAGGCCACTGGAACCCACTTTGGCTTCAGAGTCAAGTGAACTATCTCAGTTACCTTCTGCTCAATGCCTCCAAAACAAAAGGCTCATAGGCCAAGCAAAATATTGTGATGGGTGACAAGGTTATATTTTAAGTCAATGGATAATAAGTACAAGTTTGAATGACACGATAAAATTAACAATTAGAAATCATAACTTAAATTTTCAATTACCTCCATTCCTGAGTGCACATTGATCCACATATGCGGATCAAAGGACATGGATATTTTCCGCATTATTTGAGTCTCGGGTTCACTGAAAGGGGCAGTTCCTGGATTTTCTTCATAAGGATCATAGTCCTATAAATGGAGAAACAACAGGAAAAATGGGGGGGGGGGGCTGTTTAGTCAATAGATACAAAACATTAAATATTATATAAATTAAAAATTTTAAAGTGATTAAAAAAAAAAAGAAACTTCAACAGTTAGATATGGTAACCATTGTGCCCTGTCTGTATGTCTATATGAATCTTGAGAGGAGAAGCTCCATCAGCTCAAATCACTCTTAAAAGAAAATTTTTCATCAGATCAAAAGAGATAAATCCATCCAGAGTACCATTAAATAATCTTAAAAGGGGCAACACCATTTCCATCAAATTAGAAAAGGTCAATTAGCCAAAGCTGATAAACTTAAAGAAAGAATTAACTCACTGTCTTGGGTTTGCCTATTCTCGCACTAGACTTATTCATAATATTAGCTACAAAAGCATTTCTCTCCTTTCTTCCAAAGACAGGGCTATTATTCCTCCAATTATCATGTAAAAGATTGTCACAGAGTTCACTTGATCCTATTACTAAGAGATTATGAGTACTTGAGACGATTAATCCAGCGCTATATGATATTTAATGATGAAGATGGAGAACAAAAACACATTACACAACTGCATTTTGACTCTCCCCCATTTTCTCCAATCTATGGACCACAAAAATTGCTTGATCCATTAATGGGAACTAAAAAATAAGATATGAATCCAAAATGAGAAATCATAATAGTAATAAGGATGACCGACCTTTTCCTTTTTGCCCCAGTCTACACTCCAGTTTCGGTTGAGATCAACTCCTCTGCCTGCAACACTAGAAGAATTTTAACATTTAAACATCTACCCAAGTGGTCATGCATTATATTTCAAACATTAAATAAACTACGTGACCATTTCTCCTCTCGCAAACATCTCCTCTTTCAACAAGTTTGCGCCCATTCAAATTTTCCATTGGAACCACCTGACCAGCCATTTAATTTGTCACCCCAGCTTTGGTATTAGCATAACATCTGCCTGATATATTTTCAAAAAAAGAAAAAGGTAATGGTAAATAAAAACTTGCCTTCAGGATAATTTTACCAACGGTCTTGTTTATTGAATCAGCATCCATGTCGGGTAGGAACTGTTCTGCACATAAGATGGACAGAATCCTAAATGCAAGTTCAGATGTAATAAGCTCTCTCCCATGCTGCCCGAAACTCTGGAAGACAAGGAATCATCTGTCAAAAACACCAGAATTACAAAACTGAGGTATTCTATCCAATACATCCATATCCACAAGTGATTTGTGTAACAAGACTCGAACTCTTTAATGGGTCAAATCCATCCAAACAGGTGCTAACAAAAGTAACAGAACACGTAAATATATAAACAATCATATAGAATACACGTACAAGAAGAATTCGGAACTTGGATTTGTCATCAATGGCTTTCCCCCTGGAGCTGTAAGTAATAGCTGTGATCTCAGCATTATAGCCTCTATTTCCACCTCTAATGGTCTCAATCTGTTCAACGTGAAATTCATAGGTTAGAAGTTGAGAGCAGCGAGTACCGACGGTCAAAAGAAAACTCCACCCCCTCAATCAAATCATTACATACGCTAAGTTTGTCCGGGTGACGGTGAACCAAATCCTTTATTTGTTTCATCAAATCGTCACTGCAAAATCCAAACGGGAAAAAAAAAACAAAGAAGTAAATAGCGCGAGAGAACATTAACGCACCAGCTTCCTGAATCCTAACTCTCTATTAGATAGGGTTCTGGAAAACAAGCAAAAGAGAATGAGCATTTTCGAGATCCAAACAGAATCTGTTAAAGACAAAAAGACTTTACCCCTAAATGCGAAACGGGGAGACGAGGCGATGAATTTGTCACCAAAAGCCTCAACAACATGTTGTTTTATGTTGTTTTTTTTAAGGAAATCTCAAACAATAGACGACGACAGTTGGAACAACGGCAATACAATTTGTCCAAAGTAAATGCATATCAAAAGAACAATTATATATATATATACATATAACCAACCTAGAGTGGTAGAGATCGCGGGCGATGGGCGTCAATGGAGGTGACAAAGGGGTAGATTTCCCAAGGACGAGCGAGACAGTGAGAGGGAAGATGAAGGCGAAGAAGAGGAGTGAAGAGAGAGAAAGGAAACGGAAACGACAACGACAACGGCAACAACGACAACCCATCTGAAACTGAATCTATGCAGAAACAAAGAACGAGGAAGGAACAGATTGGTTCTTTTTTCCTTGATTGCGTTCATTTCTTCATCTCTCGCGGACGCGGCGAACCCGACATAACGCTTTAAATAAAGAAGAAGAAGAAGAAGAAGAAGAAGAAGAAGAAGAAGACGAAGAATATAAAAAGCCTGGAAATTGGTTACAGTGGAAGAAGGAGGAGGAATATTTCAATTAACAAATCAGAGGAGACTTTGTGCGTCGGTTTCAGCGGGGGACGTGACCACCACCCCCACTTCTCTCAGTTTGCCAGGAACCCCCCCACCCCACCCAACCCATTTTTGTTATCCAAACACAATTGTTTATTATATATATATATATATATATATATTCAATACCAACAAATAAAATAAGATAATACAAATATAAAAATAATATATTCAATATTATATATATATATATATATTGTAAAACTATTGTTAATGTGATTGATTTTATCAAAGTTACTCATTAATTATATAATTTTAATAATATATAGTATAACTTAGAACACTAGTAGTGAATTAATTAAATTTTTCAATAAATTTATCTATATGAAGTAATATTAGCCACAAATTATCATCAAGATTTATATTTTAGCTATAAAATTTATTAAAATTATAAACTTGGCTACCTACTACCTTGAAGTTGGTAAATTTAATAAAATTTAAAAGTATTTATATACTATATGTATATAAATTTATTAAAATTTTTAACTAATCTATTACTAGTGCTTTTATATAAATATAAGTGTCAATTTTATGGTTTTTTAAATAAGGGTAGTAGTCACACTATATTTTAACATTTTTTTAAAAATTATAGATTTAAAATAATTTTTATTTTTTATAAATATACACTAAAATAAATTTTCTAAATCACTATATATATATATTATTAAAATAATATTTTATATTATTTTTTATTTAATACAGAATAAAAGTGAAATTTTAAAAAATGTGTAGTCATAAGGGATAAAATTTTTATATGTAATTTAATAATCTTTTTAATATATCAAAAGATATTTTATGATATTTTAATAAAAAAAAACGAACTCTTATATGAAATTTACTATAATAACATAATGGAATGACTAGTAAAATGATACGGTAAGATGATTAGTTGGCATATTTAGTTATGTTTTTTTAATATTATAGTTATTTTAAAAAAAGGAAAGTTAAAAATTTAAAATTAAAATGTTATTTTTATTTTAAAATTTTAAAAATGGAAATTATTTTTTAATGTTAATTATTTATTTACCTTAAAAAAAGATAATTATTATATTTTAAAAATAAAAATATAAAATAGATCAAACAACAAATACGATCCTATATTTTTTTTCTTGTTTGTTTGTAGCTGGATCGATCCGATTAATTGAACCATCTATCTTTTTGTTTGTTAGTCCCAAAAAAACAGAGAGAACAAACAATGACAAAAGGACGCACGTCAGGGTTCCTTTGGTATCTGCATTATTTTACAGACACCATGACATCAATCAGTAATTCAGTATGAATATTTGATTAAATTCACGCCCTATTAAAGCCTAGACTAGAGAAGCTTCAACTTAAATGAATAAAATTCATTTAAAATTGCGTGAATTTTGGGCTCCACTTTAGGCAAACCATAAATTAAACCAATTTCAAAAGTTGGACGTAGACATGTCTAAAGCCTAAAGAGGCAAATAGATCATCATTTTGCTTGCTTATTCTGACCCTGAGGTACGCCACTTCAAAAATTATTCCATGCCTATATGTGAGTTTGAGCCTTAGTGGTTAAATCTCTAAAATTTTAATTACATATGTTTATATGAAATAATATAAACCATAAATTATACTTAAAATTTATATTTTAACTAAAATTTTATTAAAATTCAAACACTACTACTTGTTAAACCAGCTAGTTAATCACGCAGTTAATGTTGTTTGTTGGGGACAATTAATGTTGGTGACTTATGGGTAGCCGTATTGTTTGTTGGGAACAATTAATATGTTGTTGGTGACTTATTGGCTGGGCTTTGTTGTTTGTATGGCTGAACATTTTTATATTTTTGTTCTGTGTATTTATTTGTATAGCTGAAGCTGAGAAGCTCCCTCGAGAACTTGGGAATATGTATATGTATTTCTCTGTGTTGTTGATTTTATGCACTTCACTTGTATATTTTCCCACTCGTATACTTTTCTACGTATTTAATTCAGAATAAAATAAACTACTCGCTGGCCGCTGCCATGGTGGTGGGCTCACCGGTCACCATGCCCTGCATCCTGCCATTAATAAAACAGCCTTGGATGATGATTTGGCTGGACCTTATTTTAGTGGTGATTGATGCATTCATAAGGGACGATTGTATCTCTGATTCTCATTATACTCTCATGGGATTAAAAATACCAATCAACAACTTTGCTCCCCTTGCGTTGCACGGATGCGTGTGGTTTTTCGCATAGAAATTGTACGGATGAGAGGTATACCAAAACTACTCCAAAAAAAAAAAAAAAACAAAAAAAAAACAAACCCCAACACAGTTTGTGGAGAGAGGAGCCGAACACGGCAGCAGCGGCTCCCACCATCGCACCAGCCGTCACCGCTGAGGTAGCCCAGAGATTGATTCGATCATTCGATCTTCGCAATCGCATGCGCAGAGGACCAACCAAAACCAAAAGGTGGGAGGGAGAAGAAGAGTGAAAAATGAGATCGCTGCAGTCATCGTCGACCACCGAACTCGACTTGGACCGCCCCAACCTCGAAGACTACCTCCCCTCTGCGTCCATCCACGATGAGCCTCTGGCCAAGCTTCGCCTGTATGCATTTTCCTTCATCACCTCCCCCCCCCCTCTCTCTCTCTCTCTATATATATATATATATATATATATATATTCAAGTGTTCATGTATCGTATTTGGTTTCTACTGTAAACTTGGGCAGGTGCGATCTGCTCGACATTTCACCAGCCCTGACGGAGGCTGCCGGTGCCATCATCGATGTACGCTCCCGACGTTTCATGTGCTTGTCGCCCATATATCATAATTCGCGATCCGAAGAACATAAGTTGACAATGCAATAGACTGGTTTTGTTTTGTGTGATCTAATTAATCTGCACATGTCTGTTGTAGTTATTTATTTGCGCGCACTGTTGTTGTTGTTTTTAATTTAATTTAAGTTCTTATTTTTAAAAAAATAAAATAAAATTCCACTCTGCATACTCTTATTTTGCTTTTGAATAATATTGCAACATCGTTGTCACACATTCATTTTGATAGGACTCTTTCACGCGATGTTTCAAGTCGATTCCTCCGGAGCCGTGGAACTGGAACGTGTATTTGTTTCCATTGTGGTGTTTTGGAGTTATCATCAGATATGGGATTATTTTCCCATCAAGGTGGCCTTTATATATATATATATGTGTGTGTGTGTGTGTGTGTGTATTATATATATAAATAAAACTGAGTCGTTTTCTTCAATTTGAGAATCTCGAAGAGACCCACTTTTACTTAACAGTCGGCTGAGAAGAAGCACATACGGGTGTGATACAGGAAGAAATGCCTAACAGTGTATTAGGTTACTAATGTTGCTTTATGTAAAATAAAAGTTTGGGCTATGGTATGTTGTTCGATAATGCGGTGGTGACTGAATGATTAATAGTGTAGTCAAATGATGTTGAGAGGTATTTTATTCAAGTATGATATTATATGCCTGCGTATCTATTGTTTTAAAATAATTTTCTAACATTATTTAGCTTTTTGATACCCAAATCATTGGTTGTTATAAGGTTTGTATACCCAATGGTAGAGCAACGATGATTTTTTATTATTATGATATTTCTTACAAGGTTTGTATTGAATCATCAAGGCTGTTATAGAAGTTACTATTGGTATTCTTTCCCCTTTTTGGTAAGATGTTCATTTTATGAATTATTTTAATACGCTATTTTAGTTGTCCTGTTGTAGTGGCTTAAATAAGTTCTAACTACTTGAGGTTTATGTGGTCAATGTCATGTGCTGTTATGCGCAATAGAATTGTGGGTAAATTTTGCATGTTCATAATAGTCAAAACCGCATCTAGGCCCAAGGCGCAGCAAATGCGCCTCACTTTAAAAAAATGTCCAATGCAAAAGGATAGGTGTGCGCTTTTGTTCGCTTTAGTGCACATTTTGTGTCTGATCTAATTAAAGTTGTGTTTTTATTTTTACTAATTTTTTAAAAGCTTTTTTTGAGTGAGGAAAAATTAAAATATATAAGAAATCAATCCTAATTTCAATAATATTAACAATTATACTTAATAAAATACTTATTTTCCTATTATAAATCAATTTTTAAATATGTGGTATGCATATAAAAAGTTATATATTATGTGTTTGGTTTTGATAAAGTGTGTTTTTGCATTGTGCTTACGCCCCAAGGTCTCTTTGCGCTTTTGGTGTCCCTGAGTGTTTAACAACTATGTGCATGTTATTGATTTGTTTTTTGCTGGTTACATTTTTGGAATTTGAAACCGGTTTTGACGTCCATCAATCATGATACTAAATGTATTGAGTTTTTATTTTGAACTCTTGTTATACTTCTTGGTCATTTCCTTGTCAGATTTTCATCAATTTCATGCATCTAAATGAATTTTGCAGGGTTTTACTTTTGGCAACAGGGTGGATAATATTTCTCCCATCCTTTTTTCTAGTGCACTTTCTATTGAAAGGACATGACAAGATGAGGAAGAAATTAGAGGTATGTTTTCATGTTATAAACCATATAATGTACGCGCACTGTGTGGGTAATTGTTCTGTAGCTGTTTTTTCTACTCATTTAATTTGATTTATTTATGTTTTTATATGGTGTATATGAGATGTAGAAGTTGCACTTGGGTTTAGTTTGATGATTTCAGATAATGTTTATAATTTATTGTGACCGTAGTTGACTGGTGGTAGTCTCTACTTCTTACACTCCTACTGTCTCTTTTATTGCTTCATTACCTTTTTAACGGCAATATGATTTTGAATCTTAATGCTTTGTGACAAGCACGTGTTGGTTTTTCTCTGCAGAGGTCTCTGGTGGAGTTAATCTGTGGCTTTTTTGTTGCCTCATGGACTGGGGTTGTCAAGTACCATGGGCCTCGACCTAGCTTACGACCTAAGCAGGTATTGGTGATTATGAATTTAAATTTTCTACTTGTCTCCTAATTCTGGATTATCAGTAAATTTAATTGACTTCTATAAGCTATTTACTAAATGTCTATTTGAGCCTCCTTATATGGTTGGAACAGGTTTTTGTGGCCAATCACACTTCTATGATTGATTTCATCATTCTAGAGCAAATGACTGCATTTGCTGCTATTATGCAGAAGCATCCTGGATGGGTTGGTGAGTGTAAAAAGATAATGCATTATGATTTTTGGGAAGACTAATCATTAAAGAACTCATTGCAGTAAATTATAGCATTGTATCCTTAAAGCATTTTCAATGTATTAGTTATAACAAAAACTATAGTTAAATTTTGATTAAATTTGTCTCTAATGTATTAGCTATATGAAAAGCTATAGTAAAAATTTATCTAAATATAGATAAAATTTTCAAATCAACCTTCACCCCAACATTATTTTAAAATTTTAAACTATCCTTTACAACCTAACACACAACCAATGAACTGTCAACACCTACACCCATAGAGCTGCCCCCCCCCCCCCCCTTCGTGTTGCCACCACTAGCATCGCCCCCCTTTCCCACGTTGCCTCCCTCCCCAGCGGTCTCCTTTTTTCTCAATGTTGAATGCACAACTCAACCAACATGCTGCTGTCGCTGGAGATTGTTATGAATTTGGAATTTAGAGAGGATTTATGAAAAGATAGATAGAAAAAAATGATAGTTATGCCAAAAGATAAATGACACACCATTGGAGCACCATTAGCTAAAAGCCTAAAATCTTATTGTAGTAAGCTAAATATAGCTTTAATTAACTAATTTAGCTTAATACCATTGAAGATGCTCTTAGAAACTCATTTGAGCATCTATATAAACTCTTTTTGAAATTCAAGTTGATGCTCTTAGATCTTATTATTTATGTGTAGTAATAAAGTTTTAGTCAATGACTGCAAGATTTTGTTTTGTTAATAACATAAAGTTAAAGTTTGTTTACGATCAAAAACTGAAGTGTCATTGAATTTTTGGAAGCTTAATTGCAAATCTAAAATATTATGGGGTTATCATTGCTTTTGACATCAGCTGTGATATATTTACACTCTTCATGATTGTTTATTTACTTGTAGGTTTGCTTCAAAGCACAATTTTAGAGAGTTTAGGGTGTATCTGGTTCAATCGTTCAGAGTCTAAGGATCGTGAAATTGTAGCAAAGAAGTGAGTGGTAATGGAAAGGGGCAAAAGAATTGGTTTTATATTGTAAACTTGTAGCACTTGATGCTAAGACTTGAAATTGTATTTGGCAGGTTAAGGGACCATGCTCAAGGAGCAGACAATAACCCCCTTCTTATCTTTCCAGAAGGGACATGTGTAAATAACCACTACAGTGTTATGTTTAAGAAGGTGATCAGTGAATATCCATTCAACTTAATCATTTTTTCGTGAAAGGTAAAAAATTAGTAACAAAAAGAGAAGTGCTTCACCTTCAGCTTGATGTTCTTCTCCCTTTGTTATTAATATTTTACATCTAAATGAAAGGAAAAAAAATTGAAGTTACATTACCATCAGGATTTAGATTATATCAATTTTAATTGGGTTTGTTGCTTTAATAGATTCTTCTAACTTGGCATTTTCTTGTATTCATTTAGGGTGCATTTGAACTTGGTTGTACTGTTTGCCCGGTTGCAATAAAGTACAATAAAATTTTTGTTGACGCATTCTGGAATAGTAAAAAGTGAGTGTGTTTGTCAGTAAAAGTATTTGTTCAATGTCTTAATTTACTGTGAATCAATTATTTTTTGTGAAAGAACTTAAATTTTGTAACCAAATCTGATTACAAGGTAGTGAAAGAAAGGTAATACTTTGAAATGGACTACATTTTTTAATTTACAGGCAATCCTTCACCACACATCTGCTGCAGCTTATGACATCATGGGGTGTTGTTTGTGATGTTTGGTACTTGGAACCCCAGAACCTGAAACCTGGAGAAACTCCCATTGAATTTGCTGAGAGGTACATAATAGGGTCTGATTCAATTCATCTTGATGTCAAATTTGAAGCATTTAGAGTCTTCAGGGATGATTATTTTGAATAACACTTATGCAGGGTGAGGGACATAATTTCTATCCGCGCAGGGCTTAAAAAGGTTCCATGGGATGGATATTTGAAGTACTCTCGGCCTAGCCCCAAGCTTAGAGAACAAAAGTATGTAAAACTTATTTTATTAAGAAATTATACATTGGTGAGTGGTGCAAACTCATGTACTATTCTTGATATCATTTGAACCACTACCCAATTATCAAAGGATTGTATAGATTGCAGTAAAGGGGAAACTGTGGCTTTGGATCACTCGCTACCCTATCGCTTCTGATCACCCAAATGCTACCATTTCACCTAAAATGACAATTAATAAAAGAAGCCCTTCCGAATTGAGTTCAATGTTCACATTTACACAGCCTCCTTTGCCATTACTGCCATCACAGGCTTGTGCTCTGTCATTCTCCCTCCGATCCTTTACTTCCAACTTCTTTTTCGTGGTGGCAGTGACAGCCCATCTCCCTTGTGAAAGGAGACACCTGTACTACTTCTCTACCGTAGCATCAGTCCAAATCTCAACTCGTTGTCTATGCATCATAGTTTTCAAAGCAACCAGTTCTTGGAGGGTCTGGCTAGGCGAGGTGATGCCTAGACGGTCAAGGTGTTTGTAATATATAATTTTTTATATAAGAATTTTTAAAGTAAAAACAATCAAGAAAACGTGATGTAGGGATAGGAAGTGGATGCGAGAAATTAAGAATTTCTTAAAAAATAAAATCAAGGCACAAAACAACATCATTCTGCCTTGCTTTAGTGAAATGGTGTCAGTTAATTGATCTGTAACTGGATCAAGTTCCCAATGATCCTGGGCTACCTTTTTCCCTATAGTGAAACCTTACAAATTATTCTTTATCTGAAAGGAATACTTGTGTAGGGTTAGAACATCTTGCTGAAACCTTCTGGCAGGTGTTCTCAAGGATTCTTACTGACATGTTGCCCTGTTGGCCCGTGCACATCTTGCGTTTCTATAATCTGCAGAAAGTTAGTGGCAAGATCATATGAGATTCGACCGTCTTCATTTTGACCATTTTCCTGTTGCTAGTTTGTCTTCAAGTGCCATGGGCTGCATCGGAGACATACATTCCAGTCCATGACTCTAGCGAGAAATTTTGTGGGATTCACTAATGCTCCTGAATTTTTTTCCTCCAAGTTAGTTTGGATGTAAGGGAAGTTTACTCAAGTGCAGTTCAGGTTTAGGGAAAAAACACAACTGAATATACACTTTGATTAACTGGGTAGTTTTAGTACAAAATCATTTGGTCACAACTCGTGGTTGCAAACCTTTTAGTATAACTTGGTGGGTGCTTAGATAATCTGGCAGTAAATACAATAATGTTTACGTTCAAATTTTGCCTATTTCATGATGGCGAGGTATATGGTTCCTTTGACCTTCCACCTTTATTATTGTTGCTTCTTATTTCATACTAGAATTTGTCACACGTATTCCATGGTTGGTAGATGGACAAATTATATCTGTTTACACTGTTCTAAAAGCTGGGATTAATCAGTGATTGATTGCCAATTAGTCGTGGATTAGTCCTTTGAAAGTTTTCTTATTGGGTGAAAAATTGGACATGGGATAATTTATTATCATCATTATTATAAAAATCACTAATTGGAGTGACTCATTACTCTTTTTATTACCAAAACTAAAGTTGAGTTGCAACACAGCAGAGTATTCGGGGTGGATTTTTATTTTTTCAAAAAAGAAGCATCATTGCCTCATTTTTGTGTTGCGGCACCCTAACCTAAAGTTAAGAGAGTCAAAAACGAGAAGCTACACCAGTCTCTACCTTCGCATCTGAGTGCTGCTCTTCTGCTGGTCTGTGCCTCATCTCTTAAATGAAAGCTAGATACAAAATAAAACATTCTAATGAAAGGTAAAATCATTGAGGTGGAATGTGATGTGATGAGCACTGAACTAAATGGTGACATATCAAACAAGCAAATGGGGATTGAGACTTGTTTATTAAATTTTAATCAGCTTTTGTGTTTCAATTTGCGTGTTTGTATTTTGGGTGAGCTGTGCCTGAACTTGTGTTTTTTAATCATATATTTTTATGGATTGTTAGTTTATGATATTTGTTATATTTTGGTGCTCTTATTTGTCGAAATAATATTTAAAATGGCAGTACTGATTAATTCAAATGCTTGCTGCTCAGTACCTTTACCTGTTAGCGCCATTCATCAATTTTCAGAACCACGTCTATCTGCGAATGACAACTAAAACTTCTCTTGGCTTTTGGCCACACTTTATTGCAGGCAGCAGAGCTTTGCAGAGTCCATACTACGGCGATTGGAGGAAAAATGAAATTGACAGACTGAAAATGTCTTGAACAGATAACTTTATTTGCTGTTACTATAGATTCAGTGGAGTGCAACCGCTATTATTATTATTTTTAAATGTGCATGTATATAAACCTAGTCAAAATCTCTGGCAGCTGCGATTTTTTTTTTTTTGGTGGGTAAACTTTGTTGCCATTGCTGCAATTTTTTTTTGGTTATTTTTGTTTTTCATGGGGACCTGGGCAGTACTTGCTTTATACGTTGAAATGCTATGATTGGACTGGTTTTGTTGGCCTGTTGTGTGTTTCTTACGTGTCATACTGCATGAGAATCAGGATTCTCAAGTATAGTCCATTAAAACCGTATAGTTTTGATATTTTTATATTAAAATTAGGCTAATATGTACTTTTTAAAAAATACACCAAAATTATACAGTTTTAATAGACTATACCATAGAGTAACAGTTGAGAATTGAAACTCCATATCAGTTTTCCGTTGTGGATTTCATGTTCATACGGTGATAAGTGGATTAATAACTTCGATGCTTGCTTGCCCCCACGAATATTGTTGGGTTTAACATGGCACGCCCTTATTATTTTTTCCCCTTACAAAAAAAAAAAAAAACTTGCCGGGCTACTTAGGCCTGTCTGTTCTTCCTCTCATTTTCTTCCCGTTATCAAATGAGTTCCCAGTTTTTTGAATTTGATTTCGTATGTTCTACTGCTATGTTAAAAACAGAAATTGTTTTCTCGCAATTCTTAAGATCACGCAAATGAAAAGTGAGAATGCTTGAACAGGCTACGTAAAACTCACGGTTTCTGTGGCATGGCATCGATCACTTGCAACTTCAATAATAATAACAATCATAATAATAATAATAATAATAATTCTCGGGCTAACATATATAAGTAATGAGTGGACACAGAATGACGAGTGCGTGGAGACTCGCATCCTCTTCTTCGCTTCTTTTATTGGTTAATTTGAGGCAGGTATCCTCAACCGTATGTTGGTGAACACAACTGACCCGTTTTGGGTCGATACCATCTCCGAACATTGGGTCGTAACAAAGTGATCAAGAATATCATTACATTAGTACTGATTTGGGTGTTATATATGAAATCGAACAATATAATTTTTGCGTAGGCTTAATCAGAGATTCTTTGATGAAATAATTTAAATTATGTTGATTTTTTTTAACTTCATTCTCTTCGGTTATATAGTTTTAATTTTTTTTTTACATTAAAATTATGTTCTTTTAATATATAATTTTTTTTAAAAAAATCAAAATTATGTAATTTTAGGGTTTAGATTCTCTATAAATATTATATAGTATAGTACATTAAAATTATTTTAATATAAAAAATTAAAATAATATAATTTTAATGGACTGCAACATATAATAATTATAGATAATCTTAATTCGTAATTTTAATGGACTGCAACATATAATAATTATAGATAATCTTAATTCGTAATTTAATTTATTATACCGTACAATTATTATAGAGTATGTGAACTCCATTTGTTGGGGTTCCTACTGCACATGGCGGAGATGCTGTTGGCCATATAGTTGGGGTTCCTACTGCAGGCTTACATTCGTTCCCACCCTCTCCAATGCTACGCCCTCGAGCTTTGCTTTAGCATTACCCTTGAGCGCCTCCCCACGGTGGCGCAACCGACTCTTCCCTCCTCTTCTTCTTTCCCGCCCTAAAACGAGCCCAAGCACATCGGAGGCTCAAATATGGTAGAGAAAAAAATAAATAATTATTTAAGATATATTATTTTATTATATAAAGTTAGAAATAGAAAACTTGATGCATGCAATCTTTTAAATATCCCTAAAATCTCACTGTATATAAAATAAAATAGAGATGGCTAAAATAAAGTTCGTGTGAATAAAAAGTTCTTTTAAATTCTCTAAAATCATACTAAGAAAGATAATATAATTTTTAAAATAATTACACTATATTTAATTATTAATATAATATACATTAAATTTTAAAATTAAAATAATTTATAATAAATCTAAAATAGTTTTATATTTTGAACTACTGAAGTTTGGGTTTAATTCATTTAAATATATCCTATATATTATCCGAATAAGAATAATAATAACTTATTCAAAAATATTAAAGTTTAAACTAAAAGTTTATTTTGAAACAAATTAATATTCAAAATTAATAATTAATTAGTTCATATAATATTTCAAGATAGTTCACAAAATAATCAATCTTACCCAACGATATATATATATATATATATATATATATATATATATATATATGAATATTAGTAATTGTTCAATATAATTTCTCATAGAAAAATTCAAATAAAATGGGAAATAATAATTAATTAACCCAATTTGAGTTTGTGATCCAATGATGTTCAATACTCAAATTTAGCTATTTAGTTAAAACCTAAAATTCATATCATCAAATTATTTATAAATATTTAGACCTAAATATCATATCGAAAAGATCAAAATATTGACTTTGCAAATTTAAATACAGGTAATTGTAAGTAATAAAAATTGTATAATTTGACATGACTAAAAAAACAAAAAATACAAAAAAGAAATATGCCTGCAATAAGGACATAGTCTCGCTACATCTATTTATTTTTTTATTTTAAAATAATTATACTCATGTAATCTCATTTAGTACTAAAATTTATATTCGATATTAATTTAATTTAAAAGTATTATTATTATTAATCTTTTAATGGAAGCATTGTCCCAAGACCCTTGCTGGGTCCGGCCAGTAAGATACTTTAAAATTGAACTAACAATTTTTTAGTTGAAAAATAAATATGTTGTATTCACTTTAATTATGGTCTATATTAGATTAGTATTATTATTATTACTATTATTTGTCTTGCATAAGTCAGTCAACACGTATTCCCGATAGTCCTACAAACGTCCGTTTTGAAATAAACCGCTGTCATTCACGGATATTCTAATAACTTTTACAATCTCGAAATATTTTTAAAAAAAAAAAAAACAAAAAAAAGCCCATAAATCACTGGACTGTCTTGGATCCCACACTCCCCACGAGAAATCAAAATTGATGGACCAACAAAAAAAAAAAAAAGAGAAAGTAAAATGAATGAGATTGATTATTTAATTTTCCATTTTGGGAAATTTCTTAATTAAGACTCGATTAGAACACACTTTTAAATTTTGGAAACACAACCGTTGAAGACGCTCCACTCCTGACTCCACCCCCACCCCCCGCAAACAAAAGAAACGAAAAGCGAGAGGGGGGCATAAAGCCCCACACCCCACAGACAACATTTTATCTTGCAAACATCCTCAGATCAAATCTGGTTGTGGCGTCTTCTATCTTCAAACTCCTACCTACCTCAACAAATGTCTAGGGTGAGTTCCAGTTCCACCCGGAAGCCGCCTCTGGCACGGTCGCCGATGAGGCTTCGTCCCCGTCCAATCCTGCGCTCAGCTACAGGCACGCCCTCACACACTACTCCACTGGGTGAGCAAGTTATTATTTGAATTAGGATACTCTACGTTTATTGCATGGTGCATTATAGTACACTAAAATTATATGGTTTTCATATTTTTTATATCAAAATTATATTATTTTGGTACGTAGATAAAAAAAGACATCAAAACAACAACGTAAATTTGATGTGCAGTATCAGTAACTGTCTGAACTATATTTAGTATACACGTACACGCGTATCGATCTGTCTCGATGTCTCATCAATAAGTTTGATTTTCTCGGGCTTGTTTTTGTTGTTTTTGTTTGTTTTGATTGGGGATTTGATGAACAGTGACGAAATCGCAAAGCCCAAGTCCCAGCTGGGAAATGGACCAAGAGTCGCCGGTGACGTTGCTTCGTCCGGAGTATCAGTCAATCACTAGCGAGCTGCGGGCGCTGACGAAGATGGTGGACCGAGAGCTGGGAAACCCATGGCCCGGGAACGACGGGAGCATCGGGTCGGGGGGGGGCGGCGGCGAGTCCGGTGTTCGAGAGGGGCAGGTTTTACGACGAGTACGCGGCTCGAAGGGACGAGAGGCTGAAGAAGCGGAGCGGGGGGCAAACAGGCGGTGGGGTGAAGGGGTCGTTCGGTCTGGGGGTCAATGTGGAGCCGGGGATGAAGAAGGACTCCAAGAAGCTGGAGAGCCTCAGGAAATCGATGCCGGCGGCTTTCTCGGCGGAAAAGAAGGAGAATCGGACTCCGACACCGAGGTATGCGCTGAGAAGCGGCGGCGGTAAAGAGAATAAGAAGCCTCCCCCTCTCACCATGAACTTAGACGACTCTGTCGGTGGGGGAGCACCCAGGACTACCAGAGGTCGACGAGCCCGGAAGATCTGAGAATTATCTATGGGGAAAATGGCGGGTTACTACTTTACTTACTGCTGGGGAGTGAGTAGAGATCGGCTTTGTCACCTTTTTTTTTTTTTTTTTTTTTTTTTTTTTTTGGGTCTCATGTCATGGCACATAATCTCTGGCGCACCCGCGCGCACACACCCGAGACGTACGTGGTATTATGGTTTTGAGCAGTACAATATTGTAAAAAATTGCCCAAAAAAACAATTGTATTTAGACCTTCCGTTTCAGAATGTCTTGTATGTTTGTGTTGGCTTTTATAGTGTAACTGTAACAAGAAGTTCAAACACAGATGAGTAAAAGTAGTTACAACAAGGGAAGATACTTCACACCCACCCAAATTATTAATTTTGTGAAATATTTATACAATTCATTTGTGTTTTGTTCAAATAGTCTTTATAAAAAAAAAGTGTCGGTTCATCTGCCATATATGTAATTTTTATAAATTATAATATTTTATTTTACATGTCAAATTCTAATATCTCATTCTATTCCACCAATACCAAGAATTAGTAAAAGTAATGCTGGTACAAGAAGAAAGATTCAATGCTGGAAAAAAATAATGTTGCTGTAATTTTATTGAATAATGAGTCAAATATTGTTGGAAATGTAAGAAATCTTTTTTGAATTACCCTCTCACTCCACAAAAAAAAAAAAAAAAAAAAAAACAGGAGTTCATATTTTAAGGTATGAAGTTTTTTTTCTTACGAATATTACGTGTTTATTGATATAATCAGACATTAATAATATATTCAAGTATCATCCAACATTATTATTATGTTTGATAATTAAATCACGAAAGGTGGACTCGTTTGTTCGTTATGTAAATTTCAAATATGGAAAAAATAAATTAATCCGGTGACACTGGTTTGATGACATGGGAAGAGAGATCGGACCACCAAGGTGGAAGAAGAAGACACAAGTCCATAGAAAAAGAGGTGAAGGAAGAATTACCGATAAAGTGAAAAAGGTGTGTGATGAATATATTAATCTTAAAGGTATTTCTTTCCATTCATTCCAATATTAAATAACTATTTTAAAAGACATATTATAAGGTGAGTATATTTATACCTCTCATTAAAACAAAGGTGCTGCCGTAGCATCGCTTTATATATGTCTATATATACACTTACTACTTCTGTGGCTTCGGCTTGGAAAGCCCGTTCTTTGTTCCAAAATTTAATTGAGTGCAAAAATTCGATTTTTGAGTTATATTTGCACAAACGACGGTAAGGAAATTCTATGGTTTAAAATACAATCTGCATATAGCCGGTAGGAGGAGCCTGCATGTTACCCTCTTTTCGCATGAGACAGGGTCAACTTATTTATTTATTTTTACACTCATTTATTTTTACAACTTTAGCTGTTACCTCTAAGCAACCATTTCATCAGTTCTCAGGCCAACATCATCCCAACGAGGATTTTTATTTTCTTCAAGAATCTCTGCTTGGCCACTGGGAATTTCATCTGCATCTGCATCTTCAAGAGTCTCAGTAGCACCGACAGAACCACACCCGCTATCTTCCTGTGGTACATCTTCAACTCGGTAATACACCTTCAGAGAGGAGGGAGGTAACATTAACAAAACAAAGATAACAATCCAAGCAGTCACAATTATCAATCCGGGCAGACAAAAGATAACAATCTTGGTTACATGAGGATTGATAGCTAACAAAATACAACCTCTCTCTTTCCGTTCCATGCCGACAACAAATGAGAATGACCAGCACGACACAATGCATACCGTTATACTTCCTTCCAGTTTTAATGGCTATTCATCCTTTATTTCCATAAGCCAAGAAGTATTCTTCCCAGAGAATAAAATCAGGATGTGATAGCAGGGACAATCATACGTACCACACAAGTGTGGGCAGGTGAGAGTACTGCAAACGAGTTGGGACGGTTGTTAAAATTAGTTTCAGGCACACCGGGTATTCCTTCCGGGGATGTAAAATGGTCGACATCATGGCCCACCTGTCATAACAAATTGTCAAAGCAGAAATGGAGGATACAGGATACACATCCCCACTTAAGCAATGGTACTTTTTGGAAGACAAAGGATGGAATTTCCTAATGAACACCCTAGGCCAACAGCCGCCCCTGGATGAAACCAAACCTCAAGTGCGTGGGCTCCTATCACACTCCCCACACTCAATAATGAACCTCAGGTTTTATGCGTAGGGTGAGGTTCGAACGAAAGACCTCAGTCAATAAATTTCCCAGAGGACAGCTGGGCCCACCTCAACCAACTGCTAATCCATGGGAGCATAGTATATGTATATGTATAAACCCCATCATTTCACTGCTAGTCTGTCTCGTAAGAGATCATAGCAATGCCACCTCAAACAAAATGAGTTGGCAATGCACCAAATTTCTGGATGCCACCCAAATTCTATTCCATGAATTATGGTAGGCTAATCTTTACCTCACTACTGCAACCTATATTGTAGAATAAACATCTTTATAAAATAATAAAAAATCATTCAGTATTCCTCTATCAATGTAGTCAACAAAAAAAATCTAAATTGAAATAAAATTAAGAGTCCCTTACTCGTCCACGTCCACCGAATTCCCAAGCATCACTATCCAGGGCAACTCTGTACTTGCCTGGAGAGTCACAACCAACTTTGTACCTATAGTTTTTTAAGTGTTACTGATATCACCACAATCCACACCAAAAACATCAAACTCAAACATTTCTGTTCACAAATTTTTCTTTAGACCTTGCAACACATTAGAAAACAAACATACCCCTCGTAAGTATTGCCCGGATGAAAATTGAAGACAAAGACTAGATCTCCACGTTCAAACACAATGACCTGCAATGGGATATAATAGCACAGGTGTATTGAATCTGAATTGCTTGAGATTGGACAGGTCAACTTCAAACAACATGAGAGCACACTTTATGGGCATTAATAACATACTAGTACAAACACTTTTTCCACCAGAGCACCTTGTGCAAGAATCGTTAAATATGGAAGTAAGACGAATAGGGCATACATACCTTGTCATCTTCACTTGTGCTGCTCACAATTTGTTTGCTTGATGCAAGGAATGAAAATTTATCATCAAGCAAATTCATAGCCCTGTCAAATGCATTCATGAACTGTACAGATTCCAATCACGCAAGAGAAAAGGCAGTGTCAAAATATATACCTCAAAAATTGGAGCTTTAATTCCAAGAAATGGGATGGAGAATTCTATAATTGTAATAATTAGTGAAGCTTTTGTAACATTTATTTAGCTGCTCAGGTGAGATTTTGAACCTTATATCGCAAGTGATCTTGATCCACAAGGCCCCATTGTCGTCTGCATTTGTCATAACTCCAACCATTGCCTTCTCTTGGAAAATCAATCCACTCAGGGTGGCCAAACTAGCAGATACATTCAAGCATAAATCTTAATATCTAATTAATTTGAAGGCATTATGGTCCTATTTGGTTTTGTTTGCATACGAGTTTCTTGTTCCAGATCCAATTTCTAGAAAATAAAAACAAAAAATGTGTTTAGGCCTATATTCTTGTTTCAAAATTTTGGGAACATTCTCAATCTTTTATGATTTCCTTCTGCAAACTCAGGCGTAACATAAGTGTGCTCTCAATTATTCTCAACTTCTTGTGAATATTTTTTTTCTCTTTTTAGCATTTTATTTAAAAAATGTTAAACATTTTTGATAATGATACATTATTACCAAGCTTTTGAGAACATAAACATAGAAACAAGAACAGTAAGAAGCGTGAGCAAAACTAAATACATTACCACAGCAAAAAACCAAAGAAGCCCAACTTCTTTTCTTTACTGTACTTGATTGCCCACAGCATGCTCACATAGAGCGAGTGGTTTTCTATTTTATTATATTTTTCATAATACCATACCATATATTTAAAGCAGAAAATAAATTGGTTCTCTAGGGCTTGATGAGTTGGGTGGGCTAGGGTGCTTACTTCGTTTCCCATAAAATTAAGGTAGCCTTCACCTCCTAATGCCATTGTTATAAAATGAATCATCTGCAGAAGGATGCCATAACAATAGAAACTACGTTAGATCCAACAAAATGCCATTTCAGTGTGCTACTAAAAATTAAATCTGATGTACTTTTAACCAGAACATAAAAACCTTATTATGGTTATGATAGAGGCATCAATTGAACAACATGTCATTAAATTGGAAAAGAACTAACCTTGTGAAGTGCAATCCCTCTTTCTATGGTAGGTGAAGCATTTGACAAACAAGACATGCCAGAATACATTTCTCTATCCATTAGAAAGAATGCAATGCTCTTATCACCTACAATGGACTACACATGAAGAAATCAAGCATTAAAAAAAACTTATCTAATGAATTTAGAGTTAAATAGCTTTTTAGCAGAGATGGAACATAGTTCTGGGAAAGTGGGAACTATGCTAGAATACATTTCTCTATCCATTAGAAAGAATGCAATGGTTTTATTGCCCAAGATGAACTACGCATGAAGAAATCAAGCATTAAAAAAATATTATCTAACAAATTTCGTGTCAAGTAATTTTTTAGATGAGGTGGAACAAATTTCCAGGAAAGTGGGAACTATGCAAAGTTATTCCTGTAAAGGAACTTTTAAACAATGATAGGAGGAGATAATACCTGGTCATGACACTCTGCATAAGATATACACTTCTCTGTGTATCGCCTATTTGTTAAGCTCCATGATATTTCCTTCATTGACCACTCCATGTCATCTTTGTTTTTCAAGTAGTCAATCCACCTGTCAGGGATTGCCATTGCCAGGCGGTAATCAAAACCAATTCCTCCCTCCATGACTGGTCTACAGAGGCTAGGCATACCAGAAACATCTTCAGCAATAACAGTTGCATCTGGTAAGACATTATGAACCAAGCAATTGGCCAGCATTAAATAAACCACAGCATCAACATCTGTTTCCTCACTGAAGTAGTCTGTGTAGTTCCCTGTAAATGACACATTGATTCCATGGTGATGATACAACATCGAAGTTACACCGTCAAATCGGAAACCATCAAATTTGAACTCTTCAAGCCACCACCTCAAATTGGATAAAAGAAAGCGAAGAACCTCCCAATTAGCATAGTTAAAGAGTCTGCTATCCCATAAATTATGGTAACCTCGATCTCCAGTATGGAAGTATGAATCTTGCGAGCTTTGGCCGACATCAAAGCCATTGAGGCCATCAGTGACATTCTTGCTTGCATGACTGTGTATGACATCCATCAAGACCTGTAGTCCCAGACTATGGGCTTTATCAATTAGGTATTTCAGGTCCTCAGGAGTTCCAGATCTACTACTCACAGCAAAGAAATTAGTGACATGATACCCAAATGAACCATAGTAGGAATGTTCCATTATAGCCATCAATTGTAGAGTGTTATAATTATTTCCACAAATGCGAGGCAAAACAGAATCTGCAAACTCTCTATATGAATTTACACGGGGTTCAGAACTACTCATGCCAACATGAGCCTCATATATACGTGGGGCCCTAGGTTTTGGAGGGCGAGGGTACTTAAATTCATACCTGTTACAGATAATGAACCAACAGGTCAGTCAGACGCTACATTTCATGTTTTTTTACATGACTGCATACTAAAAATCTGGAAAACAGCACATATATTAAGTAAATAACTTAGGATATGTAGCATTAGTTAATGGTTATTCGTCTTATCATTATTTAGTTTTGCACAAGGTTAAGTAAGAGACAAACTTCGCACCTTTCCGAAGGTGGGGGGTCCCAATACACACCGTCATATGGTGCTGCAAATTTTGCTGGATCTACAGTAGCATATTTGATCCAAGAAGGTATTCTATCAACCCAAATTCCATTACTATGCTTGAATCGAAACTTGACTCTTGAATTGTGAGCAACTGCAGGGTATCCCCAAGAATCAGGAATCTTAATGCTCCAAACACCAAATTGATTCTTTTCCATGGCATGGTTGGAACCATTCCATCCATTAAAATCCCCAATAATTTGTGCTTCCCTGCCATACATTTAAAAAAATTATCAAGAACAATTAGAAGAGTACAAGAATGCAAGCCGAAAAAGTGTAATAATATGCTAAAGTACTTACTGAGCTGCAGGGGCCCATTCACGGTAGATGAGGCCACCCTCCTCTCTGTTAAATCCAAATTTTGTATAGCCTACAATATGGAGCAGACAAACAACCAAGCCAGTCATGAGTTAGCGTTACTTAAGCCATCAAACGTTTAAGGCCATTTGGAATTAATCTGTTGACAAATCTGGAACGAGATTGTATACAACTTTTGAATTGAATCATCCACTTCTTCAGCGTAAACTATTTGATTACATGAGAAATCATGTGCACCGAGTGGATTTGAATCAAAACAGCCTTATTGGGGAACTCAAATGTTCAAGAATCCATTTGTTCTGAGCTTCTAAGGTGCGTTGTTAGAGTAAATTATGGTGTAAACATAGAGAACTTGAGTTAAGCTTACAACACCTCTTGCAAATTCTTCCAAACTTCCTTCATATTTTTCAATCTGCCTTTTCTGATCCACATATGTCTTCACTCTATATTTGAAGTGATCTTTAAAGGGCTGCAAGCCTGGATCCGAGCTCAGGATATCAATATTTTCAGTGGCTTCATCAGTCATTGTGGAGCCATCGTCAGTCAAAATAGCAGAAACTGCATAAGAGCGATCCACCTATAGAAGGAATACCAGATAATTTACAGTCAAGAGGAAAATAATAGAGACAGATGAGGGACCGCTCATATTTTTTCTGTGTTCGTCAACAAGGCTTCCAGTTATTCATTTGTTCACTGAACATTTATTAAATACATGAAAGTGGGTCAAAATGCAGGCATCACTCGTGATTTATTTATTGAGGGACACAGGATATCCCCTCCTTAAGGAGATGGAGGGTCGTGGGAGCAGCATAGATTTGAACACCCAACCTCTGTAACCACTTAAGGAAATTGTCTTTTATTAGAGGTTGCATCACTCGTGGTAAGAGCTAGCCATGAGAAACTGGTTTGTCATATTGAGGTATTATGAGCAACAACTTATGTGAGGCCCCTCAATAGAGTTCAAGTGCAAATCCATGGATTGAAATAACACGAAGGAATATAAATAAATATAATTGACAGAAATTTCAGGAGGTTTAAAGGCTCATGCATAGTGTCTTCAATTGGAAACTGTCAAGTAACAACCGACTCAGAAAAAGAAACAAGAAAGACCCATATCAAGTTTACAGTGTCAAATATGCTATCCCATCTGTACCGAGATTCTTGGAGGGAAAAGCAGGGCAATCCCAAGTGGGTTTCGTAAGAGATGGGTTGTTCCAATTTGCCGGCGTTTATCGAGATTAACCCTCCAGGCCTGCTGAAAACAAAGTTCAAATGTAGAAATTAACTATTGGACGGCCGACCAAAGCAGTAAATTCCACGAAGTAGTTTTTTTCTTTTTATAAAAGTCATAAAACAACCATGGATGACTTTTTTTTTTTTGAAAGGTTTTCTTCCATGCTGCCCAAGTTTGATATTGTAACGCAAGTCTCAATTATATATAGCCCAAGCCCGCAGGTGAGTGAGATGGTGACATATCATTGGAAAATGGAAACATCATGTGGCTAAAAGACATAAATTCATCATTAAGATCAATTATCAGTGTGAATGCGTGATCCAGTTTATACGGAGGGAGGGAGGGAGAGAGGGAGAGAGAGAGAGAGAGAGAGAGAGAGAGAGAGAGGTGGTGGAGGAGGGTCTTTACTCGCCTTGGTGCAGGTGCGATCTCTGCCCGGAGGTGATGATGGTGGGCTTAAAGGCCCAAGAGGAAGGAGGATGGAGTGGGAACCAAAACAAGAACACATCTTTCAGCTGTCGAGTGTCAAGTGCCAGTGCCAACCCGCGCTGCAGTGCTCAGTGCTCACTCGCCGCTTCATTTCTGTCTCTTTACTTATTTTTGTTCCAAGACAGCGCCATCTCCGTCGGAGTGGGCCTACTCAGGCTTGACAGCAGCAAAATCTCGATGGATGAGAGCCGTCAAAACCACCGGCTTGTCTTGTCCGTGATGCGACCGACAGAATCAATTTTCACACTTTATTTCATCCTAGGACGTACATACATGACTTAAATTAGACTTACGTATTTTATATGTTATTTGTTCATTATTATTATTATTATTATTATTATTATTATTATTATTATTATTATTATTATTATTATTATTATTATTATTATTATTATTATTATTATTATTATTATATGTGTTTCTTACTAATTATATATTTTTTTAGAGTACATTTGTATTATTATATTTTGTTGCAATTTTTAAAAACATTTAAAATAATTTGTTGATTTTTTTAAGTATATTGTTATGGTCCAATAATTATTTTCCTAGTTGAAAACTCTTTGCATGTAATATATTTCATTTATTCTCTACTTTCTTAAAATGTAATTAAAATTTTATCTTTTTTATTCCTTAAATCAGCCCTTTTTGTCCTGTCATGTTTTTTTTTTGTGAAATTTTTTGTCTAGACTCCTCTTATCATGTTTATTTTCATACAACTTTTTTTATACATGAATGCTTTTGCACCTATTTAATGAATTCTTCTCTTTCTTTCCATTCTTTTATTTTTAAAAGTAAAAAAGAAATTGCGATAATGGAGTAAAAACATAAGAAAAAGTAAATGTTGGTCGTCGACAAATAACAAGTTTAAATTATATTATATGTGAAATTTAGATTATATCGCTACCAATTTGCATGTAAAGTAATCAAGCTTCAATGAAGTCGATTTAAGGCTAATTTCAAATGGAATCCATGACTTCTTTTGTTACATCGTAGTCATCCGTTTTACTTATTCCATAAGTATCCTCTAAGCTTTTTTACTCTTTTAAGCTCCTTAATTTCATATGATACCTCAATCCTTTAATCCCTCTTTACAAATCCTACTATAACCTTTATTTCCGTGATCTATAATATACTCTCTCTCTCTCTCTCTCTCTCTTTAAAAATCAAAATTACTTCTTGTAGAAGTAACTTATGGTTTAATCATAGGTTAAGATATGATATTTGATATGTAAACCTAAATAATTATGTTATGTTATGATGTCCAAGCATATTACTCATATGTTGTATTCTTTTGTGATATATATTCTTTAAATATGATTTATTACCTTATGAAATCTCTTATGTCATATTACTCCTATATTATGTCTCATCATGTTATTTTTATAACATGCTTGTTTGACACTTTTATGTTTATTCTTATTGGGCTATTTAAAATCTCCCTTTCATACTTTCTTTTCTAACCCTTAGGAAACTAATGAATTGAAGATACAAGTATAGGAGAGTCAATAAACATTTGAGAATAAAGATTTATTGACTTTAGAAATTAGGAAGTTCATGTGTAAAAATATGTAATAATAGATTATGCATACTTAATTTCAACATTCTTAAACATTAAGATCTTAGTTGAATTTGATGTAAAATATGATGGTTTAATCTTTATGATATAATATATGGCTGAATTTATGTACTTAACTTACTAAACGCATCTGGAATGCAAGTGTTGAATTTAGGGGTGTTATAACGGAACTATTTGCATTAATTTATTTTGATGTATACCTATTATTTGTTTTCAGAACATATGTCCGTGATAGTTGTATTCGAGTGACAGTTGATTTTTACTGATATCATTGAAATAACATCAATAGGGACCATTATATAACATTTCACAAAATTAGTCATAGGGACCAGTATCCCACATTATAACCACTCAAGACTATTGTCCCTTCATTAGTAATAACATTGGGAACCATTCTCCCCTATCACAAAATGTTAAGTACCATCATTTCCTAGGTTACCATCAACATACATCATTTTAATAGTTTAATTAACATAGCTCAAGCTAAATCAATATTATTATAATAAATGTCATCACATCATAAGGTACCCCTAAAGTTACATAAGTCTCATAATAGAAACTATGTCAAAAGCACTATCAAAAACATCAAAACAATGAAATTTAACCAAATTATAAAGGGCCAGTTTGATAATGTTTCTTGGAGGCTGCTTCTACTTACAAGACAAGCAAAAGCAGTCAACACATGTTTGGTAACTTAAAAAATATACTTTAAAAAAGAAGTTGCTTTTAAGTTTTTAAAAATTTAAATATCAATATTATCCTTACCATCTTCGATCGATCATCAAAGCCTAAAACATCTCTTATGATGGGCGCTTGGCATTTCTCAATATCTACGCACAGGAGAGATGAGTGGGGGTCTGACGCGCAGGGGGGAGGGGTGAGGAGGTTGGTTGGGGTCTGACGAGGGGGAGGAGGGATGGGATGGGGGATGGGGTGGGGGGTTCTAACGGAGGAGAGGACTGATGAGAGTTGGGGAGGGTGGATGGGAGAGGAAAGGGTAATGCTTTTTTTAATTATAATAAAATATAAAGGGTATTTATGTTTTTTATATTTATACAACACTTTTGTTTTTAATGTAACAAACACTTATTAATTACTTTTAAATTTTATAACACTTTTAAAGTTATATTTTACCAAAAACTCACTTACTTGTTTTAATAGCAGCTTATTTTTCTAGCACAGCCAAAAGCAACATCTTCTAAAATCATAGCATTACTAAATTAAGCCAAAGTCGGCCATGACCAGAAGACTATGGTTGCAGCCGCACGACAACTAACAACAAGAATAAAAAATGATTTATCCTTGCACCAATTACGGTTATATGACAAAAAATTTCAATTTCTTTTATTTTACTTGATTTCGTCATACCAACCCAATTTCAACTAATACAATACCCCAAATTCATTTTTTAGGTTCACTAAGAGCACAAACACCATATAAACATTATATAAAATTTTGATAAAAACAACTAATTCTCATCTTTTAAAGCAAATTTTGCATTAGGATTTCAAATCACATAAAGTTATAGCTCACCACCAAATCAACCAATTTTATGTCTTAGTTATGATAGAAACATTAGAAGATAGAAAATGATAGAATCACTTCTTAAATCTGTCCACATTCATTAAAATGCTAAAATCCTACATCTCTATTTATGAATACTAACTCTAAATTAGATTTAATTATAGTCAAAATAACCCTATCATCAATTATATCATCATAATAATATTATCAACACAACTTGAAATCTATAGGTCAACTATTCAAATATAAGTCTTTACATGGTTAAAAATGATTTATCCATCTCATGTTTTTAGCCGACATCTTAACAAAATTGTTAGGAAATACAAAACTTGAGTTTTAATGTTTGAAATCTTCGCTCCAACTTGAGGAAGAGGATATTACAATGTTATATAAAATAAGAGTTTATTGTGTACTTCTTTTGATGAATATTTTTTAATTTTATTTTTGTATTTTAGGTAGATATATCTTTGTGATTATGAAGATTTTTTTGGAAGATCAATAGGGACTTGGAGAGTAAAGAATTCTCGGTAATATTATTGTAAATGACAACGACCAATTAATGAAATGCAATTTGTTAAGGACGAAAATATAAAATGGCCTAATTGGTATGTAAAGTGACAGACGTACCCCTACACACACTGCGCACTCGTGCGTGTTGAGTGTTAACGTCTTAACGATGCGGCTCAATTGCATCCAACTCCGGTTGACCGCGAAAGATTAGACATATACAGCAGGTTTGGGCGTCTAGGGTTTTGCAGGGGGACAGGACAGGAGACGAAGACGAAGACGACTCGAGCCTGAGAGAGAGAGAAAGAGAGCGAGAGGAGTTTGCAGCCATGAGCAGGAGCTTAGGAATACCAGTGAAGCTCCTACACGAAGCGTCAGGACATGTGGTGACTGAAGAGCGGAGAGACCTACAGAGGCAACATGATCGAATGCGAGGATAATTGGAATTGTCAGCTGGAGGGCATCACCTTCACTGCCAAGGTCCCCCCCTCTCCTGCTACCGTCAGTCCTATGTTAATCCTCTTCATTGTTTGGTTTCTTTAAAAATTTGGGTTTCATGTTTGTTTCGTTCCCGTTCTTTCTTTCCTGTAAAACCTGTTGTTGTTTTGTCCTGCTTTGACGCGTTTTAGTATGCGCTGATAGATTTCTTACATGCTCTTATCCCCTTTAAATTAGTGCACCCCTCAATAAATAAATAAATAAATCAACTTGGCTGTCTTAGTAATTAGTATCAGGTTTGTGATACTCTCTTACTCGCTTTTTGTTTAATTATAATAATAATAATATTTATTATTATTATTATGATTTAGCCCTGAGATCCCACGTCAGGTAATTTGGGCGTTAAGGATATACTCTGCCAATTCGATCCAGATAGTCTTTTAACTGAGAATGCCTTGAAGTTGAATAATAGGAAATGGTTTGAATATTTTATAAAGAAACGGGTATTTAGTATTGATTTATTTATTTATTTTAAAAAGTCCATCTTACAGCCACTTACCTTCCAATTCATTACTAGCAACTTTTGACTGGAACCCTCATCGAAGAAAGAAGATGTTTCTTAAAATTATTAATTACCCCACTCCACGAATTCCATGGTAAGCTGTGCATGTGGATAAACTACTACTGTTGTATTAAACAGCTTCAACTTTCAAGAAAGAGTTGGGGAGGGTATTATTGCAGAGTGTCTAGAAAACTGCAAAATAGGAAACTAGAGGTATAGTTCTGATTTGCTCCAGAACACACAAGGGGGTTTTCCTCTGGCTTGAAACTGCATCAGATTATTGTTGGCATGTTGATTGCTGAGTTTGGGAATTGGAAAAAAAATGTGTGTCGAAAGTATGTCATGATTGTGTGATACTATGCATAAAAGGATGTTATAAGTAAACCCCCGTTAGATTAAACTATAGGTGTGCTTAATTAGTGGTACATTTATCCATCATATAGATTTATATGTACGGAGTAATTTGTTATGTAATTAGTGACTACCTAGCCGAAGCATTTACTTGTGTCGTTTGTGATTAATCACTTAATGCAGTGTAGCTCATTATAAACTGATAGAAATTCATGAATGGGGAAAGGTATATAAAGCAACCGCAAAGTTGACGCAACTGTCCTTTATGAAAGTCTAAATGGCTCCTATCTGTTATGTTGTTTTGCTGGTTCTTTATTACCAACTCTCCTTTAAATTAATATTGTGGCTTCATCATTTCTATTATTTATGAGCCTGATATATTGGAAATTATTATTGGATTGAAAATGAGGCATTACTCTGTTTAGATCTCATAATTGGAAATTATTTTGTAGCCCTATTCAACTGTATGGTAGTTGCTGATTTTGTTTGGGTTCTTCTCAAGATGGGAAAGTCTCACAGCTAGAACATGTTTTTATTCGAGGCAGCAAAGTCAGGTAGCTTAGTTAGTTGGTACTTGAGATAGTTAACTGTTAACTGGTTTATTTTAGAATTTAGACTAATGTCTGACCCCTCCAGGTTTATGGTTATACCAGACATGTTGAAGAATGCTCCAATGTTTAAGCGACTTGATGCTAGAATTAAGGTTTCTTTACAAGTGCAGTGTTTGGTTTTCCTTTATTGTGCAGCTACCTGCTTTGTTTTACTAATTCATTTCATTTCTTGTTGAAGGGCAAGGGTTCATCAGTTGGAGTTGGACGGGGCCGCGCTGTTGCTATGCGGGCTAGAGTATGTATTTTTGTGCATTGTTTTGACACCCTCAGGTTACTTGTTAGTTTTTGGGAGTCCTTCCCCCTTATTTTTTCCAAATTGATGTTTGGAATGTCGGTTTTAGAAATAACTTCCATTGATTGTTTTTTTTTTTTTTTTCAGGCTGCTGGCCGTGGAGCTGCACCACTTGATAGGGGTGTTCCGCCACCTGCACGGAGGTAAATGGTAAATTGTTCCATGAACTCTAGGTTTTGCCCTTTGTAGCTGGTGTTCTATAATGGCTGCACTTCGCCACCCTCCGTGTGAACCGCCCTCAGTTGTGTACGAGGATGGGCATCAAGTTTGTAACCCGGTGGTCTTTCCCTTAACAACACTCCAACCCCCCCCCCCCCCCCCCCCAAAAAAAAAAAAAAAAAAACCAAACGCATTGATTTAAATATGAAATTTTGAATTTAAACGATTTTTCCCGTAGAAATGCCCTTGAAACTTTTGTATTGAACTATATTCATGCCCAATCTCACTCAGAACCCATCTAATACTAAAGATCTAAAAATCAGTGACAAGCAGACCTATTTAGGTTTTCCCTTTTCCCGATAAGAAAGCATGGAACGCGATTTTTTTTCAAATTTGTGTGCTGGTGATTTCTTGAGTTGAAAGTATGGACACACGACGAATCATGGATAACATTCCAGAGAGTTGGGACGAAAAACAGCATAAACTGAACTTGTAGTGTTCTAAAAATCTCACTCAACCTGCTAAGTGCAAAATTTGGAAGCCGGATTGCAAGCGGTGCAATTGGCTGACGTTGACGTGGTAGGTTCGATGTTTCTTCTACCTTAGCTGCTCGAATTAAAAGGAAAAACAAACAGAGATAGAGTGGTGAGAGGAATGAAGGTGATGAGATTTTTTAACATATTAGAAAATAATAAATAGGTTTTTAAAAAAAAAACTAAATTTAGAGTTTTTGTTGTAGAGATGATTTTATGATTTTTTTTAAATAAAGATAAATGAATTTTTATAATAAATCTACTACTATTACTATTACTATTAGATTATTTTTCATAATTTTTTTTCCAATTTTTATCTTAAAATGACATTTTCTAAGGTTTATCTTAAATTTAATTCTTTTTTTAAAAACTGTATACATTTTATTTCCTTAAAAAAATCCTATTAAAATAATATTATTATATTATTTATTTATTACTTTTTTTTTCACTCACTTATTATAGCTATTTAAAATTCACATGCGTTAAATAAAATATAAAAAATTTTAGAAAACACTTTTGAAAAATTGAATAATGAATTTTCAAATGTGGGAACACAATATTCATTCTATCTTTAAATCCTATTTTAAAGACTCAGATATAAGTTTTGGAGTTTTCTCAAAATTTGTTCTATATTCTAAGAAAAATGAAGATTTAAAGAAGTTAGTGTAAATGTTGTATTAAGTACGCAAAATGGCTTGTTTGTTTTTTGCTTTCGGTTGTTGAGAAATAAAACATTAGAGATTACATGGGAAGCAAGATAGATGTGGAGAGAAATGCCTTCAAATTTCTTTGGTCGCGTTTTTTTTTTTTTTTGGACTAGGCCACTCAAAAACAATGCCCAAATAAATTACAAGCTTAAACGGATTTAACCCACAGACCACAATTTGTGTGAGCTCAAACCACACTAACACAAACCTGCTTGAGAACTTCCTATCCCCTATGTTTTTCAGCTGCTCCGACTTCTCCCTATCACCTTGTAAATCTAGTTGTCGATTTTGCTAGCTTTACCATAGTCAGTGTCCAAAGCAGCCTCATCCCCTTATCGTTGCAACCTCATAAGGGATGGGGCCATCAGCCTCTAGGTGGCATATCGGACTTTAGACAATCATCTCATCTCCTATCCCATTCCACCCTAGTACAATGACCAAGTTTGCATTAAATCTAGATCGGTGCAGCACCACAGCTTTGACACGACTGCAACAAGACAACAACATTCCTAGTGAAGGAGTTTGTTGATGAGGTCAACCTTTATTAGATGCGTCATAGCCTTGTACCTACGATGCCGCTCTAGCTACCTTAGTTAATCTATCTTCTTAGCCATTGATCAGAGAACAAAACTTTGAATCTAAGATGAAGACAACCGTGGGAATGGTGTTTGCCACCAGCTCTGCCGAGCTTAGGTAGTCAAGATGCAATGATGCGTCACCGTTAATATTGCCATTCGTTTGTATCATCAAGAGAGCAGCAATGAGGATGGGCGACTGCCCTTCATAGTCCATCTCTTTGTGACAGTCGTTGACATAAGATTCTTTGGCTGCCATGTGAATATAATCAACCTCAATGGAGGGCCGATTATTTTTTACACAAATCAAAGGACCGGTATTGCGGGCTGCCTGCCGACTAGCCCAGCCCGTATACAAACTAAGTCAGGTCAATTTATTTCTGATCTGTAAGAAACACACCTACAAAGAAAGGAAAAGAGAACGGCGAGCCATGCGAAGCACATAAGAGCCTACATACAAAAAAATACTAGCATTAGTGGAAAGCGAGTTCGCACCAATATTAGCTTCATGGCACACGTACATGGAAAAGCCTAGCAAGCTTTTTGCGAGAGACCTACATTTAAACCGTGGCCTCTTCACTTTCAAAGTTGGAAGGCATCGTCTCCTGGCGCATTTCCATACAAATTTTTAAAAAATAACAATTCCAAGGGATGACACATTCATTCAATGCATGCAATTTCAGCAGGCATGGATGGATTTATTTAACTCAAAACACACTATTTTCAGGTCATTTTGCATTCCTTACATCACCAATTTATTATGAGTGGATGATATTCCCAAGCAGGTCACCGGAAGTAGCCATAGAGCTCCAAGAAGCAAATGCAGAGGTTCCAAGCAATAGAATCATCGGTGGTTGGACCCATCAAGATGACCCTGAAGTATCTGAAAGGAAGCAAAGCGGTGCGTCCAGTTATAGGCCATGAAGCGAACTGACCAAGCCCGCACATTGTTTGGTCGTTCTCGTGTGCTCTCAAATTCGTCCATACCTGACCATCCATGGAACCCTGAAATTTGTAGCCACGGATAAATATATATATATATACATATATATTCACTGATCTCCGATGGGTCTATAAATGGTCCCTCACAACCTTAAACATAGCGCGTAAAAACATAAATTCGATAGATATGGGCATAAGTAGAACAGGAGAGGATTAAAAAGAGCTAAATATGTTCTTTTACCTGAAGATTCCAGGACCGTATGTGGGCCCTTGACCCATCTTGTCTCAGAGTGTAATAGTTGCACATAAGCTGCATCAATCAAATGTCTCGTGTCAAAGTTAAATCTGAGTTTTGTTGATGAATTATCTTGTTGAAGATTTATTTCGAGTTTGGATCCCAAAGGTGATTAGAATAATTCAGGTAGGCAGACATCTAACCTGATGATCTTGACCAACGTCAACCATCCACCATGCACAATTCTTCCCATCTTCCAACCGAGGCCCAGCAAAAGAGGTTCCCTAACACAATCATACACAGCAAATTTAATTATTGTTTTTTTATTTCGTTTTCTTAAAAAAAGAAAAACAGCAAACCTGGTACATCCTTGAGGCTAAGACCTTCGGGTCAGTGTGCCTAGAGGTGGGACTGCTAGCAGTCACAGAGATTTTCTGCATCATGCCATCCAAGCCAATTATGTACTGTCCTAAAAACTTCCACAGTCTCTAATGAGAAAACAATATGACAAGTTTACCTTGGCTACAACTGGATTTACCCACTGATGTTTCCCATAGGAAGTCCCAGCAAAGAACAAAACTCCATTCTTATCCCCATCGCATATATAAAGCAGCTCCTTATAGCTAGATCGCCTATGCTGAAACCTGACACCACCAAAGAAAAGCCATGTAAGCTACAACTGCTCTCTAACCATGTTTTTACAAGTAGCACTGTCCATTATATATATATATATATATAAAAATTGAGAATGAAAGCAATACAAAAAAAAAAAAAGAGCTTATAGCATGGTTGCTATAAATAGGAATGCATTATATGCCTGACCTAGACAAATTTTATTCAAACCCAACCCAATGATTCCCAATTTTATTTTAATCTGGAAACATAATAAGTTTGATTCTGGGTTTGGGTCTAACAATATTTAACCTGAAACCCAACCCACACTACCTTTCATTACAAATTACCCCTAACAAAAAAACATTTTATTTGCAACATTACGAGTTGAGTTATGAATTGCTATAGATGTTAATTTATTATTTTCAACATTTAGATTTGATTAATAATTTTTTATTTATATAATTTATGATGTTTTATTTTAATGTAAATTTTCTTGTATTTCAACATTGAATATTAATATTTTGCTAAAAGGATTAAATTCTGTTATCATTTATTATATACTTTAATTTCTTTTTTCTTTTTAAATATTTAATATATTTTTTGGTGAATTATAATTTTTTATTGTAAATTTATTTTGAGAGCTTATTAATTACATATTACTTGCCGGGCACCCATGTGAAGAAAACCTGTTGAGTTAGCATTTGATGGTATCGAACTGGGTTGCACACCTAAATATGAACAACCAAGGTTTTTCAAGAAATAAAAAATTCAACATGCAGATTTTCATCCATGTAGAGTAAAATGTCAAAAAAAGAAGAAGAAGTGCATGCAATTGTCTAGAATTAGAATGGACCAACGTGAAACAAGTTCTAACCAATAAATCCAGTAGAACAAAGAAACTTATAGAAGAAAATGATGGTTTCTTTATTTCACTCTAGCTTTTGAGATGATAACAGAAGAAAATTTTCATCTAATATTCCTTTTAGCAATCAAGCATGCACAACAATATTACAATCGAACAACATGATGCAGTCCTTCAGTGGTCATGATTTTTATTTTTTTTTAAAGAAAATAATCTAACAGGAATTATCTGTACATACTTTGGGTCATTTTCCGATCTTGGTGATCCCAATTCGACATGACAAATGGCCTCCTTTACCTATTAGATCCCCATGAAAGTAGTTAATTTGGGGGGGGGGGGGGGGGGAGAAAGAGAGATGCATATGCATTAGTAATTTAGAATTTTTTTAACCAGAAGAGAAGATACGAGCATATCTAAAGAAAAAAGAGACAGCTCACCAGATGATGAAAAGTAGAAAATTTTCTGCTGAGGTTGCTATTTTCTAGCTGCATGATCATGATGGGACATGGTTGTAAAAAATGAAATTCAACCACCTTCTATAGAAGACATCCAATACTTTATATCCAAGATGACGGACATAGTACCTTCTTAAGCAAGGGATATGGCATTAATGGAAATCGCACAAAAGGTAACAAATCAAAAGCTGAGTCAAGCCTCTTCGAGAAAAGCAATTCAGGTGTTGAGTACTCCAAGAGGTCATCTAATACTTCCCAACCATGAAACTCCTTTGCTTGCATGCACCAACAAAGAATTGCATTGAGAACTCTTTCTTCAGATGTTACAGTTAAGTCTGGATGCTGCAAATGAATGATTCATTATTATAATATCGTTATGTTGGTGCAGCAACATCCACTACTAGTCTTTTAAATGTATTTTGAAAGGAAGTGCATCCTCACTTTGATTTTCCTAATATCCTAAGATGGTGCAGTGTTCACCATTAATATGTTCAGAATTTGACTATGACAATGCAGCTTAAATCCTCAAATTACCCAGAACTGCTGAAGCTGTGAGAACTCACCTGAAGAATACTGCTAAAAGTTGCCTCATCGAATGAGACAAAGTCAGCGCTTGCAGTTGTACAATAATCAAAGTGCATTGAGTATTTCCTCTTGCATGTTTCTTCAATGAGTTTACACGAAGGAACTGATGAAAGCGCCAGGAGTATTGGACATACTGAGTCCTGCAACAAAGCTCAATAGTTAGCTTCAAAAGCAACAACAGAATTACTTTGCCAAAATTGTCTGCTTCCTCGTCCATTAAACTTGTGCATAATAAAAAACTGTTGTTGTATGACCATCTTCCACTAGAGAGAACTCCATCCCTGCATATAATATGTACATAAGAAGTATTAATATTTCATAATTCATTAACATAAAGGCGATCTCTTCTTTTGTTTTCAGAACTCCGTAACCGCAAGTCACTTCTCCGTTCCGTAAATTCAGTCATGCAGCTAGTAATTTTACATAATGATAAAACAAAACTACAATTAAAACTCATAAGCTCTAAATTAAATGCTTTAGGAATACCAAACTACCTCCGACACACATTCTAAAAGCATCCTGCAGCATTCTTGATGAAGAAGACTAACTCCATATTTATCCGCCAACATCAGGAGCTGCAGTAACATGGTATCAGAATTGGCAGTGTCCTCTATAGCTACCTGTCCACTATACATGAAATCAAGCACTGCCTCGAATGCCCCTGGCGACTCATCCTTTAAGCAAATGTTTGAGGCAATGCTCTCCCTCATTCCATTTGTGAACATCTGTAAATGCAATCATTTCTTCAATGACCATATCATTAATTCTAAAAAAATTAACAAAAACCGACTGCTTTCCCAGAGTTTATACTTGAAATACATGGAAATAGATTAGTTAATGCCATGGAATAATTATGTTAGAAGCATTAGCAGAGTTTTTTTAACAGACTATTAGTACCAGTCCTAGAAACACAACTTCACATGATCTATTTTATTTATTTGAACTTGATTAATAATAATAATATTTGAGGTAGGTTTGTGACAACCAGCATAAAAGCTCTATCACATCTTTTAGTACGATACAAGAAAAACTATTGAAATGTTCCCAACAAAGCAACACACTGCATCTTGGAGACCTAAGCAAAGTGATAAATGGACAAGAATTGCTAGGTCGTTGCCCAGAAAAAATGCATCATATCAATGCCTGAATGGGATATGAAATGAGCTAAGACATAGGGGTGTAGTTAAAAAATCAGTCTTAGTTTACATCTAGCATCATGGAATATAGGGTGTCTCACATGTGTAAAGCTAGCCGAGGTTATGATTTAATGGGTATTAAAATTATGTTCCATCAAAACGGAAAATAAACAAGTGAGAAAGCTCATTTAGTACAAGAGAATAAAATTGGAAGAAATTAAATTAAGATGGAAATGAAAATGAAAATAATTCATTATCTTGCCCCTGATTGATATGTAATACTATGAACAGAAGATTGTTTTAAAAGTTACAAATCTAACCGCACAATCACAATCAATTTAGTTTCATATATGAAAGATCTACTTTGGAAGCGATCCATATATTAAAAATTATTGGAAGGTTTAGAATGGAAAGGATTTACTCATGATCTTCGTAGATTTGGAGAAAACTATGACAAAGTACATAAGGCTCATTTGGTACGCAGTAATCAAATTGAGAAGAATGAAATCCTCATGAGAATGGAATCAACATTGGAATGGAATGATTTATTACCTTTCAATGTATTTGGTATGTAAGATAATGAATTGCAATAAATTGACATAATTACAAAAATATCCTTAATAATTTTAAAAAATTATTAACAAAATTCACTCTCTTCTGCGGTCGTCACCACTTCAGAAACCTAGGGGAGAGAGAGATGCAGGGGGAGGGGGCTAACAAGAGAGATATGCAGAGGGAAGGGCTGCCATAGAGCTTGGCGGTGTGGAGATCCTTGCCGCCAACAAGGCCGTTGGCCTTCCTCGCTACGCTGCCACCGTTGGATAGAGAGAACATGACGAGTTTTGGGAGCAGGGTATTGCATAACAGCAGCAACCATGGAGTGAGACGCAGATCCAAGCACGGCGGAGCAAGGATGTCGATCAATCCCACTAGAGTCGGCGGCGAACGTTGAGATGCTAATGCTATAAAGAGTACAGTAGGACTGGTAGAGCAGATCTAGCGCGAGGGGTGGGAGAGTGCAGGAGATACAAGGAGAGGAAAGTATATATTATAATAAAAATGAGAGTTCCAAAGACAG
Organism: Taxillus chinensis; assembly: GCA_023512835.1. Classification (NCBI taxonomy): domain Eukaryota; kingdom Viridiplantae; phylum Streptophyta; class Magnoliopsida; order Santalales; family Loranthaceae; genus Taxillus; species Taxillus chinensis. Next base: position 10,965,074 of record CM042091.1, read on the forward strand.
GGATAGAGAGATTACATAATATCAGAGGGTGTATTCATTTTTCTAGTTTGTATATCAAGCAATTCAATCGAGAGAGAGACGAAGACGCCTCTAATTTTTCTCTTTGATTTTTTTATTCGGTTAAAACAAAAAAGATTTCATTATGTAAGAAAACCTTTGTAAACCTAAAATAAGAGAGGAATCAATATACCTCTCTTTAGGGGTATAATATTCTTATATTAAAACACGGGAAGGGAATGAAATTTAATTCATTTCATTTTCTTTCCCACGTACCAAACATGCTAATAGAGATAACACTTTTGTGAGCTTTGAAACAAAAAAAGACAATTCCTATCAAATATGTAAGTTTAATAAAGAATATGTATGAATGAATTGTAACTAATGTTAAAACTAGTAGTGGATTAATAGATGAATTTTCAATAACAATAAGGATATATCAAGGATCAATGTCAAGTCTTTTTTTCTTTATAATAGTAATAAACAAGATAAACAAAAATATTCATAAAAATATATCGTGATATATGTATTTTGATCGATGAGACCAAAAAAAGGATTAACCAAAAATTAAAACTATGAAAATAAAAGCTTGAAAATTTAGATTGAATAGATCGAAGACTAAATATATAGAATGTAAGTTTGGGAAACAAATGAATAACGAATAAAATATTATTACCCTTGATAGCCAACAGATATCATCCACAGAAGATTTTAAATACTTAGGGTCAATAATTCAATGAAACGAAGAAAATGATGGTATTGTCAACTATAAAATTAAAGTCGGTTGGCTTAAGTAGAAAAGTACGACAAGAATTTTGTATAACTATAATATAAAGCTGAGCTTAAAAGGAAAGTTTTATAGGACAATTTTAGATCTTCTTTGTTATATAGAACAAAGTGTTTGCCTAACAAGAACAATATACACAGAAGTTCAATGTTGCTGTGATGCAAATGTTAAGATTAATGTAGGGTAAAACTAGAATGGACAAGCTTAGAAATAAAGATATAAAATTACTAAATTTGAAAGAAAAAATAATAGCCGATAGAAATATTTAGAAGAGAAAAATTCGTATATTAGATCAAATATAATTTTTTTGTCTCTTGATTCATATAACTGACCCCATATTATTAGAATTAAGACCGATTAGTTTGATTTTTGGTTTTTTGAACTTGGTTGATAATGGGGAAATGGGAGATTTGAACTCTAAATGTCCATTTTGGGATGCAGCAATGATATTAATTGAGTCAAAGATCGTTGTCTAAATCAAAATTTCAAAATAATCATTCAATAAACAAAATTATTCCATCCCTGCACTCAAGGTGGGGATTCTGGACAACCAGCATTTATGATTTATCTGAAACCTATGATGATAAAAGAAAAACGTGTTTATCTATCTGTGAAGCAATTAACTCACCTTTGTAAATGGCAGACTCCACAGGCTGAGGATAATTTTATGTGACCGGGCAACAAGACCATGACCCTCAATATAAATATCAACGTCAGTATGCTCAGCATTTGACTGCATTTGTTTGAGCCTCTGCATATTAACAGGAATTCCAAAAGGAGAGTCCACGCCGTTAGGGGGGCGGCAGCTTGGATAAGATATCCTCACATTCTTACCAGATTCAAATATTCTTTTATTCAATTTGAAACGTTCAATGATTTCTTCACATTGTTTCGCCAGTGGCATAACTTCAAAGTGTAAGCTCAAAGCCCTCAGAGAACTGAGTTGCGACTCCAGAATCTATGCCAGGGAAACCCGTGATCAATTGTAAGAAACAAAAAGCGAACAAACCAGCCAAAGTCAATTTATTCACCTGTGTCAATTGCGACTCCAGAATCTATGCCAGGAAAACAGCCAAATTACAATATACAATACAAATTTACTCACATTTAAATCTAGAAATCCAATGTCTTTATCATTACAATCATACATCAATGAAAGTTTAACTAACATAACTAGCCAAAGTCTCAATCATGCATTTAAACACATCTCATTAACGACCCATATGATTTGCCCATCCAAAGATACCCCAAAAAAAAAAAAAACATCAACAGTAAAACACAGACAATAATTTTAACGAGAACAAAATTTAAATTAAATTCGTATTATAAACACACAGAAAAAAACATCACCTGTGTCTGGCCTGTGTATATATACTGAAGGAGTGCATGGAGAACCGGATAGGTCACCCACCCGAGTCTAACCGAATTTGACAAGCCAAAATTAAAAGAACCAGAAGCCCTCAAAATAACCTTGTGAGCCGGGACAACCCTTTCCTCTTCGCCTACAATGAAGGAGACATCAGCCAACAACCCACTCTCGAGAAAATTTTCAAGCCCCCATCTCTCAAAACTAGTGGATTCATCTTCGATGTCCTCGTTACCATCCTCCACAGTATCAGATTCACCGTAGTCCACATGGCGCCAGAGGGACAAGTGATTCTTCTGCGTTAATGGAAGCACATTGACATTTCTATACCCGACGTGCTTATCCCAGCTGCTGAGCCCAATGTACTGGACGCTGCAGTTAGGCATCGAGTCCCGCCACTGGAAGACCAGGTTCTGAAAAGGGTACCTCCCTTTGCCAATGCTGATCAACCCATCATAGAAACTGATCCAATAGCTCTGAAAGGATGAAGAACAGCAGAGCCCGACACCCGCCACGTCAACCACGGTTTTCCCATCCACCTCAATTCTCAACCGCCGGTTCCTATGGCTGCCTATGATCACAGTGTAGTGGGGGCAGTTGTCCATCTTGTAATGGTAGTGCTGACTACCCACCTGCTCTCGGAACACGAGTGTGACATCGTTGTGGGCAAACGCTTCAAAGGCCACGCACCCCCGCCCCGCTTCCCGGAACCGCAGGTCCTTGCGCCAAGCGCACTCGAATGGCGCCACCGTAAGAAACTTATGCTCCTCCCCCTCCTTCTTGTCAGGCATTCTTCCTTCACTTTTGGGAGCTTCAATGTTCAATCACCACTGAAAATTCAAAGAAACTAAAAACACCACCATATATTAATCAACAGCCGGAACTCCAGCTTGTTCGGTTTGGTCAATTGACATGTAGATGCCAGTACCAGAACGACACGGACACACAGACAAGAGAAAACAAAAACAAGGAAAATGTCTAAAAATTATAGGACCGCAAAAAAATTTCAATTCCTACGTGGGATGAGAGTGACCTGCGATCTGCCTGCGATGCGAACGAAGGGGAACACAACTGGGGTTGAAAAATATCTGTGTGTGTGTGTGTGTGTTGAGAGAGAGAGAGAGAGAGAGAGAGAGAGAGAGAGAGAGAGAGGGTACTCAAGACACAATCGTACGTTGGAGATTGGAGACCGACCACTAGTAGGAACTGACCCCACCTCCGACCCGACGCACAGGAATATGTAATTCTCAATCCTACGCGACTACACCGCATGCTTTATCTCCAGAATTTGTAATTAGCCCAGAAGACAATCTAATACAGCACATATCGAATCACGATGGCTATGTATGATTAACGCAACATTAATTTTTTCAAATAAACAAATTAATGTACATATATTTATAAAACGTGAAAACAAAAGCACAATATATATATATATATATATGTATATGTATATATATATAATTAACAAAGGCAATACCTACCAAGATTCATCGCTTCCGATCTATCTTCGTGACGCCCCGTCACGGCGTCTCTTGATTTTGGGTTTTGGAGAACATGACCGAGGCTCCGTCATGGCGTGTCTCTCTCTCTCTCTCTTCTATGTTACAGGCGTGACAGGCCCCACGTTCGCAGGGCTGGAGAAATGTAGAATGCTTTTTTTAAAAAAATACAAAACTATATCAAAACTATCGTCGGTACTTGTATTTTGGTTTAAAATTTGATTTTATTTATAATTTAAAATTAATTTATATTTAGGAGATAATATATTAACTAATAAAGGTATTTTATTTATCGATATAATATACATAATATACATGTATATAATATTAATCTTTTGATAAAAGAAAAAGTTTATTTGCGTAAGTAATTCACACGTAAAATTTTTTTTGTCCTTAAATTAATATGAATAAAAGAATAATATTAATCACATAATAATGAAAGTGATCCTCTATTATCTGCATAAGTACTTACATATAACATTAATCATTTTAAAATTTTTTATATTTTTAAAATTAAATTCTATAAAAAAATAGAAAAAGGCTCAAAATAATGAAATAGAAGAAAATTTAAAATTTTTAAAAATAAATTTCTATGTTTAAATTTAAAAATAAAAACAATTATAAATAAAGTTTTTTTTAAAATACAAAATGTAATATTTTTAAAAATAATTTAAAATTTTGTATAAATATTAAATTAAAATAAATACACTATTTTAAAAAAAAATAATAATATGCATGTCCCCACATAAAAAAACATATGTTATTTCATGTATTGCAACTGCATGAATTTTCGTCGCTACAACATCTTTTTTTAAAGACGTGGCAATAGTTTTTTTTTTCTGGGTTTTCTTATAAAACATAGGTATATTTAATGTATTTGGTTAAATAGAATTTGAAGATTTGACATTTTAAAAAAACAAGTTTTGAATTAATAAAATAAACAAAAAAAAAGAGAAAAAAACAAAACAAAACAAAACAAAAAACACAAAAAATATAAAAACAAAAAAATCTTAAAAAATATAGTTTCCTTTTTTGAACTGGCCCAAGTAATGGCGGTGTTAGATAATCAATATTCAATTCTAATTATTTGGACCCAAAATAATTATGTCAAATATTATTTCCCCTTACTATGTTAAAGCCATGTTTAAAATGTTTACCATAAAGGGTCATGTTCTACATTTCAAGTTTTCAAAAACAAAAATAATAAAATTAAGTGTGAAACCAATCGGAGGAAGTGATGACTCTATTCACTATACTTCGAAGAAGAATTATTAACTATTAGAACTTATTGATCTTACATGTAACATAAGTTTTTTAACCAAATTAAAACAATTAAAACTCTTCTTTTTTAGATATGTATCAATTTTGGGCATCATAGGGGTAATATTCCTTATTCTCGAGCAACTGACTTTCAAACTCAATTCTAAATGTAAAATACATTTTTATGTGATCTAACTATACCTTATCTGGTTGGTACGATACTAAAACAATTTAAAATTTATCTCACTATTAAGATAGATTTTACTTCGTAGTAAGCATATCTCTAAAACAATTAATAGTCTCTTATGAGTCTAAGCATTGAACAAAATGTGATAGTAAAGCGAGTAGGATGGTTAAAATAACAACTTCTAGTGCTGGGTGATAGATGACACCTTTTGTCGAAGCGCTTTCGTCTTTGTCAATGTATTGTTCACTACACGAGTCTACAAGCCTTTCTCATTTCAATGCCTTTCGTCTTTTTTATGAGATTCGGGAAGAACATACTCTGCTAGTCCAAAGATTCCCTATTGATAATATATATAAAGTGGAGCTCAAAAAACACTCCATAAGAAAGTGGTTTTGCTAACGCATTTCTAAGGAATTACTATTATGATCTTACCATCTCATACAATTCGATGACCCATATTAACTTACGACACACTATACGCTGGCCTATTCAAAGAGAGCACTAGTAACCTATTAGACCTTTGGCTTGTTGAGCTTTTCGGGGGTCATGTTATGAATGGAAATAGTGCTATGATAGAAACCCAATGTACTACATGGCGTCGAGGACTATCAATAGTGTATCACCTATACCTCATAAGAATCTCATAGAAGACAGAGTTCAGCCCGAACTATTAAAAGAGAATCGAGTCAGTTATCAATCAGTATGTTACTATCCAATTTACATTTTATTCCATTCAATTGAGTAATGACATAGAATACTGGAGACGAAATAAAGGGAGAATCAGGAACCCAAAAAATATTCTCACTAAAATGAGGTGAAATATGATTTATAAAATGGTATTCTTTTGATTTTTTTTTTATTTTTTTTTTAAAAAAAATTGAATTTTCATTTATTTATTTAAAAATAGAACATTAATTTTTATCTCTTTAATATAAAAAATAATTATATAGTACGATCATAAAAGATAATCAAATAATGAGTGTATTGAAAGATCGATAAAATAAGATATTTGAAAAACAAAACCGAATAAATCAATGTTGATTTGAATGGGTTGACTAGACTATCAATCGGATCGAAAACCGAATAAATCGATTAAATCAATGGTGCAACTTGCCCAAATTAACCGACAAGTATTTTTGGATGAGAAATTTTATTAGACACGATAAGAAATATTAAAATTTCATAATTGGAGGTGAAAGTCCATTGGTTGAGGACTTTCTAAGTTTAATCCAAAGATGTTTTTTATGATAACAATTTATTTAATTTGATTTATTGAAATTAAATATTAAATTATATATTATAGTTTATGTTGATGTTGTAATTTAATGTGAAAAATTATTGATGTTAGGGTAGGGTTGAGCAGGAAAAATAATTAATCCGATTTAACTTACAAACCAACGAACCGAAAATTGAATAAACCTTAAACAACTCTATTAATCCAATAGAAAATAAAAAATTCAATTTAGCCATAAGTCACCCAAACACACGATCAACCCTACGGTAAAAGGACTTCTTTATTATTTAACGCTGCTTTTTAAAAAAAATTCAGATAATACGTAACAAGCCATTAAAAACTTTTCTTTTCTTACAAATGTACCATCTCTAATTTACGGTCATCTTTGTACCATTTTTTAAGCAGTGATTGAATTAGAAATGCATTTAGATAATACAGTAGTTTAAGAATCCCAATTTACGGTAGGATGAATCCCAATTTAAAGAACAGCAGTTTAAGAATTGATTCATAACAAACATTAGTATCCCAGAAACGTTCAAAGAGAACTTACAATAACTCGTTTTCCTCAAAGGGAAAAAGATCGAAAGCTGTACTACGTTCTTATGAGTAGAACTGTCACAGTGAAATCCACCACTTAATACAGATTTACGTTCATGGACCAAAAGAAGACAGAAAAAAATTAGCCCAGTCCGCCAGGGGCAACTTATGTTGCTCAATAGAATCCCCACTGCCCCAACATCATGTGATCCTGCAACCTTCAGGGTCCTGCTGAAACACAATCCAGTGAGTGAAAAAAAACAGCGGGTTTGGATTTTGCAGCGTAACCAAATTTAGATGTATTGTATTTCCTGTACACCCCCGTAAGTCTCCCACTGTCTGCTCTCTGATGGAAAACTACCATCAACCTTGAGCATTCCCTACAAAAGCAAAGCGAAGCAATACACAGTAAAAAGGAAAATGTCATTAGCTCAAAACAAAAGCAAAGAGAAACAATACTCAATAGAATGCCTAACATGTTAATAATATGTTAACTCACAACAGCTGCTCTTCAGAGTATCCAGTATGCCACTCAGCAGTCTTGCTCCACTGCTTAGACCCAATGAGAGCACTCTGAGCTGTGAAGATGGCAGCAGCCGCCAACAAAGATGGTGGGAACTTAAGAACTTCATACTGAACCAGGCAAAGTTCAATCAAGAAGTAGGACAGTAACTCCAGCTGTTTAATGGTCACAGAAGAATAATACTTCTCAGCAGTGTTAAAAATGCACGGATATGATCATAAATTACGTTCTTTAACAAACCTGTATGTCAGATTGAGCAGCTTTGAGAAACCTCCTCATAAACACATACGGAGTAGGAACAGAAATATTAAACTGTAAGGTATTAATCATCAATTTCTCCTGCATGCATTTTTTAGCATGAGTCAAACAATATACACTTCAATTAAAAATGTATCTCTAAGAACAGGGTTTTAGCTAAAATTACGCCTACCATCTCAAGCAATTGCTTCCGGTTGTAGGCCTTATCAGATATCAAAATAAGATCATCCACCACAGGAACTGAAACCTCTTCATATTTGCAAGCGAGAAGCAAGGCTGTGATTCCAACTAATTGAAGCTCCTTCCTCACCACTGTTTGGACTGCCAAAAATCTGTCGATTAGGTTGACAGTCAGGTACAAGGTCTCATCCATCAGTTCAAACTTGTAGTGCACCTGTCATGATTTGTTAAAAGGGGGTTAGAGCCTGAACCAGGTAATGGAAATTGAAGCCATTCAAGCCACCAATGAAAATAAAATCATGTACCTCAATTAGCCAGTCTATCAAAATGCCTCTCATCCTTTCATTAATGTCAAACTGCTGTGCCATATAAGTCGGTGAGACACAGCTGGAAGTCTGGATTCAGAAACAAAGAGAGGGTTGCTGGAATTCAGTAAATTGACAACTTATTCATAATATTTTTTCAGTTACATGGTCCCAGTTTACATAATATTAGCCAAACATATATAAATGTATTTCTACCTGCCAATATTGCCCTACCAAACCCTTAAACTTGTTTGGATTTTACACGTTCACTTTGCATACCCATTGTCAGCCAAACCATCTATAAATGTGTTTCTACGTGTCAAATAGCCCCACCCGGCCTTCTAACTCGATTTCTATTTAAACACAAGGGATTCAGACCACTGCTCCTATAGATTTACGGTTTATGTAGGAATAACATGACAAACATTTCATATGTTCCAAAAGGATTGAATAATGTAGACGTATTATGCTGACAAAATCAGCAATACCATCAGAATGAACGAGGCACTACACAAAGATATCACCTCAGATTTCCTGTAGTGGGCATATAAATCATCAATGTACTCCACAACGGCCAGTGGGTTCTTTACATCAGAGATGTCAATGTTTGAAACTGGTTTTTCAGCTACGTCTTCCATCTCAGCTTCCTCCTACACGTAATAATTAATAGAACATCTGGGGTAAAAAGACAGTATTTTAAAAGATCTAAAAACAGCAAACTACACATACCATCTCATGGTCAATCTCATCCAGCATCGCTTGTGTGTGCTGCACAAACATTGGCACAGGGTCTTCGCTGTTTCCCTTGTATAATTCCACGCCAATGATCTTACAATCTTCATCAGCCGTGCTTGAGTTTTGATACGAGGCCTGTGTTGATATATTATTCAGTACCCCAAAATCGCAACACCAAGTCCATGAACCACAATAAACGATGTTAATTTCAAATGGGCGTTTAGCTTTTGGGGCCAAAAAAGAATACCTGGGCGATATTGTCCTGCTTGTTAGCCATCTCTGCAGCAAATTTCCTGCAGTCCATAAATTTTCATTGTAAATGAAAGCACACCCCCTTCCTTTAAAATTGAATAGAAGGATAAAGATGGGTCATTTTACAAACCTGGTGATGGGTCTATGGCACGGCTTAGGTGGGATTTTATCAAATTTTCCGTGCTTTCTGGATTGAGAACAAACCATCATCATGATTGGTTTTTTTTTAATCAGTATAATGTAAACAAAGCCATTGATAAATCACAAGTTTTGGGTATTCAGAAATCTACTCTGGTAGGCCTCGCTTGTTGATGACATTTCCATTGATGGTGCTTAACGGTCTTCGGATGTTTCCAAATCCAGCTACAACTTTCCCCTCTCCTCCATTACGGCAACCCCCTTACACAATCATCAACCAAAAAAAATGTTTTTGAATCCCTAAATTAGAGACTTCGAATTTAAATTTTAACCCATTTGCACCAATGAGTGAAACAAGACCAACATAAGAAGCGTTATCTCAATACCTTGAAGATTTATTGGGTCAATCATACCCAAGTTGTTCTCATCTGATCCACCCATTTTCAAACAAGCTCTGTGTTTGTGTCTCTGCTGGCTCTTTAGGTTTTCAAGTGATACGTGCCAAGAAGAGGACACAAAAAGGCAAAGAAAAAAAAAATAAAAGAGGAAAAAAGCAGGATCCATGCCCTCTTCATTTTAAAAACAACGGCTACTGAATCTTGACCGTTGATCTCTGATCAAAGTCACGCCTCCCCCTCCTCGTACTTAACGGTTAGCTGACCTGGCATCTGGCATGGGCAGTTCAAAACTTCTCCACCCGCGCTGAAGCCCCCTCCCCTCCGCTGTAAAGGCATTGATTACCAACACACCCGCTGGCGTCACCGTGGCTGTTCCCAAAGAAATATGAACGACCACCCCACTCCTGCCACGATTCAGGAAGAATACAGTACACTCTCTGTGTGCCACGTCGCATTTGTCCATTTGACATTCAGCGTTTGCTTTTTTGGCCGCAATAACATTTTTGCACCTCTCAAATTTTGAACCAGACGAAGATGGCGCTCCACGCCACCGCACCCGATGCGCATCTCTGCAATGATATAAATTTCCTTCTCTTTTTTTTTTTTGGCTAATGCATTAATTAAGTGCAAGATCTGTTCACTCATATATACTGAGCGTTTGATTTGGGGAAAAGAAAATTGTACACTAATAAAAAATGACCGGAAAAATAATTCATATTAATCATTATCAATCAATCTATATACTTAGAATCACTGGTGAAAAATTAATAATATTCATCGATATCTGCTAATCATTTTCTCTCCCAAAGGAATTTACGCAAAAACTAACCCGTGAAATATTATATAAATATTATATCTAACGATTGATTTTTAAAACAAACAACAAAAATATACCTAAAAATTAAAAAGCTACACCGGCTTTTTCTTCAACGCCGCAGCCAACTCCGACTCCAATTGACTGAGGTTAATTAAGATTAACTGAAGTAGACAGTGGACACATATCGAGTGATTGGCTCTGAGTTGAAGCTTTTTTCCCTTAAAAAATAAAATATAAAAATATATATTTATATAGGAAATGTTTAATAGGATAATATTTATATATTAAATTTAAATAATTTAGAATTATTTATGATGGATATAAATTTATTTGGACTGTAATTTTTAAATATAATTATATTTTTTAAAAAAACTAAAGTTAATCAAATGGAACCTATGGTTTGATGTATCGTTATTTAAATAAATAATATTATTCAACCTTGTGTAGGGACTAGGGATAGAGATAATAGATTCTTTCTCTGTTTGCATGTTTGGTATATGAAAATTAAAATATGGATAATGACATCAACATAAAAGTGTAATTGATATAAGAATATTTTTCATGAATTTGGTAAGCAAAGAAATATATTGACTAAATTACTAGAATATACTCATAATTATTAAAATTTATTAAACAAAATTTTCATCTTTTTTAAACATTCTTCTTCATCTAGATGCCTGTCAATAGACAAATAGTTTTACTAAAACTAAAATCAACCTATTTTACTTGAAAATCTCACTATGTCAGCTTGAAAATAATAACCCCTCGCTCAAGCTTATCAAACACAAGTCAAACCTAATATAATTGCTCAATTTTTGAAATCATTAAATCATCCAATTTTACAACCAATGCAAATCGATGAAAAAGTATATAAAAAGGGTAATCACTAAAAATTACTAACCAGTAACTACCATAGAGAATAGCCATTAGGCCAACTCTTAAACTTCTACTTTCAGACAATTAACTTTGCCTCTTAAAGCTTCACATTGGTCCTTATCACCAGCCCATCGAAAATACTAAACTCCCCTCCAGCTACCTTGATTATATTAGCATTGTTATGGGTGAACCTCTTCCACTGATTCTCATCCATCAAAATCTCAAACAAGTTTCTCGCTTAGCAATTGAACTTCTCAATAGTCTTAAATCATTCTTTTCCTTGTTCGTCTTATTTGTTTCCTTGGCCTCCATCTTCGTCACAATTGTCATAGAATCTTTGTATGTCAATTGTTGGTTTCGTTCGGTCTCTCCTCCATGATTCACTGGTTGTCTCCTTTTCTCGAACTTCATGATTAGCATGGACCCAAACCCAAAAGCCTAAATATAATTTTATAGAAAAAAATAAAAGGCAAAAATAAAAAAGATTTCTTTATGCAAAAAAACTTTTGTAAACCTTAAGTATCGAGGGAATTAATTTACCTTTGTTTGGGGTAGAATATTATCATATGAATTGTTGATTCCCTTACTTATTTGGATACCAAATGTAAGAAATAAATAAATTTTGATTCTTTTATTTTCCTTTTCAATGTACCAACATTAATGTTTTATCTAGCCTATATTGGAAAAGTTATTCTTTATTTGGCTTAAAAAAATCAAATTGAACCATGTTAAACATTTAAAAATCAAATTGAAAATTTAAAAGCTAAATTGTCATACAAAATTAGTACAATCTTTGAATGGGCTGGCATGTCTTAATCTAGAGCAAATTTAATGTGTTGGTCTCACATACTTTCACCATTATACGATAGAAGGGTTCTATTAACCATTTATGAATTGGCATACTTCAATGGTTATTTTGAAGTCGTGCAAAAGAAACTAAAAATCCAACATTATTGTTGTTTTGGGTAAGGGTTAAGAAGTGTGTGTGTTCAACTAAGCAACTTCTTTAGTTTAAATTTAAACTTTTGAATATTTTCAAATTTAATGGGAATGGAAAAGTAAAAATTAAATTAAATGTACACCTAAAATTTTAAATATATTGGCTATATGAAGGCCGAAGTCAAAGCCAGTGACTCCAATGACATTGGACATATTTAAAAGTACAAAGTTACTAAGATAAGGGGTAATAGTACATTACAAGCTACACAATAGGTAGAAGCATCTATGGATAGTTGGAATCAGTTAACTAACTTGCTATTGGTGGGTGCCTAATTATTCAATTAACCAACTTACATGTCAATTTTAATGCCTACTTTGAGAACCATTCATCATTAGTGATAACAACCACAAAGTTGGCTAGACACACCCAATACCAACTAGAACCACTCATTGTTGGCTAGAACTTCCAAGCACCAAACAAAACCACTGAAGACAACCTAGAATCGACCAAAATCTTCTAATGCTGAACAGAACTGCCATAGAGCAAAACAGGAGTGGTTTTGACAAAATACCACATCCATGAATCAAATATTAAACCACCCAAAGAAAAACCAGAAATCCCTCCAATCTTCGATCTCTAGCCACCTAATAGTTATAATTTCACAAAATTAGTGAAAATTAATGATTGTGTGACACAAACAGCAAATGCTCAAGTAGAACACCCAATCTCAATAGATTTGGGCCAAATGAAGCCTTATTTGTTTTGTCCTTTTTCATTTTCAATGTGATAAATGTTTTTTAATACAAAAATAAAAAACCAAAAAAAATAAAAACTATTTTTAAAAAATAAAATAAAAACAACAAAAATTATTTTAATTGTTTACTTTCTATAATTAAAAATAACTATAATATTTTTAAAACAAAAATAAAAAATAAGTAAAACAAATATTTCCCTAAATTGCCAGTAATCAAGAATTGCCACGCAGATCAATAAACTTCTAACTGTGATTTTTTTTTTCATATTAAGTTATTATAAATAATTAATATAAATATATAAAATAAATAATTAAATATTACATGTGATTCAAGTCGGTTAGCAACGGTCAACGGACATAACAACCAACTTCTCAACTTGCCCAAAAAATAAAAATAAAGAAAATCAACCAATCCTCCGGCCATCAATGCGTGCCTCTCATAAACCCAGGAAATGATGATAGAAAAACACATTTTATTTTAAAAAAATTACTGAATTAAAATTAATATTAGAAAAAATGTAATTTGACGCATCTTTTACAGCCAACAAGCTACAGGTTAGTAGGTACATAGACTTTCGGCCACCCAAAAAAAAGGAGAAAGTGTAAGAATATATAAACATACAATCGCGTTGAAACATAAACCCACTTGATGCTTATACCTTGGGGCACTTCATGGAATTTGCTCACTTCTACTCATGAGCTGCATGAGTGAATTGGCTTTTCTCTGAGCCCTGTTGGTCCCGCTCCTTGCAATCTCAGTTAAATGTTCATACACACCAAACTGAAGGGCAGCAAGAATAAACGATGAATTGCTAGAACCCAACTCGAGAAGAACTGATGCTGCGCATTCCTTGTTCTTGGGGGTTCCTTCCCTTATGAATTCAACAAGAGTTTCGATGAATGGGAGCTGTCCAATCTCATGCCTTCCATCTGGATGAGACGCTAAAAGTAATAAAATAGAGAGGGCCTCATCAACCATGCCCAAGTTCTTGTCCTCCAATAGCTGGAGTAAAGGTGTTACAATACCAGCATGGATTGCCCGGCTCTTATTGGTGTTATTGAGAGATAAATTGTAGAGTGCTGTGACAGCATCCCTTTTCCCTCTGACTGTTCCATTTTTTAACAGATCAACTAAGGGTGGGATGCCATTGGAAAACCCGATCGTTACTTTATTCTCGTCAAGCATTGACAGACTGAATAAGGCTGCTGCAGAGTTCTCCTTAGCCTGAATTGTTCCGTTCTGTAGAACTTCTATGATAGCCGGAATGGCACCTTCTATAGCTATGCTTCTTTTGTTTGCTTCATCAATTGACAAATTCAATAAAGCTGTTACCGAATGCTCTTGGATCTTGGAATCTGGGTATGACAAGAGCTGGACTAATGGTGGGATTGCTCTACAGTAAGCAATCAAAATTCTATTCTCAGGGTTCTCTTTTGAGAGCATACGAATCTTCACCACTGCCTTCCTCTGCACTTCTAACTGCATAGAGGATAGGTCTTCAACTAATAAGGAGATCTTCTCCTTCTGTTCGGTAAAGGAGCTATCCAAGCCAACAGAGTCATCCTTTTTGGGAAGCTGAAAGTTGTTCTTCTCGCACCATTGCATGATTAGGTTCTTGAGGGCAAAGTTTGGTGCTAGAGACAAGTGAACTAAAGTTTGTCTTGTCTTTGGGCAGGTCCGGTGGTTGGAGTCTAACCACTTTTCTATACTTTCCCTTTCATAAGTCTGAAGGGCAAAAATTTGACATAAGTTAGTTCAGAACATGATAAATAGACAAGTAACTTTCTGTTAAGAAAGAAATGCAATAATGAGAAGTGACAACGGGGAGTATAGAACAGTATTTTCTAATTTTCAGTTATGATTTTCCTCCATTGTCAGCTTTGAAACTTTAATTAATATGGGAAGAAAATGTATGCTCTACGTGTGCCATTACCTGCCCGGTTGCAACAATAACAGGATCTGTCATTATTTCTAAAGTAATTGGACAAAGGAACTCGTGAGGTATGAGCAAAGAAGGGCTCTTCTCCAGAGATCTAGACACAACAGGGTTTTCTAGAACATTGATTTCTTCAACTCCTGCTATTCGATTAAATTTGTTCAACAAATCCATAATTGGCTGGGTAGCCTCTGAATTCTTTCCTCCTCGTTCTCTAACATGTTTCCCCACAGCAATGGCCTCCATCTTCAAGTCCTGCACGGTTTGCAGTTCTAGCTTCTTCGCTAGCCTTTCTATTATGGCTCTATCTGCATTCCTCTCATCCTGGTTCGACAATAAAATCATCATATCCATGGCAAGTTCAAGATCCTGTGTTTCTGTTCTCCCCTTTGCCCTTCTCATTTGCATTACCATTAGCTCAACCTGTATTAGATAATAAGATCTCGGTAATTTTGAGTGAAACACGCCAGGAAGTGACAATAATTTGAACTGATTGCATTCCATAAAGTTGATACTAAACTATTAACATATACAAAGAAACAAATGCGTTACATTATAACACATTTGAGACTACTTAAAAAAAAAAAGAGCAACAGGGGGCTACCCAATGCTGAGGCTCCCACACCGTGGGGTCCGGGGAAGGGGTATATCTAGGCGAACCTGCGACCACCAGCACACAATGGAATAACTCCACCAATGTGCTAGGCCCGCCCTTCCTTTTAAAAAAAGAGCGCAGGGCGTAAAACAAAAGCCCTCTTGAAAAGTGATACAAAGCTATGTTGAAAAAGCACCGTAGCGTTTGGTGTGTACTTATGTGTGTTTAATACACACCAAAAAAAAAGTGAAATGATGCAAAATAAGACATTGACAACAAATGATGATGACTGTGCAAGAGAAACCAGGCGGTCGAACTTGCCACTTACTTTGAAGAACTAAGCCTAAAAGAGGTGCTTTTTATAACAAAAACAAAAAATTTGGCTAAAAAAGCATTTTTAAGCAGCATTATTTTAAAATCTAGTCAAAAGCATTTCGATGGAAGCTGTTTTGACCAGCTTCAAAATATCCCAAACACCCTCTTATAGTTTGAAGCTTTCAATTAACAGAAAACAAAAAAGAAAACTAGTGTACGTACAATAACAGAAACTTGAAGCATGCGTGTGGAACTAGGCAATTGCAGGAGAAAGCATTATGGACTTGGAAAAAAAAAGGAGGCCAAGGTACTTACTAGTAACTAACGTACCTGTTCTTTCACTTCATCTGAGATTTTGAGCTCATCAAAAGGAAAACCCTTCAAGGCTTCACTAATTCTATCGTAAGTAGCATTGAATTTAATCAATACAGCCTCGCTCTCGAGCACCTGGAAATGTTAATTACACACATTTTTAACAAACTCTAAATTTGCTCGAACACAAAAACAAACAACCTCAAATACATTCAACAGCAACAACAACAGAGGTCCTGACCAGGTAAAGCTTGCTTCCCTCGCTGCAGGTCCTCAGCAAGCTCTTTGCCATGAGAAGCGCCTTCTTCAGCTTCAACAGATGGGTGGACGCAGATTCAGGAATGGGCGAATCGAGGTCAAGGGTTTCTTCCAGGAGCGGCAACAGGATCTTCATTCGCCTAAGGAGGCAGAAGCTCTCCTTCCGCTGCGTCCGCCGAAACTCGCCGATGGTCGCGACGGATTCGATGATCGCCACCATTTCCCGAACCGCATTGGCCTCCGCCGGAGGAGTGTCCGGCTGCAGCGGCGACGTATTAGTCGATGACGAATCCTCTTCTTCCGCCGCCACCGCAGCAGCAGCAGCAGCACCTCCGCCGCCGTCTTCGCCTTCTCCGTTCATCACCATCTAAGGCTAGGGTCAGCGGGAAGCACAAATAGGATTTGGAACCAGCAGCGCGAAGGGAACGCGGTGGAGGAGGGGGAGGAGAAGGGTGATAGGGAAACCCTAACCCTAGGTGCAGGTGCCATTGATTCTCTGAGGATTGAGGGAAACTGAGTTTGGTGGGGCGTTGGGGGAAGGAGGTGATTGCAGAGCGACATTGTCGGGTTCGGAGCGACCGAATGGGAATGGTTTTCGCGGGATCAGTGGCTCTGGGGAGCAGTTAATATGTATTTTGTGAACGGGCCTCCGACCGAGTCAGTCCATGCGCGTAACGTAGCGTAGCCAAACCAAACGGCACGCTTGTGATACATATATAGCTCTAATTAATTATTACACGTATCATATATGTCTATTATTTTGTTAAGATTTTTGCTGATGTATTTTATTATTTGTAACCATTTTAAAATTTTAAACTTTTATGACGAATATAGTTTAAAATTTATGAAAATATTATTTTATTTATAAGAGATATAAAAGTTGTCATATAAGTAATTAAAAGCTAAAAAATTATGAGAATTATTAAATTAATATTTCCCTATATATTTGAAATTTTAAACATTGATATAAAACCAACATGTTAAATATGCTTGGAAACAAAACTTAACTTAAGTTAAACAATAAAAAATCAACAAAAAAACATTTCTTCAATTTGATTATGAAACTCAAACTTAGTTTAAGTTTGGCTTCAACTCAATTTAAATAATTAAATGAGTTCTGTTCAAATATTGAACCATATAATAATTTTAGAATTGATTTTATATCAATTAGAGCCAATTAGTAGTAAATATTAAATAATGCATATAATCCGTTTGATATAGCTTATAACTAATTAAATTCAACTTGAGCTTAACTTAGTCCAAACTTAAAATTTAATTCAAACGTAAGGTCATATAATAATTTTAAATTTAACCATATATTAATCAACTTATCCATTTCTTTAACCCTCGATTACCCATTAGACTTCATATAACCCAACTCAACTCAGCTTAAGCGTTAAAGTTAGGTTTATATTAATCCGGACACATAATTAATAATATTAGGTTTAAGCCACCTCTTAGCCCAATTTAAAAAATGAGGTTATAGACATAAAACAAAAAGTGGAGTATATATGAAATGAAGCTGTATCATATATATATATATAATACACATATACTATTGTGAAATTTATGAAATAATATTGATAACATCATTACAATTTAGAATGAATTCAATTAAATAAATTATATTTCAAAATCAAAAATTTTAAAATAAAATAAGATAAATACAAATCAAGAATCAAGCTTTATAACTATTTAATTTCACATGTATTCATATTATATTTTAATATATTCATGTTAACAATTAATTTAAATACAATGATACGGTTTAAAATATTTGATATAATTATATTCAATATTTTATATAATTAATTAAGTATACAGTTGTATATATTTACGCCTAGTAATTATTAATATATTTAATATTATAAATGAATACATATGATTAATATTATATGTTAATTAAAAATTAGTGCTTTGTTCTTTTTTTTATTCTTTTTATATTTTTATACTTCAGGTGCCAGCATATTAATTGTATATATCAATATAGTTAATACTTAAAAATAATAATTAAATTATTTATTTTACAAAGTAAGGCTATATATACTAGGGAAAGCGTAAGTTTGATGATTAAAAAGTAAAGGTAAATTATGAAAAATAAAAAATTACGATCGCTTTTTATAATATTTTATATGGATAGAGAAATCACCTCACAATCCCCCATTGTGTTTGTTTGATCATGTAACAGTCCAACCCACCCGTAGCCCGATATTGTCCGCTTTGAGCATCGCCCGCACAGTTTTGTTTTTGGTAGGCCCTCGGCCCCCAAAAGACCTCATGCTAGAAGAGGTTTCCACAACCCACCTAAGTAGCCTACTTCGTTCTCCTCCCCAGCTGATATGGGACATTACATCCACCCCCCCTCGGAGAGCCCAGCGTCCTCGCTGGCACACCAACCCGGGCCCTGACTCTGATACCATTTGTAACAGCTCAGCCCACCCATAGCCCGATATTGTCCGCTTTGGGCCTCGCCCGCACGGTTTTGTTTTTGGTAGGCTCTCGGCCCCAAAAGGCCTCGTGCTAGGAGAGGTTTCCACAGCCACCTAAGTAGCCTGCTTCGTTCTCCTCTCCAGCCGATATGAGACATTACAGATCACGTATAATTTTTTTATTCCAAAATTTGTTATGTTGACGCATAGTCATGTGATTTTTTTTCTTTATTTATGACCTAATTTACTAATTAATATTTTTATTTGTGAAATAATATTTTATAGCAATAAATATAGTTAAATTTAATTATATAATAGGATATGTGGTAAGTATATAAATACTATATGATTTACTTATATTTAAAGTTTTTTTTATATAATAATGGCATATTATGTTTGTATTTAAACTAAAATTGTTTGAACGATTAGACTTATGGTGTCTTATTTCAAATACCATGTTGCTTCAAACATGCTTAATTATATATACAACTATATTTTCACATATGAATTGTTTATTCGAGAGATTAATGAGGTCTCAAATGTGATTGCTTGAGGTTGTAATCTCATATATGGCTGGTTATGAGATAATCATTTACATTGTAAATAATGGAGGTAAGGTAATTGTCAGGTTATTGCTTACTTGTGGTGATCAAAATATTAATGTTATTTCTATTTGTATCGTAGTTTAAGGCACACTAATACATGCATACATTGAGCATGTAGTCATATGTTTTCATGTATATATGGTGATATATAGTTATAGGTTACATACCGAGTATTCGTGTTTAATCTTATGTTTTCATATGTATATATGTTTTCATGTATATTTTTTTAGGTCATGACAAGAAATAGTCTTTGGTGTTTTCAGCTAAGGATTTGATTTGCTTTGTTGATGTAGGGTGACCCTTCTCTGTTTGGTTTTATATATGCTAAATCGTAGTGTTTGTGGCCATGAATCATTGGTAATTGTACTTTGACATAGGGATTGTTTTTGTGATGTATTATTTTTAAGTAATATTATGATATGAAATTTATTCATTTTGCATGCTATCAAGAATACTCGTAATGTATGTTTATACAAGTTTATTTATGAAAACACCCACTATATAGTCCATTTTTGTGCTAGTTATTAGTTTTTTATAAGTTTCACATTGATATAAAAATGTCACTTAACGAGGTAGATTGACATTGGCAATGGTATTTACAATGCATTTAAAACCGATTCATATTATATCAATTCAATTTATAATTATTATTACTTTGTATATAATAGTTGTTCTGATTTTATATTCAAATTGGTGTTGAAATGTTATATATAATTTAAATTTTCTGTACAGATAATAGGCATATATATATTTACAATTTATTAGTATATTAATTAAGTAATAATAAATTTTAATAATACACAAAATCTTACGAGTTCACCGAAATGTCTAATTTCTTTTCAATTTTATATCATATTTTATGAGACACAAAATGATGGAGATAAAGTGTCCGTGAGCAAATTTCACTATGAGGTAGTTTGATCTATTTTGAATTCTATTTATATTTATTTTAAAAGTTAATCGTTTTATTGAATATTTACGTGTATCATGCATATAAAATTTTTCGATAAATTTTTATAAAAATTTTATTAGAAAAAATTTAAATTTTAATAAATTAATTAATTTTTAAAAATAAATATTACTAGAGTTCTAAATAATATTAACCGCTCACCAGCGACAACGTGAAATCATGTTTTTTTTATAAATACGCGTAAGGGCCTAAGGGGCCGGGCTTTAGCGGCCTCGCGTCTTCCCATAAAAGTCCAACAACGGACCTTTCAAACCATTTCGGCAGACACCACAAACATACGAGGCGGAAAATGGGCCAAGTCACCGCCAACGTCGCGACTGCGGCGGGAGTAGAGTACATACAGACCACCAAAACCGGGATAAGGATTTAAGAGCCACCAACGCAAAACGTTCTCTCATTTTTTTCCCTATCAGTATTTATTTATTATTTAACTAAAATTTAATTAAGAAATATTTTTATAAAATTTAGTTAAACATTTCTTATCACTCCAAATAATAAAGTCAATTTTTTTCTATTTCAATAAAATAATAACTTCCTTTTACCTTACTCGATTTTGGAAAAAACCTCTATAAAAATTGATTAGAACAAATTCTTGTTATTATCCATCTCCACCAAAGAAATTTCTAAATCAACATAACAAAAAACACAAAAACAATATTGAGAGAGCATGCTAATGCGATGCGCATTGGAGAACCTGGTGAACACAAATTGCAACCTACTTAGTCTAACATGCAAGGCAAGTGTAATTGGCTAATTGCTACGTAGCTTTTGGGGGAAATGTGCATTTGCATGATGCATGCATATATATGGGTTCATGATCTAATTTCAATTTGAGACTTTGATTCAAATGATAGAGTTGAAAAATTATAAACCAACATAAATATTTATGACATACAAATAACTTTTTATTTTAATAAAAAAATTAAAATATAATACAATATATTTTTTATAATATGGGGGGGGGGGGGGGGGGGGGATGGGGGGCTTGGAGAGAGAGGGAGAGTTGAATTATTTTTTTTAAAATTATAATATAATTAAAAAAGATATTTATATCTTTTATGTCTTCATAATTTTTTATTTTTTATTTATCAAATATTTATTATTCACTTTTAAAATTATATCTTATTAAATATTTTTTTTATAGTAATTTATTTTTTAAGTATAATTAAAAATAAAAACAACTTCTTTTAAAAATAAAATATTATCCAACTAAGTCAATATTTTATAAATTAATAATTTAATTTGAATTAATAAAATATTTAAAATTCGATGTGGGCAAAAGCCTACACATATTCACATAACCATTATTACATTACTCAAATATAATTAATTTACCATCCAAACATTCTTATCTACCACAAATTCCTTATTAAAAAGACATACGTTCTCTAACTTAGAGCGTGTATGACACAAGTCGAATAGTTTTAAAATGGCTTCGTTTATAAATTTATCCAAAGTAAACAAACCCAATGGCGTAAAACGTGTATGACACACGTCAAATATGAAATAAAAAAAATTATTTTAAAATTTAATTGAAACCTTATCCATAACCATAAGCCGTAAGCAGCTAAGAAAATGGTGGAAGAGGGATATATAATTGAATTTGAGACCCCGATTCACACAAACCGGCTGCCACAGAAGGCCCCAGAGGATAGAAGAAAAAAAACCAAGCGCTCTGTTTCCCTCCACACCTGTCGCCATGGATCCCTACAAGGTACCACTGATCTCATCAGACATGTTTTTCATGTTTCTTGTGCTCATCGTCATCATCATCATCTGTCATCGTTAACATCGATGCGCTGTTTCGATTGTTCGGTTCATAAACTCTTTGAACTTTCTCGTTTGTTTGGTTCTTGTCAGATTGTTTTACGCATTTATATTCAGATCTCTGCATGGATCTCCGATGCACACCTAAATGTTACTTGAATTTTATTATTGTATTTTGGTAAAAAAGAAATTATGGGTCTCTCGAATTCGTGCAGCATCGCCCTTCGAGTGCGTTCAATTCCCCTTTCTTCACTACCAATTCTGGAGCCCCGGTCTGGAACAACAACTCATCATTAACGGTTGGGACTAGAGGTATTTCAATTCAATGACTTATTTTAGTACCGTATGTGTTAACCAGCCAACCAAAGTACATGTTCTTCTGTTCTTCATGTTATTTTAGCCGACCCCAATATTGGGATTAAGACTTGTTTGGTTTTTGGTTTGATTTTAGTTATTTCTGTGGTTTCCGGTCACTAGTTAGTTATGCTGGAGCAACATTTTATTATTATAATTGGGCCTGGCTTTGAGCGTTAATCCCTGTACTGTGTGTGTTCAGTATTTTTTTTTTCTTTTTGTGAGAAATGAAAATGTTGGGAAGCTGGTATTTGACTTAAGATTGATTTCCATAGGTCCAATTCTTCTGGAGGATTACCACCTGGTTGAGAAGCTTGCTAATTTTGATCGGGAAAGGATCCCGGAACGTGTTGTCCATGCCCGAGGAGCCAGTGCTAAAGGCTTTTTTGAGGTCACTCATGACATATCTCATCTTACCTGTGCTGATTTCCTACGGGCTCCTGGTGTCCAGACTCCTGTCATTGTTCGTTTCTCCACTGTTATCCATGAACGAGGGAGTCCTGAAACACTGCGGGATCCTCGCGGCTTTGCCGTGAAATTTTACACCAGAGAGGTGAGACTAATCTACCAATTTGTGTCTCCTTTCTGGAAAAAGTTGAAAAAAAAAAAGCAGCTGCGATCAATATGGAGGGATTAACAAAGTAGGCATTAAGTGAACTTTGTTTACATAATTTGTGTATAGATACATGTGTTTGACTTTGGCCATCAATTGTGTGTTTACTGTCTAAGAGTCTGAGGTTGAGATAAAGTGTGAGGAAGGGAAGAATCCATCATGAATTACATTTACATGGATGACTCTGATGGTTTGAGAGGACGCATCATTTACATACTATATCTAAGAGTCTCGAGGTTGAGATGACGTTTCATTTACATACAATATATAAAGCTTTTGGTCTGCGGGTTTGCTTATGAAAAGTTAATGGTATGGATGAATTGGTACTCAGGATGGAACTCCTGGCTCGACCTTCCACCCTGAAGTTTGAGATTTTCCTCTCACTCACAAGTCACAACACATGTCAGATTTAAGAGATATGACGTATAAAGACCAAGGCACCAAGCTAACTCGATTAAGGGCTGATCATTATAATATAATTACTTGGTTTGCTTATCTCCTTTCAATGGCTCTTGGTATGGTGCCATTATCTTTTAATTTGAACATATATCATACCATGTGAAATTTATGTCGACCATATAAGTGGCTGCCTGTATCCAATGTAAAAGCTATCTTAGCATCTGGGAATCTTGCGTTTACAATACATTTATTACTTGGGCTTGTATATGTGCAGTGTATGCATTTTTCATGCGTTTAAGCTTTTGCAATAAGAGCCATCCTTTCTCTTTAGTTATACAATTTCCTTATTGCCACAGGGTAACTTTGATCTAGTGGGAAATAATTTCCCTGTATTTTTCGTCCGTGATGGAATGAAGTTTCCAGACATGGTCCATGCTCTAAAGCCAAACCCCAAGTCCCACATCCAGGAGGATTGGAGAATTCTTGACTTCTTTTCCCACCATCCGGAAAGTTTGCACATGTTTAGCTTCCTCTTCGATGACTTGGGTGTTCCACAAGACTACAGGCACATGGAAGGCTCTGGTGTTAACACCTATACCCTAATCAGTAAAGCTGGAAAAGCAATCTATGTGAAGTTTCATTGGAAACCTACGTGTGGAGTGAAGTGTTTGTTGGAGGAAGATGCAATTAAGGTTGGGGGATCCAATCATAGCCATGCCACTAAAGATCTATATGACTCAATTGAGGCTGGCAATTATCCTGAGTGGAAACTCTTCATCCAAACAATAGACCCAGATTACGAGGACAAATTTGATTTTGATCCTCTGGATGTCACCAAGACTTGGCCTGAGGACATCTTGCCCCTGCAGCCAGTGGGTAGGTTGGTGCTAAATAAGAACATCGATAACTTCTTTGCAGAGAATGAACAGCTAGCATTTTGCCCTTCCCTTGTGGTTCCTGGTGTGTACTACTCGAATGATAAGTTGTTACAAACCCGGATCTTCTCCTATTCTGATACTCAGAGACACCGCCTTGGACCAAACTATTTGCAGCTTCCAGTTAACGCACCAAAGTGTGCCCATCACAACAATCACCATGATGGTTTTATGAACTTTATGCATAGAGATGAGGAGGTAAGCTTCCCTATTTATTCTCTTGAAATATTGTGACTCCCAATTACTACTACAGAATTAGTGAAATGCATTTTCAAAGTTTTTAGAAATTAATTTTGTTTTTTTATTTAAATTATGTGTTGTTATTTCATAGGTCAACTACTTTCCTTCAAGACTTAACCCTGTTCGTCATGCTGAAAGACACCCAATACCCTCTTGTGTCCTTGACGGGAGGCGTGATAAGGTTAGTATTTGTTATGCAGTTATTTTTGTCATTAGCTTTGAATCACTTCAAGTTTGTAGGTACAGTAAAAGACATGATCATCCAATTGATCTTCCATGAAAAACATGAAAGCCTTTTCGTACCCTTGCTGACAGTTAGTGAACTGGTATTGATAAATGATTGTTGTGTGGTAGGGTTTTAGTTGGCAGCTCCTTGAATAATTAATATGCACTCATGTGAAATCTATAATGTCAGTGCATCCCTTTTGTGTATGAAAATTGAAAAATGTTTCTCCGTGAATACATTGGCTGGGACATTCACGGTGAATTCATGTGCCGCCTTTTGGCTATCAAAGCATGCACAAACGAAACGAAAGGAATGTCCTTGAAGTTTTTTGCATATTGAAACTGCTATTTCAATGCAGTGCATTATTGACAAGGAGAACAACTTCAAGCAGCCAGGAGAGAGATACCGATCATTTGCACCGGACAGGCAAGTAAATGAGTAATTAACTATCAACTTTGGCGACTTCTTTAGGCTATGTTTACATGCATTTGTTTTCAAACAGGCAAGAGCGATTTGTCTGCCGATGGGTTAATGCCTTATCTGACCCACGTGTCACCCATGAGATCCGCAGTGTTTGGATCTCCTACTGGTCTCAGGTTTGTTTTTGTTTTTGATGACCTCTGAAGTTGGTTTTAAACCTATCCACACTATAAACACATTCTCCGATGTTGATTGTGTGAAACAGGCAGATCAGTTTCTGGGGCAGAAGATAGCATCTCGGCTCAACGTGAAGCCAAGCATCTGAAGGTCCATGCCCATAATGGTTGATTTAAGTAGATGAGAATTAAAAAAGAAAATGCAAAAAGTGAAGGGTTATGTAACGGAGGGGAGGATGCTAATCCCTTGGGTATGTGCATATGAATCAATGGTGATCATTTGGTCACCTGTGGTAATTTTGTACTATACAAACTTGTTGCATGGGGATGTGCTTTGTGCAACTTCATGGTGTGCCTACCGTATTGAATTGTTGTGCGTTTATGTTACAGGGTCCTTACTTGGGCTAATCTGCCTATGTTTTATCTGGACAACATTATATTGAAAGATGACTAGACCCCACCCCCTCTTATTCAAAAGAGAGTTAGGTTTCTGTATGTCTGTGTGCTCTAACCGGTGGTGGACCAAGCGGAACACTGTCCCTCATGGAATAGCTGTAATGTTGGGAATCGGTTGGCCCGCCAAACTTTCTGGTCCCAGCCCACCTGGTGTATTGAATTTGAATAAACATTGGGCCGTTTAGATTCTTTTATTGCTAAAGGCTACAGCGATTTTAGCATTTTATTAAATCTCTCGTTAAATTTAACCGATCAATTTTATGTGATAAATATTATTTATGATTAATATTTGTAAGATAATAATACTATTTGTACTTATATCGAATTTATTATTATTATTATTATTTTACTATAATAATACATAAATTTTAAAAATATATATTATAATCGAAATTTATAAATCAAAAGAAAATATAATAATTAGACTAGTAAGTAGTAACATAATATACCTGTCTAATTTACTTGCTTCGTTTGGGTGTCAAAAAGAGTGTCGTGACAATAATTGTTGTCTAATTTTTCGTTTGGGTGTTTTATTTGGGCGTTTCATCTAGTTCAAGGTTCAGCCACGCTGTTCATCACTACCTTCTTCGTCTACTTTCTCGCCTTCGGCTTCACCTTGATCGACAATGGCCTCTGCAGCACCAGCTTCAATCAATCCCACCGACATTGTCTCCTATTTGTTTCTCCTTGATCTAAAAGGAGATGAAAATGCCCGACCGTGGTTGAGGATCGAGGAAAAACACGATTCAGATCATGATTGTCAGAATTGTGGTGGTGGAAGCCCACCCCAGCCAGTGTCGCATCACACCTGCCGCTACACCACTTCCACAGTGTTGCGTTGCTAATATTTATTTTATTAATATTAAAAAAATTAATATTTCATTAAAATAACTATAAAAAATTGATGAACGTTTGTAAAAAAAACTAGTTAAATTTTATAAAAAAAACATTTTAAGCTCAAATTTGACCAAAATGTAAAAATAAATTCAATTTCTTAGTAAAAATAATGTTTTAAAAAATGTTTTTAAAATAAATTTTTTAAAAAGTAAATGTAATAAAGTAGACAATGTTTTTTAAAGTTTGAATTTAAATTTGAAAAAACAAACGAAACATTTCTTCAAAATTAGTAGTTTATTCAAAAGTATAGATTAACCAATCAGGCCCTAAGGCTCTGTTTGTTTTAGTTGAAAATACTCAAATTTTTTTATTTTAAAAATAATTTAAAATAAAGAGTGTACTTTTCTAATATATTTTCACGCCGAAATACTGTAAAATATTTTTCTCAAAACGAACAAGAGTATAGCCAGCTCGGGAAAACAGCAACAAAAAAAGTATGTAAATGTAGAATTGGATATAACTATTAAAAAGTATAACTTTTAAAATTTTAATAACTTAATTTTTTACACTTTACTTTTTAATTTATTTATTTTAACTATTAATTAATTAAAATATTATTTTTTAAAATTAATTGAATATTATATTATATTATTTTGAAGTATAGCCAGCTCGGGAAAAGGTGAAAGGTTCTGAAAAATGAGAATAAATATATGCTCTAATCCTAGTTGCCATGTTTTCGTCCTTTACAGGTTGTGTTTTCTGAGGTTTCCTCTTGATTTAACAAAATATCTTCTTAATTAAAACACACAAACACACATTAATAAATAAAACAACTAATTAGGTCCATTAAATAACCTGACATTATTATAACATATTAATTAAACGAAAAGACAACATTAAAACCGGACACTTGACATAATATCAATGTATAATTAATCCTAGAACCAGATCATGATGTCACTAGTGCGTGAACGGTGAATCTTACGATATTGATCGGTGATCACGAACGTCGACGGAGAAAACAGAGGCAAACATCATATCTTAGAATACATATTACAATTGCATACATGCAATTCAAAGAGACGCGACACACATGGATTTGTGAATATGAAAAACTGCTGCAGCTTTCGAACGTAGGAGTGTAGTATCACTAATTTAAACAAAGACATATTATAAAATTTCAAATCAAATCGTACATTATATATGATTTCAAAACTGTACGTCTTTACGGTTTCAAGAGGTTTCTATTACGCTGTATTAATTGCGGAATAATTAATATAAAATAATAAAAATCTTTAAGGATTTGAGTACCTGTAAATTTAGCCGGATCCGATAGCGTCCATGAGAGCAGAGACTGGAGACAGGAGAGAGGTAGAGGCCTCGAATCCGATAGGCACCGACAATTGTTTTTGCATGGTTTGATCCAGCAGTTTGAAATTATAGAGAATAGGAGAGGGGTAGTGATGATGAATATAGGCTGATAAAATAGAGGAGAAAATTAAACGACTCAGAGACAGAGGGAGAGTCGTGGAGGGAGCATTTAATGATTTATGAGGGGAAGTGTTTTTTTTTTTTCCGTATTATTATAATAATGTACATTTTAAAAAAATGCTAGATACTGGATTTATATATGAACTGCATGACTTTACCGTCAGGGAATTTCTGTAAATTTTTCAAAAAATCAAAGACAACCCTGATAATGTGTTATTTTATATTATACGTGTGTAGCTCCTTAATGGCCATTCAAATACGCGAAAAGTCGATCCTTTGCTTTGAAACCTCGAATCACCAATACGTGAAAAGCAAAAAAAGAAAAAAAAGGTATTCTACGCTACTATAAAAAACTTTACATATTTTTAAATTTGGAGTGAATTTAAATTTTTATAAAAGCATGTGTGGTTGTGGTACGAACTTGCCATTTTAAATACATTGAGTCAGAGGTAGTGTCTGGCGATATATATATATATATATAATGCTTTTAAGAATGCATGTGCATATACGTACGACTGGTGCCGTGCCATGAACGTTTGGTTATATAATTTAAAACACGCAAACTGAAAATAATAAGCCAAATCAAGGAGGCTCCTCCAAGACAGCTGCGTATGACTCTGGGTCTGTACAGAGATATTTGTCTATATGGTCATGACGTCACTCCCATCTGAGTCGACAATGGCAACGAACGCGCGCGCGATGGAGGAGGATATGCATTATCACACTGGAGCCACTTTTTCAACATGAAAGCCCTCGCCATTGGTGCTCTGCGATTTCCTCCAGATATGAGTGGCGATGGACCGTACGACCATCTGGACAGCACAGTAGGCGGCGCCAGCAGCGTGAAACGTTGGGTGTACGTGCTATACCTGTGCTTTGCTTATTGTTAGTGGGTCGATAATTGACTTCAATTATTGGAAAAATCCAAGATCAACTTTTTTTTTAAACCCTGTTTTTTGGTTTGGTCCAGACCACCCCACTATCGGTGCCTCCGGCTCTGATCCGTCCAAGTGCTTGGACTTTTGCAGCGAGGGGCCACCAGCTTGTTTAGGAGATAGATTCAAATCGGCCATGGTAGAGAACAGTCACCCACCCTCTTCCAAACCCAACCACGTGGGCTTCACGAGTAACAATTGTCTCACTAATGACACCTTGTGCAATCTTTGTGAAATGCGACCCCAAATGTCTATGTATATTTGGGTTCCATATATATATATATGTGTATAGGTTACGCCATTGGGTTAATACTTAAGTCTCCCTAAGCACAGTTGATATATATAGATGAACGCGCACGTAAGCTGTAAGCACAGTTGTCTCCACGTGTAAGGGATAAGGATTAGTACGTCAAGCATCAGCTTTTTTCAAAAAAAAAAAAAACACCCTATATATTACTTACACATCGGGTTAACGTCGCCGTGTTAGCGTCTGTTTAATTTTCAACTCTATTTTTTTTCAAAAGTTTATGGAAAAGATTGTTCCTCGATATTATCCATATATATATATATATATTGTTTCAATGCCTGCGGTAACAACATTGACCGTAATTTCACAGTCAAATTAGAGAAAGAAAAGCCAGGTAATTGTTTTTGTGTTTTTGGTACGTAATAAAATAGAAAAAGAGGTTAAGGCCTTTCGCATATTAAGATTAATTTTAAAAATAAAATTATTTTAAAAAAATTAAGAGTTTAAATTAATTTTTATCACTTATAAATAATTTTAAATTTATAAAATTAACTATTTTTTAAAAATAATACTATCATATCAAACGAGCTCTATATTTTTCATTACAAATTAAATTTAAATTTTAAAAGAAATAATTTAAAATAATTTTTTAAAATAATTAGGAATTTACATGTTTTGATTTAGAATTTGAATGTATAAAACTATTTTGAAAATGATGTAGTCATTAGTGGAGAGAATCTATCCCTTTCTTCCTGTAGAATATACTTAAGAAAAAAAAGTGGGTCTATTGTCAAATTTAAATTTAAAAATAAAAAATAATTAAAAATACGAATTCAGATAATAAAATAGAGAGAAAATAAAAAAAATTATTTGAGTCTACTGTCAAAATTTAGTTTAGATTTAAAAGTAAAAAACAGTTAAAATATTTTTTAAAATAGCTACGCACTCTACGTGTTTTGAAAACAAAATTTAATCATATTATAATGTTATGTGACCCACTTTTTTAGAATTTGGATGCAGAAAATTAATTTGGAAATGGTATATCAAATAGGCCATAGATTTTCTTATAAACACCTCCTATACTATCCACTATTGTTTGATTTCAAACACTTCACTTTCAAGTCTGTTTCATTCTCAACTAAGGCTTTCTATTTCTAGACTTCAAATGCTACTTCTTTATGGAGTATATCTATACCTTTCTCTAATGATCATCGATAAAGATAAGAAAATATATCAAATCACCAAAAAAAAGACATTGTAAATGGACCTTATACATCTTTATTAACTAACTTTAGCTTGCAAGTCTCTAAAGGTCTACTACTTTTATGAAAGGTAACCATCTTTTATTTTCCAAAGATGTAACCTTCACACACGTCAATACATACCGACTCATGAGTGTAAAATCTTTATTCCCTTCTAACTAATGTGTTTCAACCTATTATGCCACATATATGAATTGACTTTGTTATCTGCAATTGCTAAGGTGTCACCAGCATTTAAAGTTATATAAATTCTTTCTACTATGGACAATCATCATAGTATCGTTGGAGACTTTTCACAAATATGCCGTGAAAGTCGAAGCATAACCTAATGCTCTAAGATGCCTAACTTGAATAAGATTTTCTTTAGCTTTGGAATGCGTGGTATACTTTTCAAACACTATTTGAATGGATTTAAATTCGAACACCACCTCTACTCACAACACTACATGGTTTGTCATCCCCCAAGTATACTTCCCCAAGTCACCCACTACATAATTATGCACAAAATTTTTGTTAATAGTTACGTGGAATGAGATACCTAAATTAATCACCCATAGGTTGGGATCAATGTCCATTATGATAAGTGTGTCTTGCACAATTTTAACATTCACCTTTGATTTTCTGAACTGCATACTTTCCTTTGATTTTCATGGATTTTTATATGTTCTTGTTTTGATTTTTATTTAGATCCTCACTTTTATGACTTATGCCTCCTCGCTCCAGATTAAGGTTGAGCCCAAACTACCATACTTTGATGCAAATAGTCTTTTATATGTGTTTATAAAAAAAAAAAAAAACTAAATCCAAATGCTTGAACTTTTCAGCTTTCAATTTGTCTTTTTAACTTAGAACACATATAACTCATACTGAAACCCTATAAGGTTTTTGATTTGTGAATCTGTTGAACCTCTTCAACTTCGAAAATTAAGAATCACAAAAGCACAAACAAACATAAATATATTCACAAGAAAAAGATATAAGAGGTTTAAACATTTGCCTACATTGAAATCACACCAATTCATTATATTCTAGTGAAAAATTTAATTTTTAGCACATGATATTCATAGAAGAATATTTAAAAATATTTTAAATATAATAATTAATCTTAAAAGTTTACAAAAGATTAAAAGATTTTATAAATGATTTAATCTTTATTTTATTTTATAATATAACATTTTATAATATTTTAATATAATATTACACAGGAAAAGATTTAAAAATATAATGCCTAAAATACCCCCATAGAAAGGGGGGCCCTGGACACAAACTCATATCTGCTGAAGGTTTCTTCATTCAATTTCTCTCTTATTTCATTATTTTGTGTTTGCCATTGTATTTGAGCTATACATCAAGGCTGTCTTATATATAACATTTTCAACGCATGATATATCACCCAAGGAAGTGCAATATCAAATTCATATCGGGTAGACAAAATTTCAAACTACAATCTGAAAAGGGGTTTTTGTTTACAAAACCACCTCTGAAGCCTTTATGTCATGCATGCGTAATTGGATTGGTTCAATTACGCAAATTAGTTTAAATCTATTTAAATAATTATATATACACTGTAGTTGATTGTGAATTTAAAACTTATAATTAATTTTCGACTTATTTATTTAATTTGATTTTTATACTTAAACCACTTATTAAATCCGCAATCAAACCAATATATTTTAATTGTTTAATTTCGATTCCCTAGTAATTCAATTGTAATTCACTTCTTTGCTAACCGAATTTTCCGGCAAAAGGTTTTTTTTTTTTTTTTGTGGGTATGGAGGGGCAATGAATAATGATTGATTTTTTCTTGATTGCAAGGGACAATACGGGTCCCCTACACACTTTGCAACTTGTTGATACCTTACCAAAAAAAGTAAAAATGACTCTCTAGTGGGGTGAATAACGGGAAAAAATGTGAATTTAGTTCAACCACATATATATAAGGAAAGGAATTAATAAATTAAGACGTGAATGAACAAAGCAGCGAACGCTTATTATAAAAAGGCACCCACGTTGGGCTCGGGTTCGACACACGACCACTATTGAGTTACAGTGTCGACCAGTCCCAGTTCATCACTTCACCACCCTTCATGGATCCCTGCAAGGTACAAAGCTCCAATAATCAGTGTGTCGAACTCTAATTTTGCTTCTCATTTATTTTAGCCAGTCATATATAAAATCAGAATATAGTACGTGACAATAGCTATAGATCTCGTTAATAATATATATATATATATATATTTATGTATGTATGTATGTATATATATATTTATGTATGTATGTATGTATGTATGTGCGAAAGCATATGGTTTATGCACCAACTGATCTCACACAGATTGCAATATTGGCTTTTGTGCTCCTTTTTCAAATTATTTGTTATGTCTCTCAAGTCCCTTAGTGGATATTTCTGTTCTTCCCTTTTTGTTGCTAATTTCAAAAATAAATTTGGGCTCTTTTTGTCTTCAAAATTTATGTTTTTTTTTCTCCCTCTTGTTGTTTGGAATTTTAAAAAAAAATGGCTCGCTTTCTCCAAAAACAATCAAACCAGAAAAGTGATCAGAAGTAGATCATTAATCCTCTTCTCCCGCCATCCGTTTTTTTTTTTTAATACTCTGTTTGGCAGCTGAGAAAATGACGGAAAGTAAAGAAACATAAACATTAAAACTATGATGCTATCGAAACCTGCTTCTCTCTGTTCGCGTGTCTTCAGGAATAATGAATGATCTTTGTGGATACCAACACTTTTCACTAACTAGTTGTTATTGATTTTGTTTCTTTGGACGCAGTTTCGTCCCTCTAGTGCTCACGATTCTCTGTTCTTCACTACCAACGCTGGAGCTCCGGTTTACAACAATGATTCATCGTTAACTGTCGGATCCAGAGGTGCTCACCCTCACCCTCACCCTCACCCTCACTCTGTCTTCAATTACGATTGGCATGTTTATGTAATATTTTTGGGGTTCATTGCACCATGCGTTTGTAAATCTTCACTATTGCAAGTGAAAATAATTTATCACCGTGTATATACGAAAATTATACTTAAAGAATTTAATTTAACTCGTAACAGTATTTTTCTGCAATTAAATGAAACTTTAATTCTAACCGTTAAAAATAAATGCGACAATTCAAATGGATGAATTGCACCGTGTAATAGCCAACGCGATCTGTATTGCACGCGATCTCAACTCCATATACTAGTAAAACATGAGACAGTAAAATCATATTTTATTGTCTGTATTTTCTGTACATCATCAATTATATGTATATATATATATATATATATATATGAGGTGAGAATTTCAAATTAAATTTTCCGATTAAATTTTAATTTAATTATAAATAAAATAATTAATTTAAAGGTTAAAATTATGTAAAATATTATTTTTTACAAAAAAAATAAATGAAAGAAAAAATATTTTTCTATGAAAAGATTTCGCCGACCGAACATTTTAAACTACTTAAATTCACGAATTGTTTTAAGTAATAAATGGGCGAATCCAAAATTTTCCATCAGAAGTTTTGTTTTTTAAATAGTTTTTTTTGGAATGATTAATTACTTGGAATAGAGCTCCAGTATTATTAATTTTTTTTTTCGTTCTCATTGTTCAGGTCCAATTCTTCTGGAGGACTATCATCTGGTAGAGAAGCTGGCCAACTTCGCACGAGAACGGATCCCAGAGCGAATCGTGCATGCCAGGGGAGCGAGTGCTAAGGGATTTTTCGAGGTCACTCATGACATTACTCAGTTTACATGTGCCGATTTCCTCCGGGCACCTGGTGTCCAGACTCCTGTCATTGTCCGCTTCTCAACTGTCATCCACGAGCGTGGTAGCCCTGAAACTATCAGGGATCCTCGAGGCTTTGCTGTCAAGTTCTATACCAGGGAGGTGAGGGCCATGCCATTTTATCTTGGATTGCAAACATATATATATGTGTGTGTGTGTGTGTGTGTGTGTGTGTTATATGTATATAAATGTATATGATACTTGGATATGGGGTGGTAGAAAATTAATTACATGGCCAGATGGTATCATCTTCCTCTATTCATGGGCACTACATATAAATTAATGTTACTGAGGTTGATGAGTTGTATCGATCGTATGTAGCATTATTAATATAGAAGAGTGTGTGTGTTGATATTGAGTGGTGGTGTTTTCTTGTGGACGCAGGGTAACTTCGATATCGTGGGAAATAATATTCCTGTGTTTTTCGTCCGGGATGCCATGAAGTTTCCGGATATTATACACTGTTTCAAACCAAACCCGAAAACCAACATCCAGGAGTACTGGAGAGTCCTGGACTTCTGTTCGCATCATCCCGAAAGTTTGAACACGTTTATGTTCCTCTTTGATGATCTTGGCATTCCACAAGATTACAGGCACATAGAGGGATCGAGTGTTCAAACCTACACTCTGATCAATAAAGCGGGTAAGGTGAACTACGTGAAGTTTAGCTGGAGACCCACTTGTGGAGTGAAGAATCTGCTGGAGGAAGAGGCAATCAGGGTCGGGGGATCTAACCACAGCCATGCCACACAAGACCTGTATGAGGCCATTGCGGCCGGGAACTTCCCCGAGTGGAGGCTTTACATCCAGATAATGGATCCTGATCACGAAGACAGATATGACTTTGACCCGCTGGACACCACCAAGGTCTGGCCTGAGGACATCTTGCCCCTGATTCCAGTTGGACGTCTTGTCTTGAACAGGAATGTGGACAACTTCTTTGCGGAGAACGAGCAGCTCGCCTTCAACCCCGGCCATGTGGTTCCTGGCATCTACTACTCAGATGACAAGATGCTTCAGGGACGTGTCTTTGCATACTCTGACACCCAGAGATACCGTCTCGGGGCAAACTACCTGCAGCTTCCTGTTAACGCTCCAAAGTGTGCTCACCACAACAATCACATTGATGGTGCCATGAATTTCATGCACAGGGATGAGGAGGTATATATATATATATATATATATATATATATATATATATATATATATATATATATATATATTTCATTTCCCTCGTTACGAGGCTTGTCTTTTTTGATATTATATATTTGTATATATGAGGCTTGTCTTTTTTGAAAATTTTGCAGGTGAACTATTTCCCATCGAGGTTTGATCCTGTTCGTCATGCGGAGAGGTTCCCCATACCGTCTCGTATCCTCAATGGACCGCGTGAGAGGGTTAGTTTTATATATATGTCATCACCACCTCATGCGTTGAGACGGATTCTTATTATGTTTTCATGTAGAATTGCTGGATACCAATGCAATACAGACCATGGGTTCAAATTTTATTATTCAATGTAAGTTGTTTGTCTGCTTGTTTTTTCTGCCACAGCGTGTCATAGAGAAGCAGAATGATTTCAAGCAGCCTGGTGACAGGTACCGGTCCTTCGAACCGGACAGGTAGTTGCAGCAAAACTCCGTTCCTCCTCTTTATATCAGTTCTCAAGTTGTCACACGTACTGGTATATGAGTTTGTAATTCCTGTGTTTTTTTTTCTCAGGCAAGAGCGATTCATATGCAGATGGGTAGATGTCTTGTCGGACTATCGCGTCACGCCCGAGATCCGCAGCATATGGATCTCGTTCTTATCTCAGGTCTGAGACCCCCTCTCTCCTCTATTAGGGAGTGTCCAAGTTGTTGTAGCTTTGACAGAACACTCATGACAGCGTGTTAACAAATCAAGGAATGAACTGTCGACTGAGATGTATTATATTGTGTTTTTGTTTATTTATTTTTGGCTTTTGCAGGCCGACAGGTCACTGGGCCAAAAGGTGGCATCTCGCATCAGCGTGAGGCCCAGCATTTGAGGTGGTGTGGTGGTAATGCTCAGAGGTGGAGGGAGCCAGAAAATGTGGTTCTGATTTCTGACGCTGTATTTAAAATATTAATATCTGGAGTGTGCACAAAAAAAAAAAAACGAAAACGAAGAACCAACATATTGTACAAAAACACCCCTTCAGTTCCCATGCGGTACGGTGGCGTCGAACTCCTCATCCTTGTGATGTTCGTATTATGTAATAAAGCATTATGTTCTTGCATCGTCATAAAACTTCTTATGCCGATGATCCAAATCCAAAGTCTCTTTCATGTAACTTGGAGGATGATTAATGTTACTTCCAAGTTCCAACAGGTATTGCATTTTCTGTCATTCAATCTCTATTGGTTTAATGCAGATTTAGTTATTTGCATGAGATTTAATTTATTAAGAATTATATTTTTTAAGATTTTTTATTATAATTTATTTTAATAAAATAAATAATAATTCTTTAATATTATTTTTTCTTACCTTCTTAATTATTTGTTTTTTATATTTATTTAAAAGAATTAATAAATATTTTGAAAATAATATTTAATTTAATAAATGATTAAAATAGAAAATATGCTTTTAGTTAGTTTATGAACTTTGCAAACTAATGACAATTCTAATAAAAAATCAAAATGTGATTGTTGTAATAAAAATAATGAAATAACAAATGGAACAATGAATTTCTTCAAGATTTTTCTCTAATGAAGAACGGTGGCATTCGTGTTTACATTGTGACCCTAGAAATATTTATATAGACTATCTTCAAATTTATGAAAGGTAAGATTCTGAAATAGGATTACACTTGTCCTGATTAGAATTTTGAAGCTTTACTGATGACGAATTTCGATAACAACAGGGTTTCAAATTTTAAAAAAAGACGTCACTTGAGTACTAAAAAATGACTA
This sequence comes from Taxillus chinensis, assembly GCA_023512835.1. Lineage (NCBI taxonomy): Eukaryota > Viridiplantae > Streptophyta > Magnoliopsida > Santalales > Loranthaceae > Taxillus > Taxillus chinensis. Next base: position 11,002,614 of record CM042091.1, read on the forward strand.
CGTACTCGTAGTTTTCACCGTGTACTGTCAGTAAGTGTTAGTTTCTTGAACTTCATTCCGAAAAACTATTAAGAATCGTCATTTCAGAGTTAGCTTTCGAATTAATCAAGTACATGATACCTTTTGAATTTCACCTTTATAAGTAATAATACCTAGAATGATATAACTTTCAGAAACTCTTTACTGAATTGCTTACTAAGTAATAACTTTTGGAGTTGATGTTCTAAACAAACATGAAAATAGAGCCTTCTAAATTATGAGCATGTTGAGGTTTCTTTTCAAAGTAGTTTTCAGAAATTAAACTTCTTCTACGTAGGTTATTAAATGACAAACTTATTTACTTAGCTTTTTAAATAACATAGTACATCTTCAATCCCTTTCAGAACAACATTTTCATAATGGTTTGGGAATAATTAATAGCCTTCTAGTAACTCTTTAGTACTTATGTTTTTAAAAAGAAGTTTACTGTTAAAACTTCTCATCCTGAATTTTAATTAAAAACTGTCAAGTGATTTTTTGTTTTTGTTTTATATTATGCAATGTTTTAATGAATATCAAATCTATTTTAACAACATTTTATCCCCCTAGCTAATGGGAGGCCTCCTAGCTCTTTTCCAACAGATAATAGTAAAGGGAAACTCACACTTTTGAATCATACAAGAAATTTGTTTTTTTTTTCCATAAAAATCCTACGGGGTGTATTCCAAATTCCACGCATTGGATTCTCATACATTATAAATTAGTCATTTTGTGTACTAATTTATTTCATTGACCTAAGTGACAGTCAGGGACGGAATTAGGGGGGGCTGGCATGGCCCCCCTCAATTTTTTTAAAATTTATATATATATATATATATATATATATATAACTTATATATATTAAAATTAATATATAAATATATAATATAAAATTATAGATTTTAATAGTAAGTTTTATAATTTATTATATGATAATTTTGTCTAACTTATTATATGATAATTTTATAAGTATTTTATGCTTTTATGTTATTAATTTTAATTTAAATGGTACTAATCGTTAATGTTAATCTCAAGGCCAGACAAGTAAGGCCTGAGTCTTTGGCTCTAAAAATTAAATTAAAATTAAGACTTTTAGGGCTCATCTCGTCTTGGCTTAACTTTTGACAGCAACAAACAATCAAAAATTAATTTATAATTTCGACAATGATATATAAATTTTTAAATTTTATATTGTTCCTATAACTATAATAAAAAAATAAAAATCAATAGTTTAATTTATGAATAAGAGCTTTTAATTTAATAATTACATTAGATTCCTTAAATTCCGAAACCGATCATACTAATTATAGTTTTAAATAATATTTTTTAAACATGAATTACATACTCGGCCCCCTAACCAAACTTTCTAGTTCGTCCCTGGTGACAGTGGTAATCAAAATCAAACTCGCAGGATGGACACATGGAAAAAAAAATCAACGCAGGATTGGGAATAACTATGATAAAAAAAAAACAGACCCCACCCACCGAAAAAAAAACAAAAAACAAAAAACAAAAAACAAAAACAAAAACAAAACAAATGGCGTTAGTGTTACGTGTAGCATGCATCATGCATGCATGGTGTTGTGACTGTTGGCTGTCACCTTTGACCCTTGACCCCCGGGAGGGTAGACAACTAGAAATGGAGGGTTGGTCGGGGTGGGTTCAGTGGGACGGGTTTGGGCCTTTTAAGCTTGATGGCGCTGATCCGTAGAAGGTCCTCCAAAACCTGGTCCATGGAGGGTCGGGTTCTGGGGTTGCCCTCCAAGCAGCGCAGGATGAGTTGGGCCGCCTCCCACGCGCCCTCCATCGGGAACTCCTCCTCCAGCCTTGGGTCCATGATCCTCTTCAGCTTCCTCTTCTTGCAGAGTAACGGGGTGGCCCATTCCACCAGGTTCAACTCCCCATGGGGCCGGTTCGGGTCTATGGCCCGACGACCCGATATCAGCTCCAGCAAAACCACCCCGAACCCGTACACGTCGCTCTTCACGTACAAATGCCCCGTCGCCACGTACTCCGGGGCTGCGTACCCGTACGTTCCCTTCGGCCGGGTCGACACGTGGGTGTCGCCGTCGGCGGGCCCCATCTTCGCCAGCCCGAAGTCAGAGATCTTGGCGTTAAAGTCCTGAAATTCATTAATTAACCACCACCACCACCACCGCTTTTAGTAATTAAATTAGTAGTCAAAAAAAAAAAAAAAACACAAAGGATTGTGATGAGGTCGGTCGACTTAACAAAAAACGACGCCGTTAAATGACGTATTTTTATATCAAATTATATATATATATATATATGTATGTATGTTCCAATGTTCCATGATTGATTGATATCAAATTAATTACCGAATCCAAAAGAATATTAGATGGCTTGAAGTCACGGAAAATGACTTGGTTTTGCGCAGCTGATGAGTTGTTGTGTAGGTAGGCTAGGCCACGAGCAGCTCCAACAGCAATGTCAAATCGTCTGCTCCATGAGAGTGGCTCAGCACCCCCTGCATCAGCACACAATCGGGATGAAAAACTAAACGAGAAATTGGTTTTTTTTTTTAAATTAAATTTTTTTATATAACTTATAATTAATTAGCATTGATCTACTTAATTAATGTTCTTGGGTTAGAGGTCTAGACCTTAATTTGCATGGCACAAAGATTTAATATTGAATCTTAAAAGTCTTGTGCACTTGGCATGTAGGGAGAGGGAGAGGGAGAGGGAGAGGGAGAGAGAGAGAGAGAGAGAGACACTCACTCCTAAAGAGGTGGTTTTCCAAGCTGCCCTTGTGCATATACTCGTAGACGAGGAGGAATTCTTTATCGTCCCAACAAAAGCCAAGGAGCCTCACTAGGTTGGGATGACTAAACCTCCCTAAGAACTTCACCTCCGACTGCAATAATATTATATGACCATGCATCCATCCATCCATCCACCCACATATAAATAAATAAATTAATTATACATATAGTTTTCTAATAATGAAGCAAAAAAAAAAACATTTACAGGTAACATACAAACACACGCACTTCCAAAACTGTTACTATATATATGTATATATAATGTGATGATTCAGTCAAAACTGTAGACTAATTGAGAAGTTTGATATATAAGGTACAAGAGCAATTTAAGAACTTTAATTTATTTTGTGGAAACTACGTACCCGGCCCCCAATTTTCATATCAATAAATGGGAACAGAATAAAATATAAGAAAAATGCAGACAAGCAAAAGACTACACTAATGACAAATTAATTATGGGTTTCTGTTAATTAATTAAAAAAATTATTTGTAGGCTAGTGGTTATAAAAGTCAAATGCTAATAATGATGCCTACAAATTGGGTTTCAAACTTCAAAGCCAAAGGAGGAGGCCAGAGAGAGAGAGAGAGAGATTGGACTTTGATGGGTGAAAGGGGGACGGTCCCGCCAAATTTGCGTACTGTACGGTGGGGCGGGTTTTAAATAAAATAATAAGCAGCGTGGCTGACCGACCAGTGGGTATTGACTTTACCTGCCACTCCTGGTGCCGGTAAGAGTGGTCGGGGTATGCTTTCTTGACGGCGACGGGGATTCCGACGCCCACCCTCGACGGCGCGTACGTCTTCTCGTCCACCCACCCCTTGAACACCCTCCCGAACCCTCCCTCCCCCAGCACCGAGTCCATCCTGAAATTCCTGGTCGCCGTTCTCAGCTCCTCCAGCGTGAAGATCTTCATGGCAGGGAGCGACAACCTATTCCCGCTCATCTTGTCGTCCGCCTTGTCCCCAGTACCCCTCTTCTCATCATCACCCCGTTGTTTGCGCTTCTGGGTCGATGCGTCTGCGTGTGTAACAGATGAAATTGAACTTCAAATTCGCTCGTCTGCTTATTATTATTATTTTGGGGGGTCAATATATGTATATATATATATATATGTTATAGTTTTGGTGAAGAACATGTACAGATCTAGAGTGAATTGAATGGCAATTTTAATGTAAAATAACAGAAAAATGTTCCTGCAATCTAATATTCAATCATAGAACATCTAGAATCATGTTACAGAACGAATATATATATATATATATGTATATATTTGGAGTGTGGTGATGATGATGGGAATTACCCGGGCTTGAAAGCTTGCTGCTACTGCTGTTTCGACTGTGATCATTAACCGCAGCTCCATAGCAGTTCCCCATCCCTCTCTCTCTCTCTCTCTCGTTCTTGGTAGTTATGATTCTCTGTCTTGACGAGTGGAAGAATTAAGAACGCGATCGCCCAAAGCGAAAGGGGGAGGGTTTTATATTATATGTCGTTGGTGTGGGGTACGTGAAACATGTGGACGTGGTGTGGTGCTGCGTTGCGTCGAAACTTTCTTGTTACGATTGGTTGAAGGAGTCGGGTCCCCCCGTTTACATTGAAACACTGCGGTTAAATGTTTTTTTTTCCTTCCTTTTTGTCTGCACTTATATCCGGTTGGAAGTGCCTTGATTCCTCTTTATGACTGATGACGGATTCGATTTGATGACCGCACACACCACTTTGGCCTCCATGATAAAAAAACAAAAAAAACCAACTTTGCCGCACAAGTAATTCGATCGACTGGCAAAGGGATCGATGATTATTGTGTGGAGATTATTCCGTTTTAATCGTGGGTGAAATGCATTTGTGTGAAGTTTTTTTTATGACTTTTACTCGTTTGATTTCTCAATGGTGACATAGGCATGTTTCTTGTATTTTTAATCTACTATATAATCGTGTAGTGTCAATCGTGACAATTTAAGAGTATTAAACTGTCAATAATTCTATCCTAACGTGATATGTTTGATGGATGCTCTTAACTTTCTGTAATACAAGTAATATTTTAAATATGATGATTCTCTGATGTCTTATATCTCTCCCAAACATAAAAAAATTCACGGAAAAAAGAAAAAAAAAATCTTTTACTTCCCATCCTCTACCCCCCTATGTAGGTTAATTAAGTTTGGTGGACCACAAAAGAGACACTCACGTCTTTCTTCTTTTGTTTTTGCTATATATTTAATTTTTCTTTGATATTTGCGGCCTTGTTTGTTCGTTTTGTCAATTTCATCTTCATTGTTTGGCACTGGCAGTGTTCACCCGTGGCAACTTCTACTAGACGGCTGAGTCTTAATTCGCCTTGGTTTAAGGGGCGCGGCTCTATGTATGCAGTTTCCACACCTTCAATTTTAAACAAAGGAAACAAATTATCACACAAACAGATGTACCTAGAATAAAATTTTGAATGCCCTCAAAAATAAATTACCACCTTGGTTGGTTGGTTTTGTTCCTCTTACGTTTCGCTTGGACTTCAAATTCAAAAGCTCAGCACATGTACGCGTTTACGAACCCACCTCAAAATAGATGTGATGTCAATAACACTTCTTCTCACACGTACAGTTCTTGGTTGGGATGGAAAATGAATTTCAAGTTTAATTTTTGAATTGCGGGTGTCAACGTTATATCAACTAGGGTATAAGCTCGTCCCAGTGGTTTCCAAATAAATTTTAGGTGGATATTGGTATATTACTAAATTCAGAAAATTTTTCTAAGACCTTCAGAAATTAGTTGAAAATGTTTAAAAGTTGTATTTTAGAGTATTTAGAATTTTACTAATTTATTAAGAATATATATAACTTCCATTAAAGGTTTGCAATTGCACCCCCCTTAAATGTACATTACTCTGCCTTTGCTTGCGCTTGTCAAGAGACGACTCTACTAAATATTTTTTTGTGGTTCAACATTCATTATAAAACTTAAATATAACATTGTCAATTGGTCATAGTCATCCCATGGCACCGGTCAATTAAGATGGAAACACACTATTTCTTAGCTCATGGTAGACTGCCTTGATTTGGCTTCATGTTAGCTTACTTGAAGTGGAAACAAAATATTTCTATCCTGGGCTTGATGATCACTGTTGTGAAGCTAGTTGCCTCGCTATTTAGCCCAATGAAGAAGTTAATTTTGTTTATTTCTTATAGATCTATTTAAGCTAGCCAATGGCTATTTAATGTCTTATGATTTTTTTAAAAAAAATCAAAATCAACATAGTACAATTTTCTCTAAGCTTTTATCATGTAGTATAGCCACTCAATCGGTGGTGATGAATGTTGCCCTATAGGAAAAATGGTCTTTACTTATGATTACCATTTCCTTCCAAACAAGGATCTATGAATAATTGTATTTGCTTATTTTCTACTGATGTCTTATGGATATTAGTTGACTCTATGCTACTATGCTACTATTCCACTGATGATTCATTTGGAGAAATACTTTCATATCTTTCATATGCAATGTCACAAGTGAATTTTGGATATCACCTGCAATGTAGTTTATATAGTCACTATTTATAAATCATTTGACCTTTCAGGTGCAGATATTAAAAGTCATTCAAGCTCAATAAATTTAAACTATTTTTAATAATTTATTTTGTAAATTAATTTAGAATAATCTATTATGTTAGTAACTCATTAATATGTCAATATTAAACTAAATAATTTGATAATTAATATATTAATATTATATTTTTATATTAATTTTATCAAAATGAGTTAATTATTTTAGATTAATAATTTTGATTAATTAAACCCAAACAATCTTTAATAAAAGAGTAATGTCACATACAAGCACATTGTGTAAGTAAATCGTATATGAACAACTTCATTATTGCTAAATTGATATTATTTTTTTAAAAAAAATATTTATATCAATACAATGGTAGGAAAGATATTTTTGCGCGAACTACTTATACAATTTGCTTGCGAATAGTTTATGAACTCATATAAGGTAAGTCAATAAATTAAAGGTAATGCCTTAGTGATACAATTGAGTCAAGTTTGGATGGAGTGCCATAAAATCCAAATTCAGATTTTAACTCATCAATTTTTTTTTGTTTAAGTATCCTTTAAGCTTTTGTTTGTTTTTTGGATTTCAAGTATTTTTGAGCATTCACATTGGGCCAACTATAAGTTAACTTTAGCTCAAAATAACCAAAAGGAATAAAAGACCCTCTACAATGGATTTTTCATTGCTATAGTATATTAAGTTTTTGACTAAATGGCTAAAGTCATTAAATTTTCAATGACGTTATAATAAGATTTAAATTAAATATTTTAAAATTCAAAGTCATATTAAAATTTCAAATTTAAAATCAAGGGCTGCTTGGTGGAGAGCACCAACTGAGGCTTCAAGGCCATCGTGGCGGCGCCACCAGTTCGGTCAGCTTCAAAGCATCACGTGCAAGGTGAGAAGGCATAGAGATGAGATGAGGGTATTTTAGATTCTTTAAATAATTGAGTTACGTGACATTTCAGCTATAAGCTATATTTTTAGGTAAATTTACTTAAACTTATTGCTATAGCTGGTCATATAGCCCACCTATTATAACAACATTTTATCTATATTTACCTATAGCTAATAAAATACCACCTAAGATTTTAACTAAATGACCTATAAAATTTGGCTGGGCAATTTTATTAGTTAGATATTATTTTAAAATAAAATACTAAACTTTTCATCTGGACGATGGACCGAGTCGGCATCCCTTGACCGTATCAGGGCCTCCTCCCGGTGCAGTACTTGTTTCTCCGCGGCACCGACCGAATCCTCCCGCCGGCGAACTCTTCCGACACCACTGCTTGAGCTGCGGAGGCCTGCCTCACCATCACTCCATCAGCAATAAGGCATAGTTCAAAGCAGTGGTCGCATCCTTTGGAGCGTGATCCAAGATCGGGACCCTCCTCACTCACCATCACCTTGTCTTGGTGGTTCGGTCAGCGAATCGCTGGAACTAGGCGGCTGTCATGTGGCCGGCGTTGCACAGATCCAAAGCATATCGACACAAAATCAAAGCCATCAAAGCACACGTCGGGAGCAACACAAAATCGTCTGTTGAAACCGTGTGGTACCTAGATCCAAACCAAATTGTCTGCCCGAACCGTGTGGTGCTGGTCGGCATAGGTGAAGAGAAAGAACAAAACATATAAAAATAATATTTTATTAAAATAGCTAATAAAGTATTGTGCTACTATTTGATGTAAGAAAAAAATTAATAAAATTTTATAAAAATAAATTCTATAATAAAATTTTATCTAAGTATAATGAGTGAGCTAAGCCACAAATTACATCATTTGTATCTATCGGGTCTTAGTATAAGAATAAAAGTATAACTTCAAGAGTTTATCTATTGGCTATAAATAGAAATGTCAAATAAGCTTTAAAATTTTCATTCAACTTTTCACATATATAAAAAGTTATAATAAATTTTTATTTTTAAAAAATTACTATTCATTCTCTATATATTATTTTATTACTTCTTATTTTCTCTCGATAGTTTATTGTATTAGAAATATAATAAAAATTATTTTTAAAAAAAATAAAATTAAAATGAAGATTATTTTTAAAATTATAAAAAAAAAATCACAAATAAAAAATTTGTCCCGTATAAAAATAAAATACATATGAATTATGAAATGAACAAGATTTGTGATTGACTTCATGCCTGCAATTTTTTTTTTATTAAAAATAAATTAAATATTAGTATCATGAAATGAAAAACAATTTGACACGGCAACAAATTTTAAGATAAAATCACCGATTTAAAGAAGTGCCGTGATCTCCAATGGTTTGAATCAGAGGTCAAATTCAACAATTGCCCACATTAGAATGCAGAGAAGGTTGACTTGGTATAAAACGACAAAGATAGCGACGGGCATCAAACTATTTTCCATTTTTTTCTTTTGGGTTTTTTTTAACCCCTTAGTAACTTTTGGTGTTCACACATGGACACACGAAGAGCTTTCATTGAGGTAGTTAAAATAAAAAACAGTAACACACAGGGTAAGGATCTCACAGATTTTATCTCCTTTCTTCAATCAAGATTCAAGGGTCAATCTGCAATAGATCGAAGCCCCCTGAATGGTTCTGATTGATAATAACCCTGCTGCTGTATTGGAGTCCCGAATCTAACAAAACAATCAAATAAATTAAAAATACAAAGAATGGGGACGTATGAACTGTTGCTCTATTCTTTCTAGTCTCTGGCGCTTGGATAAAGGAAATCATCCCACAGTCGTGGAGGTGAAGGTGGGGATGTAGTAGGTGAAGGTGAAGGTGAAGGTGAAGGTGAAGATGAAGGTAAAGAAAGTGAAGGTAAAGAAGGTGAAGGTGACAGTGTCGGAAGAGAGGGACTGTTGCCATCAGTCTTGCAAGGTTTCAAGGTCGAGGTCTGAGATGCCAGGAACTCTAGTGCCGGTACGATGTCACTGATAGTTGGCCGGGAACTTGGTTGCTCCTGGAGACACATTGCCGTGATTGCTACAGCATGCCGCAGATTACGGGCGAGGAAGCACCCTTGCAGCGAGGGATCGGCTATCTGAAGGAACTTTCTTTCGTCCTTCATATATGGACGACTCTGCCATAGTCAAATCAAAAACATTACCAAAATGTGACCAATACAGAGCAGAGGACATAGTTTTTTTGTTTCTTGTTTTTTTTTGGATGGGCCTCTACCTAGAATTGTAATTAACTGCTGGATAGTTTTAGGATTCCATATATGATTAAAAAAAAGGTAATAGCTTTGCAGTTCTCAGGGATATGCAAATCATGCTCTCTTAGCACCCACCCATTTATGTTTAATCGTGTAAGTTGTATGCCCTTTTGGAATCCAACTCAGCAAAATCATAACTGATTAGACAGTTATAATTTTTCCTATCTTACCTCCTCTTATGATTAGCTACGCTATTATATCGTCACGATTATTTAAAAATTATTTAATTTAATTATACGTAACATCTCTCTCTATATATATATATTTGTGTGTGTGAATAGGTAGAACACATAGAAGGTCAACTTACCCAAGCAACTAAATTCTGCTGTCCTTGCTTCTTGCTTATGTCGATGGCTTTTCGGCCAGTGATCAGCTCCAGCAAAACCACGCCAAAGCTATAGATATCAGATTTGGGAGTTAGTCTGCCACTCATGGCATACTCTGGAGCGCAGTACCCATAAGTTCCCATCACTCTGGTTGAAACATGAGTGTTGTCACCGACGGGGCCTAATTTAGCAAGTCCAAAGTCAGAGAGCTTCGGATTGAAGCCGCTATCCAACAATATGTTTGCAGATTTAAGGTCACGGTAAATAACAGGGGGATTAGCTTTGCAGTGGAGGTACTCCAGGCCCCGTGCTGCACCAACCGCAATCTTCAACCTCGTACTCCAATCAAGTGGTTCTCTTCCCATGTCTGCTGCATCTGAAATTTTTTGAAACGTTTTATTTGTCCAGAATCGCTACAACAAAACAAAAACTTTAATATCTATCTATCTATATATATTTCTAATGAAATGAAAAGACTGGGGAAAATGTAAAATTCATGTTTCTGACATCTTGCGATCGAATTAAGGTCGATCTTATGGCATGTTCTACTGCTATTAATCTGCATTATGAATAAATAAATACAAGCAAATTGCAGGCATGAGAGTGCTACAATGTAACATAGTGACCTCTTTCAGCATAGAGGTTGAGATGGAACTAAAAACGCTTAGGGTCGAGACAAATGCTAATTTTTATGCATAAAACACTTTCCCACCATATTTCACACAGGGAAAATCCCTTAGAAGGGCATACTTGAAAAAAACATTAGAGAACACTTAACATGAACTGTTGTTGGACAAATAAAAAGTATGAATCAAGCAGTATCTCATAAAATCTTCTGGGTCTTGGAGCATAACTGGACCCTTGGATTTTCAAGTTTTAACATGACAGTTAGCAAATTTTCAAAACTGTACACGAGTAAACAACATACAGACAACTTTTTGTTACGTTTCCATCAGAAATTTAGTATCAATTACGCAGGAATCCCTCGCAAACAACTTACAGAAAAGATGATCTTCCAAGCTACCCATGGGCATAAACTCATAAACCAGGAGCCTCTGATCTCCATCAGAACAGTATCCAATCAAGGTGACAAGGTTAGGATGGTGAAGCAGGCTCAACATGAGAACTTCTACAATAAATTCCTGAAACCCCTGAAGCCCATCGAGATTGAGTCTTTTGATTGCCACAGCCTGGTCACAATATGAAATGAGCATTACTATACAAGCACGCGCGCGGGCGCGGGCACACATATCCAACTTTACATCACAGATAGATAGGTGTTATGTAGAGAAATGGAGAGTTCATAATTAATTAATAGGACAAAACATGCCTGGCCTGACTCTAGACGGCCCATGTAAACCCTTCCAAAACCTCCTTCGCCGATCGAGTTTACTTCCTTAAAATTCTCGGTCGCGGCTGCGAGCTCACTGAATGTGAAGCTTTTGGCCCCGATGCTCTTGCCACCACTAGCGCTATCGCGATCCTTAACTTCCCCAACGAAAGATTTGTCCCCATTTCTTCTTTCTGCGCAAAAAAAATTACCCATATATATGTTGAAAGATTACATTAAATTTGTTATATGGTGCATTCGAATTATGAGCAGAGTATTAAAAAACAGACGTTCCTCATCCAACATATATAATATCACATTAGATTAAATGTTTTTTTTGTGGTTTTCCAATGTCCTTACTAAAACTCCACAGCATAGCACTATCAGTATTTGTGTGTTTTTGGGTGTATTTGGGGAGAGAGAGAGAGAGAGAGAGAGAGAGAGAGAGAGAGAGAGAGAGAGAGAGAGAGGAGACCTGGGTGATTGTCGGAACGGCGGGAAGTAGATGGAATGCGAACCTCGTCTTCAATGTCGCCCACGCCCTTCTTGTGAGTACAGAAGAAACAGCTCATCCGTACCATGAGATGAATGAATTGGAATTGGAATTATAAGAAGACGCACCGATCCTCAGCCCCAGCCTAAGCCCTGGTTGAACGAACACCGACGATTCGAAGATCCATATGATAATTGGGTGTGCGGCGGGACAGGGATGGAGGAACGCTTTGAGCAACGAATGAATGGTCGATGGGTTTGGGAGGCGGTTGCGAAGCGCGTTAGAAATGGCATTTGGAAACCAGAATCGCAGGTTAATTAGTTGGTTGGTTGGAGGCTTCCATTTCCAGGTCGCTCTCGGCCGTGCCGTCTCATCCCTTCCCGGATCCTTTGTTTTTGTTTTGTTTCGTTTCGTTTCGTTGTCCTCCTGGTTTGTTTTGTCTTTTGTCTCTGGTTTGTTTTGTCCGTTTGTTGTTTGCGCCTCATTTTCTTTTCATTTAAACAAACGTTCGGGGCAAGGTTGCTGCCTTCATTTCCGCTGTTACCCCCCAACCGTGTCCGTGTCTCCCCAAAAATGTACACCGCTCGTCCTTAATTCAAATATATTTCGCTAATTGCTAGTTGCTACCACCCATATTATTTAAGTCTTAGTGAGATTAACGTGTTCATAATTTATTAAACGCGGTATGGTATTCATGAAATTGAACGGAACATAAAAACATGAAAACAATATTGATGGAAGACAAAATTTCATGATTTTTTTTAAATTAAAAATAACTTTATTATTTCCTATTTTAAGGCTATAAAAAGCATCACATTCAATGGGTTAAAATAAAATATCAACTAAAATAAAGATTTTCAAAGTCAATTTTAATTTCAATGTTTACGGACAATAATTAATTCACTTTAAATTCAAATTCTCAGCATATTGATCTTGAGGTGGAGAAGCCAGCTGGGTTGGGAGAATGGGAGCAGTCTGTCTCTTTGAAAAAAAAAACATGAATATTTACTTCTACGAAATTATTCTTACATTACACTCAATGCAAGACTGCCCCACCATGACTGATCTCAGCCCAACTCGGTATGTGAAATAGCTTCCACCAATACCTTTCAAAGTAATCCTTCTCCCTCCTCAATTCTTCATGAACGCAGTGATTGCCTCCTCTATTGGTTCCATTGCTCCAAAACCAATACAATTCAAGCCAAGGACAATTATTTAACTAAGACATTAACTATTAACTCTTTTTAAAAGGAAAAAAACTAAGATTCGAACATAATCATTCTGTCATATAGCATTAAATACTATGTCTGGTACTTTTCAAAAATCTACTACTATTTTTTAAAAATTACGAGTCCATGCTTATTATAAAATTATTTAAATTTATAATTTAATTTTTAAAACAAGTGATTTCTGTTTTTTAAATTTAATGACAAAATATTCAAATAGTTTTTTAACTTTTTAAATTTGTATTTATTTTATTATCTTAGCCCACTATATTTATTTATTTTTTAAAATTTGATGGGGCTCAATTTTTTAAAAATATTCTCTTTTTCAAAACATATTTTCTATCATACCAAATAAAAATTAATTGAAAATCATATGACCCACTATACCTTTATACCTTAATCTCATGTGCTTTTTGATAGGTTAATTACGAAATCATATCACATGCAATACTTAATTTAGACCGTCAAATCTGTTTTTAACGATCTAAATTAGAGTTTCATCTAACTATAGTATCATTACAGTAATTGTTAAAGTATTTTATGATGGTGGTGCTACAGTGAAATGAAAATTTAATCTATATAGTTGAAAATATATTTAATGATAAAATTGCAAATACTACACTCCACACAATACCAAGAGTTATTGCAAAAGATATTGTGTGTTCCGAATTATGTCTACCGAGCATCTCTAATACTATTTTATTTTATTTTTCACATGTAGAGGTTTTTTATATGTAAAAAGTCATTTTATATATTTAATTTCAACACCACTTTTTTTATTAAAATAATATATATTTATTTTATTTTCACTTGTTTTACTTTATTTATTAACTAAGGAGAAAATAAATGTAATGAAAGAGAAACAATAATATTATATAATGTAGAAAGTAAATAATATGTCTTTATAAGTGAAAAGTGATTATAATATTATTTAAATGTGAAAAGGAAAATGAAAAGTATGCATAACCAATATTCTTAGACATGACTCTCTATTTTTCGATAATAAAGAGTTACTTAGAGCAATTTTAACATACTCTTTATTTTATCTATACATTTGAAAATTATTTTTACTAATTTCACAATTTCAACTTCAATGGTTTTATTTATTTTATCTTTATTGTGATTAAAATAATATTTTTATCTATATTTTAACTTTTTTTATCTCTCTTCATTAATACATATATGCAAAGAGAATCAAAATTGAAGGGAGATAAAAATATTATAATATTAAATAAAAAATGACTTTGTTATTCTTTACAAATAAAGAATGAATATTTTACTCTTCACCTAGAAAGTAAAAAATTAATATAATATTATTTAATTATCTGTTTTGTGGATAATAAAAAGTCTTTTTAAAATTACTCTTAGAGATACTCTAATAAACTTGGGTGAATACTTATCTTCTAGACCAAATATGCATTAACTCCTTTAAAAATTGAGAATTATAATTATTTTTTATTTTCTTATGATATCTGAAGTAAAAGTTGAATGCTTTATGGTTGTCAGAATCCTTATTCATATATACTATTGTTTGATAAAAAAAATCCAGTTTATAAAAAAAATATGGTTTCGTGTAAACTTTTCCTTTTATCAGAAATACCATCTTCGATATTATAATTTCCTTCACATATTTTTTGTTATTTTTTTACCAACATATTGTTGTCTCCGCTTCAACTAACTGTACACATATGAACATATGCATGTGGAGTGGAGCTTAGAATGATGCGCTTAGAATTTGCGGTAAGGAAAACTAGTTTGGAGGGAGGGTGGTGCCGTGAACATATGTTTAAACGTTAATAAAATGAAAGAGGTGTAAAATGTAAATATGTTAGGGTCATGCCTCCCCTAATATATGCTGGTTTCGCCCTAAATGGCACCATACATCCGAGCCTTACAAATCAGATATAGTTCAACCAATTTTGATTTTTAAGTGAGAATTATCTCGCAAATTTTCAATATGAAATTTGTATTTATGGTCCATTTAATTTTGCTCCCGTTTATAATTCTGGTTTCTAAAATAAGTTTCGATTTGTTTTAATTCTAGTTCTTAATTTATTTCCTTTTTAAAAATAAAAGAACGGATGGTTGTACAATATTTCCATAATTACGATAACATGAAATAAAAATTCGTTTGATTTTTACTAAATGAACAATTTTTTTTATATGTAGTTGTATTTAATTTTAAAATAAAATAAAATAGATTGTAAAATTTCACTGACCTGATTTTAAAAACCATGCCAAATTACTATTACTTCTCTTTAACAATTATTATCGGTCAATTTATTCTATCAATTAATTATTTTGAAATTGTCTATTTTGCAATGAAAACATGGAAAATCTAATCCACGAGATCCAAAACGAAGAGAAAATATATAATGACTTAATTTGGTAATGTTGTGTTTTTAGAATAAATTATTTTTAACTGTACTGAAAAAATAAGTTGCTTGTAAAAATAAGCAAGTAATTATTTGATAAAATATAATTTTAAAAAGTACTTTAAATTTTAAAAGCAATTGATAAGTATTTGGTAAATTAAAAATAAAACTGTTGTGAAGATATAAAAGATACAATATTTTTTTTATTTTATTATAATTTTTTTTAAAAAACCCTCCTTTCCTCTCCCATCACTACCCCTCAGCTCCCAAAGCTACCGGGGGTCATTTTCAACGATCCCATCACAAAGCTACCGAGGGTCATTTTCAACAAGAGATTCAACGTCTTTGGAGGGAGATATGAGAGTTATTGTCTGCACACAGCACTTTCGGTTCGTTCCCTAATTCATGTTTGTATTTTTGCTTTTGTTTGTTTGATGCGAAATTGTGGGAGTTGGTCGGGAACCAATCCATTAGCATACATGCACCTTCAAAAATATGTTTGCAATCGTATTTAATGAAAATCAAATGCTTTTTGGATAAACCTACCTTCAAAACTCACAATTGCGTTCAATTCAACATTTGAACCTGAACAATTTATAAGGAACTCTATGACAGTAAATGATAAGAACACGCAAATCCTGTGACTAAAGGGTTAAATTGGTATTTAAAAAAATTTAAATTGCTTCCTAAAAAAGCACCTTATAGAAGCAGCTATTAAATTGTCTATGCTTTTGGAAAAAAAAACAAAAATTTATTTTATAAACATTTTTTAAAATTTACTAAACAATTTTTGCTGCTTATAAAATAAGTAAAAACAGCCTTCCAATACTAATGTTCAACTGGCCTAATATGACCCAAGTTAAAGGAAGGAAAAGGAAAGCAATTTTTTTGGTTGCTCGTACACGGTTTTTTAAAAAACTAATATATATAACCACACACGTCTAGTATTAAAGTTAGAAGTTAGTGGATTAAAATATAATTTCTTTTAAATCCAAATAAATAAATTTATTGGATTGAAACACGTGGCAGTCTTGGAAATGCTTTTTTTTGTTTCTTGTAGAATTCAAAGGCCGGGCATTAAAAATAAGAGTAATGCTACTTGTCCCTAAAATGGGGATTGCAATGGAAGTCTTTTTGTATTTATATTAAAACGATGTCATTTTGATGAATGAATTTTTAATCAAATTTGACGACTGCAACATTTTTTCTTTAATAGTGATAAAAAGGATTTTAAAACGAAAAAGAACTATGCGCATTTTTATTTATGTTTTTATTAGAGTTTTATTTAATTACAAATATAAAATTATAGGTATTAGAGTATTTACATTGGGTTCTCTAAAAATACAATTTTCTTTAAAATTTAGAGAAACTTTAAAGTTTTGAATAAAAAGTGTAATACATCCAATCATTCAAACTTTAAAATTTAAAGATTAAAACTAGAGTTACTATAGTGACTTTCTATTTTTAGATATCTACTATTCATCTTCTAAATTGTACTTTTCTCCCGACATTTTATTTCTTAATTATTTAAAATATTTTATTTTATTATATAGAGATAGAAATTTAAAAAAAAAACTGATATATGTAATTTTTTAAATATATTCATTGCATTTTTTATGAAAAAGAAATCAAGGAAGAAATATTTCGATTAAAAAAACATTTGGCCGGTAAAGGAGGAAATGTTATCCAATGTCCGAAAGTTATGCTGGAATTTAGAGATGAATTGGTTTTTTTTTTTTAGAAATATTGCCCCATACTTCATTTGATAATTGTAGTATGATTTTATTATTTTAAAACTAAGTTTGCTAATTTTATTTTATATGTTTTGTATACCTTTAAAAAAAATTATCATGGTTAGACGCCTTTCTCAACCGTACGGAGTCACCCACCTCCGTTTACAATATCAAATCGTATCCTGTTTCATATTTTCGAATTGATTTCACTGTACCCACATATCCCCAATTCAACCTGACCAGAAAATTAAATCAACATGTGGTGTGGCAGTTACCCACATATTAAATTAAAATATTATTAAGTAGTTATAATATCTTTCACAAATTCAATAATATACACCATGAGAAATGAGACGTCCCTTGGTACACGCACGATTTATGATTATTTTAAAAAATGATAAGCATAGGATGGATTAATTCTAATTTAATAATAATATAAAAATTTATAAAATTTATAAAAGTACTAAGTCATATAACTGTTTTTAAAAATTATTTTAATTATTTTTATTTTTAAATATAAATTTAATATAAAATTTATTTTTAAATTATAATTCAATATAAATTCTAAAATTTTAGAAATAAAATATAAAAAATAAAATTTATACCAAACATATCCTCGTCATCGTCCTGCAAGTGGGCCATAAAAATGGGTCAACGACCAGGACATGGAGCATGAATACCAAGGAAAGAATCCAATTTGATATTTATTTATTTTAGAAAAAAAGAGAGCAAAGAATGCAATTCTTCCAGGGGCGAAGAGAAGTGCCAAGTGCCAACGACTCAATGATCATATTCATCTTGCACACCAAACATCGTCTCCCACAAACACACCGGTCGACACGACACCCGGGGCAGTCAGTCACGCCCACACCCGAGCACCCTTGTTCCCAGACCCACAAACAAACCGTCATCCTGGTCTGCAACTCCAAGATAGATGACGGTGGGTGGGTGCTCCATGCAAACGAAGCACATTAAATAACTGTTGGTCGAAATTAGTGGTCTACTAAAATTTTATAACGTGCCTTTTACGTAGTGGTGTAAAATTATGGGTCTGCGAAGACAAAATTTTTGGTTTATTTTAAGGGTGAGTTTAAATAGATCGATCCAATTAGGTGTAGACATGAATTAGTATGTAGATAAGCTTTTTATTTTTAAAAAATATTTTTAAAAAAATTATTATATATTCTACTTAATATATTAATATCTATAATTTATATTTATTAATTTTAAAATTAATTTTTAAAAATATTTAACAAAAATTAATATATAATATTTATTAAAAAAAAATATTGACCAATCCGCATGTAAATCAGACTATAGCAGAAAATTTCTAATTCAGTACGGGTTTAATTAAGCCATCCCATTTAGGCTTGTTTCTAGACGGACTGGATTAGACTGGTACATTTTATATCCCTAATTGTACTTATTCACACTTTAAAACTTTGATTTGCCAGTAGGGATGACAACGGAGCGGGTTGGAACAGGATAGTGAGTGACCCGTACATGCCCCAGATGAGTTCAAGTTAGGAACAAGGGAGAACTGTTGAGTGAGGCGGGTCGGGTCAGTCACGGGTTAGGACAGGTTGAATCAGGTATTTAAGGTAAAATTGTTCAAAAATGTTGGAGCCGAGCGGTTCATACAAAAATGTCATCCTTTTCTGACAGCATTTGCTGTGATTTGTTGGAGAAATAAATTTAATTTGAACTATAGCCCGCTGCCAAATATTCATCCAAAATAGTAAGGGTGTTTTTGAACTTTGAATTTTAAATTTTAAAAAGAAATTCGAAGTATTTTTTTCAAAATTTTGATAGATAAAACTGTTGTTTTAAGTATATTTTATCCTCGTAAAAAATTAAATTAAAATTTTAAAATATAAAACAGTTAAAATATTATTAAAAAATAATTATTAAAAAAAACTCCCCTCGGCTGAATTCTGATTATTAAAAAATAATCATGTTTTAAAGGATCAACTGACAAAATATAAACGAATTATTATTATTATTCAAACTCGTTTAGAAGCAAGAAAATAAATTGATAACGAGTCCAACCCGAACGCCACGTCGCCACCCCAGTCGTAAGAACAAAGACGACTATACGAACCAATGACTACGTCAACCCACGCCGCCATTAAATTCCCAATGCTAATTAAGTACTAATTCAATCCATATTACATATATATAATATATAAATGTATATATGTATTATATGTACATATTACAAACGCACTCAACCTTAAGCACCTTAAAAACTCTATAAAATAGTAATACAGGTCTACATAGATCTAATTAATTCCATATAAAACCCAATTTAGGCTCAAGTCCAGTAGTCTTCGAACGTCTTCGCTATGCTACGAGGCGTGTTCGCCGCCCTCACCGCCGCCGTCTTCGTCTGCGTTCTCCTCGTCGCTGTCGCGTCCCTCCGCCAATTCCCCGACGCTGTCGCCAGGAAACACCGTCGCCCCTCCCCGATTTCCGTGGCGACAAAGCCTCGCGGCGTCAACAACGCACTCCGAGAGCAGTCCAAGCTCCGAACCCGCCGCCACGCCTCCGCCGCCACCGACTCGATCCTCTTCCCCGATTGGGAAATTCTCGTGATCGCACCGTCAGTCGGCGACCCTGGCGATGGTGAGCACCTCTGCCTATTCGAAAACAACGCCAAGGCTCCGGCGAGGCCGGCCTGGGTTCTACAACCCGGGAATCGATCCACGTTCATCTGCGTCATTCCAGCCAGCGTCCGCCGCCGCCGCTCCATCCTCCAGCCGGCGCTCATTGGTTCTTCGTCGCAGGCGAGGTTTCCGGAACCGGAGCGCCGGCGGCCACTGACGCGGTGGAAGTTCCTGGCGTACGAGTCGTTTTCCACCGCAGACGACGTCGTGGTGTTCGCCAAGGGCGTGAACCGCCGTCAGGGAACGAATCGCTCCCCGTCGGAGCTGAACTGCGTCTTTCTTCTTGGCGGCGACGTAGCCGCAAAAACCGCGGTGACCGTCTCGGCGCAGGAGGTTTTCCGTTGCGCCCACCCGCCGGCTTTAGCCGTTCCCAACGGCGACGAAGACGCGCGTATCAAGGTATCCATCGAGATAGTTCCAGATGGGAACCTAGTGGTCCCCACGGCGGCGCACTATGTACCGGCCCGGCGCAGCCCAGCTATCCAAGAGGATAAGGCGCTACTGTGCGCATGTACGATGGTGTACAGGGTGGCGAAGTTTCTGAGGGAGTGGGTGACGTACCATTCCGGGATTGGGATCGAGAGGTTCGTCCTGTACGACAATGGCAGCGACGACGGATTGGAGAAGACGGTCCAATCGCTCCGAGAAGGAGGGTTCGATGTTGCAACCGTGCTGTGGCCATGGCCGAAGACGCAGGAGGCTGGCTTCTCCCACTGCGCCTTGCACGCCAGAGACTCGTGCACCTGGATGGCCTACATCGACGTGGACGAGTTCATCTTCGCTGAATCGAGCCTCAACTCTTCGCTCCCCTCGAAGCAGACGCTGAGATCTCTCCTCCCGCCGAGCGGGGCGGCAGCGGTAACAAATCAGTCCACGCCTCCGATCGGGGAGGTCACGATTGGGTGCAGGGAGTTCGGGCCGTCGGAGCAGCGGGCGCATCCCCCAGGAGGCGTGATGCAGGGGTACACCTGCCGGCGGCGGATGGAGGAGCGGCACAAGTCGATGGTGCGGCTGGACGCGGTCCACGAGTCTCTGCTCAACTCCATCCACCACTTCAAGGTGAAGCAGGGTTTCAGGCAGGAGGGGTTGAGCACCGGGAAGGCGGTGGTGAACCACTACAAGTACCAGGCGTGGCCGGAGTTCAAGGCCAAGTTCCGGCGTCGGGTGTCGGCGTATGTGGTGGACTGGCGGCAGGCGGTGAACCTAGCGTCCAAGGATCGGACCCCCGGGCTGGGGTTCGAGGCGGTGGAGCCCAAGGACTGGGCGAAGATGTTTTGCGAGGTGAGAGACGAACGGCTCAAGAAGGTGGCGGAGAGGTGGTACGGCACCGGGACCGGGACGGGGACCGATTCTGGGCTGCGAATGGCTTGGCAAACATGAACCAACCAACACATATACACATTCCAAATTCATAGGATTTAGGAAGAAGAGTGTTTGCATTTTCCAATAATTTCCAATTTCATTCAATCTCCTTAACTTTTCAATCTTCCGGGGGGCGGGCGGGGATAGATTGTAGACAAATTTTTGATTTGGCACAGGCATAGTTAGTAGTACTAACCCGATTTGATTTAATTTGGGCGTGTACCTTTGAGTAAGGTGGTCGAATTTGTTCGTTATTATTTATTAATGAATCGAACTGAACACGAGTTTTAAATTATAACGTTCACGAACTATTTATGAACGTTACTCTATTGTTCATAAACGGTTTATGAATGTTCACAAACATGTGTTCACAAACTTGTTCACGAACAACATTTACCAAAAAAAAAAACGGTTTACGAACATAATTATAAAATCATAAAAAAATTATAAAAAAATCCTATCGCAAACTTATCCAAAAAAGTAGGTGTGAGCATCGGTCGGTTCGGTCGGTTTGTATATAATTTTTAAACTAAACCAATGACATTCGGTTTGAAAAAAATTCAAACCAAAACCAACCAATAAATATTAAAAACCATCGGTTTTGGTTTGGTTGGTGCATAAAAATTCAGTTCGATTTATCGGTTTGACTCGGTTTTTGAATTTTAACGTAAAATAAACAATACATTTATTTTAATTCTGAAATATTATCACCAATCCGTCAAGTTTACGACTCTACGAGTAGATCCGACAGAGATAAGTGAGAATGTCAACCTTTGGCCTTTTTAGCGCAAAACTAAGGGATGCGTGGGAATTGGGCAGCAAAAAGTGTTGACGTGCCAAAGTGGTAACGTCTGTTCGGTCGGTTCGGTTAACCAAACCCCCAGAACTGTAAACCGAACCAATAGTATCGGTTCTCCAAAAATAAAAACCAAATAAACCAATATAATTTTAAAAATCAGCTTTTTTCGGTCCAAATGGTTTGGTTCGGTTCGTCGGTTTGGTTCGGTTCTTGATCACCCAAACAAAAAAGTATAATTAATTTACTGTTAGACTATGTTATATTTGTTTAAACAATTGCTATATATAGTTCATAAAAATATTATAATAATAGTAATAATAAACAAATAAATCAAAGATATATATATTTTTATCTAATAATAATATAAAAGTATATACTTATTAAATTATATTTAATAAAATATAACTTTTATATATATTAATTGATTTGTTAATTTTTTATTTACAAATAACTTTCACGCTCGTGAACACTTATTTGTAAACGTTCGCGAATATGTTCATGAATATAACAATATGTTCATGAACAATATTATTTCTTAACAAACAAACATAAAAGATCTTTTATCGAATTAAATGCGAACTTATTCATGAATGTTTGATTCATTTACTATCCTATCTCTGAATAATAATAATTAATTTCCATGATGAGGATGAGGTAAACAAAAAATGATGGTCTTAATGTATATAATATAATATATCATAATAAACGCCCGATTCAAATTCAAATATTCAATCGTGTTGATTGTTGAATGCGATAAGCTTTGACGAGAGTGGAGGAAGGATTTTAATAATCATCTATCATCGGTGTTTTACTTCAGATGAGATGGTGAAGTTCGCACGAGTGACGTTAACGAGTGCAACAGTGACTAACGAGCCCAACTCGCGGAATAATACCCAAATATATATATATATATATATATATATATATATATATAATAATGTTGAAGTTGTCAAAATTTATATATTTATTTATTTTTGTAGGAGAATTTGTGCCGTAGTTTTTATATCAATCTGCGCACGGCTCAGATTAATTTGACTGCCTTTTTTTTGCCCCCCATTTCCACGTGTCAGACACGAAATTTAAATCCGGGTTCATACCCACCATAACTGATAACTCACTCACTCTCCCTGTGGCCCTGTGGGAGTGGGAGCCGGGAGGGAGCACTTCTCCCACTCATGACTAGCTTGACTTTATTGGGAAGGAGCGCACCCATGGACTTCAAGGGGTTACTCATTTTTCCAAAGAAAATGAACCCACCATTTACAACTTATACTTAATACAAACAAACACCATTTGCAAAAATTGATCCGATGCGTTTGACTAAAGTTAGGCTCTTTGTTCCTCTCTGGTGGCTTAGCGACAAAAAAGGCACTAGTAAAACAACACACCAACAACAAGCCCCACCCCGTCCAAAACTTGGCCACTGCCCACGACGGAAGAACTCCAATGCTTGGATCTATTTATTTCTCATTTTCCAACTACCCACCAATCACATATCATAAATTATGCATCCAAACATTACCCAATATATTAAATATACTAAAAAATTTATTTTATAATCAACAACAACACCCCAAAAAAAAAAAAAAAAGTAGTGCCTTCAGTAATTTGATCTGTATGGGACAGTGTGAAGTTGGTTGTTTGGTGGGTACGAAAACAAAAGGGAAACTCAAAGGGCCACATCTTTTAGACACGGATTTCTCGAGGAAGGAAAATCAATCCTTTTTGGGGTGTATGAGTCATGAGTGGGGATAAAGGTTAAAAGTGGAAAAGAAAACAAAATAGCACGACTCGGGGGATATGTGAGTGAGTCTAAAGCAAAATAAAGAATTATCTTCCAAAATAAATCACCCTCAAACCTTCAAACTTCACCGGACCAAGGATTTAAATAATAAAAATAATAGTTTTTTTTTTTTTCCTTTTGCTTTCAGTTTTCACCTTAAAAACTAGGTGCATTGATCTGTACAGACTAACGGGGCTGTCCCTATCCTTTAAACACGATGCTTCAAATTCAATGTTATTTTAAATCAGAAGGCTCCCTCTAATATTGTCTCTTTAATTCTTCCAACAGCAAGCCAAAAACAACACAGATTACCTCAGAGCTGCAGTGCTAAATCGGGTTGCTGTGGAGAACCAATCTGCAAAGTAGAGTTGGGAGGAGGTGTGGCTGCTGTCTGGAATCTTACATTAAGATCAGGTGGAATCGGGGGAGAATCCTTTTTGTGGTGTGGTGAGCGCACCTGCCAAGTTGGTTTCCCATATAGACCCATTTCAGGTGCGTCTGCCGAATGGCCAAAACTCGAACCACAAACATTTTCAGGAGGCATTCTGCTTAAGCCTCCGGATGAACTGGTGCCCTCCGAATCCAACTGTCTAGCAGGAACAGAACTAATTGTATTACTGCTTCCAGGAGGCATCCCAAGCGCCTGAGTGGGGACTAGGGACCCTCCTGAGATGGAGTTAACTGCTGTTGACGTCATCGCAGTTGGCACTGGAAAACTAAACCCAAATGCAGCAGCACCGCAATCATTCATTTCGGGGCCAATGGCGGATTTTTTCTGAATCTTTAATGGGGCCGCAGGTGTGAGCCCACCGATAATACTGCTAAAAGAAGAAGAGTTGCTTCGGGATTTCAATCCTCTAGCTTCCCCCAGATTTTCATTACCATGCCCAGATGGTGTACTATCTGTAGGAACAGAATTTGAACATGAAGTAGACGGAGGGGGAGGTCCACTAGGGGAGACATCACATACGGAGTCCAATGGAAACTTCTGCCTTACATGCGAACAACTCTGATCCTGCTGCGAACCCTCATTATCTTGCACCCACCCAGGACCAAACTCGAGTCCGGCAGGCAAAACAGTTTCGATTTTCTTGGAAGCTATTTTCCACGCAACGGGCCCAAGATTTGCAGCAAACCGAGCTAGGCTTCTCGCATACCCATGTTTCATGTGCAGACCAACCTGGTCAACCAATCTTAAAGATCAAAATAAAGGAAACAGAAAAGCCACTTGGTCTGAGGTAACCAAATGAGTAGACTATAAGTAGAACCCACAAATGACAATTAAACAGAACAAGCGCAGGAAAACAGAACATGCCAAGCACAATTACCATGCTGCTAGCAATACCCTCTCTATTCCTCCATCCTCTAAAAGAATATTAATTAAAAGGCACAAAGATTCTTTAAGAAAAAAAGGAGGGCACAGGAAACCAAGAAAACAAAACACTACAGATAAAAAAGAACTAAACTATGCGACAGAATATTTCAAGAAATATACCACCGTTAGCTGCTTCACTTCTCCATCAAGGGCATTCAATACGGGTGACTCATAACCAGAGCCAGATGGAAGAAGGCATTGATTGTAAGTGTCACGCCTGTTCTCATCCAGAGTAAACTGTTTCTTTCCATTTTTAACTGAGGCACCCTTTAAGAATGACACTGCAATTCAACAAAATTTAAGGATTCAGTGTTCCTCTATTAAATTTATGATTAGCAGAGAGCTTTGCAGGGCTCACTTAAAAATGATCAAAGGAAAATCTCAACCTGAAAACTCGTTCTTCCCTTCAGAACATACTGAATAAGCTTCTGTGTTGTTCCGAGACCTATGGGAAGAAGCCCTGACAGGTGTGTCAGCAACCCTAAGCTTGCTTGGAGTTGGTACTTTCCTAAGATTGTACGAGTTTGTGCCCAAATTAATATCCTCCCCAGAAGCAAGAGTTGCACCAGAGGAAAATTCAGGACCTGCACGTTCAGCTGGGGACCCGCTGATAGGCTTCTTCAGGTGTTTTGTTGGTGGCCTGCCTCTCCTGACAACTTTTGGTTGCGAATCACTATCATCACTTTCTCGCCTCAAATTTTCGAAGTCCTTTCTTGCCAATTCTTGTATGGATCGTGCCTACAAGAAACATATAACCCTAAAACATAGGATGGAAATGACATCATTGAAAATGCATTCATGCAAATTGACATTGAGACATACCTGTCGGAAATATATTGTGTCTGGTGAATTATATTGCAATGCATTTGAACTTATCAAAAGAACATCTGCCTGCATATATTGGCCACACATTAAAATTTCTCTGAGAAAGTAAAAAAGCAAACAAATTCCAATACTACATCACCCCATACAGTACGAATATCTATCACCAAAAACAAAAACAAAACTGTCACCCTTACTGGATAAGTCCATATACTGGTGCTACTGCCATTTTCAGTCCTAACGAGCCAATGAATCATGCAATAATGCAGCCAAAAGCCATTGGAATATTCATTTGTGGTATAATTGATCCAGAACACAGTAAGCTGTCCAGTGTGATCTAGTACAGAATTTCTTTTTTATGATGTGTTAACCAAATTAATTTTAAACACCAGTCCAAACAAGTATTTATTGCTAATATGCACACACCCAAACACCTTGCAGCCAACAGCCTACATCAGGAGTCAAACCTTGAGGCCTGTAGGACATGAACTAATGACCATATATGCTCAGTACCCAAATGAAGTTTTATAAAGCTAATGCTCCCTCATAAGATCTGATGGACACACCTAGCATGGAAAAGGCAGATTAATTGAGCTCCCCTCTGGATTGCCTTCTTTTTTTTCCTTTATCTTTGATATACCTACAAGAGGTGGATGTGATTTGACACCTAAGCGTTTTCAGAAAATGCAACTCAAACCTTCGATTTCCTCAGTTGTTTTTTATTATTGACCCTGTCTAGAACCGAAACCCATGTCTCCCCCTACATATAAAAGTATAAAACAACTAAATGATTTGTCAAGCTGCTCTTTCTATAAATTATTATAAAAATTGAACCAAGGTCAGTCAGTTATGTTGTACTGTTTTTTTTTTAAAAGAAAGTTAAATGTTGCATGTTATTCTCCAGAAAAGCAGCAAAAATAGGCGGGGGGATTTCTCATTCTATTTTCACTCGAATCAAGCTAAATTGGGTGAAGTCAGCAGCACAGCACTGCAGTAGCTGATAGAAGGCAGCTGGACTTGGGGAACGAAATGCTCAAGTCAACCGCAGGGTCAGTGTTCACTTCACGGGATGAAAACGAAAAACACTCCCGCCAATTTCCAAGGACTCCATATATATTTTAACGCAAAAGACATTAAAATAAAGCAGCATTATTGTGTCAACGCATCAGAACGAACCTCAAATGCTTCCAAAGAAGAATAAACTCCTCCATCTAATTTCTTCCTCACTGTCCCAAAATCCATCGGGTGTTTGATGATGTCATGGTAGTCAGGAAGCTAGAAGAAAACAGAACAGATTCAAACTCAGCTCTCAAAATAAAAGGCAAAATTAGCACCCAAAAAAAAAAAAGAAAGAGAGAGAAGAAAAATAGAACCTCTTTTGGATCCACGGGCTCGGAAAAAACACCATATGTGTCCTTCCTAAAGATGGGTTTTAAAAAATAAAATAAATAACACAAAATCAAAAATTGACAAAATTCAAATGATGTTCCGGCTCAGCAGTATATGTAGAAAGAAAATTGTACGAAAAAACCCACATACTTTTGAAGCCTGTCCAGAATGAACAACAACAACTTTTTGTCAGGCAAAGGCGTCGTGGGACCAGTCTCTAACCTCGTCCCTGTCCACACATAAATGACACATAAATTAAATTAATGATTGTGATTTTCGAACAAAAAATGCCTTTAGAAGAACAAGAGAGATTGACTGGACTATAACCATGTGGAGTGTCTGTCGCTTTCCAAACCTTTTCAACCTGCAAATTGATCCAACCACAGTGGACACAAACAAAATAAAAAAAAAACAAATAAAAATATCAGTACATGTCTTGTGCGATAGTGTTGAAGACAGCCACAGTAAAAGGCCTACAAGTAGCAGAGAAAATAAAACCGGACAGAGCAAGTACACAGAAACTGAGAATAAATGAAGAAAAGACAAATTAAAACTTTTCAGACATTGATGGTGTGTTACTTGGATACCCAAAAAGGTCGGATTTAATACAGCAAAGTCCCAATAAAATAATAACTGAAATTTTAAATACGGAAAAAAAAAATAACAGCAAAACAAGATAGAAGCTAGTAGAAGTAGAACTCTCGCGCTCCCCCTAATTTCTCAAAAATTAATAATAATAATAATAATAATAAATATCCAGAAACCCTGACCGGGTCAGCATACACACACGCACTTCCGAATTCCGATCCAGAAGCTTCGATTCAAATAACGCGCCAAATCCAAAACACCCCAAAAAAGAAAAAAAAACATTTAAATCCAAAATCCGTAAATCCAAAAAAAAAAAAAACAAATCAAACATTTTAAAATAAATGAAACGAAGAAACGCATAGAGAGATCGATAAACGCACTGATCACCTTCACAGATCGGTCTCCGGCGGCGGCATTGATCTTCCAATTCCTCTTCGAAGCTTCGAGATTGGAGTCGGAAGCCGAAGGCAGCGGATTAAGGGAGGAACGAGGCAGGCTTGAGGAGGGCAATTTGACGACGAGCTTAAGCTTCTTCTCCTTTCGCTCGTCGTCGTCGTCGTCGTCGCCGTCGACGCCGTCAATTCCGGCGGAACTAGGGTTCCGGCGAGCGGATCGGAGGGCGGGGTCGGAAGAATTGAGTGGTGGTATGGGAGGAGAATTGGGGGTTTTGGTGAAATTAGGGCTGGGGGAGAATTGGGAGTTTTGTTGGAGTTTGAGGCTGCGTTTTTGGAGATCAAGGAGGGAGGGACGCCCTTTCTTCTTCCTCTTGTGGTTGTTCGCCTCCGCTGCTACCTTTCCCATTGTGGGCGACTTCTTTGTTTGGCTCTGTCCAAACGGACGTTAATTATTTTTTCGCTTTTTTGTTTTTTTTTGTTTTTTAAAAAACAAATTAATTATTAAAAAAGTGAAAATAATAATAATAATAATAATAATGAAGTGCGGGTCGCACGGACCGCGAGTCCGCGAGGAGGGACAAGAATGGGTGGGGCCTACGGTTAATGTGGGAGTGCGTGTTCCTAAGCTTTTACTTTAACATGTTTGCTAGCGTGTTTGGGACTTGGGGAATTGAGAAAATGCTGCTACGATACGTCGCCCACATCAACCAACCTTTGAGTCCTTGTTTGTTCGTCCCCGCTAGTCAATAATTCAACATCGAGTAGGTAGGAGCATCCCCCCCCTGAGTCCTTTCTATTTTTTCCGACTACATGGGGGTGTCACATAAATAATTCAACTTAGTGTTTTTACAGCCTCGTCTGGTCATTTTTTTATTTGCAATTTACAATAATACCAGCATGAGAAAGTTTTAAATTATGTGTATTAATTATAATGGAGATGGGAAACCTCATATCATATTTCTCTTGCTCATATTTATTTATATATAGCTGGCTAACTAAATGTTTTAAGTTATCAAAGGCAGCCAAGGGAAAAAAAAATTATAAATGATAAGGTTATAGGTAATGGGCGCGGGTAAATCCTATTGTCCCCTCATTTGTTTTTTTAAATTATATTGTTTAGGAGCGGAATCAAAATTTCATTCTGGAAAGTCAAGACATAGAAAATAAAATAAAATTTAAAGATAAATATATGATTCACTTAAAATTATCTAATTCATTTACTTTATAGTTTATGCTAAAGGATTTTTAGTTTGTTGTGTTAATTGTTCTGGTGTGATAGACCAAGAAGAGCTGAAGAATTAGTTATGTGAGCTGAAAAATAGCTTCACAACAAGGAAGTTATTGATTTCTTTGTGGCTTGTGATATGTATCAATGAAGATTTGGAAATGAAGTTCAATGAATTCATTATTCTCTCTGCCTTACCTTCTCAAGAAGGACCCCACTACCATTTATGGTGTATCCAAAATTTTTGTGCACTCTTCACACAAGATGAGGACTTAGAGTGAACATTGAGGAATTTTTATTGTTATCCATTTTATACCCTAGAATTGATAACCAAGCTTCTCATAACAAATAAGTTCTTACTACCATATATCATATCTATAACTGCTCTCATTTGGCACAAAGATCAATGCAGTCTTATATAGAAATAAATTGATTTAGTATAACAAATTCATCCTTCTCTTTTATTATACACAATTTGGACAATCTTAGTCAAAGAATTTAGGGAATAATAATTATTATCAAAGCAAAGTTACACCGAAGACAAATCTGATTATTTGTGAGCAATTTATCATTATTATTAGTGTTGTAATGTGTTGACACAAGTTTATGGCCTAATTGCTTGATGAACTAGACTAGTTGTTTTTGAAGTCCATTGTCCAACATTAGAATTTTATTTGAAAGACAGAGTTTATTAGCTCAAGCACAAGTACATCAGAAGGTGCCTGTTTTTAATAACACAAACTATAAAACGCGGAGAACAAAAATGGAGACAATGTACATGTTTACGAGCATAAATGTTGAAAAAGTAATAAGGGGAGAGAAAGTATATGAGACAAGAATGTGACCAAAGATGAAAAAAAAACATATGAGTTAAATAAAATTGCACTAAGTGTGATGCAGTCAACACTCTTAGATTATGAGTACTATAAGGTTATAGATTGTAAAATAGCTAAAGAGCTATGATAGATAATATAAAGCATATACCAAGTAGATGAAAGAATAAAGGAGATAAACTTGTAGGTATGTATTGAGAGATTCGGCTCACTGAGGATATATGGGAACGAAACAATTTAATAATTTCTCACAAGGGTAATAAAGGTGGTAAATG
The DNA here is from genome assembly GCA_023512835.1 of Taxillus chinensis. Classification (NCBI taxonomy): domain Eukaryota; kingdom Viridiplantae; phylum Streptophyta; class Magnoliopsida; order Santalales; family Loranthaceae; genus Taxillus; species Taxillus chinensis. The sequence continues at coordinate 11,033,158 of CM042091.1, forward strand.
ATTTATGAAGCCACAAGAAGAAAAGGAAGTATATCAAAATTGTAAGTAAAATATTCAAATTTCTACCTAAGAGATCCTTAAAAGTGATAAAGATTTAAAAAAACATGACCCTATAGGAGCTTCAATGTAGCCTTATAGCTTTGGAAATAAAGCTTAATGTTTTTGAATGTCCTTTTACCTCTAAACAGAGTAAGGAGGATTGTACATGATGGTGTTGTGTGTTGGTTTGCGTGTGAATGTTTTGTTAAGTTTCGATTGATTATGATAGTTATTTTATGATATTGGTGGTTGTGCAGTTAGTTTGGTTTAGTCTTAAGTTACCTTTTTGCGGACGATAATTTTTTAATGGGGAAAGATATAAGGATCTATGTTTGTGGGATTAAGGAGTTTGCCTTTTGTTAAAAAAAGTTTTTGGAGAATAGATATTAGTACGATAATATACGCATCAAATGAAGAATTTTAATTTTATTTGAGTCCGATTTGAGAATTCATTTAATTTTTATAATTAAATAATTATAAAGTACATCAAGCCTATAAGAGTTAATTGGCACATATCAGTTCTAAAATATTTTGTTAATTATAGGACAAGTGTTACAAGATATCTATAATCCTTTTATTTTGAGCCTAAGTATATAAGGATAAGTGATTGTCAAATCAACAAGAGAACAACTTCAACAAGTTAAGAGATTCCCTTAAATGTTTACACAATTATTTAATCAAATCTGAAATCAATATTTTTCTAGCCATTGGATTCATACCTCTACTGGGAATTTACTTTTACAAGCAATTAGAAGAAAAATATCAAATTCAAAGACAACTCAAAGTTGATTCATCAAGACATCATTTAAATTTGTTAATTTTGATGCTTATTAACCTCGTTGCTTTCTTGTAGGATCAATATTGAGAGGTCGTGCAAAAACTTTTATTAGTTGATGCTACATATTGGGATTGTTAAATGTGATGAATCTCATTGAATTCATATTCATTTGAAAAAGTATAAAATTATCTTTGATGTATAACTACACAAATTATATACTTTTTAACCATTCAGGTGTAAGTATAAGTATAGAGTATCATTTATCTGGTTTCAAGAGTTCTAAAATTCAAAGATGTAACAAAAGGGATTATTATGACGAAAAGTTCAAACTGGGCTATTGTTGTGAATGAAAACAATTATTCATGATCACGAATTCACTCTAACCCAGAATTGGGAATGTTGAATGCTTAATGCTTTTACCTAAAATAGAACCTCCATGAGCCATAACATAATTCCATCGTTGAGACAAGGATATTCTGAGAAGGGGGGACGATATTTGAGACGTGGTTGAATGATTGGAATATTTAGTTTGTTTAGTAGTTGAAATAGTCTGCATGCACGCATTTATTTCGGTTTGTTGCAATTTGAATAGTTAAGTAATAAATTAGAATGAGTGGCTAAAATCTCTCCTGGCATTTGGATTTCACTGTGGAGTCCCTATTATTTAGGATTAATAGATGTATTCGTGCAGTCTATTTAGGTTCATGAATTGCCATGAGATAACATCATGAAATTATTATCAAATATCTCCTAACCTCTGTACTCATTCTTCTTCCCCAAATTCTAATCTTATCATATTTATTCCATTTCTTTTGTGTTTTTATGACCATTCAGAAATTCAAGAAAATAATGGGGTCTATCCAAGGCGCCTTTATTGTTCAACTCTGCAGATTATCCTAGGCTTCAGCGGTCTGGCGTAATGTTACAAGGTTAGTGTGGGACTTGCACTTTCGTTTTTGCTTACCATCCGCAAGAAGTTCCCCTGCAAACCCCGTTTTCTGAACATTTTTGTCTTTAATCTAAACTTCCCCTGCAAACCCCGTTTTCTGAATTCTGTTTGACTACTAATCAAAACATTGTAAATGACTATTCTTTTATGGGTTAGCGTTTCCAACAAGCAGATTTCTCTGTATTAATTGCTTGTGCAATTCTGGTGGGACTGTTTGCTCTTCTGCACTATAGGACACATAGGGCCGGTTTTCTTTTTTGCTCCCATCATGATAGCATGGCTCGTGTGCATAAGTAGTGTTGGTATCTACGTCATACTGCACTGGAACCCCAGTGCTATTGGTGCTGTGTCACCATATTATGTTCATAATATGGTAAAGATGGATGGAGTTCTGTTCTTCAATTTCCCAGTGTTATTCTAGGCTCCTTTATTTCCAATGGCTGAAAATTCATTTTCCTGGACTGGACAGGTGCAGAGGTTATATTTTGGCCAGTATTTATTATTGCAACCCTTGCAACAATAGTTGGAAGTCAGGCAATCATATCTGCTACTTTTTCAATTATTAGTCAATGCAGGGCACTGAGACGCTGTTTCTTCTGAATTGGCCCCTATATTTTGCACAACAACAAGAGGCCTCGAGTCTCCGAAATTTGCTCGCGCCAGCTGATCTACCCTTACGGGCGGCACGACCCACAAGTCAGTTGTTTTGATGTAAATCATTGTATATTACATTTGCAATCACATTGGCGGATTAAGGTGAAGGTATGCAAGCATTGCAGACACACTCCTTCAGTCAACCCCACAAAATGACCTACATATGGTGTACGTACGAACATACGTACGTCTCCCTCTCCCATCTCTGTTGTCACCGATCGCCAAGGGGGCAACAGACTTGCCAACGACTGCCCTCATCCAAACCTTGTCATCACAAACCGAGCAGCGCGGTCTCCAAGCGTGCTCAACCGACCCGTCTCCACAGACCCGTACGTAGGTGTACGTTCAGGGGAATCGTGTCGTGTGTGACAACAATAGGGTGATGGGCGTGTTATGATGGGTGAAAATAGTCGATCAAGAGTAAACTAATTTCCCGACCCCTCGAGTCAACTTTGGAGCTGCAATAATTCCGATTGGGTTTGCTTATCCACCTTAAAACCTGCCATCTCCGCCTCCCTACAGACCTCTTTACACTTCGCCAGCCTCCCTGAAGCAGAGTAAATTCTGATCACACCCTGGTAGATGTCATATGTGGGAGCAAACCCTGCTTCCTTGAGCCTGGAAAAATACCTGACAGTCCTTGAGAGATCATTAAGAGCAACGAAAAGCTTTATAACAACACGATAGGCCGGGAGATCAAACAGGCAGTTTGTTGACTCCATCTCCCAGACAAGAGCCAACGCCTCCCTGCATTTGTTCGCAGAGTAACGACTATGTATCATGGTAGTGTACATGACCACACTAGGGCTATGCCCAGACTGTATATACCAATTGAAAAGGCTCTCCACAATGTCGTATTTCCTGAGCCTCACACACACTTTCATCACAGCTGTACAGTCTTGCTGTCTTAACTTCAGATCATCTCTTTCTCCGAGTTCATTCAGCAACGCCAGCGCAAGATCCTCTTTATCCGGGCTCTTTCCAATCTCCAGCAATAGCTTAGCATAAATGCTCGAGTCAATAATCTCTTCCCTGTTCTTTACTACCATTAGAAGCTTCCATGCAAAACTCAAATTTCCTCCTCTAATGAAGCCCCTCATCATTGCCTCGAACACACTCCGACTGGTGAAAGTAGTTATATTCTCAAGGTCAAATGGAACTTTTAGGTCATTAGACCTTGCCAGGACCTCAACAGTTGAAGCCAAAACTTGATCGTCTGGAAAGAGTTGGGGTTGCTTCTGAGCCCAACAGAAGGTCTGGAGAGCTCGCTCTGGAAGGCCCATATGGCCCAATTCTCGTATTGTTAAAGACAGAGATCCCTTCCGGAGAAAAGGAGCCAACTTGCTAAGACACACAGATACATCTCGATCCTTGGGAAGGTCTCTGATGTCCCTCGCTAAACCAACAAGGAAATCTGGATTTTTGTTAACTTGCTTGGATAGAGATGCCCATGTGTTGATTGCTGATAAAGAAGCCCCTTTTGCATGTCTCTTTGGAGTAGGGAGTCCCACTGGCCGAAGCTTGTGAGGTAGATGCAGTGGAAGGGGCCTTACTTTATTTAGCTTTCCAGGTTTTTGAGGGATTCTACCTTGGAAAAGTGATGAGATTGTTTCAATTTCATCAGTCTCCCAAACATTACCTTCCTCTCCCACTCTATCACCTTCTTCTACGTCTTCATAAACATCTAGATTTCTACCAGTCATAAAAGGTTTGCCATTATTAACTAAATCCATTTTAGATGGGCAAGTGTTGGTGTCTCTTTTCTTCAAAAACAGGTTGACCTGAGGATCACGAGGAAGCTTGCTCTGTTTCCGTCGATGGTAAGGATTTTTAGTTCTTTTTTTGTAATAAGTTCTGGTTTCACACCGTGATACAAACACTGATACAGTAATACTGAGTGCTGGTCTGCTGAATGAATGGGATGTTGGATATACCATATAAGGTGAAAGTATGGAGTCCATAGCCACGATAAAGTTAAAGTTCAATTGCCAAGCCTTTGCATAAACTGAAAATGCAATACATCTCAACGTAAGTATAACAGATAACCAACATCAACCACACATTCCACAAACATGCATTCTAGCATCTAGGTATGCTTGTTACCAACAAAAATCTTTAAAAAAACCTCCAAAGCTATCTATAAGCAATCATACAAATGGAACCGCACACAATATAAACAGCACATACAAAATATTGTTTATATGAGAAAATCAAGGGTGAAAATCTGGACTAAAGAAGCCGGTTTCCTAAAATAAATAACAATAATTATAATGAATACAACCCATTCTAGATAGATCAAAACGGACCAGTTTTTTAAGAAATTGAAAGCTATAAATAAGAAAACATCAACTCAAATCACACTAGAGCTGGAGACTGGAGTACATGGCATCAAAATTACGTCAAGACTGAATGCAGACAACTGAGGGACAATTGAAGCACAGTAGAAAGTCTGTAGGAGAAAAGCAGAAAGTGTTTACAAAAACTGTAATAAGAAGCACCCCTCAAACAGAAGGCACAAAGTCAGAGCATCAGCATGTAAGCTTGTCAACAAGGGAACTTACCTGAAGTTCAGAGATCAAGTGTATAACATCATATGCACTGACTTCTACCCCCAGGAAAAAAATTATTAAAATAACTAAATAACTCTAGCAGAAGGTGGGAAGAGAGGGAGGGATGTCTTGAGAGATTCTTATCCCTATTTTTTATGAAGCCACTGATCTCACAATACAAAGACACTATATAAATCACTAGAAACTGATTCTTATCCCCCATCATGGGGTGTTTGGTAAAATTATATTATTTTTGAAAATAGAATTATTTTTAAAAACAATGAGCTCAGTTATGAAATTCATTTGAACCCACAGCTTTTAAAAACAATCATGTTTTTAAAAATATAGCAATCAATGCTAATTTAAGGGAGCAAGGTGAATAGTAATAAATAATAAGATAAAAAATCTAGCTGAACTACAAATTATAGGCACTAGTGCACTAAAAGGACTAGTGGACTGGACAAATAATGTCTTATCGCTGAATTGAGAATCTGAGGGTGTTCAGTAGATAGTTTCCTAAACCGAACCTTTAAATTGTGAATACTAAAAATATAATCTTACCAAAAATACAATAACGAATATATATATATATATATATATATATATATATATATATATATATTCTGTTCAGCATATATAATCCAAAGTGCATTAGTACTTTTCTTATAAATACCCAGTAGACTAAAGCCTAACATAACTTAAGTAGCAACAAGTACTAAGCAATTATGCTCTCAATCAAGTAGAAAAATGGTGACTAGCAAGCTTATGCTGCTTATCAAAGCGACGAGACTGAAGCGTTTGTATTGTAACATCAGAATTTTTATTGTAATTTCTCACATACTAAATATCATAATAATTGAGATGCATTTGTTTCTTTGTAAAAATAATATATATATATATATATATATATATATATATATATATATATATATATATTCCACCTTAAAATCGACAACAAGAAAACCAAAAAAAAAAAATCATGGCCGAAAATAGAAATTTAAACCGTATAATAAATTATCAAAATCACACTATTTTTTGTGTTCAATAAATTTAAAGCGAAAAAAAAACCGTACACAAATAAATATCAAAAATATAATCATATAATGAATCATTCAATTCAAGATTTTAGGAAGGAGAAGAAAGAGAGAACTAGAGAGAGAGAGAGACTAGGTCGCTCAGCCGGGAGAGGGAGAGGTCGGCAGCGTCAGCTAAGGAAACGAAGATGATGCCGGAGGAAACGAAGGTCGCGTCGTTGGGAGGAAGAACTGCAGCAGAGATAATCGCCTGAAATCCCAATCGCTGCGCGATGTGATTTGGGTACACACAATCGCTCCCGAGGAAGAAGACGATGCACTAGGAGAGAGACCGGCACCCTACGCGATTTTTTTTTTTTTTAAATAAAGGGATGCAATGTTTTTATTTATTAATTTATATATACATATACTTAATGCACAAAACGTCGTAGTTTTATTCCTTGGTTTTTGATGGTAAAATCCCACGCTCTGCTTCAGGAAAGGGATTTGGATCCTCTACAACCGTATGTATCGTTACATAAAACTAAGGTAGTTTTATGGTATGTAGAAGTTGAGTGAAAAAAAAAAAAAACAAAAGATGAAAAAGAGGTGTAAAGGAAAAGGTTAGAAAATATTTTTTTTTATTTTGATGGGTTAGAGCATTCACATCAGCTTATCTTTTTTATCCCTATTTTGATAGATGTATAGTAAAAATTTGAAGAAATTTAAAAAATTACATGCATCAGGTCCTCCTCTATCTCTATATAATATATTATAATTTTTTTATTTTATATTTAATACTTTTTTAATCTCATCTATTTATTAGAATCAATTAAGAATACACATATAATAAGAAATATATTAAAAAATATTTGAATGATGAATAATAATTTTCTAAATATGGATTCTCTCTCTCCAATCTCTATTTTTATTTTCTAAATTTTAAAGTTTGAAGGACGGATATTTTTTTTTAAATTTAAAATTTTCTCCTAATTTTAGAGTTTGAATGCTGCATTTCTAATTAAAAATTAAATATATATTTAGCTAAAAAGTATTAATTAACTGTAAATTTAAAGATTAGTTAAAGTAATAAAAAAAAATCAAATTTTACTTTTGCTTATACTTAACACGGGAATGCCAGGTCACAATAACTCTTCTCACGATCTACCCTCACCATCTCCGACGCATCCTCCCCCTCTACAGCCCACCTCTCTCTGCGTCGTCTCCTCCACCCGTCAGCCACCTCCCGATCCGTCCAGTACACACTAGCCCCGCGACCCCGAGAGGGCAACATTGACCGGGTGGTGCGAGCAGTCATTTTCTCCCCGGCCCCTTATGTGGTGCTGTGTTATTGATGTATATATGAAATGCTTAAACCATAATATTTTTCATCAAATTGATTTTAGTGTGAACTGATATGACAAATGACAGCATGATAATTTGTTTGTTAATTTTAATAATAATAAAAAGCAATCCACGCATGACGCGCGATCAAATCCTCAATTGGGTCGGTCATAAATGTTCCCTAATTTAAAAGGCAACGACCGAGAAACCCTGACAGGGCTTTGGAGAGTTCAAATCTAATTACCCGAAACAGACGAGCACGCAAACATATTTCCGTACGTAGACTACAATAATATACAACCCATACCAGCACATTACTAGCTACCAATCAACTTGTAGTCACCGACAGTGAAGTGATGCGACGACCTGAACTGAATTTGGGATGAGCGGATTTAGAAGAAGAAGAAGAAGAAGAAATTGGATGAATTTTTGGGGAAGAACAAGAGAGAACCAGCCTGAGGAAGGAGAGACTAATTCATATTCATTCATTGGTTTTAAGAAATTATGAATAGAATTTGGAATGGTGGGTGCTATTTTTTATTTGCTAATATGTATAATGCTTAAGATATTATGAATAAGCATAGGTTCTCATTTCCCATTAAACAAAAACTTAATAATAATAATAGTAATTTTAAGAAAAACCTGACCATATGAGTTAATTTGGAGCCTTTTAAAAAAATGTGTGCGCTTAAAATGTTTAAATGATTAAAAATTAATGATTAAAATTTTATTCATATGGTCATTAACCTTCACAGTAGCAATTATATGAATTAATGATCTTAATACAAATATATAAAACATTTAATTAAACACAAATACATATTTATTTATAATTTAAAAAAGTCATAAAATGTTATTATAAAGTTAAATTGAAAAAGCAAAAAGAAAAAACTAGCTATCTTGGGAAAATTATGTGTTAATCACTTCTACTTATTGACTTATAGGAATTATATAAAAATATAGGCAACTTGAGTCAAAGAGAGTTTGATTCAAGAAAAGTTCACTGTGATTTCACAAAAGAGTTTGAGATTTGTGTCTATCTTGAAGTACTTAAAGGATGAAGTTTACTAAATTGAGAGTTTGATTCGAGATAATAATTTGTTATCTCGAAGCAACCTATAATTCAAATTGTTTGAGGTGATGAATTCAATTTAAGATGAAGGTTTTAATTCAAAGTTTACAATGAACAGCTTAGTTTTGGATTCAACTTCAAGTCAATACTTTATATCTTTAAGTAAGTCTAAACTGATAAGTTAAACTCAACAAATTCGAATCAAAAGTTTACATCTAAATATTTATATATATCTGAAAACATTTAAAACTGAAGTAAAGTTATAATATTAATGCAAAGGCAATTTTTAATTATGTTCAAAAGTCATAAAGCTTATCATAAATAGCAAGTTATGAACATGATATTCTCAATGTTGTTTGAAAACTAACTAAAATATTATTTCAACTGCCAATTCTCACAGTAGGCTATACTATTTCTCTTATTTATTTATTCAAAAAATTTAAAATACTATTTTGAATCCGAATTTCAAATTAAATCTAATTATAATCAAAATTCTCTTATCAGTAAATACATCCTCATCTAGATTTTTTTTTTAAATAATTTCATTTCGAACGCTCAAAAGTCAATTAAATATTCACAACTTTTTTATTAATAAAAAATAAAAATTTTTACAATTTGTATTAAGAGTCATTCAACTTTAATTTTGTACTTAGTCGGTTGCCATGACTTTCTTTTTGGTTATTAAACTTTAATTTTTTATTTATTGAATGTTATCATTGACAAGAATAATTTTGGTGTGGAGTATGTCTAATAGAAATAGAACTTTTGTAAATTAAATAAGAAATAGTGAACAATGTTAAATATAAGTCCCACAATTGAATGTTCATCCACATTAATCATCCTAGATTATCAACACATAAGTACGTGGAAAACAATGGTGCGATCTCATTTATATAATTAGATTATGCAGGAAATCTGAATAATAGTTCTATCCACGTATAATTAGTATTAAGAATAAATAAATATTTTTTCATAACAATTCAACAATTTACACCATCTACATGCAAAAATCAGTTAATAGGTAAGATGCCAAAAAGCACCGCACGCACATTAATTATAGAGGCGGGGTAAAATGATGTATTGTTCCTTTCAGAGGAGGGACCCATGTACTGCATACGTACAATGACATAGGCCAACAAGGTAGATAATGATAACGGCCGGGATAGGTCACACGCCCTGATAATCAGCCATGGATCAGGTGGTACCTGCAGCTGCAGGCATATATGCCTACTATATCTACTCCGCGATCACCTATGCCCTGTGCATCCCCCACCTGTTCAGTTCAGTGTTCTCGATCGATAGGATATTCCCAACGCTGACAAAATGGGCTTTTCACGGGGAAATCCTAATCCGTAATACTAATATGAAGTCCCACTCGGGCACAAGCGCAGCCAACGGGGAACGAGAGACACAGCTGAAAGAAGTTACACTGGGCTATGTTTGCAATTACTCGCCAGTTAGTTCCAATTTTGGCAGGGAACTTGATATTAAGGTAGGAGGTCCTGGAATTTATTTTACCTAAATTAAAAAGAAGTGTTATTTGCATGGTAGAAACAACTTAGAAGAGTAATGGTGTATAGTGAAAGTCTTCAAATAGTTATTGTATGATAAAATGTTGAGGTGAGGACAGTCCTAAATTGAATATGAGATATTTAGGTTCCATTGAGATAATAGATGTAATCCTTTCAAAATTCAAATATGTCAATCAGATTAAGTGTGAAGGGCACATTAATAGTCGCAAACTTGACATTAAAGAAAAAATTTGACTATCATTATACAAACTGTCATCACCGGATTTCGTCCGGGAGGGAAACCGCTTTTGGGGTGCGATTCCCCCCAACCTTCATCCGAATGGTAATGAAAATACAAAGTCGCCACCAACCGTTTTTTGGGTGCGGTTGGTCACCTAAAAGGAAATTGATCTAAGCCGCTGGGGACGGGCTCGGGAGTTTGTTACGCGTGGGGAAGGACTAACACTCCCACAATGCCCTTTCGGTACCTATCTTAAGATTTGGAGGTTTCTAACTTGTTTTAATTGTTTGTTTAAGTTTGACTAATTTAAAAGTGATGTTGAAATGGCATACGACCTAAAAGTCTACTCTTTTTATTTTCTAAGTTATTTGTTAAAGTGAAGTTAAATCCAATTTTCCCTAAACATTTAAAGGAAGCCCTAGTGATTTGATCTTTATATTTTGTTTTGTTTGATATGTTTTATTGTGTGTTTTTTTTTTGTTTTTATTTATTTATTTATTTGTTTGTTTATTTATTTATTTTAAGGTGTGAAAATAAATCTAAGTTATCTAAAAGTCTAAGGAAAAACCAACGTTAAATTAATCTTAAGTGCTAAACTAAATGTTTTTTTTTTTGCGTTTCCATGGCCAAGACTCCGTCGTTCTATAAAATTTAAACAAATCGAGGCGGCATCGATAAAATATGTCCAACCCAGACAAATTAGGGTCCAACACAAACTAGTTAAAAACTAGAGTCATTTTTCTGATAAACTTTACAACAAAACCAAATCAATTTACGTGTGCCCTAACTCCTAAGGTTGAATTTAACAGATCGAGATGAAAAGAAAGTTACAAATTAAAAGTCACAAAAAAATCTAATCCCATAACACATGAGAGTCAAATAATAATAATAATAACAATAAATTTTAAAAAGTTACAAAAGTTCAAGTTTAGTGTTATGTGAATATGCGAATTGAAATTCATAATAATAAATCAGTAGGAAGTTTGCTTAGAGTACTAACATTAGACACTCAATCATTTTTTCTAAATTTATAGATTTAAACTACTTTTTGTTTCCTTATATAAATATACACAATTATCATGTTATGTGAAATATGAATAGGAGAGATGGAAGAAAATTTTTATAAATAATTTAATAATTATAATGAGTGAATAGTAATTTTTAATACATTAAAAAATATTATATAAATAAAAAAAGTTAAATATATAATATTTATTTTAGGAATAATTTTTTATTTTTTTTATATTTTTTTCAAAAAAAAAATATGAAAATAGACTCTTATGCTACCAATAATCATCCATTTATAAACTGCTTTTAGTAAGAAGTGCCTTCTCGGCTCGTATCTAAAGAGCATATAAAGGAGAGGAATTTTAATTTTAATTTTATTATTATATTAACTAAAAAAACAACAACAACAACAACAACACTTCAGTTGAAAGAAATAAAGAAAAAGAGAGGTATAATGAAAGTTGTCAGTACTAGAAACATGGCAGGCATAGGCAGTGGCAGTCCCATCACTGCGACCGAAATTGTGGCAAATGTCGTCGCCCTCCTCCGGTATCTCCGGTACCGGCATCGTCAGATTTCAAAGTCCCCGTACCCCCCACGCAACCAACGTCCAATGGTCGGCGCCCACCGCAACCTACGCTAACTGGCTTTTTCGTCCTTTACATAAAAAAACAAAATACAACCTCTCGTACCGCGATATTATCTCCTTCGGGCGATATATTGATTCCTGTAGTTTTCGGCGGGTCATTAAAATATATATATATATATATATATATATTATCCGAATATTAAATTAAATGTCGGAATAAAAAATCACTGTTGTAAATTTTCAATAGAAATTTATTTTTTATTTAGAAAAAATAAACAAGTCATCAAAATTTAAAAGTCGTTTAAAATTTAAACATATATTATCACCGCTCTTATTTATATTTATATTTATTTTCTATTAAATTATAAAAATACTATTATTAAATAAGAATAATATAAAATTTTATTTAAATTAAAAAATATGAATGAAAAGTATGTGCAACAGTTCCTAGTCATCACCTCTCACGTTCCTGGAACTAGGATCTCAGAATTGGATGTGATAAAATTATATTACTTCAAAATTATTTTATTTTATTATGTATTTTTTTAAAAAAATCAAAACTTTAGTATACTAAAATTTAACATAAATTCTATAATTCCAACTCATATTCTTGAAATTGGAAAAAATCTCAAATTATGATCTCTATCAAGCAATAAAAGTTGAAATCTTCTCCACAATAAACCCAAACCCGCAACTCAAATCTCATTGTTTGCAATACAGAAAAATGGTAAACGGTGTCTCACTTCGTTCGGTGCTAAATAAAAAACAAACATGATCATGTCTCCATTGTACGTATTGCACATCATGTGATAAGTACATTCTTTTGATATTCGTCCTGCTCCTAGTTCGTTGGAGGACTACAATAATACTTATATGCATATAATAATATTTTCTTGTGGCACCAAAGACCTGTGTGTTGTTTTAAGTAAAGCCTGAACAATACTCTTTTAAGCTTTTAATTACGTGTTCACTCTATAACATGTTAACTACAATTTCACGCATCACATGTGTGGCAAAACAAGACGTTTGATGCCTGTATTCAATAGAGTCAAATGCCAGTTATTCATAATCATATGTGACACAAACATATATTATCAGTGCAGCTCTACATGAGAGTATAGTTGCACTATTAGTTTCAAATAAATCAAATATATATATATATATGATAATAAAAAATAAAAATTTTAACACCTTTAATTTAAAAAATTTATGAACTGGAACACTTCAAAAAAATTCTACCACCCTGCATATATAAGAGTAAAACTAATAAATATGAAGAATAATCATCATACCCTAATTTTCTATTGTATTGTTAGTCTATCCAAAAGGCCGTGGCGGCATTTAGATATGTTTAAATATTTCTCTTTATGTTTAAGAACCTTGTGGCTGCGTTTCCAAAAGGCTGCCGCTAACGTTGGCGGTGTTTCTTAAAAATGCCACTTAATGTGGCGGCGTTTTACGAAACGCCGTGCATGCTATATCTATTACGGCATTCATAAAATGTGGGCCCAAAGCACGACTACACCGCCGGGAAAATGCTTTTACTATGGCAAGAATTTCTTCACTATTGTTTATAGAAAAAATCTATTTACAAGTATATTGTGTGGGTAATTCGCATAGAAATACTCTCTTTGCCATTGAATTGGTATGAATAAAAAATTTAAAAAAATAATAATATCATTCTAACGATAGTCAAGATGCTCTTGCATGGATTACCTCCACAATGTACCTATACGTAGCCTTACTCTTGTTTATAACACCTAAGTTCTTGATTCTTGTACAAATTTACAAAATAATATTTTAAATTTAATAATAATAATAATTTATCAGTCCCTTTTAAAATAAAATTATAATAAAAAGCCATCAGGCAATGGTTGAAGTAAGGTGATTTTTTATATGAGTAATGCTACGGATTATCAGGATTGTAAAACCAGTGGGTAAATATGACGTTGTGGCAACATACTAGATCACTACAAGAAAGAAATACGAATAAATCACGACCGTCTACATCATCTACAATTTCATGACGATACCGCAAACTGATTGCACGTATCATTTATTTGTATATATAATTATTTTTATTTTTATTTTTTTACTTTTCGTATATGTTATTATTTAAACTCACCAAATATTAATTTTTTTATTTTTTTTAACTCAATTTTTAAAAAATAAAAAATCTTTTTGAAATATGTTCTCTCTTCTACCAAATAAAAAATATTCTCTCTTATACCAATTTTGAAAATATTTTTGAATTCAGCAAACTCTAACAAAATAATACAAAAAATAAAATTCGTAACAAGCAGTATGATAAAAAAAAATTAGAAAAAAAAATATTTTAAAATTTGATGATGAAAAAAATAATAATAATAATAATAATAATAAATTTATTAGTCTCTTCTAAAATAAAAATATAATGAAAGGCCATCAAGCAATGTTGAAGCGAGGCGATCTTATATATGAATAATTGTACATATCATCGAGAATGGTATTAGGTCAATAATTGTGACGACGTGGTAACATATCAGAGTACTATAGTGTGTTATCATTGAATTCTGCCTGAGAGAGAATCTGGTGATGACACCATGAGAAGGAAAAAATACAAATAGATCATGATCGTATATATCAATTACGATTTCGCAATGATACTATGTGTCAATTACACATATCAAATTTATATATATATATATATAATTTTGCTACAATGAGGACGTGATGTCAGCTTCTTATTATAATAACTTTAATTTGAACCGTTAGATATTACAATCAACGATCCAGATTAGACTTTCATTTAACTGTAACAGATTAACTGTAGCGGTTCTCATGAAACAATTAAATCTGTTACAGTTAACTGAAAGTCTAATATGAATCGTTGAATTTTGATCCAACGATTCAGATTAAAAGTTCCTGTGATAAGAAGATGGCCTCACATATATCCTATATGTAGCATGACTATATATATATATATATATATATATATATATATATATATATATATATATATATATATATTAGAGCTGATCGTCAGTCGATTTGAGCAGGTTACATCACCCTGCTAAACTGAATTTTCAGTTTTCGGTCGAGTTGATAAGATTACTTAACCCACCCAAGTCGGTTTATTCGGTTTTTGGTTGAATAGTTTGTCGGGTTAAATCGGGTTAACAATTTTTCTGCCCAATCATAGCATTGCCAATTTCTCACATTAAATTCATAATATCAACATAAAATCGAATATATAATTTAACATAATCTTAACAAACCAAATTAAATAAATTGTCGTCATCAAAAATACTATTGGATTAAACCTAAGTATTCTGCAATAAATAGAGTTTCACTTCCAATTTATAAGATCTTTATATTTCTTACAATATCAGAAAAAATTTCTCACCTAAAAGTGTTCATTGATCGGTTTGGGCGGGTTGCACTATTTATTTAATCGGATTATTCGGTTTTCGGTCAGGTTGAGAGGTTAGTCAACCCGTCCAAATAGATATTGGTTTATTCGGTTTTTTGTTGGTCAGTTTATCGGATTAAATCGGTTCGTCGGTTTTTCTGCTCAGCCCTAATATTAATATATATATATATATATATATATATAGAGAGAGAGAGAGAGAGAGAGAGAGAGAGAGAGAGGGAGTGTGTGTGTGTGTGAGAGAGAGAGTTTTGCTACAATGAGAACGTGAAGTCAGTTTTTATTATGATAATTTTAATCTGAATCGTTAGATCTTATAACTAATAATCCAGTTTAGACTGTTAAATTTTAATTTAAGAGTCTAGATTAAAAGTTCTCGTGATAAGAAATTAGTCTCGGACTCATATATATAAATATATAAGAAATTTTGATCTTATATATTAATGTTTCTAGACACCTTGGGGTGTGAAGGGATGGTATTAATAAATCGGTTCTATGTGGTAACACCCGTAATTGAGGGTGTTGTAAAATATTGGGGGTGTAGTTGGTTCACGTTTAAAATACACACATCTTTTCAAAACATAAGTATATATATATATATTAGTTTGACTTATCATATATATATATATATATGGTAAGTCAAATTTATTTATATCACTTTGTATAGAATTAGAAACTTTTTTTCGCTAATTGTAAGTTTATGTCGAAGGCTGCAAATCAAAAACAAAGGAACCGTAGAAATCATTTACTCCATTAAGATTTTTCCAAATATATATATATATATATATATATGGTAAGTCAAATTTATTTATATCACTTTGGATAGAATTAGAAAGCTCTTTTCGCTAATTGTAATTTTACGTCGAAGGCTGCAAATCAAAAAGAAAGGAGTTTTTTTCCTCAACCGTGGAAATCATTTACTCCATTAAGATATTTCCAAATCTACTTATTTACATATATATATATATATAACACGTGCTCCTAAACCACAGAATATTTATTATTTATGAATCAGATGATTGTGTGATATATTAATCGACCGGTGCATCTAATGCTTGGCTGTTTTTTAGAATAAGATGATTGACTTTAGATAGGTAGATTCCTAAATGGCAGGGTTAAAAAAATAACCATAATAATAATAGTAAGGCCTAAAAGAATATTAATAATATATATTTGTATTTGCTAAATTGGATGATACGTACGATATATTACGAACTCGCATAGATTCTCATATACCAACAACTCGATAAGCAAATTATTATTATTATTTTTTAAAACTTACTAATATACGCGTGATCTGCGTAGACGTCCTCACCTTTGCAAGTGTGTCGTGTACCGAATATAAATTTTGTCGTTTTCTATTATTCATTATTTATTTCCATTAATATAATGTGAAAATCCAAAGGCCGATCAGCAGCGTATCTATTGCTAGTCAGTCTAGTCTGCCACCGCCACACGCACAGTTGACAGTTGACAGTTGACAGCGCCATACATACGACAGTGTTCGATTCCGGGTGTGGTGGGGTGGGGCGAGAGTTCAGGCCCAGCGGACCCCACGTTCTGGTCCGCCGGGTTCGGTTTACACACGCATCGTGTCTCTACGCGTTAGAGTTAATGTAGGTCCCACCACCGGCGTCCATATTATCAACTTATAGGTAATCTTTTTCCATTGTTATTAAATTTATATTACTATTATTATTATTAACAAAAATAGCCTACATAATATAAATGCGAATACAATACAGGGCTGTATTACCAGCGGCGGCAAGTGTGGTTTTCATCCCTGACAACACTAGTATTTAAGTTACGTGAGTAATTGGTGCATGGATGTTTTTATTATTATTGGGTTAACGTTTCTGTACAAATAACTTACATAATATGAATCCAAATACAAGGCTTGTATATACAACCAGCGGCGGCAAAAGTGGTTTTCACCTCTGATGTCATCTAAGTTGCGTACATAATTGGGTGCGTGTGGATGTTTTTATCGTTATTGAATTCATATTACTATGTTTCTAAAAATTAACCCACATATAATATAAATGCCAATACAATACAGGATTGGATAACCAGCGGCGGCAAGAGTGGTTTTTTTTTTTTTTTGTTTATCTGTGACGCACGGGGACCCCAACAACACTGGCATTTAAGTCACACATGAGTAATTCGTTAATGGATATTTTTATTGTTACTGAATTTAGATTGTTGCCCATAATAAAAAAGTAACTTACATAATATAAATGCCAATACAGAAATGCTTCGTATAGGGGGATGGTTTTCATCTCCGACGTGCGGGACCCGCTTGATGGCGCTATAATGCGCTGGTAGGTGGGGAAAAAAAAACAACTAACGTGCGCTGGCTCCACATTTTTTCCCCCTCCGCGTTTTCCCCGCACAATATAATAGCGTGTCATCCCGTGTCGCTTCGGTCATACTCTGTCTGTTTTCCCTTTTCCTATTTCCGTTTTTTCTTTTTTGGGTTGCTGTTGCTGCTGTTGTTGTTGTTGTTGTTGCTGCTGTTGTTACTGTTGTTGGGTTTGGTTTGCTTTGAAGATTGGATAGCTGAACCGAACGCACACATTATTGCTTAGAGAGAGAGAGAGAGAGAGAGAGAGAGGTAGGTAGGTATGTTGATGATGAGGAATAATCGTGGTGGGTTAGAGTCAGAGGAATCGCTGAGGATGGCCGCGGGGTGGCAAAAGAACCAACAACCGCCGGCGGCGGGGATGGGGATGGGGATGGGAATGGGAATGGGGATGGGGATGGGGATGGGGATGGAGCAGAATGGGGCGGGAGGGGAGTTGTTTGTGAAGGTGATGACGGATGAGCAACTGGAGCTTCTCCGGCGCCAGATCTCCGTCTACGCCTCCATCTGCGAGCAGCTCGTGGAGATGCACAAGGCTGTCACTGCTCAACAGGACCTCGCAGGTTTCTTTCTCTCTCTAAATCTCTCTCTGTGTCACAATAATCATATGTAGGATGGGTGTAGTAATTCATTCGTTCATGTCGGCCGAACAATTAAGCAATTTCGTATGCGATTGCCTTAATAATTTAACGGTTTGATTTGTCTTGTCAGTGATGTAGTCACTAGTGAAGGACCCATGCTGACGTTCGGTGTGAATGTGGAAATTTCTATGGATTTATATGCGCATGCTTGTGATTATGAAAGTACCGATTTGTTCTACTATATAATGTTGGATATGTGAATGCAGACTATAGAATATTTATTTTATGCGAATGTTAAAGTGAAATCCAAGTTAATATGCTATCAATCTTACGTATGGCTTTTATGGGTGAAGTAAATGTAGTATGTCTTAACGGAATTGAATGATCTAAAATGTTTTTTTTTTTAAATGTTGTGTATTTTAGTTAGGGTGTTTTAAAATTATGAAGCATTTTTATAGAGAAAATTAAAAATTTAAATAATTAAATAATATTTTCATTAAATTCCTTTAAATTTTAAAAAAACATTTAATTTTTTAAGAATATTCAACTTTTTAAAAATAAAAACAAAAGCATCAAATTTTGCGGGTCTTTGTATATATTTAAGCCATCGAAAGAAAAGTTGTGGATGAATTGCTTGTATGGACTGTTTTTTACAATAGAATCTAATTACATTTAATTCTAATGTTTAGGTAGGACCTTAATTAATTAATTTGTATATTTTCCATTTATTGTGATCATCGTCTCGTTAGATTCCTGGCTTATCCGCATGGTTCTTTATTCCTGATTTTACAAGTTGCCATTTTACTACAAAAAGGCTGCACTGGTGTGGTGTTCCATTCCATATTGTCACATACTACTCAAACTAATATTGTATATTAGGCTTTAAATTTTTTGATGTGGTGTGAAGCTAATATTGTATACTAAGTTTTGCATGGTCCACATGTCTCTAAAAGCATCCCCCCACTTTGTTTAGGTATGCGACTGGGGAATATATACTGTGATCCAATGATGACATCCGCCACTCACAAGATCACTGCAAGGCAGCGATGGACCCCTACCCCTGAGCAGCTTCAGAAACTTGAGCGCATATTTGAGAAAGGCAATGGGACTCCCAACAAGCAGAAGATTAAAGAGATAACCATTGAGCTGTCGCAGCACGGCCAAATTTCTGAAACAAATGTCTATAATTGGTTTCAGAATAGGAGGGCACGCTCCAAAAGGAAGCAATTAGTTGTGGCATCTAGCAGCGCAGACTCAGAAGTCGAGACAGATGTTGAGTCTCCCAAAGATAAAAAGACGAAGCCAGAGAACATCCAATCACATAATAAGACCTCTGCTTCAAGGGATGAAAACGTGTTCTTCTCAAATCCTAAGATGACCACTGAAATGCATTGCTTGGAAACCGAGCCTAATAAAGGGGAGGAGGCCATGTTTCAGTCTGATCGTGATCTCAGATCTTCAAGCGCTTTCGGTGGGCAGTTATCTTTCTATGAGAATGTTTCGCCACATTCAAGTATGTGGCACTAACTTTCTATACATTCAAACTTCTTTGACGCAACATGCACTTCTTATCACATTAAAGTAGCATTTGAATTTTCCTGCACGCTCTTATAATTACAGCCTCGTGTATGCAGGAATGGATCAGTTAATGGGGAAAATGGAAATTCCGGGGGGCTTCAGTCCTTATCAGCTAGGGGAAGGATACGAGTTGGACATGGTTGGTTGATGGCCCTTTGCTGTGCATTCGCTTGAGGAATCACATGAATTACAGTTAACAATTAATCATTAGAAGAAAAAAAATCATAATCTAGTAACTAGAATTGCAAGACCTCTGAGACTTATGTTATTGATGATAGCATGCATATAAGATCCCTTGTGATATCAGTCTGACTGATAACAGTGATGTGGGTTTCTTACCATATAAGATCCCTTGTGATATGTTTACACCGTTTCGCAGTAATGAAGATATGTGGATGCGCTTGTGGTGCTTGCTATTCTCTATTGATAATGTTGTTGAAAACTGGTCTATTGACGAGAAACACTGAACCCAACTCATATTGCAAATACAATATTCGTCCCAGTGCCTCCTTCCTCGCTTTTTGACCTTCAAATCCTCTGTGAATGTGCCGATCACTTTACTGAGAAAGAGAGACGTTTCTTTTTGAAAATGGGAGTAGGCTATGGCCTAGTTTTGACTCAGTGCGCTCCATAAAGGGTTGTGGCGCATCTTTTCTCGCTCTATCCATCTAATTCACTGCCTCCAAATAAGTAAATAAATAAAATAATGATATTAATAATATATAACTACTATTTCACTAAACTTTTTTTAAAATACATATTTAAAACCTCACTATTCAACATAACTTAATTTAGTTTAAATGGAAAGGGATAAAATTATATACTTACAAAGGGAAGTAGAAAAAGGAAAATAAAGGGGTTAAACAGTTTTCACATCATGAATCATGGGAGTAATTTATGTGAATAGTATCATTCGCAATTAATGAAAAATGATGTTTTAAGCAATTATTCAATATTGTTTTTTGCCCTGTGCCTCTCATGCTTCACTTCACTGCGTGACTTCTGTGATTCAGGTCCTGTCCGAAACAAAAATTATTTATTAACATCTACGAGATTTGATGGAGGCTTCAGGTCCTGTCGGGAGCCGAAACAGATTATTGCCGACCTCTCTTAGGTAGTCGTAGCTGCAAAATTGAACTAATTAACACAGAACCACCGTAAAAAGAAGGGTCTGAAGAAGACTTTACAGGATGCAAACCTTCGATTTTGTAGTCCTCCAGCCACCCGAATTTTGACTTTGGGGGGAGAATGCGTATTTCTCAATTGGACAGGACACTGGAACCTCGCTAAGCTCCGAGTTAACTGTTGATGACTCCTACAAAAATGTTTTGTTTTCTGTTTTAGTTCCAAAATGTGATAATAAGCTGTTCCAGTAAGTAAAAAAGCAGGCTGCAAAAAAGTGGGAGCTTTTTCAAATCTTTATTACATAAATAATTTATTGGCTTCATGACAAATTGATAAACCACAAACTAACCTCATCCCTTACTGATTCAGGACTCTTTATCTGCAACCGATCAACATAAAATAATACCTGCACATGCAGTATATATATATATATATTAACTGAACATACGATGAGTCACAAATAATTTGCATGATCTACAGGGAGGGAGCACGATATCCTATTAACTTGCAGTTGGGAAATTGCAGAAATTTAGACATAAATAAACCCTACCTTGTTAAGTAACTGAACATTCAATGAGTCAGTAGCCCTGATCTGGACACCTAGACATCTGTCGGAGGCAGTGCAGAAGGGGCAAAAAATAGTACTGAATACGCACCCATCTTCCTCGCACCATATTCCCTGTCCTGAACCACTCTCAGTGCCTTTATTATCCCAGAGTCGCTTATCAACTGATGATATGTCAGATATCACGACAGGTACGCTTGTGGATTTGTTTATATTCAAAAGAGTTGCTAAATGAACCTTGAACAGTGAAGTTAACGAACACATCACGTAATGCTTGTTCATAGGAAGACCCAGTGAGTTTTTGCAGGATGAGCAAAAAATCTGTAGTCTCTTATCCATAGGAGGACAGGGTGATACATATGACACGCCAATATCCATCGACTTTTCAGAAGTTTGCCCGTCACCATATTCAATCTTGCTGTTTGCACAATTTCTGGGCGTGGGATTTTGCATATTCCTTATATGAGCAGAAGTTTTGGCATCTGGAGCATCTGACAGCTCTTTTATGAGGTTAACAGTTGGGGAAGATATGGATGTTCTCCTCTTTTGGAAATGAGAATTCACACTGGAATTCAAAGATGATTCGGTTTCTGATACTGTATTTGCAGTGACGTTTCTCTCTGGAGTAACCAAACACTCATGTATGGACTCAGAAGGAACTCCCTCGGAACATGTGAAGGGCTTCGAACATAATACATTTGCTGCCTGATTTATGGTTGAACTGTAGTTATCACTTCTGAGAAGCGACTGTGGACTGGTCATATTGTTACTATCATATGTAACAGGGGTTTCTTTGACAAGGGATATTTCTGGACTCCCACACACATATTCCTTGTTTGCACCATTGCAGCACCTGCCAAGAAATGTAAATTTATTATGAGTAGGTTCTAGTTTAATTTCCGCCATGCAAAGGTATAAACATGCTTAGTATAACCAAACAATATCCTGAAATCTCAAAAAGTAGCAGCAATAAAAACATTAGGTCTTGAGGAAAGCCTGCATCACCGTATGTCTGCCTCTTCTTCAGCTTCAAGGTTAATATAATTTCTGCAGGTGCTGTTATTGTCCTCATGAATTAGCACATGTGCACGAACTCGATCACTGCCTTGAGATTTAATTTTGGACAAGCTAGAATCAAGCTTTGTAATAGATGGTAGAGGCTGAGAAAATTCTGTAGGATTCTGGACTTTCAATGTGCAATTTAAGCCTGCTTCCTTTGCAAAGTAATCAGACACATCCAGGCTATGATTTTTCTTTCCTTTGAACCTTTTGTTCAATTTCTCGAAAGGGATAATCTCCACATTATCATCAGAACTCTGACAGACATTTGTGATTCTATTTCCGATGCGTTCCTAAAAAACGGCAAGAAACTGCTTTTGTTCATACAATTAACTATTAAAATATGAAAACGAAAACTATGAAAAATAAACAATAATCAGAAAGATGAAAACTGCATATTGGACCTCGATGTCTCTGAAAAAGGATTTTAAACTTTGCAGTGACATGTCAAAGCTGTTATATTGTCTAATGGATTTCCTTAGCCACTTCGAAATGTGAGTTGTATTTCTTTCTTCCCGAAACCGATCATCTGCTTCCAAAAGGAAGTTATTTAGAAAAACCCTTGCACCACTGTAATATATATGGAGAAGGGGATTGAATACCATGCAAGTGAAATTGTCAAGAGAACCCCTGCATATATGTAACCATTTTGTGGGGTAAAAACATTCTAACAATATAGTAGGCCAAATGCCATAGAAAAGAGAACGTAACACAGGGAAACCAACTTTTAAGCAGTCAATTGGCCCCTTCAAATATAACAAAAAGTGGAAACGTAGGGGCAAAGTCACATAGTTCCATGAAACCCCTATTTACAGATCAACAGAATCAGCTTTTTCCTCATCTATAAAGTACTGGATCTGCAGTTAGTGAAACAAGAATCAGAGAGAAAAGAAAATTACCTAACAGGATGATGGCCCCATAATCAAATCTATGTCGTATACAGCGGCCTACAAAAGTATAATCCAAATGAGATAAGAAATGCAAAGCCTCGCAATCCAGTAAAAAAAATCATAGGAACATTACAATCATAACCAAATGGTTTTGTTTAAAATGCACTGATCTAAATGGTACCAAAGCAAGCGAGTGGTCTACAAGTTTGGTTAACACCTGTGAGCTCCACATCACCCAATATAACCACTTTACGTTAAGGGTGAACATTGGGTGGATTAAGCAAGTTTAGCCTCAACCTAAAACAAAACTGAATTGAATCAGTTCAGCCAGGTTTTAAAGTGCAATTTTCAACCAGTTTTGCTTCAGTTTTGAATAGTTATCAAGTTGGTTTGTGAGCCAACTATTTATTAATTAACGAAGATGGCACAATAAAGATAGGGGATATAAGATTGAGAAGGGGAAAATTTTAAAGTTAACCCAAGCCCAGTTCAGGTAATTAAATTATTATTTTTGGATAATTACAAATTGTATTATCAAATTTAATATAATAATATAAAATATTGACTATATCAATGCATTCAGGTGATTAAATTTGAGTGGTTTGGCAGATTTTCATATGCAAACTAAAACCCAAAATGAAGGACTGGATTGGATCGGTTTCTGATTTTAGTCATCTGTTCAATGGTTTCCAAGTTTTCATGTACATCCTTCATGTGTTTTCAGAAATATAACTATTACAGTCTAATACTTAAGAACTCGAGGACACTACACACAAAAATTGGCTTTGAGTTGAGCGTCAAGAATTCCACAAGAACATTTAAAATTGTGACAAAAAGAAAAAAAGAAACAATAAAGGGAAACTTGTGTTGGTTGGGATGAAGTGAATACCTGCAGCCTGGTTTAGAGCACGAAAGGCTTGTTGACAATACCATTCACTCCCACTTAGGAGATTTTTTGATGATTTATATGTGTCATTATACTTCTTCTTTTGTGCAACTTGAATATCATTTCTGACAAAAATCAAGCCAACCACATACCTGAGTACAATAAACTTAAAATTTCTAAAAGATAAAATATGAAAAATTAGAAGAGAGGTTAGGCTTACATGTTTGCGAAGGGAATACCAATAACAATCTGAGATGGTCAAGAATAACTCCTGAATTGCAACAAATATATGCATAATACTAACTACAAGAACATTCTTATTCTAGTTCTAACGAATTGGCAAGAAGATAACATTTGTTTCATGCAAGAAACCTAGGACTAGGCTGTGAGAACTGAAACCTCATTTTAGGCAGGATAAAGTTTTTATCAGTACAAACCTATGATGGTTTATTGTCATCACAAGGATAGATATTTCAAAAAAATACAATAATATTAATTTTATTTCATATAGGCTATAAAATAATAAAAGGATACAACAGATCGAGCATTCTCATCTGAAAAGTCAATTCCTTCCGAAACCTAAAATTTGTGCAACAATTTCTTAATATGCGACCGTATTATTGTATCCATAAGTGAAACAAAAGTAATTACAAAAAAGGAAAACAATCAAAATTAAATGAGCACCTTCCCACGAAAAACTGCAAGAAAAGCAGCTCCTTTCTTCTTAGAATTTTCTGTAGATAATTTGGTCTCTAACCAACTATTCATTTTCTTTTGGCTTCTTTTACTTCTAACAATAGGCTTTTTACCTTGGCGAATACAATCATAATAGCTTTTTAAAACAGTCTCAAAATCATCCGGGGCCCCTCCTCTTGGCTCTGCACAATTCAATCAAAGCTCAAATTCCCAACTAGAGCAACAAGTCTTAAGATAAGAAGAACCAAGAATACAGGAAACCACCAATTGTAGAAATATATGTGCCAAACCAAACCTGTATAAACTTATTATTCAATTAAGGGGCAGGATATCTCACCTAGAAATAGGGGTTTTTGTGCTTCTAATCGAGCAAATTGTCCTGTTTCTTGCCAACGATTGCAGAGTTTCTCCAACAGTTTATAGCTAGGGAAGAACACAAGAGAACCACCAGGAACAATTTTGAAGATTTCCTCTAAAGACGTGCCGAGTTCATCCTTCACCCAAAATAAAATGAACATAATTTAATATAAGTTGTTACATGCATGAAGATCACAATACCAATGAATCAATATCGACGATAAACTTTAAGTAGTACCTGGAATGCATATCCATCGGCTGTTTTAAAACTTGCATTCAGCAGTTGATTACTTGGACCCATATGGGTTACACCAGTCCACAGCTTCAAGGAATAAAACACATTCATAAATCATAACTAAAATGGAAATTAAAAAAAAATAAAAGAGATTAACGATCACACAAGGTATTATATTTTGCCAATCATACCTGTGATTCAATATCTATCACATGTGGAGCTTCCAAACAGGTTCCAAACTGAACACCCAGTTCAGATGAGAAGGAGTTCATTGGTGACAAGGTCCTAAATTACCATAGAAGTGAGTAAACTTATGCAGTCTGTGATGTTATAAGAATTCCTCATTTTCCTTTTTCAACTATTTGACTAATGGCAAAATGATGCAGTGAAGAAAGGCCAGTAGCATAGGAAACCTTTAAATAACTAGATTATTAGTATTAAAAATCCAGCTCAGCAATTAAATCAGATATAGGAAGTGGATTCAAGATATAGAATCACTGGTCCATTGTTTATTAGGTAATAACTGCTTAAAGTGAAAAATCAAAAAATTTACAAGGTTATATAATGGGTACATAGTACATCCTCTGGTGACCATCCATATAAGTACATATTTACCCAGATGTTAAAATCACAGACTGACATAGATCGGAAATGCCTTTAAAGACAACAGCTGGATTCAAGCACCACAAATTGAAAGTGTACATCCCATGACCAGAACTGTTTCCTGCATGAATAAAAACCAATCATAAGTCAGCGTTAGGAGAGAAACTGCTGTGTAATTAAAATCCCCAAGCGTATATGAAAAGATACATAATATTATCAACCACATACCTGCATCTCTTTTAATATGGTGTAAACAAAGCTGATAATCATAAATGTGGGACCCATTTCCAGAGAAAAAGTAACAAAGTGAAGAAATTAAACCTGCATTACATAGTCAAGACATTACTTGCAATATAATCAGCCTAAATGTAAACAGATAACTACGGTTTCAGGGGATATATAAACAGTAAACACAATTATTACTTACTTTCTAATGTTGTAGCTGACATCCCACTTAAATGAGGTACATCCGACTCTAAATCTGCTGCAGCTTTGATTGCCTAAACAATGATAATATAAATATAACAAGTTTTTAAAGAAATAAAAACAACCAAAAAAAAACATTGTAGAAAAGTACCTTTGTTGCACATTCTTTTAAAATAGGAAAGCACTGCAGTGAAATATTAGCCTCTTGGAGCTCTTTTACAGCTTTGTCACCTGTCCAACTGAAGCAGACAATTAGAACAATGCAAGAAAGAAAATTATCACACAATAATAGGAGGGAAATCACATATACATTCAATTTGAAAAGAAAAGTTAATTTGTGGATTAAAAAAATAAAAAGTAAAAAAGGAGAATAACTCACCAAGAAAAGTAGTGCTGAAATTCACGTGTTTCTAAGGTACTTTTCCTCCGGTCCATCCAACATACAATACCCTACACGCTTGTATAACTAACTTCAAAATTGTACTAAAATTTGGGACCCATTCAAGTATTGATCACGAGTATAATTACCTCTATCATGTCCAATAAAGGCTGGTAAATTGATGGGTTAGTTAGGCAGAGTTGACCTAGCTCTCTCTGCAATTCTTTCAGAGTGGATGACAACTGTAAGCAAGACACAAACCATTTACAAAAGCATAAACAAATGGACTGTAACATACCATGGAAAATTCCTGCTTCAATGTCTACACTACCACCATCACGAGCAATGTCTTCTATATTACTGTTGATAATAAACAAATTCAGTTATAACTGATACAGTGAAAAGAAAAATCTAAATTAAAATTAATCAATATTGCTGGATAACAAAATCCCATGGAACAAGACAGCATGGATCTAATATCAGGAAAATAAATAAATTGAATCATGTCCTGGCATGAGAGAAAACTTTAGAGGGGGGAGGGGGGTGGGTGCGGGGGCGTAAAGCCTTTTTTATTATCCTTTGGAATGCACTAATCTAAGTTCATTGATTTTGAGTAAAGGTTCAGAACTCTCCTCGAATCACAAATTTGTGGATATGAGTTCACGGAACCAATATTGGAGTAAAGGCTCAGAACTCTCCTTTTTTATTATCCTTTGGCAGTCGGAACATTATTCTAAACTGCAATCAGGCAGCCAATTGCAAGTTGGCACCATGTTCCTTGCATTCTCCAAAGAAACTGCATCAATTTGGAGTTTGTAGTCGCTCTTTGGTTCAATGTTTTTGTTTTTGTTGAAGCATAGTCTATGAATTGAACAATTAGGAGTCCTATATGCACAGAAATTGGAAATCAAGCCACATTCAATGGTTTTAATGCTGAAGATATGGACAGAAATTAGGAGTCCCTCATTGATTCTCTTTTAGTGCATGTCCTCAACAGTGATCAGAAATTTAGACAAAATATAGGCATGCAAGGCATCTCCAGCATATATAAAAGGAAGTTTTGAGGTATACTGGGCTTCATCGAGGATAACAATTGCTCCTTCAATATTAATGTCCACTGCACGACGAACGACTGGATTTATTATATAATTATATGGGCAGAAAACTAGCTGGGCATCCTCTGCCATATAAACTGCTGCGTAGTATGAACAACCTAGATGTTTAAGAGATTCTTCCATTAATTACACTGATAACCAATGCAGACATTTTCATCCATTTCTAGATAAATTCAGGTAAAAAAAACCTTTCACCGTTTCTCCAATTTTCACTAAATCCTCAATATCATGGGCCTCATTGCAACCTCCCTTTTGAAGTGATGGATGCCCTCTGACTTTATGATAATTCCTATTAAAGAAAGAAAAACCAAGATAAAAACCGACAACCACATGGCACTTGTAACACTGACAAAAAGGCATAAACCGATTAGAACAAACGTGGATGGATAAAGAAAAAACTTACTTGAATTCCAGGCATCCAACTTCTCGATCCTTTAGAAGCAGCTTGCTGTAAATTTACAACCGAGTACTTTAGCAGAAGAAAGCCGAAGAAACAAAAAAATTTAAAGCTACATAGGAGCAATTGTAAAAATAATAATACACCATGCTTCATCAACATTGTCTTTCCCGCGTACATGTGCATTTGTGCAGTAATGTTTCCGAGATGCCTGAAAGATTTATAAATGATATACGACTATCAAAGACTTTACAAAGGGACAATAACTGCATAAGTTACAACTAACTCAATAATACACACACAATGAGGACAATTACATTTTCCAACATTGTTCGCCAATTAAAATTTAATATATTTATTATAACTTTATGTTGTAAAACCACTATCAGGGGATCTGCTTGAAGTGAAGATTAAAGGAGCATCCAAGTTGTTGTCAAACATACAAGTAAACAATTTGAATCAAAGAGCTCTTAATATTGAGCGAAAAAAGCATTTTATATGGATAGCAGTGGTATTCTTAGGCTGCAATATATAACATTTTCAAAAGATAGAATTGGACATGACGCCATTGAATTGACACAAACATCAAAAACAATAGACATACCAGAACAACCATGGGCACCCTGTAGGCTGTTTTCCGATATTCACGAATCAGTTGTGTAATTTGTGAATGAGTCCTCCTTCATGGTGAATAAAGAAAAAAACCAACCAACAAAATAATTATGACATGTAAACTGGTAATGGTCAAAGCTGCAAGCTGGCTGTGGAGTGTACATGCGGCTCTTGGCACAAAATTCTAATACAAGGCTAAAGAAACTATTTTGTTTATTACTTTATTTTAATAACACTAGTCATGAAAGCTGTGCATGGGTTATGAAGAAGTGGTGCAAGAGGTGAGCATAATTAAGTGTGTGTGCGGGGGGCATTCGCATACACATGGGTATTTATATCAGCTAGTTTTCAAGTGAATCCTTACATTTCCATTCCCAGTGTTTTTAAATAATAACTGTAAGGTAATTTTAATGTTCCAAGCACTGATAGAGCTGAGTTTGAACTTACGATGCATAGAATATGGTAGGGGTTGGCTTATTTGTTTTGTTATTGCCATTTGCTACCGGAATGCTTTGTTCTGTATATCCTGACAATGAAATACCCAATTGTCAAAACTCGTAAGACTCCATTCCAAAACCAATTGGTTGGGATCACCGAAGTATTTTATTAATCAATTGCAAAGCTAGATAATTCCCAATATGGGATTATACATCTCAATGCACTCCTTCATATGACTGCTATCATGTTAAAATCCTTATGCTTCCATTCCAAAACTAATTGACAATGAATTGGGTGACCACAGGATCTTATTAATTAATAGTAAGACTAAACAAGATTATAAATCTCAATGCGATTAAAAATAACACAGCAGAATTGAAAAGAAATCAAAATACACCTGCATCAAACATACAAACCCAAACCCACGAATTATTTACAATTTTAAGGTGATGATAATATGAAATCTTTCAATACCCCATACATAAACCATAAATTGTAAATGCAAACGCATTAGATTGGTATACTTATCAAACACTCAGAAACCCACAATCCTAGGAATGGAAAAATGTACAATGACAAATACATAAAATCCCTCAATACCCATTACCCAACTCATGCATATAAACACAAATAGCTAGTGTATTTCGGCATTTTCTTTGTTTTCATACTGAATGAACATAAGATCAGATATGCAAACTTGCTTAGCGAGTGCTTAACTTGAAGAGGGCGTTTCAGGGATGAATCCGCCGCCACGGCCCAGAGGATCAGACATAACCTCAGGGTCAGGCATGGAGTGAGGTATATTCTGCTGGAGGAGACTCTTGGTGCGATGATGCTGTTGCCACGCGAGAGTCGAGCAGAGGAGCGACAGAGATTTTCCGGTTCCCGTGGGGGACTCGAGCAGGGCGTGGCAGTGGCCACCCCTCTGAGCTCGATCTAGGGTTGAAATGACCCTCCCCATGAAAGCGAGCTGCGGTCCGTACGGCTTGTACGGGAACTCCACCCGAATGCCTCCGATGTGGACGACATAGTTGTTGGGGCTTTTAGGCTTTGGGTTGGACGGCGCGGTCATAGGGGCCATCTCTGCAGCTCCGCCGGAGGCTTGCTTGACGGCGACGCTTCCGCGAACGGAAGGAGGGGTGAGGTGACGTTGAGTCGTGTGCGAGAGAGGCTACTTGTCGGAGAAGCATCCGAGGCGTAGGCGGGAATGGTGTTTGATTTGGCGGGAAACCATCGCAATGGCCAGTGCGTGATTTTTGTTTCAAAATCGAATCCTGGTCCAACTACTGTTGCGGGTTGCGCTTCTCTGCTCATCGACCGGATCCGAGCCCGATCCGTATTGAACCGACAGCTTTATGCGTTTCCCACAAAAACTTATCACTGTTCTCATTTGCGTTTAGGGTAAATATGACATTTGTTATGATATATTATTTTCGAAAATATTATTATTTTTAAAAATAGTAGATTTAAAGAATTTAAGTTTATATATCTATAATTTTTTAAAATAATTATATTTTAAAAAATAATTTAATTATGCCAAATAGTACCATTATCTTTCATTTCACCAATTGCCCAATAAAAATTAAACGTTAACTGTATTATAACATTCCGTAATGGTACTTGTTTACACAATCACTAGTAATTGATTCATATAAGTGATGAAGCACCATATGGTAACAAACAATTACACAAATATACAAATAGTAATCATTTTTAAATTGAATGATTTGTGTAAATGTGTAATGACATGTGTTTATAATGTAATAGTTAGTCTTCTAATTAGATGGTTGTAAGGAATCTATATCATTACAATATTGTATGTATCAATTATAGTGTTTTAATAGTAATTTTACATAATTTGGAATTCCGAAAAACTAATTTTATGATATTTTATTATTTTTAATTAAATAAATAGTGAAAAGCATATAAGTACATAGAGAATGAGAAACCCTAATATAATTCTAAAATGTGTGTGTGTGTTTATATTTTTTAAAAAATTTCAAAGTCTTCATTTAAAAATATTTGATATATTTTGTTTATAAGGTTTGGAGTGTTTAATTTTAAAAAAGTTTCGAAGTTTATTTGAATTTCATTTATTTATTTATTTACGTAAGCTTCTGAAAAAAAATTGTGAAGCTTTAATTTTTATTTTTTAGATTTTGAGTATTTGTTAAAAGTTTTAAAGCTTTTGTTCGGGTTTAAACGTTTTTACTTTGTTTTTAAAGTTTAAAATTCACATGTATTTATTACTACGTTATAGATTTTCCATCTAAAATTATATTTATATAATTATTTTTAATTATAGTATTAACACTGGAAAAATATAATTATTAATTTATTGTTTTAAATTTTAATGTTTTAAAACGTGAAGAGCGGCAAAAAGTTCATATGGGTTTCTTTTTATCATTTTTTTTACCTTTTATATTTTCATTTTTTCTTATCTTTTTAATTCTATATTGACAATGAAATAATATTTATTTTCTAAACTCTCTTAAATAAATCATTTTATTAATTGCGATAGATAATATTTAATTAATTGATATACTCATTGGTAATCTTATGTTATTTTTATTATGCTTCATTCAAAATTTATAATTTGCCTTATGTAATGAATATTGATGTCGATGTAATCTCTAATATTATTTGATAAGATAAGTTAACGAGTAATTCCTGAAAAACCTTCAATGCATTAGGTTAAAAAATATTATTAAAAAGTATCAATTTAGTTAATAATGTGTTATATTATAGTATTCGAATAATTAATCCATCCGAATCATAATGTTATCTAACATAATTGGAACCTTAATTAAATATGTATATCATTACTCTCATTGTAATATAGTATTTATTGTGATAGGCTTTAATATGTTATGATTAATTTATATTTCTTATTAGACTATCTGAATTCATTAGTTTTATGATTTATGTTATAACTTTAGATAATTAAATGAATAAAGAAAATAGGATTGGGTGTCAAATACGGTTTATAAATAAAGTGGTATGAAATTTAGAAATTTATTAGTTAACGTATGATAGCTCATGTGTTATGTATATAATTAGTTATGAACATTTAATATGTAAACATTTAAACCTTACAAATATTGAATTGAATTTTTTGTAATAATTAATAGTATGTTTAATAAAACAATCAATTATTTAAGTTTTTTTAAACTTATATTTAAATTTTTGTTAACACACTTGAGATATCTCGAACTTATAAATTTTACACAAATAACCCAGCTTAAATTGTTTTGTTTCCTTGTTACTTGAAACAATAAAATTTGAGGTAATGCCAAACCAAGGGTGCTCGAAACAATGAACTCTAATCATACCTGAAAATAGGCAACTCAAAACATACTTAGGGGCAATGTTTCAAGCAAATGGTTTCTCATAAAAGAAGTTCCATCGCTCTAACTAGTGATGATATATATTTTATTAATTAATTAATATTGGAATTAGTTAAGTTTACCTACATAAAAGGCTTTCTTTTTAGGTGACTGAATTTTCCTCTTAGTGTTGTCTTATTTACTGGCTCTAAGTTAAAAAGTCTTTCTTTTGGAACCTAATGGAACCTTTTCTTACTCCATGCACAGAGGTTGTTTGTCAATCACTTCACAACCAGAATAGAGGTTGTGTTCATCTGTCAATCTCTTTGTTTTCCCCTTTGTGTTTTTGGTAGTCTATCTGTTTGAGCAAGGCGCATATCCCTCTAATGCAAGATGCGAAGTTTGTATACGTGTTAAACAAACTAATCATTTTGTAAGGTGGAGTTGCGAAAATACATATTGAAATAAACTTGATTCATTAGAATTTCTTCTATTAATTGGATTTTTAGATAATTACTTGAAATTATTTGGATTAAGGTTAAATAAATTTTATTATCCATCTCTTGAAAATCAAATCTGTAAGTAGATTGATGTAAAGACTCATATTTAAAATAGTTCATAAAATAATACCAAATTATGCTTAATTTAGAGTTCAGAAACCCAAAGAGCAGGTTGGTCCTTGAGTGAAGTATTGTGCAAGATTGGCAATCAAATAACACTTGCAGGCACCTACGAGCTTTCCTCAACAGCAAAGTAGGCCTTGCCCAGGAGGAAGGCCATGCCAATGCCTAACATTTACCCCCCTACCATGCATATCACGTTTCATTTCAAACCACGTACTACAAAAATCTGTTGCCTTTTAAAGAAGGGTCGAAAAGTTGAAATCCTCCTTGCGGGCGTAGTTGATTGATATCTACCATTAAGGGATTTTGACGGCATGTTATTTCCATTATCTCCATTTCAAAATTTTACTATTCGACTCCGGACTTCGACACAGAAAACCATATTGAAGCATCCAAGCCATACAAAAATGTAAAATTGCGAGGAAGTAAAATTCTCATAAAATCTCAAAGCGTTCAGATTGGATATTTGTATGGTCAATTGATAATAAAAGAGAACACCAAAGATGCAGTCACAGTTGAATCCCAAAGCATTCCCACGCATTTCATTAGGAGCAGCAATTTCAGACACGGAAGGAGGATTAATCTTCCCTGAGCTTCATGAATTCACGACGCAAACCAGCAGCACTTATGATTACCACTTCGAGACGGTCTCCCTGTAGACATCCATCACAAGTTCAAAATGAGGCACATATGCGAGTGTCAATAATCTCACCCATAGCAATTCTTAATTTTGGTAGATCTAATACTGCAAATTCTTAGTAAGGACCATTTCCAATGGCGTTTGATAAATTTTCTTAGTAATGTATATTCAACTTGCTATATCTTTAGCTAAGAATAACTCCAAAAGTCTTAGCTAATTTAAATTACTTAAATCAATTGTTCCTAATTTACCTTCAAAATACTCTTTTCTTCAATATGTGCTTGGTACTAAAGGCAAATTGAAATTTTCAAGTAAAAGTATAATTTAATTTAATTTTTTATTGAAGCTAAAAAATTTGACTTTAAGATTTACTTTAACTAAGACTATTAAAAATGCTCTAAACCGGCATATATAATCCCTAATCTGACTGTCGCATATTTTACCTCTTCAGCTACTCAAATAAAAGATTATGTCCTGTTCTTGTTTGGGTAAAGCTAGATTTGTGTTAATATTCCACAGCAATGCATCCATTTTAAGAAGCCAGCTCAGTCCCATTTTTCTGACACTGGCTAATATTTAATAGGTTCAGTAGATACACAATATATGCTCCCCATAGTAAACAGATACCTAAATTTCAGGTACTTCGTACCCTTCATTATGAGTAAACTGGAATGGATAAGAAACTTACAGTGTATATATCCCTCTCAGTTGCAGATGCAAAAACAGTCTTCACCAATTCAACAGCTTCTTCTTGCGAAAGTGGAGTCACGGCATCCTGAGTAGGCATAGCATTTACAATTTAGATGGAAACAAAATAAAGAAAATTATTGAAATGAATAGAAGGTATCAAGCTATTAATAATTAATTATGGTCGAGCCTTTGCACCTGAGCAGGTAACAGAAGAGGACTGGGAGACTTCAGTTGATTGTCCAGAAAAGGCATGATCAATGAGGACCCAGAACCTTGAGCACCATATCCAACCCTCTCATAAGACCCAACAGCATCATATGTGAAGACACACCCCTTTCCTGAAACATTTGTATTAGAAACATAATATACTTTGGCTTAAAACTAGACTTGAGATTATTGTATGCATCCTCACCTTCACTATCAAGGCCACCCAAAACATTGAAGGAATAATATGGGAAAAAACGTTTGTAGTATAGGGTGTTTGAAAGAAGTTGAGCCATTGCTGGGCAGCTCATCTGCTTGTTGTGTTGATGCTGATAGATCTGTATTGGAAAGGAAATTACATCAATTCAAGAGCATCATATATTATCAGATGATTTAATCAAAACAGGGCTCTAAGGGAACAGCAGCTCAGACCATTAAATCTTGCAAGGAAGAGCTTCATATCAAGATATTCTACATCCACTGTTTCTAAAACGCACATACTATTATATTCTAGGTAAACTAAATAAGTTACACAAACCCATAAAAATGTAAATACACAGAACCAAAAAAATGAGATAAAGATTGGCATATGAAGCCCAAGCTCGAGATAGTCAACCTGTCCCTGATAAATTCCAGTTTTGAACACATCATGCATTGACTGATGCGGACCTTGGATTTCCATGCGTCAATTCTACATTAATATGACCATATGATATGATGTCCTATAATAAATCGACTGATGCAAAAATAGCAACTGACTTAAAATGAATTTGGGGGCAAGTACATGAATCATAATTCTAAGTTGCGGCGTATAATCAATTTTTAACATCTAATATGTCTCACAGAGTACTTAACCACACTAACAAAGTAATATAAGCTTAGCCACAACCTAAAATTATTCCCTTGATGCATCAAAGTCCAAACAGTGGGCCAAGTTTAAAGAGAAATATGCTCCAAACAAAAGGCCCAACGTGTTACAAGCCCAAAATTATAGTTTTTTTTTTTAAGAGAACACGGAAAGACCATATTACAAGAAAGAAAAGTATAATAAACACATTGAATGTGCTTGACGTTAAAGTTCTTTTTCATGATAAATAAAATAAAATAAAATAACTTGACATCTTAAAATCTCCTCAATTATTTATAATGACACCTTTGAGTGCTAGAATCTCATTTTAATTTTTCTCCATTCCATATAAAAACCACACCATCACTGTTCATTGCTGCATCATTCTAAAATAAATTTTTCCCCTTTTTTCCCCAAAAACACTAACTTCAATTTTTACACTTCTTGAAAAATGAAGAACATTGATCATAGACTGCCACCAGTTCTGTAGTAATTTCATTTATTTGTTTTTTCATTGGCACATAGGGCCATGGAAGGCAAGCTTGAAAGTAAATAAATAAATCCCTTGCAATAAGAGCACAAAAGTATATATAAATTTTCTCAAGCACTCGTACAACACCTAATAAAGTTTACCTCTGCGAACTTCATATATCATAAGGATATGAGGTAGCCAATTTCATTTGATTCATACATGACTATAATTTTAACAATTGAATTTCCAAATAACTTTGCATATACTTGTGTCATGTCAAACTATAGGCTATATCCAAACATTTTGTGTTTGATTGCAATTATAGAGAGAAATTTTTATAACATCTCAAGACCAAGGCACCACCTAAGGTGGGGCGCAAGCAAAATGTGATAGCTAAACAGCTTCTCTAAAGAGCATACATCAACATGTAAACTTGATATTGAAGGGACTTAACATTATGTGCAAACAAATAGATCTTAATGCTTAAAAGGGTCTTATGAATAGCAATAGTCTGAATCATAGAATTTTTCTAGTATGGTAGATGCCTTCACACTATTTCTAGTGGATAATTGAGGATGATATTGATGGAAATCCTCACACTTCGTGCCCGTTTGATACATGGAAATCAATTTGGAAGAAATAAAATCATTAGAGAAATGAAATCATCATGTGAACGAAAATGAATTTTTTTTATTACCAGAATGCGCTTGGTATAGGAAGGGAATGATATTTTTTTTGGTCATTACTAAGATATCCTCCACATTAATTTTTTTTGAAGTTTTAAAAATAAAACTCAATTGTGCAGATCCGTTCCCGTTCCCATCTCCTTCCTCCTCCAAATCTAGATTCACATCAAAGCCAAAACCTACTAGCAACAGCATTGTTTTAGCAGTGACAACTTGGACGACAGTGGGAGGCTTGGGCTACAGTGATGGCAACAACAACTGTCTCAGCAAGATTCAGTGATGGGCGACAATGACTGACTGTTTTTGATTGCTGAAGCCTGTGATGGGAGGGTGGCTGACAGCAACGGAATGAGGGGATGACTAATGGCAATGGAT
This sequence comes from Taxillus chinensis, assembly GCA_023512835.1. Lineage (NCBI taxonomy): Eukaryota > Viridiplantae > Streptophyta > Magnoliopsida > Santalales > Loranthaceae > Taxillus > Taxillus chinensis. The sequence continues at coordinate 11,070,481 of CM042091.1, forward strand.
AACTAGGGTATGAGTGGCGCCAAGGGCTATGGGACGACAGATCTATGATTTTTGTAGACCGGATCTGGGTTAAAAGGATAATGGTTGTCTGACTACGTGATGATGGTAGTTGGGCTTGGCAGAGATGGCGGTGGTGGCCGGGTTTGTTGTGGTGGTGGAGATGGAGACAAAGCTTTGGATGACCTTTTCTTTTGGAGATGGAGCTATGGATGGTGGAGATGAAGATAAGGGTAGAGTGGAGCATGGAAGAAGCAGAGCTGTGGTTGTTGTTGTTTTTTTTTGTTTGCTGAGGATGTGGCAGGGAAATCATTCCCATCTCCGTGGGAATGATTCAAATATTGGATTGTGAGAGTAATGGATTTGTGACTTTTGGTAGGGCCATGAGTTCCATGGAAATGAAGAATTCCCATCCATTTGGGTTTACTGAACAAGGGAATTGGAATGGAAGTAGGAACCTTTGATTCCATTACTACAAACTAAACGTACCCTTAAAATCATACTCGATTTTGAAAAAGTTGATCGATCCTACAAGTCTTTTAACAATTTTAGATGCGAGCGGTTATTATTTCATATATACACCACTCTAAAAATCCCAATCCCTCTTCACATCAGAATCTATATCTTGTACGTTCAATTTCAAAAGACTCGAGCTAACTTCTTGTACTGCATAACTGCACTTCTTCTTTACAATTAAATATGATACAGTTAAACGAGCAACCCAAACAGGTAACCTGCAGGTACAAAGTAATCAGTATCAAAATTGTCAGGACTGAAAAGCTAAAAGCCTATAAATATGGCCAACACGATGTTCCATACTGCGAATGAAGCAGCTTGTGTTTTCAAGGACGAAAAAAGCAATATAAATCAATAGTACTTAGTGCAACGTGCAAAGTCTCTCACCAAGTGCCTGGCTGCCAAGTGCTTTTGTAAAGCTTTCACATCCGCTTGAAATCCTGACGAAGCCATTACACATTTTTCCGCACTATAAATCAAACAAGGAACAGGAGAGCATGATATGTAATTTCTTTCTTTCACCTCAGGCGCAAACTCATCCTTTTAAAAAAAAACAAAATAGTTAAAACTGCAGAAATTTCAAAAGCTCTAAAATTTTCAGATGACCGAGTCCACAAGTATTCCAATAAAACATTATAAACTTCACAAAATCATAAAAACTTGGAAGCCCATTTGTCAAGCCATACCCAATATTATAACGCCAGTTCTATTGTGAAAACATATAATACAAAACAGTCACGAGTGTCATATAATATAATGAGAATTGAGAAAAAGGGCGTGGGCGTGAGATGAACGTACAGCCGATTGAGCTTGGAGTAGTCGCGGGTGAGTATGCTGTAACCCGTGGACAAACGAGTGTCGGCAGCGATGACGCAGTAATCAGAACCGGCGATCGCAACACAAGACCTACACAGATGACAGATTTGGCGCAGCGCAAGAACGCTTCTATCAGGGACACGAACAAAACAAAACCAGACCAAAAGTGAAAGTGAAAGCTGTCGTTACCCGCCATTATTGTCGTATGGAGACCAATTAGGTTGTTGTTTGGTCATGTTGGTCGAAGACGAGACGAGGGAACTGAGCGAGGAAAGAGAGAGAACGAGTAAGGAGGGACGAGGGAGGGGGGGGGGGGAGAGAGAAGCGCTGTGTTTATGTCCTACCTTTTCTTTGTACTCAAGAAATATGGGCATTAGAAAAACTCTCCAGCGATCAAAACGGTGCCGTTGTTATAAAATTAAATTTATAATATCCTGATTTCCTTTCTATAGTCTATTATAGCCTTCGGCCATGGCCATTGTCACAGACTCACAGACGCGGCGTTTTCTCGCTGCGCCACATGGTCTGCGTGGTGATCTCAAAAGATCATTCTTATCCATTGAAACACACGTAAATTAGTTTTTGCTTTACCATTGGCTCATTAGGGGTAGAGGGATTGTGTTATGGATCACAGGAAAACAATGGATTTATGACAAATGATATTAAAGTTGGATCTGACCGTATTTTGAAAACTCCTCAAACACTTTTATGAATTTAATGTGGGAGCTGCATTAGTGGGTCAATCCAAAATAATTTTGTACACATTCGTGTCCACATACATGGAATATCATATGGGGTGATATAGAGCTGGACAATAAGGTAATAAAGAACACGCCGAATGAACTTTAAAGCCTCATATCTATTATTGATATTGAGCGAGTGTGAGATATTGAGTTGAAATTGTTTCAACTTACAATGAAATGATATCAAAAGTCACAACAAATGACATTGCGAGAATTAAGTGGGTGAGGATATCATACAATGACTTATATGAAATGTGTTGCATGTGAGTATGGTGTCATGAAATGTATAGATAATACACAACAAATTGTATATGATTTTTATATGAAATTCCTTTAAAGTTTAAATGTGCTAACACAATTGAGTGCAAGAATACGGTTACTCGTCAAAGAATTATCCATAAATAAGAAATTTCACCCTTTATATACAAATTACTCGGAAAATAAAACTGTTATCTTAATAAACCTAAGGTAAGGCAAAACAAAATTATATATGTCCTAATCAATAAGACTAACCCAACTAAGGGCAGGCAAAAAATTATGAATTCATAATACCATGAACTAATAAAATTATAAAGTTTAATAAATATATAAAATTTTAAATTGTATAGTAATTGTAATGATATAATGATTTTTTGTTAAATAAAAAATTATTTATAGGTCATCATTCTCAACAATTTTTTCCCATTTTTTAATTTATAATTTATAAAAAGATAAATATAAGTTATAGGAACGTTATTAAATACTCTTAAAATAATAATAATTTTAGACTTAAGCATTTATTAAGCCCAACACATACAAAGCAACCAAAAAAGCAATATATTAGATCTTCTATGGTAATATTTTTCCCATAGATAGTTTTAGTATTTTGATAAAAAAAAATACATTAAGTTTTTCAAAATAGATTTTAGGAATAGAAATCCAAGAAAAAGTTATATATTTATAGGATTACTGTTATCACTCAAATAAAATTTTAATATATTTGTTTACATACATACACTTTTAATTAATTATAATAAATATAAAATAAGAAGATATAATTCAAAAAATATAAATATAAATAAAATATATTACCATTAATTTCTTAAAAAGTATTAAAAATATAAATGTAACACGATATTATTATTTTTATATATATTTTTTGCATTTTTTTATATCGCTTCATTTTTTTTTTTACAAAGTAGTTTTCAAATTTCATGTTTCAAAATAATAATAATAAAATCGGGTCCTCCACTTCCGACACCTGACGTTCCGTTCGTCGCCACCGTTCCTCAAGTAGTTCAGCCAGAACGCCACCCGTGTCACCACCCACTATTGATCACCCGCCACCACCCACCACCGTGCTCCAACGTCCGTCATCGCCGCCCTTCGCTGCGTCGTTTCAGATACCAATGCTGTCGAATCCCTGCAGCACCGCACTGCACTCGTTGGAACCGACGGCAGAGAACTCCAGCTGCGCCGGTGCTGTGCGTGGAGTATAAAAAAATCAGTTTCGGACACAAAATCTACACCCCACGATTCATTGATCTGGGACCATCTGGGATCTCCATGGAAGAGCAAAGCGAAACGCAAAGCTGTTTCGGTCACGACAATGGGTGCGATGCGCGACGAGAACGAGAGCAGCACCAACAAATCGATGAGCAAGACCAACATGTCCTTGAGTTCATGGATTCGATGGATGCCTACATAACCCTATTCGATTCCTTGTCTTCCACACTTCGACAGGTAAATATTACTGGACCCTGCCTACCGAATTTCACTTGTCATTTGCCCTTGCATATAGATCGATCGATATTAGGGGCACTCGATCGATCGATATTAGGGGCACTATTTTCAATTAGTTTTTAGTGTGCGCCTTTTGGAGATTTAGGGTTTAGTCGAGTTTAATCGCGCATCGGCATTGTTGCACTGTTTTTATCCTTTCATTAGTTTTTTTTTTTTTTGTAAAATTTTAAGCTCTGCAGATATTGTATATGCACCAATCTTTGGACACTTTACATGTTCGGCACGAAGAGGATGTTACTGAACCCTATTTAACATATTTTTAAGAGATTATTATTATTTGTTGTTGTCATCAGTTTATATATATGCGCTCTTTCGAACTCGGTGACGAGTCTAAAGTATCATTTGCATTTGCATTTTTCTTTACACTTCGTCAGGGATGGATGGATATAGCTAGTGCTCGGCATTCCATGGGTGTCTCGCGTGTTAACAGTGCTTTGTTTGACCTCAAAGTTCACCCAGCTGCCACATCAGTGAAAGTAACACTAGATGAGGGTGAGTTTCTTGCTTATTTATTTTGAACCGAGTGATTGCATTAGGAGTGGAATGTTTTGCGAGTGAGATGCAATCATACAGTTTTCTTTTGAACCTGGAGGTGCATGGAGTAATGAATTTACCTGAGTACTTGACATAGTTGACTATGCCTATTTTATGGAACCCTCTTTAATTGTCATTAGTCATTTTTTATTTATTCTGCTGGATTTTTTCATAACCCGAGTAACGTTTTCTTTTGCCGGTTTTTGTGGTACTTCTTACAATTATATTCACAAGCCCCTTTGGGGAGCTTATTTTGGTTTATAAACAGTGCACAAGTGTTAGTTGTTTGTAGTATGTGCATGTACTTCAATTTGAATGGGTGTGTATCATATGTCTCACTGTATAATGTTTTGATTTTTCAGACTCCCCAACTAAACTATCAGAATTTACCTTGTATAAATGGGCATACCCTGATGACGGACAGTGCTGCTATGAAGAAAGAAAATATAATGACAATGAATTGATGAAGAAATCCAAGAGCCTACAGCTACGACACCGTGGAACATCCATGATCTCTGGTACAATTTTATTTTTCAGGCTACATCCATGATCTACAGTGGACACATGGTTTAACTGTCATTGCAGTAGACCATAAGATTGATTCCTTTATTATCCTTAAAAGAGGTCCTTTTATCAACTGAAACTCCTATCCCTGCCATTTTGTTTTCATTTTCTTAGTTTCTTGCCTGTTGTAATATGTATTTTGCTTGGAATGATACCTTTTTGGTGCTTTCTGATCACCCTTTTCTTTTTTATTTGTCCAAAGAATCTCAGGAGGTAAGTACTGGAAATAACGGAGCTCCAGTTGCAGTTGTTGATAAAGTAAGTGTCAAAGCTTGGAGTTCACAATTTAAACTATTGATTATAACTTATAAGTTATTGAACCGAAAACCAGGCACTTGTTTTCAGTTTTCCACTTCAGGGAAAGCTCTATTTTTTTCACATAAAATACCACTATTCAATAGTGGTAGGGTTGCTATCACAGTTCATCAAAACAGATTTAAACCCCACTACTCATAATTGGATGGATTTGTTTATCCTAGATAAAAATTATGTCTATAGTTTTTTTTAGGCGTGGGTTACAAAGGAGGACATAGGCTTGGGGATAGGGGAAGGGGAAATAAATGCTCATGATTGCGAAGGGCAAGACTCCAACCCCGTAGTAATATGTATAGATGTTGTAGATTCCTGCATGTAGATGTCAATGCATACCATAAACTAGTCCGTGTAGGTTTCAGCTCATATGAGTTGAGTTGACCCATGGAGGACAGCTAGAAGAGAAAAATCAGCTGGTATGGATGTTGACTTCAGTTCTAGTTTTAGAGCTTCAGTAACCATTTTTTGGATATAGTGTGAAAGTTGAACATAAAAGATTATGTTATTAATCTTGTTCGCTGTCTCTAGTTCCAAATGGAGCGGTCTAAATCATTATCAGTGTTTGGAACCCTGGTTTCCCCAAAGCTTCGATCTGCCCAAGTCTCATTTGAAACGGGTATATGTTCTCTCTCTCTCTGGGTCCCGAGCATGTATCTACCTTTGATAACACACCTGCCCATGTACATGACCCACGACTCATTCTGAATTATGCAGCATTGGAGATACTGGTACAAATTGCCACCATTCGATCCTCAATGCTTTGTGCACACGATCACGTTTGCAAGGACATGGAAGGCCCCAAAGACTGAAAATGTTGATATTTTCTATGTTCTACATGTTTGGAAGGTGTAATGCCTTTTTCCTTGGCTTTTTTATGGTTCACATGTTTTTAGCTTTCACACTTGGGTTCCCATATTGGCCTAAATTTCCGCTACGCCCATGTGAGTGTATTGATTTGTTACGCCCATGTTGGTAATAGGATATCTTGGAATTGTAGTCTGTGCATGGGATTAATGTTTGGATTCTATGAAACCCCTTTCCCTAACGAATTATGTGCCTGGGTGGTGTATCTATGTTGATTAGGAAAATAGCAATAGTATCTAATTTCAAAAAAACTCTGAGTTACATGGTTTACACCATAGTTCTCTAAGCTTGCACTATTTTGCGCGGTATTTTATCCATTTATTTTTGCTGCACTATGGTATTTTATCCATTTATTTTGACAAGTTTGTTTTGTTTTGTTTTTGTTTTTGTTATTTTTAATTTTTGATTTATGAGAATAGGACCATGATAATTATTGTGTTGCTGCTAGATTCTTTTTTTGTTCTCCAGTTCTTGTATGATTGTAGCTGTGAGTTTGATAGTTTTGATATATAGTTAAAATTTGATTTTTGAGTTATTTGATATTATTAAATATTTAAATTTAATTATTAGTTTATTTTTAATTTGATAAATTGATGCTATTGGTTAGAATTTTGAATGGTAAATAAAAATTCAATTAATCCCTTTGTTTTAATTTTGATGGTGGTAGTTCAATTTTTTTTTTTGTTATTTAATTATCTTTGGACCGTCTAATTATTTGAATTGAATATTTATTCTTGTTAGATTATTAATCGAGTAATCATGTTATTTTAATTTCTTAGATGTATTATATGTTGCTTAAAGCTTTGCTTTGTGATGCACTCATTTGTCATATTTTCTTGAAGTTTATGTTAATCGTAATTATATGATACTTTGGCCACTGTGTGAGTGTTTTATTGAACGCCTTATTGTTGAGGCGATCACTTTAGAATGTTTTGGTTTTATTAGATGCTTTGAAAACTGTGGTTGACAACGCTCATTTTGTAGCCTTTAATAACCCATAAATAATTATACAATTCATCTTAGATTTCGTAAGATTAAAATATTTTTTTTTTGTACGCGTTGCATTTTTTTCTTTTGGGATAATCGGAGTAGTAAATGAATCAGAGGTTTATAAAAAATTTTAAAGATAAATTTAATATAAAGTTGTTTATAGTTGTTCATTAAGAAAAGTAATTATATGCAAATTATTTTTATGACGGCAAACATAAATTAACAAATAATGAACATGTTAATGTTTAAAATTGTTTAGGTTTGTGAAATCGTGAAGATTGTTTGTTGATAATATTATTTATATGATTTATATTATAGGTCTTCACAGTAAATATCTCACTACTCATCGATATGTTTTCAGCTGTAAAGATAATTTAGGGCATGTGTCTTAGAATTAAATATAAAATAATTCTAAGAATAAAAAAAAGAAAATATTATTTTTATTTCTTAGATTTTTAAAAGTAAAAATAATTTTTTATTATTTTATTTTTATGTAATAAAAAAGAACTTACATTTTAAAAATTAATACAGAAAATAATTAAAACAAACATGTGGAGGAAACAGAGGGCATCTATTGAAAAGCATGTCTTTATTTTTAAAAAAGTGAGGTAAATAAGCCTGCACTCATTAATTCCCAGCGAGAAACACGATAAGCTTCTTCAATACCGGTGATGGTGGCTAAAAGAGGTTGTACAACATGAGTTTTAATGTCACGACTTAATTGTCAGATTGATTAGTTCGTCTCTAATGTGCTCCCCAAAATTTATTTCGTTTTAAAATTTATTATTTAAAATAATCAAAAGTATTTTTAAGTTTTAACAATTTATTTTTTAAAATAAAATATTTAAGTCTTTTTATTTTAATAATATATTAATTAAAATATTTTTTTAATATTTATTATTTTTTAAATCAAACATAAAAATAAATAAATAAATAAAAATAAATGTGATGAAATAAAATATAATATTTTAATAAATAGAAAATTAATAGTATTTAACTATATTTAGAGAGTTATTATTTATTTTATTAAAATTATAGTATAAAATCTGAAAGCGTTTTTAGATTTTTCTTTATTAAACTTACTATTTAAACTAACTAAAAAAAATATGGCGGGATGAAAGAACAACATAATACATCAAAGGAGAAAAATAAAATAAAAAAAATCATAGCCTCCCACGTTAATAACAGTTTTACCATGATACATTGATACTTTATCGTAGAACCACGTAATTGCATTATTTGTCTACACAATTCACACACCCATAACCCATGGAATATTTTGAAGTGGAAAATGACTTCATATATACGTGGTGTAATAATAATAATAATAATAATAATAACTAACAATTGAATAGTCGTAGAAAAGCAAGAAGCCGAAAGAGCCAGGCCATGGCCGGAAAAACAAAGATGGTTCACTCTTCCGCCGATAAGCCCTCTCCGCCACCGCTAAGCCGTTTAACTTCCGATGCCTCTACCTCCTACGACCACCGAGAACTGCGGCTTCCTCCGGAACTTCCGGATGACGTCATTGAGGAGGTGCTCCTGTGGCTTCCGGTGGTGTCCCTCCTGCGCTTCAGGTGTGTCTGCAAATCTTGGCGCTCTCGGTTCTCCGACCAAGACTTTGTGAAGAAACATCTGAAACGGTCCCTCTCGAGACACGACCACCAGCTGGACCTGTCGAGCCTCGTCTGGTCCGAACGCCCTTCCAACCTCCTCATGTCCTGCTCCCTCCACTCCGTCCTCAACGGCCCCTTCACCTGCGCCGCACAGCTTCGTTTCCCGGCGATGGGGCAAGGATTAGGCCACAGGATTGTCGGAGCCTGCAATGGGCTCCTCTGTGCCCGATTCTTCGGCGCCTCCAAAGACTTCATCGTTGTGTGGAACTCTTGCACCGGGGTGTTCCGGCAACTGCCCGGCAACGACGTGTGGCCTAGGTTTAGCGATTTATCGTACGGCATCGGGTACGATGAGTTGTCTGATGATTACAAGGTGGTGGTGGTGGTGGTCGGTTATCTTCACAATCAGGTTCGGGTTTTCTCCCTCAAAAAGGGTTCTTGGAGAACAGTTCAGTTCTTGGATGGCGTTTTATTTAGGGACGCTTCGGGGGTCTTCGTGGGTGGAGCCATAAATTGGGTTGTGAGGATTCCATGTGATGGGATCACTGCATGTTCATGGGATGTTGTGTCATTCGATTTAGCTACCGATAAGGTTCGAATGATACCCAGATTTAGTATTGTGGACTACGCTGAACTTTTTCCAAATCTTAGCGTCCTGAGAGGTTCCCTTTGCATGACTTGTTACAAGTGTGGAGTTCGGAGTGATGTGTGGGTGATGAAGGAGTATGGCGTGGTTTCATCATGGACGTTGCTGGCCACAATTGCGAATCCGCCGCCTAATTATGCTCATTTGGAGTCTTATTGGATACCTACGCCCCTCTACCTGTTCGAGGATGTCCTGTTTTTGACCGGGCAGTATTTTACGGACAGTTTGATTCTCTATGGTACCAAAACAAATTCGTTCAAGCATCCTAGGATCTACAGTTTGGAGAATCAGGTGCGGGGCCAATCCATGATCTACCTGGAGAGCCTTGTTTCCCCCCTGTGATAATGACACCAACGTGCGTGCGTGAATCTTTAGCTTGGTTTTCTATATTTGTTTTTAGGCAAGATGTTAAAATTATATAAGTCGCACATGATCTTTGCTTTTATCAAAGCCATGTTTTCTACATACTCGATCTTGTGCTATATACTAGTTTGATTTTCAATTTTTTTAATTACCTTTGCAACGTCAATATTCAATTATATATTCAGTGTCATGATTATGCACGTGATTTTCTTTTTATTTTTGAAAGAGGTAGAGAGGTTTCGCCAGGTTTGAGCGTGGCAATACATAGTGCGTATCAATTAGTGATACGTCCTCAGAAATTAAGGAGTGATACGCTTATAAGAGCTATGCCATCATTATGAGAAATTAAGGGGTGATATACGCAACGCTTGTATACCATCATTATGAGAAATTTAGGAGTTAGAGGAGCACTGAAATGGATACTGAATTGTAGGACGTAGGATTAGATTGCTGTAAGTTTCAGTACTTCACTTTTTTGGTGATGGAGGCCTGTTTATTTGCTTTATTTTCTTCTCAATATTATCGCAGCGTCCATCGTAGGGTTTAATAATTCAAAATAACAATTTTCTAGAAAATAAACTTGAGTAAAAAAGGGAAAACACAGGTCTCTAATGTTGAGAATATCTTGAAGAGCACATTCTAGATTCTAGATACCTCACCGGATGGAAGTAGGATTCTGAACACATATGGTTCTATGAAATGTTCCCAAATCATATGTGAGTAGGTATCTTCAAATTGTAAATTACAAATGTTTTTTTATTGGGAAAAATCTAAGCGTTAGTTGACAAAAATAAGCAATATCATCCGTTGTATGTGGTAGTTGGCACACAAATTTGAGATATAGGAGCAACTATAAATTACATGTTGATTCCTTCACCTTTCCAATCTAAATTGTGTGACAAACTCGGCAATATTATTGATTCTAAAATCCGACTCATATAGCTGTTGGACGTTGGGCCTAATTTAGCATGGTATTCACTATGAAATCCAACTTGAACCTAGTTTAGTGTAGTTTATCTATATTCACCGATTTTATATTTTCATTTCATGAGCCATGAGAAAATGTTAGTGGAAATATTTATTCACTATATCATATAAGTGGAGAATTGTATTAATAGCTAGGTAGCTGACAAGTTCAATAGAATGGAGAGGGAGTAGCAAACAATGGTTAGAGGGGAACAAATATCTTCTTATTTTATCAATTTATCAAACACGGCCAAATGTTAATGCAAATATTTATTCACTTCACCATATAAGCGAAGAATTGTAGTAATAGCTAGGAAGCTAAAGAGTTCAATCAAATGGAAAGAGAGTAGTAAAGGATGGTTAGAGAAGACAAATATCTTTTTATTTATTAATTTATTGATTTGTTGATAATGTTGTAATTTCCACCTATGCTTCAATTATTGGACTTTGCCCAAGCCTTTGTAGTGGAGTGTGATGCAAGTGTTGCTCAAGTTGGCATAATTCTTACACAAAATAACCAACCAATTGTATTTTTTAGTGAAGCTCTCCAAGGATCTACTCAAACACTATATGGAAGTGACGACTCTCGCTAGATGTCTTAGCACAAACTTTTATGTAAGAATGGATATGTGAATCTTGCTATTTCCCCTTACAGTAGAAACATGATTAGAATGGCTTATCAATGACTCTGAGGAGACTGAAGGTTGCATGCAATTATTAAAAACAAAGGTGGCTCTTTAGAATTTTACAATTGAAAAGCCACATGATTTTTCAATCCATCTACTTCATTTAATATATATCCAAAGATTGAAGATAAGGCGCATTTCTAAATTCTTCCCTTGACCATTTGGCTCCTAGGCAGTTTCATTGTAGCTTGCGCATTTCTTTCGGCTCCATCTCTTTCCTCTAAATTGCATGCTGCTCTCGAGGGAATTTTCAACATGTTGATGATTCACGTATTATGTGATATAGGGTTCTTCCTTAGTACTTGTACATGATTTTGAGTGATATACGTTATTAATGAGATTCCATGCCATCCAGGCAATTAGTGTTCCATGGATGAAACAAGATGTTCCCTTACTTTCATTGCTTTGTTGCACGTTTTCTGTTCCTAGTTGAACTTCATAGACTCACTTAAATCGGGCCTGCTGTTACTGGGGTATGTGGTTGATTGTGGGAGACGGATTCCTTTGTTGAAGCACATGGTTAAACGAACATTTGAGGGTTCGGTCATCTAGCCCTCGGGTGTGGCAGCCATCAATCCATAAGGCCACACACCACAACCGGGCTTCTTCAAAGTCAACTCAATTGCTGATTCAATCTTCTATGGCCTAAGCTGCTGCTCCTAGAGCCATTCAGTGACGCGGTGGATGGAGAGAGGTGGCCACGTAGGCTGTTAGAGAGCCACGACACAGCTATTTCAACAGTCGGTACGCAGTGATAGGGACAGTAAGCAATAGCAGCATGGGGGGCGTCCGGGGTAGAGGTAGAATGCTAGAACTGGAAGTAAAGTTCGAAATTAGCGTGTGAAAAATCCACTTACCTATGATTTTGCGAAAAAGCTTGTGAGCTGCGAGTAAAACATGTACCTTTTCTCCATATAAAAAACCCAATTGAAAGGTCAGTTTCCGACTGTAATCATTTTTTTTCAAGGGTGTAAAATATAACATCAAATTGTTCATTGCCAAGAAACGAGAGCACACTTATTTCTCTGGCCATCCTGACACACCAAAAATAAACAAATAATAGTTACAGCATAAAATATGGAAATACGACAAAACTATACAACAATATACAGCACAAAAATATTGGCAGTACTATGACAAGAATAGACTTCTCAAGAAAACAAATTGCATTCATGTAGAATATTGCAAAATTAAAATTAGAAAGAGCGCCAATTTTCAGAATTCTTTGGTGTACCACTCTCCGACGAAACCTTGAATGGACCAGTTGAGCCGAATGGATCCGTCTCATCAAAAGTGAATCCTCTAGAGCTGTTTATTGAGTCGAACCTTGTGAAGGTCTCCCGTCCAGGGGAAGAAGGAAACCCCTTACTATGACCAAAGTCTCTCGAGCTGTTTATGGAATCAAACCTTGTGAATGTCTCCCGTCCAGGGGAAGAAGAAAACCCCTTACTATGACCAAAGTCTCTCGAGCTGTTTATGGAATCAAACCTTGTGAGTGTTCCCGGTGCAGCGGATCCACCCTCATGCATGCTGAATGAATCAAACCTAGAGTAATTGTCAAAGAAATGGTCCCCTGCCTCACTGTATCTTGGTGAATTGCCAGCCCTGGAGGCTGGTGTGCCTGGAACAGAATCTGCAAATGTAAACGGACTCTTTTTCTGGAACATACTATCTGCTGATGGAGACTCTACACTTATTTGATCACTGCTTGGGTCATCAGATCCAAAGAAATAATTTTCTCTAGGCCTCTCAAGTACAGAGTCCTGTAATATATAGCCACCAGTACACAGATTACCAAAACACATACGAGAGAAACGATTAAAGCTAACATCTTATCAATTACAGGCAACGTGTCCGGTGAACCCGATTACAGGCAACGCTTACAAAAAGTTTCTTTAATTGTTTGACAAAAAAGTGCAATATATAAATTCGCCAAAAAATATTCATGAAGTTACATCTTATTAATTACAGGCATAGTGACCTACAACCCTGATTAGGATTGTTGCTTACGAAAAAAAGGCTCTGATTGTTTAAAAAGTGTTAATATAAAAATTTTTAAAAAAGCTTGCTAACATAAAAATATTCAATCGTCCACATTTTCATTTTGGTCTGTCCCAAAATAAATGTTCAAGTTCTTGTTATTAATGTTTTTATAATATTGGGTCAAACTAAAATTGACATGGCATATAATCCATAGATTCATAAATACAAATAACTGGTTATGATGGAAAATTCTTGTTATTAATGTTTTTTCAAAAGAATCAGGGAATCGGGGCACCTTAAGCAAGTGCTTAAAAAGACATTTTCTACCGGCTACATATCCATGTACTTTTTAATCCTTACAAAAGAAAAAGGGATAATAAAAATAAAATGCAAATCAGAATCCCGCTTAGTCAGGCTGAAAAGTGAGAATCGGATAGGCAGCCAGGACACTCCACGTTTTAATTTCCACTGGTATTTTATCATGCAATAATTACAAAGTCAAATAATTAGGAATACCCATTCCCCATATAGGGACAACATTGGATCATTGTGATCACTAGAGGATGAAAAATATACTGACAAGCATCGTGACATAAAACCAAGAATCAACATCCAACACTCATTAACCCTAAATATATTTCCCAAATTCCAATTTCAACCAAAGAAATCAAGTTGGTTGTATTTAATGAAAATGAATGTCACATCATTAATGAAAATGTCACATCATATGAAGGAATTTGGCTCACCTTGGTGCTAGCAGGGTTAAAGCCCCAAACAGAGTCTGTGTCATCATTATTGTCAAATGTACCCCAGCTTGGCTCAACGAAATTTCTATATCCAATAATAATAATAATAATAAAGGTTCAGCCCGCATGACAGCAGACAAAAACCAATAGAATACAAGAGAGAAAAATGAAACGCCAAAACTAGAAAATATAAAGATGATCCAAAAATGATACCCGTGGTTATCTACATCTACTTCAGTGCTCTTTCTGGAATGGGTATCTGAAAATTCTTGAAATGGACTATCTAGTGTTGTTTTATCAGGACTTCCAAGTGGGCTGCTTGTCAAGTCTTCTTCACTTTGAGCATACGCTGATTCACCAGTACCCAAAGATTTTTCTGACTTATCGTCAGATTTTGACAATGATTTTGAGGTTTGCTTTGGTGAGCTTATGATATTTTGCCCACCAAGAGCAACATCCGTTGCAAACGAAAAACCTGAAATTAAAACAGTTGATTAAACAGAGCTCTACAAGATTAATTACAGAAAACTACAGGAAGATGGTTAATAACATTTCCTGGGCAAAAAGGAAGAAAATATTACTGCATCTACCATGAACATACCTTCATCTTCAAACTTGTCCCAATCTTCATCCCACTCTGCTGAACCCTCTTGAATTCCACGCTGCCAGCCTTAAAAAAACCATTACAAATATAACTAAAGCCAGAAATAGGATAGGAAGGCCATATAAGCTACGATTAAATAGCTACAGAAAAAACACTTGACACTTGACTCCCCTCATATAATAATTAATTTTATCATATGAGACCAATGAAACAGAAAAAGTCCAAAGGCCACATTAATTTTCTTCTTCTCTACATGACAATGGGACATATTATCACTATTATTGACAAGCATACAACCATTAACATTTCCCTTATTCTCAGCTAGGAGAAATATTTTTTAAATGCTGCTGATTTCCTTCATTAATTTTATTTTTAAAAGTGATATTTCAGAAACCAACTGCAATCCAGAAGGCCGTGACACGGGACTTAGAAGTTAGAACTTCACCAACCATATGTATGGGTATTTAGCCCTAGAGGAAATCAAATACAAGACGAGCAGTCTCTTCCTAAACATTTAAGAAAAGCGATCAGAACATAAGTCTCATTGTAAAATTACACAACATATATAAAGATATCTCTTTAATATTGATGCAAAGTCACAATGATTAAGCATGCAAATGACAGTTCGCCTTCCTAAAAAAGGAAAAAAGAAAAGAAAAGAAACAAAGCAACAATGAAGTGTTAAATGAATATTGAAAGAAAGAAAACACGACCATTGTGGTTTTAACCAATGGCCAACCGAGAAATTCTAAGAAAGAAATGGAGCGAGCCGCTACATATACATAAAAATCATGAAATACAGTATGAATAAAGCAAATGTTTCATTGTGCGTAGAAAATAAGAAATAATACAACTATCACGCAAATTAATCAATTTAAAAACAGAAAGACAAGAACAGCTGAACCTGAAGGGAATTGATAAAATGAAAATAAGAGCAACCAAAACACTTTCATAAAAATTAGTCGGCAGGAACTAAATACCAATGTAGAATAAAACCTGAAGGGAATTGATAAAAGACAAAGGAGTAGAAATTTAACTTTCTGCAAACTTCTAAAATAGTTCCAACTTCCAAGGTGTAATTGATAATAACAAAAACTGTACCAATGGGAAGTTCAATTAGTGCACTTGACTTGACATCTAGTCCATGTTTCTTGCAAAACTCAGCTAGAACCTTCATTAGCTCCTCAACGTCTGATTGTATACGATCCGCACGAACCTAAACCGACCAGCAAACAATTAGAAAAGAGCTCACATGAAAGAACCAGCTGTAAAGTCCTTATAAAATCATTCAAACCTACCTGAAGAATACCATCTGCACTGCCACCTTGTTCAATTTTTAAAATTGCTTGATGCAACTCTGTCTTCCTCTCCTAGAAATTAATCGAGCAGAATTTAGAATCATTTTGAAATCTTCCAGAAGCCAGTGCTGTAGAACAACTTACAAAAGAAATAACAAGACCAACAGTTTGTGCCCACATTCCAGACAAAATCCGAGACTCGGGCAAATAAGCATGGGAACAATAAAAGAATTGGAAAAGTCATTAGTAAGTAATAACACCATGAAGCTATAGGCTCTGTTTAGCTTCGGGTTACAATATGTATTTATGATATTTTAATATTATCATTATTTAATTAACATTTTATTTCGTAATATTTATTTATTTTGAAAGTGAGAACAACAGCACATAATCTTTTACTATGTTCACCATGCTTATATTAAAGAAAATATAACAAAAAATAAAAATAAAAATCCAACACCATAACCACATCAAACAAGCTATAAATATTATATACATGCACAAATGTACACTATAACCACAAATGCACAAATGTTTATATAAGCTATAAACATTACCAATTGGTACATTATATAGCAAAAAACTTATTTCCTCTTTATGTAACATTTGTAAAGGAGGTCCTATTGAAGAAGAGGAGGGCTGAATTTGTGAAGTGATACAAAAGTGCTAGGCCCACTTAAGGCGCACAAAATATCCTATCGCTTTAAGTGCAAAGCGCAAAAAAAACACTCATTTTAGTAAAACGAAACTCACAAGAAATATATATATTATTTAATATATAACTATATTTTATTATTTAATATAACTATATCTTACTTACGAACTAAGTTTAAAATTTTTTATTATTTAATAATAATTATATACTAGGTCATAATAGGTTGGTCATCTAGAACCATGAAGTCAAGCTTGTGGTTTTCCATTGCCTCAAAAAATCAAATAAGAATCAAACTTAATTGATCAAGGCTTAATGAAATAATCCAACGGTGAAGACGACATCGATGACGGAAGAGATCATGTCTTGTCTGCATCACGTGACGTGAGCAAGCGAGGTGCGCACTACTTGCGTTGACAAAAGGCCCACAAAGCACAACAAGGGCGCACTTCACTAAAAGCGCTACGCCTTGCCCCCTCTCAAGCGACGGACCTCCCTAGTGCTGCGCTTCGTTCGCTTAAGCACTAGGGCGAGCGCTTTTTACTACACTGCTTGCCACATAAATTGAAAGATCTAGCCGGCTTCACTATACCCTACACTATTGATGAGAGTTGTTTTTCTAGAGTCTTATGTTACTTGGGAACAAGCATCAACTTGATGCCATTGTTTGTCTACAAGATGTAGGGCCCTACGGTGTTGAAGCCTACCAAGATTTCATTGCAAATGGCAGACAGGTCTATGAGAAATCCTATGGGAATTGTGGAAGACGTGCTTGTAAAGGTTGATAGATTTGTGTTTCCAACGGACTTCATTGTTTTAATGACCAAGGAGTCTAGTTGATCCATGAAAAGCCGTTCCTTGCCACTAAGAAACATTGACAGATGTTCACAATGGTGAGCTTAGGCTAAAAAATGATCCAGAAGAGGTGACTTCAACATATGTACAAGGCCATGCAGAGACATGGTTTTGCACATGAGGAGCTTGAGGCGCTAACCCACACGAGATTGCAAGGTGTGACAGTGTAATGCTATATGAAGCAGTGAGTTCACTCAGGGGCAGTAAGTGCTGTACTTTGTGTGCACGTCGATTTATCTCCAGGGAGTATGCGATCACACTGGACTAGCCCCTTTGAGGTAGCCAATGTTTTATCCCATGGAGCTGTGGAGTTGAAGGCTAAGGCTTGATTAATTTTATCAAGCTTTTATCCCATTTATTTTATAACTAAAATGTTGTTCTCCTAAATAAAGCTAAGGCTTGATTAATTTTAATACTTGTAAAGGTTAACAGCATTCTTTGTGTGTTTGACATTCATACACTTAGGTTACTTATCGCGACCTGTGCACACTTGCAGTTCACACGCAAATATATTTTGCATGTCAAGAGGGTCACATGCAAAACAATACCAAAGGGACTGCCCTTACTAGGGCCTGCAGACCATTCCAAGCTGCAATCACTAGACCCACACTGCTTAGATGAACCCAAGATAGCGTAAACATTGCTAAAGAAAATTTCAAATTTGGCAGCCCAAGAACAGTGCAGCAAAAGATTAATCCATTGACTTTCCGTCAACCTTGCACAATAGGCACTGATTTGTCAGTCAACTGATCTCCATTGTGAGAAATTTACCTCAGGAGCCTCCCAAGCAAAGAACACAATTCTAGTAGGTACCTTAGATCTCCTAATAGCATGTAACCAAGAAGAGCCCAACTAGACTCCTTGCTACATCAATTTTGACTCTCGAAGAAACACTAAATTGAGAAGAACAGTGCTAGGTCCAACTGGTATTGCAGCATCTTTGCATCCCCAGCTAACGTGAAATAAGCCACAGTAGCAATTTTTTTAACAATTCAGCATACTTACAGATCATCGCTCGAGCTCCTGCTCGAGACACCCTGCTTGACCTCGAGCACAGGCTCGAGCTTGAGTCTTGAGCATCAAGTAGGCATTGAGCAAGCCTCGAGCGGGAGCTCCATCAATCTACGGATTGATGGGTTCCGTCAACTATAATTTCCGATGAAAACTTCAGATAACTATAACTTTGCACACAGTGGTCCAAAATCTCGTTTCCCTCTTACCAAGGAATACCTATTAATAGTATTTTTTTATAAGTAAATGAATTTTATTAAAAAATCAAGTATACAAGAAGTACACAAGAAAGAGAATACAAAAAAATACGGATAAAATAAATTTAGCTCAACCCATCTCGAAAAGAACGAACTGAGATAACATCAGAAGGACAAGAGAGACGAAAATGCCCAGATCGGCCAAACAATCCCAAAGACACCAGAGAAAACAAAGTTTAAGCTCATCCAAGCGGCATTTACAACCCTGAAAAAGACGAGCATTCCGCTCCCGCCAGAGACACCAGATAATGCAATGCGAAATAGCGCTCCTGACTGCAAACTTCTTGCCCACCTGCCCCCTCTAGGAGAAAAAAAGCCCATAAACACAGTGAGGAACAGCCCCGAGATGAAGTCCCAAAGAAAGCGGGCAATGGAGGAAAAGGTGATCCACAGACTCCCCGGCCGCCTTACACATGTAAGGCCAACTAGGAATCATCATCCCACGCCAATGCAAGTTATCTGTAGTCAGAATCTGCCCCAAAACTACAGTCCAAGCAAAGAAAGCCAGCCGAAGAGAAACCGGAGCCTTCTAAACACTCTTCCAAGGGAAGCACCCCAAAAAAACAGGCATCTGAGCCGCATAAAAAAACTGCACACGAAAACCCTAAGCCTTAGCAAGACGCCAACATAAACTGTCCGGATAATCGCAGTGCATGAGGGCAGATTGCAACACTGCAAAGAATGAAACAAAAGCCTCCAACTCCTAGTCCTGTGCAAGCCGAGAAAAGCTAACCTCCCTCTGCATTCTCGAACCATGATCCGAGTAGAAATTGATCACGAAGCCCTCATGAGCAATAGCAATGAGAAACAACTCAGGATAAGTCAATTTCAAGGGCACCTCCAAGCACCAGGCATCCTAATAAGGGACACAAAAAGTAATCCACTGCCGCCAGGTAAGAAAAAACCCACACTACTCGAGATTAACATGATCATAAGCCTTTTCAATGTCGAGCTTACACAGAACCCCGGGAGTAAGCGTGAAGCCCGAAATCAATGCATTCGTTGGCTATAAGGACCAAGTCCAAAATCTACCCCACATGAAGAAAAGGACTCTGCAAAAGAGAAATAATTTACCTTACCACACCTGTTAATTGGATAGCCAAGACCTTCACAATAATTTTACAATTCTACCAACCGGGCTAATAAAACGAAAATCCTTCACCTCCTTCACCCCGGGCTTCTTGGGATGAGGGCAAGAAAAATCGCATTAAGGCTCCGAGCAAAATGACTATGACATCATCCCGCAAAAAACCCCAGCCCCGCAAAAAAAGCCATAGGAAACCCATTCGGGCCATGGGCCTTATCCCTCGCAAAACCATGAACCACCTCCTCCAACGAGAAAGGCCGATCCAATGACAAACTATCCTCAAGAGAGCAGAAAACGGGATCCCATCCAAGAAAGGATGGTAAAACCCTCCTTGTGATAGACTCAAATAAGTGTACTAGATGATCCTGAATCGCTGACGGGCGAGTCACAATAGTCTCATCAACAACCAACCAAAAATGGTATTAGTCCGCCGGTGAAAAGTAGCTAGGTGACGAAAAATTTGGAGTTCCGATCACTCTCTTTAAGCCACAAGGCACGCGACTTCTGTCGCCAAGACACCTCCTCCAATAGGAGAACCTGTTCAACAGAAGCAGAAAGAGTGGCCTTGGTGCCCACCTCTGCAACAGATAATGAGCAGGAATCATCCACCACCTCCAAGTCCCGCAACCTCGCCAAGCAAGAAAGCCGACAGGCATCCAGATAGAAAGAAGCTACCTCACGATCGTTAGACTAGGTAAAAGAGCCGCCAAAAGAGGCAAGTCAACCAACCCAAGCAGATCAATGAACTTCAAAAAAACCAAACATCAAGAAGGTAAAGCTCATGAACCACACCTTTCCCGACGGGTACCAACCCATTAAAGTGCCCCCCCCCAGACACCACGGCCCACCCCACCAAGAATGTATCACCGCAAGTTCATCCCACATGAGAGGCTGATCGTGGACCATATTAGGCCCATACACCCCAGAAAATGTCCAAACCTTCCGATCCACCACATTTTGAAACCGATAGGAGAGCGAGAAACGACTAATGGCCTCATCCACCCTATCCACCACCCAACAGTCCCATAGCAACAAAATACTCCCTAACACCCCAAAAGAAACAAGAAACAACCAGTCAGCCCAACGGCAACGCCACAAGCTCCAAACATAGATGGAGGCCAACTTGGTCTCTTATAAGCAAATAACATCCGCCCGCCACTCATGCAACAAGGACAGAATAAAAGAACGTTTGTTCGAATCATTAAGCCCCCGCACATTCCAAGAGGTAAGATGTAAAGTCATGGGTTCACCAAAGCAGCCCTCTCCAACCTAGATTATAAACAAAAGTTATATTCCAACCTAGATTGTCCCAAAAATCAACTATCAGCCCATCGTTAAATGCTGCCAGGCCATACACTGATAGAAACGAGTCCTTTAATGACCCGCCCACTGCACCAAACGTCACCACATATCAAAATAGAATCCCCAACGCCCAGCTTCCATTCCAACAAGCATATGAAATTCTCCAACCCCTCCCATATACCCTTCCATAAACCAGTGTCATGTGACCATTGGAAAGTTTGTGGGAATCATCCGTAATTGGTGATCCCATAAATAGAGAGCCCACCATTTATCTCCACTCTCCTTCTCAACCATGAATAGCCACGTCCACTTGGCTAATAAAGCCTAATTAAAGGAGCAAATCAGCTTAGCATTCAAGCCCCCGTCAAACAGTCTTTGGACCTTTACCCACGTCACCACCAAATGGTATTTGAATGCTGTTTAAGAGCTGCCCCACAAAAAACAGCGCTGAATGCTCTCCATACTTTTTGCCATCAAAGCTAGAATCCAAAAAATAGAGATAATACACTGGAAGATTTGCTAAGGTACTATCTTCCTCTGAAATCTCTTTTGAAAGCCCAGTTTCCAGCATGCTATCCTCCTCTGAAATCTCCGGACAACTTGGTCCCATATGGATATGGAATGCGCTGCATCCCAAGCGGCAAACCCAGATAATTATAAAGCTGTCCCCCACATTTACAGCCCAGGAGCCATGCCAATAGACCGCCATCAACCCCTATTCCCAATCCAATCAGCTCACTTTTGGCAAAATTCACCCTCAAAACACAACAAAGCCCCGTGAAGGATGAGAGTTCCATCAGGGCCCGCTACCTAAACAAACACCTTCCCGCAGATCCTGACCAGCAGCCTGCTCACCTATTCCAGCCCCGCATCCCCACTCCCTTACTGCCTTCCTTGTAAACCTAAAGCACAACTTCCTAGAATTTAGACAACAGTAAACCAAACCAAATCAAAGCCTTAATCCCAACAGAATGGGATCGATATTAACCAAGACAAATATAAAACTTATATTTCATCTAAAACACAAGATCATTCTCTTCCAAACATTCTTAGCCATGAGTCAACTGTGAGAGCTAAAAATTTGAAGTGAGTTAAGTGACTGCAAGAGCTAGAATTCTGCATTCCATGATCTGATGAAATTTGGACTTTACATTTTCGCCTCTGTTTGGATTTGAGAAGAGCCCATGTACAATGAATGAATTCTTCCTTTCGATTATTACTATCCTCAATTGAACTAACTTGAACTTCATTTGAATTGTTGAATTGTTGTTAACGAAGGAATTGGATTGTGGACGGACCGAGACAGGATATAACAGCACTTAGTTTTGGGTTTAAGTTTATTAATGATTGTAATTTATGGATGATTTTTTTGTTTTATTTCGGTATCCACGTTCTTTTTATATTTTTTGGATAGAGATTTAATATTGTTCGTCTTTATCACCTAACCCAAATTCTTAAATTTTCTTTTGATGACTCATGCCTTACGAGCCTTTATCAAACTTACGAGAATCTTTGCCAATCGAGCCCATGAAACAAGCCCAAACAAGGCAAGGTTAAACAAGCCTAAACAAATGTGCAAGCTCAAGTCAAGCCTAGTGAGCCTGAGTCTAATTTAAAGTCGTTTTAAAGCTCTGCTCAAGCTCGTACTCACTTAATTTTAACCTCAGCTCGGTTCATTTAAGCCAAAGCTCATCTCGGGTGGTTAACAACCTTATAGGTGAGAAACTAAAACAGTGAGGACTGACACTCGGGTCATGAAAAAATATAAGCTAAAATGTGTACGAAAAATAGTAACCCAATACATGCAGCAGAACTCAAAAATAAAAGTTCAAATTTGTTGGGTTGGTGTTGGGTATACAAATATTGAAAGGACAAAATGGATGAAAGAAAAATTAACCTGAATTTCACAAAATTTTGCCTCCTCAATTGCTAATTTAGAGGCAATTTCAGCAACCTGCTTGTACTTCTCCTCATACTTCTTGGCCAGTAACTCAGCCTGATATAGCAATTGTAATCAAACACCCCTTCAAAATCACAATCAACAAACTAATATTTTTGTTTTGTACATCCTATTCCTACTGTGTACCTCACGCTTATCTGCAGATGCTCTTTCAGTAATCTCATTGAGCCGGTTGTCACATCTGCTTTTGTATAGAACCTGAAAACAAGAAACAAAATATTAAAGGGGAGAAAAAGGAAAAGGATAAAAAAAACATCCATGTATGCACAATGAGCAAATTTCTAATGATCTGGAAATAATATAAATTCAAGGCTGGATGAGAATGGTTCTCTGCATAAAACTTGAAGCCTAATAAAAAAAATAAAAAATAAAAAACAGAAACCACTTACAAGATCCTGCATTTTTGTTCGATAGAACTCAACTTTCTCTCTGGAATCTAGAATCCCATTCTCCATTGCTTCAACCTTCAATAAATGAAAGGCAAACTGGCGATTACTTGGAAGAAATATGATTACAACTTGAGGACAGCATAAATAAATGGAAGAGGAAAACACAAGTTCATATACAATAGGAAAATACAATGAGCGAGAGAGGAATTGTAAATCATGATGACTGGAGTCTTAGAATTCATGTTCATACTACATTTGATTTCTTTTGTTGTTCCAGATAATCAAACCCAAAGTATTGGGATAACGGCACTGTTGTATCTACAAAGGAAATAATTAGATGAGGAAAAAAAAAGTTCATATATTATAGTAAAATATAATGCCTTTTTTTCTGTAGTGGTTGCTGCCTGAAACTTTGAATTCTGCTCAGCATGACTGTGATGGCTCGGGAGGGGATTCTCCATCATTGGTACTTGGGAATTTTGTGGATAGGATTGCTGCAATGGACTATCAAGGTGGGATGCAGATACTTGCAGTGGTGGCCTAAACCCAGTTCCAGGTGCTAAAGGGCGAGAAGCAGACATCATTTGCTGTGGTCGCAAACCTAAACATAAAGGGGGGAAATTTACAGAAAAAATTTTGATTGCAAAAGGAAAAGTCAACTGAGATCAACAAGGACTGAAACAGAAACTTGCAATCATACCACCAGGAGTGGTTCCCGAGTTTGCATTTCCATATGAAGCATTGGGTAGCAATGTTTCGTCAGACAAAATATTATTAGGAAGCACAGCTGGAAGTGGACGTCCTTCCCTAAATCGTTCCATTAGATAGAGAGCAATGCAGAACTCCTTTAAAGAAAGCATGCTATCATTATCTTGATCAGACAAGTCCCATACCTGCTTTAAGACCTCTGAAAAAAGCGAACTTAGACATTAATGAACATTATGGTTAAAAAGGCGTGATCAAACACCAAAAAATACAAATTTCTAAAAAGTTTACACACAGCTTCAGTATGCATATTGTATTATATTGGGAACAAGTACAACAATAAAACTTCAATATTCTAAACTGATTTGAAGGGGAACACATTATAACAAATCTATGTGCCTTGTGCACTAGATAAGAATTCATATATTATTTATTTAATCCTCACAACATAAAATCAATTAATAAAATTCATAAATCAATTATAAATTTTCCAAATTTCTGTCAATTATATTGAATTCAGCTTCAATCAAAGTAACATAATTTACCCACCTGTGTACTTAAAAAGGTAAAGTCAAGTTTTAAGGATTATTCCAGGCACTCCACAATCACGATGAATTAGTGAGATCATCTGTTAAATTTCATAACACCCTTTTTGTTTCATAAAAGGGCATGCTCCGTTAGTACATTCCTAGTAAAATCTAAACCACATACCTGGAAACCAGTAAATATAACAAAAGACAACTTCTATAGAGTTTTCTCATAGCGATACTAATTCTGATAATAAATATGCTGGGTTAATATTTCTAATATTTGTAGTTTCAAGAGCCAGAAACAAAGGAAACTCAACTCCCAACTATTTGTGGTTTGTTGGCTGGCTACCTAAAGCACCCCCTCATCTACTTAAGACAACTACATTTTTTTATATATATAAATAAGGACTTTATTGAAAAATCAAACACAAAAGAAGTGTACAAAGCGAGTGAGCTCAAAAAGAACAAGCATCGAAAACATTAAAAATACAGGAAAAACAAAGCGACCCATGACAGACAACCAATTCCTAAGAGAATGAAATAAAAGAATTTTAAGCTCCTCTAGCCTCGCATTCCTCTAAGACAACTACGTAAATAAACAAGCACCGCTGCAAAAGTAAAATCATTAGTATGTAATAGAATTCCAGTCATTTCATTCCGTAATATTGATTCCTCACATCAGTTCATTCTACTTTGATAAAAATGAATTCGGGTATTATATAGTAAGAAAATTGTCAAATTTGCATACATAAGATACAACTTTTAGCACAAGTCAGCTTTCCTATCAATAAAACAAGGGAAACAATATTCTCGCAAGTGGCAACCATATGAAGAATGAGCAGAGATCTCAACATTAACAAAACTTACCTCTTGGCAATCTCCAACTCAAAAATAGGTTGCGCGCTTGCTCACCAGTAATCTTTCCATCTCTATCTGTGTCTACTTCAACAAAAACTTTTGTGTACTTTTGAACATCAGATGGGGTCATTCTTGGCCATGATGCAAGGGACGGATTGGATGCAGAATTTACCACACCAACTGAATTCCTAGATGATCCGAAAGATGAAGTCTGAGCCAAACCCCGTTGATTTGGATTTGTCAGTGACTGTGTCCGTTGAATCTGACCATCTGGAGGTTGCATCCTGAAAGCACTATGCAATGAATCAACTGAGCCAAACTTAACAGGAGGGTGAGGTGGAAGAGCAGCTGATGAAGCTGATCTACTAGTTGTAGAATAAGTTGGTGCAAGAGAATCTTGCTTCACCACAGGAGATGGCTTTGCAGAAAACACATCATCTCCAAAAAAAGTGTCAGAAGGAAAACCATTTACTGAAGCAGAGGTTGTTTTAGCATCTTTAGCTGCAGGGGATGAAGATGTAGGAAGTATATTTTGTGGTATTGGTGCAGTGGAAGGCGTCAGTGGACCAAGCCCTCTATAAGGGGCTGTCACCCCCACTGGAGCTCCAACAGATCTCCCAACTAGACCATCACTTGATATATTTGTGCTTGGCGGCTGTGAACTGGAAACAACAGGCATGATCTGAGGGGCTCTTGAGAATTGGTTTTGCTGAGAAGGGAAATATTGCTGGTTCATATTTGCATTTGGTGCAGCTTGTCCTCTAAAGCCGGGATGCTGGGATGATGCTGGTGCAGCCATACTTAACTGTGATGCAGGAGAAGCGTTCATTTGTTGTGGACGAGAAACACTAATTTGTGGTGCAGGAGCAGCAGCCATTGAGCTTATTTGAGGTGAAGGTATAGCTGCAAGATTTATTTGGGGTGCAGGAATTTTGGCTGCAGCAGGACCATATAGAGCTGCTTTCACAATATCTGGAGTCAATTCTCGCTTACTCTGCGCGACAGTCACAAGTTTAAGAGCATTATAAAATTCCTTCCGGCCAAGGAAACCAGTATGCGCCTGATCAGCATGCATCCATATCTGCAAACAAATACAAGTTGATACATGCCTGGTGAAAAAATACAGAAAAAAATAGCACTTATCCAATCATTATTTCAATTACACTCCCTTCTATTGATTGAAGCAAAATTCAAGGGCAATTTGTAAAAAAAGCAACCATATAAAATAGACAAGAGTCTTTATTAACTGATGGTAGATCACTTGCCGGAAACATGGAACATACACAGCTTCATATAATAAATTCACCCTGTGTAGACAAGTCTTCCAGTTCCATTATCAGATTTTGGTTTAATAATTAATTACACTCGAGTATTATGCAATATAATAGATATCTTTGCAGGGGTGGATATCTGATCAGCAAACACCCATCATTAAATTAAAGCAATGGGCATTTGCTCAGTTGGTTCAGTCATTGCAACAGATGGTACGGCTGAAGACCACAGCTATATGGAAAGCACAGCACCGTCTTTGAGGTTTTTTCTAACGAGAATCGCATCCCACGAAGTGAGCTACGCAGCGGATCCATTTTCACTTCCTCTGGGGGTCGTAAATCATAGATCACAAATCGAGGGTCAAGTTAAATACATTGTCAATTCTATTCCCTCTACACTGAAAACCACTGGCCTATACCCCTAAATATACTCACTATGCTGTCATAAACGAAATTTTCGTGTTAAGAGTACAAAGGAGATACAAGAATCGCGTAAAAGTACAAATTTTGAACAGGGTTAAAGGCGCAATCACTTCAATACACAACCAATGACTCGAATCAGGTGGAATTAGGGTTTGAAGTCAGAATTAGGTGGATCTTCGTACAGGATTGATCTAATTGTTGAGAATGACTGGAGAATAGAGCAAACAAAAGAGCACTAACCTGCGCAAGGACCTGTTGGGACAGATTCGATCCCTGAAAGAACGAAACAGCTTCGGCTCCACTGATCCTACCATCCCTGTCCAAATCTGCTCTCTGGAAGTACGCATCGAAGTTATCCATGTTCGAAACTTGTAGGTTTTGGTTCGCAATTTGAGGGACTTCGGGAGCGACCCTCAGATTCCGAAGCGAAATGGAATCGAAACCCTCGTGACGATAGGTGTCAGAACCCTAGATTGTGAGAAACAGCGTATGAGGGTGCCTTCAGAGAAAGCTGCAGATTTGGATGGTGGAATAGGGAGGATGGAAATTGCAAATGGAATGCGAATGTTATTATTATTATTATTATTAATTAATTAATTAATTAAAATAAAACAAACGCAGATGCCACTGGCGCTGAGGCTGTAAAGACAACGAATTTATATATTGATCCCATGCATTTACGCCTTAGATAAAAATATATTGCTTTTTTTCATTATGTTGTTAATTAATATCATTTCTAATATGAGTATTGGTCATATTCTCCCTCCTATATTATTTAATACATTTCTATTTATTATTTTTTTAAATTATAATTTTTATTTTATATTTTATTAATTTTTATCTTTTTTATTTATTACAATCAATCATGACAATAAATATATTAAAAAAATTAAATAATAAATAGTAATCTTTTAAATATATATATATATTTTATCTCTAATACCTAATTGTAGCCTCTAAAGTTTACAATTTAAAAAATCCAATGCAATATAATTTTTTCAAAAGTTAAAATTTTCTATAAATTTTAAGAAAAAAAGTATTTTGTAGGAGATAGATGCTCTAACTAGATTGATTTTAATAGGACGGCACTACGGCTAAGGGAGCGTGTGCAGTTGCACACCCTAGCTTGGCCCGTCCCTTTAAATAACGATAAATAAAAAATTAGTTAAATATTTAAAAAATAAAATTATCGATTATTTGGTTAGTTAAATATTATAAAGGTATTCAGATATGGATTGTTGCTTGCATTGGCTAGTTAGTATTGGACAATTTGTTCTAACTTTTTGGTTAGCGTTAGATAATCTCATATAATTTGTATTGGACTTGGAGACAATTGGTTTTGGTTTCTTTACTTAGTCTCTTTCTGTTTACAGTTCTAATTGTTACTTTTGTATTATTATTTTTTATAATTGATTATTTAATATTATGGTATCAATAATTTCAATTAGAATTTTAATTTATAGAGTTTTAAAATGCATAAATATCTAGTGTTTGATATTTGTGGCATTTAATCTATTTGTATAAAAGCATCTCCAATAATAATATATATTTTATTTCTACATGTGGAGAAATCTTTAGTCGTGAAGAGTATTTTTGCTTCTAACTCCAACAACGCTCTTCATTTCAACTTTATTTATATTTAAATAATAATTTTATTATATTTTTAATATCATAGACTTTCGTTTGGAGGGAGAATAGAGAGAATAAAAGTATAATAAAACTTTTGTATGAAAAATAAATAGTAACTCTAAAAAAAATAAAGAGTCATTATAAGATTTTATACGTGTGAATAGTCAAATAAAGAATTTATTAGAGTTTATTTTTGCCATTTAGTTCTATATTTATAGACAATAGAGAACCTTTTGGAGTTATTGTAACTACATACTATTATATTTTTATATATTATTAGTTTGTCATTTTTGCAATAAATTTTAAACACTCTTAAAAAATAGTCACTTGGGTTTTAATGTGGATTTTGTTTTTTGAAATTGTGATTTTATATGCATATATGATTGAATTCTTTATGTATTTTATAGTGCATGCACTAAGGGCGGTGTTACAAATTAGTGCATCTGACTGAGTCAATTTTCTGTTACTAATTTATGGCATAATCTGTTAGCATGAATTTTACGCTAAGTAGTTGATTGTTTTTAGAAACGTTTGTTATTTTTAATTTAATTCTTCATTCAGTTTATTATTCAAATATTTCCTTTCCTTCGGTTATAATTCAAGCTACCGACATCGAACATGTCCGGTGGTGAGAGACTAGAAAATTAAAAACCAATAATACAATTTCTCAATGATCCTGCGCAGGCTCGCTCATATTTCATTTTTCATGAGCATAGCTGCATAGATATCTCATATTTCAGTGAGCTTTTTCAACTCTGAAGAAAAAAAAAACACGAACAGATAATTAAAAGGCAACTTATTTTAAGCAAGTTCATATGTAAACAAATTTAAACTCAATCCAACCGCCGGTCCGTTCTGTTGGGGGGGACACGAGACCGGTGTCCGGTCGGCCTCTCCAACTTACGCCTCGATGTACATGCGTGTGTGCGTCACAAGGCCAGTAGTGTTTTAGTATACCACAGGTTTTTGCAGTTTGTTGGCGCCATCACCGGTGGTTCCGGTGGCCCGCCCCCTCCGTAGTCCTTCCCTCTCATTCAAGGCAGCTGATGAGTCATCGACTCTTGTGTTTTCTGGGCCCAGTGAGTCAGTCAACCATCTCTCTCCCCCCCAGCTTGTTGTTCTTGAGAGAAAAGTCTTTTCCTTTTTTTTTTTTCTTTTTTGAAGAGAGAGAGAGAGAGAGAGAGATCCATCGTGTGTTATTGTTGTCTTTTCCTATCGCCTCGTTCCATCGTGAGTCCATATCCAAGCTTTCAAGTCGCCATGGAATGATGGAAGCACAATCGAGCTGAACTGGTATGCTCTTGCCGTGTCTTTCTAAGTTGCCCATAGACCAATGGCTAGGATATATATATATATATGTAATTAATTATGCGGCCTCGTCATGATTGATTGGAAGTTGCATTTTTTAAGTTTGAAATACCCAGATGAGAGATTGTTGTAATCAGAGGAAATATTTTCACCTAATCTGATTCTCTGCAATCACCAATTTTAGTTACGAGAAGAAAGTAAAATTATAATCATCATAATCATTCAATAATTATTTTACCGTCTAAAGGTCAGGCAGGATCCATGCAGATGCAGCCCAAGAAATGAGTTCATCCTAATCCTACGTCATAATCATTCAATAATTATTTTACCGCCTGGCTCTGGAAGACTGGACTGGGCTCGTTTTTTTTTTCTTCTGAATGCTCGATGCTTTCCTATCTCTGCAGGTGACCTGTTTTGTTTTTGTATCGTTTCTATAATTCTACTCAATGATGTGATAATTGAGATTCTCATTCAAGATTGAGTTCGAGAGGTAACTGGTAAGGAGTGACCTATCCTACTCAATGATGTGATAATTATCGTTTCTTTTGTTTCCTATCCTGTTTCTTCTTCTTTTTTTTCTTCTTTGCCTTTTCCTTTTCCTGAGGGATTAAAGTAGAGGAGTGACCCTGACCCACCAACAGTGGCGGTCCTCCTCGGGCATATGAGGACGACCATAGGAGCCCCCCTACCCCAGGAAGCAATTCCAGAAGGAAATCCAATGTTGCCTAAGGTTCTCAATTAAAAAGTGAGTGTGAACTGAAGGTTGTTTGTTCGAGCTATATGTATAAACAGACCTATCAACCAATCCCTTATCCCTTGGGGTGGCTGCCAGGAGTGAATAATCAATCAAGTAGCCAGCCCCATGCAGAGTAGAGGTTAAGGGTCCCCAAGCAAGGATGCTGCAATTTCAAAATTCATGTATTTCCTGCCTTAGTTTAACCATCAATAGTTGTGTGCGTGTTATTCTTGTCATCATAAAACTTACCTTCTATGGAAAAGCACGTTCATGATAAAAAATTTCTTCTTTGCAGTTAACATAATTATCTTAGATGGCCAGGAGCTGGGATGGAAGTTACGATGCCGGTAGCCAGTCCGAGGAGAGCTACCATGAGAGACAGCACATAGAGGCTATCTATGATGCATTTGTTTGCCCTCTAACAAAGCAAGTAATGCAGGATCCTGTTGCCTTAGAGAATGGACAAACCTTTGAGCGGGAAGCAATCGAAAAGTGGCTCAAGGAATGCAAGGAGAGTGGAAAAAAGCCAGTCTCTCCAATAACATTGAAAGAACTGAATAGCACGGATTTGAACCCTAGCCTGGCTCTGCGGAACACCATTAAAGAATGGACTGCTAGAAATGAAGCTGTCCAGCTCGATATGGCCCAGAGGTCATTATCTCTGGGGAGTTCTGAAAACGACATTATTCAGGCTTTAAAGTATGTGCAGCTCATGTGCCACAAAAACACATCTAATAGGCATGTTTTGCGTGACATGATACCCATGATGGTTGATATGTTGAAGAGCAGCAGCCGTGAGGTTCAATGCATAGCTTCAGAAACACTTCAAATTGTGGTAGAAGATAGTGAAGAAAATAAGGTGCTGCTCCGTTTACAGCCTCGTTGGCAATTTGCAAGCGTTGTTACGGTTGCTCCCCTACTAATAACTACCTTCTTGTTCTGCAGCAAATATTGGCTGAGGGGGACACCGTTCGTACAATAGTGAAATTACTGCGACATGAGCTCTCCAGAGAGAGGGAGCAAGCTATTGGTTTGCTGTTGGAGCTCTCCAAATCTGAGCGTTTGTGTCAAAAAATTGGGTCTATTAATGGAGCAATTCTTATATTAGTTGGCATTGCAAATAGCAAATCTGAAAATGCTCCAACTGTCGAGAGAGCTGAAAAAACGCTGGAAAACTTGCAAAAATATGAGAACAATGTGCGCCAGATGGCTGAATATGGCAGACTGCAGCCTCTACTAAAGCTGCTTCTTGAAGGTATTATTTCTCATCTTCATAATTGTGTGCCTTGCATATATCTTGGGCATTCTAGGTTATTTCTATTTTTTGCTTATACAACATTTCCGAATTTATGTATCCACCCTATTGGATGTAATTAGGCTTGATATGCACATTACTTTTTGTTTTCGTGGACACCAAAAAAATGAATGATGAATGGTACAGCAGATTTGCACATATTTATAGCTAATGTCACCACAATGAGATTGTTACAGGCCCACCAGAAATCAAACTGTCCATGGCTACATATCTTGGAGACCTGGCTCTAAACCATGATGTGAAAGACTTGGTGGCTAGAACTGTTGGCTCGTCGCTGATCAAAATTATGAGAAGTGGAAATGTGCAGTCAAGAGAAGCTGCCCTAAAAGCACTAAACCAGATATCAACTTGTGAGGCAAGTGCCACAGTGTTGATCAAGGCTGGAATCCTACCCCCACTCATTCATGACCTCTTTTCTGTTGGAATAAATCAGCTCCCAGTGCATCTAAAGGAGGTCTCGGCAACAATACTTGCCAATGTGGTGAACTCAGGGTCTGATTTTCACTCAACTTCGGTTGGATATGACAACCAGACTCTTGTGTCAGAGGACGTTGTCCACAAACTACTCCATCTCATTAACAATACTGGACCAGCAATTGGAGGAAAGCTTCTTCAGGTTCTTGTTGGACTCACCTCCTCTACCTCATCTGCTCTAAATGTTGTTTCTGCCATTAAAAGCTCTGGTGCTACTACTAGTTTAGTTCAGTTTATTGAGGCTCCACAGAGGAATTTGCGGTTGGCTTCCATAAAACTTTTGAAGAACCTCTCACCTCACATGGGCCAGGAGCTAGCTGATGCCCTATGTGGCACTTCTGGCCAGATTGGTAGCCTAATCAGAGTAATAACAGATTATATGGGTATAACTGATGAGCAGGCAGTAGCCATTGGGCTTCTAGCTGATCTATCCGAGGGAGATCTGGTGCTTACGCGACAGCTGCTACGAGATGGAGCCTTTCAGGTGATCTTCTCTGAAGTAATGAGGATTCAGCAGGGGGAGACTAGGGGTGCCCGCTTTGTGAACCCTTACCTAGAAGGGCTTGTAAGGGTTCTGGCAAGGGTCACATTCATCTTGGGTGATGAATCTGATGCTGTCACTTTCTGCTGCGAGCATAATCTTACCTCGTTATTCACTGAACTGCTTCAGTTCAATGGTCTTGACAATGTACAAATGGTTTCAGCCATTGCTTTGGAGAACATGTCGCACAAGTCCAAGATTTTGACAAAATTGCCCAAGTTACCAGCGCCAAGCTTCTGGGGGTCTATCTTTCCTTGTATAAGTAAACCACCTGCCTTAACTGGACTGTGTAGGGTTCACTATGGGTTTTGTTCAATGAAGGAATCTTTCTGCCTTTTGGAAGGACAGGCTGTGGAGAAGTTGGTAGCCCTTTTAGACCACATGAATGAGAGAGTTGTTGAAGCATCACTTGCAGCACTCTCCACACTGTTAGACGATGGGGTTGATGTTGAGAAAGGAGTGCTGATATTGTGTGATGTGGGCGGAGTAAAGCCTATTTTTGATGTGCTACTTGAGAACCGGACAGAGAACCTGAGAAGGAGGTCCATTTGGGCGGTTGAAAGACTCCTGCGTATCACAGATATAGCCTTGGAAGTCTCGGGAGATCCAATTATGAGCACAGCACTTGTTGATGCTTTTCAGCACGGTGATAATCAAACGCGACAGATAGCTGAGCATGCCCTGAAGCACATTAACAGGCTACCAAACTTCTCTGGTATATTTCCAAAACCAGGGTAGACCAACCTCCAGGTGCTTCACTCACAAAGACGAATAGAACAGCCTGCAATGTACTTTTCCTATTTCTCCATCCAGACGATATCCAGGCCATGCTAATGTCGTGGCTTATTTATTTAATGACACGTGGATAGAAAAATGCATTATTATAGTTTCCACTAAGGAAAGCATTTCATGAGCAATTCTTTGCGCCTAATCATAAAGCATGTACTGTATCTACTTGATTACAGGCGGACGAGTGTATATGTGCTGAGCATCATTATTTTGGTTTACTCTGTGTAGAGCATTTCGTGAACAATTCATTATCTATTTGATTATGTTTTTTGCTCCCACTCTTCCTTTGGGAATGTTGTTTCAGCCTGGCTGATTTGGGAATGTAATCTTTAGTGTTGTTTTTGTCAAATGTTCATGTTCAAGAAACAAACCATGTAAATCTCTCTCCCTCTCTCCCTCTCCCTCTCCCTCAGACACAAATACACACTGCAACCTGCAACTACTTGAATCAATACCGGTCTTACTATCATTTGTTGAGCTTGTGCTGCTTCTGTTTTTTCTTCTGATAGAAACAGGCCGTGGGCATATGCACTAGCCTTGCTATCTACCCTCTCTAATCGCTCCTTCCCAGGCTCCTCGGCAGTGCTGCTGGCTTACACCCATTTAGTTGCGCTAGTACTCCTTTTTTTAATAGGCAAGTATTTGTGCTGGCCTTACCATTAACTGGTTGAAAATTTAGAGCAGATGGCAGATGCATATGGGCTTATGTTACACCCTAATCCTATATGTGGTTTTTAAAAATAATATAATCGATATAAATCTATTATAATTTAATAATTATTATTATTTAATTTTATCGAAAGATTTAAATATTTTATATTTTTATTTTTAATACTTGAATTCACTAAATATTATTTAAAAAAAATTAAAATTTATTTTTAAAAAGTATACTCTTTTTAAATTACAATTCGATACGAATTATAATAGAATTCAAAAAATAAAATATAAAAATCAAAGCTCAAAATGTCTGAGACATCACAGAATCATACATTGAGGAAGGATAATATACACAATTTGTTCAAAAGAGAATAAAACAGGCTGCAACGGTCTGAGAATGAAAACTGGTAATCACTGTCATTAGCTAGGTAGGGAAGCGTGATTTT
This sequence comes from Taxillus chinensis, assembly GCA_023512835.1. Taxonomy (NCBI): domain Eukaryota; kingdom Viridiplantae; phylum Streptophyta; class Magnoliopsida; order Santalales; family Loranthaceae; genus Taxillus; species Taxillus chinensis. The sequence goes on from CM042091.1 coordinate 11,105,702, forward strand.
TTTTCCTTTGGCTGCATGTCATGACAAGGACGTGGGCAGCTACTGGCTCAAATATCTGAGCAGCAATTTCCTGACGGTTTCAAAAGAAATAAAAAAGGCCCAGAGAAAGAAGAGCAACAATGAACTTATAAGAGAACTGCAAACATTGATCGATGAAGGATAGGATACAGAGCTTTTTCAATTCTTCACAAAATATAAGAAGTAGAACGAGCTGGATCAGACTTGAAAGAGAGAAAACTAGTAATCAATGTCATTAACAAGGTAGGAATACATATGAACCATAATTTTGATATAAATAAGAACAGATGAATAGCACCGCGGCAGTATAAGATCCAGTTACCTTCAAAAGGGTAAATAACCTATGATTTCATCTGCATAAAGAACAAATTACAAATGTAGCACTGCAATTGACTTGGTCACACAAGAAGAAGCATCCAGTTCTTGACCCACACGGCTTCTTGAAATGTGCCTCCAGTCGTTTCCTAAATCAGACACATCACATAGAGTCAAGAAGTCCAACATCTGACCAAATATTTTGAACATCTCAACCCCAAATATCAGGTTTCTGTCTGCAACAAAAGCAGCATTCCAGTCCATAGGAGCATCAGGATGAACTGAGACCTCACTCCAAACAAGATTCATGAGATCTAGCTCCCACAACTTTCTAATTGCTTTATTCCGTCTTCCTATTTGGCCATCCCCTTCACACCAGGAGACAGAGAGCATGAACAACCGGCCATTAGAGGAAACGAATTTTGGATAGTACTCTTGAACACGAGGAGGGGATGGAATGGTTTGAATACAGACCCAGAAGCCCCTTTCTATGTCATACCCTGCAAGCCTGTCAAGCTCAGAATAAATATAAAATACCCCATTACAGATGACCCCAGAACAAACTATTCCAAAATGTTGAGGCAACATGCATATTTCCGTCCATTTATTTGTTGCAGAATCATAAATCTCTCCAGAATCTAAATCTTCATCCCAGGGTCCAAGACCTCCAACTGCAATCAGCAAGAACCTTTTACAACCATTGATCAACTGAGCACTTTTTCGTTTGACACACCTGGATGATTTTTTTTGTTGAAACAACATGGACTCATTTTCATCAAACGAATTTCGGCATTGACGTCTTGATGAAAGCATGTGAGGATCCTCATAAACATCCGATACCCCACCAACACGGGATCTGGAAAAACGCTTATCTTGCCAACTTTGTTGACTCTGCAAAATCAAAGAATCAGAATCTGCCTCGCAAATTCCTAAAATAGGTGCCGACCTAGCATACTTCATAGGTGCAACTCTACGCCATGATTTGGTCAAGGGGCAGAAACCAAACACCTCCTTGTGCGTTTTATATAAACTTCTATCCAATTTTCCAGAGTTGGACAAGCTTGAACGTCCCCCCACAACGAAAATTTCATCACAGATGCTGGCAACAGAAAACATAAACCTCCCTTTGAGAATATCAGCATCAATTCTATGCCATTTATCAAAAGAGAAATCAAAAGCATAGATTTCCCCTGAGCAATATTCATCTTTGACAGCCCCAAACAGAAACAACCATGGATGTTGATGAAAACCTTCCTGTCTCATCTTCATGAACCGAGGGGTTGTAGCTAAGTATCTCCATTTCTTGCACACAAGACGGGCAGACATGAGGCTAGTCAGTGGAAGCCTCATCAAGCACAACTCTAGAATGTCATCAGGAAGAAAGACATGCATTCGACTGCTTTCTGGTGACTCTCCAAGTTCTAAATATTTTCTGGTATTCCTCCGACGAAACCTGTCCTTTACCCCATTAGAAAAACAATCAACGCTTATTTCCTCAGACCCACATAATGTGTGATGTCCTTTCCCATCTTCACTGGCACTTGAACTCCGTCTATTACCAAAATCCTCACCATCCTCACTTGTGTCAGCGCCTACTTTGCAACCCCCGCCCCTACCAAGGCATAGCATAGAAATCCCCCTTGCATCTTCCTCTTTATCGCTCTCGTCTTTGCGGCTCTTCTTCTTCAATTTCTTGCTAACACTCCTCACAAGACGTTTTGAGACACTAAGAGCCTCGAAATCTTGAGTAAGAGATGCCTCCCTTGCATGATCTTCAGAAATCATTTTATGTTCTTGCTGATCTAGGTGTATTTAAACCTCCAAGTTCTCATTTATCTACAACAACAACAATCCTGAGTTCTCAAAACAATTCCTCAAATGGAAAAATATAAAATGACCAATGCGAGTTACAGGCTTGTCAAACTTTTAAAATCATTACAAAAATATAAACAATCTGGTGAGGAAGATTTGTCAAAATGGTTCAAAAGGGAACTAATTTTTAAATTTTAGTTTCAAAGAAAAAAACAGAAAGAAAGAAAGAAAGACGACAACGACAGCTAGGTGAGGAAGATTGGATTGATAGCATGTTTTGCAGCGACAATGAAGTTAATCGACATCATTACAGTGTCATTAAGAACAACACCTAAATGCAAGCACTAAACAAGTAAACACCAGATCCATACCTACAAATCAAATGAAAACAACTCACCCCCTACAATACAACAGAACAGTCGCAGCATTGGCCCAAATCAAATCCCACACTGACCCAGATCAAAAATTCACCCAAGGCGCATCTTGCCACATCAAATCCAACAATGGCCATAAAAACTCAAACAACCTTTTTTTCTTCTTCTTCAGAATGCGACGAAATCGAGGGTGGAAACCCAGACAGACCTCAAATCAGATGGGACTCCACTTCACTTCAGATCGCATCATGGTTTAAACCAACCGAGCTCCGAAGCAGACCCACGGGGATTGGGGTTAGGTTCGTAATCGCAGCAACGTGCGATGCGCTGTGGTGTCTTTTGAAATCTAGTTGGCCTGTCGGGCTCGGGCACTAATTAAAGCGCACATGACTAAACGAAAGCACGCACTCACACACCTCTCGCCCCTTTTTCTTTGTTCCGAGTGTCCACTTTTTCCGCCCTTCAATCTGCGAGCTGCGGACATCGTGGCCGTCGATCGAATCTACTGAAAATGTACGGCCAGATTCGCAGCGGATGGACAGGCCACGGGATGATATGCTAGGCTGGCGCAACACGCGCGCGGAAGGGGATGAGTCTCACTCTCACCTGTCGTTCACGGGTGACACGATTGTGGTCGATAATTGGCTTCTTTTTTCTGTGGGCTTGGGAGGAGTTCGAATTTGCCGAAAATTAAGTTTAATTTAATATTATAAAAATTTGAATAATTTTGAAATTAAACTGATATTTATTTTAGCATTAATTGTTATATTAAATAATCATATAGTATTATAAAATTTCATGATGTGTTAATTTGTGTTTAAATTGAATTAGAAAAATTTTAAATTAAAATAAGTAAAAAATAAAATTTTAAAATTTTAATTTTTAAAATTATATTTTATAAATATAATATATAAAAAATTTTAATTTAATAATTAATTTTTAAAATATATATTAATTTAATACTAAAATTATTAAGGTAACAAGGTTTTCGGCTTCCGTTTGGTCCGTGATGTATCCGCGATGGTCGGCGGGGACGATGGTGTAGTTGTTGGGCCCCACGTCGATGGGCCCGCGCATTGATGTCCAACAATTTACCTTCTATGTATATATATATATATATAATTTTAGACATTATTAATTAATTAACTTTTGTTAATTATGGTCTGCAGTGAGTGAGTTTTGGGTTGTTGGTGATTTGCCAGGCCCCATAAGTCGTCACCGTCTACCGAGGACAGAGGGGCAAGGACTTGGCTGTCGAAACAAAACATTGTACGAAGAGGCTATTTAAATAGAATGTTCAAGAGGGACGATGCATGTTTAGACCTACCATAATAATTTAGCAAATATGAAATAATTAAATTATTTATCATTAAAATAATAATAAAAAATGTTGAAAAAGTAATATTATAATAACAATTAAATGTTAAATATATTAGAACTAGCATAAATTCAATCATTTTTTTAAAATTTATATATTTAAATTAGTTTTTCTTTCTTATATAAATATATACTACAATAAATTTTCTAAACCACTCTTTATATTATTAAAATAATATTTTATATTATTTTTTATAAAATAATAATTTTTATACTTTAATATGAATAAAAGTAAATATTATGTAAAACGTGAAAGAGGGATATGAGAGAATTTTTAATATATAATTTAATAATTATATTAAGTGAATAGTACTTTTAAATATATTATGAAAAATTATATAAATCTAATGAAGAAAATTAAATATATGATATTTGTTGTAAGAATAATTTTATAACTTTTTAACTTTTTTTCTTAAATTTATTGAAACAGACTTCTATATATAATTTGCTACTATTGCTCTTATAACATGAATATTTTTCGAAATTATTCAAATAAACATTATAATTTTTTAATATCATTGTTGTAATATATATAAATCATCCAAAATTGATTATCGAATAAAATTATTAGAACATAAATGTAACAGGATTCGAATAAATTATTTATTAACAAAAATAATTTTATTTTTAAATACTAATTTTATAAATTTATATCATGTCAAACTTAAAATGGTAGATGTGTTTGTAGATTTTGCGTGTGTAAACATTCATATTATTATGATAGCAAAATATCATACTCACCTTTGTTGCTAACACAAGCTAAGCCGTATGAGAGTATTGTTTTGATGGAAATCAATGACAAAAATTAATAAAAAATATCCTTTTTATAAATTTACGTGTTTGCTATGTAGTGTTTAACATTTAATTAGTTATTTCTTTCATCAAAATAACTATATAATGTTAGTTATTCCTTATCTAGATAACCTCATGTTTGAAGCCTATTTCGCTATCAATGTAGTTAGGTTGTAGATTGACATCAATGACAAATACATATAGTTGGGTTGCATGAGGAATACAATTTATTAATATTAGTATAACTTACATTTAGAAATTGTTATCACAAACTACAGTTAACACCACCTAAATGACAAGTAATAACATTAAATCATTGTGTACTCACTAAATCCTCGTATAATTAAGCATGACAAAACTTTTTAAAATCATATAATCCATTCATTACTATTATACTTAATGACATCTTCATTACGGATACTATGGGACAATAAGGCATATTACTAACTAAATTTAATTTTTAATGAAAATTTTAAAATACAGTTATAAACACTTTGTGCGTATATGTATATATATATATATATATATTATAATTTTATAAAAAAACTAGTCATCCCTAATCGACATTGAGTTAGTTGATGTAGTGGATAGGGATTGAACAGTCAAAAGTGGTTGTGGGTGATTGGCATCTAGGTAAGTTATTGATGATAGACAACATCATTGGGCAATGAAACGGGTGGCTAGGGGCGTTCAACATCTAGGTAGTGTAATTGGCTGATGACAGAGGTGGCGGGGGTAGTTGACAACTAGAGATGACAATTGACACTGGATAACATTGTTAGTCAATGATGCAAGTAGTTGGGAGCGGTCGACAACATCATTGGTCAACAACACAAGCATATGAGGTTGGTTGACTGTTGGAGGTGGCACACCCAAACATTACAGGAGAGAGACGATGCAACAAAAAATGGTTGTACAGCCTATAACTCTATTATGGTAAATTATTACAGTTAAATATTTATAATTACATTCAACATATTAACCACTGTTACACAAGTTCACAATACTATATATATGTACAAAAGAGGATTTTATTAATGCAAGTCCTTTGTTTTTTTTCCTTAAAAGTAGAGCTATGTACTTTTTAGAAGAGTCTTTACATCTATTTCACCTAATATTTAATTAATTTAATACAAATGTTATCCTTATCTATTATAGATATACACTTTTTTAAACATATACATTCAACATAAAATTTCAATTTATATTTTTTTAAAATATTCATATAATTTCACTCAGTTGAAATATTTATTTTAAATATATCTATTTAATAAATTTATTTATTAATATTCTTATTTATCCAATGTAACTAATTAAATTTTACTATTGCTATTTGTAATTTATCGAGACAATTGTTTGTTAAGCGGGTAGAAAAAATAATTTATAGTATTTGACTATGTGACTAAATTGTTAATGGTTAAGTTGGATGGATGTGTGAATGATCATAAAATATTAAATAGGCACGCTGTCGATCGTTCACAGCTCTTAAAATCCCTAAAAAATACAGTAGGAGTATCGGAGCACGACAGATCCTCCGACACCCAAAAACTGCGATCCGTTCCTCCTGGCGCCTACCCGCCGCCATCTTTGGCGCTTGTCTGGTCTCGATTGTTCATCGCCGCCTGCCACATTCGGGACCTGGATTGCCAACGACTCATCTGTTCTGGTGCTTCCATCAGCTGTGGGCCACCGTGATTTCCCCTTGATCCGCTGCTCTGCGAGTGTTGGAAGCGTGTCGGTGTCGAAGAAGAACCCGACACTTACGCAAGGGTAAATTTTTTTTACGTGTCCGTGCTTCATAGAATAAGGGTACGCACAAGGGTCAGTAATCAAAATGGGTTATTGCTATCTTGTGAATTGATGTGAAACTGTTTTAACGTAATTGTTTTCGGCATATCTTGAATTGCTAAGTAGTTGATGATAATTACTATAAATGATGTTTGTTATTTGTTGATTGATTGAGCAGGTAAATTCGGTGAATAGGCGTGTGTTGTAATGGGTGAAACCTTCATGGATGATGGCTTTCCTGCACATCGTCTATTTAATCAAGGCTACTCTTATACCTACGATGATGTCATTTTCCATCCCCATTACATTGATTTCCCTACTGATGCAGTTAAGCTTGGCACAAATCTCACCCGAAACATCAAACTTGCAAACCCATGTGTTTCATCCCCGATGGATACAGTCACTGAATCACAAATGGCCGTTGCAATGGCTGCTCTTGGTGGCATTGGCTTTATCCATTCAAATAATTCCCCATCTGAACAAGCAGCTTTGGTTAGCTCTGCTAAGTCCCGACTTGTCCCCTTCATTTCCTGCCCTATCTTCAAGGCTTCATCTGATTCAATAGACTCTATAGATGATTTTTCTTCATCGCCATTTATTTTTGTTACCAAGTCTGGGAATGCTAAATCGAAGTTGTTGGGAGTGGTGTCGAGATCAGATTGGGCTAATTTGGATGATAAAGAATCAAAATTGGAGGCCTACATGTCATGTTGTTCTGATACACTGCCATGGAATCATGATTTCGAGAAAGTTGCTGCCTATATGGCAGCCAAAAGACTTGAATATGTGCCGTTGATGAGAGACGGGGAGGAAGTGGTGGATGTGGTAACTTCAGCAGACATCGAGAGATTTCAAAGTTTCCCAAAGTTAGGGGCGCCATCGGTGGGATGCGATGGGAAGTTCATGGTGGGGGCATCTATTAGTACAAGAGAGCAAGACAAAGAGAGGTTGGAACAATTGGTGAAGGCGGGAACAAATGTTATTGTATTAGATAGTTCTCAAGGAAACTCAATTTATCAAATTGAGATGATTAAGTATGTGAAGAGCATGTATCCCAGCCTGGATGTCATAGGTGGCAATGTTGTGACAACCTACCAGGCTCAAAATTTGATTCAGGCTGGCGTGGATGGATTGAGAGTTGGGATGGGATCTGGCTCTATCTGCACTACTCAGGAGGTTTGTGCTGTAGGACGAGGGCAGGTAATTTCTTTCATTTCTATCTGCTCATTAGTTTGCATAACTTCATTTACAATTTGGTTGAATATTTATCTTGTTAGCTAAATTCTGTCTTTTTACTATAAATTAATTGAAAATAAAATGTTAGATACAGTTGAATTGCTAAACGGCTACAATGGGTAGCTAAGCCACAAATGCCATAAATTAGACCTTGCAAATATGAAATTCTTCAGATGCAATAGAATTTGTGGTGAATTTCTTTGCCCATTCATGACAGACCCTTCAAGCACTGACTCGTGAAAAGATGTGCTGTCAATTATGTATAATCATAGCACTGTTTTCAGATAACCTAAGTCCTTGTTCCATATCAAATATTTTCGTTTCATATCTTTTTAACACATCTGCTCCCGCCACCTTGCCAAAGAAGTTAATGTGTAATTTTGTTTGGGAACATCTAGGCTACTGCTGTCTACAAGGTGTCCTCTGTTGCTGAGAAAAGCGGCATCCCTATCATTGCTGATGGTGGAATTTCAAACTCTGGACACATTGTCAAGGCCTTGGCCCTGGGGGCATCTACTGTAATGATGGGAAGCTTCTTAGCTGGAACCAATGAGGCTCCTGGGGCTTATGAATACCGGGTATTGTAGAGTTAAATTTCACATCTGTTGTGTTTTTTAAGTTGGCGCTTTATTACCCTTTCCAATTGATAAAACTTCCTTTTTCACTTTTGATGAACTAGGCATGGGAGTTTGTACTGTTTTAATTAATTTATTTTTTAATTCACTGCTTTTGATCCTGTTTCCGTGTCAAATGTTTGTGGCCAGTAGACCTTTTTGTTATTGGATACTCCTTTTGTTTGCTATATCATATTTTAAATGTGTTGTTTGTGAATTAATCTGCACTTCTGTGAAATAATTTCTACTAAAATGTTCAGGCCAAATATAATGACCACTGTGGCTGTTTTAAACTGCGCAGCAATCTAGCTCTAAAAAATTGACAATTTTCCATTGACATGCATTTTGATATCACTTGTTCTAAAAAATCGACAATTTTCCATGGACATGCATTTTGATATCACTTGTTTTTCATTCATAGGTTGTCACTTTTGTTGTTTTCACCAATTGTATATTATAAGTAGCTTACATGCGTCTGCCAAACTTCTCCTCGGCCATGAGTTTTCTTAGCTTTCTTTCGTAGTATAATTTGTTGTTTTTGCTCAGTTTTTCACGATTCTTATATATATATATATATAATTTCAACACCTTCTTCTAGGATGGACACCGGATAAAGAAATATCGAGGCATGGGGTCCCTTGAAGCGATGACGAAAGGGAGCGATGCACGCTACCTGGGTGATAGTGCGAAACTAAAAATTGCTCAGGGGGTTGTTGGAGCAGTTGCAGACAAAGGATCTGTGCTAAAGTTAATTCCATATGCAATGCAAGCAGTTAAGCAAGGGTTCCAGGATCTTGGTGCTTCCAGTTTGCAGTCTGCTCATGATTTACTAAGATCAAACACACTGAGGCTAGAGGTATTGCTCATTACTTGGCGCATCTATGGGTCTTTGTTGTCCACCATTCATATGGGCGTGGCATTTTAAAGCTAGCATTGGTTTCATTTAAGGATAAGCGAACTTCTTCCCTGCGTAGCTCCCTGAATGTTCCTGCCTCATATGGAGATGCAAATGTAATATAGGGACAGACTCATTTCTGTCCCTCTCGCATCCATTGCTCCACCCCACATATTTATCATATGTTTGTTTCTTTTGTCATCGATATTTGTAAAAATAAAATGTCTGATCAACATATATCATTGGTGGAATGGGTGAAATTGTTACGTGCTTTCATCTAATGACTTGGGTGTGTCTCGGGCAGGTTCGCACTGCAGCAGCACAGGTTGAAGGTGGAGTACATGGCCTAGTTTCGTTTGAAAAGAGATCTTTCTGACATTGAAAAAATTCTAGTCCAAGACTCACTGGCCTCGCCTGCTGGTATAATATGACATCATCTTTGATGCATCTAATCTAGGTACGAGTTTGGTGTCTGTCACGAGCTGCATCTAAGCTGTCCAGACTAATTTCAGTATGTATGGGTGTTACAACACCCCATAGAAACGAGCGTTAGTGTTTGCTTGGCTGAACTTTAGGCTCTATTTGTATTGGTTGTCTCTCAAAGTGGTGTTTAGATGGCTCTTCCTCCATTGTTTAGCAAAAGAATACTAAAAACATTATTCCTATTTATCTTCCACATGCTGCTACTTTGTTCATATGAGTGATTTGTGTTTGTCTGTGTTTCCTTCTTCCAGAGCAGTAATGTGTTGCTGAAGTTTGGTGTTATTTTTATAGGGAGTTAACTGTGACTTTAACTGATTGACTTTGCAAAGGTTGATCTCAGTTATGATGGGGTCGCTTTAACATAACTTTCTGATATTTTTTTGCATTTGTGATTTCCGATATTGATGACAGAGTTATACCCTATCGTCTGCTTGCTGGGCCGTTTTTTTTATAATGATAAAAACAATGTGACAGAAAACAGAGGTTCAATAATGATTAGCTAGAAAATATATGAAGGAGAAAAAGTTGAAGAACGCTTTGGCACCCTATAGTGGAGACATAATGTTATTAAAAAAATTTCTCATGAAGTTAAATGTTTCAATATAAGTTGTATATTTGATTGATTTTGCCCTTAAACCAAGAAAAAGGCACAGCCAAATCTAAATTTTACCATCATCACGTTTAAATGACAGATTCTTAAAATATATGTTGATTAGGTTAAGCCTTGAGGATTTGCTTGTCCTTGGTTCAGTGAGCGTATCCTACGTTCAAGGACAAAGAATGATAAAATTTAATTAACTGGAAACGTCAAAAGATCCAGCAGCATATTTCAAATTGGAACTAAAATGAGAACTTTTTTATTAGCATGTATAAGAGAAACCAATATCGCTTCCAATTTTGTTACAAACAATAACATCCAGCTTACAAACAATTTTGTAATCCCCATTTCAAAGCGGCTAATCGCCACCAACATTAAAATATCGTTTCCAAATTTCCCAACAAAAAAGATAACATAAATATGATCAACTCCCAAACAATTTATATAGGATTCTTAGTAGGCAATGATACAGGGAAACTCCATAATGAACTGCCGCAGGAAAGGGAAAATAAGGGGAAAAAACTCTCCACTGATACCACTGCCATTGTGAAGCTGCACACATACGGGGGTGTAAAATTAATTAAAATCGGGCTTCTGCGGGTACGTGCAACCAGACCTTTGGATTACAACATTAGCTGCATAACAGCCTGCTTTAACACAATCTTCAATGGACTTCTCCAGAATCAGCTGGGACAAAAATCCTCCAACAAATGCATCCCCTAAAACCAAGTAAACAAATGGTGTAAGAAAAAACATTGCAGCTTTAAACTATATCAAGACGTGAACCATCAAAACAAGTTGTGAAGAATTTGTAGATACATTTTTCCTTAATTCTGTTTCCTCTTTTATCATTTCAAATTTACACCTGATTCTACTGGCTCCTCAAACTTGATTCTTAAACTCAGTGCTTCTTGAATACAATAATCATTTTTCTCCACTGTTTTCACTATAAAAGTCGTCATTAGCTACCATATTTTCATAACTCACTTACCATCTCTCGCATTTATATCATGTCTACCCAAAACACAGTTTGTTCAGAAACACTAATATTTAAAAAGTAGGCTTGTTCTCAACAGCTCTATAATCTTTCCCAATGCCCTTCACACTGAATCTCTGACGAAGTTCAATAAAAAAAAACTTCATATGGACTAGACCTATAGATAATAACCGATTCTATACAGAGCCCACTGAAAGGAAAACATTATAATCAATAAAAAAAATGGTATTGATCATCTGTCAGTCAAACTACTCGCAAATTAAAGTGACAATCAACAATAAAACAATTTTAGAAGCGCAAATACCTGCTCCATTGGTATCAACCAACTTCTCCTTCGGTAACAAGATGACAGGGAATGTCTTCACTTTCCCATCCTCTGCAACTACAACGGGATCTTCGCCTTGAGTGATTACAGTGATCCTCTTGTGAGTGCCCGATGCCTTGGGCCACTGTGAAATCCTTAGGGCGATCTCCTCAACATTATCAGTCTGGAACCCAAATCAGACCAAAGAGGTACACATCATAGACTTAATTGAATAAAAGTTTGAACATTGGACAGGATTAAGTGATCATTACCTCCCAGCCATGAACCTTTGAGAAGGTTCTTGCTTCTGTTTCATTCCCAAACACATAGTCCGTATAGCTGGAAAATACAGTCGTATCAAAATTATTTTTATCCTGGTGATGCAAAAAGATGTGGATATGATGCTTACGGTAGAGCATTCACTTGCACATCCTTGAAGAACTCGCAGATAAATGGTGCAGAGAGGTTCATCATGAAGACCTGCACATGTTTGAAAATGCATGTTCGTTGCTGGAAAAGCTGGAAGCAATACTAAACAAGGAAAATAGAAAAATGAATTATTTTGGGTCACCTTGTTGTTTGCGGCAGCATGTGCACCAACAAGTTGAATCGATTCCGGGGACACAGTAAGAAAAAACCCAGCAATATACACAAATTTGGCCTTCTCCACTGACCAAAAAGGGATGTGCAAATAGAAAGTGAGTTTGGCACATTATTAGAAATATCTACAACCAAGAAATAAATCATCAAAAGCACAATATAAAGTACCAAGTGCCCAATTCTCTGGCTTCTTCAAATGGTCAGATTTATAGCAATTTGCCGCGGACAAGTTGGCAACAAGTGACCTGGAGCAAGTGTAAAAATTATAACATAAACATCTGACCTTTTTTTATCATTAACTGCAGAAATTTATCATTTGATTTAGCATCACTCATTATATTATGTGATTAAGCAAAACAAATTTGGCTCCCCGTAATTCAAATACAATCGATGTCAAATTAATTATCCTTCTATGATAAAACCTTGAGCTAAGAAACGTGAGGTTTTTAATGTTTTGTACTCAAAAGTCTTGACAGAGAGAGAACGTGGATAGCATCTATAGGCCATATAGCAAAATATAATTACATAATATATTCTTTAAATTGGAAAACTATGTCTATCATTATTAAAAAGCACAAGCCTAGAATTTGGCCCTTATATGAAAAGTACACAATTGAGACATCAAAGCATGGCAAAACAACTGACCTCTCATTACCAATAACACAAACAGCACATGTACCAGTTGGTGCAGCTTCATCCTCATAATAATGAACCTGATTATAACAGTAGGTATTATCTCATAAGAGATCTATTCAAAAAACAAAGAGAGCTAGAAAAGTGGGACAACACTCAATCTAGGATAACTTACATTAACACCTGCAAGTTTTGAGTTCTCTGTCATCACCTCCCCGAATTTATCTTTCCCAATGCAGCCAATATAACTAGTCGCACCAGGAATTTGAAGCATCCACTGCAGCCAACAAAAGGAAAAAAAATTGAATTAACTCTTGTAAGAAAAATAAGTACAATATTTTTGAATATCATAGATATCAAATGAACCTGGGCAACTCTAATGGAATTTTGAGTCGCACCTGGTACAACCATGACAAATAAATATTCGTTAGAAAAAAATTAATATGATTATTTTTATGATTAAATGATAAGTAGGAATATATAAGAAAAGGTTGTCAAACATCCAAATCTAAGAAATTCTTGCATTACCTCCAGCAATATATTCCACGGTGTACTTGGAAACCAATTCATCGTACCTTAAAAAATCATTAGAGATAAACTCAGTAAAATGGAAATTTGTCCATTGATATGGTCAAAACTCAAAACTAATATCACACCATGTCTCTGTCCCTCCCCTTCCAAAAACAACAACATATAGCAGGATTTATATAAAATTTGAATTTGTCCCCCCTTGGAATTCTGGGTTATTGACTGCCACACATATGGAGTAAACATAAATGAACTTGACAAGGAGTCATTGCAGATAATTGGTCTCACCAAATAAAATGTGTTCTATTTCTCAGATAATTGACTCTGCCACACATCTGGTGTTAATATAAATAGCCTTGACATGGAGTCATTGCAGATAATTGGTCTCATAAAACAATACCAAATAAAATGTGTTCCATTTTTCCGTTAAGTTATAACAAAACGAAACTATACATACAGGGCATCACAACACATAAGTATGATGAACTTACATGGGCAAGTGCTTGTCCTCGGCAAGAATAGCATTGTTACTCTTAAGTTCATATCTGCGTGAGCAAAAGACTCCTTTCAGGACTCGAAAAATGATATTCATATGCAAGGAATACAAACAGTCAATTTTCAAAAAGATGCAGGCATACAGAATTCATGATTAAAAGAAAACAAATACAGAAAAATTTAAAATAAAGTATGTTAACTAAGCCCAGCTTGGAAATATTTTGGAATTTCTTTACTTGAGCAATGAAACAAGATAGGTCTACAAACATCGTATGAAAACTCAGTTATGTCCCCAGTCAATCAATCTATAGAAATAAGTGTCACGACAGTCTCGTTCTTAACGAGAGATGTACAAAAGTGCAAACTTGGACTATTATCCACGGCTCAGATGGAAAAATCTCGAGGACTTTATCAAAACCATACACACACACACACACACACACATAGAAAGACCATATACAAATTATGAAACCCCTTGCATGAAAGAATATTTATTTATAAATGAAGGCATCTTAGGAAGCTGAAATAGGGAAAAACCCACGAAATCGAATCCATGGCTGCCAAAAAAATGAGAATAAAACATCATTGAAAGTGCAAAACGTATGTGGGTAGATGCTGGAGACTACAGATCCGGAAATGCTATGAAGAAGCAAATTATGAATAACCGACAAAAAAAGTACCGAAAACCTCAGATCTATAATAAAAAACACGCCAACAAATAAAAAAACACAAGCAAACAAACAAACGGACCAAATCGATAGATTCGACATCGAACAAAGGACCAAGGAGGTGAAACGACAGCATTGATACAAGGATTTACTTGTGGAGGAATGACTCATCGACGACGGCTGATATGTCTAGCAGGGGGTTCCCCATTCCCAATAAGATCCCCTCGGAGGCCATTGCAGATCTCTTCAGACACAAACACAAAGGCTTGGAGACACAGACAGAGGATGAAGACGGATCGTGGCTGCGGTAAGTCGATCGCTAGTGAATGAATGAATACGTCCGTGTGTGTATGTTTATATATATATATATATAGTTTTGGGGTTGGTGGTGTGTGATGTGGTCAGCCGTCCCGTCGCCACCTACCCTACCCTACCCATTACCCAACTCGCATCTATTTATCAAATGAACATGATTTCAATTTATACATAAGAATTTTTAGATGATACTGATATTATTAATCGTTATTAATGATATAAAGTATGATGGCTTATATAAGCACTAATTAATACAACATGTTTTTTTTTCTCACACGCATTTAAATATTTTCTTTCAAAAATAACATAATAAAGCGTACGGAGCTATTTTTATTATATAATAAATTAAATTAAATTTAAAAGTTTTTTCTCTCATATAAGATTATATAGAATAATATTAATTAAATAAAATATATAATAAAAGTAATGATATTATAAATTATATCATATTTAGAAGCTAGAAAAAAATCATTTTACTTCCATATAATATATATAATAATGTCTTCTCATTA
Organism: Taxillus chinensis; assembly: GCA_023512835.1. Taxonomy (NCBI): domain Eukaryota; kingdom Viridiplantae; phylum Streptophyta; class Magnoliopsida; order Santalales; family Loranthaceae; genus Taxillus; species Taxillus chinensis. Next base: position 11,121,056 of record CM042091.1, read on the forward strand.
TTTTGCAATTGTCATTATTTTTCACAATACATTCGATTCTCAATAAAAAAAATAAAACTCAAACAATTAGAAAAGACACGGAATAAAAATGACACATATTACTTTAAACTTATGATAAATCATCTCAATTCTCAGATACACATAAAATATAAAACACACAAAGATATTAGAGAAATAAAATTTTTATCATCAAATTTTGTTGTTAGAAAAATGTGTGAAAATTTGGCACTTGACAACTTACTTTTGTCTGTAAACTTTGAGCAATTAGGAACAATAATTTATTAACTAGCAATAATAATCATGCTAATAATTTACATGTGTTTACGTAATATATTAGTGTACTTCTCAACTAACGTTTTTTTATATGTTTTTTTTACTTCATTTTAGATTTTTAAACTTAGTTTGCAAATACTAAAACAAACAATTCAATTGCCCTCGTTTTTACACTGTGGTACCACCGCGCTACACTATATCGACAGTTCAATGGAAAAGTCAAACAAACACGTTTTAGGTTTCTGTAGGAAATGAAGGAGTGGAGAGTGAAGATGCACTTGGTGGTTATACTCAGCTCAACATTTCTAGATTATTCGAAAATTTATTTATTTATTATATAAAAGCATTATATTTATTTCTTATTATTCATATTATTATTATTATTATGAAAATCTCCATAATTTTGAATTATTCATAATTTAAAAGTCACGGGACAAACTACAAAGCCATAGAATCCAAAAAGATAATTACCTTTTTTTAAATTTAATTCCTTTTAATAAAATTCAATGCAATTAATCAAATTAATATAAAAACTAAATAAGAGTGACGGTTAACAACCCCCACCCACGCACGCGCACCCAAAAAAAAAAAAACACAAAAACAAAACAAAAAACATTGGCGGTGAAAACTCTTAAAAGAATCGGAAACGGCGGTGTGATCGGGGTTGGGGCGGTGGTGCGGTTGTGTAGTACTGATCGATGGCGGCGGGAGATTTGGTGAAGCACATCTTGGCGCGGCCGATCCAAGTGGCGGACCAGGTGACTAAGGTAGCGGACGAGGCCACGGCGTTCAAGCAGGAATGCGCGGAGCTCAAGTCCAAGACGGAGAAGCTCGCCGCCCTCTTCCGCCAGGCCGCGCGCGCTGGATCCGACCACTACGAGCGACCCACTCGTCGCATCGTCGACGACACCGAGGAGGTCCTCACTAAGGCCCTCTCCCTAGTACTCAAGTGACGGCGCGACGCCGTCACGCCGGCGTCCTCCGCCGTCTCTTCACCATCATCCCAGCAGCCGCCTTCCGCCGCATGTCCTCTTGGCGCGAGAACTCCATCGGCGACCTCTCCTGGCTCCTCCGCGTCTCCGCCCCAGACGCCAGTGACGGCACCGAGTACCTCGGCCTGCCCCCCATCGCCGCCAACGAGCCCATCCCGTCCCTCTTCTGGGAGCAGATCGCCGTCCTCAACACCTGGTCGTTTGGCCGCCGCGCCGATGCCGCCTCGTCGCTCGTGTCCCTCGCCCGGGACAATGCCCGCAACGGGAAGCTCATCATCGAGGAGGGCGGCGTCGCGCCTCTGCTGCAGCTGGTGAAGGAGGGGGAGGTGAAAGGGCAGGAGGAGGGGGCGCAGGCGATCGGGCTGCTCGGCCGCGACCCGGAGGGTGTGGAATGCATGATCCATGCGGGTGTGTGCTCGGTTTTCGGCAAAATGCTCAAGCAAGGTCCCATGAAAGTGCAGGCCATGGTGGCTTGGGCAGTGTCGGAATTGGCTGCGGCTTACCCCAAATGCCAAGATTTGTTCGCCCAGAACAATATCATTCGGTTGCTTGTTAGCCATCTCGCGTTCGAGACGGTCCAGGAGCACCACAAGTATGCCATGCCATAGCCAGCAAAGTGACATCCATCCACGCCGCTGTGATGGCCAGTCATACCGGACCCAACAACACCATTCTTAACGATGTCAGCAATGCAGCAAACATTGACGTTGAGAAGAGCAAATTACCTCACCACCCATTGGGAACAAAACCCAGAATACGATGCACAATGTGGTTTCTAACACCATGGCTATGAAGAAGACACCCCACATCCCAGGCAAGACAAATGGCGATCTCAATATCAGTAGTCATCATCACCATTACCAAAATCAACACCACCACCAAAATCTGACGCATTCGGGGACTAGCATTAAGGGGAGAGAATTTGAAGACCCTGAAACCAAGGCCAACATAAAGGGCATGGCCGCAAGAGCCCTCTGGCAACTCGCCAAGCACAACTCAGCCATTTGCCATAGTATCACCGATTCCAGGGCTCTCTTGTGTTTTGCAGTCCAGGGCATGGCCGCAAGAGCACTGATGGAGATAACTGCAGTGGCGGAGAAAGACCCCGAGCTGAGAAGGTCAGCATTCAAGCCCAATTCTCCTGCCTGCAACGCCGTGGTGGAGCAGCTCCTGAAGATCATCGAGAAGGGTCACTCAGATCTCCTCCTTCCCTGCCCCCGAGCTGAGAAGGTCAGCATTCAAGCCCAATTCTCCTGCCTGCAACGCCGTGGTGGAGCAGCTCCTGAAGATCATCGAGAAGGGTCACTCAGATCTCCTCCTTCCCTGCATGAAAGCCATTGGTAACCCGACACGAACATTCCGTGCCACTGAAACCCGAATGATTGGACCACTGGTTTGGATACTCGAGAAGCAAGAGCCAGAAGTGTCCAGAGAGGCTTTGATTGCCCTTACAAAGTTTGCCTGCAGTGAGAACTATCTCCACATAGATCACTCCAAGGCTATCATAAGTGCCGGCGGGGCAAAGCATCTGGTGCAGCTTGTGCATTTTGGGGAACAAATGGTCCGTGTCCCTGCGCTAGTTCTCTTATGTTTTGGTGCATTTCATGTTCCGGATTGTGAGGAGCTTGCCCCGGCCGAGGTGCTCACCTTTACAAATGTTTAAATTTTGTTTATCCCAAATTTAACCAGAAACCCCACCCACCATTTTGGAACGGAAGTGATATTTTAATTTATCTATTTCTCCTATTTTTACTTTTCTAAAAAATTATGGACTACTTGATTTCTAAAACCAAATACATGTTTGTTCTGTCTTTCCTAATGACTTACAAAGGCTGATGCCAATACAAACAAGAGAGAAAAGATCTCATATCCACGAGAAAATAACGCTTAAAGGGTAGCACGCTTCAGCCCAAGTCCTGTTTTTAATCAGGAATTTAACCATTGTGGTTCTCAATACAAGTTCAACTGATGTTCAGTTGTAATGAAGCTAAATTATCCTAGCACTACTACATCCACTAATCTATTACAAAAATAACTTCTACGCATACTGAAAAAATAGAGTATCCATGAAAATCCTTCCAGCGGTACATAATGTTCCAATGAAAGTTCAGCAACTTAAAAGACAAAAATTAGGAAAGGAGAAGTAACAAAGCACATGCATCTACCAATGAAAGTTCAGCAAGCTCTTATGACATGGACTGAAAGCGTTTCATTATTATGAGGCTCAAGTCAAGATAGCGCCTAGCACAGTTGGAAAGGCATGCTGATTCACTTGAGCTGAACTTGCTCCCAGGTGCACCGGTAACACACTTATCCCAACACGCGCTTGTTAGCTTCGCCACCATCTCATTAACCATTGCCCTCTCCTTTTCTTGCTGCATAAAAGCCCCCACACAGGTTAGTTACAAGTTATAACTTCCAACCAAATAGCAAAGACAAGTTGATTCAGATGTGAGGGGTCATGTGGCGATCAGAGTGAGGGGAAATTAGTGAAAACCCCTAACGTTTGTTTTGGTCCTTATCTTTTAGTTATTTAAATTGGTGTCTCTGCATTACAGGCGTTTGTCATGGCATAGGCAGTAGCCAGTAATAGAGAGAAGAGGCTGCACAAAATGAATAGCGTCTAGAATCTAGACCTAATGTTGGTGGCGCCATAGGTTTGTCCCATTGTTCTCCATTATATTATATTGACTCATGAGGCAGAAATGAAACTTTAGGTGCACTCTAATCTTTGGTCATTATCGATCACACCAAGTCATGGGGCCATTTCCCATTATATTTATATTGAATTGGGACACATGAATGAAGGACTGTCACTAATAAGAAACAAGGAAGTTAAGCTTCACGAGACAAACAAGCAATCCCACCAGTATTCCTAATGATGTACAAAACCATGAGCCTATATGAATTCTAATAATAGAATAAAAAAACCCAACACCCCCTACAAAACATATAACTATATAAAGCTAGGACATAAAACAAAACGAATGAGTATGGCGTTGTATTGAAATTTGAAACACCCATTAAACATCAACAGGAAGAAAAAAAAAAAAAGACAAACAAAACAAATTTATTTCACGGTATAACTACAGTTATAAAAACTGCCTCTACTGCTCGAACAAGCAAGCAAGTTCATAACAAATGAACTTTGTAAAACACGGAGGCAATAAAGCAAAAAGGCACAAAGAAGAAGAAGAAGAAGAAGAAGACCACTTAAGCAAGTTCATAAGACCCTCCTTATACAATACAAGAGATCTGAGGCCACTTTCAAAACTATAATAAGTAAAAGAAAAAAATAAAAAAAGAGAGGCAATCTTTAAGTGTTAAACATGCTGCTAAGAACTTACACTGATTAGTTGCTGCAGCTCGGCCGTGTTGAGAGATGAAGGATCCATGGGTGATGAATAAAAGCGTTGGTCGCCAGTCACCACGTGAAGCCTCTCTGCGCTGCGCGGTGACGAGAACAAGTAAACCCTAGTAACCACTGAAATCTATTTCTAGTGCGGCACCGACAAAAGAACACGATCGGGCCATCTGGGGTGGGCCCACGCTGTCCGATTTTTTTATTTAGATGGGCCGGGCTTTGTCGGGCCCAAATATTTTATATTGCTTCGCACCTGTGTATCTCCCAACGGACTATCATCAGTTATCCTATTGATTTTCTTACATTTACAGTTTTAAACTACTTTTTACTTTTCTATACAAATATACATACAACAGATTCCCTAAATCAAACTCTATGCTATTAAAATAATATTTTATATCACTTATTTTATTTAATAATAATTTTTTTATAATTTAATATAAAATCAAAGTTAATGTTATGGGAAACGTGAAAGAGAGAGGTGAGGGAAAAATTTAAAATATAATTTAATAATTATAGTAAATGAATAGTACTTCCTAATAAATTGGAAAACACTGTACAAATCCTATAGAGAAAGTCAAATATAGGGGCATCGGCTGTGAGAATGATTTTATAACTTTTTAACTTTTTTTCCCTAAGTTTAGGGAAATAGACTTATATAAGTAATCTACTACTAGTGCTCTTAGGGCTGATAAATAAAAAATAAAATAACCCTCTTAAAGATATCAATTTTTTTATTAACCTTCCAAGTTCATTTAAACATATGTAATTATTGAAATTAAATTGTCATAAACCAAAAATAGCCCTTATGTCACGCCCCCGAATTCCAAGAAAACCCGGAACCACGAACATGACTTCCCCTTGTCCGCACCCGAAAAGTTAAGGGGTTGGTGACTAGCACCAATAGAGACTACACCGCGGGTGCTATCTCAAATATGTAACCCTGTACAGTCATACATCAAGGGTAATCATGTACTTTCCCATACATCATCATGCGTATGATAAGCCAAACAGTCATACAAACATTACATCACAAAAAGTATGCAAATATAACTGTCCACGGACTCATGTCCGGGATACAACACATAATAAAATACAGAATACAGTACTGTATCATACATCAGAGCAGTGGGCACGTCCTCCTGGAAGAAAGTCCTCCACTAGTCTCGGGTCACACCTGAAAATGGGGTAAACAACAAGTAGGGGTGAGCGACGAGCTCAGTAGGTGACCCCAAAGCTCCACGTCATGCAACACATATAAGTCTATACTATATGCTCAGTGTACTCGTGCACCGTGTAGTGTGCACAATCATCAGGACTCAGCCTGCAAACAAACATCAGGACTCAGCCTGCCCACACAGGACAACTTGTCCACGATCCTCCATAGGATCCCAGCTCAGGGCACTCAGCCCTAGCTCCACAACGGCTCAACTCAGGCTTTAGCCTGTCCCCAGCCACAACGCAATATGCCTGGCCACAGTCGCCACACAGGCCTGGCATCGGCGCATATGCCTGCCCCGACCATAGTGGCCACACAGGCCTTAGCCTCACGGTGAACCCAAACAAGTCACGGAGTCCATGCTCCAATACCTCACATCAACATACTAACATTAGTATGTCATGTCATTCTCAATATTTCCTTTAGAACTGTAGTCAGTCTTCACAAGTAAATCCTCAATCCTTGATTTATGAAGGAAGTACCCATAGCAGCTATTTTCTTGAAATCAAAAGTCCCGGCATTGGGTTCCCATATCATAAATAAGATAATTTGATTTTTTGGGAATTTTTCTGAGATGTCTAACCCCACTTTCAAAAAAGTCACCACTACGAACTTTTGGGTTTTTTCGAGATTTTACACTAAATCCCAATTTTCACATTTTGAAAGAGTGAGAATTAATTTTTCTAGTATTTTTTTTGAATCCAAATGGGGGGTATTTCGTTATTTACATTGTAACTTAAGTAATACTTTCGATATAGGTTACAATGTGAATAGGTCCAGTCCAGTGCTGTCCAGTGTCAAGTTACACTGCAGGAGCTACGGTGACTCGTAGCTGCGGAGTGCAGAACTGTAGCGCACCTCGAAGACTCGAAGCGAGGCTACGACTTTCGACCTACGAGGCTACGAACTACGAACTACGAACTACAAACTACGACCCTTCGACCCAGAACTTCGGGTCTTCGTCATTTCGACCCATGAACGCGCCCAGGGTACTGTTTATCGTCATTTTCACCTGTTCTTCGTCTGAAACGCGCCCAGAAACTCCCAGACCCTCACTAACACCCCTGTTTCGCAACAAACTACGATATCTACCTCAAAACGCGTCTAGAACGCCTCTAAATCGCGCAGAAACAACAGAAACACGTATAAAATTTCAGATTCCCAGAAATCTAAATCTAAACCCAGATTTCCATGGTTGACTTATCAACCCTCATGAAAAACACAGTTAATCAACCCCAAAATCACAGAAACATATATCCACAATGATGTAAAACAGTTCTTAACCACAGATCTTATGCTAAACCATTAGATCTAACCTAAAAATGGATTTCCCCAAATTCTAGGGTTTATGCTCAATTTCATAAATCATGATAAATTTGTGCAGATCCAAAACAAGAGAGAGATAAAGAAGTTTAAGGACACCTACTTGAAGTGAATTTTTGAGCTCCACAACCCCAAATCGCCAAGGCCTCCAAGCTCTCTCAAGCTCTCTCTCTCAAACGTATAAACGTGATAACGTAAAGTGAAAGTTTCTTCTTCTTTTTTTCTACTATTTATATTTCTGTCAGTCATTGACCAATAATTGACCTAGTCAATCATTGACCTCCAAGGTCCTGAACTCCAAATTGAGTCAAATTACAGTCAAAACGCTCGAAATGACGAGCACAACACTAAATAGATATTATTACACCCAAATGACCACCCAAACGCAAAGTCAACCAATAAACCCCAAAAAGTCAACAATCGGATCAAACGGGGCCCCGACTCGAAATCGGGCCTAAGTACAGTCAAAATGCTCACATCGACGACTACACTACCATTCAGATAGTTACATTCCTATTGAATGGCTATCTCTCAAAATTACCCAAACATGAGTCTTTACACCTTATCTCCCGTATTGTGTGTCCTTCGCTCACCTTAATCACATAAGACTTAAAAAGATATAAAACCAACCTAAAGATCTATCCCGTCATCTCCCATGAGACTTAAAGAGACTTAAAGTTGTATATAAACCAAAAAATAGCCCTTACCATATTTGAATTTGACTAACTTATAAATTTAAGAGACACATCACCTTTATCATTCAAAATCCGCATTTATTTGTTTCCTCTTTGAACAAAATAGTTTTTTCAATAGATTAACTTGCGGCAATTGCTCAAATATATAGCCCTCTAATTAACTTTGGCTCTATGAGAAGACAAAATAAACAAATCAAATACAACTTTCACGATCTCTTTGAACGATGTGTCCGAATCATAGAGGTGTTTGTTGCCACCAGGGATGTGCTGCTGCTTATGAATTTAAACATCAATAGCTGATGGCAGCAACCAACGACTTGGCTGGCCGCACTTGCCTCATCATCTTGTCTTGCTAGAGTTGGATAACAAATACTTAAACATATGATTCCAACGGCAATACTTAAACATATGTCTTGCTAGACTTTTTCTTCTTCTTATTCTTCTTCATATCAGAGGCCATTAAACACACAATACGGGTTAAAAGGATATTGTTGGTTTATGACAATTTAATTTTAGCCATTAGATCTGTTTAAGTGAGATCCAAAGTTTAATAATAAAGCTACTTTATTTGAGAGAACTACTATTCTTTTTCATTTATCATCCCTCTATATATAATGTGAAACTATTTTTTTATCACGATAATTTTTAATTTGGCTATCAGATAAAAATTTAGCGGTCTATATTAGACTTTTATTCAACCGGATCAAATTTATTGTAATAAAACTATAGTTAAATGAAAGTCTAATATGAACTATTAGTTGTAACATATAACAATCAATATTAAAGTTTTCATAATAAAAATGTGACCTTATGTTCTTATTGTAGCAAAACACATATACACACTTTTCTCTCTCTATGTATATAAAGAAAAATGAGAGATGTTCATACTCATATTGAAATATGAGTATAAATACAATCATTTTTGTGAAATATCTACACTATTAGTGTATTATTTAATTAAGTAAATCTTATAAAAATAATAATATAAAGAGAATAGGTAAGTTTACTCATAGGGTTGCGATAGATTTCGAATTTGTTGGTAATCTAGTCAAGATTATTTAGTTATTTTGTCTATTGATATTTATTTTAAAAATTAATTATTAAATAAAATATTTATATAATATGTATTATGTTTGTAAAAATTTTAAGGTTATTTAACGGAGTTTACATATATTTAATTTAAAAAATCAGAAAATAAATAAATTAATGATATGATTATTTGGATGTGAATTTTTTTTTCAAAAATTAATCTCATTTAATTATTTTTAGATGTGAATATCACTTCCTAATTTTATATCACTTTCAATATATATATATATATATATATATACTCTAAAGCGAATCGCTGGAGAAAGGATCGTTCGTTAGGTAGGACATGCCACCACCTTCTGCGGCCTTCCAGAAACCCAGAGATGGAGAAGGAGACAACTAAAAGCTGAACTCCCTTTATTCCTTCCTTGGATTTCAATTCACATCATCAATAGATTTGGAAGCATTAATCTACGTCACTGTTCTATCTATTTACGTCCTTTAATCTTCTTCTTCATTATTATTACAACTGTTATTATTATTATTATTATTGAGGGTGGAAAATAAAGATTAATTTTATTTTACTTTTATATCTACCTTTTCTATAATAATAATCTCATCTAACTAAAGAATATGTTTGATATTAAGTGTCATACATGATCAAATAATTATGATTACACTTGCGTATGTTTTTATATATATTTTAGCACCATTTATATATTTATATATAAAAAACTTATCATTATTGATAAATAATTACATCGGGAATATAATATGTACATAATTTAATAGTAGAAATACAGCTATTTCCTTTCAATCTATCAGCACAAAAAAAACACACCAAATATTTCTATATTAATTAATATAAGTTGAAGAGAGACAAACTTGTTGATCCTTAATTGCTATTAATTAAAGTTGAGATTTTGGTTTTTTGTTTTTTTATTTTATGGATTTGGGGCATCAGTGCAATCGGTGTTATATAGATAAGCGTGGTGAACTGGGTTGGACTTGTATATCACTCTTCGTAACAGCTCTTAAGTTTCAAGGTTTTTATTTCTTCTTCGGTCTGAGATGTTTTTTTTTAAGCAAATGTAATTTTCCTTCTCATCCTTTCCACGAGCCTATTCTGATTTCCATTTAATCACTTGGCGATAGAAACGTCACCTTCTATCATTTACTTCCTCGTAGTTCTCTGTCCTGATTAAACAGAGCGCTTCATTATGCTCCTAGTTAGTTAGTTAGTTACCTTTGTCTTGTCTGTAAATTTCATATTCACGTCCTTTATTACTGTACCATGAAGTCTCTCTGCTTTGTTTTTCCTTGTTTGTTTAGGAATGTTGCTGGGCATAGGATCTTGCTGCACACATAATATGTTTACAACTTTACCATGAATCAGTAGTAATCCATATATTCTTTCCCGGAGGGTGGTAGTGCGGATCTATTGTGATAGGCGAGGAAAGATGAAAATGAATTTGATTAGTGTTTTCTATGTCTTGCTTCTATCACTTGGTGTTGGTGTGTTTTCAACTGGGTTTGGCAGCAAGAATGTCTCCGCTAGACCGGCTGTTGTTAATATTGGAGCCATTTTCTCACTGGACACTACCATTGGGAGAGTCGCCAAGATTGCAATGCTCGAGGCTGTTAATGATGTCAACTATAACTCTAGCATTCTCCCTGAGACCAAACTCGCCCTAGAGATTCGAAATTCCAATTGCAGTGGCTTTCTTGGCTTGGTGGAAGGTAATAATAACTTTTGTTCATCATAAAAGATTCAAATAATATCCGAAGAGTATTGTTTTTATTATTATTATTATTGGGTTTATCATTGCAGCGTTACGATTCATGGAGAAAGATGTTGTCGCCATCATAGGCCCACAATCTTCTGTTGCTGCTCATGTTATGTCTGACATTGTGAACGAACTCCAAGTTCCAATGCTATCATTTGCAGCTACAGACCCAACTCTTTCTTCCCTACAGTTTCCCTTTTTTGTTAGGACAACTCATAGTGATTTGTATCAGATGACCGCTATAGCTGAGATTGTTGATTATTATGATTGGAGGCAGGTCATTGCAGTATTTGTTGATGACGATTTTGGACGAAATGGCGTGGCAGCATTGGACCATGCACTTGCTGAGAGGCGTTGTAAGGTATCCTACAAGGCGGGCATCTCCCCAGAATCTGCTGTTAAGCGGAGCGAGCTTCTGGATATCCTTGTTAAGGTTGAGATGTCAGAGTCTCGAATCATTGTTCTTCATGTACATCCCAGCATTGTTTTCAAGGTTTTTGATGCCGCTAGCTACCTTGGAATGATGGGGAATGGGTATGTTTGGATCGTTACAGACTCGCTCTCGGCCATATTAGATTCCTCTTACCACCTTCCTGTGGGGACAATGGATTCATTACAAGGAGTCATTGTGTTGCGACCGCACACCCCAGAATCATATGTAAAAAACGCCTTCATCTCTCGGTGGAACAAGTTGACTGGTGGTTCTTTTGGGATGAATTCTTACGGGATTTATGCATATGATACCGTTTGGATAATTGCTCGTGCTATTGATGCATTTTTTGGTCAGGGTGGAACTATTTCATTTTCTAATGATTCAAGAATAAGCTCAACAGAAAGTGATCTTCATCTTGAGGCAATGACTATATTTGATGAGGGCAAGCTTCTGCTGAAGAGCATACTGCAGAGTAGTTTCATGGGTTTAACTGGTCCAATTAAATTTAATTCGGACAGGTCTCGGATTCTTCCTGCATATGATATTATTAATGTGATTGGAACAGGATTTCGAAGAATTGGTTATTGGTCTAACTACTCTGGATTGTCTACTGTGCCTCCTGAGAGGCTCTACGAAAGGCCACCGAATCGTTCCAGTGCAAACCAACGACTATATAATGTTTTTTGGCCCGGGGATACCACAGCAAAGCCTAGCGGATGGGTTTTCCCAAACAATGGAAAGAAACTGAGAATTGGGGTGCCTGATAGAGTCAGTTTCAGGGAATTTGTGTCTCAAGTAAATGGGACAGGTTCGACTACTACCTTCCAAGGTTTCTGCATAGATGCATTTGAAGCGGCAGTAAGCCTTCTACCATATGCTCTTCCATATCAGTTCGTTCCCTTTGGAGATGGCCACCAAAATCCAAGTTACACAGAGCTCGTGAGGCTGATCACCACTGGTGTGAGTACTGCATTGACAATCTCATGTCACTGGTTTTCCTATGATTATTTACCTTGGCTCCTCCTAATTCCTTTTCTTTTTTAATGCATTATAGTTCTTCGATGCTGTTGTGGGTGACATTGCCATAGTCACTAATAGAACAAAAATTGTGGATTTTACACAGCCTTACATTGCATCTGGACTTGTTGTTGTGGCTCCATTCAGAGAGACAAACTCAGGTGCTTGGTCTTTTCTAGTGCCATTTTCGCCAATGATGTGGTTTGTCACTGTGGCTTTTTTCTTTTTTGTTGGATTTGTGGTGTGGGTTTTGGAGCATAGGATAAATGAAGAGTTCAGGGGTTCCCCTCGAAAGCAACTCGTGACAGTTATTTGGTGAGTCCTTATGCCAATTTGTGTTGATATTATAGTACTCATTATTTAGGATGAAGATCCCATATAATGCTCCCACATAAATTCTGTGCATAATGATTATTTACTTGCTGCAAACAAAACAGCAGGCATCTGACATACATTTTGTTTGCTCATCTTGCAGGTTTAGCTTTTCCACTTATTTCTTTGCACATAGTAAGTGAAATCGACTCTCATTTTTATTTTATTTTAATTTAATTTTCCCGCCTACGTTTCTTTAGCAAACACCATACACAGAATGGACTTGTCTTTCCTTTTGCAGGAGAGAATACCATGAGCACTCTGGGTCGCTTAGTGCTTCTTATATGGCTATCTGTGGTCCTGATAGTAAATTCAAGTTACACTGCTAGTCTTACCTCAATCCTCACAGTGCAAAAGCTTTCATCTCCTGTGAAAGGAATTGAAAGCTTGAAAAAAAGTGATGAGCCTATAGGATACCAGGTGGGTTCTTTCACTGAGCATTACTTGGAAGAGCTTGGGATATCCAAGTCTAGGCTTGTTCCCCTTGGATCACCAGAGGAATATGCTATGAAACTTCAACAGGGTCCCGAAAATGGTGGTGTTGCTGCTGTGGTGGATGAGGGTCCATACGTAGACCTCTTTCTCTCAAAACAGTGCAGCTTCAGAATCGTCGGCCAAGAGTTCACGAAAAGTGGCTGGGGATTTGTGAGTAATGTATTACATGCCCATAAATTGTTTTTACAGACTTTTCTAATGGTTATACAAAGTAGGAACAGAATCATTAAGTAGCATACTTTTCTAGTGGGCAATTTTGTTACATTTTCCGCAGGTATGCAAACGATAAATCTAATCCTAAATGTCATTTTTTGTTACTGGTAGGCTTTTCCCCGTGACTCTCCCTTAGCTGTTGATTTGTCCACTGCAATTCTAGCACTGTCTGAAAGCGGAGATCTCCAACGGATCCATGATAAGTGGCTCACGGTGAGTCCCTGCAGCTTGGATGATGTGGAGCTTCAATCAAGCAGGCTTCGCTTCAAGAGCTTTGGAGGTCTCTTCCTTGTATGCGGGATGGCTTGCCTAGTTGCTATATTGATACACTTCTTCCGCATCATCAGAAAGTATAACCGTTCTGCTGGGCCTCCTTCAAATGGAGATGCCGGAAGCTCACATTTGAAGTGCCTTCAGACCCTTCGATCAATGCTGGATGAGAAGGCAGAGCCAAAGAGCAGGGAAAAGAGAGCAAGGGCAGACAAGTCATCACATAGTGATCATAATGAAGAAATGGGTGATCCCATGGAGTAACATACTCGTAAATGAAGCACAAGGAAGGAAGGATATACAAGAATGATTAACGTTACGAGGAAAGAAGTATCCGAGCGCACCATTTACAAATGAATCATAATCTTAATCTGAACCCGTACTTCAAATAGATTAGCCTATATTTCCAAAAATCCATCATTTGTTTTCTTGGAGGCTTTGTTGGAACTTGGAAGCCAATTATAGTAACAATGCTTGAACAATGGATACCGATGGGAGGAATAGCAATATTCAAAACTATAGATTGTACAAATATGTTAATTTTTTAAGTGATAGAGGTCAAATGGGAAAAAATGAGAGAGAGAGAGAGAGAAGCATTTGTATTGACGATGATACCATGCTACTCGTGTGAATAAAACACAGTGAAAGATTAAACGTCAATACTGTAGGAAGAAAAGAACAAAGATTACAAGTTACTCTTGTCTCGTTTCCCCAGCTGGAAAGTACAGAAATAGAAGACCAAGAACACCACAGGATTAACAGAAGAAGCGTTCTTCTCATTTCTCATATGGCGGCTTCTATTTCATCCGAGTCCAAAGCTGCAGCTCCATTTGGGTTATCTTCGGATCGGAGCTGAGCAGAAACATCATCTATGGCGGAGTTTAGCTGTGCAATCTTCTCTGTCAATACCTTCCGTGTTTTCTGCAATTCAGGCAATCCGCATACAATAATCTCCCTTATAAAAACAACACGATAACTGCTGTGTATTGTATAAACAAAAAAACCAATAGAAGTAAAATAGGAAACTGAATAAAATTAGAGAAATAAACCAGCCAGAAGAAAACACTCACCTCCAGAGCTTTTTCTTCATCATAGATGAATTTGGGCAGTTTTCTCATTAGATCCTTGCGGTCAGCACCAGCTAGCGCCTTGCTAATCTTTAAAGAAAAAACAGGCAGATTAAAGTACGAACCTGGTTATAAATCAAAATTCTTAATCATAGGATGCAACTGTGAAATGTATATGTAAACATTGAAATTGTTTATGACAACCAAAAAAACACAGGAAGATCCACAAAACTTGATGTTCCAAGTATAAAGGATAGTAAAGCAAGATCACCTTAGGTGCATACACGCAACCGAGTGCTCCAACTATAATTCCTCCCAAAACAAAGCCACCAACAAAAATGCTTGCACTATGTGGTCTTCCACCTTCACTGTAAATCACGATAATATCATTCTTTATTTTGTTTATATCTTTGAAATATAAAAAGATATGCACTTTTATCTTATAAATACACCTCAATAGATGTCATGATAGAAAACAAGAAGAACATACAATACAAATTACAAAATTGTGCTAGAAAAAAGCACCTGTAACCTGCTTGAACTGTGAGTGACCTTTTAGAGGTCAAAGGCTGTTTTTTGATCATGCAGTTATTCGTGCTAAGGGAGATCACCATGGCAGCCCTGCTTCCAAGGACCTGATCCACCGGCTTCAAACAAGACCCTAGCATAATTTTATACGCTAGTCAGCAAGCTTTCACAACTGAAAATGATAGCTGTGGTGTGGCAAAAAGGTAACAATTCAGTCATTCTCCGGAAAATGTAATGATATGCGTTTAAGACATTATTCTGCCACCAAGATAGACTTTTGTTCAATAGAAAAATTTTTGTAACTTATAATAGAGTGACACACAAAAATGTGATGAAATGTGTAAATGAAGCTCTTGCAAACATCAACATAAAGAGACTTTCAAACAGATTTAAAAAAAAACTTGTCAGCAGATCTTGCAAACATGAACATAAAATCAACAGATTCTTATAATAGAATTCTGAATCTAAGAAAACATAACTATGAATTTTAAGAGACTTTCAGAATTAGAGCGCTTACAATATTTCATAGGACTATACATACAGCTTATGATCAAATCCCGTGCAACAAATAGCTGCCACAATGCATTCGATTCTCAACAAATTTTTTAAAACTCAAGTCATTGCTTTCAAATCATCGGATTTAAGCTTAAATGCTTAGAAAAGGCGCAAAATGAAATTGCACCAACTCTCCATCATGTAGTTTAAACCCGCGACAAATCATCTCAGATTCGACTTATAGCATACAAATATGAATAATTCAACAAACATGATACACGACATTTTTTATCGCCACATTTTGTTCCTGGAAAAATGTGAGAAAAATTGAACACTGGCCCCATTTGGGGAACTTGTTTTTGTTTGTAAACTTAAAACAAGTTTAGAAACAGCAATTTATTAACCAACAATAATAATCTACCTTGGCCTACACAATATACTAGTGTAGCTCTCATAAAAACAGCCTATAATATGATCAGATCTTACAACAAACACTTATGTTTTTTTTTTTGCCCATTTTACAGTCGATTAAGTACTAAACAAACTATCAATTGTTGTATTAAAACACCAAACTGCTTATAAAAAGTTAATCCACCGGGAGGGCATTGAAAGCTCTGAGACTGTTATAAATTGTTTCCTCTGCCCATCATAGGCGGTTCATCGCTACGATCATCGGGACCAAAACCATAGCCGCCGTAAATAGAAACACAATCGAATCAAACCAGCTCCAACACACACGCCAAAATTTGAACTAGAAACGTAAGATCTGTCGACACAAACGCGGTTCGATCATCAGAAATTTCAGGGTAATGATACGACAATAACAACAAATACCATGAGACAGCTGAAGCGGAGAATTTTTGGTCAAGACCATCGAATTCGAAATTGCGGTCATCGTTGCGTGTGTTCTTCCGCGTACTGAACGAATCTGAGTGGACGAAACGAAATGAAGGAACGACACAACTCGCCCGAGCTAAGGTTTCGGTTCGATGATACCGATGATGACACACGGTGCTACACCAAGCAAGCCAGCATTTACTTCAAACCAGTTTTTTTTAATGATTTGGATAATTTGTTTTAAGAAAATTAATAAAATTGTAAATGTGTGAAATATTATTAAAATTTTAAAAAAAATAATTTGAGGTCCATAATTCCAACACTGATATGATTTTTTTTTAAATAATACTAATTTAATAACAGTTATAAGTTATACTGTATCTACGTTATTCTTAAAAATTAAAAGTGTTTTTATCTGTAATTTTTATTTAACATTTCTGATTTGTAACTTCATTTAGAAAGTTGGTGGGTTAGAAATTAACTAACACTTCATAAAGTTTTGTACTCATGCCATTCTACCGTTAGTTGGGTTTTTAAAAAAAAAGTATTTTCTCAATTTTAACAGTATTTTTAAAATAAAAAATATTAAAGCAAACTAAATCAAATCAATCACATATGGTTGATAATGTGTAATATATTACTTATGAGTGAATGAACATCATTTTCGCTGCTGTTAAATTCAGTGGTTTTTTTGTCTTCACACTTTAGATAATAATTATTCCTATTATAAAGAGTCATTTTTGAAATCATTTTGTTTGTAATGTATATAATAGCAGATGCTTGAATATAAATGATAGTTGAGCCTATAAATTTTTTAAAATTTAAATTTAGTTTATTTAGTTTTTTTTAAAAGTTTTTAAAAACATATAAATTATAATTTTATATGCTTTTATATTTTAATTGATGATATAAATAATTCGATTAAAAAATAAATTTTGCAAAGAAAAAAACGAGAATGTTGGATTGAAACTAAACTAATGTTTTGAATTTGATTTTGAGTGTTAAATTGGTAAAATGTTTTTGGATTTGATTTTGCCTCTTTATTAATATAATGTTTATCCGCAACTACCGGAGTATAGTATATTTTTCATGCGTTAAAAGCATTCACTTTTGATTTGACATTCTTATTCATGATAAATAGTATATTTATTTTCTTAAATTTATTTATTTTCTAAAATTATCAAACATCTCATTTTTTATTTTTAGCTGTATTTATTTCTTAATTCAATCTTTATTATTTTTCTTTTCTTCCTTTCATTTATTGTAACAAATCAAAAGTATGATAATATATTTTAAAAAATATAGAAAAAATATTTAAGAATGAATAGTAAATCCTAAATATAATAATTTACTATTCATTTATTTTATCTATACCATATGTTAGAAAACCTGATATATATGATTTTTTGATAAATTTATACTTTTTTTTGTTAAATTATAAGAAAATTTTAATTATACCGAACCTATCGGTAATGCCCACAATACAAGTCGTATGTGCTTATATACTTCCAAAACTCATCCGTAACAAATTATGCTCTTGAGTATTTAGCCCGATACTAGTTAAAATGGTAAGGAAAAAGTAATATCATGTTTGGTTGTAGTTTTCCAAAGATGTTTCTTGTATTTAAATACATAAAACACTTTTTCTTTTTTGTTTGGTTGCAATTTTTATTTTTGCTTTTTTAAAATAAGTATTTTCAAATACATAAAAATGAAAACATCTTTTTTTGTATTTTCAATTTATATTTTGTGTTACTCCCGTGACCTTTCTTAGCAATGGCCACCTTGCTCCTCTCTCATGCGACATCATCCAAAGCCAACGGATATGGGAGAATGAATTTTACTTCATGGAGGATGTAATCATTCACGTGATAAAATTACATTTCATTCGGTTTGTCTACTAAATATGTAAATGGATTT
The DNA here is from genome assembly GCA_023512835.1 of Taxillus chinensis. Lineage (NCBI taxonomy): Eukaryota > Viridiplantae > Streptophyta > Magnoliopsida > Santalales > Loranthaceae > Taxillus > Taxillus chinensis. The sequence continues at coordinate 11,139,385 of CM042091.1, forward strand.
TATTTCATTTCCGTGTTCTAAGAGAATTGATGGTTGTTCACCTTTAAATTATTATTATTATTATTACAAATAAAATGACTAATTAGAAATATAAATAGAAAATTTTTAATTTATGAAAATATTTTTTAAAATTAAAATTTGACATTAATCTTAATGAAACCAATGCCATTAATGACATTAATCTAAGATTTTACCAAGATGCGAGAAAAAAAAAACAATAACAAAAGCCTCATTGAATCACATGAGTAGAGCCACAATAATCGGGGAAGAGAAGAATGCCGCGTTCGCGCAGCCTAGAAAATAGGAAAATATGACTCAACTACCGGATTGTAATCTCACCCAAATGTCTCGCGATTTGCGTGTCAACTTGTGTTTCTTAATTTGCTTCCCCTCCACCTCCTTCTCTGCACCTGTTTTTTTTTTTTTTTTTTCTTTTTTTTTTTTTTTTTGCTCCTTTAACGATTCACCAAAAAAGCATTTGTCAAAACAAAGTCCAACTGTCCTATCAAATTTCTGGTGGGCCCAACACTTTGTATACTATGAATTTAATATATGATGATATAAAATGAATAATATGCCGTTGGGTTTGAAAGTCCGGATGTTACTACTTACAAATAATATATTTAATAATCATATTTTTCAATATACCAATATATTTAGTTCTTATTCCACAAACTAATAAAAGAATAATCCTCAATTTTTTTTAAAATAATAATTAATGATTAAAAATATGTCAAAGAAATTAAGAATAGATCCAAAACCACGATAACCATGATTATTTTAGGTTAATTTTTTTCTTTTATATTCAAAATAATATTTACAATATTTTTTTATTTTTGCTCCCGCTCAATTTTAAATGGATAGGCATAATGTGAATTCAAAACCCATACGTATCTCCTAAAAGAGCACCTCATTTTATTAAAAAAAGAAAAAAAGAAAAAAGAAAAAACGAGAAGGATTTGAAAATCCAAAGGATCGACAGTCAAATTAATGATACCATCAGCAGCCACTATTTATATCTCACTTGCTGCGCCGCTCGCGTGACCCGTGTTGCTTATTCGTTGGCATTTCAAAATAACAAAAACAAAAAAAAAAACAACAACAAAAACACTGCACACAAATAAAGCTGTGGTGAACAGCGACAACGTCGGCGAATCCGAAATTGACTGCACAGTTCGCCGATCCATCCGTCGAGCTTCAGAAGCCCTAGAACTGAAACCCAACACGTTTTCTTCATGGCTCGCAGCAACTTAAAAGCCCCAATTTGGAGACCAAACAGGAAGTAAGACACTGAGCTTAATCTAGGACCTTTTGTTTTTTTGTTTTTGTTTTTTTGTTTTTTTTGTTTTCCAACAAGTTTGTGGGGTTTCTGCGGTTCTCGAACAGTAGATGCTGTCAATTGTTGGGTTTGGTGCTGTAATTAATCATGGCTAGGCGTCACGGATGGGAACTCCCTGCTCACACGTATCAGGTAACCCACCTTCAGTTTGACTCCTCCGGGGCAGTGAATTCAATTTTAGCTTAGTTATAGTCTTTCACTTATTATTGTTATTTGTTGTTTTCACTTTTTGGAGGATCTGTGTAGATTGTTTTCATGATTCCCAGGATGGTTGTTGCCTTTTTTTTTTTCCTTACTGTGTTTGGACCTTTAGTTATTTTTTTTCTTTCATGTTTTACTGGATTATTGGATATGTGTGTGTTGTTGAAATGAATTTTTGTACATTGTTATCATGATTCAGAAGCCTAATTTGTTACCCTCGTTTTCATGGTTCACAGGTTGTGGCTATAACAGTTTTTTTCTTACTATCAGTAGCATTCTATGCATTTTTTGCTCCTTTCCTTGGAAAGAACATCTACCAATACGTGGCACTGGGCATCTATTCTCTCTTGGTAAGTTCATTTCCATCCAATTTATCTCATTTTGCCTTCTGTTCCACTCCTTATCCACTATCTCATTGTTTGGATCATGTGTAAACAGGCCCTATCTGTATTCATGATCTATGTCAGATGCACAGGTATAGATCCTGCAGATCCTGGTATTCTGATAGAACCCGACATGCCATCAGCCCACAAATCACAAGATGGTACATACCTGCCTGACCAGTTACTTTTTTAATGCTATATAAATTCATAATATGGTGAATGGGTATTTTTTTAGAGGTTATTGTCAACCATTTGAATGTTAAGGAACGATACTACTTGTAGTTGTATGTACCCTTGGGTTTCTCAAACCCTTTCCCTATATATGGAGCAAAGGATTATTATTACTCCTAGTCGATGCACAGTTCAATATTGGTTATTGATGCTCTTGATGAAATCCTGAATGAAATAAAAAGATCAGTATGTGTTACCTTCTTGATGTATGATTAGGGGATGCATCTGCGAAAGAAGAACCTGGCATGTTAAGATTGAAGCATGGAGGAAGGTCCAGTGACCATGTTTCCTGTTGTTCAAAAACTATAGGGTTCTTCTGTGGCTTTCTTGTAATAGAAGATTGCCGCAATGATGATGATTTTATATCTGGAGAGGAAGATGCTCTCTTCTGCAGTTTGTGCAATGCTGAGGTAGTGATCTCTATCAGTACATGCTCATTTCATTTTATGTTTTTTTTTTGAAAAATAAATTTATTAAGGATACCAAGAAAGTGATGGATTACAACAAATGACAAAGTGTCGAAAGGTGCTCATTATCTAAATTACATTGAAAATTACAACACACCGCAATATCCAAGAACGAACCCCATAGATCCCCTTTACACACTCTAGACTACTATCAACTTTCTCAAAGATCTGATGATTGTGCTCAATCCAGAGTCTTTCATTTTATGTAACATAGATTATTTGATGATGTGGTTTTAATCTGTTCATTTTGCATTGTTATGTTGAATTTTTGGTGCCGCGCTACTGTAAAAAAAGTCTCTCTCTCTCTCTCTCTCTCTCTCTCTCTCTCTCTCTCTCTCTCTCTCTCCTTTTGACAAAAAAGAAGAGAAAATTGTAACAAAAACTGGTAAAAGATTTCCAAGGCGCTGATTTTATTCATTGCAGGTTGGCAAGTTTAGCAAACACTGCAGAAGCTGTGACAAATGTGTTGAGGGGTTTGATCATCATTGCCGGGTGAGTTAAACATTTGTCCCTTTGAATGAATGTGATTAAATGGTCTTAATTAAGATATTTGATATGAATTTTCTGGGGGGCGGGAGAGAGAGCATTTGAATTTTTATCATGCTAATATAGGTAGCTCACACTTCATTTCAAAATATATGCTCAATAAGCTGTTCATGCTTTATCTGTTTGATTTCATTTTGCTGTAGTTGATGAGTATCTTCTACACTATTCAAAAAACAAACTCACTTAGTTTCTAAGATGTTGATTCCTTCTTGGGCAATGTATCATTTTGCCTGTTTTTATTTTTTATTTTATCAGAAATAACTAATCTGCCTCTATGGTGCAGTGGTTAAATAATTGCATTGGAAGGAAAAATTATTTCTCATTTTTGTGCCTTATGGCTGTGAGCCTTGTATGGGTAAGCTCTAGAATAAGATGCTCATTTGTTCTGAGTCATTTTTATTCCCTAATCCCACTCAAATATATTCAATTTTGCATGCTTGTGGGTGAACGCTTACATCTAATGATTGCACTTGTCAGCTTCTTGTTGAAAGTGGGATTGGCATTATTGTACTTGTTCGATGCTTTGTGGATAGAAAGGATATGGAACAACAAATAATAGATAGACTTGGAGTTGGATTCTCCCGACCCCCCTTTGTAGCAGTGGTGGTATGTTGCCTGCTTCTTTGTTTTTTATTTTTGTATCTCCTTCGATTTTATGTATTTCATGGAAAGATTATTTTGTGTTTCAGTTTTAAATTTTATGGCAGTTCCACACTATTGTTGCAGCAATATTAATACAAGCTATTTGGCAATGCATGTCACAAGTTTGAATTTAAAATTCTAATGGGCATCTGACTCCCTCGCAAGCTTGTAAAAGAATGTAAATGGTCTTCGACGGTCAAGGCACCATCTAAAATCTAAACGGTAAAAAGACTAGATGGTAAAAGTATATCTTTTATATTTAAGTTTTTTTTTTAAAAAAATATCAGTAAAACTATATAATAATGTCATACAATTCAATAAATATAAGAAATATATGATTCAAAAACCATACATTTACACACAAACAATATAAACATGGGATATATTAAACATCTTATTTATATTGCAGTGAAAGAAAATAAAAAATAGAAAAAACTGTGTCTAGATGGCCCTAGACAATGGTCTAGAATGGTTTTGGCCTCAAAAAATGGGATTGACCCTTTTTTTCACTAGATGAGACAGTTTTGCATTTGTTTGCCTAGGCGGCCATCTAAACTGTTTTTTACAACACGGCTCCCTCGACCGAGGATCATTCTGACATGGAAAACCCATTTGATGTTTAGAGGCAAAATCTAGACCTCGTTCACTATTTTGAATAACTAATTTTCTCTTTGAATATCCAACATGGTTGTTATTGATTAAGAAGATGGTCAACTGTGTAATGGTTTCCCTTCCTTTCAGGCTATATGTACAGCTGTTTCATTAATAGCCATTGTGCCCTTAGGCGAGTTATTCTTTTTTCACATGATTCTGATCCGGAAGGTTTGTTTTCTAAATCTGTCCTTCCCTTTCTATCATCCCAGCCTAGAAGAATTCTAAATAATCTTCTACAGGGTATCACAACATATGAGTATGTTGTTGCAATGAGAACACTAAGTGAACCACCTGGACCATCGGTTGATGGAGGAGAACAGCAAAGTCTGCCATCTTCGCCGACCAGTTCAGCAGTGACAGCCTTGAGTGGGAAAAGCTCACTTGGATTGAACTTGCAATATAAAGGTGCTTGGTGTACCCCGCCAAGAATCTTTATGGACCATCAGGTAGTAGCACACTTATATAGCATCTGCGCTTAGCAAATGGGATGGATGCAGATCATTTATAGAAAAATGTGATGACTACTTTTTCTTCTTCCAATTTTAGCGAAGACTATGCTTTTAGTCTTCGTAAACGTGGGCATCTTACAAAATAACCAGAGTAAATTAGAGCAAATTCAGCTTGCCACACGTATCATGCTTAAAGATGAACTGATTTACTGAGAACTAGTTATCAATGTAAATGCAAAGTTTGTAATTTTAAGAGGGAGAACTTGTAAGTTATTGACATAATGTTTTGATGTGTTTGTGCAGCAGTATTTATTTTAGGTGGTGAATAATAGATACTTAAAATGGGTTTGAAATCATTAAATCAATTTTTGTGGTAGAAGATTTAATCCCTTTGATTTTTATCTTATGACTAACAGAGATGGTTTCATGTTATTCACGCAGGATGAAATAATCCCACACCTGCAACCGGGGCGCCTGCCATCCACAGTAGATCCTGACGCTTTACAGCTTCCTGACAAGGGCAAACAAGGACCTCATCGCCCTGTCCGAATCAGTGCATGGAAGCTGGCAAAAATAGATTCCAGCGAGGCCATCAAAGCAGCAGCCAAAGCTAGAGCCTCATCATCTGTGCTGCGCCCAGTAGGTACTCGACACCATCCGTATGACGCTGACCATTTATCCAGTACCAACATCAGTGGTCGGAGTAGTCCAACTAGTACTGACCCGGGATTCAACAATAGAAATGCCAAAACTGGGACATCAAAGCTGTCTTCTTCAAAGAGCTCGTATCCTCCAAGCCGTGCAAGTAGGGAAGATATTGAGACACTTTCCCACAGCCTGAGCAACTTCAGCAGTCCTCACCTGCCCAGCAACCTTCCAACAACTCCGTTCGAGCAGCGTGCATCAAACAGAGATCACTTGAATCCAATGTATCACTCCTCAGCTGATCAATCTCCTTGGTCTGCACGAGCAAGCGATGGGAATGAAAGTGCTACTCGCAATACCTTATCAGCTCCAGCTCCCATTCCTTTAAGGACAGACAACCTGGATGCTGCAGGCCGCATCAGTTCTGTCTTTTGGGATCAAGAAGCCGGGCGGTTTGTGTCTACAACGTCCCAAAGTGGCGTAAATTCTTCTCGTGTGTCGGGGGTTGGGAGTGGGACGGAGCTTTTGTACTCAGGTCAGTCCATTTTCTATGGCGGCCCTCGTGTGAGTGAGCAATTGACAAGAGGAGGTGGCAGATGGCTGCCTGGAGGTCAAGGAAGAGGTTCTTATCAGCAGGGCCGGGTGCAGAGGGGTGGGAACCTTCCTGTGTTCGTTCCCAGTGATACCCAACAAAGCTACTTCTCTTCCAGGCTGCCTTAAAAACATTGGCATCAACGTTTTTCTTTTCCCTCCGTAGATATAGAGCTAGCTGTCAGCTTGTCACGTTTTTATGTTCTTCCTTTAATTTACGATGTCAAAATTCCCCATGTCTTGTGCAGATTTTACTTTTTAGTGTACTGTCCTCCTAACAAATGATAGTCATTGGTGGATGCCGTTCTTCCCTTTTTTTTTTTTAATGGAAAATTATTTGTATTCCTTCTTTTCGCCGAAGATACTCTATTAGTATTAGGATTATTATTGGAAAAGAAAAATGACGAGATTAGTTATTAGAGTTCAAGTGTCAACGTCATAAAATTAATTGGCTATAGGAGAGGCTATCATTGGATTTATATCAAGCATATTTAGTTGGTTACTTTCTTCAATATGGGATTCTAATACATTTTTTTCACGTGATAATGTGGAAGATACATACGGTTGGAAATCGTGGGTAAGGTGGAACATTGAGAACAAACTCCTCACAGAATGAACATCATGGATGAAAATACAACTTGTTCTGATACCATATTAGAATTTAATGGTCAACGTCCTAAAACCAATTGGCTATAAGAGAGGCTACCATTGAATCTATATCAAACATACTTGGTTAATTACTCTTTTTTCAATATGAGACTCTAACATTAGTTAACTGTAACATACTTGGTTAATTACTCTTGTTCGGTGCATTTGGTATTTTTTCAATTGGAAGTGGTGTTACTTATAAAAGGAATAGTTGGTTGAAGCGTAGTGAAAGGCTGATGGAGTTTTTTTAGAGATCAGGCATGCTAATCCTTTTGAACAAGATTTAATATTTCTTACACTGATCCGTTTGAACACAATTTAATTAGAATTGTCCTATGAGTAACGTATGATAAAATTATTATAAATATACTTTTAAATTTTAATTATTATAAAATTAAGTACCAAGAAGCGCAAGAATTATTTTAAAAGCGATATTGATTGTAAAAATATTTTAAAATATTATTTACCGTACATGTGATGTGAGCATTTGATTGTGATTTTGATTAATTCATTTGACTTCGGGGACTGTATTATTATTATTTTTTTAAAAATATATATTTTATAATATATTATTCAAACTCCGAAATCATAACACAAAAATAAACGCATACCAAACACGTGTGAGTTTTTGCTTTTATTTATTTATTTATTTGGATATTGCAATAGGGGCTTTAATAGGCGTCCAGAAGGCGAAGTACAGGTCACTCCGCCACAGCACAGCCAGGGTTTGGATGCCAAAATCCGGGGGGATAGTAGAGTAGAACTATGGAGACGTCTCTGAGGTTTGGTGGCCACGCCCAAAACTCCCAAGCTCTGCGAATCCACGCCAAGGAAAAGTTTCCAGTTGACCCCAACACTCACCTGCTGGTACTGCTCTCTACTCTCTCGATTTTTTTTTATTTTTTATTTTTTTACCATTCCTTTGATTTGTATCAAGTTTATATCTTGATCGATTATTGAATGCCAATATGTTCACAAAATTGTTGGGCATTGTGTGCAAATGCGTTTTTCACTGATGGTCAATAACTTTTCTCTATTTTAATATACAAGGAAATAGCTGTATTAGCCTAATGAACACGGTTAGGGTTTAGGAACCCAGATTTTTAAGTTTTAGAGATTTACCCAATTTTACTACAAGGTTGTGTGGGTGATTTTTGAAATTTATTTATTAAAATAAAGTAAATAAATAAACCAAAAACAAAAAACAAAAACAAAAACAAAAATATGCTCGCAAGCTGTTCGAAAATGACATAAACAAACTCCCTCGAACAGTTCCAATGTTTTAAACAGGTTGCATTGCTATGAAGGTGGGTGGAAAATCAAAAATATGGAGCTTCAGAACAAGCTGTACTTTGATTTGAACATGTGCAGTTGAAGTTGTAAAATTTTTTATATTGAACATAAACTTTAAAGGTGATCACATTATATGGCCCTCTCAGGTGTCAATTATATTTATGGGTTTATGACTTACATTTACCAATGCTTTCTTTACAAGTTTCTTAAGCAAAGTTCTAAGGTGATGCTTTCTACTGGCTTTAGTGTCCCTGGAGCTTGTGGAAATGTAAAGTTAAGCTGTACTTAAGTACTTTCATGGCTAATGGTATGAAGACGGCATGAACATTCGTAGATGAGCTTGTTGCCTTTTTTCCATTGACATTTCTAACCTTCAACACCATCCCTGACCTATAAAGAAATTATGAGAAACTATATTTATTTTTGTACATGACCAACCCACCTCATGTGAAATTTAAGGACAGTTCATTATAAGAATCTTGTGATTTTCATATATAATTGAGCCCCTTTGTGTGCCTTTGGTTAAAAAAAGAATCTACTCAAATAACTTAAAAATTATATGATGAAGTATTTGCTTATGATCGGATACATGCAAAGTTTGAAACTCCAGAGTTGGTGTCACCCATTGAGTCACTTGTAGTATCGCCTACTTCGAAGTAGTCCGTGATAGCCCAAACTAGCAGTTGCATTTTGGAGTTTGCTGTTACCCGTCGGACATTCTTAAGTAATCGATACTACAACTGACTCAATGGATGACAACAGATCCAAAGGGTCACTTAACTTGTTTGTATGTTTATATATCAAATTTTAAAAATTAATTTGCTTGCATGGGATTAGCTTTACTGAGTTTAAACACACAGCCGTGACTAACAAAAAGTCTTACTTCCACACCATAAGTATATACCTTGGGGTTCTTCTATTCATTTTTTTTTTTACTATCATCATTGTTCTAACTATTATGATAATGTCGCTGATGACAGGTCCGTGGAGAATATGATACAGGGGATAAAGCTCCAAGTTTTTTTAGTGCATCAATACGACATTTCTACCCAAATGTATATCTTTTCTATATTTATATAATCTCAAGCACAATTATTCTGCAAACAACAATAATCTCTTCCATAATATGCTGCTTATCAACAACTGTAGCTATCTGCCAGCCTTGCCATAGGATTGTTGTGTGACAAACAAGAGAAGCTCCGATACAGTGTACAGGGAAAGAAGACATTTACTAATGGTCAATTAAGCTTGTATCTCAAAGGGAGATGCGATGTTGACAGAGAATTTAGGGAGGTAGATGTTTTTCTCACTTTTTGATAAGCTTCCGGTGTGATATCTGACAATGGATATGCTTGCAAGTCTAGTTCTAGTAACTACACTACACCCTTCTCAAAATTTTGTAATACAGTTGACCGGATGCATTGAAGTAATACATCTATTTATTTTTGCAAGCAATTGGTTTCTTAATTTGTTTTGTTAGGATTTTATATTGTAGGTGTTATTTAGCATTTTCAGTATCTTAATATGTTTTGTAAAGCTTTTATATTGTAAGTGGTCAATAGCATTTTTTTTCAGTTGGAAAATTTAGGGGGTTTGAGATTGTACAGCAATCAAACTTTCCACTTAAATAGTGGTGTTTTTCGAAGGGAGGAAGTTTCTAACCGCTCTAAAAAAGATTAGAACAAAAAATTGTTGATAGATATTATTTAAATTGTAAGTGAGAACATTCCTGTCCTAAATGTTGCCACATGTGAAAACATAGAGGCGAACATATTGTCAGAATGATGTCCTTCCTTCAAGTGTACAAAATTTTAATGTCACCAGGAGTTGGCGTGGAGGTACACCCTGCTCTAAATTCCTGCTGATACATTGCCTTGGTAAAATGAACGCAATGATGGGTTTACTCATAGCGGCATCTACTTGTATTGCTACACTATCCGTGTGCTAATTCATATTTTTATACTAACCAGAAAAAATCTAGAGGAGCTGCTGAATTCACGTGGAGCGTGCTCAATGTTCGCAAGGATCAAGATGTGAGGCTCAAAGTGGGCTATGAACTTTTTGACAAGGTATACATACGCACCCTCTAATAATTAAGAATTGACACATTGCTTGACCCTGCAACAATATATGGATTCACATGACAATCTTATGTGGAACCAAATTTAAATTTCTTTGCCCAATGTCCGACCATGTTGTTGTGTTGCCCTCCTTGACAGTCTCTCCTTCCATTTTGTGCGATTTGCATGTCAGGTTCCATACATGCAGATCAGAGAAAATAATTGGACGCTCAACGTTGATGTCAATGGTAAATGGAGCTGTAGGTTTGATTTGTGATGGAAGGCTGAGGTTAGAAACTCTTGTGCGGTCGCCTTTTCTGTTTGAGGTGGAACCAACTCCTGAAATGTCAAACATTTAGTGGGGTGTTTGGTGAGATTACAACACCATATTACTTGATGTCGCCCTTAAAACATAAACTTCAAAGGTGAGATCACATTATAGGGCTCTCTGTCTCTGGTCTGTTGCGTGTCGTGTCCCAATGCCTAAGGTTCCAAGGACAGCTCATTCACTCACAAGTCACATATCACAATTGGTTTGCTCCCGCAATTGGGATGTGAACTTATTTTCCCCCCCCCCCCCCCCCTCCCCCCCCCCCGCCAAACACGGCTTAGAGCCGCTTTAGATCTCGACAGAGACATAGCACCCCCCTTTAGGTCCCGAGGGAGAGAGACATCGTATGTTCCCTGCCTCCAATGGATTGCTCAGACGGATGTGGGAGTTTGGGCCCACATGAGTTATTGTGCTGATGTGGGACCCGGTTAACTATTACGTCTTAATAACAGTCTATTTAAATTTAATTTTTTAAAATAATTTAAAATATTTTTAATTTAATATTTTATTTTTTAGCGCATTTTTTCATTGTAAAATTTTATATTTACTATTTAACTAAAATTTTATTTAGTAAATATTTATTTATTATTTTAATCATATTTACTATTTAATTAACATACTTTTAATACATATTTATTTAGTCGAATGGGATAAAAATTGAAAAGGAGAAAAAAGGGAATTGAAAATATAATTGTTTAAAAAATTGTAAGTAAAATAGTAAATATTAAATATAAATATTATTTAAATTTTTTTAACTGCTGAAAAAAGAATTTTAAATATTTTTATTTAATTGACTTTTCAAATTTTAAAAAAAATAAAAGTAGTGAACATGCAACAAATATAAAGTCAGGTTGTTCGGGGCTGCACTGTTATTGTAAAATTTTATTTATTTAATTATTAAATATTTTTATTCGAATGAATATCAGGCTCATCTTTAATTTATAATTCGAATGAATATCAGGCTCTTCTTTAATTTTGATATCATCTGTAGTCCTGTATCCTGTCAATTGAAAATGTCAATTAAAATAATTCGAATAAAAAATATTAATTGAAATAAACAAATAGTTCGCATCCATCCTAGAAAAAATAAATTTGAAAAAACTACTGAATGATCTAATTAAAAAAATAGGTATACACATAATATTGAGTAAAATACATGTAATTATTTTATTTTGTTGGGAAGGTGTGAAATTATATCTTACCTCGTAATCGGGTGCCCAAATCCAATTTTATTTTGTTAAAAACTGTTGGGAGCGAGGATTCGAGTAGGAGGGGTCTAATCTCGTCCCAGAGTAGAGCAGCAAGAAATCGTGCCCGTATGAAGGCAAAGCTTTCTTTTATACTTCTTTTTTCCAATCCCCTTTTTTTTTTTCTTCTTTCTTCTTCTTCTGATTTATTGTTTTTTGAACTCACTACTCACCAGGCGTGATTGTGATTTGTGAACGTACGTGGTCCTTGACAATGCCACATGTTTGCGATAGAATCAATCCTATGGAGAAGTTCAACTCGCATGGTGGATTGGAAATTTTGGGTTGAATTTTGAATTTTAAAAGTAAATTATATTTAATAAGATAAATATATATTTTTAAAAGAATATTTTTAAAATAATAATTCATAAAAATTTTAAAAAAAATATGATGGGTACGAATAATAAAATAAAAATATAGAGGAAAGGTTTTAAAAAATAATTTGAATCTTTCCTTAAAATATTGAATTTAAATTTAAAACATAAAATAATTTTTTACAATAATTACATGACTCATATATTTTTAAAACACAACTTAAATATTAACTATAAGGAATTTCCATTTGGAAATAACATACCAAATGGGGATTGTCAAAAGTGTTGATAGCTCCGTAAATAATAAGATGTATGGTAGTTGGAATCAGTTTGATAGTTGTAAAAACACGTATTTGATTAGGATTGACAGTTCATATTCTAATAATATTAACAATATCTAGATAATAAAGTTATTGGTAATGCGAGTGTTTTAACTATAATTTAGTCCAATTTGATGTTCAAAGCCCCAAGATGTGATTTTTAATATTTTGTGATTTTTTTAGTATTTTTAAAATATGAGACTTATTATTATTAGTATTATTATTTGATTAAGATAGATAAATAAATAGATCAATATATATATATATATATATATATATATATATGTTATATGTTTATAAAAATAAAAAAATAATTAATTAAAGGAGGAGGCATACATACATTTGTTCTATGCTTGGTGAAGATTAAGGAAGAAGGGATTTTGAAATTTCAGTGATTTAGATAATCATTTATTGAAGATTAATTCAGGTAAGCGATATTATCTCTCCATAGTGTTTAATTTGGTTGCTTGTTCATGAACTTGAAGAAAATTAGAAAATCGTGTGAAACCTTAAGAATTGGGCATTTTAGAAATTGATGTTATTAGACAAAATTAATGATGCTATAGTGTTTGGAATGATGAACTTAGCTTGTCTATATGATTTTTGTGTAAAATAACTGTTAGATTTTTGAGATATTTGGTGAGTTTGGTTTGGGATGAATTTTGAGGTATGAACCTAGTTTTTGGTGGATTTTATTATATAATCTGTTACATGAGATGAATGAGTGTGTTGAGGCTAATTTAATTCATTTGAGATGTGATATTATCATATATTTGATGTTTATGGTTTGGGGGATCAATTATTTAGAGTGGTAGCATAATACGAGGAGGCACGATGATTTGCTCAAAATGTCTAGTACTCAACATCTTGTATTACTTGATATTTCATGTTATTGAGCATATTAACGGGTAAAGCAAACCTCTAGTCAAGCAAATAACGAACTCCCAATCCTCACTCAATATCTCATATTTGATGCTCTCGGGTGCTCGCTATCTCATAGCATATTGCTTGTTAACATTCACATTAATGACATGAGTTGCAAAGCCTTTTATTTATAAATATGTGTCCTAATACAAAAGGGAAACTCTTAAACTACCACTACATCTTTTCCATCATCTTCAAATGGTAATAGAATTTTGAAATTGAAAAGAAACTGATAATCATATATCTTCTTGAATCTTCATAACTGACTTTCCTTTTATATTCAATGCATAGCTTGCCTCGTCATCAAAGTTAATATATGAATGTCGCCAATTAAAATCACCTTATATTAATTATTAAAGAAATTTATAATTATCCTAATTAGTTTCTTGAATGCAAACTTTAAAACAGACTCCCATCAACTGATTTAAACATACTTTAGTTCAAGTTACACTTTGATCCAAGATGACATTGGTTTCAAATAGATTCGAAACCAATAAAAACCTTGGTTTTGAATGTTGCCTTGATCCAAACATTTCTTATCTTCATTCGAACTCCCTACGCTACGATTCGAAACATCTTTGTATGCTTCGAAACGTCCATGTTTGATTTGAGATGGCTTCTACTTTGATTTGTTTTAAAACTTTAATAACTCAATTCAATTTGATTTGAGACTACTATGTGTTGTGAATCAAACAGCTTTGAACTGAAACTATGCTTCGAAACGTCCATGTTGCTTGCCGTCGCACGAACAGGGGCGCCATCACGCAGGTGGTTGCGCAGGCGGGGGTGATGGGGTGAGTGAGCATAGGTGGTCTCCATTGTGCGAGCAGGTGGGGAACGAATGAACGAGATGGGGGGCTGTCTCGTGTCGTCGTGCGCACAAAGGGGGGGGCGGCGGCGAATGGCGCGCAAAGGGAGACCAAACGGTGAGCGTATAAGGAGAAAGGAACCGAACGGCGATGGAAGGGAACGATGGCACATGGAAGTGTTGGAGCATGTTAGGAATATTTTAAAAATTAAGAGGAAGGGCTGACATGACAGGTTCGGCTAAAACTAAAAAAAATATCTATATTTATATAATTTTTTTTGCTATTGTTATCCATATAACTAATGCATTGAAGAAACTTTTAAATTAAATATTGCTATAGTTACTGGTATAGTTTATGGGTTGAAAATGGTCTTATTCAATAATTTAGAAATTTTAGTTGGTGGGCGATTTTTATATTTTATTTTAATATTAAATTTTAATATATATAATATATTTTTTTTATTTTAATATTGATTTGAAACAAAACTTTTTAGATCCTTCCTCCCACGCGGCATACAATGTTTTCAGCCCTGCATAATCAAAAGTAGGTCTCAAATATGACACGTACCCGAACAGTCGTAGTGGCATAAGCGTCACATACAGTTAAGGTTGAGTCAACCCGCAACCTTTTCCTCTATTTTTCTCCCCCACTTTTACTTTGGAGCTAGCCTTTTTTAAAATTAGCCATTATGCATCTTCAATGGGCTCAGCTCGATCGAGCCTGCTTTTGGAGTGAGTGAACGATCAAATGCTAAGATTACCTGATTCACGGTTCACAGTTACTCAGATAAATAAGACATTTTGATCGATACCCAGCAGTGATAAGCCCCAGGGGACTACTGGACTTGAGCACAAATATATATATATATATATATATATATATATATATATAGAGAGAGAGAGAGAGAGAGAGAGAGAGAGAGAGAGAGAGAGAAAGAGGGGTTAGTGGGCAAAAGAACATCAATATTTAAGTTGATCACCACAGATTATTGATAGGGGTTGTGTGTATGAGTAGAATATAGTCGTTTTGGAGAGGTGGAGCATACGTACGAGCCATGTCTTCTTACCTTAAGTAAAGACTGTCCACGTATATATATGCCTATCGACTTAATTCAATTTTGTATAAATTTTGAAAAATAAAAAAAAATCATTAATAAGTTTGGGCTTGGGCAGGAGCGATTTCATTTCCTTCCTACTTTATTTTATTTTATTTATTTTATTTTATTTAGTTATTTATTTTATTTGTTTGTTTGTTTGTTTGTTGTTGGAGACAAGGGGGGGATTACTTAATGAAGGCCGCAGGTGACCGACCACTTGTGGACTCCGAAGCGCCCCCTCCTCTCCTCTTCTTTCACCTCCCTCACCCACTCGCATACATGCCTCATCTCCATAGTAGGTTCCTCGGCGACGGTGGCGCGAACTCGTCGGAGTCGGCGGCGGCCACGACAGCCCCCAACGCCGTCGACTCCGACTTCGTCGTCATCCTCGCAGCCCTCGTGTGCGCCCTTATTTGCGTCCTCGGCCTCGCCGCCGTCGCGCGCTGCGCCTGGCTCCGCCGCTTCTCCCCCTCCGTCGCCGGCATCCATTCCGCGCACCACCCTCCCGCCAACAAAGCCCTGAAGAAGAAGGTCCTGCAGTCGCTCGTCAAGCTCGCCTACGCCGACTACGAACACGCCGGAAAACTCGTCGACTGCGCGATTTGCCTGACCGAGTTCGCCGCCGGCGACCAAATCCGGGTCCTGCCGCACTGCGGCCACGGGTTCCACGTCGGATGCATCGACATGTGGCTCTCGTCCCACTCCTCTTGCCCCCTGTGTCGCCAGGTTCTGGCGGCGGCTGGGCGGTGTCAGAAGTGCGGCGGAGTCCCGGCTAGCTCCGCCGGGGCCGGAAACAGGGAAAACGACATGAATAGATTCTTGCCTTAGTTCTAATTAATTAAATTGTTTGTTGTTTCGAGTGCTTTTTTTTTTTTTGGGTGTTGCTGCCTTCTTGAAATTAAATGTTCCGTACAAATTAATCGTAGAGTTTTAGTGTGATTGCTACAGATATATATATATATATATATATAGTTGGTTGTGTATACTTTTATTAGAATTTAGAGTCTGGTCAATGTAATATTTTTAAGGTTTAAATTTATCCAAAGTTTGTAGAGATGTTCAAGTCAAGTAGTCGTGTATTCATTAGAACCCCACGTTTAGTTTCTTCCTTTTTCCATAAAACTCGCACCTTCAATCTTTTTTAAAGTCATTTAACTCATACATATATGTATATATAAAACTATGTGTCATATTGTCAAACGTCTGTTTATAAAATTGTTCGTTAAGTTTGATGTTCTCAAAATCTTGTAACTGTGGAGGCCAGATCCGGCGACCACACCACGATGCATTGACTGACCTATAGTATCAGCATGTCGGATGTCACTCACTCATTCGGCGACCTTAGCTTCCTCCATAAAATTCAATAATTTACTCATTTTCACCCCCACGATGTTACTAAAATGTTTGGTACTGTTTTTAGTGTTAAAAAATAAAATTTCAAATTTCAGTCTGTTTTCGAAATAAAATAATATTATAATTATTAAGAGAATAAATATTTTTAAATTTAAATTCATATGAACGGATTACTCAATTTTTTTTACTCTTTTTTCTTATGTGTGACTGTGTCCGTTATATATATATATTCATATATTCATGTATGAAACTTGATCTTTAAAAAAAAAAACACATTAAAATCCGACAGGCTCAAATCACAAGTGTATTAGTATCTATATATGCATGGGTTTCATACGTGCTGTCCCCTTCTAACCCAGCCTCTTAATTCGAACCGTGTGCTTTGCTTTGCGGTCAGTTCATTAAATTTAAAATTGTCACGGCATCATTATCTAAGCCTCACAAAAATATATAACAATTATTTGAACGCTTTAATTGTAAAACTATTTGCAGGAAAAGGAGCTGTGGATCGAGGAGATCCATACCATCAGTTCCCGGGCCCCGGGTGAGTGCCCGTCTATCCTACCACTTTAATAATTATAATAAATAAAAAAATTTATTTTCTCGTTATATCAATTTCTTTTCACATAAAACAAATTTATTATTTTTATAAAAACTTGTCATATTTCCTGCGAAATAGACATACATACCTTTCATGAAATTAATGATGGTCGATTAATATAACAAATTTAAAATCATCGTTGCTTTTGAAATTGAGAGCTAATATTTTAAGACTTATATCACGATCCCAACACGGGCATCCAAATCGGCTTTGATTTATATTTATATATAATTTCCTTTTCCAACAGTACCTTCCTGCCGCCATCCTCTGTGTTGGTTCAAGTTGCTACTGTCTGGAGTTCAAGCCCACCGTCTCCGAGACTCCCGCTTGTGTTCGCCACTATTGCCGCCCCTTACTGTCGATCGGTCATTTTTAAGAGCATCAGATTACTTATAATGTGATTGGTTTTATTATAGTTAAGTAAAAAAAGTTAAAAAGTTATTAAATATAATAATATTTTATATTTAATTTTTTCCTATGATTTATATAATATTTTTTAATATATTAAAAAAAATTATTAAATTATATTTAAAAATATTCTCTTACTTCTATCTTCACAATTCTAATAACATTAACTTATATTTCATATTAAATTTAAAAAATTATTATTAAATAAAATAAGTAGTATACAAATATTATTTTAATAATATAGTTAATTTATGGTATCTATGGTAATGTATATTTATATAAGAAAGTAAAAAATAATTTAAAAAAATTTATGAAAAAAATGATAGGAGTGTAAAAAAATATAATAATATTAAAAAATTTTTATAAAAAGAAATTTATTTCTTTTTTTTCTTGGTTTTTTAATAACATTAAATTTTATTATAAAAAATACTATATAATTGTAAAAAAAATTATAATTAATTCTATGTTGTAGTGGACTCCGTGGCTCTCCCCCTAGGACGTGCTTGCGTGTCAACTCGATCGCTCACAAATCCCAATTGAGTCTTGGTTGAGTGGGGGTACGAATGAACCAACAAAAATAAAATAAAATGATGTATTAAATAAATTCGTTCCCAGAAAAAGCAGGTGTGTTGTTGCGTTCTGCTTTAATTTTGTCTTGCATCCGAACAAAGTGCAAGTTGGAGATGTTGCCACGTGTCCTCTTATTAGCACGTGCTAGTAGTAGCAGCCTAGTAGTGCGCGTGTGTAGTTGGTAATAAAAAGACACGCGCGCACACAGAATAGTGGCACGTGTAAAGATTAAACTGAGTTTTTTTAATGCAGAAAAATATTTTAGTAACAAAAATAAACAACGGACTGAAGTACATGGGTACTTTATGAACACATGCATAAAAGTCTCGAGCCCGTTAGTTGTATTTTTATTTTGTTTTTATTTGTATTCGTTTGGGCCTGTAGGGGGAGTGGGCTGTGCCCGGGGCGTAGGGCCCAACTTTAATATTATTTAACCTTTTGAGTCACGCACAAAAAGTTTAAAAAAAAAAAAAACGATTTTGTTTTGTTAAGTAAAAAGGAAAAGGAGAGTTATTTGATGAAGCCCCATAAAGTGTTCCCCCACAAATCTTCTCCACGTGGTAGGTTCATGTTTTGTTACTATTTATGTTTCAATAGATAAGGTTCATAAGAAACTTTTCTTCTTCTTTTTTATTAGTAATCTCCTTCTCACTCAAATAACAATAATAATAATAATAATAATAATAAGGTTCATAAAAAAATGTTTTTATAAAACTAGTGATTTCTGTCCAAAAAAAATTAATCATTATATCATATATTCAGTTTTTATTTTACCCGGATGATGAAAGTGGTTTTATAAACTTTAAGCATTCCTTTTGTTTTTTTTTCTAGTATAAGCTTCTTTAAAAGCTAATATATAATTATAGGTATAAAAATATTAAGATTCAAACTTGAAAATGGATACGCCTCCAAGTATAGTCTTACCATCACCTCTCCACATCCTTGGTTGTGTTTGGATCCCCGAGGGTATTATTTTGAGAGGCAAGTTGACAATATAAAAGCAAAAGAAGACAGAGGACAAGATAAAAAAAGAAAAAGTTGCGAGACATAGGTTGAATATACTACATTACTCAATTTTTTAAAAAATAAATAAGTAAAGTATCACATGTTATGTATGCCACTTTAGATTTATCTGCGGCATCCTTGCATGTATTGCGGTTAGCTTACTTCATATTAGTTTGATTGTGATTCATATTTGTCCAATATTTTGGACTAAATAACAAATAAATAAAAAAAGAGCACTACTACGTATAACTATATGACTCAATCGTCATAATTGATGTAGTGCTTTATGGTTAGATGACAAAAAAGCTATTATTTAATTGTGTTGAACTTTATCCAATATTAACCAATCTTTGGAACAAAATTCTCACAAAAAAACCTTCTACCTACCTAATTGGCTCAACTTAAAAGGTGATGAAAATTTTAATTCTTTCCTATATTTTTTTATTAATACATTTCCTTTGCCAACCTTTTGAAAAATAAAAATATAATGATATTTTATTTATATATTTTTTCAAAGCGCTCATTGTTTTTTTTTATTATTAGAAAAGGAGAAAAATTGGAAGGTGTAACGCAGTAGTGAATCATTTGTAAAAATATTTATGCTTAAACAAATGATTTTCTAAGAATGAAATTGTTATGATTTTTTAAAAATAATTTTTTGAAATAATAAAATTTTTATAGGAAAAAAATTAATAGAACTATAATTTATATTAATATTAATAGTAAAAATAAATTTTATTTAAATAAATATAAATTCAAAATTAGCTATAAATTATAAATACTATTGCTAATTGCTAATTTTAACTTATAAAAAAAAAGTAAAATACTCATTGTCAAACGTTTAAAAAAACAAAGGTTCCAAATCCTTGCAACCAAACAAACCAGAACCTAGCCGTTCATCCAACGATGTCGCAGGCATGGTCGAGGACCCGCAATCGAGGACCCTTGCTCGAACCCTAACCTAATTTGTTATTCTATTTTATACTTGAACCAGAAATTGACTTGAGCTTCATCGTAACTGTTCATCTCCTTCATCATTGCGAGTTTGCGACCCTTTCCAGCGTCTCTATCAATATTCAAGAACAGCAATGGCGTGTGTTCGAACTCTTCAACTTCGCCCGCTTTCCCTTTCGGTAACACACTTCTCCCGCAGTTGTTCACTTACGTTGTCGTGGTCTACGATCGCGCTGTATTTTTAGTTTATATATATATACAAGTATGTCATAATTTGCTTTGTCCGCTTCCATCTGTCTGAAGGATGAGACATCGTCGAAGGTATTGAATTGTAGGATAGGAGTCGGGTTATTTTATGCACGCCTCCCATGTTATTGTCACCAAAGAGCACATCGAAAGTTCGTATTGAAAGCGTGTAGCAGTAATAGCAGCGTGGATGGTCCTAATGACAGCGAGCGTGCGAGGGATGGGTTTTCCAACACCAAGATTTATCTCAAGGGTCCAGATTCTGAAAGCCCACTTCGCAGATTTCAAGAATCTATAAGCTCTTTCCCTCCTGTCGTTTTCGTGGTATTCCCCGATTCAAACCCCTTTGTTCGTTTCTTTTGGTTGTTTGAGAAGATGAGGAAATGCTAATATGAATTTTAGTGTAATAAAAAAGTGTTTAGTTTTAGTAGGAGATGGGTGTGTTATGTTGCTATTGAACCAAAGTAGTGCCACATAGCAAACCCAACAAATGCTTGTCCCACTTTTGTGTCGAAGTGATATACCAAACTGAGGACACATTTATTGAGTTTTACAAGTAATGGTGCAACCGTGCAATTGGGCAATAGTTTGAGGCAAGTAATATTGATACATGATAGCGCATGGCGTGAATGTTATGCATCTTAAATTGACAGCGTTTATGCTATATTTCTAAGCATTCGTGTAGTAGACTGGTCATGATGCAAAGATTTTGCGAGGTTTACTGGTGATTTTTTACATCTGTGTCCTTTTATGGATCCTTCTCAGATGACGAGGCATGTTGGAAGTAATTTTGCAATAGGAATGTGCATTGCAATGGCATTTTGGCTTGTCATGGGAAGAGAATTTGGGGCAAAGAGATCAAGATATGGCCGCCCTGGTTCTGTAGCTGATCTTGTCAGACGTGGGCAGCTAAGATCTGATAGAAGAGGCATGTATGATATTCCAAGCCCCTTTTCTCTTCCGTGTTTATTAAGTGGTTTTATATTGTAAATGGCCCTCTACTCTATGGGTTTGAGGGCCAGTGTCATATGGCCTTTTTTTCTTTCTTTTTTAGTACACAGACACTACTAATGTTTCAAGTCAGTGGGATGGTCATATTTTTGGTTTTAAAATGCATTTGCATGTGTGATTTGGTATTACTATATAAAGCACCTTTCTTCACAGCTCAAAGCCCCTCAAATGTGATGATCCATTCAACAACCCATTGGTGAGGGTTGGGAAGGGCAGTTCAACTGTAGAGATGTGTGGTAAGGTTTACCGCCTAGCCCCTGTAACTCTAACAGAAGAGCAGCAAGCTGTGCATCAAAAAAGGAGATCTCGAGCATACCAGTGGAAACGGCCAAAACTGTTTCTTAAAGAAGGGGATTCAATTCCCCCTGGCGTTGATCCTGATACAGTGAGATGGATTCCAGCGAATCATCCGTTTGCTACCACTACGAGTGAAATAGATGAGGACTTAGCACAAAACAATGTGTACCAGAAGCATGGGGTTCCATTTCGCATTCAGGCGGAGCATGAGGCATTACAAAAAAGGGTAGAAGCACTCCAAAATGTAAGCACTGCAAAATGGATTGTCTACTTCACTCTATTTTCTCTTTTTAAAATTTCTTTGAAAATAGGCTGCAAAAATAGTTCTGGGTTCCCTTTTGTTCATGCATTCATTTTCGTCTGCTCCTTTGCTTATTTGTGGCGAATCACTGTTTCTACATGTGTATCAGTTTATAGCATGTCTTATGATGATGATTATCATTATTCCTGTGACTTGTTTGGAAACAATTCTTCCTCCACCATTCATTTTTATTTTCGAAAGATAATATAACAATTGGATTTCTTATATTGGAAAAGCTAGACCTGATGCTATTGTCCTAATTTTCATGTTTTTGCACGTTTCAAAATTTTTATTTTGTGCTTGCAGAATGAAAAACCGAGTAAGGCTTTGATTGATTCTACCAATGACAATGACCAAGATCTGGAGATGCCATCCAAGTGGCATTCGCATCTAAAGCTCTCTGAGGAGGAAGAGCAAGGTTTCCCTAATGGTCAAATGGGCAATTCTGATCATCCCATATTGGATGCTGCTGCTAATTCCATTGGAAACGATTCATCTGCCAAAGAAATTCAGAAACCCTGATCTGAAGATTGCCTCAAAATGCAGTCTCCCCAAATCAACGAATTTGGAACAAAGATTACCACCCTGTATATAGAAATTGTGTTGTGTTATTAACATCCTATTGCAAATTGCAAAGTATTTCTGTGTGAAGATTATGATTATTGCTGTGAAAAACAAATGAATTGTGTTATATTGCTGACAAAAAGAAGATTATAACCGGCCTTGAAAATGCAGGCCGCACAAATCAACATTTAGTTTGGAACAAACATTACTGTATATTTCTTAACATCAAAGTGAAACGCATCTCTGTATGAAGAACGTTTATGATTACTGTATATAGAACCTTTTTGGTGTTCTCAACATCAAAGTGAAACGTATCTGTGTGAAGAACGTTTATGATTACTGTTGTGAACAAAAAAGTAATTCTGTGTTACATTGCTGGTAAAAAAAAAGTGATTATATACGGCCTTATTCATAAGATGTTGCCATCATTCTTAAAGCCAAAATACAAAAACCAAAAAAAAAATCGATAAAAGGAAAAAAATTCCAGGGAGATTATTCATACGACAAATTTAGCACCTACTGCAACAAGTAAACCTTAATAGCCATCCAAAAAATCTGAAGTCACTCGCTCTTGGTAGCAGCAGCCTGCTTTGCACCAACAGAGAAGAACTCTGTTATGACTTCAAGGGGCATCCCTTTGGTTTCAGGAACCTTCAGGAAGACGAAGACCAAAGAGATCACACAAAAACACGCATATATCGCAAAGACACCAGTTAGACCGATAGAGGAGAGCATCACAGGCAGTGTGTAGGTAACGATGATATCACAAGCCCAGAACACCAGGGCACAGATGGCAATGCAGAGGCCGCGAACACGAGTAGGGAAGATCTCTGAGCAGAGGATGTTTGGTATTGGACCATAGGCCATCACAAAGACACAGAAATAGGTCACAACGCAAATGGTTGAGATCACTGCATGGATCGTTGAATCAAGGCTGAAAAGGTCACAAATGACTAGGACAAGAAGCGCCACAATCAAGAATGGAAGCGTGGCCAACAGCAGCAGCCTGCAATAAGAGAAAAGTATGACTCAGCAAACTGATACAAAACAAACCCAAATGGCTGTGTGAAGTTATTAGTAGTTTCATTGGGGCCTTGAGACGGGCGAAGGGAAGGAATATCTATGAGTTTTATTGGGGACCTTGGCTATAAAATTAAAATATTAAATTAAAATAAGACACTAGGAATGGCATTACCTTCTGCCAGCAATATCCATGAGCTTCATGGCAAGTCCTATGCATGGAAGCATGAGTAAAGTTGTGAATCCACTTATGAGAAATGAGGAAGAGGTAGAACTAAGACCAAGGCTTGTAAGAAGCACAGAAACGCCTGCCTCCTCAAGAATTTGAGGAGTGTAGTAGAGAACCCCATTTATGCCAGAGAACTGCACAAAAAGATGGATACATAAATAAATCAAAGCATCGCATAAGCTGCATGACCAATAGAAAAAGTGTAACCGGTAAGAACTCCAGATAAGCTACCAAACTTACAAGGTGCCAAAAGCCATTTATAACTCATTTGTCTCATGAAGCTTTAAAATTCAATCCAAAACCAACAAAATTTCATGATCCCTATTACTTATAGATCTGATTTTGAGTTTGAACAATTGCGCCCTTTAAACAGCTTGTTTAATAAGAGAAATTTAAAAGGATCATATTCAGGTCCTCATGTGAATGGGCATGCAAAAATATTGCAGGTGATCTGTAATAATTAGCTTTATGCAACCTATACATCGTTCTAAGATTCTAAGAAACAATAAATGGACCAACGCCATAAAGGAACAAAAGATGACAACTCCATGGCTAGTGTAGGAAACATCTAACGAAGAATCAAACTGAATTGAAATCAATCTAATTAACTGTGATCCAACTCTACAGTAGAATAAAATTAAAGCCATAATGAATTGAAAATTACTCTTGCATACCTGCTGAAGTATCTGAATTCCTATGCCAACAATCAACGCATGCTTTACTCCAGGTTCAAGAAGTGCAGCCCAAATTGGGCCTTTAGAAGCAGTTTCAGATGGATGAATCATGGCAGGGCCAACTGGGTGCTGATCCAAAAGCTCCTTGGAATAAAGGGCAGGCTGGCTCACCAGAGCAGCTGCCTGGACAAAATCACCTCCTTCAGGGACTACGGTGCCAGGAATTGAAACAACGGACCCACGTCGAGACCCAGGAATTCCCTCCTCATGTAAATAAATCCTCTTAAATTCGCCTTCCTTCTTTCCATCCTCACCTTCTTTTTTGGACCATTTCCATGCCAACTGCCAGCCACCACCAATACCCAGGCTACTGACGGCCTCCCCAGTGTGTCCTTGCATGAGGCTGCTGTGGTGTCGCATGCTTAAAATACTACCATGGGGAGGTGGAGGCATGTCCTTATCCATGCTCGTTGTCTGACGTGAGATCAATGGACTTCGTAAGTTGTCATCAGAGTCTCCCCCGCCACCCTCTGATGCATAGTCCTCGCCATCTCTATGCAGACTCTCTTCATCCCATTGCTCATTTTTACCATGGGGTTCAGCTGTACTAAACATGCTCCCAAAGTTGGGGAAAAGCATGCTTCGCATACTTCCTGTTTCTGGAAGTTTTTCGTGGACACTACCAAAAAGAGTCACGAGAGGGTCTATGAGAGGCATACTCTGGTTAGCCATGCTCCTGTGGCGAGATGCAAGGCCAAGTGAGCTCTGTCCGGTGACAGGTTTGGCAACCCAAGAGAGGCCCTCTTCCGCACCATATAACTTAATCCTGTCCTTTTCAACTGCATGATCCTGATTTTCAACAAGATCGTCATCTGGTCCAATGATGTATTCTTCTATGGATGTTTCACCCCCAAGTCCAAGACCTTCAACAAGCAAAGCCATCTCACCTGACAATAGAAGATTCTTCAGTGAAATTTACAAGATAAAATCGATCATAAATTTCAATTCGAGTGCCAAAGCAAAGGCAGGAAAAGTTAACTTATGATACCAATGTCTTCAGCTAAGAATAGGCACATCAGCCACCATAATTTAAAAAATCATGTGACTGATTAGATATGAGACTTTAGTAAAAGTTTACACATTGGTTTTAATCTTTGAGCTTTCAATGGCTGTTGTATTGTTTAGTAATAAAGAACAAACCTGAAACATCTTCCCTCCCTCGTAATCTTTGTAAAACTTGTTTTGCATCACTCATTCTTCCCTTACTCACAAGCCACCTTGGTGATTCAGGCAAGAAGAATACGGTGAGAACAAAATAAATGAGAGAAGGAATTGAAAGCACCCCGAGCATCATCCGCCAGCTGGGTGAGGCTGTCAAAGACATTCCAAATATCATGCAGTAAGACAAAAACATGCCCGCTGAACCAGTGAACTGTGGAAGAGTATTTAGCAATCCCCTAATCTCTGGTGGAGCAGTTTCAGAAATATAGAGGGGGATAAGTGTAACCGCGAGACCAATTCCAAATCCGTCAACCAGCCTTGCTATAAGTAGAACATACACATTGGGTGACCACAACATCACCAGACCACCAACAAAATAAAGAACAGCCGACATTATTAGCATTGGGCGCCGTCCGATCCAGTCTGAAATGCCTCCCGAGCATGTAGTAATAGATACAGCTCCAATAAGTGACATCGCCACCACAAGCCCTTCAACAGAAGTTTGAAGTTCAAGATCCTTCTTTATGTAAACAACGGCCCCTGAAAATGCCCACAAAAACAAAAGCCACCTCAATAAAAGAAATTTCTTTTCTTAGGCCTTCATTCATTGAGATTTCACATAAGCTTTCTGTATTTACCTCCTATGTGAATTGCATATGAAGAAGACAACAACCGGGGTGCAAAGCCCTTTTTTAAAAAAATAAATAAATAACCTATATTGTCTTCATGAAACGAAATCAAACTACATAATTTTTTTTATTTTAAGAAAACGAATTTCGAACCTTAAAATTGTGCTGCATAAAATTGCATACTACAACGAATAAATCATGAATCGGTACCATGATAGTTACAACTTCAGAGGGTAACCTCGATAATCTGATCTCTAAATACCGCAATGATTCCAACTTTATTTTAAAAAAAAGAAGAAAAATGAAAACTCTCATGGGTTACTGTCCTATCGAATTTGCAGGAAGAACTTTAACAGAGAAACAGGAAAAAGGATTAGGAAGAATCACCGGCAATCGTAGCATTGTCCCATCCCTGAAGAAAATTCCCAATTGTGGCAGCAATAGCCACGAGCACAGCTCCCTTCATCTTCGACTTCTCAGAAACAAAATCAAGTCTCCCAAGCTATGATGAATCTAAAACAGACACACCCAGGTTAGCAAGATCATGCCAGTCAAGCATTGCTAGTCTCATCAAACAGCGACCAGATCTTAGACGCAGGAATCAGACACATGAAAAACCCACATGACAACAATGACACTAAAGAATATAGATCCAACAAAATCTCAAAAACTGAGATCCCCCTCCCCCCCGGATTGCTTACCTTTTGAGAGACAGGGTCCAAAGAGAGAAAGAGATAGCCCTTCCAGAACTCTCGAGTCAATAGGAGGTGAAAACAAATTTTGTAATCAGGGAAACTAGTAACCCAACAACTTTAATAGGTTCTTCATGTAGAAATCATATATATATACACACACACATATATATATATATATTCTAATCACCAGGGAACTGGTTCTGCAGTACACACACTCATATAAAAACACTCAAAAGCAAGACAGAACAAAATCTTAGGCCGGTTTAGCCTCTTCCCGGAAATACAAACTCCAAATTGCCCACTTCACCTCGACCTGTTAAATTACCCAAGTGTTGGCACTATGGGCTCTAGTGTGTTCTAAACCCTGAATATATATATATATATATTGGCTACCAGAGATGTCCTGAAACCAATATATAGGTATTAAAGCCTAACTACGCAATTGCAAACTGCAACACCCTGATCTTCTTTCCATTCCCAGCAGTCCATAATGGCCCAGTAATGAAATTTTACGATTTCTTCTACTATAATTAATTCCAAATCCCCCTTCCTTTATGTAATAATTAAATAATTTTCCAACAAAAATGGTCGGTTTTAACTAAAATAATCTAGTTATCTCTCAAAAATATCCTCCCCCCACGTCATTTTTTTTTTGTTCCCCGTTTGGACCTTTCGTGATGCGGACAAGAACCGCGAACCCAGGCTACCAATAAGGCAGTTTTTTTTTTTGCCCATCAGCAATAAGATAATAATAATAAATTTTATCTATAAAAAAACAATCATTGAAGGGGGACAATGTTAACAATTTGTTCCTTAACATGTGTCGAAATCCAAAGTGATTTATTTAGAACCAGCGGTGCTGTTGAGAGAGGAGCGTGACAATGATAAAGCAGTCCGAAGAAAAAATTGGATTAGTTTCCATATTTTAAAATAAATAAAAATAGTTTTAAAATGGGGAAATAATATTAGTCGAGATAAACTATGAGATATTTATAATAAATAAAAGATAGATCAGACGATAACGACATTGTAGTAGTAGTAGTAGAGGATATGCGTAAAAAAAAGGCCTTGTAAATATACTGAGATCTTGCATGGTTTAATTATAGTAGAATTTTTTTCAAATTTTGAGTTGGTTTGTGTTATATTTATCGGATACTATTGAATGTGATAACATTATATATTTATGAGTATAATGATTTACTCGTATTAAAATAAATTATCAATCATATGATGTAAAAGTTTTGGATTGCGCCTCGTAATATATTTTATATTTACTAAAATATCATCACTCGATTTCATATCAATATGGTGTAACTTAAACAATATCATTTGTATATTTGTTATTGAATAATTGTCGATCGATTTCTATTATATTTGAACAAAAAATTATCGGATAACAATCATGGCTGAGAAAATCTCGATTTAACTAGTAAAGTTATGGGATTTTACATTTCAACGTAGGCATTTTTAGTAAAATTGATAGAAAAAATCGGATTCTAACTAGTTAATTTTAACTTTTCAACTATGCATTTAATTTATTATTCTTTAATTTTAATTGTATATTTTATTTTTATATATTAAGTTTAATAAAAAAACAATTTTAGTGATTTGATTTTACGATTATGATTTTACTTAGTGAAAATGATTTTTAACTAAGTTAATGACTTTAACAACCTTTCTAAATAAACAGATAAAACTTGCTATGTATAAGTACAGTAGGAAAAAATTTTAAAAATCAGTAAACATATAAAATAAAAAAAATCTTACCTATTTAAATTTAATACTTTATAAGATATATTGTATATTGTTTAATTGCATTCAAATAACAGTCAACTAAAACAAAGCAAACTAATAATTTTATGCTCATTGACTTTTTTTCTTTCATAAAACTAGAAGGTGGTCAAAAATTGATCTAGGCCACACTGTTTTGTTTTTGGCTCAACCATGCAATACATTTAGAGCCCAGATAAAAACTACAGTCACTGATATAACGATAAACTTAATCAACCATATAAATTAAAAGTACATAGTTTTAAAAATCATATTGGTTTTTTTTGGTTTAAAATTTTTAAAAATAGATATATTACAATTGGTTTACAATTTAGCCGATTCATGAATCGGACTTACAAAATATAATGTAATATATTCAAAAACTTCATTTATATCTCTTATTACATAAGTAACTCGCAAGCGCAACCATATCCCTCGTGAATCCTAATTCTTCCTTAAATTTGTATAAAAAATTCAACAACGATGCATTTATATAAGCACCAGTGAAAAGCTCGAGAGTAACAATGGTAAACAAATTGATCTTTGTTGATATTACATATATATATGTATATATATATGCATAATATATAGTCAATATACTTTATAAAGTTATTAGCATGTCATTTTGATGCTTTTGGTGTTTCTTGATTGATCATTAATTGAAATCAAAAACCAATGAACCGAACATAAAATGGATGTACCAAACTGAACTGAAAACCAATAATATTTTATTTTATTTAGTCAATTTTGTTTATTATTTTTTCAGGGTTTTCAATTTGATTTAAAAATATTGGGTTTATTAAGTGGGTTTATATTTTAATCAAGAGTCAACCATAATAAGGTAACTCAATTAAACTATTGTTTTAGTTAATTATAAAATATAAAATTATCGTCATGCATGACTTGTGAATAATACGTTTGGTTGCTACGGGAAAAAGCATAGAAAACGAGGAATGAGGGGAAAAGACATGAAAACTCATTTTTTCAACAATAAGTGGAAGGTGAAGGTGAAAAAACAAAACAAAAAAAAGGCATGAAAATCTAAAATTAGTTTAGTGACAACCAAAACTTTAGAAAGTATCGAAATTACGAAATTTTATCTTTTTGACATATCACATAAATTTAGCAATATTAATATTTTAAACACTACTGTTTTTTTATATTTTTTGAAATTATAATTCTAAAGCAAAAAAGAAAAAAGAAAAAAACTTTTTTCACTCACACGGTCACACCAAACCATTTATTTATGTATTTAATTTTTCCCACATTTATTCTATGAAATTCTTCCACATGCACGCCAAACATTGCCTAGCTGTCACTGCGAATCGATGAACGGGAATATGCCTTCGTTGGCGGCGGCCGCTAATATGTTTCCACGTACGTTGTCCCTCCCTCTTCTGTTGTTGACTGTTGACCATGTTTCCATGCCCGCGATGCCGACGCTTGGCCATGGCCGAGCCGATGTGAGCCGTCGGGTCTCCACGTGCCTCAGTCGAGACGCTTATGGTGGGTCCCATGGGAAAATTCCCCTTGGTACAAACAGAAGTTTGCGGTCGCTTCATTGACGGTTAAACGAGGTTTTCCTGCCGAAACGTCTTCGCATCCCAAAAACTGAGATAACGTAATATTTAAGTCCTTTTTTTTGGGCTTCCACAAACGGTTAGGGGGAAGACAAACCATTTTTCCCCTCCCCCCTACTAGTTTGGGTTTCACGTGTGATTTTTATGCTTTTTTTTTTTAAATCTAATTTTCTTGTATAGTTTTTTATCATACATTTTTTTAGTTATTATAATATTTAAATATTTTATTGAAGTTTATTTTAAACAATTATATAGTCAAAAAAATCTATTAAAATTCATGGGTATAAACATATTTTATGTATATCCATAAACTTAAAAACACGCAGATACAATACATTTTAAAACTTACTAGTAAAAGTTAAAAGCCCTCACTTACTCTGAATATATGGATGGTTATCGTCTTTGAAATACTAGCATAATTAATTGAAAGCAAGTAATTGTTTTGTGAATGTTTGTACCGATGAGTACTGTTAAATATAATTGGTACCATATTATTTTTATGTTATTACGATGACATGTTGCACTGTGATTGATAGAAAATTGGTGATGCGTTCTTTCTTACCAATAAATGCAACATGTCAGTATGATAATACAAAGATGATGCAGCGCTGAATGCAAAGAGTATTTTTTTTATTGAAATTATTATTTCTTCATTTTTCCTGTTTATGATATGTGTTTTTATTAATTGTGTGAGCGGATTGACTGATCTCACTAGTTTTTTTACGTTTGAACTTTTAGTGATGTTATTACTATTTAAATATGGATTAATGGATTTTGTTCCCAACATATATTAAGGATTATTTTACACTTTGCTATAATAATAAACTTTTTTCCCGTAATATCCGTGTAGGTATTATGTATTTGTATTCACATAGTAAATTTTGTTCATATAATTTTTGTTCACAAAATATACATCAAGGAATTTTGTTTTCATCATAATTTTTTTTTTGTATTTTGATATTACGGATTGTTTTATACTTTGCTATGTTTCTATATGAGATTTAGGATAGGCTGATTTACGTTTAAAAAAAAGAAAAAAATAACTAAACTTTCGATCGTGTATTCAAGTTTTCTTTGGTGATCCTTTTATCAAAATGACGTGCTATTGAAATCAATGATCATATTATTGTTTTAATGGAGTAAAAATTTCTATCTTGAAGAAAGCTATTATAAAAAAAAAACTCACATTTCATTTTTTTTTGTGCGATTATAGATTTTAATTTATTGGCTTTAGTTTTATTATTCTATCATTATGGATAAACTTTAGAGAATATATCCAAATTACATCCAAAATAAATAAATTTTGTAAGTTGTGCATTTGAGAAGTCCGCAAAAGGTGAAAAAAATATTATGTCATCATAAGATTTGTGCAAACTTAGTTTGATGTAAAAAGAAAAAGGTCGCTAATCATTTAGTAAAAAAGAATTTTTTTTAGAAATTATAATTGAACTTCTCATGAGAAGAATTTTGTATAGTGCTTGACTATAATGAAAATTAAAATAAAGAGAAATAGCTTTTACTCATGATATTTGAGGGTTTGTATAAGATGATGTTATAATAGTTAACATGGAAGATAAGATTCATAATTAGGTTATATAGTACAATTGCCAACTATGAATGTGATTTTAACCATGAAACATTCCATATTTATAAACTACGACAAATGGATTTTCTAATTTGTTGAAGAATAATTGATATAAATCATACCCCAATTTATGAAAAGAGTAAGTTAGGTGTTGTTTATTTCATATAAAATGCTTTAATGGGTATAGTAATAAAATCTTTTACTCAATTGGTAAAAGTATTTGAGTTTCTTATTGCTCGAATAGAATTTGTTACCTAAATGTTATAGTGAAATTTAAAAAATCATTATAAGTTTAGACTCAAGTTATGATTTTTGTCCTGAATGAATGTGGTGCTTTAATATGAATTGTTAACACAAATATTGAAGAAGAAGATTTCATAAATTGCACAATGAAAAATCAAAAAAGCGAAAAAAACAAATATAAATAAAGAAGATCTTGCAATCATTATTATCAATATATATATATTTTCATTACTTATTTATAAATATGTTATTGTTTTATATGTGATTATTATTTTTGTGTTATTATTGTTTGTTTGTATCATCATCCACAATATGTATTTAATTATTTTAATAGAAAACAGAATAAAGAGTAAAAAAATGTAAAAGTCTTGTTTCTCATCCATCCATACAGTCTTTTCGTCAATACTTTATATATAATAGGTTGTACTAACAGATCGAGAAAGTTGGATCGCAAAAGTATACCCTAAAAGTCAGATAAAATTTAGCTGTAGGACTGTTTCCCTCATTGGTATAAGAGTCAACAAAATATGAAATGCATATTTTGGTTACTGGTGTAAATATATGAATATGATAAACTTTTTTATAGTAAGTTTGGTTGAAGTTTGAATTTATCTTTAATCACTTGAAACTAATTAATATGCCATCCGATACTTTAAATTAGCAAATTTTAAATTCGTATCACTATTTTATCCTTAAAAAATTGCCAAGTACTGCTAAATAGGTGAGATGCCCTTGATTTGAACAAAAATATTTACACAATAATAAAGTTGAAAAATATGTGTA
Organism: Taxillus chinensis; assembly: GCA_023512835.1. Lineage (NCBI taxonomy): Eukaryota > Viridiplantae > Streptophyta > Magnoliopsida > Santalales > Loranthaceae > Taxillus > Taxillus chinensis. The sequence continues at coordinate 11,172,314 of CM042091.1, forward strand.
TTTCAAAGGTTCGTACACAGTTATAAAATAAAAACTTAAATTTTCCATAATGAAATTTAACTATTATAATATTAAAGTTATATATATCAAATAATAAATCTGATTTTATATTAATATTTAAAATTTTAGTCAAACAAACACGATATTGCCTTTTTGTATGTAATAAGTATGAAAAATTGACCCAGCCGTATATTGTTACTATTTAATATATTAAATAATATTAGTATAAAATAATTATGTTAATATTGTTTTTGAGATGTCTGACAGATTATGAAATTTAATAAAAGAATACTTAATATGTTTTGCGAAATATTAAATTAATATATATAATTTAAGAGCCATATATACATATATAAAAAAAGCAGGAAAAAACCCCGATAATATTATTATATTTAATATAATAGTCAATACAGTTGATGGTAAAAAGTGCATATGTTCAATTGTTCATGCGTTTCATTTGTAGTTAATCAATATTACCAAGTATCTTTTCTTTCAAACATATTAATTAGTGCATTTTGATTTTTGAAATTTGAATATTAGCTTTCAGGATTATATATATAATTTTACTACACGAGAGAACAATTTAATTTCATATCGTAAAATTTGTAATTTAAACTAATATTACAATTAACAGTATATTTTAGATTTTCATATATATATATATATATATATATATATTATTGTATTGTGCGAAAAAGTATCGGAATAAAAGACCTCTGTTTGGCAGTATACGTCCGTAAACATCTGGGCCTTAACATATGGCACAAACAATTGAATTAAACGAACGTAGGACAATTGGACAAATGCTAAACGTTGGTCCATGCTTTCCATAAGTTGACGTCGATGTCTTTCTTGGGATTTCCCGATCCACGTACACACTCAAAGAAGCCACGGGTCGGAGTGGGGACCAAACGGTCGAGGCATGTTCTTGGCGTACAAGGTTTATGGACATTTATCAGACAGTCCGCACGTACAAGGGACACAAACGTTTGCTACTTGCTATCAAATTCAACTTATTCGATGCTAATATATGCTTTTGTTTTTATTCGTTAATGGACGTATATATCACTCACCATCTACCATGGCATATGTGTGACAGTAAATAATTGAGTTATTTTTTTACCATGGCAGTGTGGCACTTGAAGTTGTCAATGGATCATTTGAATATAATATCGAATTGTTAGTACCATATGCACTGTAACATTGATTTCTCGATCCCACCTAGATTATGGCAAAGCATGACAAGCATGCCAGCCATAAATCACGATGCAAAATTTTAATAATATAAATTAAAACAACTTTATTCTTTATTGACTTGAAAAAATAGAGGACAAGCTGGAAATTTTATGTTTCGTATTTCAAAAAACGTAGTCAAATCAGATTATGTACCATATTTACTGTCACCTAGATTATGGCAAAGCATGACAAGCTGTCACATATCTACTTCTCACAAATTCTACTCAAATCAGATCCACCACCGTTAAGTTGCTCCTTTTATTCGTCTTGGTCAAAGTTGAGCGAAAATTGAATTAAAGTTGAGTGAAAATTGAATTTAATTGGAGTGTGGTCCGTGTGGAGCTTGCATTGTAATGCAGGAAAGTGTCTCCTTTAATTATAATTGTAAGAGCCTTTTCACACGTCTTAACAAATTTAAAATTTAATTAAATATTACTTAAAAATAAATATAGATTTTCTTTACAGACTCAATAAAATAATCACTATTTGTATTTCACTCACCAGATGTAACAAGTCATTTTGTGTTCGCTATTTCTTTTAAAAATTAAATATTATTTCTCTTTTTTCTTTCTCAATCGAACAATTTGAATGTCAATGAAACAACATGTGTAGGGGGCGGCGAGGAAGAGTATTGCAAGGGACATGGGAAGGCAGGAGAGAGGAGGGGAGGTGGTGGTGCAACGGTGGGGGAGAGAAAGCTGTGAGGGAGGTCGGCGGGGGAGAGCATGGCAGGGTAGGGGTAGGGAGGCAGCGGGAGGTGAAGGAGGTGGTGAGAGAAAGATTTGTGCAGGGGAAGCGGGGGGTGGTGGCGAGGCAATAGGGGGAGAGTTTGGTGGGGTGTAATGGGTTGGTGCATCGGAGAAAAGTGATCTGGCAAGGGGAGGGGAGGTGGTGGCGTAACAACAGGGCGGGGAGGGCTACCTCTTTGTGCATGGGAGCGGATGTGAGGAGGAGGAAGGGTGAGACAATAAGCAGTGTTATAGGGAGAGGGAAAGTTAGAAGTTTTAAATAAATTAATATTTTAATTAAAATATTAAAAGTTTGAAGAGTTTATTATTTTATGTTATAAAATTAAATTAGTTATAATTTATAAAAAAAGTAATATTTAACTAAATTATAACTAAAATTTGGTAAGGTTATTGTGAATGCTCTAAGTGCGGCATCACCTACGATTAGGTACATCTTACTATTTTAGTTTTATTAGAAGTATTCTCATCAATTTTTTATTTTTTATTTTTATGAATAATATGTTTGATATATTTTATTTATTTTTTTCATATTTTTTTATTTTTATTCTTTTAAATTATATATATTTATTTTGTATTTATATTCTAAATATAGAGTTTCTCTCCTCAATTTATATTTCCAAACTTTATTGTGAAAAACACGATATAACCTATTTTTACTAAAACTTTAAAACTATCTTTAAATTATGTGAAAATACTATTATAGAAGACACGATGTAATTGTTTTAATATGTAATTAATATATGCATTTTTTGGCAAGTACCTTATTCCCCCAACTTTTTGAAAAAGAAAACTTTTAAAAAATATCACGCGCAATAACTAATAAAAGCAACTCGAAGAGGTTCTCTATTGTATACAAATAGATAGCCGAATGTTAAAAACAAACTCTAGCAAATTCTTCATTTAACTTTTCACACGTATAAAATGCTATAGATTTTTGAAGAGTCACTATTTGATCATTATCTATATATTATTTTATTATTTTTTATCTTCTATATCTAAATAAAAGTTTATTATATTAAAAATATAATAAAAAATATTATTTTAATGGAAATAAGTTGAAATGAAAATCGTTGTTGGAGTTAGAAGTAAAATTTTTTTTTGACAAATAAGTTTTTTTCATATGTGAAAATAAAATATATATCATTACTAAAAATGTTGTGATACCAATGAGAAATCATGATTAATGTACAGAGTCATGATTTATTCATAATTTTTTTTTGATAATTTAATATGTTATTATATTATCATTGCACGTTAATTATGCAACTGAGCTAATATTACTCAAAACAATAGTCTTACCCTCATTCGAGTCAATAAAAAAATAAACTTATTTCCACATTTTCAATGTGCACATGTTTGCCACACTAGCATGTGCAAAGTACAATGGCCACAGATGAATCCGAGATAACTGGAGATATGATCCCGAAATCAATGTCAAAGTTCGGTATTCGATAAATTGTTGTTGGGTTAAAGCATTTATAAAATTCAAAAAGAACAAAATAAATATTTTATAGTTTTCAAATTTCTAAATTTCTTATTTACTGCCACACACACATCATTGTAAGTCGCTGCAAAAAGTTCGTTACAACTGATATAAAAATGACAGGCAAAACCAAAATCTCTTGATTGCACAGCTATAACCGACACTATCTCCATGTGTGACAACCAGTCTTACGTTAAAACCAATTAATTTATGTGTATTTTCATGACTATTTATTTTGGGTGAGGTTTTAACTTGCGATGAATTGGGATTCGGGCATAAAAACCCGAGATACCACAACTGCTGATATCAAATAACACGTTCCTTTTGTAAAGATAATAGGGGAAAATCGCTCTAATTTGTAAATTAATTAGGCCGTTAATTTGGATTATCTAATATTACTAGTAGGTAATATATTATTTAGTGAGACCTTATTTTTAGGACTAATATTATTCTCATAAGATTAATAATATCATACAAATGATGAAGTTATTCAAAGATGAATGGTCTAGTTAATCATTCGAAAAAAACTTACACGGACCTCTCTTCCGTCGTCTATTCTCTCTCCCTACTTCCTCTCGCATCCCAACCTCCAAATAGCCAACCTCATTACAGTACATGATGACGAATCTTTGACATTTAATGATACTTTAAAAGTATATTTTTCTTGTTGTGTGTCAGTGCAGTGCATGCAATCCAACCATAGATGGTAAAATGAGCTTTAAAGACCGAGAAGGGATGAAAAAAAAACTTTTTCATTTATGGCTTAATTGATATTAGAAAAAAATTATAAAAAGTATTAATACTTAAAATATATTATTTTTACCCTCATATATATAATTGCATAAATTTATGTAATAGGTGAAGAAAATAATTTTATAATTTCAATACTTTTTGATAGGAAATCTTATCATTTTAATTTTAATAAAAATAATTCTAATTTTTCATGTCTTTTTCACCCACAAATTATTTTTATGCTTTTTTGACACGGTATGGGCAGAATGCGGTCCGAGTTTGGCCATAGGGTCTACTTTTAATTAAGAAATAAATTTTAAAGGATTGATCTGCTTTTAGTTTATTTTTTTCTCTAATCAACGTCCACCATCTCCAACGCATCTCCCCAGCCACCCACCGCGTTTTTTTTTTTTTGTAAGTTTGGTGATCTGCCAATGCTCTAAGGAGGGCAATCTGGTCGGTGTGAATATGGGTCCTGGGCTGATCGTGGATCAGTCTTGAGCTTGTCTGGAATGAATATCAGCCCTATATATTTATATTATTTTATTATGTTGAATAAACCTGAACTGTAATTGTCATAAATTATTCATTAAATGAAAAAAAGGCATTATTATTTAAGAACTAACTATTATCGACTGTGTTATTCTAAGAATTATAATATGACTTATTTCATATATATATATATATATATATATATATTAAAAATTATGATATTTCAAGGAATACGAATAAAATTAGTTATTTTTGATCAAATTTGTGGTTAAGAAATAAGAATGATCGTAATGCCGATTTCGGTATTAATCCTTGTTCCAAGCTGATCCTGAGTCACGGATCAATCTCAGACCGGATTTTCATCAGTCCGGAGCCTTTTCAATTTTTATGGGATCAATATGTAGCCCACACATTCAAGGCCATTGAAAGGCTCAACAAAGTGTAGGTACAATTGTGTTCGGCATTTCTTAAAAAAAAAAAAACCCTACCAAGTGATAAATCCCTAACTCTTCTATTTATTTCTAGCAATGCTATTAAGCTATTTTAAAGTCCCAAATCCAAAGTGCCTAGAGGACATACCCTAAATTTGTTTTCAAGTTCTAATTAACATTTTTGAATACCATAAATTCACATTTAAACATGTAATCGTACTTAATTTTGAATCCAAACCATTGAATACTTATAATGTAAAATGTTTCAATAAATTTATTCATAGGTAAATTTATTAAAATATTTAATTATATTCTTAAGATTTATTTGTCATTATGATAATTAGCGGAAAAAGAATAATTGTAATACACACACGCATATATTTATATAAAATGTGTATTCATCAGTAAAATTTTCACATTAAAAGTTTGATTGCACCTAAAATCTTATATGCGTAGATAAATTGTAAATTTTTTATTTGAAATAGTATTTAAAAAATAAGAGTAATTACATAATTACTTAGGCGTATAATTTTATAAATTTTAAGTATCAAAATTTATAAAATAAAAGTAATTACACAAAGTAAATGATTACAATATGTGCTACTACAATATCGTCTCTAATATAGTAATACTCGGTAAATTAATAAACTCTTTGAGATAATATTTCTTTTCATTCGGACTCAAGCCAGTTGAAAATTTAACAAATCTATAATATATTTTCAAGATAACTCCATATGAATATAGGGATGCATTAATATCATAAATTAATTATTATGATATTAATTGTTGATTTCGTGACACGATAAGTCATTATTGATGTGGTTTCAATAATTTTTGTATGTTATTTATTTAGAATTTTTATCTCAATTATCTATTAAATCCTTTTAATAAAAATACAATAAACAATACTTAATTATTAAAAATATATATTATATTTTAGTTTTCATTACAATAAATTTATATTTATGATTCATTCGATTAATATAATGAACAATGATATGTATTACTGGAATTACATAATCAGTGAATAACCATGACGACACGACAGAATATCAAATTATTGGATAAGAAATAAAAAAAAATATGAATAAACATGGACATCCACATCATCTATGATTTTACAGTATTGTCACGAACTGATTGCACATAATATTTTTCTAATATAATATCAAAAATATTTTGTACAACTGGTTCGTAATATTGCCGTGAAATTATGACTAATTAGACGGTTGTCATTTTTCCTTTTCTTTTTCTTGCTCTCTTCCCGATAATCTAGAATGTTGCTAAGTCGTTAAGGTTACTCACCGATTACACAATTCCAATTGTATGTAGCATTGCTCATGCAATATATGAATTATGCAATCAAATCCGAGTTTGGGTTCGCTCATGAGCAAAATTAGCTCATCGCTCTAGTGATCTGGCCAATTTTCATATTCTGTTGATATTTATTTCAAAAATTGACTATTAAATTAAATATTTATGTTGTATGTAAAATTTAATGGTGGCTAAACGGTTAATATTTGTGTAAAGTCAATTGGAAAAAACTACATTTTAATAAATTAAATTTTATTTATTTATGTTTAGATTTTTTATAATTAAATTGGTACAAAAAGTAATAATTATATTGCCATAAAATTTTAAGCATGATATATAATTAATAATATTAAATTAGCAGTTAATTTTTAAAATAAATACTAGCATAATTTAAAATAAATTAAATTATTGATAAGCTAGCTTACTCACAAGTAAATCCAAACTCATCACATGCAAAGAGTGTGAGGCTTACGGATGAAAACTTTTCAAAAATGGAATAAGTTAGGTAACATTCAGACTCAATCCCCCATCCGAGTTTGAATTCGCTGGTTAGCAAAGTCAGCTCACCACCATGGTGATATGACTTATTTCAGATTTGTCGATATTTATTTTAAAAATTAACCATTATATCGAATATTAGTATAATATATATTATGAATATAAAATTTAATGACGATATAACAATTACTTTTTGTGTAAATTTAATTTAAAAAAATTTAAAATTTAATAAATTTAAATTTATTTATTTATTTTTAATTTTTTTATAATTAAATTTTAAAAAATAACATTAAATCATCATAAAAATTTATAATTATAATATATATTCTATAAATATTTAATCACGATTAACTTTTAAAATAAATATTAATAAATTTCTCTAAATAAGCCAAATTACTACTCCAATCCCATCCAATAAAGTTCGTATAAAATCATTCCGGTCGGGGCTGAATAACGACAACTGCCGCGAAATCCGATGAAACATCACAACAACATTTCGCTCGTCTCGTCGAATGAGCGTCAATTCCTTATGGCGGCGACCCTCGAATTGCACTTCTCATCTCTCTCGGACCCCAATACGATTCGTCTTCGGCCAACAGAACCCCAACGGAGGAGGATTCATCCCCTTCAACGATTTCTTTGGCCACGAATCCTACATGGTACAGTCCCAAACCTTTTACGAATCCATGAAAGCTTGCTCGTCTCTCAAATCCGCTAGCATTGCGCCAAAAATTCATGCCCAACTCATCTCCACTGGTCTCGTATCTTCCACTTTCCTCCAGAACCACCTCTCGCACATGTACTTCAATTGTGGCCTCGTCGATGATGGGTTTCGTGTTTTTCGCGAAATCGAGCTACCCGGTGTCCATACTTGGAACACCGTGATCGGTGCGCTGTCGAATTTGGGGAAGCTGAATGATGCAGAGCAGGTGTTCGACGAAATGGCCGTGAGAGACTCCGTTTCTTGGAATTCTATGATATCGGGCTACTTCCGTAATGGTCAGCCTCGAGATGCCGTCAAGGTGTTTTGTTCAATGATTAGAGATTGTAGTTGTGTTCCTGGCCCTGTCTCTTTTACCTCTACTATGAAAGCCTGTGCTAAGCTTGGGTATCTCGCTTTAGCTATTCAGCTGCATTGTTTGGTGATTAAATTTGGTTTTCAAAATGAATCGTGCGCTGAAACTTCACTCGTCGATATGTATATTCGTTGTGGTTCTGTGAATTTGGCAGATAGAGTCTTTTTAAGGATGTCAAGCCCTCCTCTGTTTTGCTGGAATAGCATGATTTTTGCTTATTCCAAATTGTATGGTGCTGAAGGTGCTCTTGAGTTGTTCGGCAAAATGCCAAAGCGGGACAGTGTATCTTGGAGCACAATGATTTCAATCTTGTCTCAACATGGATCGGGGGCCAAAACTCTTGAGATGTTTGTTGATATGTGGAATCAAGGCTTCGGGATGAATTCCATGACATATGCTAGTGTTCTCAGTGCATGCACCAGCATTCATGATTTGGGATGGGGCACCCATTTGCACTCTCGGATCATCCGCCTGGAGCAAAGGATTGATGCTTTTGTGGGCAGTGGCTTGATTGATATGTATGCAAAATGTGGGCGCCTCGGATATGCAAGGCAAGTGTTTGACGCAATGACGGAGCACAATGCAGTTTCATGGACTTCCTTAATCAGAGGTGTTGCATTGTCTGGGCTTGCGGAGGAAGCCGGGTGCTTATTTAACCAAATGAGAGAGTTTCCTGTGGTTGTAGATGAGTTTGCTCTTGCCACTGTTCTCGGGGTATGTTCTAGTCAGAAAGATATTTGTTATGCAAAACAACTTCATGCGTACAGAGTGAAGCTTGGAATGGATTCCTATGTACCTGTAGGTAATGCTCTCATCACAGCCTATGCGAATTGTGGAAATTTCCAGATGGCATGTCTTGTGTTTGAGTCGATGCCAATAAAAGACATAATTTCTTGGACAGCAATGATGACCGCATTTTCTCAGAATGGTCATGTTAACAAAGCCAGGGAATATTTTGATAAAATGCCTCAGCAGAATCTCATAACTTGGAATTCAATGTTAACTGCATATATGCAGCATGGATTTTTGGAAGAAGGCTGCAAACTGTATACCTTAATGCTAAAGAGGGGAGTTAATCCCGATTGGATTACCTTTTCTACTTTGATCGGTGCTTGTGCTGATGCTGCTGTACTGAAACTAGGGAACCAAATCACAGCCCAAGCAAAAAAATTAGGGATTGATTCCAATGTATCAGTTGCAAACAGTATTTTAACTATGTATTCGAGGTGTGGAAGAATTGATGAAGCCTGTAAAGTTTTTGATTTGATTTCTGTGAAGAATATTATCTCATGGAATGCGATGATGGGGGCATATGCTCAAAATGGCCAAGGTAGGAAAGTGATTGGGACTTTTGAGAATATGTTGAAGCTGGGATGCACACCAGATCACATAAGCTATGTATCAGTTCTAACAGGTTGCAGCCATTCAGGACTGATACTGGAGGGCCAACATTATTTCAATTCCATGGTCAAGGTTCATGGCATCTCGCCCAAGTATGAGCATTATGCTTGCATGGTTGATCTATTTGGTAGGTTTGGAATGTTGGGGCAGGCTGTGAATATGATTCAGGGAATGCCAGTAACACCAAACGCTGACATTTGGGGAGCTCTACTTGGTGCTTGTCGGATCCACGGCAACACAAATTTAGCAGAATTTGCAGTGAAGAACCTGCTTGAATTGAATGCAGAAGGCTCTGGAAGTTATGTTCTTTTATCTAACATATATTCGGATTCATGTAAACTATCAAGTGTTGCAGATGTCAGAAAAAGGATGAAGGAGAAAGGAATTCGAAAGGATCCTGGTTGTAGCTGGATTGAGTTTAACAATACAGTACATGTGTTTACTTCAGATGACACTAATCATCCACAGATCAATGAAGTTTATAAAATGTTGGAAAATGTTATTATGAAGATCGAGGGCATGGGAAACTATACTATTGATACTAATTCTGTCAGATCTCAGCGCTGTCATACCCACACCATAAACATCAAAGAAGATTGAAGATTATTTAAATTAATGGAGATGTTTCATGGTGTTAGACTTGTACTAGCTTGTAAATCTCTATATAGGGAAATATATGTATAGGTAGTTGTGATGTATCTACTCGAGGGCAAAAAAGATGTCTCCTTGTATTAGATACAAATAATGCTAAGATTTATATTTAGAGTAAGACCATATAGGATAATTTCAATTTTTGTAAAACTTTATTTTAATTAATACAAATCACATTTTTCATTGCTTGTGATGTATTTTTTTCACTTGCTTGTGTGTGCTATATAGGAATCTCAGGATCGAATGTGTTCAATTTGATAAGGTGAAAGGCCAAATTTAGTGAATATTTGGGGGAAAGATGAGCTAGGGATTGCAGAGAGAGAGAGAGACATAGAATTTTAGCCCGTGACAAGTGATATTAGAGTAATACCTGTTCAAGAAAACAAGTTGAGTGGAGGAGCAAGACAACCGTTGTTGGAGCTGTCCATGACGAGCGAGAAAAGGATTGCAGTGGCAAGGAAGTAAGAAGAACAAGTTCATGTCGAGGGAGTCATGTCTATGGGAAGGTCAGCTAGTCAAAATAGAGTTTGCACTAACCGAACAAAGGGAGAAGCTCGAGGAGGATGATGAGGGCATCGAGAGAGGCTTAAGTTAGGAGACAAGGAGCTCATTAAAAGGATGTAAGGGCTATTCAACTGTCATGTGTGACTTCAAAGTAAGATTCGACAACTTGAAGGGGACCCTCTTGGCTAAGACTATTGTGATTTAGGAAGATGGTGGTGAACATAGGTGGCTTCAAAATCCTATTTCACTCCAAGATTAAGATATCAAAACTAAAAACCTATGGTGAGCCAAGGAATGCTAGGAAGCTTGACAACTTCTTTTGAATGTTGGTGTAATATTTTGGTGCAGTAACATCGAAAGTGAAGCTAAAAAGATCAAGACTGCTACGTTATATATGGTAGACTCTGCCATAGTGTGGTGGAAATGAAGAAATATTGACATAAAGCGCAACACACGTATGATCATGAGTTGGAATGATTTTAAGTCGGAAACCTAGGCTCAATTCTATTCCCAAAATACAAAAGACAAATTTAGGCCAAACTTAAACAGCTTACAGACAATGATTCTTTTCGACATTGTTGCTAGAGATTGTGGATGTGTTAGAGAAAGATTCCCTATTTTTCTTTATGGATGGACTTTAGTCATGGGTGAAGCTTAAGTTGCAACAGAGAAATGGTTAAGACTTTGCTTTGGTCATGGTGATGAGCCAATAACTTAGTCCTTAATAAAAATTGAGAAGCTGAAGAAGTCCTCATCCTCATTGTCCACATTGAAAAGCCACAATTTCAACAAGGGGAAACATGGGGGAGACTACCGAGGAACTTCCAACTGACAAGAACTATTAGAACGAATTCCAATCGAGTAGTTCCAAGGTGCTAGAGTGTTCGAAGAGATCCAAGCTCTCAGTGATGATTTAGGATGAAAAAGCAAGAGATACCACAAGGGATCCATGATTTGTTCTTTGTAACTCTTGCATGCGATCAAAGCAAAGATATAAGTATGAAAGTCTAGATGAAAGGATAAGATGTATGTGGTTGCTAAGGTTGGTGGTTTTGGGATTAAGGCCTTGATCAACACAAGTGCGACCAATAATTTCATCAAACTAAAGGATGCTTGATAGATAGTGATAAAGTACAAGGAAGAAAAGAGTTAGTTAATTGTGGTGAACTTTAACCCTAGCTCGACACATGGTGTAGCTTAAGGTGTAAAAAAAAGGAGGTAAGATGGACCTCTCGGTAATCTTGATGGACGACTACCTAATGATGCTTGAGATTAATTTCCTCGATCAAGTGTAAGTTATTCCAATTCCTTGCATCATGAACCAAGGTAAGACATGTGATGCTGATGATGCCCAAGGAGGAACTAAAGGTGTAGAGCCTATTCATTATGCAACTAATAAAGGGGATCAGATGAAGAACAAGTACCTTATTTCACTCAAATCAAACTTGTTTGACTAACTATGAGGTGTGAGATTGTTTTCGAAGTTGGACTTGCGATTAAGTTATTGGAAAGTGCAGATGGTCAAGGGAGATGAGTCAAGGACTGCTTGTGTGACTTGATATAGGTCGTATATGAATGCTCTTTGGTCTCACGAATGCTTTGGCTCCATATTGTGATGTACAATGACTCTTTAGAGAAGCATACAAAACAATTACGACACATCTTACAAGTTTTGTGGGAGGATTAAACCTTTGTAAAGAAGGACACTAAATGAAAGTATGTGGTGCATAAGGAGCTGATGGACGTTGTTCATTACTTAAGAATATGGAAGCATTGCTTACTATGATCCAAGTTCATGATGAAATCAGTCGATGTAATAACGAGTTCCTTTTTAATTAAAAGGAACCTAACTCTGAAGTAAACATGTTTATAAAGATTTATGTGGGAGTTTAACTTTGTGTTAAAGTATAAGCTTGCTACAACAAATGCGGTGGTAGATATACTAAGTAGCATGGTTCAAAGTATTATTCGAGTCTAGAAAATCTAGGACGATTCGTCATGGTATCGGAGGGTTTCGATCTGGGATCCAGGGCCGGTACGTATATCTCATGAACCTACTTTATCTCATTGATCTTGTTCGAGATCTTGATGGCATGTCTCCTCTTGGACAATATCTCGTCCAAAATTGATAGGATGCCTGCAAGGTACGTCGTACAATCCACAATTTGTTTTCTCTCTCTTTTCATATTTTTCTTCTCTTCTCCACATTGTGTCGCTTTCGATCGCTAGAATCGTTGTCTTCTTCTCTATTTTGTTCTTCCTCTACGTACTACACCATCACACTTGACACCTTTGCACGTATCGCCTCTGCTGACACCTCTGTTACTACCAATCGTCAGATTCCTTCTCTTCTATTTTTTTTCTTCTCCTTTTTCTTCTTCCTCTGCGCTGCGCTCATGTCGCTATGCTTTGCTGATGAGATTTGTTTTTGTTTTATATTTATTCACATTTATTATTTTGTCTTTTACATTTATTAGTTATTAGTGTACTTTAAAAATTTTTTAAATTTAGTTTTTGCTCCCAATTCATTTAATTCATTTTGTGTATGTTTTTTAAGTTGCATTTGTAAAAATAATTTATATACATATTATACTTGCGTTAAATTTATTGTCAGTGTACTTTAAATGTTTTAAAATTTTTGTTTCTACTCCCATGCCAATTCGTATTTTTTAGTTGCATTTGTAAAAATAATAATAATATAAATAAATATTATACCTCTATCAAAATTTTTTTGTGTTTTTTTTAAAATTATTTTTCCTAAAAACATATTATACCAATTTAATAAAAATTATTATAGACATAAAAACTAATTAGATTAATAATTATAAGTTTTTTTTAAATAACCATTAAAATTTTACTTTAGTTAAAAGAAAATTAAAAAAGAAAAAAATATGTATTTACATTTTACTTATTCTTTTGTCAAGTAAATACAACAAAAGTTAAACTTAAATGATAATTTGAGGTAATAAATTACTAATAATGTAAAACATAGTAGTATATTTATTTTAATGTTATAGTAATGTTCTAGCGTCTTTTTTATGTTTTTAGTCATAACGTGCAATTCAATCATTTATATTACTTGTTCGATGGTTCTAATGTGATGATTTAATTGTTTTTTTAGATTGAATATTATTTCAGGTATAAAATTGTATCTCGCCCGAGATACAATGAGTGGTCTGCGACCACAACGTCTGCGACTGTGACTTCGAATCATGCTAAGTAAGGACATTAAAATTGCAATTTCCTTTACTCTCAAAGCTAAAGGAAAACATGAAACATGATCACTAGCCAAATCTATGGTAGAGTTTGTTAAGGTAGGGATGAAATGACAATTTTGGCTAAAGGATGAACCACTTTACACTATAAGGAACAAGTTTATGTTCCAAAGTGGGGAAATTTAAGAAAGGAGATGTTGAAAGAGTGCCATGATTCAAGATGAGGAGGGCATCTTGGAGTTGACTGCACACTTACATCACTGGAGAAAACTTATTACCAACCTCAAATGTACGGAAAAATGCAAGTACACATGTGGACATGTTTTGTGTGTCAATAAGATAAGATTAAAAATCAAAAACTAACGGGATCGTTATAGCCATTTTCCATTCTATACAGACCTTGAGAAAGTGTATTAAGATATTTTTTCACTTTCGTTCCTAAGTTTGAAGGATGTGTTACCATTATTGTGATGATCGATCGATTTTCAAAGTATGGTGTGTTTGCTGTAACTATAAAAGATTATACAACATGTACAACCTAACTATTCTTTAAGCATGTTATGAAGCATTTGGTCATATTTACTTATCGTGAGTGATTGGAACTCAATATTTAAGGAGAGATTTTGGATTAAGTAGTTCCGTTTTATAGGTTCAAATTTAAATTTCTCTACAAATTTTTACTTGTAAACAGACTATCAGACTAAACGAGTTAATAGGTTACTGGAGTTGTACTTGAAGTACTACGTGAGTGTTAGCAACAAGATTGGACGAAGTTACTAAACATAGCTTAATTTTCATAACTTGCAAAAGGGTGAATTAATGAATATGAATCAGTTTGATCTTGCGACAAGACAAAAACTAATGACGCCAACTTCCTTCACTAAAGGCTACATGGAAAGGAGTCTTGCGATATACAAGTTTGTTAAGTGATGACATGAACAAACAAATATGACCAAGACATACTTACACAAGGTGTCAAAAAAAATGACAAAGTAAGCAAATTAACATGACTGGTGGAGTTTTAGTAAGGAGACATAATGATTGTTAAACTCCTTTTGCACCAATCCAAAAAGTTTATAACATTACGCAAAGGCTTGGTACATAGGTACAAAGGATCCTTTCAAGTTTTAAGGAGAGTTGAGAAAGTATTGTATAAATTGGAACTACCAACAAGGTTGTAGATTCATCTGGTGTTCTAGTTGGTCTACTCAAGCCCTTTCATGTGGATGAGAAAGATTCAAGTAGACAAGTGTTAGAAAGAACTCCAATGATGATCATGACAAGTGACAACAAGGAGATGGATCAAATTCTTGCTCGTAAAGTTGTATCAAGTTGAGTGTGATATTGGGACACATGAAAATTACATTAAATCAAGAAGATATTTTGTGGCAATTTCCCTAGCGGGTCAAGGAGTTCAACCAATAGTTTACATTGAGAGTATTACGAGATTGAGGGAGACAAAATATCACACTTATACCAAAAACATCAAGAAAACAAAAAATTATTTAAGCTAATGGAGATATTTTTTGGTGTTAATCATGTATTAGTTTGGAAATGTCTATATATGAGGATACAGAGATAGTCGTATAGATATAGTTGTAATGAGAAAAATTGATGCCTTTTGGTACTAGATTCACAATAACACTAATACGTATATTTAGAGCAATATCCTATAAGATAGTTTAAATTTTTGTAAACCTTTTTTTTATTAGTACAAAACACTTTTTTTCATCACTTGTGTATTCTTTTTGCTTGTTTGTGTGTTTTACGTGAATCTCAGGATCATAGGTGTTGGATCAACAAGGTTAAAGACTAAACTTAGTGAAACTTTGGTGGAAGGTGAGCTTGGTGACACCCTGAGACAAGCGTTGAAATCAGATCCCATGACAACTACCACAACTGGAAACTTGCTGTGCCATTTTGATTGGATCAAAGTGCCTGCTTGGATGCCCATCCATGTTTTGAAGAACTTTCGAATCTGCCACAATTGCCCCACCTTGATAAAGATTTGAAGAACTTTCAAATCTCTATTTTTTCCAACTGCTTTTTTCATCTGATTATCATGCACTCAAACACCATTGAATTCTGAAACAAGAAATTGTTTCTTTTTTATTTTGAGATATAAAGATTCAACCTTTTTTTTGAACTGCTTGAGGTCTTATATATATAGAAATCTTACAACAGTGAAGAAAAGGGTGTTCCTCTACTTTGAAAATCTTACATCGGGGTTCCTGGTAGGTCTGAGCCACATGTTTCCGATTACACGTGAGGAAATGCTCCACAGCAAATTCTGCCCCTTTAGTGTTACCGTTTTCTCCTTTTTTCCTGATTTTCCCAACCCATAAGCCACCAGCCATTGCATTGCAGTCAGCCTCTGCTTCCCAGTGTCCCAGACATTTCTGCTACCTTCAGAACTCAATTTTATTCCTCCAACATGCAAACTTGCCACTTTGAAGCCTTTATTCTCATCATATGTTCCTGGTTTAACATCAGCAGAAATAGTTGCTTGAATCAGAGCAACCATTGGGCCTCCAACAACTTCGTATTGCCGCAGTGGGTCTCGGAGTTGGACAACTGTTGATAATGTGATGCTTCTTGCCGTGTGGGGTGGTTCACCGTCAGACACAGCTGAACCACCATTTTTCAACCGATCCTCCAGTGCAGTGGCAGAAGCCAGGGGACGATTTTGATCTTTCTTGTTGTCTGGAGAAATATCATAGGGGGCTTTTTCTTCAGCCATATCTGCCTGAATTTTTAGAGCTTCAATTGCCATGGCTTCAATTTGCTGCAATGTGGATGCTAGAATCTCGTCCGCTGCCAAATGGTTTTCGTTGACATTCCATATCCCAGTTGATATCCTTTCTTTCCTACCTGTGCTCATAGCAGTGGCCATCATTTTAACTGTAGCAATAGTTCGAGCAGCACTTGAACTAGTACCTTTTTTGTTCCTGTCATGGATGATTACTGAAGCAATGCCTTCAAAAGCAATCTGTTCTGCCGTTTTACCAGTCAGATCGTCCATGGGCATTAATGATAAAACTTCATTGCTAAGCTCCTCAACCCCAGTGGCTGCCAACATGCGAAATAACTCAACCCCACTTAAGGATTTCAGTGATGGAAGGACCACTGGTCTTGATAGCTGCATCGCAAGCTTTGGGGTGTCTTTTCTTTTCACTGCTGTGTTAAGAGGATTCATGGAAGCTAGATAGCCCCCATGCCTTGTTTGAACCACACAACCCAAGCCTTTTGCAAGATCTGGAAGAAACAGGTCGATTTCAAAATTTCCAGTATCATCTTCCCCGTCCTTCTGCCTCTGAAGGATTTTGGGCCCGGGGTTGAATTTATATTCCTGACCTTCACTCTCAAGCATCCGCAGAAATTCCCTAGTGACTGTTTCTTCTTCTGCATCCAGCCTTTGGGATTCCGTTTCTGCGTCCACCTTGAAGACTCTCTCTTCTCCCATCATAGATTCTAGATCTTTTATCTGCTGTGCAATTGAATCCAGCTCCGTTAGTCTAGTCAGATGGATTGGATCATGCATGACTTCCTTAACAGCCTCCCCTGGTGTTGATTCTATCCTTTCTTCTTCTTTTACCTGTTTTTCCTCACTCGTCTCTACAATCTCAACCCCTTTATCCACGATTTCAAATTCTGGGAGCTCAACATCATCAATACGGGATTCTGGTTCTCCAGACTTCTGCACAGGTGGTGGGGCTGGTTCATCAAGATTCAACTCATCCATTCCTCGAAAATCTGCTGTCACTCCTGCCTGGTGCCGCGAAGGAGACCATGGTTCTGGTCGTCTTGTTATTTTTGGACTTAGGATGCTAAATGATGACTTGGACTGCTTTCGAGCTAAAGAGGATGATGCACCTGACTTTGATCCCTGAGGTCGATTATAAATATCAAGTCCCCCATCTTGCTCCAATATCTGGAAGCCGAATTTGAGGACAAGCTCCGCTCCTTTTGCCTTTCCCAGAAGATTGAAAACCATGTCCCACTGTCGAATCCGTGAACCTTCCCAGTTTTTGTCCATGGATTCCTGAATCAGCAGACTCAAATCTACCACACTTCTTCCAAAATCAAGCTCCTTAGCATCAACTGCAAATGGGTAAATCTGGAAGGGGCGAGGCTCCAATTTGAGCTGCTTTCCATTGCCAGGACTGCAATACACATGGCATCTCACAAACAGGGTCTCTTCAAAGTCAGCCTCTCCCTGCGAGACCTTGGAGGGCATGGTTTGAACCGCGCCTTCCTTCGTCTCTTTCTTCTTAACACAGACAGAAAGGCGCAGCCCATTCATCGTAGCGGGCAGGCCTTGGATGCCAACCACTTCCACTGAGAACAAACAGCTCAGCTTCCGCCTCCCAATATGGGAAAGAGCTCGAATTGGCTTCCAATTCCATAGCCCCTTCCTCCCTGCTGTGTCCATCTTCTCATCCAATGGCCTCATCTCTTTCCGCGTGGATAAAGGGACCTCTGTTCGCCCTCTTCCTTCCCCATTTTCGTCCTCGTTCTTTGGCCGAGACCGCCACGGGGACAAGGACAAGCGCCTGAAGCGCGGCCTCGTATCGCTAGCTGGTGTCTTCTCATTTTCAGCTGGATCGAAGTCGTCATTGGTCAAGGAAGCTACTGAAGGAACTGAAGTGCGAGGGAGCACGAGGGAGGCTGCGCGCCTGGTAGTAGAAGTGTGGGTCTGGTAGAGGGAATGGCTGAGCGCCTCCAGCTCCTCCAGAAGGTTTGCGTTGGAACTATTTGTTTTTGGGTTTTGTGCAGCCATGACTGAAGCTAACGCAATGAATCAAACTGGGTGAATCTCAATCTTTGATATATGGCTTTGAAGGAGAGAGATGATAAGAGAGAGAGAGAGAGAGAGAGAGAGAGAGAGCAATGGATGGATGGATAGAAGGTGTTTTGAGGCGGAGAAACTGCCATGAATGGTGTTTGTTTTGTCGTGGGTGTTGCCTTGATGACCCAATTAATGTTCGTGGTGGGTGGAGTTTGGGGTAGATAAGGAGGACATATACAACCAGTGATCTTCTTCTCCGTGAAAGAGACAACGTTGGAGGCCGTATGAAATTTGGTCCACTGGCCGGTTCCATGGCTTCGTTGGATGCGTTGCCTGGTCAATACTATGTCTGCCATGCTTGCACGCCAATTTCGTGACCCTGGTTGTCGTTTTTGTTTTGTTTTGTTTTGTTTTTTTTATATGCATTCCATTAGTTCTTTTTGCTATCAACTATCCTTGTATTCGCTCTTGTTTGACAATATTAGATCATTTTTACTGTTGTTTATCTTATATTTTCAAGTGAAATTTCATAAGTTAAGATAAAAAAAAAAAAAAAAAAAAAAAAATTTAAAAAAAATTTTTTTTTTTTAAAAAAAAAAAAAAAATAAAAATAAAAAAAAAAAAAAAAAAAAAAAAAAAAAAAAAAAATTTTTTTTTTTTTTTTTAAAAAAAAAAAAAAAACCACCACCAAAAATTTTTAATTTATGTGAAGCCCAACGCTCGGAATAAATTTTGATAAAAATAGTTTCTTTAAATTCCACCGAAGTACGGCATCAAAATTAGTGGGCTTCATTGAAAATTGGACTTGTAGAGCTGGCATTTTTTTTTGGACAAAACTTACCTCCAACCTGAGTTGGAGGAAAGTCCTTCAACCTATGTATGTGGCAGCATATATAACTAACACGTGTCCAATAGCCATGTGCATGTCACGTGACTATAACCCCGTTATGTCATCAAACCTCCGTTTTGCTTCTCGTCTTCCTCCTCAAACGACCCACCAAACCACGACGACGAGGTGTATTGAAGAACTTCTCCAGGTGGGTGGCAGGCGTCCGGCGATGGAATCTTCGCAAGGTGGAGATGAACGATGAGCGAACTGTCATGGGCAACGCGGGTCATGGTGGAGGCCTCTGGTGGTGGCGTGGGCTAGTAACGCACGGTGGCTGAATTGTAGATGTGTTAAATCGTAAAGAAATACAGCAAAATTTGCAGATCACAAATCAAGGTTGCGATAATTTATAATGGCCGTGACAAGCTTGCCTGATTAAAAAACCGGACAAAAACAACCCCAAACCCAAAAAAAAAAAAAAAAAAAAAATTTATATAAAAATATAGCAATTTTTCTCCATCAACTCCAACCCATCGCACCAAATCTAACGCTATACACTATTCTTTTTATTTTTATTATTGAAATTCTCATAAGGTGAAATATCAAGTCCGGCCTCCATCGACATCATCCACCTCCCCCCCCACCGTTCTTAAAAAAAAAAAAAAAAAAAAAAACCCCCAAAAAAAAAAAAAAAAAGCCCATAAAAACCAAAAAAAAAAAAAAAAAAAAAAAAAAAAAAAAAAAAAAAAAAAAAAAAAAAAAAAAAAAAAAAAAAAAAAAAAAAAAAAGAACCCCCCAAAAAAAAAAAAAAAAAAAAAAAGCACCACAAACAACAAAAAAAAAAACAACCCCCAAAAAAAAAAAAAAAAAAAAAAAAAAAAAAAAAAAAAAAAAAAAAAAAAAAACCCTAAACCACACCCCCCTAAGCCCAAAAAAAACCCCCCCACCCCCCCCCCCCCCCCCCCCCCCCCCCCCACCACCCCCAACAAACCCCACACCCCCCCCCCCCCCCCCCCCCCCCCCCCCCCCCCCCCCGGCCCCCCCCCCCCACCCCCCCCCCCCCCCCCCCCCCCCCCCCCCCCCCCCCCCCCCCCGAAAAAGTGAAAATTTCCAGTGAAATTTTTTTTTTTAAATGTAAGCCGAAATTTACCCCCGCCTTCGGTCTCCTTCCCCCCCCCCCCTAATGTGCTTCTAAAGTCGAAATTTCAATTTGGGGGGATTACAATTCGGCCGAAAAACCCCCCCACACGGAAAATCTTCCCCTTTTCCCTCATTTTTCCCAAAGAAAAAGCTGCACCTTCAAGTGTTATATTTATGTGAAGCCCAACGCTCGGAATAAATTTTGATAAAAATAGTTTCTTTAAATTCCACCGAAGTACGGCATCAAAATTAGTGGGCTTCATTGAAAATTGGACTTGTAGAGCTGGCATTTTTTTTTAAGTCTTAAGCCTAGAAATAGTAAGTAGTGAGTACTCACATTTTAGGCAGGTGATGGGTGGCCAATATCCTCAAACGTGGTGAGTGATTTCTTATTTTGGCATCCAGAAGGTTAACACATGAAAAAACTACTCAGTGAGAGTGTTATCTCACAGACTCACACTATATCATCTATGCACCAAGGCTAATCTTATACAAACCCAAAAAAATGAAATGCAAGTCCAACTCATAATCAATAATAATATCGGTACAATTGTTATGGACCTCTGCTCAAAATTCAAATAAGAAAAATACAATCCGTATAAACATGCAAGTTTAAGAGTATACATTTAGGTGTCACTACAAAAAAAAAACATTGTTTGTCTTGACATTGTTTTTTTTTTTTTTTTGTCTTAAAGAGATTTTAAGACAAAAACAAGTGCTATTTAGACAGACAAAAAACCATCCCTCTATTTGATTTTTTGGCTTGTAGTTTGAGATGGTCTCGGTGAGCAGAATTGTAGCCACCGGTTTCCTTGAATCCAATTTAATTCAAAATTAAACGTACGTACAATATACAGATCATAAAATAAATGAAAAAAAGCTGCAAAAACCGTATAAATAAATAAATAAATAATTACTTGGTGGAGTGGAGTTGATATAGGAGAGGAGTTCAGCGCCACTAGTGGTAGTGATGGTTGCATTCCCCATCGCTTCAATTAACACCTTATCTCGGGCAGCAGCCTCTCATCTCGCCTCATACTAACTTCATTAAGGAAACAAAACATAAATATGGGCTGACAATTCTTAATATTTTGTTTACAATACATTTTTTCTGAACACATCTAAAAAATTCAGCAGCACAACAAACAGCAAAATTAGACAAAATAATATAAACACTGTTAGACAATACTGGAAATAAGTATCATATGAATGATGTTTAACAAATGGTTCAGGTCACAAACACAAATGATACCAAACAACAGGTAAAATGCTAACCATATATATAATGGTGCAGAATCATTGTCATAATAACAAATATATTTCCATTACTAGAAAGTTTTTATTAAAAATATTAAATTTTCTATATTACCTTGCCATCTTCACTCCTCCAACATTAAAATGTTGGTAGAGCAACATGTAGACACCCAGATCCCTGCAACTCATGTTTCTGCAGAAGCTGTGCTAGTCAGCCTGCTCCCCCAAAGGCTTCAAATTCTCCCGTCTTCACTGCAGCTCAAGCACAAGGAACTGCTACATTATTTTCAGATTCTTTGCTATCTCAACAGCTTCTGCAGAAACGTTATCAACATTCTCAAGATCTGATTGTGATGAAGGACAATCTTTCAAGCAGGCAGACTACAGTTGTGAAGACGGATATGCAGGGTGTTAAAGCCACTGTCTCAACTGTGAGCACTGATGTCCATACTGTACAGATTACAGTCTCAAATTATATCAACCACGTTTCTTTGACTTTGAATTCTTACACGCAAGTTCTGCAAACTATATCACTACTCTCAAAAAAATGTTCCCGAACATCAAGCAAAGAAAAAATAGTGATTGTGGAATAACAATCATAACCCAATGGGTGGACCTCATAGTTACCCCCCTATCCCTACTACCCTGCGCCAATAACCTCTGGCTTTATTAACGTAGCACAATATTGTGGTATAACAAACAGTGGAGTCACTCTCACAGAGGTGGTGGTACTTTGGAGCCCAATGAATCGGGATTCAAACCAGCATATAAATTAAAACTAATCAATACAAATGCCATTACAGTTTGATGGATTTTAAATTATATAAATATTTACAAATGCCAGCACAGACTTAAAGATGTTACATACGTAACAGACCTCTACCCAACTGCCTGTGTGCACAGATCTCTAAATCAAGGGGACTCCACTGTCTTTGCCAACTGCCTACGGTAAAGGTAAAGACCTCTTGAAATGTGTACAGACCTCTACCCCCAACTGCCAGTGGTTGAAAAGAATTTCCCCTTCTTCACTAATATCAGAGGTAATTATTAGAATTGCAGCTGTTTATTTATATTTGATAATTTCATCCACATTAATATGAAATTAATTACAATTCAATGTAGGCATTAAATTAGACAAATTCAACTGATTAGGGGATGGGAATAACCCATAAACAGATTTAATATAACAGAAGTAATGCAGTTTTTACAAAAGTAACAAAAAGCATATTCGATGAACACTTCATCACATATCATCAATGAACCCTTCCTCGTCAGTCAAGTTGAAGCGATTCCCAGGGATTAAATTTTTATGGGTTTCCATGTTCGGGTGCAGAGGTCAAGATAGATTGCAAATTCAATGTGTTTTCACCACATTGAATATTTGAAAAGCTTTTCTGTTTTAGATAAATGCCAGGCTCGGTGTATATTAGTCATGAGTTGTAAAATGAACAATTAACCAATGGAAGAAGAACAAGAAGAAAATGTTTCTCTACCCACGGTTAATAAATTGGATAAGTTAAAGTTTGGACAATATGGGAAGAAGAAGAAGAAGAAGAAGAAGAAGAAATCCTCCTAAGTCCGAAGGTGAATGGCAGAATTAATGAGGACCAATGAGAGTTATGTGGCCAAGGTAAAAGAAGACGCGGGTAACATGGCTTGCAAAACTCTTGGACGTGGTTTCTCGACGCAGGGCATAAAAACACGACCGATACAAACACACACACACACACACACACGCACATATATATAACATTAGTTGGATACGTAAAATTATAAAGCACTATTATCAGCTATATTCAGATATCAAACATGTCGAGGAGCGGCGAGCAACTGGTACGAAACGACACAGGATGTAACAAGGGGAGGGAAGACACAGAGCAAGCAAACAAGGCGTTGGATCAAGATCTGCCTTTGGAGAGCAGTCCTTACGTGAATTACTCTAATTTGGAAGACTACAAGGAGAAAGGCTACGGCACCCATGGCCACCTCCAGCCTAAGCCCAACCAAGGTGCCGGAGGCACCGATGCCCCCACCATCCCTGGAACCGGGCTCTCAGATGCCCACGCCGCTGCCGCAAACCGGCAAGCATCGCATAAATCATAAAAATTATAATTCCACCACCCCCCCCCCCCCCCCAATCATGCGCCTTCTTGTTTAGCCCATATATTGTTACCCATGATGCATGTTCTTATATATTGTCTTATTCTTAGAACAAATAAGCATTGTAATTGATGTTAATTTATAAGACTTATTTGATTTATTTTTTCTCATTCATATCGCCGCGTTAGTATGTTGAGATTTTCAAGTCCAGATCCATTGCTACAAAAAAGAAGAAGAAAGGATTAACATATTTGAGTATGTAAATTAACCTTTTTTCCCGAGTTGAAATCTAACTTACCATTATCCATACAGTTTTCAAAAAAATACAAAAATAATTGAATGTCACGACACAGTAAAGAGGGCATTGGTGGGTTGGGGTGGGGAGTGGGTGGTTACGGGGGAGTAAATAGCATGTCTCAAATATTATTAAGACAAACGAAAACAAATAAACAGGGAGAAATGACAAGACACAAAAAAAGGAACATGTAGGCTGTAGACACAAAAAAAGGAACATGTAATGTATATATGTTTCTTTCCTTCAACCTTAACGAGTCATGTCTGTTAACCACAAATTACATCGAAAAAAACCGTTTCCCCCAAGTTGCAAAGCCGATCGATCGAGACTTATTACGTACTAAAGATGCGACGATTTCGTTCCATCTGACCAAAGGCATCGAAACAATAATTTACGGGCGGACTTCCATCTGACCGCAAAGTCTACCGGTGTCTCTGGACGGCCAACAGGACATTCGACCATAGAAATGACGCGTAAGGGCTGTGTATAAAGAGGTAGGCCCATAATTTGATTGCTGCCCAATGACGTTAGATAGTAGATACTACTTGGATTTCGGTCAGACACTTCCTATAATAATATTAATATTATTTGTTTTAGGCTTTACACATGCGTGATCACGCATGGGCTGTACTTTATTTCTAACCTGGCTGTAACCCATCAAAACATGTTGTAATAAGATACACATAAGTATCCTCATTAGGATAATTTCAATATTCACTCTGATCGACATAAGATTGTTTTTTGGGATTCCTCATAAGAGTTTAGAGATCCAACGGCATTAATAGTATCATATGCAAAAAAATATTATATGCATGAATAGTACCATATATTTAAATAATATTTATATATATATAAAATCAAAAGAATTATGAATAAATCTTTTCTGATATATAAGATTAGATACATCTACAACTATAAAACATACCAATATTTTTATGAGAATTCAAACCCAAAGCTTTAATACCAATTGAGAAAATTTGAGGAAAAGAAATAAGAAAATAAAAAGTAAACATAAAATCTTTTACATCATTTGAAAAATCTCTACGAAATGCTATATAGATACATTACGTTTATAAACTCTCAACTCTCTAATTTCAACACCCAATTACACTTATAAAATTTTATCAATATTTCTATTTACATCTTACAATGGCACAGCTGCAGGACTAACGTGGACGTGTGTTTGTATTTCTCTCTTCTTGTTCGAGAGTTTTGTTTGGGCTCCTAGTTTTTTTTTTTAAATCTCTTTTCTTTCTTTTAATAAAAATTAGAAAATAAATGGTGCATCAAAAAATTTAAAAAAGGTACGGTTGTTTCTGTCGTGAGGACGATAAAATTATTTATTGACATGAAATGTGAATTCATATCATTAATGATAAGTTTGAATTTTAATGTAATGCTTAATGAATTGATTTTGTTTTGAAATTAATTTGATCCAATTTTTTTAAAATTTAAGAGGCAAATTTATTAATAATTAAAGCAAATACACATAGGATAGTCTAACTCAGATAAGGAAATGGCTCACGTAGAAGCAAACTATAACCCACATGCAGGGGCAGACAACACATGAACAGGCCCAAGGCCCAGCCACGAAAGGTACGTAAAAGAAAAATTGAATGGAATTTTAAAATTTTAATTTTATCCAATTTGGTTACAGGAATAATCGAATGGAATTTTAAAATTTTGCAATTTTCTATTATTGTTTTAAATTTGAATTATTATTATTTATCTACATTCATACACACACACTCTCTATCTTTCCTGTCATTAAACCAATGTTTTTTTGGGTATTATTGTAAGAAAATTACAACAAAATCAATTCTTTGCTTAGAACCATTTAATAAAAACTATGAGCTTTAATCAGAAACATATCTGGATCCATGAGGGAATTAAAAGAATTAATTTTATTACCTTTCAGCTTCTCTTTTATGGCATTCCTTGATAGAAAAGAATTACTGTCACACCTATATTTTGTGTCACGTTAAATTCTAAGTAAAGTGAAAGAGAAGGAATACATACATACATATATATATATATATATAACCCTACTATTTTTAATTTCTATTAAGTCTAACAACCATCATATTAAGCCTTCATTAGTTTAAAAATAGTCTTTTAATTACATGCAATCTATTAATAACATTTAAACCTTTTAATTACATAGGCCACATAATAGATTATTAAAAATAAAATAATAATCTAACAACTATAAGAATCAAAAACAAAAGACACAATTCATGGAAAGAACTTAACTCTTGTTGTACTATCATACATACATCAATTTGTGGTCTCGATGAAACACCTTAACAGAGAAGATCGTATATATGGTGAGTTAATGAAAAAAATAGAAAAAGATAGCTAGGTAGGTTTTGGCCCGACACCTACATAACCCAAAAAGAGGAGCTCCTCTTTTGGGTCAACTTTTGAGGGTCCAAGGCACATACCTTGGTTGCCTAGTCTTGGGGCGGCCCTAGAGTAGACTTAGTGCATAGGAGCATGAACTTATCATTCTTGGCACAAACTAATCATGTGCATCTAAGAGCACTTACATTATTATATAAATATATATTATAATAGATTTCCTAAATGACCATTTATATTATTAAAATAATATTTTATATTACTTATTTCATTTAATAATAATTTTTTATAATTTAATATGAAATAAAAGTAATGTTATGGAAAACATAAATGAGAGAAGCAAGAGAACTTTTTCAATATAATTTAATAATTATAGGAAGTGAATAGTATTTCATAATATATTAGAAAATACTGTATAGAAAAAGATATAGGACAATTGATGTAAGAATAATTTTATGATTTTTTAAACTTTTTTTTCCCTAAATATAGAAAAACAAAACTATATAAGAAATCTGTTACTAGTCCTTTAAACATTTGTTTTAAGCATTTCTTGAATATTTCTTTGGACTTCGGTGGTATGTTGATATCATTTTCCCTGGATATAATAAAATTACACTATGTTTAATTATAAGACAATAACAAATATGCTGTCAATATATTATTATTAATTAAGTTAATAAAAACACTACTATTTGTGGATGAATTATCACATACTTCATATTTTGTAACATTTACAAAAATATTTGTACACAAAGTGACGGTATTTTTAATTAATACAATAAGTTACCTGATTGGCATATATTCAGAATATATGACGCTCGTGCTCTAAAAGCAATCGAAATGGGCTAATCTCTGTACCAACATAAAACTATCAAATTACCCCAAAACAAAACATGTACATCAAAAACATAAAATTAAACGGATTCAAAGTAGACTTATATTTCGGTAACCACTTGCAATGCCATTTTACGGGGCAGGCAGACTCCAAAGCGCGATTATATATTATTGCGGCGTTTTACAAGAACCTAATGCGATTTACGAAGCGGCCGCGGAAGGGTGATTGCGTTATCTGCCATCAAATCAATAATCAATACATGCAGAGGCAATGAATGCATCATGGTAACCTATCCTCACACGCATATTATGTGTCGCATTGTACGAACCTATGAGGCACTAGGCCATGGAGGCTAATGTATGTCCTATGCGGCAGCGCATGCACGCAGGTGGGTGAGAGCCCCACCCCCGTCATCAATCATGGATGACAAGGTGACGTCAAACGTCTGTGAGCACACCGCCTCCAATCCCATCCACGCCTTCACATCAATCAACCCCCCTCGACCTGTCTGCCTTTGCCATCCCCGTTCTCTCCCTTGTCCTGCCTCATCCCACGCACCGCGCGCGACTACCACACCTTCTTCCTCTTTTTTTTTTTTTTTTTTTTTGTCTTCCCCCACAATAGGAAAAAAAATTAATAAAATCACAACTAAATCATCACTCTAATCTATACACACGCAAAATAATAATAATAACAACAACAACAACAATAACAATAATAATATTTGTTTGACATAAATATTAAATAAACAGGCTGATGAGCACACAGCTGCACAGGAAACAAAAAGGGTTCCTAAACCAACCGCATCCGCATGCGCCACATAACTTCGATTTTATGTTGCGCGGGTGTTATCTTAGCTTTTTGGTTTTCTACATTTACTGGCGAAGTTCTAGTTTACTGCTCTTATGTGACGTCTCACGTCAATTTGAAATCTTTGATTTACCGTCTACTTTTACTCGCTTACTGTCATAAAAATATATAAGCAGCTTTTTATTACTATCAACAAAAAAGAAAACTGATTGCATCTAAGGATAAAGGCAACAGAACATGCAAAGCATGAGCGAATATATATATATATATATATATATGACATTGCAATTGAGCGCATTCATAATTGATGCCGGATTCAATTAGTGGATTCAGCTACATTGGGAGATTCGCTTAGGATTCTACATAAATAGTATATAGCCAAATATATTATATTACTATATATATATATATTATTGGAACAGATAGATATTTAATAACGAATATAAAATTAAAATTAAAAAGGATGAAAGCCGGCAGCAGTGAGTGGGACGTCGACGGGGACAGAATCGGAAGCCAGGATTTGAAAGCCGCCGGCGCCGGCGCCGGCGGAGGTGGTGTTGAAAGTCATGTCGACGCCACGGGGGTCGGGAGCCGTCAGCCGCTGCTGAATATCATAATAACTGTCGTCGTTTCTTTGGATCATGAGCTTATTGTGGAGCATCCTGCAGTAGAGCTGGTCAGCTGCGGCGTGATGATGAGGACTCGGCAGAAATAAATGGGACAAGAAGGCCGACTCCGTTTTACGCAGCTCCTGCTGCTGCTGCTGCACATGTTGCTGCTGCTTTGGAATTAAGGCACTGCTTGCAAGCGCTTCCAACGGCCCGGCATTTGTCATATAATTACTATGATGGGATTGGTTATTCGTCGACGACGACGACGACGACAGCAACGACGAAGACCCCAAAAGGGTGGTCAATGGAGATTCCATCAATATTTGAGGCAAGCAAGTGACACGGCTCTCTCCCTGATGCTGCTGCTGCAGTACAGGCCCTCTTTTCTCGTTACCCACGGCTTTCTTGTTCACTATTCTACATATCACCCATTCCTCCTGCAAAACCGACCATGTTAAATTCACAATATATATACATACAGTGACGAGTAAAATCACACACACACACACATATATATATATAGGCATCAACGACCTTGGTGGTGTGGCGGTAGGAGAAGTCGCCGTCGAGACGGTACTCGTGCATGACCCATGGTGTCTTGTGGCCGCGGGGAGCCCTGCCCTTGTAGAACACTAGTGTCTTCTTCATACCCAGTAACGCCCCGCTGGAACCGCTGTACACCTGCCGGTCCTTGCCGGTGGCTTTCCAGTAACCCGCTCCGGTGGCCCGGTTGGTTCGGAGCCCTGTTGGGTACTTCCTGTCCTTCACGCTGAAGAAGTACCACTCTCTCTCGCCCATCCTCGCCACATCTTCGAGCATATATATATATATATATATATATATATATATATATATATATATATATATATATCAGTTACAGCAGACAGAACCACATATTGGTAAGGATATAGTTTACACTCACTTCACGTATACAAAACTATATATATATATATATATATAAATGTGAGAGTATGTGTAAATGGAAATGTTTATGCACCTGGAAGATCCCAAGGCTCGCAGCGGTTGAGGTCAACCTCAGCAATGTCCACACCACAGAAGGTGCCACTAAAGACCTTGGAGGCCAAGTAGAAGGTTATGAGTTCTTCATCGGTGGGATGGAACCTGAATCCGGGGGGCAATCCATGGTCGTTTACATCTTCCCCACTTAGTTCACACATCAGTTCCTCCATTGTCGTAGTAAACTTCATCATGAGAGAGGAGGAGATAATGAATGGAGTTAATGTCTAATATGGTGGAGACTTAATTAATAGTACTATTGAGAGGGGGAGATGTGTATATGCGTATATATAGGAGGAAAGCAATCACACAGAATCCAGATAGAGGGATGGAGATAAATCTGTGGGCTGGTTAACAAATAATAGAAGCAAAAAGTTAGGGGAGGGGCGCAGAAGGGCACCTGAAAAACTTCCCAAAGTGGCAAGCTTAAAATGCAGTAATGGAAAAAAAGGTCTGCAAATGGGAGATAATGAGTGGAGGAGCAGTGAGAAGTGAGGAGTTGTAGGAGCAAGTAAATGCAAGTGAGATTGGTTGCAGTTGCAGAGATTTATGCGTGCGTTTGTAAGCAAGATTTGAGAGAGATGTGTCCTTATACCGAGGGCATTGCTCTTTCCTAGTGTCCCATAAAACGAGGCACCACCTATAGCTATATGGACGCACGTCATCACCTATATCTTTTCACTATGGTCTTTAATTCTTATTTACCCATTTCGTGGCTGTTTGGTTTCTGGAGGTGATTTGTTTCCCAATAAAAAAAGAGGGTTTGTAGTCAAATAAATTTTGGGTTTGTTAAAGTATTGAAATATAGTTTGAATAAATTGTAATTTTGGTGTTTTTTTTTCTAAATTTAAATTTGATTTTTATGTAAAATTTAATTTATTTTTAAATATCTTTTATCTGCTTTATTATTTGTGGCTATTATTGTATTTTTATTAATTTTTAAAATATTTAATTTAAAAAAATACATATTGTTAAAACACATTTTATCTTACCAAACACAGTATATTCTCTTTTCTTTTCTTTTCTTTTCTTTTCTTTTTTTTTGAAATTCGTTTTTTTAAAATACATTATTTTTAAAATATTTTTTTTCTACAAATACTTTTTTTTAAACAAAATCATGATAAAAATCCCAACTTCAATAAAATTTCAAATCATAACATAAAACCACAAAATCAAAATTACATATCAAACACCTCTGGCCACATGACCATATTTCTATCCCGTGAGTGCAGGCTCTCCAGTAATGATTGTAAAAAGGTTAAAAAAAATGCTCCAGAATCATTGAAATTATGAAATTGCAGGTGACTGTTGTAAATAATGGATAATAGTAATTAAGCGTCAAACGAAACACAGTTTAAATGGGTAATAGGTAAATAGGCATACATATTGCATTTTAATCCTACCCACCCATTTTATTTTAATGGGTATTTGGCTCACTATCTAATATTAAAAGATATTGAATATATATAAAAGTAAGAGCTAGATTTTATATTTTATCTAGATATTTAATTATTTGTAAAAAGTAATTTCTTATATTAAATTCTATTAAAATTTTTCAGTTTAATTTTATTCATATTAAAATAAATTTTTTAATGAAAAGCTAATAAAAGATGTGAAGAGGGAAAGAAAAAAATAATATATTTTAATAAAAAGCCAATAAAAGAGATAGATGATGAAAGAAACAAAATATAATATAATAATAAATAAAGAATTAGTTTTTTTTAAAAATAATTATAGTAAATTCTACAGAATGAGATAAAAAATTCGTAGGAATAAGTTTTTTAGATTTTATTATTTATTTATAAAGAATAAATAGTCTCTTCAAGTTTGTGGATAAAGAGAAACAAAATAGGTACGTACCCCAAATTTTCAGATATGGAGTTTGAACGGGTCATGCTATATGTTCGTGTTCTGAATATGAAACTTGAGCCCGACTCAAATTCATTTTTTATTTTTTATTTTTATCCTTTGGACTTTTGTTATGCGATTTGATTACTCGAGTCATATTAATATCTTGTGTTTGGTTGACGTGGGAAAAGCGTGAAAAATGTGGTGGGTAGAAACGTACAAAATCATTTTCGAGAAAAGAAAAGATAACAAAAAAAGTTATAGGAAATTATGGTTATTTTTATGATAACCATAACTATAGAAAAAAATATTGAAATTATAAATTATTCGTTTTTATCAATTATATAAATTTAAACAGTTTTATAAATAAATGACAAAATTAATATTTTAAACACTACTGCTCTTATATATTTTTTTGTATCTTAATTAAATTATAAAGAAATTATTCACTTTTTTTTACTTAAAATTTTTTCATAAATTTTTTACTTAAAATTATGGTTATTTGATTGGATCTCATTTTTAAGCGTACGCATACTATTTTCATAATTTATTATTAATTTTATAAGAGTAATGTTACGTGCAGATAACTTGTACAAGTAATTCACGCAGAGTCATCTTCATTACCGTTAAATTGATATTATTATTTTTTAAAATCTTTTTATTCATACAAATCTAACAGCAGAAAGAGTATTCATGCACGGATTATCTACTCAAACTATCTACAAATAGACTTTTACTTTTTAAAAACTTTGAGTTTATATCTA
This sequence comes from Taxillus chinensis, assembly GCA_023512835.1. Taxonomy (NCBI): domain Eukaryota; kingdom Viridiplantae; phylum Streptophyta; class Magnoliopsida; order Santalales; family Loranthaceae; genus Taxillus; species Taxillus chinensis. The sequence goes on from CM042091.1 coordinate 11,204,749, forward strand.
TTATAAAATTATTTATTTTTAGAATTCAATTTTTCAAAATATGTGAGTCTTATAGCTATTTAAAAAAAAATATTGGAAGTGCATTTGGTACAAGATGATTCATTGATTTCTTTTAAAAATGATGGACACATATGAATTTAAAATTATTTAATTTTAGAATTCAGCTTTCAAAACAAATGAATCTCATAATTATTTTAAAAACAGATTTAAATTTGTTTAAACAAAATCTAAATTCAATTCTATCGGGTGACCAAAATGTTTTTTTTTCTTCTATTTTATTATTTGAACCCACCCAATTTTATTTTTCCAATTTATATAAGACCCACTTTTATAAAATAAATATCATTTTTTAAGAATATTCTCACTCCTATCAAGCATACATTTTTTTTAAATTACAATTCAACATGAATTTGAATAGAATTCAGAAAATAAAATACAAAACCAAAAACTTAATGAAACAGGCCATATACATATTTTTGTTTTTAAGTCTAAACTCAATTTTGTCAGGAAATTATTTAATTTTTTTTTTGTATTTTATTATCTGAACACATTATATGTTGTTTTATTTTTTCTAATTTTTATAAGACTCCATTGTTTAAAACATATTCTTTTCAAGTTTTTCAAATTATAATTCAACACAAATTTCAATAGAATATGAAGACCAAAACTTGTAGCTCAACCCTAGGCCTCCAAGATACATTTTGTAATTTTTTTAAAGTATTTTATTTATTTATCAAATAATTCTATTTATTGGTTAAATTTCATATTCGTATGATAATTTAAATATAAATTATATTATTGCTTATAAGTTTATGTTTAAAAAAACTAAATGTTCTCATTAGATCTTCTCACAATACAAGCTTATGTATTATCACATTTGGCCCCCTTTACGCTCTACTTGGCAAAGGATAGAAAAAAAGTAGATGAATTTGGAGTGAAAAATATATGGAAAGAAAAATGTGTAGAAAGAAAAAGGGGTGAAAAATTTGATTGGTTGGTTTGATGGGAAGAATAAAAAATTTTAAAAAATAAAACTAATTTAGAAAATATCAATTTAACCTTATATCTTAAATAATATAACAATTAATGAAGGGCAAAATGGACAAACTATTGCTATGGTTGGTTTCCATAGCTTTTCACAATAATTTGGTGCGGATTGTATTTCACGCATTTTAATACCAATTTTCTGTGGGCCCATCACTTTTCCCTATCAACCAAGCACTTGAAAAAATCATTTTCACCTCTTTTCCCTGGAAAATACGATTTTCCATACTTGCCAAACACAGGGTTAAGCTCCAAACCCAAAAAATCAAAAATGATACCCATATGATATATACCTATATATGTTTATGTTTTTATGTTTTGTTTTCATGACATTTTATTTTATTGTTCTTGAAGTTTAAATTCTGATTTTTTTTTTAAAAAAATCTATTATTAATTAAAACATATGCTTTATTCAAACTAAGATTTGAATCATTTTTTAAATTTAGTAAACAAAACATGCTCTTTTAAGTGGAACTAGCATTTTTCTTAATTTTTGAATTCAAACTTGATGCTAAACAGCCGCCTAATTTCGAGACCAATATGTAATTTTCTATTAGAGCATTTAGAGTATTTATAGTAGTATTTATAAATTTGACTATTTAAACTAATCGACAGTAATATCTTTTTATGTTAACAAGTTATTTTTTTAAAACTTACTTTTCAATCTCTCTATTTTAACGATTTGATCAATTAAAATATTTGAAAAAATATTTATTTATTCGTTTAGATCAAAAATTAAATATGATAAGAGAAAAAAAATAAAAAAATAAATGGGATGAAAGAAAATATAATGTTTTAATAAACAGAGAGTAAATAATATTGAGTAAAATTTAGTAAGTTTATATTTATTTTGTTAACATTTTGATTATAACAGAAAGCCTAAAAAGTTTAATTTTTAGACAATTTTGTTAAATTAATTCTTTAAATTAATCAAAAAGAACATATAGAGTCCTCAATAGATGCTCTAACACCCGCTACTCTATCATTTTTATTAAATTTAAAAACTTAAACTATTTTATACTTTTTTATACCAATATATACCATAATAATTTTTTTAAAATATTTTTATATCGTTAAAGTAACATATGTATTCTTATTTCTCATTATTTATTTACATTCTTATTTTTTATATTTCAATTATTACTTTTTAATTATTATATTTTATAATTTAATAATCATAAATAATAAAAGCAATATATAGAGCTTTAGAAATAATTTTATATTTTTTTTAAATTTTTATTCTTATAAAAAGTTTACTATTTTTAGCTTATTCGAGCTTTTCACCCTATTAGAGCATCCACTATAGCCTATTCAAATTTGGCTCTTTAAAATAACCAAAAGTATATCTTTTCTATTTTAACAACTCAAGCACACTTTTTAGTCTCTCTATTTTAACTATTTTATTAATTAAAATATTACTTTTTAAATATTTATTTATTCTTTTAAATGAAAAAGTAAATGTGGAAAGAGAAAAAAGAAATAGAAAAGTAAATATGGTGAGAGAAAATATAATATTTTAATAAATAAAGAGTGAATAGTATAATATTTATTTATTCTTTTAAAATATTTTTATTAAATTAACTTTTCAAACTAATAAAAAAATATATATAGAGAGTCTATATATTACTAACTTTATTCGTTTTCAAAAGAAGAGCCCACGCCAAAGTTGGATAATCATCTAGAGAAGAAAAAAACACTGCCAGAAACAATCAAAAGATTCTTAAAAAAGACGGAAGACAATAAAGAAATTGTCACTTCTCAAAACATGTTCACTCTTTCAATCTTCCTATACACGTTGACCTTTCTTTTTAAAAGCCTTTTAAGGCTTTTTTGTTTCCCCTTCAGTTTTTTTTTTCTTTTTGAGAACAACTTTATACTATGTGAAATATCAAAATTCGAGGCTTTATTTGAATCAACAACAATTTTTTCAGAAATCGCTAACTGGAAGTTTGGAACACACCTTTGAAACCAAAGGCTATCGAAATATTTTCAGCAGCCATGGCGGTTGGGCTATTACTTCTCAGTGCCATCCATGGGTAAATTCAGTTATAAATAATTTTTTTTAATAAAACATGCCTAGATAATCTGAAGCTGGGGAATATATAATACAATACAATACATATCTCAAACTAAACTTACTAAATAATAAAAATGATAAAATTATCAATCATTTGTCCATTATCATGTAATAAATAATGTAATTGAAAAGGTATGGTGTCGTTTCATTTTTATTCTCCCAAAGGCTGAAAAGCTGATGAGAATATAACTCATTAAAATGGCCAAGGTGAGCGTACGTACGCTCGTAAGAACATAAATCTATAACAATTTTTTTATATATATATAAGTTTTTAAAAAAGTATAGATTCATAACAAAAAATTCACGTTAGGTTTCATAAAATAAAATATAAAAATATGTAATAATTAGTAAATTTTTATATTTAAATTTTTATTATTTATCTCAAAATATTTTTTATAATTTATATATATATATTTATATACATATAAACTTTTGATTAGTTGAAAACAAATAATAAATTATTATTTAAAAGAACAAAAATATATCTTTAAAATAGAAATGAAAAGGGAGGAATGTTCTAACGTATAATAATTTTTGAATATTCATTACCAAGTCAAATGCGCGCACAGTATGTATATATATATATATGTATATATATATATATATTACACATGAAATAACTGTTATGAAACGATTAAGTTAAGGCTATGTTTGATATGTATGTATTATTTTTAAAGTACGATTATTTTAAAACAATATAAGTTTAAATAAATATATATTAATTATAAATAATTATAAATTATTTAAACTCATTATCTTTGCAAATAATTATATCTTAAAAAATAATCTGAATGCATCAAACAAATATAAAATAGGGTATTTCAGAACTCTGGAAGGAAGGAGGTTACGTAAGCCTAATGGTGGTATGGCATGGGCACAAGGAAAGGAGGGGAGGTTGGGAAGTGGGTGGTGGATTTGACATCGCTGCCTGGGACACATTTATGGGACGCGGGTGTCAAATCCCGACCGCGTACGTCGCGCTTTGCACATGCTATGTATCAGGGGAACCATTTTGAAGGTCTATTTTAATAGTGCCCATTATTGCACTGTCTCTTATGCTGTCCTCCCTCCTCAGGCCTGACCCAACTCAATGCCTAGTTAAATCATAACCGCGGTCGAATGGGTGGTGACAGACAGCCCAACCATCCTCAAACTTTTATGATATAACTTCACACCTCGTATGTATGATATAACTTCTTCACAAAGCCCCATCTATGACTCTCGTCTCAGCTCAGGGGTGTTCCTAGATCGGATCTGTCCATTGCCCATTGGGTTGATACCCACCCAAAAACCCAAACCCGACCAATTCTACACCCATGATTGTCGATTCGGGTTAAGTCAAGTTGGCTTTTACTCAGTACTCACTCACCCCTACCATTACCATCATCTATATGCCAATTGCCATGACATGCCATGCGTCCCGTCCCCACGGGCAAGCGCGCACGCTCACACTGTCACATACACACACCACGCCCCTACTTTCTGCTGTCAATCTTCACTGTTCATAATAGGGTTCTTTCTTCTTGGCCCATGGTCGGACCGTTTTCATTTTTCCTCGATGTGGGTAGCCGCCCCAAATCTTTTTGTTTTAGTTGTGTGTGTGTGTGTGTGTGTTTTCGTGTGAATTTTTAGTTGTAAAGGTATGGTGTCCAAGGGTATCGTACAGATTGGTATTGGTAATTTGGTAGCCCCATACGTGCTCGTAAAGGTTGTGTGTCCAAGGGTATCACAGATTGGTATTGGTAATTTGGTAGCCCCATATGTGCTCGTAAAGGCTTGGTGTCCAAAAGTATCACAGATTGGTATGGTATTGGTAATTTGGTACCCCCAAGGCATGATGTCCAAGGGTATATGTGCCTGTGTACTTTTTTTTTTTTTTTTTTTGTTCTATCACCCACTAACTAACGCTTCTTTAAAAAAATTCTGCCTACCACCTGTTTACTAAGATTCTGCCTATTTAGATTTACTAAGATTTTGGTGGAATTCTGGGATCTAATGCATCAAATCCTACAATTGATATGTTTCATTTAACCATACGCATTCGCACAACCACATGTTATTTTCTCTAATTTCACTTGCAAATGATATTCCCAAGCACGTCCCACCATAATTTGTGCTCCGAACTTTCTGTAGGGGTGATATTTCTAACGTCCCAAACTAGTATCACATGCATCATGACATGAATCTTTTTATCATATGTCCTAGTAAAACATAAAATTAATGTGCACTTTTCGTTCTCAAAGCTGCTTTATCAGTGACCTCATTTTATTGCTTTCACAGAGTTTCATTTTGACACAGAAGAGAAGAGGGTGATAGGCTTATACCTGGTTCTCTTGATTCCATAATTGGTATGCAACGGTTTGAAATAAAGTCCTTTCCACTTGGATTCCAACCTTGGAAGAAGAAAGTCTCTCCGGTGTTCATGCATTATTTATGTAAGTTCTTTTCTCATTTAGCCAGGCCTTCCTACTCTGACTCTCAAAGATTCTGTCTTCTTCTGGCATGAATTGACATCTCATCAAATGGCCAATTGGCTATTCATGAACACTGGATTATTGATTGTTTTGCACTTAATGTCCAATTCTCTCGTTCATTAGAGAGGGCAAAATGGCAAAATCTGGAACAATAATGTCCCATAATACTTTGTTTTTTATAGATTAAAATTGCGTTTAATCATTTTATTTCTTTTTAGGTTGAATGCAGGGAACTCTTTTATAGAGATCTACCGCAGTTGGATGATTCTCTTTCTGACAAGCTTTTACCTGGATGTACCACCTTGGAGCAGGTAACAGTTACATTGGCATGTTGTGTCCAATATAACTTGGTTTACATATTATCTGTTCCAGCACGTTATAGCTGATTCTGAATTATTGTTCCAAAAATACCTAGAAGTGGAGAATACAGCCAGAGTAATCATTTTTCTATTCATATATTTCTTCTTACTGGTGTGGTTTTTCTTGTTAACTTCAGATGATTGAAGTTGACGTACCTTTCTCATTATTTGAAGAACAAGGCAGACGGCTTCATGCAGCCAAACTTCTGCAGATGGAGGTCTGTACTCAGTTTTCTTTCGGGTGGTTTCAACATCTACTCTTTCTCTTTCGTGCAAGCACAAGTGCACTTTGTTTAATTTTTCATGCTGGGCTGAATGATTGCAGGCAAATGTGAATGAAAAACAGTTGGCCATGTTATCAAGTCCAAAAGCAATAAACGATTACCTAGAAAACCAGAAGGCAAACATATTGTTAATTTCTGTAAGTGAAGTCATACTCAGAAAATACTTTTCTTTCCAAGAATCCCGTAATGTGAAATTGTTCTCAGTTACAAAATTGAAATCATAAAACTGTTGTACTTTCCTAAATTCATTTCATTTCATGTATATATATTACAAAGTAAATGTTTTATTTTACAATTTTTTGTAATTTGAGGAAGACGAAGAATACATAAAGGAATTTATGAATGAGATCACAGTAAAATTCATGAACTACATACGTGAATACGTGATAATACTCGAGAATTTTGTTTTAGAGATAAGTCATTACTTTCACGAAGGTCGTAGTTTATTAATTAATGGATTTTATTTTATTTTATCTCATTTTATGTGGATATTTGTATATATAAAATTGTTAGTTCTGTAATTAGGACAAGTATTAATTATACTTGCATGTAATTTAAATATTATTAGGCTTGAACATATACGAATATATCTTATTGTAATATATGATTATTTTATTTTATAAGTATTTATATATTGGGGAATGTTTATAATGTATAAATAGGATAATTGATAGTGTATATATACAGGTTGTGAAAAAAAATCTCACATTTTTGTGATAAAAGAGTTTTTTATAATAAAATATTAACTGAAATAAGATGATTTCACCATTGTTTTGAAAACTTATACAATATATATGAAAAAAATATTTAGATTGAAGATGGTTTTTAATTAATTTTGAAAGTTTTCTTTAAAATGGGTTAACAGTGTCATTATTTTATAAAATATTTAAGATGGTCAAAAAATTATTTTAATTTGGTATCAATCAAAGAAGACGATTTTCGTCAAGACATTTTTAAAATCATTTTTTTAACAAAACAATTTCAAATCATCTTTTTTTTTTGAGTTTTTTTAATAGTAAAAGTATAACATTATCCTTGATGTATGAATACACATAATTGTTTTAGACAATACTCATAGTGTAGTCTACTTTGATTTTTATTACTAACCGCTTGACTCATTAGATACAAGTATAGTAAAGTCATGTTTTCAGTTTTGGCTCTTCCGAAATTTGGAGATAGTTATTCGGCCCTATAGTGATGACATGTGGAGAAAGGTGGGCATAAATTGCCATATCATAAAGCATGGGATAGATGACTTAACATGTGGTTAAAGTTGTGGCAAGAGCCTTGGTAAGGTGACTTAGGTGTGCGCAAAGGGTATGTGTAGGCAGTGTAGCATGACTTTAAGATGTAAGGCATAGGTAGATAACTTAGGGCTCGTTTGGTTTGGATGTATTATTTTTAAAAAAATGATTGTTTTTTAAAACTGTAGGTCTGGTGATTTTTTTAGTATTTATAAGTGATGTAAATTTATCTGAGCATGTAGTTTTTAAAAATAATTATATTTTAAAAAATAATACAAGTAAGGCAAACATAGCCTTAGACATGCGACAAAACAATAGTTAAGTAACTTGGGTGTACAATAAGAGCATAACTACGGAACATTGATGTGTTAAAAAATTAAGTACGATGGATTTATCATACTACAATAAAAGTAGAAATAAAAAGAGTAGTGTACAATAATAAAAACATGAGTAAATAACAAAAGAGAAAGACTTGTTGTAAATCTTATTCGAAAGAAATTTAACTAAGTATAACTAGTGGTTAACATAGGTCATTCACTGAATGAATGATTTATTAAATTTAATTCAACTTATTTAAATACTTGATTTTATAAAAACTAAAGAAAAAGAGCAATTATAAATTGGGGGTATTTTTGATTACCAAATTAAATTAAAGCAAACAAGAATCAAATTAAGAATACCAATTGATTAAAGTGTGTAATCAATTGAACTTTGCCTTTGAATGATTTTTATCATAATCTCAAGGAATAAATACGATAGTTATAATTTTATAATTTAAATGTATCAAAGCACTATGAATACAATCAAATTATAAACTTGCTCTAACAATAAGAACAATTACAATTCAAAACATAAAAGACTATTGTACTCCCTATGAAACAAATTTTTTACACTTAGATATCAAATAAAGTATAATAAATTGATAATTTAACCCTCAACTGAGATATTAAAATTAACAAGCCAAAGAGATAGAGATTAAAGTGTTGAAAGTTAATGATTACTAAATCTGTTATCTCTTCTGGAGAGATATTACATTGGAGGATGAATGAAAAAATGTATGAAGCAAAGAAAGTTATGAGAAAAATAGGCCACATAGAGTGGGGGTACAGTCTTGAACTCCAAGCATAGGTTGCATGATCTTTTCTAAGCTCTTCTTTCATGTATTTTGAAGAAGCCCCACTCATGATCTAAATGTGTAGTATGTCTCAAGCTTCTTATGCACATCCTAGGCCTAGGGCTCCTCTTGCTTGTGTAGGATTGTTCTTGATTTAAAAAAAAACTATTAACTTGTCATTTCTTTTGATAAAAAAAAAATAATAGCATGGTAAATAATAATAATTAAAAATGTCATATGGTGGGATGGTAGTAATGATGTCAATTTAAATTGTTAAATCAAAGTTAAATTAAATTAATTGTGTATTTTGAACTGGATTAAATTGCCTCAACAATAAAGTATAATGGTGATTATTTATACTGAAATGTTTAACTAATAACATAAGTAAATAAGAGCATCTTCAATAATAATATATATATTATTTTCACATGTGGATAATTTTTTATTTGCGAAGAGTGGTTTTTTGCTTCTAACTCCAATAATACTTTTCATTTTAATTTTAATTTTATTAAAATAATAATTTTTATTATATTTCTAACATAATAAATTTTCATTTGGATAGAAAAGAGAAGAGATAAAAAGTAATAAAATAGTCTGTGAAAAATAAATAGTGATTCTTCAAAAACAAATAGTCAAATGAAGGATTTGATAGAAAGATATTATTTTTAAAAATAAAAATATTTTTAAACTCAAAAATTAAAAATTATTTAAGTGTTGTAAATTTATATGAATTAATAATTTTTTAAAATAATAATATTTTTTTTAAAAAAAATCAAACATAACCTAAAATACTAATTTTAAATATACCCTAACTTGTGCTTTAATTATTAAATATAGTATAATAAACATATATTGTAGCAGTCCCTTCAAAAATTTGATAAATTACATACAAGATGAGATACGTGGTGTTAACTGATTTCTATCAAACTTTACAAGTCTGTACCAGCTGAAATAAATCAACTGTTTAATTGACCACCAGTGTTTTTGTTTCTAGGTACGGTACGGACATCAATTATTAACAGAGAAGGCAAATACAACTCTGCGGTAAATTAATGCTGCACTGATCAGTCATGCAACTACAAAATGCAGGTGGTGGCCGTTATTTTGGGCGTCCTCCGCAGTCTCAATCTCATTCTCTTCCAACGACCTCCCTTTTGTCTCCGGCGTGAAGAAGTAGGTCACCACCGCCCCCGCCACGCAAATCACACCCAGAACCACAAACACCGCCGTCCGGAGCCCTGTATCCTTTTCAGGGTCGCCGCGAGACACCCAGGACAGCCCCGCCACCCCAATCATCGCCCCCACCTTCCCGGAGGAGCCGGCTACGCCGTGGCAGGTGGTCCGGAACCTGGCCGGGAAGAGCTCAGCCGGCACGATGAAGGTGGTCGTGTTGGGCCCGAAATTGGAGAAGAAGAAGGTGAGGGCGAAGAGGAACAGGAAGCGCCACCTGCTGTCGTGTTCGGAGAGGTCGGCCCAGAGGATGCTGTAGGTGGAGCCCAGGAAGAACCAGATGACCGACAGGGCGGCGAAGCCCAGCATCTGTAACTTGACCCGGCCCACGCGGTCGATGAGGCCCACGCAAGCCCAGTAGCCGGGGATGGTGGAGGACGCGGCGACGATGGCCTGGAACTTCGCCACCTCGTAGGCTTCCCGGAAGGCGCTGGTGGCGCGGTGCCGCGGGTGGCGGTGCTCGGAGATTCTGCCCAGGAAGAGGTTGCTGCTGTAGAAGACGACGTCGACGAGGAGCCACGCGGCGGCGCATCCGAAGAGGTGGCGACCGTGGAGGCGGAGGAATTGGCGGGAGATGATGGGATACCGGGAGGAGGTAGGCGGTGGTGCCGGCAGTAGCGTGGTTTGGTGGCGGGGAGGGTTCAGTGGATGCTGCTGGGAGTCATCCAGTGCGTTGTTTGCCAATTCCACCTCGATGTCCATGATTCTTTCCATGTCTTTCGCCGCTTGTACCGCATTTTGTTCCACCAGTGCCGTATATCTGATGATTCAATAATTTCCAAGAGGCAAGTGAGATCATATGATTTATTAAATAAATAAATAAATAAAAGCACAGAAAACGAAAAAAAAATTGTAAAATGAAGCTAGTTTACGTACGTACCGGGCAGTTTCGGGCATCATCATTCGCCAATAAAACGTAATGCCGGCGGGAATCGCGCCGATCATCAGTATCAACCGCCAAGCCAAGTCTGCCTCCAACACCGTCGACCTCGACGACGCGCCACGACCGCCACCGGCAAGCTTCTCAGAGACGGCGCACACCGCCATGGTCACCGCGGAGCTGGCCAAGATCCCCAGCCCCTGCATCGAGAACACCGCCGCAATGAACGCCCCGCGCGTCCTCTTGTTGGCGAACTCCGACATGATGGTCGCCGACAGAGGGTAGTCGCCGCCGATCCCCACCCCCAGCAGGAACCGGAAGAAAAAGAGGCTCCCCAGCACGCAGCTCCGGCGCCGGCACACGGAGAAGCCGCAGCCGAACGCGCTCAGCACCATTATGACCAGCGCGATTCCGTACACGCGCCGCCTCCCGAAGCGGTCTCCGAGGACCCCGAAGGTGAGTTGACCCAGCGCGGTGCCGAGGAGAGCGACGGTCATGATGGTGAACTCCACGGCGGCGGGAGCGGCGGAGCCTCCGTGCTTGCCGTCTCCGCTGTTCTCGGGGACGTAGTAGTAGACGCGGCCGATGAGGGTCATAACGGGAGGGATGCAGAAGAGGTCGTATGCGTCGGTGAAGAGGCCCATGCCGGCGATGATGATGGCCTTGAAGTGGTAGTACTGCGTTCGCGCCGTGTCCAGCGCCGTCAATACTCGCAGGGGCATATTGTCTTTTCGGGCCACTTGTCGTGGGGGTGGGGTTGTGCGACCGAGGACGTTCGACATATAAATGTCGTAGCCTAGGAACGATGCCAGCGTCGCGAGGCAGGTCCGTTGAGCACGAGGGACGACGTTGGCGTTGACGTCGGTGAGTCTAAGTTAGCTAATGTAGTGTCTTGGAGTTGCTCTCAGACACCATGCACCATGTATCCATCCGTCGATCATATTCATACTCATATTCATATGTCATATGTGGGTCCGATCCAATTTACGTATAGTAGCGGCTCCTTATTCTTCCATTGGCCGAATGTCACCAATCTCATTCATTTGCCGATTTTGAGTCTTTTTATTGCTTTGTTATGATAGGTTGATGAAGAATAATTGGTGTCCCACCCCCATGTCAATGGCGACTCAAGAATATGATGGATTAAATAAAAAAAATGATCAACTTACATGCATACAATTTGCAAGAAGGAATAAATAAAACATCACCCTTCTACTTTTATTTTCGGTACAATTAACAAAATAAAATGAATATTTTCCGTATATGAACATAAAAAGAAATATTTTTCAGTCCATAAAAACACCCGCGGGGGCATTTTGTTGGACATAATAAAATATATAAAAACATGTATACCAATAAGTTAGCCCATAAAATCGTCATTTGGTGATAGAACTTTAAAATAAATGTTATAATTAGTTGAAGACGGGTAATGTCCGAAAATTAAAAATAAAGTAAAACAAAATAAAGTGGGCAATTATTTGTTATACATACAACCCGGATTTCATCAATAAATAAGACAATTTGTGACGTGAGAGACGGTGACGTGTGACCCCCTCATTTTAACTATTATGAATTTATGATGCGTTGTATACATAGTTGGTGTGGAGGAGGCTTCGGGGCACGGGCGTAAAATAAAATACTGATTCACGGATCAGTTTGAGGTTATGTAGATTTAGAATGGACTCAATTATTAAATGCGGACACGAATTGGTATTTCTGAAAATGTTTTTAATAATTTTTTAAAAATTATTACCAATTCTATCCAGCTATTACTTAAGCTCTATATTTATCAATTTTAAAATTAAAATTTTAAAACATAGGCTCTATTTGATATACTCCTACTATTTTAAAAAATATGACTCAAATGAATTTCTATCACGCATAAATAATTTTAAATTTTTCGGGCACATTATTTTAAAAAATATTTTTATTCTCAAAATTAATACCATCTTACCAAATATCCCCAAAAACTATTAAATAATGGTTTTAAAATTAAAATTTTAAAAAGCATTTAATAAAATTTATTTATCACATTTATTTTAAATAAATAAATATGGACAGTTTGCATGCAAACTGAATTGGATCCAAGTAAACTTTGGTCTAATAAAATTATGGGTGTAAACGGGCAATCCCATTTAAGCTCGCTCTCCGACAGATCGGACCGAACTAATCTGTTTTACATCCCTACTTCGGGTTTCTAAGAAAACATTTTATAAGTGTTTTTTATGATTTTATTTCTTATTATATTTGAAATTCAAATTTTAAAATTTTAAAATATATTATGTTTAGTAGAAGAGAATGTATTTAGAAATATTTTAAAAAAATTTAGAACTCAGTAAAAAATTTTAAAAAATGTAGGACCCAAGTAATAAAGTACAGAAAAGGGAAAAAATGGGTCTAAAAAATTGAGTTGATTTCAATAAAGCAACACTTATCATTAACTAAGTTGGGTCTAACTAAATTGAGTTTATTATGAACTCAAGCCTATCTTATAATTAAAGACACAAAATCTTTTACCCTGTGTTTGGTTCGTATAGAAAATGGGGTGGAAAGTGAAATGGGGATGGAAAAGGTATGGAAAATAAATTTTCCCATGATTGAAAAGCAGAGAAAACGTACAGTACAGTGTAAAAAATGTAATATACAGTAACTATAACGGCTAATTTATATTGACATACGAAAAGGCATAATTTTATATGGAAAACTTGCATCGAAAATAGATTTCCAAAATTACCCTTTTTCTTCTAAACCCTACCCCCAACAATTATGACTCTCCTATTGCTTCATCATCGCACTTCTCATCCCGTTCAACACAGCCTACGACTGCTCTCTTCTTACTGATACTTCGCGTTGTTGCTCATATCAGAATCAGGTACGATATTTCTCCCTTTTCCTCCTTATTATTGTTGGATTTCTATCGATTATCATCATTGGGCTGAAAGAATTGTACGGAAACCATCCTTCTTCTTGGCTGCTTCCACCTATATCCAAACCCCACGCCGATCCCAGATCAACAAACAAGGGCCACGACTAGAGACTTTGAGGCACACAATCTACCTCAATATGAAGTCATCCCAGATTCCCAGTACCAATAGGCTTCAGCATATCACCGAAAAAGGCAGTGGGTAATACTTGTGTCAATGGCATACTTGGTACTTGGGCTGACATACTCGTACGAGGATCAAAAACCGCTGCAGACTGAAGTGTAAGTAATCTAACTCAGCCCTGACTAACCCCTCATACAACACAGCTTGTTATTGGAGTGGCTTCCTCCCACGCATTAAGAATTGGATTGAAATGCCAATAGTACATAGAGGCATCTATGAATACCTGCAATAGCACAGCCAGAAAATAGCATTTCATCTACTGTGTCCCTTCGCCCAAACCAAATTTCTGAATATTCCATAGATCTTATTATTAGGGTTCATTATTCTCAATGTTATGTATTTTGGGGGGCATGGACGATGGTCTCGTGCAAAACAGCACGGCTCGAAAGAAGGGATGGTGGAGGGGAGGTTAGGGACGACGCAGTAGTAGTTGGGGTCAATTAGCGATTGAGAGCGACGGGAAGAAGGATTCGGGAAAATGGACGCGATTGTCGGAGCACGGCAAAGCAGGGCATCCAGCGGCGAAAAGGAGGAATGGGGATGGGGTGGACTGTGGAGACAGGGACAAGCATTGAAGGTGGGAGGAGGAGAGGTTCGAGATGGACATGTTGGGATCGTATCTCAAGCCTATGATGGAGGTGGCGAAGGCTGGCTTGGAGTTGGGTAAGATGAAGATGAAGCTGGAAAACCATTTCGACACCGTCCTTATCGTCCCGCCGTAATTGTTATTTATTTTGTTCTTATAACACAACAAGGGTAAAAAGGACAATTCATATATTATACTTTTTTTCTAACCCGTGGCTTTTTTTTTACAATATCATAAACAAATAATATTTCTAATTTCTCTATCCCTTTTCTATACCAACCAAACAACACGTGTAAAACTTTTTTTCTATCCTTTTTCTTTCCCTATCTTTTCTTTTCACCTCTTTTTCACCTATAATTTTTCCATATATTTTTCATCTCTTAGCAAACACAGGGTTAAAGTTTTTTAGATTTGCCACCAATTAAATGAAATGTGGTTAGATTACTTAAGGTATGATCAATGTTCAAAGTTAGATTTAGGGGTCATTACGTGAGGGAAAGAATTCATTAGCACTCTACAAATGCCTAAAATTAGTACCTATATTATAAAAGGGGATAAGGTTTTTACTTGTTTTAGCTTGGCCATGGCTAGCCTGTTATGCATATGTATGTGTATACACATGCTTTTCAACACAACATTCAATACGTAATTTTATTTATGGCTCCATAATAGAGATATTACTTCATGGAAAAATACTTTAAAATGGTAACTTCATACAATGATATATTATAAGAAGGAAAATAAATAAAAATGCCCTACACAAAACCCATGATTGTGAACACTACCACCATTAGAGTGAGCGAGATCTTTGCATAGGACACATTTTGTTAACGAAGAAAAGAGAACGTGGAGAGTTTAAAGGGAGAATATTGAGGAGATCAATTTGAAGAGGGGGGTGTGAGTGGATGAGGAAAAATAAAGGTATATTTTTAATAGGACAATATAGTAATTATAGTGGGAAATAGCAGGTGAAAAAGTAAAATGTAGTCATTGAAATAGTATCATGCCATTGGAGAGGTATTGGGTGGGAAAGATTTTGTATGGAAAAAAACATTTAAAAAATTATAACACGCAAGCATGTACAAGACCCAGACAAAATGAGATACAACAACACTTCATTCAAAAAACAGTTGTACTATGTACAATTTATCAGTTAATTGTTTTTAAAAAATTAAAACATGTTTTGAAAACATGTGAAAAAATAAGCCATAATTTTTTTATCCTTAGTTGTGAAAAAACCTAACTTTCGTATTTAAATGATAACCGGCCATAACAAATCAATATTTTATGGAGAATGATATATGTATGAGTTATATTGAAAAGTGTGTATAATATTTGTACAATATATAAATCTATTTATAAGCACAATTATACAACTTAGTAAATATAAATGACCATCAATTTATAATATTTAATTGATTTTGAAATCTCATTAATTGATTGTATTGATACTAACATCCCCCATCAGTATTACAAAAAGGAAGAAAGAAAGAAAAAAACAAATTGAAAAAATGTCTTAATTAATATTGAAAGAAATTAATTAATTTTTTGCTAATGTTTTAGTGGTCTTTCAAGACTTATAATTTGACTGTTTTTGATGACCGTACATTTTAAGACGGATTAAAATACATTGTTGCTAAAGATGAATTTCTAAAACAAGTATCAATGGTTTGACCAAGGGTTTGTCTCCATAGACAATTA
Source organism: Taxillus chinensis (assembly GCA_023512835.1). Taxonomy (NCBI): domain Eukaryota; kingdom Viridiplantae; phylum Streptophyta; class Magnoliopsida; order Santalales; family Loranthaceae; genus Taxillus; species Taxillus chinensis. Next base: position 11,220,849 of record CM042091.1, read on the forward strand.
AGGATCATGCTACTAGCTTGGGCTTGGATATGATTGACTCAAATGGATTGTCTTTGATTAATAATTCTTGTATTAATTGTGTAAGTACAGAATGAATAAATGCAAACAAGAATAAATTTGGAAGAAGAGTATGAATAACAGTTTTGCTAAAACTTTAAATTTAAATAAATTATTTGCTATAGCTATAATCATATTTAAATTAAATTTAGTTATAGTTTTTTGTTGTACCTAATAGTCTAATATATTGAAAATGCTCTTAAATAATTATGTGCTAACTTGTATCCTCTTTTTAAATAATTTTTTGATACGTTTTAAAATTATATTTATGATCAAATTTTAAATTTTATAAAATATGATTGATCGTCAAAAGAGCATAATATATATATATATATATAAACGACATGCAAACAATAGCATAAGATTACAATAATAAATTTTAAGAGCAAAATAATTTTTAATATTATATTTAAAAATATTAAATAATTATATTTATAAAAAATAAAAATATTAAAAATATTTTCAAAAGTATAAAATTTTGAGTGTAATTTGTGAGTTTATATTTAAAAAAACTCATAATATTTACTAAATCAGACAACGCAATGAAATATTCCATATTAATGTCAAATCAAAATTGAAATATACAGCTTAAAGTCTATAATCAGTTAAACACGTGGTGACATGATTCAAATTCAATGTACACTGCGTGCTCTGACAACTGGCCAAGGGCCCCACGCTTCGGCGTTTTCCATGAATTGTCAAATCCTCGCGCTGGCCATCCGCGGATGACTAAAGTATGAATTTAAAAGGGTCGTGTAAACTTTTCTCACTCGTTACGAAAATACGCGAAAAATATACAGTAAAAGTAAATTATTAAAACGGTTTATTTCAATAATAAAAAATATTTACCTCAATTTAATTATAAAAATTTATATTTAAGATATTATTTTCATCTCAATTAAATTATAAAAATTATATTTTCTACCCTAATCAAACAATAATATTTTTCATTTTATTTTATTTTTATTTTTATTTTCACCTCAAATTCTTATGTATTTTTTTCACCCATTACCAAGGGTGATATGGGTAAAAGCCTCTTGATCTCGAGTCCCGACTAGCTAATTCCGTCTGAATAAAAATCATCTACAATCACTACATGGTACACTCTATTAATACTGTATTATTTTAATATTTTTAAAATCAAAACAATACTGCTTTTAAAAAATTATCGAAACGAGTAATTTTAATATATTGTATCATCTCATAAAAATTATCAAAACTTTTGATGTATTATACCATCTTGTTGAGTCTTGAATCTTAATTGCCTGCCAGTAGTGTGGGCTCTGGTTGGCTGATTCTTACTCAGTAGGTCAAGTCAGTAGTCACGGTTTTGACTTTGCTCCTTCTGCGGCTCTCCCACTTCCTAGTTCCCAGTGCCCCCTCCTTGTCACCAGTTTGTCCCTCCCTACCAAATCGAACACCATCATTGGTTGCTCTGCTTCCCCTATTAATCTTGCATGGTTATATGTGCCTTCCCCCTCCTCCACCTCCACGTTCACCCCCACCAAGCTGTGCCCTCAAACGCCGCCAAGCCTAACCGCCATCGACTCCTTAAAATTCTTGTTGTTGTTCCCATCCCAGATCTCGCCCCTAAATAAATATGTTGAGTCCTATGTCGTCGTTGACCCATCAGTCATCCATCGCAGCTGTCTTTGGTTTCGTTGCAAGGATAACTAATTTAGGATTTGTTTTTCTCGTGTTTTATAATTTATTTTAAGTTAATTATTTTAGTTAGTATACCCATTAATTCCTTTTCAATTCGACTACACCAAAGTATTAAAATTTCATTTCCATTGCCTCCGTAATCATGGTAACCGTGTTTTATTCCATTCATAGAGACACACCAAAGCAAACATGCACCTCCTTAATATAGATGAATGGCCGTCTCCAAGCTTTTTCTTTCTGTGGTCTCCCCGTTGGCAAATGGCAATCTAATGTGGCATATAAAATGGCTATGGACCGCATGGCTAAGAAGAGGCCACGGCGGGATGGAATATTTTAAAGCAAACAGCTTGAGCGTCATATCACAATTAGAACAATAACAGTAATTTTTTTATTTAAATTTTTTTTATAAAATCATCACGCCGAAATTTATACAGTATTTTTTATTATATTAAAAAACTATTTACTATTTATATTTATTTAATTACGTATAAAAATTTTCTTTTAAATCTTAAATTTATATTTTTTATTATTTTATTTTATATAAATAAATAATATAAAATATTATTTTAATAATATAAAGAGTAATTTTAAAAATTTATTTCTAGTATATCGTAAAAAATAATATAATTTTATAAATTTAAAGAAAATATATGAAAAGTTAGTGTGACGTCAGCTGTGATCCTATTAAAGCTCGCGAGCATAAGCACCATACCACAATGGCTATGGACCGCATGACATGCAAGCGTTTTGAACCACTTAAAATCACAATAAAGCCGGCCGCGCTTGCGCTCACAAAAATAAATGTTAACGTGATTTATAAAAAGTTATTTTAATTATATTCAAAAAATCACTATAAAAATAAATAAATTAGTATTTGATACTGCAAATCAAACAATAATAAATAAGTAATAAATATTTGATAAAAAATATTATAAAAATGTTAAAAACAAAAATATCTTTAAATGTTAAATATATTTCTTTTACTTTTAATTTTAAATAAAATTAATATTTATACTTCATAAATTTTAAAATTACTTAATCAAAAAATAAATTTAAAAAGTAACTCTTAAACTTCTGTTTTTATCATAAAAAAAAATACTTTTTTAAAATTTGAACTTCTATGCCAAACTGGCCCAACGTCGCTTCATGTAAAGACATGCGTAGCTGCATCAAAAGGCAGATTCACTTTCATACTGAGGTAAACACGACCGTTCTAGGTGTTGCAGAGCAGGGATACTTTTCAAAAATATCTATACAAAACGTGACATCAAACCAACTCCAACAAGCAGCGGAAGTCTCCAGCCATACTCACAAGAATGCCCCACAGTGAATAATCTGATAGGAAAAGACAGGTCTTATACAGTCAATGGTGACGAGAACTGAATCAGCCTTCCATAGATTTTGAATCTGCAGGAGCTTTGAACTTCATGACAATCACTTCCAGTATGCCATCAGGCCGAAAATTAAGCTCAGACAATCTGGGGTCGACAGGTCCTGGCAGCTTAAAAGAAATAGTGAAGGGTCCAGAAGGGCAAAGCTGCTGCACTTTCATTTGGAACACAGCAGAATTTTTCATGACACCTCCATTAGGGACCTCTCCATCTATTTTGACCCTCCCGTCACGTTGTATCTCACAACTTAGGAGACCTGCAAAGAAATTCCATCCCATGTTAGTCATCTGCTACCCCTGCTTGCTACAGATGTAAGGAAAATAGGTATTATCATGGAATATATTTTCCAAACTCAACCCAAACCAAACAAATGCTCCAATCCAGGAAACTTGTTCTGATTTAGAAAGCAGATGATTTCAATATTCATTTTTTGAAGGGTAGAATACCGAAGGCTTTAAAATTCAATGAATGAATTGTCTAAAAAATCTTACAATGACCATGAATTACATACAGTAAGGAAATCCCATATAAATAGGTCCAAAAAGTGCCAAATTTAGTAGGAATATGTACGAAAGAACCACAGTAATTCAATATAATAGGAATAAGTAACAAAGAGCATATACATGCACACATAAAAACAGTTCTTGAATCCAAGGGCAAACTTAGTAGTTATGACGAGGAAAGTCTTACATTGAAACATTGCACTCTTTCTCAGTGCCTTACCCATAAAGTAAAAAGACAAAATAATGGAAGCTTACATTGATCCCTACGAACACCAGGCAGAGCAACACGAAAGAGATAGGCCAGTTCACTGACCCCAATGTCAAGAAGACCAATAGGAGGTCCAGCCTTGCCTTCCTTTGCTGTTCCAGTTAGTACAATTGATGATTTCAACTGCGGAGTAACTCCTTGGAAATCCATGGCACCAGTTCACTTCTTTTAAAGATTTTAACCCCGAGAATCAACTGCAAGATGCATGAATTTTATTATAGAATGACCCTTAAAACTTTTCCTTTACTTTCTTGTCTCTTGTTGACGCGGTTCTTAATAGAACATATGGAAGTTTCAATCTAATGATATTGTTGAGATGACATGGTTGAAACAAGTAGCATGTTGAAACTGGTGACATGGTCGAAAGAGCCATTTTGACTAGCTTGAGTCGAAGCAGGTTGAAACGTGCTAGCAACCGTCTTTTTGTCTGAAACAACATGATCGAAACAATAGTCATTTCGAACAGCATACCACGTCAAATTTGCTGTAATCATTTTTATTTATTTTTAGAGTTTATTTATTTATTTTAATTATTAGCATTAGGGTTACTCTTGCAATCAACATTTCTTATATAAATGGATAAAGGTCACGTTTTATACTTTCAGAAGATTTAAAAAATTGTTCTTAAAATTTTTTTCCTTATATTTCAGCTTATTATAGTTAATTGCTTGTAAAGCTTGGACTAAGGTATGGGTGAATTTTGTTTATTCTTATCTAGAGATTTGATTGCTCAATTCTATTGGTGAATTGATACATATTGACTCAGTTTGTTGTTGAATCTTAATCAAGAACATCAACAATTTGATTCTTTAATTGAAAAAAATCGAGATGGGAGATTTAAGATACAAACTTTTCATATCGTTCTTCATCATTATTTATTATTTTATGTATTCGCACTTTACGAATATATATAGGGGAAGAAACAAGATCGAATAAAATTGCTATTTGAAGCCTTGGACGATAATCAAGATTGAATTGTAAAATCCAAATCTGATCTAATGGAGTTTAAAGCGTATTTGGCCAAGGTAAACAATGAGACAATCGATAGGCTCAATCGATTGTTAGTAGAAAACAAGGGGAGGAAGCCTATAGGCGGCCAACGAATTCAAGCGGTTGAATGTGATTCTTGTAGATCATGGCAAGAGGCAAACTTTTCAATTAACGTTAAAGGTAATGAGTCCAAACCAATCATCAACTGTGGCAGGCATAGGCATAACACGCATGTGGAGTGTGAGCACTATGGGGTGGAGCATTGGTTGTCATAGAATTTGAAGGATAGAAATAAAGCTAAAACTTAAGCAACCCCAACGACTAACCGAAACTCTAAGGATGTTAGAAATTTTGGCAGATAGTTCCTATAGCGAAAAGCAATCATTCAAGGAGAGTTATGAGAAAACAACTATCAAATCTAGGTCCAACACTAAAAGGAGGTGAGTCGTTGATGGTTGTAAGAAGAAAGACAAAGTGGCAAAGAACCTCATGAAGGAAGAAGTTCAAGAAAGAATCAAAAGGGCCTTTGCTTCATAATCGATGACTTAAGCACTCAGTTGAAGGCATCATTAGTAAGGATGAAACTACTTCAAGAATGAGAATTAACAATTAAGGGTGACTAAATTGGGAGAAAATCAATGTGAAGCTAAATTATCTCTCATTACCTTGTCAAGAGTTTTTAAACCATCCATTATGAGGGTCATGGCATGGATTGATAAGTTTAAAGTTGTGATGCTTGTAGATTTTGGTTCCTCTCATAATTTTATCAATGCAAATATTGTGATGAAGATTGGACTATGAGAGACTGCAATCGATTTGTTTGATGTGAAGATGGCCAATGAAGAAAAACTTGGAATGTGAAGATGAACATTCAGGGAGTTAGAACTATCGCTGATTTGCACGCGTTATCTCTAGTCGAAATAGATGTGGTTTTGAGAAATACATGGTTGAATATTATCAGAAGGGTGATTGCCAATTTTGATGCCATGACTAAGGAATTCAAATTAGGTGAAAGAAAACATAGGCAGTCTTGCCTTGCAAGCAATGTGAGGATATAAAGTTAGAGAGGTTTTGCAAAGTGACACTCAATGTTGTGTAGTAGTGACCGATGGTGATTGTCTTGAAGAGGAGTACTATTGAGCTTCAAGAAGAATTACAGCGGCTGCCCAAGATAGTTTGAATGATATTGGCAAGACATCAACAAGTTATGGAGTTGCTATCTAATTTACCAACCTCTTGACTCAGCGACCACCGCATTACTTTGAAAGACAAGACAAAACCAGTCAATGTACCGCTAGACTTACTGGTATGCCAACTTCTAAAAGGATGAAGTCGAGAGACAAGTCGAGAAAATGTTGAAGAGTGGTTGATTAGTCTAAGTCAAAACCTGTAATGAGGTGGCCTACAAGTTTAGAATTGCCATCTTCTTCAAGATTGCACTCAGTATTCCATGTTTTTTGTGTTGAAAAAGAGAGTGGGAAATTCAATCCTTATATCAAGGGACGTACTGGTGTTTGATATTGAGAGTAAAATGTTAATATAATCACCGACAATTTTACATTATTGTGTTTGGATAAAAGGCTGTGGAAAATCCAAGGTGTGGCAAATTTTGGTTCAATAGTAGGTGTGGCAAATTTTTGGTTTAATAGTAAATTATGGATTTACGTGTTGTTCTTGCTCGGGGACACTATATCAAAAATCCATGACCAATACCTTAATCTTAAAATCTAAAATTATTACAAACTCCAAACAATCCAACAGACAATAATTTTCCATACAAGATGGGTTTGGAAGTTTCATGTATACATGAGAATTTGAGCAAAAAAATGAATATGAGAATTAAAGGTCATTTGGCAGGGCTAGTGAGATGTGCTTATGCTTATAAAATATAAGGTGTTTATGATGTTTTTAAAATAAGAAGCTTATGAATTTTTTTATATGTAAAGAAAAGTGTTTGGATAGTAAGTAAAGTACTGGTGACTCTATGTAGGAGAAATGACCAATAAAGTATAAATCTTAAGTTTTATAATAGTTTTAAATATATAACATACTTTTGATGAAATAAGATAAATACCCATTCCCATGCTTATAGCTCATAAACAGTTTTGAACTTATAAAAAATAAATATAAGTTCAAACACTTTCCAAAAAAAAAAAAAAGGTTTTGGGTTTTGAGTGCTTATAAGCACTTTATGAGCCCTACTAAATATGCTCTTAAACTTGTACAGGAAATTGACATCTAGCTAATCCTGTATCAATTGTGGAAAACAATGATAACTTCAGACAAAAGGATATTAAACAAAGATAGAATAATTAAATAATAAATATTATAGAAAATCCATCAACATCATAGATTATTAACTTGATAGTGTGTAGTAAGCATAAATAAAGGTTCATGCGATAATCACCAAAGAGAGGAGACAACTGTACAAGCATCATAACCAGATTTTCAATTATGAAAACAAGAAACAGATAGAGTTTAGGAAATTGGAGGAACGCAATTTTTCAATACAATGAGAAGAAAAAAAAAAAAAAACCAGATAGTGCGTTTTAAAATTGTTTTCCATCTAAACAGAAAAAACAAAACCCTCAATTAAAATTTAGAATCACAAACCCTAATGCGCGAATTCGAACACTAAAATGTGGGTGTAAAAGGGTGGCTGAATGAGAATTGAAGAACATGCAAGAAAAAAAAGGTCGAGGAGATTAAAACGGCACCGTATCCACTGCCTCGGGAATACAGCGGCACTAGGGTCCCTTCACGCGTCCAACGCCGCCGCCTCGCTGGTTTCAGGTGTCTTCTCTTCTCTTCTCTTCTCCACTCCCCAGGCCCAAGCGAATAACTGTTTTTGTTTTTTTTTTTAAAATATGATGTTAATTGTGGACCACGCAGTTTTTTGTTGTGGACCGTAATATCAAATTCGGTGTAACCGAAATCCGTTTGGGCCCAAACCCAAACCAAGAGTTAACTGGGGAGCATTTAATATTATTTTTAAAAATAATGAATCAGATAAATTTAAAAAGTATTTATGGATGAATTCACGGTTTTAAAAAATAAAATAGAATTACCAATGAGAATTATTAGATTCTCTAAATATTTAATTAAATTTATTTATATAAAATAATATGAATCACAAATTATATTTAAATTTTGATTAGATTTAGCTAAAATTTGTGGTTCATATTGTTTTATATAGATAAGTTTAAGTAAAATTTTTAAAAATCTACAACTAATGCTTTAATGGGTGATTTTTAAAATAATAATGATGATAATAATTTTAAATAATTTAGCAAAAACACATAACAAAGCTCTCTTTTTTTCATGTATAACGTACTTTAAAATAATATAATATAATCATAACTTCCGGTAAGGCCTAATAGTATTCATCATTTATTATAATTATAAATTAAATTAATATTATATATATATATATCATAACCTAAATAAATAAATATTATTTTCAAAATTTAAACTATATATTAAAAACTCATACATAATTTTTAATGTTTGAAATATAATAATCAAACAATAGCTCGTATGCGCATGAATGATTTTGAGATGAGTCAAATAAATGAGTGAATGATATCGAATGAAATTTTTATTACTTATAAAAAAACACAAGTAATAAATTAATGTCCTTTATTACTATTCTCTCTCATCAACCCATTTTTACCCATCCCTTACCCTTTCCTTAGCTTTCCTTCTTATGCACTGGTATTATCTTGATAAAGGCTCAGCTCGCATTATTATCTAATGGTATATTCTTTACGGAAATCACTCATCCGAAGATTTCTCTAGCCAATACCTCTTTAATTCTATGATTCTTTATTATCCCTTACCAATAGAAATACCTCAAGGGATCCATCACTCACCACTCACCATACATGATTAGACAGTAGGGGCGTGTGTTCATATGGGTTTTTAAACAATTCAATTAAAATTGTATAGTGCTAGCTTTGCTTTTTAAAGAAATTTATTTATTTATTTAAAATAGACTTAATTGGAGTTGAAAAAACAAAAAAGTAAGCTTTCTATCCAAATACGCATAGGGGCATTAAATGTAGGCCGGGTCAGGTCGGATAAGGTCCAGTTTGTTTAGCCTGTATTCATGCGGATTAAGCTCTTTTCAATAATGACATGTGAGTTCTAAATAGTAGATCTGTTGTTAAATAGATTAATAATATAAAGTCTCACCCGACTCATATTACGGGCTTGTTTGGTACGTGAAAATGAAATGGGGGGAAATGGAATCATTAAGGGAATAAAATTGACATGAGAAATGGAATGAAATTTTTGATTATCTTGTCCTTGTTTGATATGAAAAACAAGTAAGGTAATATAATCATACAATTACTAAAATATCATCAATTAACATTTATTAAATATTTTTTTTTTATTAATTGCTGGGTTTGAACGATCGGGCTGGAGGGGGCTTGCACGCGGCGCCAGGAGGGGAGAGGGAGAGGGGAGGGGGGGGGGGCAGCGGTGGCACTGGAAGGTTTTAGAACGGGTGGCGGCGACCGGGCGAGGGGCGGCAGATCGGGGCGGCGGGGTGCGCGAGGGAGATCGGGGTGGGAAGGGGCTTGATAGTGACAGATCGGACGGAGGGGCGCGACCGAATTTTTTATTCGCGCCCGGCCGGCCGGGGTTTGACAGTCGATGGCGGGGAGGGGTCGGTGTTTTTCCCTGTAACTTATTAAAACCGGCGGGCGGAGGCAAGCCGGGCCCGCCCGATGGCAGTGGGAGGGTTGGGGCGGGCGGGGGTTTGGCCATCTGGGGGGCGGGAGAGGAGGGGGAGAGGAGGCGGGGAGGGAAGAGAGGGGAGGCGGGTGACGGGGTGGGGGCTTGCACGGGGAGGGGAGGGGGAGGCGGGCGACGGGGAGGGAGAGGCAAGATAACGGGGGAAGAGGGAGAGAGATAGAGAGAAAGAAAAAAATAAATAAATAAATAAATGGTATAAAAATAAATAAGATTTTCTTATGTAAGAGAACCTTAATAAACCTGAGAGCCCGTTTAACACTATAAAATTTTATTCCATAAATTATACTGATAATTTACATACGAACATTTTTTTTTATCAGCATTAGTCATACCCAAATGACGTATATAGATAGACAAGATAAAAAAAAAGTGGAGCTCCTAAATAAATGCGAAAAGTTTATTCGCAGAACGTTTTAAACAAATTTAATACCAATTTACCTGTTCAATCTTTTAGCAAATTAACAACGACCCTCGTCGATCTCGAATCTCGAAGTCAACAACACCACCACCAGGCCCTCCTGTCCTGGCCTCCTCTCCCCCCACCCACACACCCACGTTACAGGTTGAAGTCTCCAGAGACAGTGTGTGTGTGTGTGTGTGAGAGAGAGAGAGAGAGAGATAGAAGCTGCGATCATCATCGACATCGTCAATGCATTTGAGCGAGAACGAAGGCATAGAGGGGAACACCTTCCTGGTGACCGGAGGCCTCGGCTTCGTCGGCTCTGCGCTCTGCCTCGACCTCGTCCGCAGAGGCGCTCGCCTCGTTCGATCCCTAGACCTTCGTCCCAGCTCTCCCTGGTACCGCGATCTCCAGTCTCGCCATGTCCATCTCATCCAAGGTCTTCTTCTTCTTTCCTTCCTTCCTTCGCGATTCCATTTCATTCCCCCTTGCCTCTCTTCTTCCAATTTTGGGACAATCGATTCGATTCGATCCGCGCTTTCTGTTTCTATGTTTCAAATTCACGTGTTTGATTCAAATCTGACATACAATTGGTGTTATGATTGATTGCGGGTGTCGGCGTGTCGCTCCCTCTCTACTGATGCGCGCGCCCTTCGTATTTGACAGATTTAGTTGAAATGATTGTTTTTTCTCTTTTATGCAAATTCAATATTTATTTTGGTTATGGGTATCGGTGGGTGATATATTATATGATCGTTTCTTATTGTATTGAAATCTAATTGCTGTGGTAGGCGATGTCAGCCGCAAAGAAGACGTCAGGAGAGCTCTGCAAGGCGTGGATTGTGTTTTCCACCTTGCATCCTTTGGGATGTCTGGGAAGGAAATGCTTCGGTTTGGCCGCGTCGAGGAGGTGAACATAAATGGAACCTGTCATGTATTGGATGCTTGCGTCGAGTTTGGAATTAAACGGCTGGTCTATGTGAGCACCTACAATGTGGTGTTTGGAGGGCAGGAAATCATCAATGGCGATGAACGCTTGCCTTATTTCCCCATAAACAATCATGTGGATCCATACGGCTCCAGTAAGTCTATTGCTGAACAGTTGGTTCTTAAGAGCAATGGCCGTCCTTTCAAGTGAGTAAATCTTTATTCTCCACCACAGATTATATTGTAAGATTTTTGAACGTACAAGGCTATTTGGACTACTTTTTTTTTTTTTTTGGATGTTATATTAGGGATAAGACTCGAGGTTGCCTCTATACCTGCGCACTCCGCCCTGCTGCTATCTATGGACCAGGGGAGGAAAGGCACCTGCCAAGGTTAATATTTCTGGCAAAATGGGGTCTGTTCACTTTTAAAATTGGCAAAGGAAGCGTGAAGAGTGACTGGGTTTATGTGGATAATCTTGTGCTTGCGTTGATATTAGCAAGCATGGGACTTTTGGATGACATACCTGTGAAGGGAAAACAGCCAATTGCTTCTGGCCAATCATATTTCATTTCTGACGGTAATGAAATATCCATATTTTGTAGTTACTTGCTTCAGATTTTGCATATAGTTAGAGCCTGTGACTGCACTTGGCCATGTGTTCATAATGCACGTGACATTAGACTACACGATTTCATATTTTCTATCATGTTCAGGCTTTCCGGTCAACACATTTGAGTTTCTGCGCCCACTGATGAGAGCCCTGGAGTACGACGTGCCTAAAGCTTCAATAGATGTTGCTCATGGTCTTATTCTGGGAAGGATTTGTAAGGCCATCTACATGATCTTCTACATGTGGTTGAACCGGTGGTGGCTTCCTCAGCCGCTGATGCTTCCTGCTGAAGTCTACAAGGTTTATTTTCTTGCGACCTAAATTTAAAACAACACATGGATGGCCTGTTGACAAATGACTGCAACATCGGGTCTTTTTAAACTGACCATTTATCTTAAAAGCCTTTTACAGGTAGGAGTCACGCATTACTTTTCCTACCTCAAGGCTAAAGAAGAACTTGGATATGTTCCAATGGTGAGCCCCAAGGAAGGAATGGCTGCAACAATCTCTTACTGGGAGGAGAGGAAGAGGAAAGCCCTAGATGGGCCGACCATATATACATGGCTCTTCAGCGTTGTTGGAATGATCGCTTTATTTTGTGCAGCTTACTTGCCAGATATTGGACCTGTGCCGCTTATTAGGGCACTTGGTCTCTTCTTCTTCCGCTCACAGTCGATGCTAAGGACAATTTTTGCTATAGCTATGGCTTTGCATGCTGGGGAGGCTATATACGCATGGCACCTTGCAAGGAAGGTGGATCCTGCCAATTCAAGAGGATGGTTCTTTCAAACTTTTGCCCTCGGGATTTTCTCTTTGCGATTTTTATTGAAAAGAGCCAAGAAATGATCCCCACACGGTGTGGAAGCACAATTGTGCGAGATGTACTCTCTCAATTTGGTCATAAACTTATAAGCTTTCTCACAATCCCAAAGAAAAAATGGATATAACAATTCAGTTGTATCATAGATCGGCATCCGTACCCAATAACTCGAGGCTTCCATAGAGAAATGCGAGGCCATATGCATTATATAAGATGAACACAAATACTTAAATGCCCAACGTACTAACAAGTCATGTTCTAAAGCCCACTCAATGGAATGAGAAAGTTCCTACTTCCGATTTCTACCAAAGATACGCAGAGATACCCACCAGGTATGCATCTGCCGGGTGATGGGCCTGCTCTCCCATCTCCGGCTATGGTTCTTATTATGCACAGAGCTTACACAAAGGTTACATTACAAATGCGTCTATCATCTCTACAGGGCATAAAGCAGCCAAGACCTACACCATATGAATTAGACTGATAACCTTTTCTTTAATAAAAAAAACGACAGTGGGTCGCAAAAGGTTTACTTCCAAGGGATGCCAGACATGCCTTGCTGATTAGCATTATTGTAAACTTCCGTACTGTGGTTCCCTGGACTCCCAGGCCCACCGGAAGATTCACTGAGTGTGCCGTGTGATGGTGGACTGTTGGCTGCTGCCACGCCGCTTCCTGGGGGATGAAGGGTTGCTGTCCCGTAAAAAGATTCAACTTGGTTTGCTGTCTTCAACTCCTTGCTACCACCATCTGCAATAAAACTACCCACTACTACCTGCAATCAAAATAGCACGCCCAATAGGTGAGAGCAGCTCTTCAATTCAAGCATATTCCTAATGGCCTATTCCTATTAGACCATCATTAATTTGGGTTTTCAACTATTATAAGTTTTCAAAAAATAAACAAAATAAAAATAAAAACCCTATCATTAAGCAACAAAATTAAAATAAACTTGATTTCTTGAGTGTGACATTGCCCTTTTTACCCTTAATGATAGATTCACTAAACTCGTGATTTAAAAAAAAACATTGAAATATATTTATGTTGACCAATTAGAATTGCTGCCGAGGATCTATAATTTTTCAAATAATAAACAAAATAAAAATAAAACAAGTAACAAAATTGATTTCTTTAGAGTGTAACCGAAAGTTGAAAGTGGAAAAGAGGATACACACCTGTACAGGGGAAGCAGCTGTTAGAAGACCTCCCACGCCACCACCTAAAACACGACCATCTGGTCCAGCCAATGACACACTCAAACCTCCAGTTCTGCTACGTTGACCACCATTTTCAGAGAGCATAAATGAACCAGAGAGTGAAAGAATTTCAAATCGACCCTGTATAAAAGTGTATGAAAGGGGAGCTGCAATTAGAAATTACCCGTCGCAGTTCATGGGAATTTCCATTACTATAAAGTATAAATGCAAGGAAAAATATGTGGCATAAAATTTCTACTTAGCTGCACTACAGAGAAGATGCCAGACAAATTATTCAGATTTGCAGACCTAAATTCCCCTCATAGGGTTGCTTCGTAGGACCAATTATGTTCCACACCCTACCAATTTTTGGTGAATATTTGTCACTATTTTACTTCCCACAAGCATCCCAGCGCAAATTGTCTGACCAAGTTAAATGTTAAATTTTCTAATGCATATGAATTGCACACTACATGAATTATTGTAGATTCACACTCAGATGTCAATTTTTGAAACTTGTGTTATGATAGGCAATCAGTCATACAAGCCACTGAAATAAATGGTATGCTCAACAAATTTCCCAAAAAAGGAACAATGTAGAACAAATTATCATACAAACCAAAAACATCTTCTCAAGTGCAGGGCAAACCAAAAACATCTTAGTAAATATAACTAGAAGGTCCACACTGCAAACTGCATGCCTTGATAATAACAAGAAATTCCTTTATGAATTTCATTAACATTAACACAATGCGAATCTTCTAGATACCATACCTCAGTAACATTAATCAAAATGGGCAGCAGTGCACATCGGATGCACAATATGACTGAATGCACACAACAGATGATCTCAAAATAAAATCATATACGACAATGGCATGCAAAATTTTTGAAAATGACAAAAACACAAGCGAATGATAGTCCAGTTTTTCACACCTCATAAGTCACACTCCCACCAGACGTAGCTGGTTGTCGGAGAGTCACGTTTGATATAGCACCATTAGCTGAAAGGATGCAAACAGCTCTTGGACCATTCTGAGAAAATGCCATTATCTTTGAAGAAACATCCTGGAAACAGGAAAGCTGTTAACAAAATTGGTGACTCCAAAATTTAAAATCTGATATATTCGAGGGCAAACAAACATATATGGGCAGAAAAGTTATGCCACAAATTTCTGAAGAAGGTATATTAGTATTTTAGAATCACCATCAATATGAAAATGTCAATCACAAGTCTTCTCCAGCCTCCAAATTGATCGTGATTCATTAAGCATAGTTAGCAACAAACATAACAGTAATGAAAAAAGAAAAGTAAATTAAGTTCTCTTGGCGGTAATCCAGCTGCACGTCTTTTATAATTTGTTATATTAAAAGCTTCAAAAAATGTAAAGAATATTCGTAATTAATTAGCAAAAATTTGACCAAATCAACTTTTTTCAGAAAGCCACTACGCACGGGTGCACAGAGAAAAAAATTAGACCATGGAAATAAAATGTTCAGAAAATAGGTTTTCATTATCATGCAGCTTCTATAAATATAATGCTATAAAAAGAAAAAGAAAAGGAAAGGGAAAAAGAAAAAATAAGAATATATATCACACACACACACATCAGCAAGATTGGATAAAGCACGACCAAACAGGTCAAAAAAAAGCCCATGACGAAGCTGAGCTCAACACATACTGCACATATAGGCATAGTACAAATTTTAGGACAACAAACAATTAGAAATAGCAGTAATGGATTGACACTAAAAAGAATTTTGCTAAAATAACCATAGCAGGGTATGAAGGAAAGCACCTCGCCTGCTTTCACAGTGATAACATGAGGAGTAAATCCAAGCCCAGCAGATCCTGCATACATAAACATCCGCAATTGAATGAGCATATGAAGAGCACGAGCATATAAATAAGGAAACAATCAAAACAATTTGAAAACCATACGAGCTGCCCTCAAAATCACATTACCTCCGCCCCCACCCCCCCCAAAAAAAAAAAAAAAAAGAAGGGACAAATATTAAATTTAGATGAAATTTTGAAATCCCAAATAGAAAAAGAATAGCCCATAGAGGCAAATAAATTGAAATTATTACATGAATTATCAAAAGGTGGATATAATTACAGACACAGTAACAACGACCGTAATATGTTAGTTCAATTTTAAAATGAGCAAAAAACTGTAGAAAGCATAAGCTTTCTAATGAGTAATACAATTGCAAAACCTGTAAGCATAGTAACCACAGGGGCAGAGAGGTAATCTAAAAGGATAAGAATCTAGAGTCAGACCCAATGACCCCCATTTTCCATGAAAACCTTATTCCCTTCCTTTATTGTTATGGAAGCATATATTCAGTCTTATATCACAATCTCACATGGGCACCATTCCAGATCCACAACAGCCAGCTAATTGCCAACGATTCAGACCATCAAAGTAAAGACAACAAAACACAAAAACATTAATAATAATAAAAAGTATGAATAATAAAAACAAACGTTATTAATTATTGCTATAAGTCAAAGTACCAAAACAAGTGTAACACTAACTGTTCCTTAAAATTCCCAACATCAGCCAAAATATTCATATTCTAGCACGTGCCAACGTGGAAAAGAAACCTTAAATTCTTGAAAAGGGATGGGGGAAACGCATACCCGGAGCCTCCATTTGGTGCTGCTTCTTGCTGATGGAACCAGGAGGCCTGCCTCGTGCCTTCTTAAGAGAAGATGAAGGCTGCTGCTGAGCAGAGTCGGCGCGAGGCGCTGCCGGAGAAGTCGACGACGGCACCGCGCTAGGCTGGGTGACGGCGACAGTAGATGGCGACTGCGACAGAGGAGCCGCGGATGGCACGACAGTCAGTGCCATAGTGCCATCTGGGCCGTACTTCCTCGGCCTCCCTCTCTTCTTCTTAGCCGGCTCGCCGCCGGTGGTGTTCATATTGAACCCGACGGAGGCCGGCTGCGGCTGCCCAAACCCATCTCCGCCTCCGGCAGCGGCAGGCTGGTGTTCGTAAGACGCAGACACGGGGATGGGCTTGTAGATGGCGGCGCCGCCGGCGCCGCCTCCGCCGTCGGGGCTGAAGGACATGCGCATGTTCACCGGCTGCGACGGAATCGGGCTCCTCTGGAGTCCCATCCCGTACGCGTCCCTGCTGGCTATGAGTCCTGTTTCCGATCCAGACATGGCTTCGAGGTTGTTGGTGGCGATTCTCAACATCAAATCTCCATCAACAAACCTAAGATCGAACAAACCGTAGGCGAGGAAGGTAAATCAACAAATTACAACAACAACAACACCATACAGCTATTTTACACCGAAACCCAACAATAAAAAAATTAAAAGAAAATTAAAAATGAAATCACTTATCGACTCTAAAAGTCTCCAACACAGTTCAACCTCTAATTTGTGTGTGTTTTTGTTTTTTCAAATGATCAGATCAGATCCGAAGACCTTGAAGCTGTAAAGTAAAGCCCAGTACAAATATCCTATAAACCCTAACCCTAGGGGGGGAAATATTTTTTTTTTTTTTGAAAAAAAAAAAGAGAAACCTACAACTAGTGTACCCCCAAATCCATGAAATAGAGTCCATTGATAATAGTTGAAAAGAAAAAATTTGAAGAAAACCCCCCAAGCAAACACCTTTGAAGCTTTACACCAGATTTTTCCAGGCCCCCCTTCTCTGCATGGATCGTGAAAATTAAAATTCACGCATCAACAATCACACTCGCAAATTCAATTTCATCAACCACGAACACCTCTCGGATTTATTTATTTTTTTTCACAAGATAATAATTATTATTATTATTATTCAAATTTTACAGTTTCAAAATAAAAAAATCATTAAGAAAAATTAAAAAAAAAAAAACGAAAGCAATTTAAGATAAAGCCGAAAAATACGGGGGAGGAATTCGATAAAAGTTTTAAATTTAATTAACGATGAATAGACCCCCTCAAAAAATAAAAATAATAAATAAATAAATTTATGAGCTTACGGAGAGAAATGGAGGGATTGATAAAAATGGAGGGATGTGAGAAATTCTAGGGTTTGTTTGGGGGGATGAAAACGAAGAGGCGGGGAGTGAGGTGGGCTTTTTCTTTTGGGATTTTTTATTACATATATATATATATGAATAAATGTGTGTGTATATATATAAATAAATAATTTTTTAATTCCGCTTTTTCACATGCGCGACTGGGTTCAAAAAAGCAGGTAAAAAAGCAGGTCCGAAATTGCTTTCACGCAGGGAAAATAATAATATTAAAGTATTTTGGCATTTACTCTTAACGGCCTCCTTCGCGTGATACCGTGCCCCACTCGCGCGACGACCACGGTTTTACGTACTCGCCCTTCCATGGCCCTTGATCTGCTCCTGCGGCGACCGTTTGACGCGTGTCGTCAGTGGGTCCGCCGCGAACTCGGTGATCATTTCTCGTCAGTACGAGAAAAAAGTATTATTCTATTTCCTTCTTTTTTATTTTATTTATTAAAGACAAATCTTTAATAATTAGAATGCTGTTTTCGAGTGGTTTTTTCTGGTCTTTGGATTCCATGAATCAAGTACATGAATTTTAAATCTAATTACGCTAATATATATATATATATATATATGTTTGTTCTTTTCTTAAAAAAGAAATTATATTTATTCATTTGTGACGTGGAATTGGAGCACACAATTGATTTTGCATGAAAAAGAAAAAGAGTTTTAAATTTTCTTTTTACCAAATGTCTCTTGATTCTTCTATGTTGTAAAATAGACCATTTTTATAGGATGAATTTTTTAAAATGTGTACGACAAATATTGAAAACTTTGAGTACTTTCATTTCCTAATCTTCGGTTTCTTGGAAAATATTTTTCTCTATTTACGTGTATTAAATAAAGTATATACATAGATTTTACATAGATTTTCCACAATATTATTACATACATAGATTTTATTTAAAATAAAAAATGGATTAAATTCAGGCAGAGACTATATATGATGAGTCAAAGTGTGAACATATACCTCATAGACAAATTGAGCAATTGTACATGGTATTAAACCCAGCGTTGACGTCCTCTTCTTGAAGGAGTATTAGCCGGGGGGGACGACGATCATTCTCTGGTTCGACGCCGCGGGATTGGGGTTGGAGGAGGCGGGAGGTTGTTTGGAAGGTGGGTTGGATAATGGATTATGGATATGAAGGAAGGAGAGGAAGTGGGGGAGGTTTGAAGATGAGGGTTTGAGGTTGGAGTGACCAGGGGATTTGGGGAGGTTTCGTTTGACGCCATTGTCGACCCTCCGATGGACGAAGAGGGGGTTTACTGAAAGCTGGTGAGAAAAAGGCAACGCGAAAGGTGTTGTTGTAGAGGCCTAGAGGGGGGAAAAACAAAAACAATGTTTTGTCGAATAATTATGTAGTCAAAAAACGTGGACGGCAGGATTCGAACCTGCGCGGGCAGAGCCCACATGATTTCTAGTCATGCCCGATAACCACTCCGGCACGTCCACCTTTGATGTCCTGCACCAAAGAATTCCATAATGTTATTTCACTTTATTTTAAGTCACAATGTTACCGATCCCCCCCCGGTGGTAGGGGCGATGAATTGTTACCCAATAAAAAAAAAAACCTCATTTATCCTCCTGATTTTGAAATTTCTTTCGGACGGCAATGGCATAGTTAAAGTCATCTATACAATATAAGTTTGGAAAGAAAAGAAAAAAGATAAATTTTAAATTTAATGTGAAAAAATTTGTTTTGTAGAAGAAAATCATGTTATGTTTTAACTCAATATATTAACAAATATTGTAATATTTAGCATTAATAAGTACTATCATATTACAATTTTCGATTAACTTGAATTGATACTCAGGGAGGAACGTTAGTCACGACATACCAAGGGACTCAAACCCTAGACCTCATTTAAGGAACCCGTTTTGCCAATAGGCCTATCCCATAAGTATTTTAAACTCAAATACATCAATAGAAAGTATGGATACTCGTGACACAAGATTAGTATATAATTTTTGGTTAGTTGATTGGTCAAATTTAAAATAAATAAAAGTTAATTAAATATATATGTACAGTTAAGTTCTCATACGTACATATTGACATTATTGTTTCTGCATCCCATTGACATAAGGTGAGAAATGATCATACTCGTACAGACCTAAAGATCTACTATAGGTACCAGGATCATCTTGATATGACTGATTCATGTGCGCTTCCAATTGGTATCATTCTCAATAATTTAACATGAAATTTTAAGATTTGAGTGATGAATTTAAGATTAATATCTAATGCAATACTTTAAAGTTTACAGCAAAATACAATTTAGTATATGCCACCGAAAAACATTGCCCCTATAGAGTGACATACACTCTTGAGTGCATTTTATTGCAAACCTTTACTTATCCTCTTGCTGCTTTCTCGTTGTTTTTGTTTTGACTTGCTTTTTTACCAACGTTGCCCAGAATGTTCAGCCTTCTGGTACGCCGGTAGATTTAAAACGTGAAAGAACAGATAATGAACTCTAAACTCAAGTATTTAACCATTACTTTGTTCCCGTGTCAATTTGTTATTTCACTTTTTAAAACCGGTTTTGCATTTAGAATAGCAACTTGGTAAACTTCATTCAAAAAAGTCCACATTACGGTTATCTTCATTCAAAAAATTTAGTTAGGGCAAAATCAACAACTCAGATCCTTGTGTTTGCCAAATGTAATGCGCGAATGAGTAATAAAATAACAAATTCATCTCTGGCCACCAATTGAAAATAGCGGGTCATAAACAATCAGGAATAGTCAATGGTGTTTTTTTTTTGACTCGACTCCACAACATAGGGACTCGAAACTTCCCCTATAAGTCAAGTTCTTTAATAATTTAGAATTACATAGTCATTAATCCAAAAACAGAGGAGAGGGAAAAAGTACTGCTATGCATATATTTTGTATGCACAATGAGGCTAAATGCCACTATTGAATATGCTATAAGGCCCACCACCAAACAAACACCATACCCCAAATGCTGGGACATGGGTAAAAGAATCATATTTTGATTCTAACATCATGAAATAATAAAAAGTTTATTCCTACAAGATCCCCACCGAAAACCAAATCCGGCATCCACCATCAATCCTTGACTCACCACCTGCACCGAGCTGGTGGTGGAGATAGAGGGATTAGATACATTAGGGGTGAAGGAAGAGCAATCCGCATCTTCCTTGCTTGCTCCTTTTGTCCGCCATTTGGAGCGACTCAGACGTCTGACTTCTTTGGTGAGCATGACTCTGTATGACCTGCATAATATTAAGACAAAAATACGAAGACAGTATCTAATTCAATATTTCCAACAACGTAATATTTGAAACTAATGGGCAAGATATCACGAGGCATGATGGAAGTAACTTATACCAACAAAGATTCGAAGTCCAAACTACAAATTGGAAGAAACAATCCAAAATCAAAAAAAAAAAAAAAAAGTTTTATACACACAAATTAATCATTTACAATTTCCCACTACCTTCTCCGGCAGTAGTCTGTCATGTCTTAGTACTTTTCTATTATTTCATTAACTTTGGTTTGCGAATTTGAAGGAAATAGTGAGAGTAGAATAAATTTAAAAACCCACAGAATAAAACTACTAGAAAAACAGCAAAAACCTTTATTCTTGCCTAACCCCAATGGGCCAGACAATTTGCAAGCTTCTACCCAACACTCTAAAAAAAGAAAAGAATATACAATATATATATATATAACAGAATATGCCAATTAATAATCCAGCAACTGTACCTCTAGAATGCAAAATGAATAATTTGCAAGGCTAGATCTGAAGCCCGCCACTCAAGTAGCAGTACTGCTGCTCTTAGTCCTGCTGCAAACTAAGGATACCTGCGAATGAATTATACGAGTTGTAAAATCAGCCATAACAAAATAATGCCACTCAAAAAACATCAACACCCAGATGATTCATGCTGCTGACCTTGATCAACCCCCTCACCCAGCTGTTTGGTCAGAACCACTACCTGGCATGAACTGAGGAGAATGAGCAGGAACTATGAACTGTGGTTGTGCTTGAATAGGTGATGGCATAACTGTTAGAGGCAACACACTTGCATGAATAGGCCAGCCTATACCATGACCACAAAAAAAGAAAATTTCTTTGAAGGTAAATTCTTTTCTTAGTTTTTATTTCCATTTCCTCCTCATGACTGGGCATCATTATGTCTGTACAAATGGAATTCAAAGAAAATTTCATCTTATACAAAACCACAACGTAATCCATCTATAGACAATGTAATACGCTATAAAAGAAAATTTTGAATCATATTTTTTGAGAAAGCTGTAAGGTTTCCAATATAAATGTTAGAAGCTTAAACATTCATCAAATAAACTAAATTTTAGAAAAAGGAAAAAAATTTACAATCACGAATTTAAAGGTCTTGCTTTCTCCAAGTAACACTGCACTACGAAGTATAATCCATTTTTGGCTTGATTTCTTATGAGTATATTTATATATGATAAATACTCAAATAAGAACTGTAGAGGTCACCCGTAGCGGGTACACCAAAGTTGCTACCAAAACGACCACAGCCACATCTTTAAATCATGAATAACATGGAGCCTAATTTCTGCCCTTGTGCATGACATCATAATGAATTAAAACCCAATAGAAAACAAGGAACATGATCTAACTAAGAATGAAGTTTTGCCTGCGGGATATGGTGCTTGAATTGTGGGAATTGGTGAAGTTGTGGCGGTGGGTGCACTGAACTGCATGATTTGATGGCTTGGCATTGCATAGCTCTGAACAGCGGTATAACCATGAGCGCCAGGAATAGTCTGTCCCACTTGCCCATAAGGATACATTGCCGGGTTCACAGTCCCAGGTACCCCATAGATCTGAAGATATTGTTGACTCGCATAAGGGTTGTAAACTCCCTAAAGCCAATGAATGTTTAGAACTACACATTAAGATGATTTCCATGATCTCTAATTCTAATAGTATGAATATAAAAATTGCAGCTATTTATAATGTCTATTAACCTGTGGGTAGACGTATTCAGGTCCATATGTTGCATAACTGCAAGAAAAAGAACCCGTTGCATCTTTTGAGAAATCAAACTTGAAATTAACTTTGAATAAAACTATCCGCATGCAAGGTTTTTTTGGGGTCCAAGTTAAACAGTACAAAGAGGGAAAGTAAAAAAGGCCACATGTCATTAAGAATAACGAAACCAAATCTCCTCGTAAAATACTCAAGAAAACAAACAAGTAAAAATATATAGAGAACCCAACATCAAGATAAATAAATTTTACAACTACACTCAGCATTGCCTGCTTAGATGTAGGGAACATATCATCAGCAACTACATTTCTTAGCAGGGCAGCCGTTAACAATAAAAATGGTTGCTATCCCAGAACTAAAACCCACAAAGGGAATATATGAAGAATCCTATGACTAGTTGCATTTTGAATTTAGTTTAAGCAGAAAATTGTCATCATAAAGGGAAAAGTGAAACCATGTAATTCAAGATTTGAAGTAAGAACTGTCCATTCTTTTGATGAGCCAGCCAATTAATTAAAACATAGACAATGTATGCCATAATATAAATATATTAGGAGTATGCAAAGCTGCATGAAAAATAAATATGCACAGAAAGGCAGAAATGTTTTAAAATTTTAAAAAAATAAGAACCCAAAAAAATGCTTTGATTCAGATGCAGATCACAGTAACATGCACTGTCTATCATTTTTCAATAGTTTCATGCATTTCAACACAAAAAAAATATCAAGATTTAGGGTTTGATAAGTAGAGATATAGCAAAACAAGCACCCCAACTTCATGTGTCTTTTTTTATTTTGAAGTAGTACTGATGTGAAAAACAACCCACCCATAGGGAGGATACAAAAATCCTTGCTGGAAGTTGTAATTAGGAACGGACTGCTGGTACCCAAAGTTTCCAACATAAGCAACACGAGGGGCTTGCACACCACCAACATAGGGACTAACTGGTCTCAAACGTCCTGAAGGAAAATATATATTTAAAAAGCAACGAGGCCCAATGAGGCTAAATAATAATAATAATAATAATAATAATGGACATTTTCTCCAATATAGACCATTTCATCTGTACCTAATGTTGTCAGACAAACAGAGCTGATATTAAAGAAAGGTACACAAATCCATGGATGAGTAAACAAAAATGGAAACACAGCAGGAAATTAATGTGTTTTGTCATTAATAAATTATTGGTTAGTGAATTGTGGTCCAAAAGCTGTGGGTTTCATATAATCATTGTCATAGAAGCAATCATAAAAATTGTCCATTCTATGGACCATGAGCCATATCATCGCACATTAAATCACGGTTTACAGGATGTTTCACATATTTTATATTTTTTTGTTTATAGGGTGTACATAATTTTTTGAATAACATTTTACATGAAATGATTATAAATATTTTGTCCTTTGACACTTATTAGCTTAATTGAATTTTGTGGGACCGTCCTTTACTAGTATGATTTTCATAAGTTTAGTAAGTTGGTATTTAGATATTCATTGAATTTTAATGAATAATATATTCATGGTTTGTGCAAATCTTTTTATTCACTAGCGGATTGTGTTTCATAGCATCCAGTAAAAGAGAGCAAAGCTGGTACACGTTTATAAACAAAGTAATAGATGGGGTGATGATTAATCAGATTCCAACTATTAGGTTAAACTATGAAAGTTAATGATGCATAAATGCCAAGGTACTGAAGAACCATATATTCCAAGCAAACTGTGTAAATATAATGTTGAAAGTTGATACATAAAAATATTGTTTCTAGCTATCAAAAACATTCCTCACCACAGACCATTTTGCATAAACAAATTACATTTGATCATACAATTTAAAAACCAAGGTTTGATGAGCGTGCAATTGACAAAGCTCTATTCAGTTATACTAGCAGACAAGTTAGAGAGGAGATGGTAAAAATATGATGAAAACCCAAAAGGGGGCCAACTGGCAAGCAAGTGATAGGGAAACAGTGACAAACATAAAAGAGGCGTGCACAGCACAATACCATATTGCAGAGGCAGCCGGGGCCGTCCAAATGAAGCCAAATTACAGTTCGCCCGCCGGCCATCAATAATTGGAGATGGATCAATGCAGGCTCTCCTTGCAGCATCGGGTTCCCGGAAAGTCACCTAAACCCTCCATAAAAATACGAACAAAACCTAGTCATTCTATAATTCACAAAAATACTCATTCAACTGTACCCGCTTTATTTAACTAGTACTCAGTACGATCATCAATCTAAGAGGGGGAAAAACATCCTATTGCAAACAAGAAATACCCATTTTTATTCAACTAATACCAACTAAGTTCATCAATCTAGGTGGACGATAAACACACACGCTGATTGTAAGAGGAATAAATCAATTACCGAAACGAAAAACAATAAACACTCACAAAACCGTATCCCTTGGATCGACCGGTATTTTTATCGGTGATGACGACGGCCTCCAGGATCTCCCCAAACTGCTCGAAGTAGCGACCCATGGCGTCACTATGCGTCTCCCACGCCAATCCTCCGACGAACACCTTCGTGTAGGTGGTGTCTCCGAAGGGCGAATTCAAGAACTGGAGTCCAGAACTAGAACTCGATCCCGAACCAGGGCCAGGAATCGCCTGGTAGGCCATGAGCGCAATCTTCCCCCGCCCCAGAACAGCAAAGCAACGCAGAAGCGATGGAGAATCCGGGAGCAGACCGGATCAAAACACGCCGAACACCATCTCGAGAAAATCGAAACCCTATCAAAACCCCGAAACGATGATGACGGCGGCGGCGATCATAGCACTTTGATAAATTGAAATGAAGAGGGGTGGATATGGGGAGGGATCGGAGAGCACGCGGCGATGAAGTCGGTGACTCGGACGATCGATCACATAGCTTGTTGAATCGAAACCCTAGAAATTGAGGGAAGACCAGATTGTGTAGAGACGAGGGAGAGAGAGAGAGAGAGAGAGAGAGTGGGAGGGGATGGTGATGGGACAGGACGTGTGGTTGAAGGGTGGTGGCGTGTAGAAGAAGAATCGAAGGTGGTGGGGGATTATTTTTATTGTATTGGTGTTGGTGTTGTATTTTTATTTTTTAGGTATTTGTTTTTGCTGCCGAGAAGAAGGTGGGAGATGCAGCGAGGTCCTGCTTTTGCACAGCAATGTCATTGGATTGGAGATAGGCGAGGAAGAAAATAAATAAATAAATAAATCAATAAACTCGTATTTTGACATGGGACCGTACACAGCCCACTTGTATTATAATAATATTTTTATTATTTTTAATTTTATTATTATCAACCTCATGTGCTGCACGAACGGTTTTGTGCGTTTGTTTGTGTTGTGTTGTGTTGTGTTGTGTTGACCAGGGTAGTTACCGATGCCTGCAATGATGAAAGTCTGGGTATGGTCTTTGGATGCGTTGTCAGTTACTCGACTAATATTGACTATTGAGGATTAACAAAAGTACATGAGTTTCGCTTAATGTATACCCCTAGATTTATTATAAAAAAAAAATAATAAACATCAAATATTTTATTCTTCATTCCTATTTATTCTTATTTTAAAATTTAATTTTTATTATTTTTTCTCTCTTTCTTTCATCTATATATATTAAAATATTATAAAAAAAATATTTTTGGATGAATAATAAATCTTCAAATATATGAATTTAGTATTCATTTCATATTTTTATATCCTATTTTAAAAAATTTGGTGTAGATGATTTTTTTACAAATTTATATATTTTTTCCTAAATTATAAGAAAATTTCAATTATGACAAATTTATTGTGGATGCTCTAACATATTAATTAACTTTGGTAATATTTTAAAATTAAATTATTTTAATAAATATATTTTAAATAATGAAATATATTATATTAATAAATATAAAATTTTTTTACTTTATTCTATTTTATTATACTTTAATATAATATTTTCTTATTTTATTCTCCAATATGTCATCACTTTACCATCTCAATACGGCAGGGTGCTACCAAGTGCACACTCTTTTATTCTTTTCTTTTCTTCTTTTGTTATAAATTAATTTCTTTTAACTAATTTAACTTTAAACTTCAATTATTATTTTGAATCTTAATTATTCATCTTAATAAAATATTTAGGTGTTATGACTTACAATTTGTTCATATATCTGTTTTAAATCCTTTTAAATTAATTTACAGTTGCAATTAATTATGTATTGTTTAAAGCATGTTTTTTTTATTTTGATGATTGCAATTAATTCATTTGAGATGTAAACATTATTATTCATAAGTTTCGATTTGGTCTCTTAAATGCAAAGCATAAATCGTTCCTATGATTAATACAAGTTCAAGTCTGATTTATATAATAAATTTATAATTTAATTATAATCATTGAGTCTTAGTTTAATTGAATTATGTGGCCTTAAATATGTTATTGTATCTTTAAACGATAATGATAAATAATAATTAAAGTGAAATGTTAAATCAATTAAATTTTTAGTTACTTTTTTTACATATTTATATTTAGTTAAATTTCACACAAAACCCTCAAATTTTCTAACTTAACTTTTCTTTATTTTTATCGAAGAATAAGTTGAATTAAAACTTATAAGACCTCCGGTTAGTGAACGACATAGGTTAGCCTTGTGCTATACTAATTTAAGTTATATTTTGAAGTGCATGTGCGATAACATTGTATTTCAGTTCGTTAAAAACATGATTTGTTGAAAGTTGCCATAAATATATATAAGTTTGAAGACTTGTAGATTTAAAAGTCTATATGGTCAGTTAATGAAAGCTGTCAATACATAAGAAGAAACCCGAGACTTGATGACTCGAATGTCAAAGACTCATTGACTTTAGCTAATCAAAGTCGAAGAGTAGTACAGTTGCAGATCAAAGATTCAAAGAGTTAAAGACTCAGCTCAAAATATACTTTAATGGTTAAGTGGATAGCATATCAAATATTTACAAACTCGAAGACCTAAAAGATAATGTAAAGTCTTTTGGGGTTGCCTTTATATATTACACACAGTTAAAAATTATTTTGATATGCTAATCAACTAATTAATGTCCTAGTTAAATATTTTTGTTGACCTTGCTGATTTCTATAGTGTTTTTCTTATGATTATGAATAAAACATTGGTTCGATACAGTAATTATGTTGAGAAATCTAATTATTAATATATTAAAGCATCTTTTTCATCTTTTTTGCATGATTAATTTTATTATATTTTTTTAAAATATATGCGAGAACATATAACAATATCATGATATTTTATTTATGCTAGGGATAATCTAAAACTCATAAATTTATAATATTTTGCATATAAATAGATTATTTGTAATAACAGTAATTTTCAATATTTAGATAGCAATAAAAAATTTAAATACATTATCTTACTTAAACCCAACTACATAATATACTTGTTAGAAATAATGGTTAACAAAGTAAAATAGCCATTATAACTATTACAATAGTAATCAGTTATTAAAATAATATCATTAGTATATATATATATATATATATATATATATATATATATATATATATATATATGAATTATATAGTGAAAATTTACATAGAAGAATCGATAGGAGTATGACATTATGTCACAAGTCAAATGAATACACAATTCAAAATTACTATAGACAAAGATAAATAAAAAATATAATATAAAATTACAAGTTTACTCTTTTTTATAAATAAACCATGTGTTCTAATTATTAACTATGATTACAACAAACAGTTGTAAATGAAAATTTCTAACGTATGCACGCTATCCCCGCAACAATGTTGGTAAAAAGATAATGCAACTTTAGTAAAAGTTTGTTTTATCCTATGTATATATATATTATATAAATAAAATTTGAAAAATATTAAGTAGGTTGAAGATTTTTAGTTTTAAAATGTAAGTTTTATTTTGTTTTTTCGTGTTAAATTGTATGTGTTATATATGTCAATATGTCTCTTGTATTAAATAAATTATTTATTTTAATTAATTAGATTAAATAGATAATTTGATATATCAGGTATTGTATTGTGATAGCATTATAAATTGCATATAAAACCCAGATTTTCATTAGTAAGAAAAGTATATTGAAATTAAATTCATGAGACCTTAGAGCATCTCTAACAATATTAATTAAATTTAATTAGCTATATGTATGTCTAGTTAATACAATATAACTCTAGCTAATAATATCTCCAACAACATATTTTAACTTAAATTTATTTTACAAATTTAACTCCTACTTACTTTGCATATCAAGCAAAAGGTTTAAATTTAGAGGGCAAATTGGATATTCTAGAGAAATATGATCATGTGATGTGTGCGGTTGATGTGGCACATATAACATTATGTATATTTAAATAAAAATATAAATAAAATTAAATTCAACTAATATAATAGCTAACCTATTAGAGTAAATTTTTAAGTTAATATTACTTTAATTATTGATATATCTAGGAGATGCTTTTATCAAACTAACTCCAAAACACACTATATTGCCTCCGCTCAATTAGATGATTTTTTTATCAAAGTTCTTGGACGTTCTCAACATGAAAACTCGTAAACTATTAAATTAGCCATCAATTAATTTTTTTTAAATTATTAAATGAGTTGGTTTTCGATAAATGTTAGTCATAATACTAAATTGATACACTTACAGCGTTTGACTTATGTGTCTTTCTTGGTTTTTTTAACCGTGATCTGGGTCTATTAATGGATTGATCCCAATTTTGTTAATTATGGGCAGTGACCATAGTAAAATACAGAATTAATTCCATTTATACCAAATACCAAATAAGATAACAATAATTTGAAATTTCATTCACATTCCATTAATGAGTTCATTTTCTTCAAATTTATTCTTATGCTAAACATGTTTTAAAATTTTTAGGTGATAACTGAGTAGTCGTTTAATGGGTTTCTTCATACAATATTATCCCCAACTCCACCAATATTATCTTCTTACTTATTAATGGTCAATGCCAAGATAAATAAACAAATCATGTCATGCCATATTTAATAAGGAGAGACAAAGTGAATTGCGCAATAATCCGTTCATTACGAGCAACTCCAATAAATTTTTTATTTTATCTTTACATTTGAATAATATTTTTACTTATTCACAATTTTAACTTCAATAATCATATCTATTTTATATGTATCTTAATTAAAATAAGAATACTTCTATTTTATTTAAAATTTTAAAATCTTTATTAATAATACATGTGAAGGGAATGAAAAAAGATGAAAGATAACAAATATTATCATATTAAATAAAGAGTCACTTTATTAATCTTCACTTTATTAAAAAAATATATTACTTGACTACGTATTTGTAAATAATAGAAATTCTTTTTGAGTTGCTCTAATACCCTTTTTGTTGTGGTATTATTTTTTAGAAATTTATTAATAACATAGGTGGGATACGTTCGTACAATTTGGATTAAGCATTGTTTTTTTAAAATGATAAGTTTACCTTAGATTTATTATAATTTAATAATAGTATAAATTTTAAAAATAATTTTTTAAAACAGTATATTTATATTTATTGAAAAATCTATTTTTACTATTTTTATTTTTAAATCTAAATTTAATTTTTAAAGAGGCCTAAATATTTTCAACTTGACTTGAACTCGTTAATTTTTTTTTGACAAAAATGTATAACTCGATTTTAAAACATATATACACTTTTTAAAATATATTTACTCTAATACAAAATATAAATTATTTTTAAACAACAATTTAACACTAAAATTTAAAAAATAAAATACATAAATCAAAAAGTTAATTGCCCATCTCATTAAAATTGGCGGGAAAACCAATGATTTGACATCCGATAAAGGTTGTCACTGCCATTCCCTACCACACGTGTCCAACTAGTCCGAAGAGGAAGAGCAACACCCACAAAATTCAATATCAATAATTTGTTCGAAGGGAAAAAAACAAGCTTTAAGCTTGTTTGGATTGAAATGTTATAATTCCAAATGAATTTACATCATTCAATACTTTTAAATTATTTAAGCCAATATTTTTAAAAAATAATTATATTTTTAAAAATAATATCAGTCTACCAAATATAGCATTAACTAATTAACAGAGTATTTTATTTATTTATTATTGTAAAGGAAAAACATCTAATTTTAATAAATTTTGTAATAGTCATGGTGACATGTTAATTATGGGATTAATTGCGAGTAACAATAATTAATTTAAAATTTCCTATTAATTCTCTTTTCACAAAAATATACCTTACACTGATATCTTTATATTCGTGTTGTGATTTCTGTATTTTGTTGGAGTTTGTGTTAATTTTTAATGTAAAAATAACATTGTTTAATAAGAGAAAATATATTTTTTAAAAATAAGATATCATAAAAAATTCAATTTTAAATAAAATATAATAGATTCAGGCAATAGAATAAATAAAAAGTAAAAAAATCACATAAAAATTGAATTTAAAATTTAAAACAAAAAAAGTTAAAAACAGTTTTAAAAATAATTCTAGACTCACCTCTTTTGGAAATTTGATTTTAAAATTAAATAAATTTATAATAAATATGAAATCACAGCTTCAATAAATAGTAATAAAGTTATAAAAATAAACCCCATATCAAACGATTTTTAATATTTTTTTTAAATTATAATATTAACCAAACGTATACTTATGTTTCTCAAATAAACTACATTTTCATTAAATAGATTGAACATTTACAAAATATATATAACTATCATTAGAAATATTACATTAAATAAGGGGGGTGCATTTTGTGTGAAAAATAAGTATGAAATATGCCCTCACCTATCCGTTATCGACTTGCAATATTTGCATTTTTAAAAGAAAATTAACAGCTAGTTTATTTTCTCTGCAGGTTGGTCACCAAGTGAACCTGGTCAACCTATTCCATAGTTAACTTTGATATCTCGTGGGTTGAAAATACGGGTTAGATTATTATTATTTTTTATTTTGCCGTGGATATTCTAGTTAGAATGAAATGATAATTATTTTTCACAACATTAATGGGATAAGTAAATCGATAATATTATTTTTAAAAATTAATTATTTTTTAAATAGTAAACTTAAATAATTTTAAAATATATATAAATAGTATAAATTCATCTGGATTTATAGTTTTTAAAAATAATTTAATTTTTAACAGAAAAATCTTAGCGAACCAAATAAGATATAAAATGTTTGAACTTGTTTATTACTATTTATTAGCAAACTAAATCAAGCACGAGTCTTAAACTATAGTGTTCATAAACGTTACTACGTTATTTACGAACTGTTCCTAAACATTCACGTACAAATGTTCTTGAACTTGATCACGAATATTTATAAATATAATTACAAAAATTATAAAAATTTACAAAAATAAATCATACTGTATACTCATTTAAAAAATATAATTAATTATCTGTTAGTTGTGTTATATTTGTTTAATATGTTTAAATAATTATCATATGTAATTCATATAAATATTATAATAATAGTAATAATAAATGAATTAACAAAACACATGTTTTTAATTGAACAGTTTTATAAAAATATATGTTTATTAATTTTTATTAATAACAATATATGTACATTAATAAAACATTTATATATATATATTAATTTATTAATTTCACATTTATATTTTTTATAATATTAACGAACTGTTCGCGAACACTTATTCAGAAATAATACTATTCATTAACAAACGAATATAAACAATATTTACCGAATCAAATGCGAACTTATTCACGGACATTTAATTCATTTACGATCCTAATACCTATCGAAATGTTACTAGTTTATTGTTTTTGTTTTTTACTAGTTAGTACAAGTTAAAAAAAAAAGTCACCCATAATTTGGCCCATGTTCAGGTATGACACGGAATTAATCCAAACAACACTGTTACCAGACCTCTCCCAAGACTCCTCTTATACCCCTTGAATCCACCCGTGCGAGCACTGATGTGCAAAATATTGGTAGGCTCCTTAATAACCGATTAGATTCGTATGTAGTAACGCAATAAATTCAAACTGTGTTATTTTATATTAAAACTATGTTATTTTGATTGATTGAAGTTTTAAAGAGTGCCAGCATCGGTGTGGTGTTTGTACGATTGATTGAATGAGAAGATAAGACAGGGTTGATGGATTTTTTTTTTTTTTTATCTTTTGGGCATTCACGCAACTAAACTTGGTAAAGAAGAGAGCTGAGAGCCTCTGGACGCTTCGGGCTTCCAAGATTCATGATGGGAAAGTTGACCACCGCCCACGGTGTCTTCCTTCCTTGATTGACATTACCCCCCGCCCGCCCATGCCATTCAAACTCGAATCAAGTGGAAAGGACCAGGCCAGTTATGTCATCCAGGGTTTATGGCCAGTTGATAACCTTATGCGGGTGAATGATTTAAAATATGTTTAGGGGCCAAAATGGATTTTAATTTAGATGAGATTAAAAATTTTAATGTAATATCTCATTATATTGTTTTTGGTATATTTTAATTTTATTTTATTCTGCGACTCAGTAATGTGTCATTTTCTTAAATTTATTAAAGGTGTGTCTTGCCATGCCATTAAATTGAAAATTTCACAATATTGCTTTTATGCTTTTTTTCGTTTATAATTTCGGTACGTTGGATTTACATTAAATTACACGTCCATGTTAAGGAGGGTATACCAAAAACCAAATATGGATGCAAACAATTACCATAAAATACAACATATATATAAGAAATATTTGGTTTAATAATTTTATTGTGTCATGCGTTACTTTTACAAACAAATCGTTCAATTTATTATAATAGTTTTTAAAAAATAAAGAATTGTTATGTGTCACTTTCTATACCATTAGCAAAAAATATTTAAACTTTAATAGAAGTGTTTAGCAAGTGTTTTCGTTTTTAATTTAATAAGTTATATTTTTAATGAAATATGATTTTGAATTAAAAATAAAGTCTGTTTAAATTTGTAAGAGAATATAATTTAAAAAATTTAAAAATTTAAAATAAAAAATCTAAAAAAGAATTTATTTGTTTAAAACAGCGATGTACACTACAGCCCACCACTTGACTTAATTGGTTGGGCCAGCCAAAAATGTTAGGAGACAGGGCTTCCCCAGACCCCGGCGAGATCATTAGTCAAAACAGTTTTAAAAGGCCACCTAGGAGTCATGTGAAAATCGGGGTCCCCTCCCCTCCCCTGTCTCGTGTCAGTGTGTCACGGCTATGTGTTGCCACTGCCCCATTAACGATCCTTAACCCTAATTAATTTGTTCTGGCAGTTTCGGCCTCCACACGTTTTTGTCTTTAATTTTTACTTTTTTTTTTTAATAAAATTGAAAACAAAAAGCCCAACTGTTTCAAGATTCAAACTGAAACGGGTATTGAAATAGAATATACAACTCTACATTTTGTGTTGATACCTGATCGATTCGAATATTTGTCAATATTATCTCATTAAACTTTGATATTAATTTTTCTTCCCTACCTATCGTTATCTAAATGATAGATTCCGGTAGCAAAAACAAAAACTATAGCCTAAAAATAGTTGTTCATGTTGTCATTGAATTTATCGATAATTTCACTGAGGCTCGTTTTTTTTTTTTTTTTTTTTGGAAAGGGCCTAATCAGGTGTTTTTGAGTGATTGCAGCGAAGATGATGGAGAAATGAACAGCCAACATCATCCTGTGATATGGTGGGTTTGGATTTTGGTTTTTTGTAACAGAAATTATGATCTAGGTACTTGTTCAATTTTATACACATGTATTGTTTTGTTTGGTTGGTTGTTTAATTTCGTAAAATTGACCAGAAAGAAATGAACATATGTTACGGAATTGTAGGTCTGTCTTGTAATTCCTTTTCAATTGCAATTTGCAACCCATCATGGGAGTTTGTTTATCGGGAAAGGTATAGTGCATGCCTACAGTGTAAATAGTAGAAACATATGTTCTTTTATATTATTATCGTATAATTCAACCTGGTCAAGTATGATAATGATTTTATTTACCTATATATACATACAAATGAACTTTCGTTAATTTAAATATGCCATCTGAGTATGACTTTGATTTTGAAATACAGTGTTAAAATAAACTAAGCAAAATTATTTAGGCACTCATAATCTAAGATTATATGACTAAACACCTATCTTCACGTGTGATTTATCTCTTGAGCCGAACGCATAGGCAATATTGAGGGACCCAAAATACACAATATTTTGTCATAAGATTACGTGTTACCATGTTAAAGACTGAAAATTCAACACATGATACTATGTTAAAGTTTTGAAGTCTCAATCCAAAAATCAATGGGTAATAAATGTAATCACCACAAGATATTGTCAATCAATTATAAGATTTAACAACTTCCAATGTCCTATTACATATCTCAACAACTATATTCACAATTCTTTATAAGAGCATCCACGTTAATTTTGATATTTTTATTCTTATTTTAAGAATAAATAGTATTTAATTTGCTTATTTTTTAAAGACATTAAACATCTCATTTCTTATTTATATATATTTATTACTTAATTCATTTTATATTATTTTTTATTTCATCTATTATCACCAATAAAACTATTACAAGTATAATAATATATATTAAAATTTATAAGCGAAATATTTAGAGATAAATAGTAAATGCCTCAATATAAGAATTTACTATTTATTTCATATCATTATATCATGTTTTAGAGAACCTGATGTGAATAAAATTTTGACAAATCTGTATTTTTTTTCCTAAATTATAGAAAATATTTGATTATAACAAAGATGCTCTAAGTTAGCTCTATCTAAATATAATTACTTATTTTGTTTATGACCCAAACAAATTATAATTTGAATGTGTACAGAGACTCATATAATAACTTGTATAATTACTTAATATTTAAGAATCCGCATGTAACAAATTATATATTATTTAAAGAATTTTATTTTATGATAATATTGGAAATGTTGAGCCTACAAACATATATTAAATTTATTTTTATAATTGTATTCAATAAAACAAACAAAACTCTGCCAAGTTTTTGTACCAATTTCACTTATTTATTTATACTGTGCTTATTTTTATAATTTTTAAAAACAATGGATCCTATAACAGTTTTAAAAAATTATTTTTATATTTTAAAAAAAATTAAATTTAATTCTGTCAATAATTCAAATAATTTTTTTAATCCACCATTATTATTATTATTATTTGAAACTTACTTCTAAAAAAATACACTTTTCTTAAAATACATTCTTTCTTCTCCCAAACAGAAAATAATTTTAAATTAACTCAACAAAGACTAAACCATGAAAAACAGAATATTAAAGTTAAAATTTGTATCAAACAAACCTTGAAGTTTTTAACAACTTCAGTTAAGTAAAAAAAAGCCAAGAGGGCATAACACAATGTGTTTTCTTAATTAATTATTTATAGATATTCGAAATAAAGTCATTGTATGGACATCATTATATTAGTTTATTGTTTGCGTTAGGATTGTTCTTTTGATCTATTAATTAACATCTTTAAGTTCCCGAATTTTTGGATGTCTCAATAATTATTATTAGTTAGAGCATGCACATATTGAATTTTCTATATACATATTTTTTAAATTATTTATGAATTTTTTAGAATTTTAATAAAAATAATTTAGCATCAGCTTTTTAAAAATATATTATTCGAAGGTAGAAAATAAATAGTAAAATTTTATATTTTAAAAAATATTATTTATTTGTATATTATTTTGACATGTGAATTTTTGATTAACTATAATAAATAAATAAGATTAAAAAAATCAATAAAAATGAATATAAGAATATTATTTTAATATAATAGAGAAATTATATGAAAGAAAATATAAAAAGATTTTTAAAAATGAATAAATTTTATGATAAAAATTTAAGATGCCATTTTTAATTAAATTTTATGATAAGATATAAAAAATTCAATATGAATGCTTTTATGATTATTCTTTTGATTTATTAATTAACATCTTTAAGTTCCCCGGATTTTGGGATGTCCCAATAATTTTTATTGTTTTTTTTTAAATGTGGATCAAGCTCTTTTGAATATAATGTGGATCAAGCAAAAAATTAAATATGTATCTGGAC
The DNA here is from genome assembly GCA_023512835.1 of Taxillus chinensis. Classification (NCBI taxonomy): domain Eukaryota; kingdom Viridiplantae; phylum Streptophyta; class Magnoliopsida; order Santalales; family Loranthaceae; genus Taxillus; species Taxillus chinensis. Next base: position 11,257,544 of record CM042091.1, read on the forward strand.
TTGATTGAAGTTCTTCTAGACGCTCATGTTGCAACTACAATAATTAATGTTGAAGACCGCCGTGAAGTATATGATATTCATGTGTAATTTAAAATATCGTTAATTTATGATTATCGAAGATAATATGTAAATCACATAATATCACATTCAATACATCGAGATTATCAATTTAATTAACGTTTGCTATAACTACAGTTTGTAAGATAAAACTGGTACGCAGTTAAATTAATGTTCAAAATACTAGTCATCATAACGGATAATTAATTATTTTGTGTGATCCAGCGGTAATAAGTTTACATTTAGTAATTCATTAATGCCAATTTGATCAACTTCCATAGTCATCCTCATTTGACAAGTGAGATTTCATATATTATTTCGACGGATGTTCTAAAGGCTAAAGCTGTTTTTTTTTTTTTTTGGTATGCTCGTCGTGATTAATGTAATGTAAATTGACATAAAAAAAAATAACACTCATAGGGATGCAACAACTCGTATGTAACTAGGGAATATATTTGTTGATACTTTTAAAAGTGAAAAAATATTATTAATAATATTTAAAAAGAGATAATATACATGGTTGAAGTGCCGGGCAGGAATCAATGATGAAGTTGCAGATAATTGCCATCCAAATACTTTATAAGAATGTTTTGCGGTGCTAGCAAGCATCGTGGTAAAATTATATATGTTTATAATCACGCATCTATTGGTAAGGATGTAAGGACGTTTTTTAGGAGCAGGGTTTTTTTTAGATAGGAAGGGGTTGGGAGGGTCGGAAGTATTATTGTAAAAATTAGTTTTCCTTTAACTATATTTAATTTCTATATTTTATGAAATATTTCGAGAGTTTATTTAAATTGAATTAACGGTTAGCTCCGGTAGATTTAATGGTAACTATAGTATTTTACAAAAAAAAAAAAATCACTTCATTAGATAGCAAGCATGAAGTGAGGGGGAGAAAAAGTGATTTGGATCGTCATATCAATATTCAATGATTTATATTGGACTTTTATTAATTTGTAGTAAACCGTTATAATGAATTACTATAACATAGTTATAGTTAAATAAATATCTAATCTGAATCGTTTGTTACAACATATAACAGTTCAAGTTAAAGTTTTCACAATAAGAATTTATACAGCATTCATCACTGTAGCAAAACACTCAATCTCTCTTTACATAAAAATAGTTATAGTTATACTACAATGAGATCTTGTGATGTCATTTTCAATGTTAGATTGTCATTAGATTTATATTCAATGGTTAAAATATAGCATAGATATAGTAACTTCGATACAATTAAATGAAACTTTAATCTGAATTGCTAACTATAAATCTAACTATCCATATTAAAAGATCTCACGTTTCATAGAAGTTTTTGTTATGCATCATATGTGATTTTATCAAAATGTTCCCGTATTTTGGTTATAACCAATATAATATTGTTACTCCAAATGTACACAAGAGATACATGTGAAAAAAGCCTATACATAACATTAATTTATATATATATATATATATATATATATATATATATAAGTAGTGCAACTCTCATATGAGCCATTTAATTTTAATCAAATGCTCAAATTATACATTAACTCTCATTGTTCACCTTTTTAGTAAGCATTTGGGGGGAGGGGGGTTGTGCGCATATATATATATACACATGTTACATATGGGACGTGAATTAACTTATTATTACGAGAAACTTTAATTTAAACCATTAAATTAAAATTCAATAATTTAAATTAGACTTTCATTTAACTATAGTTCTGCTATATTAAATTTTTTACGACTAAATAAAAATTTAATCCAAATCGTTAATTGCGACATCTAATAACTTAGATTAAAATTATCACTATAAAAATAAGAAATCATTCTCATGTTACCAAAATTATATATATAAATGTTGCCTATATGTCTTTTGTGCAAACCTCTTCCTCCATATATAATGTGATAATGTTTAATTAATTCTTATTAAATTATGAATAGAGCCTGATTAAATTATTGACCAAAATATACTTCCACATGTGTAAAGCGCGTGTGTATATATATATTTTCTGGACCAGACATCACTCGTAGTTTGGTGTGGGAACTGGGGGAAAGTTTTCAAATGCCGTAATTATTCTGAGCTATTAATCAACAAATGTCGACAAGATCAGTCAAATCCATCACTTTAAATGCGATTATAAACAAGTATTTATCAAGTTATAGAATTTCCTTTTTATTTAACGCGGTGAGCCAAGTTATACACGAGAGAATGTGAGGGACGAAAGCCGCCAGGTCTAAAGCGAGCTTATGGCCCCATGCAATGACACCAGTGAATATTTTTGAAGAGTTTTATTATAAAAAATGGAATTTACAATTGACAACTCTATTTTTACTCAGAGACGTCGTTTTTTTAATAGTAATTAAATCATTAGACCATTTTTATTAAATAAATAATTTATTTAAATGATATTTATGACTGTATTTTGGTTTTTTTTTTTACCCCAGAATCCCTCATTATGTCTTTTCTAGTGATCACGGATTGCTCTATTTACGCCTTTTTAACCCACCCCATTCTTTTTATGATTCCTACACCAACACAGATTTCCCAACACACATTAGTTTATTTGATTACATTAGAGATATTTAGTTTAAAAAAAATCACGAGCACTTTAATTTATGGACTGTTAAGTGTTTTATAATATTATTTTTCATATAATTTTAGAGATAGTTTTAGAGTTTTAGTAAAAAAAAATTATATAGAGATTAAAGAAAAAATGATTATTATTCATTTTAATTATTTTTAATACATTAATTGTCGTAATAAATAAAAAATAAAAAGTAAAAATAAATAAAAATTTTAAAAATAAAAATATAAATAGAGAATAAGCGTGAAATGATAAATAAAATATACCTAATATTATATTATTATTATTATTTGAAATAGAAAAAAAAATATAAATATGTATACCTTAACCTGTTCCATTGTTACAGAAATTTTAATTTAAAGCGAGGAATAAAAAATTAATTTAAAACATATTATCATTATATTATCATCCGGTTATTACTTTTCACATGCTAGTTAGCATATTCCCCTCCAAGTGCCAACTGCCAAGCTAAGTTTTTAAAAGTATGAGCAATAAACTGAAGTCAAGGAACTGGCACATGACAATCTCGTGCATAAGGAATCACATTCCAATGATTCGATGCAATACTCTAACATTATGGCCAGGTATGATTGTATTATTATTATTTTTATATGTTTTTTTTTTAAATTATAAGTTAAGATAAATTTACGTATTTATAAATAATTTTAAATTATTTGAATTTATTATTTTAAAAAATAATTATATTTTTTTTAAAAATAATATTATTATATTAAATAATTCCTAAAAAATCGATAAATTAGAATTTCATTCAATTTGTAAGTAGTATAATAATAACTGTATTAATAAAATTAAATAAAACTTTAATATACATAATTTAAAATAAATGGTTCAGATTTGAAAAATTAAATACTATAATACATTGGGTGTCATTACATAAAACTATAAAAGGTAAATCCCGTGCGCATAGAAAGAGCCGCTCCAGGCCGTCGTCCGCGGCCAACGGTTGGCCGCCACCACAAACACGGCCCAAATTATTATTACTTATTTATTTATATTTTAAGAGAACACAGCCCAAATTATTATTTATTTATTTATTTTGTAAGGGGACGCGGCCCTATTTTAAACTCACCATTCCTGTCCACACCCGCATTGCCATTGCCAGCTGGCCATCTCCTACCCTCCATCCCCACCTGTCTTCTCGGCGGCGCGTGCCATGGACGTTCGACGGCGCCCCCCGAAGCCCCATGACCGCTCCTCCCGGAGGCCGGAAAATGGGTCACCGCCGTACCACCGCAAGGCCCAAACGTCGCCACAGCCCAAGGCCTCCGACGCTCTACCCCTCCCTCTATACCTCACCAATGGCGTTTTCTTCACCCTCTTCTTTGCCCTCGCCTACTACCTCCTCCACCGCTGGCGCGACAAGATCCGTACCTCCACTCCTCTGCACGTCCTCAACCTCTCCGAAATCGCCGCCATCTTCTCCCTCATCGCCTCCTTCATCTACCTCCTCGGCTTCTTCGGCATCGATTTCGTCCAATCCTTCATCGCACGCGCCTCCAACGACGCCTGGGACGTCGACGACGACCGCCTCATTGCCGAGGAAGACAGCCGCCGTGGCCCGTGCCCGCCCTCCCTCCCCGATCCAATCTCCTCCTCTACCCCCGCCACTGCTGCCAGTGCCACCTTGACGTCGGAGGAGGACGAGGACGTCGTTAGATCTGTCGTGGCCGGCGCCATCCCCTCCCACACGCTCGAATCGCGGCTTGGCGACTGCAAGCGCGCTGCGGCGATCCGGAGGGTGGCGCTTCAGAGGACCACCCGGCGGTCGCTCCTCGGGCTGCCCCTGGAAGGGTTCGACTACGAGTCCATCCTGGGGCAGTGCTGCGAGATGCCGGTAGGGTACGTGCAGATCCCCGTGGGGGTGGTCGGCCCGTTGCTGCTCGACGGGCACGAGTACACGGTGCCAATGGCCACCACCGAGGGCTGCTTGGTCGCCAGCGCCAACCGAGGCTGTAAGGCGGTCTACGCCTCCGGTGGTGCCACCAGCGTCGTGCTCCGGGACGCCATGACCAGAGCGCCCGTCGTCCGGTTCGCCACCGCCAAGCGCGCCACTGAATTGAAGTTCTTTTTAGAAGACCCGGTTAATTTTGACACCCTCGCCGTCGTTTTCAATCGGTTTGTTCCTTTCCCTCTGTCGGTGCTCGTGCTCTCAATGTCCTCAAATGATAATTGAACTTTTGTTTCTTCGTTGATCTTATTGTATCGTAAACTATGATCAGTGCCTTTATTTATTTATTTAAATTTTTTGTTTTTACCCTTTAGAGTCCCTGTTAACTATCACTGTAACGTGTTTCTTTTGGGTCTTTGTCATCAGCATTGTGATGCCTGTAATAGTTTAGTACTTCAGTTTTGAGTTGGGTTTTCTTCAAAATGACTAAGAGAATTTCTTATTTGGTGCATGTTACAGTTCGAGTAGATTTGCGAGGCTCCAAAGCATCCGGTGCTCTCTGGCGGGGAAGAACCTGTACATGAGATTCAGCTGCAGCACAGGCGATGCCATGGGGATGAATATGGTGTCTAAAGGGGTTCAGAATGTGTTGGACTACTTGCAAAACGATTTTCCAGACATGGATGTCATTGGGATCTCTGGTAAGAATCTACTCGCCCCCACTGCCCAATTCTTGTAATTTGATCCAACTAATATATTCGAGGACCGCGAGCCCCTTGCAACTGCGTTTGTATGTCGGCAAATATTATTTTGTTGCGATTGTTCTTATCCATCTCGCAGTGAGCCATGCTATCAGTTCCATTTCATTTCATTTTTTCTCCTGAAATTTTGATTTCGTGATTTGGACGCGACAATATAGCTATTTTGATCATCATCATCTTCTAAAATTTTAATATACCAGTGTACTGGAGTTCAAGCGTTTGCTATGGTTCTGGGCTGGTCACTTTTTATTTTCAATTCATTTTGCAAGATAAAATTAACCATCCCTTTTATGGCTGAATCCTGAATCATTGGAAGAATTGGGTGTTCTCTGATCTCTCTGTCTAATGATTTGCCTTGATGAAAAAAAGAGCAGTCACACGTTATTGGCATCAATTTTAGTTTATGGGCGGTTCTGTTAATGGTATTGAATTTCGCGGTTGGTTCCTTTAATATTGAGCAGGAAATTACTGTTCGGACAAGAAACCTGCTGCTGTAAACTGGATAGAGGGGCGTGGGAAGTCTGTTGTTTGTGAGGCGATCATCCAGGAAGAGGTTGTGACCAAGGTACTTAAAACCAGCGTGGCTGACCTTGTGGAACTCAATACACTCAAGAACCTTGTGGGTTCTGCTGTTGCGGGCTCCCTTGGTGGATTCAATGCACATGCCAGCAACATTGTATCCGCAATTTTTATCGCCACAGGGCAGGACCCCGCCCAAAATGTTGAGAGTTCTCACTGCATCACCATGATTGAAGCCGTCAATGACGGAAAGGATCTTCATATCTCTGTCACCATGCCATCAATTGAGGTAATCTTATATTGTCTGTCTGCAATTGTTGACTAATCAAGTGGACCTATGTTGATTTGAGAGTTTGAAACTGCTGTACTTGATTACTTGAACGACAGTTGTCCCATGGTTAGGAATGTGTCACCGTTTAGCAGCTTGCATTTAATTAATTCTTTCTCCAATTCTAACCAAAAAAACAAAGATGTCTAAAGGTTCGGTTACTTGAGGAAGACATGAGATTGTCGCGCGCACATATTCTTTTTGTAAGTCTCTGAGCGAAGAAGCTCATTAAATGCTGTTTTTGACAGGTGGGTACTGTAGGGGGAGGAACACAGCTGGCATCCCAGTCTGCTTGCCTGAACCTAATGGGATTAAAAGGTGCAAGCAAAGAGTCTCCCGGGTTGAACTCTAGGACCTTGGCTACCATTGTAGCTGGTTCTGTTTTGGCCGGGGAGCTCTCACTGATGTCAGCTATTGCCGCAGGACAGCTTGTGAAAAGCCATATGAAGTACAACAGATCTACCAGGGACTTATCTGGAGTGGTGACCTAAGAGGAATATGTGCTCTGGATGGACGAAAGCACATATCTCCCCTTAGATTTGCAGAGATATCAAGAACCCGATGCTGCTGACGCTCATGTGAGTCCATAATTTCCAAAGCTGTGAAGTTTGGAACCACCTGACCAAAGAAGCTTTTAGCATGCATTGCGCACTTCATGTTTTGTAACCCAGTCTGTCTATTTTTTTTTCCCTTCTCTCTCCCTCTATTTTTGTGGCTGGAGAATGGTGGTGAGTCAGACAGCATCTTCCGAGCCCGTTGTAATTTGGTTGTTTGTGGTGTAGGTTTGTTTGTTTTTTTTTTGGTTAATTAAATTTTCGTGGCCAAGATCTTGTCAAATGTCTATGGTTTGGGTTTACTAGTTTGGGCTTTGACCGTCCTGGCATACTCATCAGATTAAAAGGCTCAGTCTAATTTTAAAAAATTTAAAAAGCATCATGCAGCGAACCATTATCTGTCCCCTAAGGGAACTTGGAAAGGAACCATCATTACTTTATTTTACACCCCTCTGACAGTTCTAATAAACTATTAAACTAATGTGACATCTGCTATGCGTTATTATTTTGCTTAATATAATTTTTATAGGCTAAATTGTCCATGATGGAGAAGAAGAACTTGCAAGTTTGCCCTATGAGTATGAATTCTCTGCAAATTCACGCTCTCTTTCCCTGCCATTGGTCTGGATTGCTTATTTGCTAGTATGAAAAATCAACATGATCACTCACTGACTGACTGACTATTACCCATTCCCACTTACCACTTCCCATTCTTCTTATTCTTTATTATTTCTGGATCAGTACTTTTAATGCTTTTCCCAATAGCAATTTATTTTTAAAAATCATTCGGTCCACCAAAATCCAGACGATTTTGAACTACTTGACCTTCCCTGAGCCCGTATCAGAACATCATATTTCTGACCAATTGACATGCGTATGAATTAATTAACTACTAAGAGCCATTATATTTATATCCGGCTGGCTAAAATTATCTATAAAATCTCAGGCTCGCCAAATTTATTGAGCGCATACCCAATTGTCTTTTTTTTTTTTTTTGTATGAGTAAAATAATTCTTGCTCTACCCTCACTTATCGCTTTCTCTTTCACTTCCCTCCAAATCCGATCGTGCCCACGCCTTTCCCTTTCATTTCTCTCACTGTAAATCCGTTTGTTGATAAGGCTAGATCTGTTGAAACCTTTCAAGATGCCCCTGCTGTGTTTTTTTTTTTGATGATCAAATCTCAGCACGTGCTGCCCCCCCACCACCGTATGTTAGTTGGGAAGTTTGGCTGTGCACCTGAGTTGTCTGTTCTAACAGAGTATTTTAAGAGACTGCATTTAACTGGTGCTTTTTGGATTGACCACAAGCATGTGTTTATTAAACTATTTTACAAATCACTTAAAATAGTTTTATAATGTTTCGACTGAAATACAAGTATGCATGAGAGACTTTTCACCACCCAAATGAGGGGCACGGAACATGACAGTTGACATTTTTAACTACTTTGAAGGTTTTATGGCAGTTGATAACAGACCGATGGGAACCAAGTTTCTAAATCAAATCTAAAGTGATCACTTTCTTTATTCTTACTGCATGTTGCCTCGGTTCTGGTTGCAGCTTCTTACAGCTTCATGAAGGGTCTGCACACGACATTTACAATTTTAATCAAAGGGTAACACAACAAAGTGATGGAATTGTACCAGAGGAAGTGTAAGGCTCCCATGAAACATGGCGTTCGACTGGGACTTGTGAGTGGTCATGTTGGTTTTGGGTTGTCTTTCTTTGCACTTTTTTGCACCAATGCCTTTTGTTTCTACATTGGTTCCATTCTCGTGCAACACGGGAAAGCAACATTTGGGAATTTGTTCAAGGCAAAAGAATTTCACACAATTAAATAGGTATTTTTTTCCCCCTCCTTTCAGTATTTCCCCTATAGTGGACTGCATTAAAGATTGCCCTGCCATTTCCTGCAGGTTTTCTTTGCCTTAACAATCTCTGCAATAGGTGTCTCACAGGCAAGCGCAATGGCTCCTGGCAACAGCAAGGCAAGGGACTCAACTGCCTCCATATATAATGTCCTTGACAGCAAGCCCAAGATTGATTCTAATACTGAAGAGGGCTTAACATCCGAACGCATGCAATTACAAGGAGACCCTGATTTACTGGATGTGAGTTTCATTTACCCAACACGACTGGACATTCTACCGCTGGACTAGCACGGGCCGAGACATTCAAAGGCAACGTGACTTGTGAAAGAAAAGAATTAGAGTTTATTAAATATTTTAATAAAATTAGTTATATGTAATAATATTTCAATTAACTAATCGATATTTAGATAGATTTATTTAAATATTTCACTATTTTACTGTGTTCTTAATATTTGTTACCTACCTTACAGCCACCTTATGTGACATTAAAGCCCTCAACAATTTGAGAACGCATCCAGCTCATCCACAAGACACTTTAATTCAATCGCATCATTGTCCCACTATGCAAGTACGCATCTGTTCCACCCAATAATCGTTGGAGAGCTTGGATTGAAGACGGATCATGGTTGGACGGTTGCGGCATGTGGATAACCTATTCAATCTCCGCACTTTGTCATTGAGTTTAACTGTCATTCGAACAGGTAATGTGTGTAATGTTGTTTTTTCAATGACCCATCAATATAATATGGACACCAAATCTCATTTCAGGGCATGATTCATAAACCGCAATACTTACATCTGCACTCAAGTGTACAGTAGATAGGCAAGCAAAACAATTTCAGACACACAGGCATTGAATTGAAAATGAATAAAAAAAAAGTCAAGAACATCAACATATTGACAAATGGATGTTCAATGTATCTGCAAATTATGAACCCAGATCAAAGTCCATTCAAGAATGCCCAATTTTGTTGCGGGATGGGCAAGAACATTTACAGGTGCTTTCCTCGGTTAAGCTAGCACTGACAGATTATTATCCAACCAATAACTTAATTACTAACGTATTCATATCAATCTCAGAATGGTAGATATGGGAATATGGACACGCAGATGATGCAGTCTTTTGTCGGTTGTGGATTTCTTGGACGGTTGGATATGCATTTAATGGTTCTTCACAGTAGTTACCGTTAAAAGGAAACTCTGGGCGTTGAAATCAGATCTAAATGACTGTGATTATACAAAAATATCAAATTAAAGAATGAAATCGCAACATTGTTTATTTGTTTTGTAACATAATTATATATATTAAGGTAGGATATAATGAGATTATAGGAATCAATACCTTTTAATTCTATACCGTAAATAGATAATTTTATATGATGCATATTTCCGATTTACAACTTTACTTTACTTTTTTATTTATTTTCCGTCTCTATTTTTTATTGTACAATCAAGATAAATATATGAATTTCCGTATATATAAAACTAATATTTACAAAAAATAATTAATAATTAATTTTTAAATTCGAGTAAAAAAAATTAGAATTTAAGCCTCGAGTTAATTCATGATTTGATTTAATATTTAATTTATTACAAATATTAATAAATAATTAATAACTAAAAACTATTGTTTTAATTTATAATGTAATGTTAGATTAAAAACTGTGAACTACATCATACAATCTTATTTATCAGTAATTTTACAATTGAAATACCTTAATATTAAATCAAAAAGTTAAAATTGAGTTTAACAAATGCTAAACTTAACGGTATAATGATAAATTTCAAACTAATTTTCAGTAAGCCAATAATTTCTTAATACTAAATTTGAGTATAATGTTTAAAAAAAAAAACACAAGTTGAGAACTCTCTCTCTCTCTATATATATATATATTTAAGGTAGATGGATCCCTCCTTAGGTCCAATCAGATCAGATCCGAAGGATATATGACACAATAGTACAATTACCGGGTTAATAGTACAATAACATTGTTGGAACAATTCAGTTTCCGTGGTGCATGGAGGAGGAGGCCCAAAAGAATTAGTTCCGGAGGGAGGAAAGGCCCACGTTCAAGTTTATATATATTATAGTTTGTAGTTGTTGGGGGTTGTGGGGGGGTCGGTCTCGGTCTCAGAGACTCAGAGACTCAGACCCTCCCACCAGGCAACAGGCAACAGGCAACAGGCAACAAGCACCAGGCACCAGCACTGCACAGTCGGACAGGAGGGAATGGATGGGGTTGAAAATCAATGTCACTGTCACAATCATTACATCTCACATTAAATTTTATAAAAATCGTTAATTTCGCCCCCCCCTACACTAAACTATGGGCTTGAAAATTAATGCCCTAGTCATTGCGGAGGTTGATGTTTTGGTGAAAACAAATGGTAATTTTGTCGTCCCCAAATTCCGGGGGATGAATTGCGGTGTTTCCCAAAAATTACATAAATGTAATATTATTTATTTATAATAATAATAATAATAATAATAATAATAATAGATTTGTATTTATAGTAGGGAGAAATAATTTTTGTAAAGTATCGTGAAATTCAGTCTAAATTTGATCGAAAGTAAGTTTAGATTTTCATAATGTATGTAATTTTATGGTAATGTTGATATTTATTTTAGAAATTAATTATTTGATTTAATATTATATTAAAATTTTATAGTAATTTTTAATTTATAAATACTTTAAATTAGAGTAAAGCTATGTATATATAAAAATATTTTTATTTTTTTATTCATATAAATTCAGTAATAAAAAAGAGTATTCGAATTTTTTATACAACTTGATAAACTTTTTTGAAAATTTTATGATATGATGAGATGCGTCACAGTTATCTACAAAATAAACGATCCAGCGTACTTTGGAAACGGCCGAGCGCCCCCAGCTTTCCCAGTTCCCACATGTGTCCACTCCCCCACCACACAGTTTTTCTGCGTTCCGTGTGGGGCGTCCTTCGATAATTACTTACTAGTTATCATTAAAAAATAATAATAATACAAATATTTTAATCATTCTGTACTACTATTTTAAAATGGCGCGTGGAGGCTCCTATATGTTGGTGACAAATAAATACAAATGTAAGATAAAATACTAATTGTATTTTCTACAGACTGTAGGTAATTAAATATGTTCATTTTTTAGGCATGTTGCAATAACCCATCGTTTGAGCTAGCGAGTCGTCATCGTCACATACCAGAGAAAACAACACCCATGTTTCAAATTTCATAAGATTAGAGAACTAATTATCTCTTTACTTTTCATAAAATAAAAATAAATTGAGTGAATTTAAATATTATATATATATGCTTTCTAATAGAAATATTAAACATCAATGGATTATGGTTACAAAAGTTGCTTTCTTTATTTATTACATATTATCACTTACACGTTCCCTTAGTTCAGAAGACCAGTCTATCTATCTATCAATCAATCAATATATAATATGCCAATGGGTCTTAATATATCCCTTTGATCATCTAGCTGACACCATTGATGGTGATGAAAAAACCTAGATGGTTAGTGATTATTGTTTGTCTGAGGAGGACATCAAGATGGATTTCTTTTCTTGGTAGATTCAGCTTACCCACTATTTTGCCTTGTGTGTGACACAAGTCCCATATGAGCAAGAGACAAAGCCGACAATACAATAAATATTCCCATTCCCATGTCGTTCCTTGAATAGGAGGGATTGAAGGTCAAAGAAAACCAAACCAATCCACATAAGGAAAATTGGAATTTGGCATGATACGGGATTTTCTTTGACAAACGGGGTTCTTGATCATGAAAGGCATTACCTCACGCGAGGCCCCGTGTGTGCAGTGTGTGTGTGTGTGTGTATATATATATATATATATATATATATTCAATAAAATGGACTAATGAATATTTGAGATTTTATGCATCCATTATTGAAGAATTACAGTGACGTGATGTTAAATCTACGCTATATATGGATTATAACGTAAAAATAACTCAGTGCCAATAGTACTGCTCTAATATTATGATGTTAAATCTACGCTATATATGGATTATTAGACTTGCTTTCTTTAAGTCACTAGTACTGCTCTTAGTGCCTCCAATTTTCCTCCTTTGATGTTAATTAATCTTAAAAAAAAAGAAAGAAATTGTTGCTTAATAAACACTTGTAATTTAGTAAGAGTTAAAGACTCGACTTGAACAGTAAAAAAACAACTTTAATATTATATATGAGATATATAGATAAGTTTTGATGATTAATTAATATCAATTTTAAAATGTATATTTTAGAGGAATTCACATCACCAGTAAATTTGTGTAAACGTGAGTGATACAGACAGTGATCTTCTGTTCTCGGACAAAACTGTGGTATGTTTAATTTGTAAATCATCCGACAGGATCCCGGTGGGTTGTTTGGCTGCCATGATTGCCAAGCAAGGATTCCAGACAAAACGACGACGATGGAGGGCGGGGCAGTGCTCATCACATCACATGGGCCATCAGGCATCAGCGCGCGCGCGCGCGCTCACGAGGCAGTGCACTTGCACTATTTTCTTTTCCCTTTTTCTTTTCCCAACTCGCACTACCACCACCACCACCACCACCACCAATCCACCATCACCACCATCACCATGCCATGCCACGCTGCTGTTATTTTATTCAAATAATAACAAGATGGAGCGGCGCTCGGGGGGCTTTTGTCAAACTTAGTGCGCCCACTTTTCTAGCTAATCCTCAAAACCCATTTCAAAGTTACATTTTGTGCTCCTGCATTCCAGTAAATTGACACATACGGCCACCTCAGGTCCTACGCCTTTAATTACGGTGTTAGGATTTCATATGGCCCTCTTATGACTTGCTGTCATTTCATATGAGTTACAGTGTTTGCATTGATTTAGACCTTCATTATAATTATGTTTCATTCTGTTGGTGTCTTTGGTGAGAGAAATTCTGCAGGTTGCCTAATACTGTGCGTTGGAGAGCACATTTGAAGATTTAAATTTAAGTTTTTAATCACAAAACTTCGGTATATAATAAGAAAATGTTATGGGGTTAGCTAGTGAAGTATTTTATAGAGTCGCAGGATGAGGGAAGTACCATCCCTCAGCCCCTTCCAACATTCAGTAACCCATTGAATGCACCGGCAGCAATACAATTTTCTATTGAACCCCATCATAAATCAGCCAAGAAGATAAATAGATATATGCTCCTTCAATTTCGAGTACTGCGTTAGTTTGAAATTAGAAGATAAATAGAATCAGCCAAAAGAAGCACCATACAGTTAAAGCATCATAATGAAGCACATCATAGATCAGCATGACCCTTTCAATATGATGATTCTTCCCCAGTCAAATGGCACCATGGAAAAGATACAGAAAACACTCAGTCGCGCTAAGTTGACAATAATTTGATCCACAAGATGCAAATGCATTGTAGCAACTTAACATTAATCATCCTACCTGACCTTACAAATCACAACATGTGGTCCGTATATCATATGCTTCAATTTCAATAGTACATAATAATCAGCAGGTATTGAAAGTTCAATGGCGCCTTCATGACAAAAACATATTTTTAACAAGGTTAGCTAACATAGCTTACCGAATCTAAGCAAATCAAGGCAAAAATCAAACCACCTTCAATGAAACCTTAATTTTCCACACCACACCTCAACCACCTTCAATGAAACCGTAATTTTCCATCCAAACCAATCATCTTCAATCAAACCACTACTGTGTTACGTGTAGTACGTACGTGCCTAGCTTAATCTTCCCACAACAACAAAAATCATCCCTCCTGTCTGACAAACATCAACAAAAAAAGTAAAACAAAAAAAAGTAAAAGTAAAAGTAAAATCTCCACCGCTGCTTTCTCCAGCCACAGCAAGCCACCGTCGCCAGTGCTTCACGGCGCCCCACACCACCACCAAAGACGCTTGTCGTCGCCGCCGCCTCCAGACACACTTGCACGAGCCAATGTCTTACCTCGCTGCTGTTTTAAAGCCTAGTTATCTAATTTGTACGACAAATATAATAAGGATATTTTTGGAAGGTATTATTAAATGCTCTTAAATGATATCTAATATTTGAAAATGAGGTTTCCTTCTCTTTTATGAAATAATAAAATATCATAGAGTTAATTAACTATTTTATAGGACTTATGAAAAAAAACATATTTTAAAAATATTGTGTGTGGATTACTGGGTGTTGGTATATAATGAGATTAAATTTGATTATATATTTACTTTAATATTTATTGATTTTTGAATTTTGATTTTAACTATTTTTTAAAAGACTCAAACCTATAATCCCAGGTGATCAAAAGAGTACATATTAAGTCAAAAACTCATTTGTTAAATTGAATATAATCATTAGTCACGACTTGTTTATATTACGTTTTTGAACATTATAAAATAAACCATCTTAGTGAGTGGACATCAACTTCAACCAACAATGATATATATTCTTGAGAAGGATTTCTTTCATTTGATAAACCTCGTGCCAATTCAATCTAAATAAAAACGTGAGTCTGTTAATGAAATTAAATACATAACTTGGTATACAATAAATACAACACTAATAGACACACAAGTTACAAAATCCAGGTTTTACAAATTAACCTTCATCGACAAATTTGGTTTAAATAAAATACATAAGCTCCATATTCAAAGAAAAACTATAGCTACCCACATACATCCAATTACTTCTCATTCTAATAATTCCTTTACTTAGTTAAGTCTTCAGAAGAAGAAATAATAATAAGAGATCTACTTTAAATAAATAAGTTTCAAAATATTATACTATTGCTTGCTTCTTGTAACCAAAGAAAATTGTGTGACTAACAAGATCTCTCATTGTGTGACCTAAATTCATTGTCCAACAATAGTTATAACCATTACGAATATGGGAACTAACAATATCCACTTTTGTAATTATTCGTAACACAATCATAATACACATAAATATTCAATAAATAATATCCAACTCTAAGTTACAACTCAAAAGTATATGGATTTGACTATTGATCTCCCCTCACCACTAATAGTTTTTCTTGTATTGTAGCTTTCTTTTTCTTGTGTCAACCAATTAGAAAGTTCCATTCATAGTTAAAGATTAGGATGGATGGATTGGCAAGGTAGGCTATACATTGGAGTTATCATCATTTTCTAGGCTATATCTGGTTTTTAATATTTTTGTTTTGAAGTTGTGAGTGGGTGATCTAACTCTTTTGTCACAAGAATTATCTGATTTTAATGTTAATAGTAAGGTGAATCTTTAACCATTGATGACATTAGAATACCAACAACAATAGTGATGTCAGAAGTAGATGTAGCAAGTCTTGGTCCATTGGCGAGGGGTACCTAAAGAAGAGGCTACATGGGAAGATTGCATGGATGTGGTGCGATACTTTTCGGAGTTCTCCCTTGAGGACAAGGGTAATTTTAAAGGGAGGGGGAATGACGAGAACACTGCTCCAGTGCCTAAATAAAGTGTTCGAATACGAGTATATGGAGCTTTGGAAAATCATTGCTCGAGATGCTCTGCTCATGATAGGCCCATATTAGCCCATGGTGATTGCTTGTGCCGAGTAATCACCCATAACAAATGGCTAAATCCAAGCTACCCATGACGCATACTTGTATCGCTCGTGTCGTGTAGCCATCTTGCCCGTGTTGTGATGAGCAACTACTCATATTAACACCTGTGTTTACCTGTGGCATGTTTCCCATGTCATTATGTGCAACTTGTGCACATGGAGTCTTCTTCAGCTAGGATTCTAATAGATACTAATTTCCTTTTATAAATTGTATTTAATTAGTAAGTAGGGTAAAATTAGATTTTTAGCTTAGTTTCTCACTACAAGAAAAGTAAGCATTTACAACAGAATATTTACAGCATTTTTTGAAAAATACTGTTAAAAATTAATAAAAACAGCATGTAAGAACCTAGGTGATGTAAAAATAAATTATATAATGTATTTGAAACTTTTACAGCATTTATTAAAGATATGATGTGAATGGATAGGAGACCGCACGATTTTTGGCACGCAACCTCTTATTTACGTGCGCAGAAAAAAAACCCCCGCTCAAATCCGTCATTCTTTCCCTCCTACATTTTCTTTTGCAAAAACTAATCCCTAACTTTCCCTCATCTTTTACGTTTGTCAATTCTCATGCCTGCGGTGCGAAGTCAAACGAATCAGCAAATATTAAGTGCTGTTAAAAGTTATTTTTCTTGTAGTGTCTAATTTGGTTTTCAATTCCTAATCAATAATTTACCTATAGATATGCCTTGTTTTCAAACATAATAAAACAGTCAAGAGCATTTTTATTAATTATAAACTCTCAATTAGAGATTTATTAATTATTTCATCCTTTTTAGTTAATTACTTGAATTGTATAAACTAAAGTTTCTGTATTTGGTTATCTTTTTCTCTAGATTGTTATTGAATCCAAATCAAGATCTCCAACTGTATATATATATATATATATATATATATATATATATATATATATATAATTCCCTTTGATTTTGTTTAAAAATTAAAGGTTTGCACTTACACATATTCATGTAAATGTTAAGGTGCCCCCTTGCATATGGGGTTGCTTCCATTAGTACACCTAAAGTTGGCACTAATGATGGTTGGACACGACAAATGACAAGTAAAGTATATTAATATATTATTCATTTTTGTGTCTAACATTTGTATTTAACATCAGAAATAGTCAATTCGTGAAATAAGATTAATACTAAAAACTTTGTTTTTGTAAAATATAATTACTTTAAAAATTTAGAGGAAAATTAACCAAAAAAAAAACCATTAAAGAAGTCATAAGTTTTTTTTTTTAAATATTGTTTGTGAATCTTAATAGAGAACATGTAGGAAAATATACACAAAAGGATGAAGAGGAAATAAAGATGACCTACAATGAGAGTCTCAAACAATAGAAACGAAGGATTGCGCTTTTCGTTGAATAGTTTCATAATTGAGAAAATAACACACGTGCCAAATTTAAATTTGAGTTAATTAATTAACTAACCACTTCATTAAGGGCATGTACCTAGCTACAATCAAAGTGTAAGTTTTGAGACTAAACATGTGTTTAAAGCTTCCTAAAGTGCGCACTAATAGTAGAAATATGATCTTAATTTTTCTTAAAGATTGTTGGTTCATACAACAAAAACCTTTAAACAAGTTTATTTTTATAGGCAACAAAGTGTAAAAAAATTATTTGAATTATAATTAAGTTAAAGTGGATTTATCTGTATTTGTTTAAATGTTTCATAGCTCATTTAGTATTTTTATTATCTTATATTTAACTATATATAAATATTAATTATTTAGACTATCATGATATTATCATTTGGGTTAAGTAAAGTGATTAATGATTATCTTAAATAGACACATACATATATAAATTTGTATCTTATTATACTTTGATTAGGATTTCTATTATCTTTTAATTCTATTAATTAATCTCACATAAGAGGTTGCTCACACGTGCAATATTCATATAATATACGAAATATAATGATATCTATTCAAAGTCCTAACGCTTTTAAGATTTTTAAATAATTCACATTATCCCACCACATTTAGTATTCAAAGTCCTCAACTGTATTAATTAATTCTCACCATATTTAATATTTAAAAATTATAGAATAAATGAGATTTTCAATATGTTAAAATTAATATTGTTTGGATGGTTGGTTATTTAAATTATGAAGAGGGATGTTACGTGCTAAGGTTACAATTGAATAACATATTAAATATTTTTTAACAAGATTTAAAATTAAAATTAAATTAAAATCATTATGACGCGAAGTTGATTCCACGTATCATTTATCATTTATAAAAGTTAGTATTTGAGATTGTTTTTAATAAAACAAACCCTGCACTAAAAAAATGAACGTCACAACCTGACACGTGTGGCGAGTTCCCGATAGTTTTGCATGTGGGTGGCAGTAATGGCTTCTCTGTTTTTAGGTTGACATTTATCGTGCATCGCCTCGTGACACGTCGCGTGGCGATTATAATAAGGTGGCGCAGCTGCACAGGCGGACATCATCCACGTGGGTCCCATGTGATGTGAGCTGGATGCTGAGCTGGTGCATGACATGCTCGTGGGCCCACCGTCCTGCTTTCTTTGACTCCGTGGGACACAGGTGTGTTGTCTATACGTTGTGTGTCTCCCCAATTGAACTGCAAATAGGCAGGGTGTTCGAAGCGCCCTGTCTTTTCACGCCGCAAGGGGCGACCGCCGGAGAAATCAAGGCGGCGACCCAACCGTTCCGACCGGGGAGGAGTGGGACACACGCCCATGCATTATTGAGATTGGGATATATGGGGGGGGGGGAGGGGATGGGCAATGGGCAGAAGATAAGGGTTTGACTGACTTTCCGATAACCCGATCCCGACAGCTTCACCCACGTGGTCTGACAGTTCATTGCATATGACCGCACGTGACCCTCGTCAGCCTCCGTGGAATCTGTTAAACTGTTCCCTCGCCCCACCACGCTCACCTCGAACCAGCAGCGGCTGGGGAGCAAGCTCGCACGCGCATGACAGGGCTCTCTAGCTACAGTAGCCATCCTCCCCCCTGGACGAGGTGGTGTGGGCGCGATGGATTAATACGATGTGGGGTTGCAGGGATTAGGGAGAGACCTTGGTGGGTTACATTAATTATTATAATGGTTTGTGTTATATTATATATATATATATATATATATATATATATATATATATATGTCTCCGGTCCGATCTCCACTGGTGAGTGGGTTGGGGGAGGGGGGTGAGAGAACTCCCTGATGATGAGGACCAGACCAGAAAAGGGTCTTCATGTTGTGCTGTTTTAGTGGAAAGTCATACTAGAAATCGGTGTGCTCAACTCAAATAAGTCAAATCAGGTTTTTGCACTGTCAACAACAACTCTAATTAAATTTATTTCCAAGTGTCGGAGTTTTGAAATTTTGACATATAATATATATATATATATATACACACACACCGCATCTTCAGTCTTGGCTCACTTTAGGTGTACTACAACACTATAATACTAATGTTATATTAAATATATTTCATACGGCCAGACTTCCAATTGCCGCGCGCGGTCAGCACACAAAAAAGAAAGAGCATCCTTTTGGTGCTTAAAGGTAAAGATGAGTTAACAAAAGAAAAAAAATACAGAAACTTGTTTATCTGCAGTAGTAGACAATGATGATTTGTCGGTCACTGGAGGGCATAGGTACATGGTCCTAGAGCTTGGGTGATTTAAATTTATATCTCTTCACGGCTTCATCCAATTTTGTCTCGACATTTTTTTTTTGTACTGATCACATTTATTCAAAGGATCATATCTACATGTCGGAAGCAAGTTTTGAAATAGCTGTTATATATTTATTTTGTATTACTACTTTGGACCTCAAAGAAAATATGAGTCAAAGGAGAAATAGTATAAAACCATAACAAAAACCGCGAGCATATACGACGATTCAACAACTTCTCTTGTTAGAGATAATGATCTGCCGCTTCGCATAGAGGCAATTTATGATCCCATTCCCAGCTAATGGTGGTTTTTTTTTTAAGATCATATATCACAGATATATATATATATATATATATATATATATATATCATCCATTCGAAGTTTTAATATCGTGATTAACCTTTTTCATCAAAGAAAGAGTCCATATTCCGACAAAAATTAGATCGACACGGTATTAACTTTATTGGTGATTAACTTTTGTTGGGTGCCCGTATATATACGGCACATCAATTTAGAGATAAGTATGGGTAATATTTTAAACTATTTTGAATTAATCTAGAAAGTCAATTAATAAAGGTGTGATTAAGATTAAGATTAAGGCATGAAACATACATATTTCAAAATATTTTCAATTGCTTGTAAAAGCGAAATAATTAATCAAAGTGATTAGCATAAAATAACCATCAAAGCTTAACGTGAAAACCCTTAAAACAGAATATTTATATGTATGTTACCTTTTTGTCTACTAGCTAGTATTATATTATATATATATATATGCCATAAGCACCGCCCTAGCACCGTCTCTTCCTCATACTCGGTCAGAGCATATCTGTGCGGCCCATTCAAATCGTTTACGCGAGCGGTGTCCTCATTCATCGTTCGTCCTTACCCCCTGATCCTCACTCAGACGACTCGATCACATCTGGGTCGTCATTATTGGAGAGCCAATTGAGAAGCTAAAATGATGTTTCGTGGACCAATCGCCGAGGCATAGCAGATTTGTATTGGCTGAATCCATCTTCAGCTGCAAAATCTCATAAGTAGGTCAGTAGTTCATTGTTACTTACAGTTTGAGCCATCATTGAACAGACAGATCTCGTCTGATACGACGTCGTCCAGGGGAATATATGCGTGTTTGACTGTGTGTGTGCACATATATATATATATATATAAATATATGTTTAATTGTGTGTTCGTGTCTATCTAAACGGTTAGAGCAAGTGGGGAGAATAAGGACTCCTCTTGGTTTTGTCTTGTAAAGACTAAAATATAATCTCATCATCTCGGAGGAAGGGAAGCTGGCAAATAATAGCAAGTGGTGGGAGCGTGCGGATGCCGGTATGGCGGGTTATGATCACCACCACGATTCTGCGGCGGGGCTGCATCTCCAACTACCACCGGGAGAGGACCACAATCAGAGCGGCGGCGGCGGAGGAGGAGGAGATCCGGACGCCCCATCCACCAGTTCTGGAGGTGGGGGATCATCCACGCGCCGCCCTAGGGGACGCCCACCCGGTTCCAGAAACAAGCCCAAGCCCCCCATCATCGTCACGCGCGACAGCCCCAACGCCCTTCGCTCCCACGTGCTCGAAGTTTCCGCCGGAGCTGACGTGGTGGACTGCGTCTCTACCTACGCCCTCCGCCGCGGGCGCGGGGTCTGCGTGCTGAGCGGGAGCGGCACGGTAACCGACGTGGCGCTGCGGCAGCCCGCTGGCGGCGGGGGCGTAGTGACACTCCGCGGCCGGTTCGATATACTCTCGCTCTCCGGGACAGTGCTCCCGCCTCCGGCGCCCCCCGGGGCGGGGGGGTTGTCTATATTCCTGGCGGGGGCGCAGGGGCAGGTGGTCGGGGGGAGCGTGTTGGGCCCGCTGGCCGCGGCTGGGCCGGTGATGCTGATGGCTGCGTCGTTCGCGAATGCGGTTTTCGAGAGGCTGCCGTTGGAGGAGGATGGCGGAGGAGGAGGGGGAGGCCAGCAAGGGGCGGCGGGGTCACAGTCCTCCAGCGTGACGGGTAGCGGTGGAGGGGGTGACGGCGGCGGCGGTGTTTCCATGTTTAACTTGCCGGCTTATCCGTTTCCGGGGCCGGATTTGTTTGGATATGGGAATGCTGCACCGAGGCCTCCATTTTGATCGCTCCATGCCCGTTCCGTGAGTGTTATGGGTTTTGTTTTGTTCTATAAAGGGTCGTCTGATATGATGGGTTTTGTGAGTGATGTTGGAACCGCGCGCCTGCAGGTGAAGGTGAACAAGATTGTAGAGTAGGAGGGATCGAATATGAGACAGTGAAGGGTTTGAGTAGTGGATTTGTTGAAGAAATTAGGGCTTGCTCTCACAGACTCAGTCTGTACATCTCATGAGATGAAATATGGGGTGTTTGGGCAAGTAGGGCTGCTGAAATTGAAGCAAATTAGAGAGTTGATGAATTCAAGGTCAGTACTAATTAGTGTGCGATTTTTATTTCTGATTTCAGTTAATAATTGTATAAAACCCATTTGAATCTTTGTTTAATGGAATACATGAATCATCACTACTTCTATATATGGCCTGCTTTGAATCATATGCATTTATAATGCCCCTCTAGCCTAGCTATACTACTAGCTAGGGTTTCTTAAAGTACGTATTATTATATATATATATATTTCTTTGTGTACAATAATAACTTCTCCTTTCCACCATCACACATTACTTTCGGCAATTCTCTCTCAGAAATTTTTTATCTCTATTTTATGCCAATTTCTCTTATTTCGGTATTTATTTCTCTTTGCATATAAATATATGTATACATATAGTACCCATCTCTAATAAAATTCACTTATTACTGTGTACCTATAATTTTCGTAGTGTTACGAACGTTGAAAACCACATAATATGATGTTGAGGTTCAGCTCCAGGGCTGAGATCATCTTTGCATTTTGGGTTCCTATAGTTTCCTTTTCTAACTGCCATTAATATATTTACCTTAGAGGGTGATGAAATTGTAAAGACCCTCAAAACCCTAGTTGCTTACTTTCCTCTTCAGAACTACATAGATATTGACAATGTGAAATAAATAAATAAATATATATATGCACATATATATTTGACAGGCATCACTCTCAGTTCAAAACCGTAACGATCATAATAATTTGAATCCAGAACCTAGGTCCTAACCATACATGTATATAAAAGGAACGCTTATTGAAAGCTTTCTACTAGGGGGCAAACAAAGAATGAGATTTAAAATATCCCCGTTTGAGTCTTCTCTGCATGCACAATGAAGGATGGATGAAGATACTTAAGATTGCAATTCTCCGCGGGGCTCGCAGAGTAGTGGGATCGTCGTCCCGCTTCGACACAGCATGCATTCAACCCCCACACCCACTGGCGGTGACGTACTTAATTATCTACCAGAAAACGCACACTAGATTTCATTATAATCATGCCTCCAAGACCTCTAAATTCCCATTATTTACTGCATGATTATGAAGATTTCAGGAACTTTGTTCCATTATACTTAATTACAAGAAAATGTCCACTAACTCAACTACATATAGTTTGTTTCAGTATGTGGCTTTTGATCTCTCCAATATGTTATATATAGTTTGTTTAAATTAGTAGGTGCAAGAAGGAAAGGTATATGTAAACATGAACGGTAAATTTTAGTTGGTTGGTTTGTTTGTTTTTAAGGTTCTTCCATCATAAATTATCATAATGAGATTTCAATGTTTTTGTTGTTTGAAACGATTTTTCTATCTCGTTAAATATATTGCACTCACAGACAAAAAGCTTTTCCATATTAAATTATTATAAATGAGATTTGAACGCTGCAGCGCTTGTCTGGATCAATCTTTTTCTTTTTTTCTTCGTGTTGGATACATTGCACTCACCAACAATTTTTTTGTTTTGTTTTGAAACATGGGGTATGCTGCGGGTCCACTGAACCCCGGGTGAAACATACCCAATCACTTTTTGTTTTGCCGGCAAACAGACTATGAAGTATTTGCCGCATAGCAAACTCAAACCTATATCTATGGATCTCCTAGGAAAAATAACAGTTTCAGCAACCCCGGCATGACATTATTAGTATTCATGTTGTCTTTTGTTTTTCGTATACTTTACAGGCTTCAAGCTAGTTTGCATGATGTTTCCCCAAGTAATTGGACCACCACAGATTTTTTATGGTCTAATTATCTAATACGTCATGCAAATGATGTGGCTTGCGCGGTAGGACTACAAATATAAATGAATAAGTAATTCGGGGTATAATTTTAAAATATATAAAATAATACATAAAAACAAAATAACCTTCAATTCAGTTTTAGCAAAAAATAAATAAATATTTGAATAAACAGACAGATAATTATTCTATAATATATTTTAAATTTGTTCAAACACCTATCAAAATATAATTTGTTGTGCTTATATATATCTAAAAAATTATCTATGATTGAACTTGTCCTAGTATTGTAGTAATTTTTTTGTAATGTATAACAGAGAAAATCAGTTAGAAACTTATCTTGTTCTGCCAAAGCAAAATAACTTTAAAAACAAGTGGATAAATAATTAATTTTTTAGTTATGACTAGCTATTGACATAATTTGAAATATTTAACAAACCTTGAAAATTTAAATCTTGAACTATGTTCATATATAATAGTAAAGTTTTATTTTCAATGGTTTTTTTTTCAAGATTGATAAAATTTTAAGGATAAAATTTAATTACCAACCGATAAATATTATCAATTTTGAAAGACTAATATGCAAGTTAAGGATAAAAGTTTAATTGAGAATAAGCAATTTTATTGTTTCCTAGCAAATTTTGATTTTAATTCTTACAATTGAAAATTTATTGTAGCACAAAAAAGATTTATATGATAATGATACTCAATTATAAAGTCAATTTATTGATGAAATGCTTGATCACTTCTTTGAACATAACAAGCTTTCTGATAAATTTACATTGTGTTTATTCAAAAATAACTTTACTTTAGGAAGTAAAACTTTTCATTTATCATATATATATATATATATATATATATATATATATATTAGTATATATAAAAAAGACATGACAAATGTCTCAATGATGCCACTAATGCCAATTGCAAATGATGTGTAAACAATGAATGTAGTAATCATATGAACAATCATTTAAAATCAAAGCTTGACACTCATTCCACCCCCTTACATATTAATTGTACCATTGTATTATTATTCTCAAATAATTTTAATGTTTAATTGATGTTTAGATAATACAAAATACTTTTTTTCAAGGTTAATGTCACAATATCATAGACATGAACAATACCAAAAAAAGCGTTCTCCTACAAAACTATTATTGCTAATAAATCTTAAAACTATAGTCTTTTGCTCCTTTATTGATTTATCATGAGTTTCATTAACAATTAGGCAAAACTTTACAACATTAATTTTATCGTGAATTACTTCCTTCATTTTAGTAGAAAAAATGTGTTTTTTTGTACTGTTAATAGTGATGTGCAAGTGTCATTCTTTGGAGCATTTACAGTAACTTTAACAAGCTTTTTATTATATTCAATCATCAAATCCAATAAAGCAATGTCATATACATGTATATTATACAGGTAAACCATGCATGTGCATCCTTTTTGTCATTGGGTTGACATTATGTTTTAAAAAATAAAGTAAATTACAACGTAATTTATCTACACAATATACTTACACATAGTATTTCTCAACCTAATATCTCATGAAAATTTTCATAATTTATTAATCTATACTTTCATTCTGAGCTCTAAAAGCAAACCTTTAAATGCAAGTACTTTGTAACAGTCCAAGTTCTCCGTAACACGATATTGTCCGGTTCAGGACTCAAGTCTAATCTCCGATTTTGTTCTTGGTAGTGCCATACAAGCACCTCAAAAAGCCTCGTGTCATGAGAGGTCTCTACACCCTCTTAAGTGGCACGCTTTATTCTCCTCTCCAGCCGATGTGGGACTTGCAAAGTCCTCGGACTTTACAATTCACTCCCCTTAGGAGGCTTACGTCCACGTGAGACTATGGCACATCAACTCGGTCCCCATCTCTGATACCATCTGTAATAATCCAAGTCTCCCGTAGCACAATATTATCCGGTTCAGAGTCATGCCCAATCCTCAATTTTGTTCTTGGCAGTACTATACAAACACCCCAAAAGGCCTCGTTCCAAGAGAGGTCTACACGGCCTCTTAAGAGGCATGTTTCGTTCTCCTCCCTAGCCGATGTGGAACTTGCAAAGTCCTCAAACTCTACATACTTAAACAATATAAATGGAGGTTTTCAATTTCAGTCAATTATTTGTACAAAAGTGAACTTTTTGAACGCATTCTATATATATTGAAATTGGTTCTTCAAATCTTCATATGAATTATCATCAATTATGTGAATGAATTAGGTTTTTTTCCTATATAACAAAAAAAAAGAATGTTTTACATTTCTAACCTTACTCCAATTCTTGAATCCATCTATATTGATTACACATTATGCGACATGCCTAAATGGATTATTAAAAAAGAAAGCTTGGTAAACAAAAAAAATACATATTTCTCATGTGAATATTCAAGTCATAAAGGAAATAGATTATACCATAAAGGTTGAAAGTTATGAAAATGATTTCATTTTCTAGAGTTCGGATAGTTTGAAATTAAAGATTGATTTGAGTCAGCTTTAATGTAAATTCTTTGAATTTTATTTTAATTATTAATATTATATTTTATATCTAATGACACAATTTAAGATTATACTTTAATAAGGTAATAATAAAGGGGATCCATCTACTGGGAAATATTGTTCTTTGCCTGTAATGAGGCAGAAGTCATGAAATTGCATAAAGCAATTGTATGGAGATTATAGCTTTCAAAACACGCTACTGAGAATTTCATTGCTATTAACTCTCTGAAGTCTTTTAGAAAAATTTTCAAAAATTTAAAATATCAAAAACAGGTGATGATATAGTCTTTTAGATATTTGATATTTGAGTATTTGAAGTTTGAATATTTGAATTTTATATATTTCAACTTTGTACATTTGAAATTTATTTTTTTTAAATCAAGTATTATATTTAATTCTTTTATCATCTACAAACAAAATTAGGAAAAAACATAAAAGACTAAAAACAACTTTGATAAAAAAGTTTTAGCTAGCAAAAAACAAAAAAGAACAAACAAACATGTCTACTAAAATATGAAACAAATTAATATTTCTCCAACACAAAAGTTTAATATATCCATATATTATTATGTATTTATGTCTTTAACTATCAATGTATATTTAATGCGTATAAGAAAACTTTCAAATATTTCCTATATATACTTGAAAACTCTAAACAAGAATTTCACCTAGAAAGATCTTGTTCTATATTCATCAAAGTAAACAAAATTGGTTAGTTATAACCACTTTAAAAAACACACAAGTTTGGAAATAATTTCATATGCAAAAAGAAAGATCCCACAAATCCAAGAGAGTATTTTGTTTTTCAACGTAATTTCTAATTGGCTATAAGTCACAATTGACTTTCAAATTTAATAAATTAAATAAAATTAAGCCATGTTTATTGTTTAATATATTTTTGATGCTTCTCATAACAAGATTCTTATTTATGATTACGTTTTTTTAAAATAAAAATCTCTCGAGCCACTAGCCTACTAAGAAATATTATCATTCACAAAAATCATGATCATTATTTATGGAAAATACAAAAGATTAAATCATAAATAACAATCACAAGATTTAATATTATAACTTCTAAGAAAAAAACTTTACAATGACGCAACTAGATTTGACAATAACCTAAAATCCAAAAATACACACAAAAAGCGTTGGAATAAAAGGCGTAACATTTAAAAAAATACACTTGTAGAATTTTGATGCAAATTAATATTTAAGAGTAAACTAAAATGAATGCACTCATTTTTTGATTTTTTAGTTGAAAATTAGAGTAATTGTGAAGTTGATGGTACTATTTAACCACCTGAGAGATTGAGAAAGAATATTGTGAGAGACAATGTAAAATAGAAACTTTTCACTTATTAGACAAGAATACTTGTTCAATATTGTCACGTCCCCGAATTCCAGGGAACCCGGAACCGGGTACATGACTTCCCCTTGCCCGCACCCGAAAGGTCAAGGGGTTGGTGACTAGCACCAAAAGAGATTACACCGCGGGTGCTGTCTCAAATATGCAACCCTGTACAGTCATACATCAAAGGTAATCCTGTACTTTCCCATATATCATCATGCATACAAAGAATCAAACAGTCATACAGACATCACATCCTATAGTATGCAAATACAACTGTCCACGGACCCATGTCCGGGATATCACATAAAACAATACAGAATATAACTGTATCATACATCAGAGTAGGGGGCGTCCTCCTGGAAAAAAAGTCCTCCACTAGTCTCGGGTCACACCTGAAAAGGGTAAACAACAAGTAGGGGTGAGCGACAAGCTCAGTAGGTGACCCTAACACTCCACATCATGCAACACATATAAGTCTATACTATATGCTTAGTGTACTCGTGCACCATGTAGTGTGCACAATCATCAGGACTCAGCCTGCAACAAACATCAGGACAACTTGTCCACGATCCTCCATGGGATCCCGGCTCGGGGCACTCGGCCCTAGCTCCACGAGCTCAACGGCTCAACTCAGGCCTTAGCTTGTCCCACACGCAATATGCCCGGCCACAGTCGCCACACCGGCCTAACATCGGTGCATATGCCTGCCACGTCAACCACATAGCACCATCGGTGCATCACGGTGAGAACCCAAACAAGTCACGGAGTCCATGCCCCAATACCTCACACCAACATACTAACATTAGTATGGCATGTCATTTTCAATATTCCTTTAGAATCGTAGCAGTATTCACAAGTAAGTCTTTAATCCTTGATTTATGAAGGAAGTACCCATAGCAGCCTATTTTCTTGAAATCAAAAGTCCCGGCATTGGGTTCCCATAGCATAAATAAGATAATCCGATTTTTGGGGATTTTTCCGAGATGTCTAACCCCACTTTCCAAAAATTCACCACTACGAACTTTTAGGTTTTTCCGAGATTTTACACTAAAACCCAATTTTCACATTTTGAAATAGTGGGAATTAATTTTTCTAGTATTTTTCTTTGAATCCAAATGGGGGGTATTTCGTTATTTACATAGTAACTTAAGTAGATACTTTGGGTATAGGTTACTTTGTAAATAGGTACAATCAAACCGTATTTGAATCGCCAGTGAAACTACATTTTTGAATCGCCTTCATCGTATTTCGAATCGGTATTTTCGAATCTCTTTTCGGATCGCCTTCGACTCTCGAACCTACACTCGAACTACCTTCGAAGTACCCATGAATCGCCTTGAAACTCCCTTCGAAGTACCTTCGAACCTTCGAAACGATACTCGAAAATTTCACATTCGACACTCGAAATTACACTACATCGAACCTACCTTCGAACCTTCGAAATCGCACATTCGAAATTTCCAATTTCCAGTCGATCTCATCGGTCGTTCTCTACCTAGTTCACGACATCCATCGTTCATCATCGTTTTTCACCTGTTTCTAGCCTGGATTCAACCCGGAAACCTCCGGACCTTTCGAATCTCATAAAACTCATACCTAATACTATATATTAGGTTTTAAATCACGTCTTACCCCTCGAACGCATTTTAAATACAAGTTTCAACCCAAAATTGGTTTTTCCCCAAATTCTAGGGTTCAACACGAATTTGCATGATTTCATTAAATTCTTACATGTTAATCCAAAAAAACAAGCAAGAAAAGGGTGAAGAATCAGGTGGAACACCTACCTGGAATGATTCTTGATGCTTGAACGAGCTCAAAACGCCCCAAATCGCCAAGGCCTCCAAGCTTCCTTCTCTCTTTCTCTCTCTAAGCTCTCCAACGCAGATGTAGAAATGCTAAAACGTAACGTGGAAGCTCTCTTTCCCCTATTTATATTTTTGCCAGTCAACTGACCTAGTTAACCATTGACTCAGTCAATAATTAACCTCCAAGGTCCCGAACTCCAAATTGAGTCAAACTACAGTCAAAACGCTCGAAATGACGAGCACAATACTACACAGATATTAGTACACCCAAATGACCGCTCAAACGCAAAGTCAACCAATAGACCCCGAAAAGTCAACAATCGGGTCAAACGGGGCCCCGACTCGGAATCGGGCCCAAGTACAGTCAAAATGCTCACATTGACGGCTACACTACCGTCCTGATAGTTATATTCCCATAGAATGACTATCTCTCAAGACTACCCAAATACGAGTCTTTACAAATATGAACCATCAATATTTAAGCCGTTATTCAATAATAGAAAATAAAAATACAGGAAATGCAAACAAAGATTTCTATTTATTTCATTGTCATCTTAATTTGTAATTGATACATTGATGTCATTAGTGAATAATTTTGTGGGTGCAACAATAGCTCGTTTTCATAACAATCATCGCTTGCTTTCACGAGTTCAATAAAAACCTATACAACATCAACCTATACGTACAACATCGCTTTTACGAGCTCAATATATTACCTTTGTTTCTCTACTTCTAATATAGTTTAAATGTACGAGAATCTTGACAACAATTAGATTATTATTTACTATTGAGAAATTTAGTCTTCACATATATTTTAGAATTTATCAAAAATAATAATATTATATAATTGTTCTGATAAATTCAAATATTACATTGTTGTTTCATTTCTAATTTATTTTCAAGTAAATTTATTATAGTCTAAGTAGCAAAGAAATGGATTTGAAAGACATTCATCTCTCTTTTACGTTCAAGAGTAATAAAATAGGATATTTAAAATATCATTATTATTCGCATAATAATTAACACATTCATATTACATTTCATTTAAAGAGTTTGTGATAATCGTAATCATCTTACTAATTCTTATAATCTCTAAACTTTATATAAATCTTGATTTATTTAAAAAATCATATATTTTTAGTTTATATAATTTGATTTGACTTAATTTATTGGTCTGAATTAATTTCTAAGTACTCCTTATTTTTGTATTTCCTTTTCAAAAAGAAAGGCATTTGTTCATTTAGCTGACTTTTCATAATGGTGAATATGTTACTAATATTGGTGGGAATAGGTTAAATTACCCCCGATACCTTTTCAAATGAAAATGGATATACATTTACACAATATAGTTTTCTTTAATATATTTTTAAACCTTGAGTTTTTTTAATGTGCTATTAACCTTTGATTCTCCATGTAACTCTTTCATATTTCTTTCTTTTGACAGAAAAATATAATATATGCAACCGATTCATGTCATTGTCATGAAATCGTGACGGGTGTAGACGGTTATAATTTTTTTTAAATTTTTCCCTCCTATAATCTAGTATACTATCATATCATTATGGTTATCTATCGATTACACAAATTAAAGCAAAGGGTGACTATGAGTTCATTTTGTTTTCAAGTCTACGTGTACCAATAAATAATATCTATTGTAATTATTTTTTAGTTAAAATTTAGATATAAAGTTCACTTTTACAAATTGTAATTAGCTATAATTTAAACACTAAATTGTAGATTCAATTTTTTTTAATATTCTATTAAAATATTAATTTTAATTTTTTTATATTTTAAAATATTTCTTACCTCTCCTCAAATGAATGAATTGGGTTAGTTTTAATGTTAAAATAAATTTTAACCAATGAAGTTAACTTAATAAATTTGGAGAGTCATTTGATTGAATAACAAATTTACAGTAATATTGTTAAGTCTATTGTGAGATTTTTTTTTCTCACATTTTAATAATTATTTAACTATATTTTAACTTTGTTGAGTCCATAACTAGCATTTAGATAAAATTTTATTTTTGTAAATTTTAACTAGCTATTTTTTATAACACTAAATAGTAGACATAATAATTTTTTTCTATTTCGTTAAAATATTATTTTTAAAAATCTTAAAATATTTAAACTATCTCTCATGTCTCCTCACATGGGTCAATTGGATTGGTGAGATATTAAAATATTTTTTCATTAGTAAAATTGACTTAACAAATTTTTAATGAAGATCATGATTTACTGTAGCATTCTTGAATTCATTATAAGTCCACAGACACGATCATTTGATTATATTTTAATTTGGTTGAACCCACGCTGTCGCAACATTTGAACGATTTAACTCAATTTGAGACGTTTTCTAATTGGGTGCTTGCAACAGAACTTCCAATAAATTTATATTAGTAAACATTAGCTAGAATTTTTCTCTTAAAATTTTAAAAATATGGCTTGGCATAAAGAGAAAGTGAAAGCCCCATATAGTTATAGAAATTATTTAGTGCTTGTAAGAAACGTGATGATGTGTTTAGGAACGAAGAGTTAAAAATAAAATGTTTTATGCTACTGAGGAAAATCATTTTCCTGCAGAAGACCAAAGTTTGGATATTGTGATAAGAGAGAAGCACACTTCTTTATGAAAATTTCATCGATTTTCCTTCTTATTAACTTCGATTAAAGAGTCACATGATTTCTATCTCATCTCACTCGTAAGAAATTGCTGTCTATTTACCAAAAAGAAAAACAAAGGCCAACTTCAGAGCGCTATAGAATTTGAAAAGCAATTCAAAGAACAATTCAGCAAGTTCTTCCAAATAATCAAGCGACTGATAATTAAGAAATTGAGGAACCTTCAATCTTCTGAGATATGTTTATAAATGGGTACGTATCTGATTGTGGACGTGTAGATGGTACGCAAAAACGTACATAGGTTAGTTAAGGAGTCTGTCTGTCTGAGGATTTTAAAAAAAAAAAACTAAAAAATAAAGACATTTATGAACCGTTAGTGTGACAAGCAAACAATTGGTGCCCATAAAGAGACAAACAGAAACACCTTCCTCAATGGCCATCTACATCAGACACTACGTGGCATGCACTTTTTAAATAGACGTAAAAATTTCTAAACGCAATTATAATTTTCAGTAGATGGCGTTCGGCCACCTACCGGTTTCCGAAATCTCGTCACAATCGCATAATCTTCAAATCAAAACAAATAATTTTTGCACTAAGCATAGTAACAACCCAGTGGGAGTGGGAGCATCAAATAACACGTAATATGGGGCCTCAGTATTAACACATTAATTCTGAATCCTACGTCCTAAAGCCAGCACACAAGACGAGGCTACCGAGAGAAAGAACTACCCACTAGACAATCCTAACTGCAACTTGTTAAATTGTTATCAATGACCTGAATCTCTATGCTCACCCTATAAGGTACAGATGATCAAATTGATCCAACAATTCCACCAATTCAACAGTTACTTTGCCCAAAGTATGTGCTAGTTCTTCTCTATTCATTTCAAAACTTCTGCTTCCTTCCCAAAGAAACTGACAAAAACTACCCTCCAAGACACTATGCCTGGCTCGGAGTTAAATCAGAAATTTGACTGCTCAAAAGGAACGCGTACAAAGAGTCGACCATGAAGACTAACAACAGCAGATGTCTGTAGTGGATCAATTCTTGCAGGTAAGTTCACAACCTGGAAAATGCACAGCCAAAGTACCAATCGAAGGAAATTACTTCACTTTCACCGGGTGAAATTGTTAAATTAAAGCAACCACAGCATAAATTGTGCCATCCCACTAAAAAAGGGTTGAATCAATCTGGTTGCCGTATTTTATCTAGTGGGTGGGCATTATCCTTAAATCTCCATGTGAACACTAACATCTATAGCAAGGTCATCCTCTCCATACCATATAAAGCATTAAACATCATTCAGTGGAGATAAAAAGTCAAAAGAAGACCTTCTTAAACGGTGTGATTCCCCATGGATTGTCAGGCTGCTCGGGTTCACCTGTTATAACCAGACGTCCAGCTGGGTCTGATTGAACACGCACCTGAGTCCAGCAATGAAAAGAAATAAGTAATAAAATAGAGTGCGCGCCCGCTTTGATTATTGATTAATTCATCAGCTTTACAAAATAATATCCCATTTTGGGTCACACAACAGTAGTCTTTCCGTGACAGATTGAGGGACAAAGCAAGCATTTGTAGGTCATCTGGGATCGGGTCATTCTTCCACATTTGGTCCCAACTGGGTGGGTCTATAGAGTGTCTGGGACCTCTAGGTTGGAGTTTAAAGCCTAAAAGTAGCCTCTTTAAATTTAATTTTTTAAAATAATCAAAAATATCTATTATCTATTTTAACAACCTAAAGCATATATTTTAGTCTTTTTATTTTAACTATTTATCAAATAAAGTATTACTTTTTAAATATTTATTTATTCTTTTAAATGAAAAAATAAACGTAAGAAGAGAAAAAAATAAAAAATAAATATGATGAGAGAAAATATAATATTTTATTAAATAGAGAGTAAATAGTATTGGATTAAATTTAAAGAATTACTAATTATTTTTTAAAAATTTTAATTATAATAAAAAATTTAAAAAGTATAATTTTTAAGTATTTTTGTTAAACTAACTCTTCATACTAATAAAAAATACAAATAGAAAATTTACAGTGAATACTCTAATAGTGTTTTCCTTTTGATTATTTTTTTTCTACTCATATCAATTTAGGTTCAAAGGTACATGAAGGTTCTAATAAACTTTTGTTATGACCATGCATTTAAATTACTAATATCCAACAGAAAAGACAACAATACTATATAAGGCCCGCATCATTTTTATACCTGAAAGTTCAACATTCTTATATTATCTTTTACTGTAATTACATAGAAAAAAACCATAGCACTATTGCCTAGAAAGTAAGCAAGAGAAACTTAGGGTAATAGAAAATTACCTCCTCACGCAAAAGCCCAGGGACCAGGGCATAAACCTCAAAGCAATCTTTCTGCAATAAAGCACAACTTCTTATAACACTAACTTCACAATTTGAGCAATCAATTAACAACATTATGCTCCTACACAAAAAGCTTACAGTTTCGCGCACATTGACCTTCACCCAATCAGCAGGTGGTCCAAAATCAACAACCGTGGCATTCAATCTAGCATAAGAAAACGAGGTCAGCTTAGTTTCTAAATTAACCTGCATAAACAAAAAGAGAGAGGAAGTGCAAAAATATCTCTTTAAGAGATCTAAAAACATCTACTACTGTTTTAATCATGTCCTACACTTTCAAAGCATAATTTACAAAAATTATGTTCTACCCTTTTAAACAAATTGATGAAAGTAAAATCTGAGATACATTAAACTTTATCCCTACTATAAAAGATTGGAGCAACAGAAGCAGACTCCGAATAGAACTACTTTGCCTAAAAAGATTATTTTCTCCGCTTAAGCCACAAAAAGAAAATTAATTAAGATTCTAATTGGTCAGAGGTTCACCGAGTAATGGATTCTATTGTCAATTGCCCCACTTTGAACAAGTATCTATGTCTTGAAAGATTTGGTAGACTAATCACGTGAAAATGTCATGGTGACAACAGATTCACAAAATGAGTCAACTTTCAAATGATTAAAAACACGGAAAATTAGGGAATATTAATAAAAACAATTCTCAACTTGTATAACTAAAATGAACATTGGATGGAGAAACCTAGGAAAAATGATTTAATGAATAAGATTAATATTAGTTTTTATAAACAATATATTAATAGAGAAATTATTAGAGGTCAACTGCTTAGTAGCATCTGGAAGTGCATCTTTCAGCACAAGCTCCTGGTTGGTTGTTTTCTTGTGCTTAAATATACCTGCATTAACAGAGGAAAAAATGAGATTTAAAAAAGTACACATTTATAATTAAATAATAAAAAGGTGAGTATTAAAGCACACCGAGACTTTTGAGATTCTTTTCACGTTTTGGCGTAGGGGTAAAGCTCTTGTCCTGTCACAAAAATATAAATAAATCTTTTTTGTATTGCATGGGTAAGGGAAAAGATTTAAAATATAAAAAGAAGAGTTTATAATAACAATATCAGCTAACACACCTTCACAACTGGCTCAACCGCCTCGCCATAACCCAACAGGCGCTGAGCATGCCAGCCTTGCATAGCACGAGCAGCTGCATCCCTCCGTGCCCTGCCTGATCCGGGAGCTTGGTAACCAACTTCCTGTACAGAATTTTCACAGGGTTTATCTAATAGAATAGTAAAAAAAATCTTCCCAACAGAACCAGGTTGCAAATCATATGACCGGGACATTTAGCCCTTGTTTGGTAACCATGGAAAAGCCATGGAAATAGGAGGCGGGTGAAAAAGGCATAGAAAAGCCATTTTCTCGCAAATGGGATAGAAAGAAAAGGCATGAAAATGGTATGAAAAGCTGAAAGTATTTTTTATGACAACCAAAATAATGAGAAAATATATGAAAAACTATCAAAAATACAAAATTATCATTTTCGCCTTTTACACAAACCTCCACAATTATATACATAAAAATACAAATGGTATTTTAAATAATACTACTTTTTCCTAATCATAATTAAAGTATAAAAAATATTTTTTTCACCTCAACCAAACAACCCTTTTTCCACATAAAATTCTTCCACCCTTTTTTTCCTCTTAACCAAACAAAGGGCTAATGAATAAGAACATCAAATTAGGTTTTTTTAAGGGTACACCAGACAAACAAATTTATGAGAGATCAATTCTAAACATGGTAAAAACTACAGAGGGCAGAAAAAATCCATAAAACAATTATGTTTTCTAGTGGGATAAAATTCTGTAAAGAACGAAACTAGGATTTAACAGGACATAGGAAATTTAACCCCCCAATCCAAAAAGTTTTTCAAAACTATAAAAAAAACTGATAAACAAATACAAAAATGGCACTTACCTCATTTTCAACACTTGCAGGCTCTGGGGCTGCAGCAAGAGGTTCGAGTTCACCAATTTGCCTCTTATGCTTTTCAAATTCCAGGAGTGCCTGCACAAACCAAAAAGAATCAATGAATAATAGATCCGAACCAAGGATTCAGCAAATTGTAGACAGGTTGAGCGGCAAAGTAACGTGAAACATAGGGAATGTAGACAGTGGTGAGGCCAGAATTTTGGAGAGGGGTCACAATACGTAAAATATAATTATATGGTATAAAACATAAATTTATAGAGGCTTTCTTTGTTTTTGAGTTCTGAGTCTTACCTGCATTAAAATTAAATCAACCCAGAATAGAAATAAGAGTGTACTTGACAGCATGTCAGGTGGTAATTAGAGAATACGATGACAGAAAAATAATTGAACAAGTCAATTTATTGACTTTTCTCTTACAACAAAAATCATGAAATAATATGATCTTTATAGGAGATTAATCAGGAAAATTACATCCGTGATTAAATGTATGTGAGATTTGATTGGGTATGAACTATGAAATGAAACCCTTATAAATAACAAAATAAAAATGAAGTAAATATGCAGAAACTAATGCAATATTTTAACATCATTCAAAGACAATTGTAATATAAAGAAAAGTGTTGAAAACTAAAATAATTAGGGCGGGGAAAATTTGAGGGGGCATATTCCTCAAAGCTACATCAGACATTGGGTTTGGGTATGGGAATGGATTTGGGGTATGTCAATAATCAAGCAAAGATGTGGCCCGACCCTTTTTTCAGAACAGTCAGTACATTAGTGCATCCAAAGTGGTCCTTCATTATCATTGGGTATCAAGTATATAGTAGAAATATTAAACACCGCTGCATAAGTTGAAAATATGTAAAAATAGCAGTTTAAAAAGTGTGCTGGAACTAGTACACTAAAAGATGGAGAATGTGAGGTGGTGAAAATCATCCTCTCCCATAAATAGAACACACAAACCAATGTTCAAAGAGCTAAATAAAGGCTTTTTTCTCCCTCAGTGAACATCTTTAAACCCTAGATATTTAAATAATTCTACCTTGATGCCCCGTAACATGTGGAAAGTTAAATGAAGGAGTCGCTCACTAAACAAAGCCATCACTAGAATATTTAAGATTTTTACCATTTGGAGACATGCATGGAGAAAGATTGCATTAAGGACAGTAGAATGAGGCTAATTCTATTAACTTCAATCTTTAGCTGAAACTGCATGAACTCAACAAAATAAAGAGGAAAAGAATGGGATTTTTATGTTTCCATATAATGACTGAGTAAACCACAAGACAACTAGTTGAACATTGATGCATGGAAAATTTACTAAATCATATATATTCTAATCATTATTACCTTCTCATAAAATATGCGAAATGTCCAAGAGACTGTTGTGCAGGTTCTGTATCAGAGAAGAAGAAATTCAATTAAATGGAATGACATAAACACAGCAAACTATATTCACAACATAACCCCATCAATTTAATGAATGAAGGTCAGGGCACTTAAATCAATGTAGATTGAACATCTTGTCTTACTTTGGAGGGTGGAAAGAATCTCCTACTTGTCGCCATAACTTGGATCCAGTCACCTTCAAATTCACATAATATAAGAGCAAGTCAGCTACATAAGGTCAATGACAAGATA
This sequence comes from Taxillus chinensis, assembly GCA_023512835.1. Lineage (NCBI taxonomy): Eukaryota > Viridiplantae > Streptophyta > Magnoliopsida > Santalales > Loranthaceae > Taxillus > Taxillus chinensis. Next base: position 11,295,796 of record CM042091.1, read on the forward strand.
TAATTAATCCAAAAACCAATGTTGAGTCCATAACCATTCATAGACAAGTAATTCAACTCAACAGCATAAGTCGAACATCAGAATAACCATTTAACACAAGCCTGCAGCTATCCCCATGGCATGACATAAATAATAAATTAAAACAACGTAATACTACAATTCAGATGCATACCGTCTCATAGCCGCCCAGTTTAATTACAGCTTTCCATAGCCTATCATACATGACAAACAAAGCAGCTATCAATAAGTATATAAATATCAACTATGTCATCTTCCCCTTTAAAACAATATTCAAAAGAAACCTACTTCAGCAAATTTAATGGCTCCTGGTAGAATTTAGGGGGCTTAAAATCCAGGGACCTCTGCCTGAAAAACTGTTCTAGCTCCCTCATAAATGCAGCCCGCGCATCTTCTGATTCTTCATCGGCCTCGACCAGCTACAAATCAAACAAAAAGTAATTGGTGAAATAAAACATCTAAATTTTGATTCAAAGAATCTATCCCGTTTAATGTTAAAAACAGGGTACCACAGCATTGCTGTTCTTCTCTCCAGATCCAGCGTTACTCTTGGCATCCATAATGGAAGACATTTGGAGGGGGAGAGGAGTAGCATCCTGAGGGTTATTTAAAGCACAGGTATTATTGCCGCTGTTCACGACAGCATCAACAACGGTGGTTTTAGCCTCATCATCATCATCGTCATCACCATCAGACATGGGATGATCCTCCTTCAAACGTTTCTCAGTCGCAGGAAGCTCAAGATTCTCTTGCCCCTTACCATTAGGGCTTTGGTCTTCCACCATTTCCGGCGACTCTTCTTCTTCATCTTCTTCGGTATTATCCATATTGTCATCTGAATCATCCGGCAGTTGTTCCTGCTTCTCGATGTCTTCCATCCTTATATCGCAATGAACCTGAAGCCAAAGACACGCAGTTTTACGTTATAAAATATTATCCATTTCCTAAAATTCCTTATACCCACTTGACAATCACAGATGTCAGAATAAAAACGAAAGACGAAAAAGCGAAGACATAACATAAACCACAACACAACACGACCCCTAACCAAACAACACATGAAAAACGAGTCCGTGTCGTAACGACAAAAACAAGGAACCCTAGCCCTAGTTTCTTCAAGAACAAAAGACCAAATTGGGCACGACAATCAAAAGGTCTCGGTTATAAACGGATCAAAGCCGAGGAAATTGTGATTGTTTTTTTTTTTTCCCTTCTACAGAAAATGTGCAATTTCGAGTTTCCCGAACTGGTGGAAACCTGAAGTGATCGCAGCCACGCCCAAGAAATTCACATAAAATGGGAGCTAAGGTTAGGGCTTCGAGGGTGAATAGAGCTCTCTCCAGACCAGAAGCCAGAGCTCGAAGGAGCAGCAGCGACGGAACAAGGTTAGGGTTTTGAGTTAGCGAAACAGAATGATGATGCAGACGAATGTTACCGTTTCGAGAGCGCTACTGGAGCAGCAATACGGCGGCGCAGCGGCGGAGGAGGAGGGGCTCCGGCGATAGAGCTTTACCGGGACAACAGAGCTGGAAGTGGGGTGCGCGTATATAGTGAGGTAAGGCGAATGGGATGGAGTTGGTGGCACAACACACACACACACACACAAACAAGCCAACAATACAAACAAACCAACCAACAACAAAAGTGGTGTGTGTATATGCGCACTGTTGTTTCGTTTTTTTTTTTTTTTCTTTTTCCCTCTGATTTAATATCTGCGTTAATTTTTCTACACTGAAAACGACGGTCCGACTAAGGCCAAGGGCAGAGTGGGGTTCAGCGCCCGTAAAATATCCAGAATGCCCCTGTCTTTTGTTTTCTTCTCCAACCGCCTATTCTACCGCTTCGAAAGCAATAAAAGAAAACAAAACCGCCGCTCGGGCCTTGCATAGTGAACTTTTTTTTAGCTGTTTTTGTTTTTATTGAGCCTAAACCTTGGTTCCTCTAATGCCTTTTTTTTTTTTTACGAAAATATTTGAGGATTTAAATTATTTATTTTTTTGATTTTGAAATTATGCAAGCTTATAATCATATTTTATGTTGAATCTTTATACTGTAAATACCTGAGTATCAAATACCTTATTTCAAAAGCTCATAATTTTAATAAAAAATTACGTATTGAATGTTTGATTCGAATTATAACTATTTATCAAACTGTTTTACTTTAATTCGGGATGAAAGATTGTTCATCTCACAATATTATAAAAAGATTTTACTTTATAATATAAGACTTTGTTCAAGGCAGAGACTTCGATTCGATATAAGAGATTATATTTTAAGATAATTTGAATTCATCTCAAAGGTATTTTGTAAAGATTTTTCACCAAGGCAAAAGATTCTGATTCCAAACAAGATACTTCAATTCGATAACAATTTACTTCGTATCTCGAATGGATTTGAAACAGAGTTTATATATCAGAGTATTTAAAGACACGATGATACTGATCAAAGAGTTCAATTTGAGACAGACTGTTATTTCAAAATGATTCAAGTATATATAAAGAGTTTGGTTCGATATGAAGAGTTCAACTCAAAATAAGTCTAAACAGAATAGCTCTACCCAATTATCTATTTTTTGAAGTGACTTATATCGAAGTATTTAATGGAAACATGTGAAGAGCAAGTTATTGTTATAAGTGGAGCCATCTTTGATATAAAGAAAGAAAAAAATCTTTAATGTTGACATTCATGGATACTGTGGAGCCATCTCTGTTAATATTGTCATCTCTAACTCTTAAACGCACATATGTGATAGTGTAACGTGAAAGTTCTCTTTTTGTTCATTCTATTTATATTTTCTGTATTTCTCTTTAATTAATCATTAATGAATCAACATCCAAAATAACAATTGATTTCTCATATCACGAATTCTAAATTGAGCTCAAATATAATCAAAACGCTTAAAATAATGAACACATCACTATATAAATCAACTAACAAGTGAAGGCCCCTTGTTCTAGGTTCTAGGGCTTTATTAGTTGCTTAAATGTAATGTCAACTAATAAAGCCTCAAAAAGTCAACTAATGAACCTTTTAGGAGCCTGACATAAAATAAAGCTAAAATACTATTAAAATGCTCACATCGGCGACCACATTCTCGTCCATATGTTTTTAGTCGCCTAAAACGGCTATTTCTCATTCTTACTTAAAAACGAGACTTTACATCCATCGACCCCACTCGCTTCAAGTGGCAGCACATTACTAAACTTTCATAGGAGAGGCTAGGTTTGTGGGAGCCACCTGGTAAGGATAGTTTAATATTTAAGGATATTTTGATTGTTTTAAATATTTTTAGGACTTTTTTCACCGTTACTAAACACCTATTACATACTTTTAAAATTTAGAGCACTTTGAAAATTATAATTTACCAAACTTTCATATATTTTCCCATGGTAGTTTTTTTCTAATACAACTAAAAGTAACTTATTTTAAAAGTATAACATTACCAAATTGCCGATTATTAATTATTTTCAGAAAACCTATGAGGGTAAAACGTGCCTCGGGAGCCATCCCTTTAATCTTTCACCTCATTTATCTCCATATAGTTAGAGAGATGTTAAACAGGCTTTTGGCTTGCGAGCCACGTGGGTTGGCCCACATTTTTTAGCGGGCCAAACATGTAAAAACTGACTAGTTTATATGCGGGCCAGAATGAGCTCTGACATGTGGGCAGCAGGCTCAAGCAAGTCGAGCCTACTTCGCAAGCTAATTTTTTAATTTTTAATTTTAAAGTTTTTTTTGGATTTAATTTATTCAAAGTTTGTATAATGCAAACATATTTTGTAAGTTTGACTGCCTTCATAGCTGTGTGAAAGCTGTATTTGACTTATAAAAAATAAAATTGATAAATTTTAAAGAGAAATAATATATTTTAAATAAAAAATTTAAAAATATAAATTTAAACGGATCAATCCTGAGTACTGGCCCGTCACATGCAAGCTGGACCGAGCTCGACCTAATAATTATGATCCGGGCTGAGCCCAGAGCAGCGGCCCGCGTGTTTAACATATAGCCACACAAACCCTAATCTTTATACTACACAGTCGCTGCACTTCAGCTGCTTTCATCCACCGCTGTCCATCTCCGATTGCTACCACCACTTTGACGACACATAGCAGCCCTGGCGAATCATCCTCATCACCTTCCCATACCTCAATTTTTCTGATCTACAGCTTTCAATTCGAGCATCGTTAAGGGCAAGATCTCCTCCTCGGTGCGGCTGTAGAATCCATTACCGGCACTACATCGCCAGATCTCTCTCACTCTCTCTGGAATCTGGAAGCTGGATTCTGGACTGCCCATCATACATATTCGTATAAAGTCAAAGCCTCCATGTCACCGGTTAGTGTTTGGTTTCGATTTTCTCTCATCCAGGCACGCCCAGTCCTCTAATCCTCCAATTGTTTTTCTTTTGTCGGGCTGTGATGATTTCTTAATCTATAATTGTTTCCTTTCCTCGGTGGACGTATTTGATTGCCTATACTACATATGTTGGTCTTGGTTGTTCGTTTTTTGTGATTTTTTTTTACTGTCGGATCTGTAAGCAGATAATTATTTCTTCAATCAGTTCTATGTTTGGTTATACAATCAGACTGATAGTTCAATAGTGGTTAGTTTCCTCTATTTCGAAATATATGTATGCATGTTTGGTGTCGTTAGGCTAATTTGGATGTGCACATAAAATCAGGATTTGGTTTTAGAAAATGGACCGAACAAATGAGGATAATACCGAAAAATTATGATAAGGGTAGTGTAAAATGAAATGATAACGATAATTTTGGAAAAATTAAGAAGGCAATGAAGATAGCTAAAATGAGATGGAGTGAATAATATATACGTATAGAAAAAAAACATTTGCATTTACATAAATTGTGTCCGCCAAAACCCAATTATAATGATAACTGTAAAGAATTGCAACACCAAAATATGTTGTTGGGGAGTACTTAATGGGAAAAAAATACATAATTTAAATAAGAATATTTAATTGGTGGATTTTTTATATGTATACACATTTATAAGTATATATGTTTTTCTATAAAAGAAACTCCTCCCATGGTTTTGTCCATGTTGTATGTCGTCTTACTTGAATATTAATGAATGAACTCATACAGGTGTAGTTGGGATTAAGGAATATTAAGAAGAGGAACCTCCAATCAATCATCCCCTACTCTTTCTTCTCCTTTATTCTATTAAGTCCAAGCTAAGTAGCCCAAAATGTTTTTTTTACCAAAACATGTTGTTTGATTTATTTTTCCTCTTATTCTTTTTAATTTTTGTGGGCTAGTGCTGACATAGCTGCGTTTTTTCTGTTTCCAGATGAAACCACACGGGCACTGTTAAATCAACTTCTGCTTTTGTTAGATATTTGCCAGGTAAAATTGATGTGAAATGTGATTTCCCTCACTTGTGCACCATGAATGTTTTGATCCTACAATTCCATTTTGTTTTTCAATATTTTTTTCTAGCAAGAGACAGAAGAACATGAATGTTATGCTAATTTATGTTTTGTTTTGAAGTTTTGTCATACTCCACAAAAGTTAAATTTTGGAATATAATTAAAGACGGTAGTGTGTGAAAGCCCCTTCATTTATGCTTTTAAAATTCAAATATGCATACATTATTTTTTATGGTTGAGAGGATTTGAATCATCCATTCGCTTCACTATAAAGAAATTATAGTGCATGAAAAAAATCATTATAATGATTGAATTCAGTAGCATTAACCTATTAATTTAAAATCAAAAATTCTAATTCATGAATTGTGTCTCACTTTCCGTTGATAGTTAATCTTTTACTCCTTCCAAGTATTCAAAGGAAGAGGTGTATCATAAAAATCATTTGATGCACTTTCACTTTTTCTTATTTTAGTTATTCTAAATAAATGTTTTCTTTGTAAAATGCAGCCAAAGAGGCAATTGGAGCAAAAGAAATTCCATTAAGGGAGTCTCTGATGAGATAGCAGGCTGGACGCACGTGGAACCATAAATGTTCCAAGTCTTATTTGGGGCTTTGGGAGCAAAGGAGACTTGATAAAGAAGGTGATACTGTTTGAACGGGATAGTTGTTGAGGCATTGCAATCAAATGTTTCAAATTTTCATTAGTGATGGATGCACTGCATTAGTAATGAACATGGTGTTAATAATGTTGCCGATCCTTAATTACCTTTTGTCGTGTTGGTTGTAAAATGTAATATTGTGTCATATATGACATTTGATATTCATTCATATGGTTCAATTGAATAAAGTTCATTTTTATTATGAATGTTAAAGTCACAAATTTTATTTGTTATATTGTATTGTTGTATCAAATGTTGACTAAAGACCTAATGACCATGTCTCGTTGAGTGAATTGTTGGTGGCATGAAATTTTGTAGGATGTGACATTATTAATAGCGAGATTTGTTGATTCAGTTATATTATTATTATGATATTCTTTTTTAAAATAATGATTGTCCGTAATAAAAAAGAATTTAGTTTGTTACAATTATTGAAATCATTAGTGTTTATGTGAATCTCAAGTAAAAAGTTGAGAAATTTGATTGATAGTCATATTCATCTGTGGTGAAACATAAATTAGAGTTATAGGCTTATTGAAGTAGTGTGAATATTTATGATCGAAAGCAAGATAACACATCAACTTAATAGTTAGTTATTCAAGTGTGATATCATTCACACACTTAATAGACGTATGTAGGTGGAATCAAAAATCCATAATAAAAAATATTGGATTGTAACCATAAAGATAAGTTGGTAAAGAAGACTTTGAAAAACAGTAGTATGGTATTCTCTTCGTGTAAAAAGACTTCGAATACAAACAATCAATAATAGTTTCCTGGACAAAGACTTCGGATACAAACAATCAATAATAGTTTCCTAAAACAACTGACTATTTGTGTTTTTCAGATTTCAGATCAGAGCGCTAGTCGATGGCGATCCACGAGGCCAAAATTTGATCGAACTCGGCCGCTGCATCGACTTCGTCCGCCGTGTAATTCTGGGTTGGCATCACGTTGGGTGACAGGCTACACTGAAAGTTGAAGTCCCCGTCGCTGTAGCCGCTTGATGACGATGCAGTACTGCTGGAGAAGTTGAAGCCTGCGTCGTCCTCCCACGCCGCAGCCGCAGGGAACTGGGAATTTGGGGGCGGGAACGATGATGACGACGCCATCGACATGCAATCGTCGTGTTGGTCGCCACCATCCACCGGCGCCGCCGGATCATCATCCATTCCCAACATCTGCCTCAACTCGTCCATGGGCGCCATGTGGGTACAATCAAAATCCGATCCAATCGACAGAGGGGGCGGCGGCGGCGGCGAAGTCGCCCAATCGACGTGATTTTGATCAGCTCCATCATCCATTCCCGACATCTGCTTCAACTCGTCCATGGGCGGCATGTGGGCCCAATCAAAATCCCACCCAATCGACGGAGGAGGAGGAGGGGGAGGCGGCGAAGAAGTCGCCCGATCGACGTGGTTTTGATCAGCTCCATCATCCATTCCCAACTTCTGCTTCAACTCGTCCATGGGCGCCATGTGGGTACTATCAAAATCCCACTCAATCGACGGAGGAGGCGGCGGCGGCGGCAGCGAAGAAGTCGCCCAATCGACGTGGTTTTGATCAGCTCCATCATCCATTCCCAACACCTGCCTCAACTCGTCCATGGGCGCCATGTGGGTACTATCAAAATCCCACTCAATCGATGGAGGAGGAGGCGGCGGCGGCGGCGGCGAAGTCGTCCAATCGACGTGGTTTTGATCAGCTCCATCATCAACAGTGGGGTCCTCGCAATCATCCATGAGGTTGGTGAGTTCCTGCAGGGCAGCCGAATCCCAGCCGGAATCGTCGATGGTGGTGTGACTGGCACGATGGATGCTTTGGTTCAATGCCTCGACCGCGCTACCCACGACACCCTTCAGATAAGTCCGTTCCTGGTCGGAGAACAAGCGCAGGCGATCGTAGAATTCTTGGTGGGAGAGCTTGTCTAGATCATGCCATTTGGCTATGTGGTCGGGGACGACGACGGAGGCGGCGGGGGCGGTGTTGGTTGCTAGCCGCCTTTTCTTGGCCGGTCTGACCGTGGAATGGAGGCGGTAGGAATGGATGGTGGCGGCGACCCTATCCGGGACAGGCGGCCAAGTCTCCCATGTTGGTGTGCCGGTGCCGGTGCCGGTGCCCGTGTCGGGGCCGCGGACGAGGAAGCAGAGGTCGATTCCGCAGAGCACAGAGAGCTGTTGAGCTTTCTTCGTCAGCCCCAATTTGCGGTTCCTGTAAGAGGCCAACTCCCTCTTGCCCACCATCATTCGATGATCCCAAATTCAAATCTCAAAATCGAAATGCAGAGAGAGAGAGAGAGAGAGAGATGATGGGTCGGTCGGAAATGAAAAGGGTGTATATAGACTATCGGTGGTTTCCTAATTTTATTGAATCAGCTCGGGGTTTCCTAATTTTATTGAATGAGCTCAGGGTTTCCTAATTTTATTGAATCAGCTCAGCGTTTCCTAATCTTGGTTTCCTAATCTCTACTGCACTTCACTTTAAGTCTGCTATGTTGGTTATCTCCCGGTAGAATTAATTATTTGTTATAATTCAGCCAAATTTATATATATATATATATATATATATATATATATATATATATATATATTTTAAAATAATTATTATTTTAAATAATAATTATTGCTCATCAAAAATTATTCATCAAAAATTTTATTTTATGTATTATATTTACGTCATGTTATTGCTCATCAAAAATTTCCTAAATTTAATATCTAAATATCAAAAAATTCAAAAAATTTATAATAAAGCAAAAGTAAATATAATACATAAAATAAATACGAAAGTTACTTTTACCTTACCAATTTTCTAATATCTAAAATTTTCTAATCTTTAATATCGTATATCAACAACATTGGTTATCATAAAAAATTTTCCCCTATTACGTCCAAAACGTTTCTTCTAAACTATTGTAATATATGATAAGAAATTGAAAACAAAAAAAGTAAAATAATGCATAAAAAAATACAAAAGTTAGTTTGACGCAAAAAATCATTAACTAGTATTTATGACTACCATGTTGTTTATAAGTGTCATGCATGGAAAATTATGTTCAAAGCCAAAACACCAAAAGTAAAATATTGGAACATTGAATTGAAATACTATATATTATCCATTTAAGAAATCGGTTTAAGTGTAAATTGGACATCACATCCAAAACTATCTACTCTTTTTTGTTTGATTTAGATGCCTAAACCCATTTTTTAGAATTGTGTGAAAGTCATGACAATGTTAATTTTTTTAATTGCAAAGTTTTGTTTCCATTGATACATAATTATGCTGAAAAGAATGTTTCAATTGCAAGATCATATGGTTTTCTAAGGATATCCTAAATAGTATAAGCAAAATTAAAGGAAATAGCAGTAAAAACAAAGTAAAAGAAATCAAAAAGGCCTTATACACAACACATATGCATGATACATAAGGAAAGATACCTAACAGAATAAATTTCGAGTTCTCTTGAGAAAACATTAAAAATGATCTCTATCTATGTATTAGGAGTTATTGAATTTAATTGGAAATTTCCATCTATTAAAATTTATAAATTGTGTCTTTCTTTGTGAGTAGGTTGAAGCTTAGTACAAAAAGTTAATTGTGTTTATAAAAGGGATTTAGCTTATTTTCATATAATGATAATGCTTGAGTCATTTTAGATGGGCTGATTAATAAGTTAGAATTACAAGTTCTACCCATGCGATTCCATTTTATTTTTTTCATTTTTTTCTAGCAAGATACAGAAGAACATGAATATTATGGTAGTTATTGTTTTGTTTTGAAGTTTTGTCATTATCCACGAAAGTTGAATTTTGAAATATAATCAAAGACGATTGTGTGTGAAAGTCTCTTTATTTATGCTTTCAAACATGCATACATTACTTTTTATTGTTGGGAAAGAGGATTTGAATCATGCATCCACTTCATAATAAGAAAAAATTATAGTGTAACTAAAAAAATTTATGGTGACTGAATTCAATACCAGTAACCTATTAATTTAAAACCAAAAATTCTAATTCATGAATAATCTCTCACTTTCTGTTGTCAATCTCTTACTTCATCTCCTTTCAAGTATTCAAATGAAAAAATGGGTGTGTCATAAAAATTATTTAATGCACTTACACTTTTTCTTATTTTAGTTATTGCAAACAAATGTTTTCTTTGTAAAATTCTGCCAAAAAAGCAGTTGGAACAGAAGAAACTGAATTAAATGGGTCTCTACTTCTAATGAGGTTGCAAGCCAAGCATGATGCACATGAAACCGGAAAATGTTTTGGGACTTAGTATGAATATTAGGCTCCAAGGAGACTCGATAACAAAAGTGATACTGTTTGTTTAGATGGAGTAGTTGTTGAAGCATTGCAATCAAATGCTTCAAATTTTCATTAGGGATGGACGAACTATACTAGTAATAAACTTGATTTTAATAATGTTGCTGATCTTTAATTAACTTTTGTGGTGTTGGTTAGGAAATGAAATATTGTGTAATATTGGACATTTGATTTTCCAGTGGTTCAATTGAATGTTGGAAGTTTTTTTCAATTTGAATGTTTATGTGACAAATTTTATTTATTATATTGTATTGTTGTAACAAATGTTGACTATAGGGGGCTATGATCATGCATCTTTGAATGAATTTTTGGTGACCGGCATGAGATTTTGCAAGAAGTAAATTATTATTAGCAAAGTTTATTAATTTAATTTTATTATTACGGTAATTTTTTTCAAGCAATGCTCGGCTATAATAGAAAAGAATTTAGTTTGTTACAATTATTAAAATCGTTAGTGTTTATGTGAATCTTAAGTAAAAAATGGATAGTTTTGATTATTAATCATAGGCTTATTGAAGTGGTGCGAATATTTATGATTAAAAGCAAGATAACACATCAAGCTAATACTAAATTATTCAAATGCGATGTCCTTCACACACTCAATCCACGTGTGTGTATGTAGAATAAAAAATCATAATAAAAAATATTAGATTGTAACCATAAAGATAAGATGTAAAGAAAACTTTGAAAACAGTAGTATGGTATTCTCCTCGTGGAAAAAGACTTTGAATACAAACAATCAATAATAGTTTCCTAAAACAACTGACTAACATTTGTGTTTCTCCACAACAATAAGAATCAGATTTCAGATCAGAGCGCTAGTCAATGGCGATCCACGATGCCAAAAATTGATCGAACTCAGCTGCTGCGTCGACTTCGTCCGCCGTGTAATTCTGGGTTGGCATCACGTTGGGCGACAGGCTACAATGAAAGTTGAAGTCCCCGCCGCTGCAGCCGCTTGACGACGATGCAGTATTGCTGGAGGAGTTGAAGTGTGCGTCGTCCTCCCACGCCGCAGCTGCAGGGAAATGGGAATTTGGGGGCGGGAACGTTGATGACGACGCCATCGAAATGCAATCGTCGTGTTGGTCGCCACCATCCACCGGCGCCGCCGGATCATCATCCATTCCCAACATCTGCCTCCTCAACTCGTCCATGGGCGGCATGTGGGTCCAATCAAAATTCGATCCAATCGAAGGAGGAGGAGGAGGCAGCGAAGAAGAAGTCGCCCAATCGACGTGATTTTGATCAGCTCCATCATCAACAGTGGTGTCCTCGCAATCATCCATGAAGATGAAGTTGGTGAGTTCCTGCAGGGCAGCCGAATCCGCAGCCGCAGGGAAATGGGAATTTGGGGGCGGGAACGATGATGACGACGCCATCGACATGCAATCATCGTGGTGGTCGCCACCATCCACCGACGCCGCCGGATCATCATCCATTCCGAACATCTGCCTCAACTCGTCCATGGGCGCCATGTGGGTACTATCAAAATCCCACTCAATCGACGGAGGAGGAGGAGGAGGCGGCGGCGGCGGCAGCGAAGAAGTCGCCCAATCGACGTGGTTTTGATCAGCTCCATCATCAACGGTGGGGTCCTCGCAATCATCCATGAAGTTGGCGAGTTCCTGCAGGGCAGCCGAATCCCAGTCGTCGATGGTGGTGTGACGCGCACGATGGATGCTTTGGTTCAATGCCTCGACGGCGCTGCCCACGATACCCTTCAGATAAGTCCGTTCCTGGTCGGAGAACAAGCGCAGGCGATCATAGAATTCTTGGTGGGAGAGCTTGTCTAGATCATGCCATTTGGCTATGTGGTCGGGGACGACGACGGAGGAGGCGGCGGTGTTGGTGGCTAGCCGCCTTTTCTTGGCCGGTCTAACCGTGGAATGGAGGCGGTAGGAATGGATGGTGGCGGCGACCCTATCCGGGACAGGCGGCCAAGTCTCCAATGTTGCTGCGCCGGTGCCGGTGCCGGTGCCCGTGTCGGGGCCGCGGACGAGGAGACAGAGGTCGATTCCGCAGAGCACAGAGAGCTGTTGAGCTTTCTTCGTCAGCCCCAATTTGCGGTTCCTGTAAGAGGCCAACTCCCTCTTGCCCACCATCATCGGTGATCCCAAATTCAAATCTCAAAATCGAAATGCTGAGAGAGAGATACGATGGATCGGTCGGAAATGAGAAGGGTTTATATAGATTATCGGTGGTTTCCTAATTTCTACTGCACTGCACTCAGCTCAGGTTTCCTGATCTTGGTTTCCTAATTCTAAAATCAGCTCAGGGTTTCCTAATCTCGGTGGTTTCCAAACGTCTGCGTTTTTATCACATCACAGTTTCCTAATTGCAACTTATTTTTCGTTAAAATTATTTATTTATTATAATTCAGCTAAATTTAAATATATATTTTTAAAATAATTATTAATTTAAATATACCTGTTAAGTGATTGTTCATCAAAACTTTCCTATCATATAAAAAATTTAAAATAAAGCAAAAATAAATATAATACATAAAATAAATATAAAAATTACTTTCACTTTACGCATGACCTAATATCTAAAATTTTCTAAATCTTAATTTTTAAAATTTTTAATTTTGTATATCAACAACACTATACTACTATATTACACTGAAGCCATAATTTTATTTTGGTATATCAACTTTAATTTGTCTATTTATTTTTAATATATATATATGTATTATTTTTAGATGTTTTACTTTTAAAATACTAATATTGCATATTCTAATTATTACTTATACCATCAACCAATGTATTTTGGTTCTATAAAAGTTATATTTTATTTAAAAAATAAAATAATTATTATTTTAAATATACTCTCAAAAGTCCCACATTGGCCATCATAAAAAAAATTCCCCTAACAGGTATAAAAAAGTATACAGTGCAAACACACGTTTGATATATCCATGCTCATTTTTACCTCTTCGTACTTGTTTTGTCTTTTGTCTTTTTAGGAGACTAATATACCCCTAAAAAATCAATACATTTATTTGTCTATTAATTTTAATTTTATGAGAAATTATAAAAATTCTATTTAAAAATTAACCATTTTTGAATAATAATCTTTTATAAATGTTCAACTATTTATGTTTAAATTTTTAAAAATATTTATGTTTAATTTTTTTTTTAAAATATTTATATTCAAATAATAATATTTGAATATTTCACTTATGACTCAATGTGAGAATATTTTTAAAATTTTTATGAATTTTTTTAAAATAATTAGCATTCTTGGTATGTATGCTTATTTCTACTTTTTTTTTTAAATTGGCTTGTGTGGATGGTTTAATTATCTCTCTTTAACCTTTCTCCCTATGGGTGGTAATGAGTCGGGTCGGATCCGGGTACTATCGATTTGAATCTAATTCTAAATATATAGTCTGATCCAAACCTAACCTAACATAGAGTTTGAGTAATTTTGGATGAATCAAGTGGGATCGATATCTTTTATCTTATATTTCTTAAAATTTTTTGAATCAAGACGGGTCGAAAAAGACTCAAGCCATACCCGATAGCTTATCAGGATGGACAAAAACAGATCGGAACAGATTGGATTTATTCCTCCCCCCTCCCAACCTAACCCAACCTAGAGTTTGAGTAATTTGGGACGAATCAGGTGAGATCGATATTTTTTATCTTATATTTCTTTAAAAAATTTGGATCGAGACGGGTCGAAAAAGACTGAAGCCCTACCCGATAGCTTATCGGGATGGATAAAAACAGATCGGAACAGATTGACATATTGGTGGTTTCCTAATTTTATTATCCTATTTGAATCAGCTCAGCTCAGGGTTTTATTTTCCTAATCTCAATCGTGGTTTCCTAATTTCTACTGAGAGACTAAAGAGTATTAAAAAGTATACAGTGCAAACACACGTTTGATATATCCATGCTCATTTTTACCCCCACACTCGTACTCGTTTTGTTTTTTAGGAGACTAATATACCCCTAAAAATATCAATACATTTATTTGTTTATTTTTTTTAAATTTTATGCGAAATTATAAAAATACTATTTAAAAGTAACAGTTTTTGAATAATAATCTTTTATAAATGTTCAAATATTTATGTTTAGATAATTTTAAAAAATATTTATGTTTAATTTTTTTTAAAAAATTATGTTTAAATAATTTTTAAAAATATTTATATTCAAATAATAATATTTGAATATTCCACTTATGATTCAATGTGAGAATATTTTTAAAATTTTTATGAATTTTTTTAAAACTAATTAGCATTCTTGGTATGTATGTTTATTTCTACTTTTTTTTAATTGGCTTGTGTGGATGGTTTAATTATCTCTCTTTAACTTTTTTCACTAGGGGTGGTAATGAGTCTGGTCGGATCCGAGTACTATTGATTTGAATCTAATTTGAAATATATAGTCCGATCCAAACCTAACCCAACCTGGAGTTTGAGTAATTTGGGACGAATCAAGTGGGATCGATATTTTTTTATCTTATATTTCTTTAAAAAATTTGAATCGAGACGAGTCGGAAAAGACTCAAGCCCTACCCAATATCTTATCGCTATGGATAAAAACATATCAGAACAGATTGGATTTATTCACCCCCCTACCTAACCCAACCTGGAGTTTGAGTAATTTGGGACGAATCAGGTGGGATCGATATTTTTTATCTTATATTTCTTTAAAAATTTTAGATCGAGACGGGTTGAAAAAGACTCAAGCCCTACCCGATAGCTTATCGGGATGGATAAAAACAGATCGGAACAGATTGGTATATTGGTGGTTTCCTAATTTCTACTGAGGGACTAACGAGTATGAAAAAGTATACAGTACAAACACATGTTTGATATATCCATGCTCATTTTTACCCCCACACTAGTACTCATTTTGTTTTTTTAGGAGACTAATATATCCCTAAAAATATCAATACATTTATTTGTCTATTATTTTTAATTTTATGGGAAATTATAAAAATTATATTTAAAAATTAACCATTTTTGAATAATAATCTTTTATAAATGTTCAAATATTTATTTTGAAATAATTTTAAAAAATATTTATGTTTAAATTTTTTTAAAAAATTTATGTTTAAATAATTTTTAAAAATATTTATATTCAAATGATAATATTTGAATATTTCACTTATGATTCAATGTGAGAATATTTTTAAAATTTTTATGATTTTTTTTTTGAAAATAATTATCATTCTTGGTATGTAAGTTTATTTCTACTTTTTTTTTTAATTGGCTTGTGTGAATGGTTTAATTATCTCTCTTTAACCTTTTTCACTAGGGTTGGTAATGAGTCAGGTCGGATCCGGGTACTATCGATTTGAATCTAATTCGAAATATATAGCCTGATCCAAACCTAACCCAACCTGGAGTTCGAGTAATTTTGGACGAATCAAGTGCGATCAATATTTTTTATCTTATATTTCTTTAAAATTTTTGAATTGAGACGGGTCGGAAAAGACTCAAGCCCTACCGGATAGCTAATCGAGATGGATAAAAAAAGATCAGAACAGATTGGATTTATTCCCCCCCTACCCTAATCCAACCTGGAGTTTGAGTAATTTGAGATGAATTAGGTGGGATTGATATTTTTTATTTTATATTTCTTTAAAAATTTTGGATCGAGACGGGTCGAAAAAGACTCAAGCTCTACCTGATAGCTTATCGGGATGGTAAAAATAGATCGGAACATATTGGTATATTGGTGGTTTCCTAATTTTATTATCCTATTTAAATCAGCTCAGCTCAGGGTTTCAGTTTCCTCATCTCAATCGTGGTTTCCTAATTTCCACCGAGAGACTAACGGGTATTAAAAAGTATACTGTGCAAACACACGCTTGATATATCCATGCTCATTTTTACCCCCACACTCGTACTTGTTTTGTTTTTTTAGGAGACTAATATACCCCTAAAAATATCAATACATTTATTTGTCTATTATTTTTAATTTTATGGGAAATTATAAAAATACTATTTAAAAAGTAACCGTTTTTGAATAATAATCTTTTATAAATGTTCAAATATTTATGTTTAAATAATTTTAAAAAATATTTATGTTTTTTTAAAAATATTTATGTTTATATAATTTTTAAAAATATTTATATTGAAATAATAATATTTGAATATTTCACTTTTGATTCGATGTGAGAATATTTTTAAAATTTTTATGATTTTTTTTGAAAATAATTATCTTTCTTGGTATGTAAGTTTATTTATACTTTTTTTAATTGGCTTGTGTGAATGGTTTAATTATCTGTCTTTAACCTTTTTCACTAGGGTTGGTAATGAGTCGGGTCGGATCCGGGTACTATCGATTTGAATCTAATTCGAAATATATAGTCTGATTAAAACCTAACCCAACCTGGAGTTTGAGTAATTTTGGACGAATCAAGTGGGATCGATATTTTTTATTTTATATTTTTTTAAATTTTTTGAGTTGAGACGAGTCGTAAAAGACTCAAGCCCTACCCGATAGCTTATCGGGATGGATAAAAACAGATCGGAACACATTGGATTTATTTATTCCCCCACCCAACCTAACCCAACCTGGAGTTTGAGTAATTTGGGACGAATCAGGTGGGATCGATATTTTTTATCTTATATATTTTTTAAAAAATTTGGATCGAGACGGGTCGAAAAAGACTCAAGCCCTACCCGATAGCTTTTAGGGATGGATAAAAACAGATCGGAACAGATTGATATATTGGTGGTTTCCTAATTTTATTATCCTATTTGAGTCAGCTCAGCTCAGGGTTTCATTTTCCTAATTTCAATCGTGGTTTCCTAATTTCTACTAAGGGATTAACGAGTATTAAAAAGTATATAGTGCAAACACACGTTTGATATATTCATGCTCATTTTTACTCCCACACTCGTTTTGTTTTTTTTAGGAGACTAATATACCCCTAAAAATATCAATACATTTATTTGTCTATTATTTTTAATTTTATGGGAAATTATAAAAATACTATTTAAAAGTAACCTTTTTTGAATAATAATCTTTTATAAATGTTCAAATATTTATGTTTAAATAATTTTTAAAATTATTTATATTGAAATAATAATATTTGAATATTTCACTTTTGATTCGATGTGAGAATATTTTTAAAATTTTTATGAATTTTTTAAAAAATAATTAGCATTCTTGGTATGTATGTTTATTTCTACTTTTTTTAATTGGCTTGTTTGGATGATTTAGTTATCTCTCTCTAACCTTTTTCACTAAGGGTGATAATGAGTCGGGTCGGATCCGGATACTATCGATTTGAATCTAATTTAAAATATATGTTCTGATCGAAACCTAATCCAACCTGGAGTTTGAGTAATTTGAGGCGAATCGAGACAGGTTAGAGACTCAATGAGCAGGCGAAGTAGGGATGATAATATTGACTTCCTGTCTCAACTTGAATTATCCCGCTCTAATTTGAACTGACCTAATAAGTCATTATATTGAATTGGATTCTTGCCCACTCTAATATTTTATTATATTTTTAAATAAAATTAAAATAAAAAATCCAGACTTATCCGGATTTGATCCAACACGACCCTCCTAAAGTATCAGAGCGGTCGAATTTGAGACAGGACAATATAAATTCGGATCGTATGTATTAGATTCTGTAAACGTATTTTTTGTTAAGAAATTTGGATTGGGTTGACTATACTATATAATTTATTGGCACTGGGAATAAAAGGGCATTATTTTAATGACTGAAGATTAGGGACTGGAATTCACCAAAACGTTTGATAAAATACCCGAAGTTTAATTAACAGTGTTATTGTTATTGTTGGCCAACGAAATGAACGCACACCACTCACTTCGTTTATGTATAATGTATGCCCCAACAAAATGACCCCCACCTTATTTTTGACGACACACACGTCCATCATGGTAAAACACACAACATATATTAACTAGTTGGTGCGGGGGCACAAAAGAGCCACGATCTCCTCAATATGCTTATTCGAGCTTCCTCCTTCGTCCACCGCCTCCTTAGCCAGCTCCTTCCACCGGAGAGCATTATGCTTAATAGCTTTCCCTTCGTCTCCAACCATAACTTCCTTGATACACTTGGCGATTTCTTCCCCGCCAACCAAACCTTTCGCATCCGCCTCAGGCCTAACCCCAGCACGCCACACATGCTCAAAAAAATGTGCATCCACAAATTGGTCCAAGAACTGTGGCATTGCCACCACCGGCACCCCAAAACTCAACGCCTCAACGGTGGAGTTCCATCCGCAGTGCGTCACGAAGCACCCAATCCCGCGGTGAGCCAACACTTCCAACTGCGAACACCAGCTTACCACCAAACCCTTCCCTGACGCTTCTTCCTCTATGAACTTTCTTGGGAGCTTCTTCTCCTCGGCTGCCCTGACCACCCACAAAAAGTTGTGGTCACTGTGCGTAAGGGCCCAGGCTAATTGGGCCATTTGTTCTTCCTTGAGCATCGCTGCACTCCCGAATGAGACAAATACCACCGATCCGGCTTCTCTGGTGTCCAGCCACTTCATGCAGTCATCGCTAGTTGGCTTGAAGAAATTGAAACCATAACTTTTGTCGCTCTCCATTCTTTTGTCCAGATAAGCCGATGGCACAGTGGGGCCAATTGTGACGACAGGAACATGCCACTTATCTGCCATCCATTTTAGCACCTGGACATTGTTGCCCACATTTTCAAATGATCAGCAGGGACCCAGTTAGCAGATTAATAGTAACCCACGTTCTACCGGAACATTGATTAATATAAGGACCCAGTTAATTTTGGGCGTTAAGTAGTTTTAACTAATTATAACCAAAACCATTCAAAAACAACACAACATCAATGTTCCGAATAATTCTTAATTAACAGAAACCTATAACTGTAAAGAAGAAGAAGAAGAAGAAGAAAAATGTAGTACTCATGGCTCACCTCTTCTTCCAACTTATCAAAAGAGTTGAAAACAATCAAATCCACTTTGTCAAGATGATCGAACTGCTTTAAAATATGCATGATTAGAGGGGGATACCGTCCGTCTGCGACCACCGGAACAAATTCAGGCGGCAGGCCGGAGAGCCCAAAATCTTGCAATCCAGAAAATGAAAAACCGGGCACAGGGTTTTCGGGGAGTGGATTGCCCATAAGTTGGCAGTGCATGGGGTAGTAGCTGGCAACGGTAGCACACGACTGCGTGAAAAACGCTATCCCAAACAAGCCCAGCTTCTTGGCCACGTTAATGGCGAATGGCAAATTGGCATCATACACCAGGCACTTCACTGGGTGGTCAGATTTCTCCGATTTGTGCACAAATTCCGTTATACCTCGGCAGGCACTGGATTCGAACCGATCAGAGAATCCGTTGAAGCCTCCCGGTCCGTCAAACGCGCCTTCGAGGGTGTCATCGTATATTGGCACGGTGGAAATTGGGCCACCCTCCGCGTGTGTCATCAGTGCCTTGGAGGCGGAGAGCGTAACGGCAACCGTGACTTTGAGGCCTCTTGAGGCCAAGCGTTTGGAGAATTGGAGCATTGGGTTGATGTGTCCCTGTCCGTGAAGTGGAAGCACCAGAACATGAGCATTAATGTTGTCGCAAACCATTTGTTTCTCCATTTCTCTGCTGAATTATATTACCAACAAAAACAAAACGAAAAGAAAATAAATACAGAATGCATATATGCGCTCGCTAATTAATGACTCATCAGCGTTAGAAGAAAAGCAGCTTGGAGCTTCATTAAAGAAAGAGGCGAGTGGCGAGAGAGGTGCGAAGAATGGCAGAAAAGCAGGTTGGATATATACACACACGCACACACACACCTATTCCTCCTCATTTCCCGAATTTCAATTAATTAGCTCAATCGTAAGGCTTGACGTCAGCAGGGCTTCTTTTCGCCCGTGAATCCGTGTTGGGATTGTACGGTCAACTTTGCCTAGGCATTCGGCGGCGTCAGGCGTGGACTCCAATTCGGGACTTGTCGTAAGGTTTGACGTCAGCAGGGCTTCCACCACTGTGGACGGTCAGCGGAGAAATATCAATTTTACTTGGCCAACGGGAAACAAAAGAAATTCGTGAGATAATAACACTTATTATTATGCAAATGAACACTTACCGTAAATTTTTAACATTTATCGTAGCATACATAACAAATTTTATTTTTAGAGAAATAAAATTGTGCAATCAACTCGCCATATCATTACATACAAATATTCATGATTTATTTATATTTTTTTTATAATAATATGATATATTATTACGTTATCATGATTATTTATAATTTACGGTAAGTATTATTTTTAATTATATTTTTAAAAATTACTTAAATTAAATATTTAATTATCAAATTATTAAGAATATAACTTTAATATTATATTTCTATTATAAAAACAATATAAAAATACAAACACATATTTATACGTGGTTACCGCCTACTTTACTTCTTCGAACGAATTGTTTGAGTTCCACAAGAAAGATCAAAATGCAATCTTTTTGCTTTGATGTCATACATGTTCTTGTGGGCTCAGTAATGAAGCAAACTTTATAAGTTTAACACTAACCGTTTTGATCATTTGCCTTTTTGGTTTTACCAACCCATTGTGTTTATATAAAATTTCTTTTAAGGATTCAACAAAAACTACTACATTGTTGCTTTCATAGTCTCAACTATAACAACAATATTTTTTTATCTAGCTATGTAGGAAATAACTAATATAGGGACAATAAAGTTTGAATGTTATTTATAATAATAAAGTATACATAAAATGTTTTAATCTTTAATATATATATATATAAAACAGTTTTCGCCCAATCGTTATCACTTATAGGCTATAGCTAGCTTACAAAATTATTGGGTAAAAAATCAGTTTTATCCGGATTAACTACAAATAAGTGATCTATCATAATACCACCTAATGAAATTTATCTACCGAGTGATAGTCACCTACTACAGTACGAAAATAAAGTTTCCGTCTATCAAATTATCCCTGAGTGAGAATATGATTTTAAATTTTATTTTGAAATTAAATATTAATATATTATTATCATGTATTAGTTTATATGTATTTATAAATAATTTATTTTAAAATTTTTTAATAATAATATTATTTTTATTTTGAGATAACATTTAAATAAAACTATTTTTATTTAATATTTAATAAATATATATATGAAATATTATTTTAAAATTTAAAATGTATTTTATACTAAACACTAAACTTAATTTTATAAAATAAAACAAGAGTTTTATATTGTAAACCAAACGCACATTTCAAATAAAAGTCCACTTTTAAAAGTTATTATTTAAAGTTATATATATGGTTAGAAACTGATCCGATAAATTGAGTCGAACCGAACTATACAAATTAAAAATATATGATTTTTAAATTTAATTAATTTAAAATTTCAGAAAACCAATATATTAAAGTTGATTTACGATTTATCTAATTTGATGGGTGAACCGAGCGAATATAATGTGATATATATTCGAAAATTTTATATGTATTTTTTATAGCATTAGTGGATATATCGAAATGTTAACGATGGACAGATTTTCTCCTATTGATTTAATATCTATTTGCATGGTATCTTGCCAAAACATTCTATAAAATTATTATTTTGTCATTTGACACTTTGGTAGTTCTTAATTGAATATTAATGATAATCAAAAATCAATGAACCAAACTAAATTTTGAGCTTTGATATCAGTTGTTGGAAGAAAATATAAAATTAGGAAATAAAAATTGAACACAATGAAATTTTTATGTGGTTTAGAAAATTTTCTACATTTACAGAACTATTATAGTATTTTTCACTGAGAAAAAATATTTACAAACACTCGATCCCACTACTCAATTGTAATTGGAGAATTTAATAAAAATTTCTTTTATAATAAACTCTCTCTCAATTTTTCTTTCCTCTCTCTCCCAATTTGGAACTTCTAGCTTGAGATAAGATGATCTGCTCTTGGGGATGCTTATCATAGGCTTTTTCAGCTCCCCATTATTGATAAACATTGCCATTTTTTGTTGAAAAAATTCCATCAGCTATCATGTGAAGCCAATTGTCCTTCCTTAAGTCGCATGTTTTAACAATTAACACTCTCGCCTTGAATTGATACCTACCTTAAAAGTTAGAGTTTTTTTATTAGTTTTAATTTCATTTTTATTGCTTCGTTTTTATTTGGAATAAAGGTTGGGGTAATATATAGCTCATTATCATAAAAAGAGTAGCTATTACCATTAGTTTAGATCCTTTGTAACAAGAATAATTTACTCTAAAGGTTTTGAGTCTCTAAAACCCAACTATTAATTATTTTGCTATTATCCGTAAAGAGTCAACTATTGTTCTTGGAGTAGTCATTGAACTTCTAATAACGAATTAGTTGATTTCGATTAGAAAGTTGTTTCCTTTATTTCAAGAGATGAGTTTGATTAGTAGAGTTTTTCTTTTCTTTTCCCGTGTGTTTTGTTGTGTATAATGTATGCCCTCTTGACATATCTTTACAAAGAAAACTAATCATAATATATAAATTATCATGTTTTTTAAATTTAATCATTGAAACATGACGAAAGTAGACTATTTTTCAAAAACGCGCTTCTTAAAAGGCAAAACGATCCTAGCCAATTTTGAACCGGAAAAACCAAATCAACTGCAGCCCGGTGTGCGAGTAGCAGTCCTCCTCTTGGAGCGTGCCCTCCTATTCTGAAACCAATTATATATAGACATTTGTTTCAGAAATTTGGCCGTGCTGCGACAGCTCAATGGTTATCTCTTTAATCTTCTGCTTGTTGGGAGTCCCATTGCCTTTCTCAAATATGCGCTCAAGTTTCTGAAGCTGCTCAGGGGTAGTAGGGGTCCATCGCTGCCTTGCAGTGATCTTGTGAGTGGCGGATGTCATCATTGGATCACAGTATATATTCCCCAGTCGCATACCTAAACAAAGTGGGGGGATGCTTTTAGAGACATGTGGACGATGCAAAACTTAGTATACAATATTAGCTTCACTCCACATCAAAAAACTTAAAGCCTAATTTACGAGATTTGACATATTGCTACGCCCTGTTGATGAAGCAGTTTGAGTAGTATGTGACCATATATATGGAATACCACACCAGTGCAGCCCTTTTGTAGTTCAATGGCAACTTGTAAAATCAGGAATAAAGAAGCATGTGGATCAGCCAGGAATTTAACACGACGATGATCACAATAAATGGAAAATATACAAATTAATTAATTATGGTCCTACCAAAACATTAGAATTAAGTGTGATTATTAGATCCTATCGTAAAAAACAGTCCATACAAGGCAATTCATCTACAACTGTTCTTTCGATGGCTTAAATTAGTTAAATATACACAAAGACCCGCAAAATTTGATGCTTTAATCATCGTACGTATATTGAAGCACAATCTGCCAGCCGTAAATACTAAGAGACACGCAAATCATCCCAACTAATGTTTAAAACCAACATTAAAAAAAAAGGAGAATTCATTTTGGATCATTCAATTCCATTAAGACAATAACCAATTAACCATAAAAGCCATCCGTAAGATTGATAGGAACTCAACAGGTCAAAAGCATCCATTCCAAGGCCTATTAACTTGGATGTCACTTCAACATTTGCATGAAATAATGTTTAAAACCAACACTAATGACCGCATTCACATCGAACATTAGTAGAACAAATTGGTACTTTCGTAATCACAAGCATGCGTATATAAATCCATAGAAATTTCCACATTCACAGCGCGAACATTAGTAAGACATCATGGATCATTAACTAGTGGCTACATCACTGACTGGACAAGTCAACCCGTTAAATTAAGGCAATCGCATACGAAATTGTTTGTTCGACCGATATGAACGAATTACTAAACCTATCCTACATATGATTGTGACAAAGAGATTTAGAGAGAGAGAGAGAGAGAGAGAGAGACCTGCGAGGTCCTGTTGAGCAGTGACAGCCTTGTGCATCTCCACGAGCTGCTCACAGAGGTCCTATAGCACTGGGATTGGCGCCGGAGAGCCTCCAGTTGCTCATCCGCCATCACCTTCACAAACAACACTCCCCTCCCGCGCCACCCGCGCCATTCTGCTCCATCCCCATCCCCGCCGCGGTCGGTTGTTGGTTCTTTTGCCGCCCCGCGGCCATCCTCAGTGATTCCTCTGACTCTAACCCACCACGATTATTCCTCATCATCAACATACCCCCCCCCCCCCCTCTCTCTCTCTCTCTCTCTCTATCTATCTATCTCTATCTTTATCTCTCTCAGCAATAATGTGTGTGTTCGGTTCAGCTATCCAATCTTCAAAGCTCAACGCCTCAACTGTGGAGTTCCATCCACAGTGCGTCACGAAGCACCTAATCCCGCGGTGAGCCAACACTTCCAACTGCGAACACCAGCTTACCACACCAAACCCTTCCCTGATGCTTCTTCAATTCCTCTATAAACTTTCTTGGGAGCTTCTTCTCCTCGGCTGCCCTGACCACCCACAAAACGTTGTGATCATTGTGCGTAAGAGCCCAGGCTAATTGGGCAATTTGTTCTTCCTTGAGTATCGCTGCACTCCCGATCGAATGAGACAAATACCACTGATCCGGCTTCTCTGGTGTCCAGCCACTTCATGCAGTCGTCGCTAGTTGGGTTGAAGAGATTGAAACCATAACTCTGGTCGTTCTCCACTCTCTTGTCCAGAAAAGCCGATGGCACAGTGGGGCCAATTGTGACGACATGGGCATGCCACTTATCTGCCATCCATTTTAGCACTTATACATTGTTGCCCACATTTTCAAATCATGAGGGACCCAGTTAGCAGATTAATATAACCCACATTCTACCTGAACATTGATTAGGCTAGTAATGTAATACCTTTTGAGTGTTGGTAGTTTTAATTTATAACCAAAACAATCAGGAGTGGTCTAATTAATTAAAACCATTCCAAACCAACACAATCAACGTTCCGAATAATTCTGAACAGATACATATAATTGTAAGAAAAAATGAAGTACTCATGGCTCACCTCTTCTTCCAACTTATCAAAAAGAGTTGAAAAGAATCAAATCCGATTGACGGAAATCATCAAACTGCTTCAAAATATGCATGATTAGAGGGGGATATCTTCGACCGGAACAAGTTCAGGCAGGCCGGAAAGCCCAAAATCTGGCAATCCAGAAAATGAAAAGCCGGGCACAGGATTTTCAGGGAGTGGATTGCCCATAAGTTTGCAGTACTTGGAGTAGTAGCTAGCAATGGTAGCACACGACTGTGAAAAAAGCCAGCCCCCTCATGTATCAGTGCCTTGGAGGCGGAGAGCGTAACGGGAACCGTGACTTTGAGGCCTCTTGAGGCCAAGCGTTTTGGAGAATTGGACCATTGGGTTGATGTGGCCCTGTCCATGAAATGGAAGCACTAGAACGTGAGCCTTGTTGCCGTAACAACAACCCATTTGTTTCTCCATTTGTGTGCTAAATTATCAAGAAAGCGAGAAGCAAGAAAAGAAAAAGAAAACGTATACGTTACAATAGATTTATCCAATTTAAAACCAGTGGTAGAAGAGAAGTGGATTGGACCCGCAGAAGGGTTATAGGCGATAGAGGTGGGAGCTGGTAGTTGTGTTTATATAGCATTGGCAGATTATTAGCATGCCCTCTCGCGCCCACCGCATATATTAATGGAGAAGGGCGTCGCTGACGCATATTCATCATCATGGTTAACGTCATCCGCATTTCACATTAGCGTTTGAACATAGGTGCATTAAAAAAATAAGGAAAAGTCTGGCTAGGTAATCCATGCACCCAAATAATTTTTTTCTCAAAATAATATAAATTCAAGGGATTGTTGCGTGATTTACCTGCATGTGTGTATATAATATTATTCAAATAATAAATATTTTTAATTAACGACTACAATGTTTAAAAAAAATTATATAAACTCTCTTGCAAATACACCCAAAATTTGATACTTCTAAAACTATCACTATAATTTTACTTTTGGATAAAAGAATTTCGATCCGTGCTACATACAATTAGCTATAAACTTAACAGACAATCAGCTATAAACTTAACACACAATCTTGTTGTGCTCGACAAAGGTGGTGCTCGATACATTAGATATCAAGCACACAAGAAGGACATCAAGCTATTGAGCAACAAAAGTTTTGGGGTAGCAAGTATTATACTTGATATGAAAAGATGTCAAGTACTTAGCTCGCCTGTCGAGTAACCATTATCTCGAGCAACCACCATTTCGACAAGTAGTAGGTAGTGCTAGTGGGACTTTTCGATTGAAATGTCTTTGCCTCATAACGACCATGCTCAATATGTTAGATATTGAGCAAATTAGAAGATATTAAGCAATTAGATTATTAAGCAGCAAATGTTTTAGCAAACAAAGAGGATATCGAGCTTTGTGTGACAAGTGTTATGCGAATATCTAATAATATTGTGTCATGTGAATATCTAGCAATAAAACGGGGAAATGAGTTTGCATCTTGTATCAATATATACAAAACCCTAAATTGGCTCGACATTGTTCAAATATGCACGGTATTTTCCTTAATCCAACGATTGAGCTTCTAGGAGTGAATCCACACATTCTCAAACAATTTCCAATAATGTCTATAACATCCTTGAGCTCTACTTCCTCCACATCGGTCGAATCGGGAACAAAGAAGAGGTAACCTAATTTTGAGCCGTCGCTCGACCACACCATCAACTAGGGTCTTTTATGTGAAAGTCATGCACCATGGTGGGAAAAAGTTGAAGAAACCCTCAAGAGGAATGACTTGCAAGCTCTCTATAGCAATCCATGTGAGCTATACATGAATGTTATTGATGAATTCTATAAAACTGTCGAACTACATTGGACTCCAAAGGATGATGAGGAAGAAGAAATAAATTAGGTGGGCCAAGTTGTTGCCACATTAGTATAACAAATGTAATCATCACCCCAGAATCTTCGTAGAGTATATTTGGGCTACCAAAGGCTTAATCATTCATTCCTACAGCTAATTCGCATCAGATGGCTTTTACGATACATTATGATGATAAAAACATATTTCTAAAGAGAAGATATTATTTGAAGATGGGTTTCTACGGCATAATTCTATTCTTTGCATTTGTATTAGAAAAACCATTTCTTGTCAGCATATAGATACAAATTCAGTATCATTACCTCATATGTAGTGTTTATATTCTTTACTTAATGGTATATAGATTGTTTGGGCCAAGGAAATATTTTAAGGCATGGAGTCATAGTCTCAATCATAAGGGCTATGACAGATTATTGATTAAAATCTTGCAATGTCATTATCTTATTGTTTTGAATAAGTGCGGGGCTACTCCATATCCCATTAAATTCATATTAAAGGGATTTCATGAGGATGGTAGTGTTTGCCATTCCTTTGTTTGTCAAGGGCAAGAATCCCAAGAGAAAAATTCAAGAGGTGCATACATAAATTCGAACAAAGAGGAGACATGTGCCTCCTATGACCTCTCGTGATACAGCCACAACCGTAGAACCTTAAATAACACCATCTTTTGACTGGAGAGCATTGAAGGATTCTGTATGAGTTATTTATGCACAGGTCACTACCACAAAATTTGAAATTTAGGATATGTGGTTATAATGGTGTAAATTTATAATTCATACCTATGAGCTTATTTCATGTGGTGCCTTTATAGGCCATATCACAGTAGATGAGTGTGAATAGTTATTGAGAGCCCTACTGGATGTGCCAAAAACCACATCAGTTCTAGAGTTTTGTCTTTTCACATTAGAGACAAAGCTAGCAGATTTGATCCTCCTTCTATGCAACTTATTTGGTGGCAAATCAAAAGGGAAGTTAGTGATATTCCTACTTAGTTTCCTTTGTAATGTGTGGCTATTCTAATTCTTAGTGAAAACCACTTTATCCTGATAGGTTATTTTGTTCGTGCTCAGACTATACAGTTATATTTATGTCATATAATTTAACATAATGTTGCATCATATATGGTTATATTTGAGACTAAGACATTTAGTGTCTCCCATATCTTGGACTCATCATTTGAATCCAGTGGCAAATGAATGAGATACCATATGAAAAAAAGGATTCAACATTTTAAAGAAATTGTTTATTCTAATGTTGTAATGAGTGATACAATAGATATTGATTAATGTTATAATGCTTTATTACTATTCAATTTTGCATAACCAATCAAGTCTAAATTGTTTGGTTTTTCACATTTTCAATATGTTTTGTCATATATAACTAAACATAATGTAATTATTTAGATTTTTTATTATATATGACTAAAAGTTGCATGGCTATACTTTCTAGGGTCTCCAAGTGATGCTTGAATTCTTGCAAATGCTCAATTTTTGTGTTTTCAAGCTAACAGTCCTTTCGAGCCACCCTCTCGAGCAATCCATCACTTAAGTTCATTATCACTTCTTACTCAAATAGAAACTTAGGATGTGCTCGAATGTATAACTTTCAAGCTAATGGTTCTCTTTTGAACACGCCAACAAACATTTCTCATATAATGCTCGAGAAAACAAATAAAGGCCACATCTGATATTATACTATTCAATATCTATTCTTATGCTCAATATGACATGTTTTCAAGCACGCCAGCACACATTTCTCATATAATGCTCGAGAAGACAAATAAAGACCTCGTTCGATATTATACTGTTCAATATATATTCCTATGTTCAATATGTCATGTTTTCAAGCATGCCAACACACATTTCTCATATAATGCTTGAGAAGACAAATAAAGACCACACTTGATATTGTAGTGTTCGATATCTATCCTTATGCTAGCGCTTGATACGACATGTTATAGAGCCTATTATCCACTTATCGAACAATTAACAAATCAAGTAACTTTCTAACGCACCTTTGAGTAATCTATCTTTGAGCTTCAATTGAGCTCCATATCTGCAACCCAAAATACAGTGTTTATCTACTTGATATTATACTATTCGATATCTATCCTTATGTTCAATATGTAATGTTGCCAAATCCATTATCCGCCTATTAAGCACTCAACAGCTTGAGTAGCTCTTTCTAGCGTACCTTCGAGTCAGGCATCTTTAAGCTTCAACTCAATGCCATTATCTTCAACTTAAAGAAGCTGGATCAAGTATTGCTTGATTTGTCATCTGCTTGATATGTGTCATTCTACTCGACATAGAAGATATCAGTCCCTCGATATCTCAAGCACTCTACTTATCAGGCGATATACATAATTCCTCTCGTTACTCGATAGACAAAATACCTTACAGGAAGAAAAATACCTTGAGTTAAACTGTTACTACTTCTTTATTGGCCTATAAAAAATCTTGTGACAATAAAAGTACCATACAGGAAGAAAAACAAATTTTAAGTTATATATCTAACCGAGATAAAATTGGGTTTGACACTAATGCAATAATTTGACTTTGAAGTGATATAATCAATTTAAATATCACATAAAAGCATATTTATGAAAAATCATAGAAATACATAGTTGGAAGGTGTAGATTTTTCAAGATAACAATATATTCATTGAGCAAACATCTTGTTGTGTTACACGTATGCCTATAGTCGCTCATAGTTAAACTAAAAAAACCTTTAATCGATTAATTGTTTTGCCGTTATCTGTAAAGAGTCAATTATATATTGGCCTTAGAGTAGTCATTGAGCTTCTAGTTTCCAATAATATATGGATTAGTTGATTTGATTAGAAATTTGTCTTCTTTATTTCGTGAGAAGAGTTTGATTAGTAGAGTTTTTTTTTCCGTGTGTTTTGTCTATAATGTATGCCTCCTGACCTATTTTTGCTAAAAACCCTAATTAAATTATCATGTTTTTTTATTGAATCATTGAAACATAAGAGAAAGTGTATGATTTTTCAAGAACGCGTATAAAGACAAAACCATACTAACCTATTATGAAGTTGGAGGTCCATTTAGTTAGTGGGGGCACAAACGAGCCACGATCTCCTCAATATGCTTATCCGAGCTTCCTCCTTCGTCCACTGCCTCCTTAGCCAGCTCCTTCCATCGGATAGCATTATCCTTAATAACTTTCCCTTTGTCGCCAACCATAATTTCCTCGATACACTTGGAGATTTCTTCTCCGCTAACCAAACCTTTTGCATCCGCCTCTGGCCTAACCCCAGCACACCAGACATGCTCAAAAAAATGTGCATCCACATATTGGTCCAAGAACTGTGGCATTGCGACCACCGGCACCCCAAAGCTCAACGCCTCAATTGTGGAGTTCCATCCACAGTGCGTGACGAAGCAACCAATCCCGCGGTGAGCCAACACTTCCAACTGCGAACACCAGCTTACCACCAAACCCTTCCCTGACGCTTCTTCCTCTATAAACTTTCTTGGGAGCTTCTTCTCCTCGGCTGCCCTGACCACCCACAAAAAGTTGTGGTCACTGTGCGTAAGAGCCCATGCTAATTGGGCCATTTGTTCTTCCTTGAGCATCGCTGCACTCCCGAATGAGACAAATACCACTGATCCGGCATCTCTGGTGTCCAGCCACCTCATGCAGTCGTCGCTAGTTGGGTTGAAGAGATTGAAACCATAACTCTGGTCGTTCTCCACTCTCTTGTCCAGAAAAGCCGATGGCACAGTGGGGCCAATTGTGACGACATGGACATGCCACTTATCTGCCATCCATTTTAGCACCTATATATTGTTGCCCACATTTTCAAATCTGGGTTAGCATATTAACTAATATAAACCACGTTCTACCGGAACATTGATTAATTAATTAAAACCATTCAATAAATAACACAATCAATGTTCCCAATAATCAGAAACATATATACAATTAATGCATGTAAAGAGAAGAAGAAGAAGAAGAAGAAGAAGAAAATGGAGCGCACTCATTTTGCTCACCTCTTCTTCCAACTTATCAAAAGAGTTGAAAACAATCAAATCTGCCTTGTCGAGATGATCGAACTGCTTTAATATATGCATGATTAGAGGGGGATACCGTCCGGCCGGGACAGGAACAAGTTCGGGGAGACCGGAAACCCCAAAATCTGGCAATCCAGAAAATGAGAAACCGGACACGGGATTTTCGGGGATTGGATTGCCCATAATTTCGCAGTACATGGGATAATAGCTGGCAATGGTAGCACACGACTGTGTAAAAAACGCTATCCCAGACAAGCCCAGCTTCTTGGCCACGTTAATGGCCAATGGTAAATTGGCATCATACACCAGGCACTTCACTGGGTTCTCAGATTTGTCCAATCTGTTCACAAACTCAGTTATACCTTGGTAGGCACTGAATTGGAACCGATCAAAGAATCCGATGAAGCCTCCCGCTCCGTCAAACGTGCCTTGGCGGATGTCATCGTATATTGGCACTGTGGAAATTGGGCCACCCTCCGCATATATGAGTGCCTTGGAGGCGGAGAGCGTGACGGCAACCGTGACTTTGAGGCCTCTTGAGGCCAAGCGTTTGGAGAATTGGAGCATCGGGTTGATGTGGCCTTGTCCATGAAATGGAAGCACCAGAACATGAACCTCGTTGTCGCGAGCCATTTGCTTCTCCAATATTTCTCTGCTAAATTAAATTACCAACAAAAACAAAACGAAAAGAAAATAAATAAATAATATGCGCACGCTAATGAAAAAGCTACATCATCAGCGGTAGAAGTAAAAGCAGATTGGACCTGCATTAAGGAAAGAGGCGAGTGGCGAGAGAGAGGTTCGTAGAATGGCAGAAAAGCAGGTTTGATATATATATACATATATATCGTCATGTTATTGAGAAATGGACTTCAACGGCAGATCCCCTAGTGATTCACTAAAGCATAGTGATTCAATGTCTCTTCTGGCAGAGTTACAGTGAAATGACTTTTAATTTTTAACAGTTGTTTAAAACATGCAATTAAAATACTTACCCTAAGAACTTGTCACGTTTTTTTTAAGTAAAACACACCCTCCTCCCTATTTCTAGTGATTTACAAGTAAGATTATATTTTTATTTAACTATAATGATATATTATACGGTCTCGAATAAACAAATAAATAAAAGTATAATATAAATCATTTAATCATAATTAAAAGTATATGAAACACAAGTTATATAATTAGAATTAATTGGTATATTACAACTGCAACAGTAATATAATTAGTATATAAAATTGTGATGAATAACTTTATATATATATAAAGTAATAGGTGTGTGTGTGTATATATATATATATATATATATATATATATATATATATATATATATATATATATGGTTTTGGAGATCATGTGATAGATTACACTTTATTAAGGAGCTATGAAAGTGTCTTGAATTTGCATGAAAAAATATCTCACATTCACATTACTGTCGGTGTCACTGTAACAAGTTAGAGAGTCATCATATATAGCATGATGCACCAGATAGAGCACCTAGATAACGCACCTCAACGGCCATAAATGGGCCGGTGCAATTTTATGGGTTGATGTTTACTTGCAACGCTGATATATATAGCTAATATCCACCTACGTTTATTGTTTGTTATATCCACCTATTCATTTATATCTAGCAATGTTCTTATTGTTCATAAATTTAATTTGCAGGTTGGTTGGTTGCTGAGATATATAGTTTCACTTATCACTTAGCTCTACCCTTATGCAATTAAATTCATTCAGTCATTTGAATGAATTATGTGATGACCCTTATTCTACGTGCCCGTATTATTTTTTGCTATATATGTGTACTGTGTATAGGTTTTCAAAATTATTAGCTCTACCTTAGCTCTGTCGTAATGCTGTACGTCAGCAGGAGCTCCTATTGGCGCGTGAATCCGTGTCGGGTTTGTAGTTTGTACAGACTACGCTGCCAAGTGAGATGACAACCAGCCTATCATGATCTAATTGCCCTCATGCTCTTATTTTGAAATATATATATATATATATATATATATATATATGATTTTGTATATATATATATAATATTATACAAGTTAATTATACCTGAATATTTTTAATCTCATTGAATTAATGTTAATTTTTTAAAAAAAGTATTTATATTAATTTAACGATATGCATGGGGGAGTGTGTTCCTATACGGTATACTCATGCAATATACATGTTAATGGACTTTTTATTTTATTTGACGAGCTAAAGTGTCTTGAATTTGCATGGAAAAAAACTCGCATTCACATTACTGTCAGTCATCTTAGCATGATGCACCTAGAAAACGCACCTCAACGGCCATAAGTGGGCCGGACAATTTTATGGGTTGATCATCAACCGTACGTTGATGTTTAATTGCTAATTACATTTATTGTTGGTTATATATATCCACTTACATATATGTGTGTGTGTGTGTGTGTGGCAAGGTTAATTAGTTGCTGAGATATATAATATTACTTATCAAAATTTGTAATTAATTAATAAAATTTTACGGTAAATGATCCGGGGTTAATTTATTTTGAAATAAAAACAAACTTTAACAGGCTATAAAGTGAGTTATATATCTGATCGACTTCAACCAAATTAGTCTACGTGCCCTTATTATTTTATGCTATATATATATATATATATATATATATATATATATATATATATGTAATATAGGTGATGGGGTTTAATTACAGGTTTTGAAAATTATTAGCTCTATCGTAAGGCTAGACTATCGTAATGCTGTACGTCAGCAGGAGTTCCTATGGGCGCGTGAATCCGTGCTGTAGGCCGGCGACCGCGAGGAAACCAAATCCTGACTTATCGTAAGGCTTGGCGTACACCACACCTTCCACCATTCCCCTGTTTTCCAACTATGGACGGACAGAGGAGAGCGGGGGTTATATATGTATGTATGTATATATACATATATACATACATATATATATATATATATATATATATATATATATATATATATATATATATATATCACAAGTTTGAGAAACAATTTTCCCCCAACAGTTACTAATTAGTGGATAAAATGGTAGGATAAAAAAGGAGTTTCACCTTGGCTATCAAAAAGTGATATCATATCACTGATATGTCACACTATCACCCGACCAAATATTATTGTAGGATGAAAACATAATCTCGCCTAGCAAATTATTGCTACTGATAATATGATTTTAATTTTTTATTTTAAAATTAATAATAATATATTACTATCATGTATTAGTTCATATGTATTTATAAATAATTTATTTTAAAACTATCAATATTATTATTATACTATATTATATTCAAATAAAACTATTTTATTTAATATTTAATATATTATAAATATATTATACTTGAAATATTATTTTAACTTAAAATGTATTTTATACCTTTTATAAAATATATAAAATTAGCCATTACTTACTTACTGAGAGTTCGATTCCTTTGTAACAAGGATAATCTATCCTAGTGGTTTTGAGTCTCTAAATATGTAGAATATGCTTATTATATTTGATGTGAGTTTGAGCAATTAAGATGTCGACATTAATTGTTTACCCCCATAGTTTATTAGACTAGATGATGATCCACCTAAAATTTCTATATTTTTAATTTTTATATAAGTTAAGATGAACAAATTACTAAGATTTTTAGTTTAAGACTCAATTTAAGGTATTTGTCGTGAGTTTTATATCGAAGCCTCTAAAGAGTTGTCTTAATTGCTGATGGAACAACATAGAATTGGCTTAATTAAATTTATTTTTGGTTTCAAATTTTTTAAATATTGTTGGGTTTTTAATTTTTGGAGAAAAAAAGAGTAAGGTTTTCAAGACTAAAGGAAAAAAATTCTTTTTGAAAACAATTTTATTTTGTTTGATTGTACTTTTTGTTATCCTAAGCATACAGCCACGAACAATCATGAGGCTCAACCACAGGGTAAGACGACCCTTGGGGGCAGGCACAACTGCAACCTTTGTAGTTTCCCATACTAATTCTCCCTCTCCATTTCCTCTTCCCCCCTTCTCTTCCTTCCTTTCTTTGTCTTTACAAATTACAACGGTGTACAACAAACCTACTCTGTAATAACAAGAGTAAAACAACAACAAGCAAAACAATAACAATAACACATAAGATAAACAACAAACAAAACAAAACCAACAATACACATAGGCCAAACAACAAAAATGAAAATATTGAACAACATGGATGATTTGGGCAGCAACCACTTGAGCAACACTTGTGACTTTTTGGTAATACAATAGCAAACGAATATGATACCAATGACAAACAGCAAGAGATAGAGACCGAAAACAACTAGATTTTAAACATAACTACTTGAGAAGCAAACGCCAATGACACCAATAGCAAGCACTAGACACTAGCTTATGGGATTTTGGAGTTGTGCAAGGGTAGATCAAGAAGGTTGGGAGTTTGACAACTTATGAAAACTATGGATATCAGAAGTAATTCATGAAGTTTAATGACCCGTGTTTGGGGATTGGAAGAATTAGTCATTTGTATGTTTGGACAAGGACTCTTGACCATACGGTTAGCGAGAGTTCGAAGGCACAGCACCTTGGCGGGGCTATCACTAGCCGGTCAGCGAGCAGGGGTTAAGGGGGCAACACCCCTTGCGGGGAATCTAGGACAATGCCCTAGAAGCCAAATTATTTTGGGAGAAGCTAAGTTGAATTGTCGTTTTAAGTCATGGTCGATGTGGAATACTTCGATCGACGTAGTCAACCTATTACAAGGATTAGTCGAAGTTGACCAAAGGAGGTTCTAGAGAGTTTTCTTCATGTGTTGGCCGATATGAGATGATTTTCAATGTGTGGTTGACGTGGCATGGGAATGGTTGAGGTCGACTAGAGCATATTCCCGAAAGTTTCCATGAGACTTGGCCGACGTGGAGTCGACGTGGTCGATTTAGGTACACATCGACCATGTCTGAAAGGAATTTGGTCAACCTAGATATATGGTCGACGTGAGAAAATGATAGTCAATATGGTCGATGTGTGTGTATTCTGGTAGACATCAATATATGTCTTTTGGTTCTGCAATTTTAGGTTTATTCTGGGTTTTTTTGTTCTAAAGCCGGTAGAGAGTGAGAGAGAGAGAGAGAGAACCCTATTGCCAATTGTGGCTGTTGCATTCTTGTAGGTGGACGACATTTGACGATGATGAGTAAGGAGCAAGGAGGATCTTTAGATTCACAACCCTAAGTTCAACCGAATTCGAGGTAAGAATTTTGTACTCTCTTAAACTTATTCTATGGTTAAGTCTTAAGGTAGATGATGTATGTATGTATATATGTAAATTCATAAAAGTATGATCTCATATATAAATGTTAACCTTCATTGACATGTTATACTTGTGGGTGTCAATGAGTTTGTGGTTAGTGGAGATTAAAGGTCCATTTCGTGGTGGTTGAGTATGGAGGTCGTTGGGGTGTTCATTTGTCATCCGTCTCGTGTTCGCGTTCTTTCATGTTAGTTTCACAGTATAGCCTCGTGGGAAACCTTGAGAATTATAGAAGGGTTTATGGTTGAGAAGATATTATGTGGTTTAACATATTTTCTAATTACTTTCAACTGAAGCTTGTGTTTATCTAATGTTATGAGAAATATTTCTATTGTGGTTATGTAATAATGTAATTGTTGTATGCATGATTGAGATGCCTGTGTGGCTATGGTTGAGATGCATGTGTAGCTGTGGTTAAGGTGCCTGTATGGCCGAGGATGTGGTAGCATGTGAGGCTGAGGTTGAGGATTTTATGTGGTTTGTACATATCTCGTTTGAGTGATGAATACTCTGAAGTTAAAATGTTGCTCGTAAACTATGTGTATGTTTGTTGACACAACACTACACTTATAGACACAATTACATAGATACTAGGAGCATGGGATAGGTTAGGGAGACTTGATTCCTACTGAGTTGTGGTTACTCACCCCTCCTCTTATGATTTGTTTTTTTCTTTTCAGGAACCTACAAGCGTTAGGCGGGACACTAAGGTGGAAGACTGAGTTTATTGTCTTGTTGCTTTTCATATTAAGTTATTTTAAGAAAACTTATGTAACCTTATTGGGGAATGATATAAAAGAGATTTGACTATCTACTAAAAATGTGTGATTCGGCTTGTGAGCACTTGTTATATTTGTTTGTGATGTTCTGTGTGGTATTGTTTATCTCAACCCCTTGCCCATTGGGTGTGTAAAGGCGAGTCATGAATCGGTTTCCTCGGGTTAAAAATCTGAGGCATGACATGAAGGAAGAGGGGTAACATGTTAATAATAAGATCGGACTTGTAAGGGGATTTTGATGTATGGTTTGAGTGGTTTTGATATGGGGAGGGGAATGAAGATTTATTAAGTGGCGAAATCAGTAGCAAAATAATAAAGAAGGGTTCTTGATTTTCACTAAATAGTAATAGTGTATCTTTCCTGTGCTACTTGTGTTTGAAGAGGAGTCTTATAGACAAGGTCTAGTGCTCAAGGGAGAAATCCATAAGGATGATTTGAAGATCTTGATGTTGGTAGGCGTTGCACAAGTACCATTGGTCGGAATGGGGACTTCTAACAAAGAGAGTGCCATGTCATGCCCCCGAGCTGTGCGACCATGAGGATGTGCATACTACTAGAGGAGGGACAAGGCAAAAAGTATAGCTAGTGCAGACATGCCAACCCAGTTAAATGTTGGGAGCACACTGTTAGTTGAGGACTTGATGATGAAGAGGGAATTTGGCTACCCCTATAAACTAGTTGAAAACATAAAGTCAAAAACTGAAGTCGTTCTCCTGATAAGCCCAAGACAAAACGAAACTAGTCTACGTGTGCCCCAACAATTAGGCATACTTGGAGCATTTACTAGGTGATCAAGTACTGCATGGGTGAAAACTCTAATCCTGTAATAGCTAGTCGTGGATAAAACCATGCCAAAGATCAAAAAACCTCACTTTCCCAATGAAGCCTGCTTTCAGATAAAGTCCACCATCAAAATGGAAATATTAAGCCTCGATTTATGTTTTTACAAATTTTCTTTAACTTAGACAAGTTGACTCGACTGCTAGAGGTTAAAGGAGGGTAACTGCAAGCTTATCTCAACCAAGAGGGGTGTTAGGATTTTAGAGGTTGAAAAGAAGCCAAAATAGTATCCTCATGGTGATTTTGGGCCTTTGCTTCATTGTCTCTAGATTCTAGCAAGCCTAGCATTCAAAATAGTGCCATTTGGACCTTTAAAGTGCTCAAATGCCTCGGATTCAACATAAATACATGCCATCATTTTTGGCTTACAACACAACATCGTTCAAAGAGATTTAGTGTCTTTGGTTCAACAATTTGGCATTACAGTGCTTCTAAATTACAAAACAATATCATTTTAGGGAGCTTCAGTGCGAATGGTTTGGAGAGGGATAAGAGCAATTCCAACATACTTTCTATTATCTATAAATAAAAAGTAAAAATTTAAATTTATGCTCCAACAGACTTTTCATATAGCTCTTTACATCTGAAAATTATTGCAGTAATTTTTCATAAATGAAGAGTTATTATTCATTCTTTGCATTTTATTTTTATTTTTTTTAGGTTTTTTCTCTCTTCATTCCTCCCATCCATCGTCCTCTCTCATTTTTTTCAAGCTCGATCGTGCATCGATCTCAAGGGCTTTAAACTAGAAATGGATGCAGCATTCATATACTCACGTTTATGCAGGTTAATGCATCAATCGTCGAAGACCATCATCGGATCTATTCCATGGACTTACCATCGACGAAGTCTACCGCCGCTGCCATTAACAAAAGCCAAACCCACAACCGCGTGCCATGAAGCCCAATCTTTGCCTCTAAGCCTCATCCCACGATCGAGCTCCGATCTAAAAATAGAGGACCTCTATCGCACTTCGCCACCACCACTGTTGCCATCGACCATGAGTCTTGTCGTTGCATGCTACAAAGCTCAATCTACCTCTGCCTCCAAGGATCAAGACTTAGATCCTTCCCTCCTCGTTGTCTCCGGCGAACACCACTGCCACATCGCTGCTATTGGTTTGTCGCCTAGTTTATTCCACCGCCACACAAGTTGCAGGCCCACCTAGAGATGAGATGGTGAGGACAGCCAAACTCATCGCGGAGAAGGTAAGGTAGGAGAGGACGCTAGAGAAGGCATGTTGGATTAGAGCAATAAAGTGTTTTAAAATAATACTTTAATGAAAATGAAAGTACGTTGAAGAATGGTATTGGAGTTGTATGTGTTAAATAACTCTATACATTTAAAAAAGTCTATACGTGTAAAAAGAAATATACAAAATAGTATTGGAGTTGCTCTAACAATGCTTTCATCCTTTCAAAATGACACCATTTTTAGGTCAAAGCACCTCTGGTTGTTAGTCTACATAAAATAAATTTTCTAAGCCTCAAAACAACATCTGATCTAAGCAATTCTAATTAGTAAAATGTTGTCATTTAAGAAAATTAATCATAGTATATAAATTATCATGTTTTTTTATTTAATCATTGAAATATGAGAGTACTATAATCATTGAAACATGTTGGATTTAAGATGCTAGTCTTTTGTTAGAAGTTTTATGTTGTTAAATAAAAAACAGGACTTTAATATACACATTTAATAGTGTTTTAACTATATTTCATAGACATTTTTCTCTTTTTATATAGTATTTTAGGTTGATTCTATTAAAATATTTATTATGAAAAAAAAATTAAGGCCTTTTAATATTTTTGTGAACAAGTGATATTATAATACAACTAAGACTCTCGGAAGGCATAATTACTTATGAAATAAATAAATTCCAGAATATAACTAAAACTTAACTCTATAAAATTCATCTTAATCTTCATTTTTGAACTTTCAGATTGGGCTTGAAAAAAAAAAAGCTCCATAAAGCGGCGGCCATTCCGTGAATACTGGAAGATCAAGATTTGATTTTTGAACATTTCTGAGGTAAAATTTCATGTTCTTGTTTATCTTCGATCCAGACACAAACGTATTTTATTTTATTGCCCCAACCACATACAAAAACGTATTTTATTTTATTGCTCGCTCGCCTTCAAAAGCCGCAATACAACTCTCATAGCTAAATGTCAGAACAAATGAAAAATTGAACAAATAAACTGACAACATCTAAGCGCCTCCCTCAACTTAAAAAAGGAAGACAGAAGAAAAAAGGAAATGGGTCAAAATCCGACATAAGGAGACCATAGGAACTAGGAAGGAGACAGAGCATTTGATTTTTAAATTTTATTTTTAATTTTATCAAAGCCAGAAAATGATTACTACTTCTAGAAGGTAGACTGGCCGCTGTTAGAGGGAAGAGACATGACAGAGAGGATATCAGTCACAGCAGCCATAGCACTCAAAGCAGCTTTTAGAACATCCTGCGAGCAACCTGGTTTCACAATGGTTCGCACCTGGAAAAAAGACTTAAATGTTTATAACATGAAAACTTTACCACCACCAAAAAAAAATAAAACAATGGTGATCCTAGAAATAAAGTTTAAGCGTTTCACAAAATGTAGAGCACCTTATCAAGGTATTCCTGCAGCTTCTTGATACGACCCATGTAATCTTGATCTTCAACGCACAGGCTAACAGCCTTGGCATCAGCACCTGGACCATCAAACTGGAGAGGTCCAGGGTTTCTGTAGAGATCATCCACTAAAAACTTGGTTGCATTCTGTCTTAGAAGACTGCAAACAAGCCCATAAACAACCAGTTCATCATTTTGTTTGGGTAACTTTATACATGACATCAATAAAGATGCAAACAAACAAAAAAACATACTCGTATGCTTTTCCATTTAAATCCACAATGGCTGGATGAATTGCCGGTTTTCCAATTGCTAAGGTGCCTGGACCACGCGACCATCGCTTCACTGTCATCATGGCCTGAGGTTGACCAACATATTCAAAACGTGAACATTATATAATTACAGGCAATGGAGGAAAGCAATCTACACGAACAATGCAACAAAAAAATATATCAATGAACAAGGAAATTTTGGATATTAAATAAGAAGCACAATAAAACTAATTTTCGTAGCTACAAAGTATGAAGCAGTTGTCAATCCCACCGTGAATGGAGCAGCACCACAACGCCACTTATTCACAGGATTCTTCAGGTTCGTAACAGTTGCCAAATAACCGTTCAGACCAGCAGCTAAAATGTGGTAGCAAATATACCCAAGCACCTGCACAATTATATCTTTATTATTTATTACCATCAACAGAGGGAATTGATAAGAGAGGCTGAGACAGCATAAAAACTCTATCAAGGCTGAGAAACTCTTATAAAACACATACGTAGGCATAATCACAATCAAATTTTGATGGCAAAGCTCCTCGGGCCTGATAACCGAAAAAATGGCAGATGGAATTGAATTTTTTTCCTTTGTAAGTGCCTTCTTTCTGCAATAACCACAAAAAAAATCAGCTTGTATAAATGTCAGAACTCCATAATGCTAGAGACCAATAGCAATTTGAGTTTTACTATTATGCCATTTACATATTTATCGTTTTTTATTTTTATTTCATTTTTTTGGATAATGAAATTCAAATGTTTAGGCTGCGTTTGTTACAAGTGAATTCGGTGATTGATTTTAAAAAGTAGACTTATATGAATTTAAAACTAATTAATTTTATAATTCAATTTTCAAAACAGGTTCTGTAACTGTTTTTAAAAATTATTTCTAATTGTATTTTATATTTAAATTTAAACTTATTTTTGGCAAAAGATCCAAATAATTTTTTTATGTTTCATAATATTATATTTTTTTATTTTTTATGAAATCCAATTAAAAAAACTCTTTTTAAAATAAATTTTCTCTCCTACCAAATAAAAATTATTTTTAAATTAAAATTTACACGATCTCCAGCAGCAGAATATAAAAAAATATAATACAGAAACAAAAACTCATAAAAAACATGCTAATCATGCTCAGGAAAATAAAAAGTTATAAAAATCGGGGAAAGGGCACAGCTTGTACAACAAAGGCTGTCACTTGAAGGAATAAAAGCTAATACAGAACAGCAAAAACATTGGAAACCTACATGCTATCCAGACCAAAGAAGCAGGGCTTCCAATATAACAAAGGTAACAACCTGCTGGATACCAGCCCAGTTTTGGGCGAGGTCTTTCTTTCTTTCTTTCAGAGCTTTTGAGTTCAAAAGCTTCTGTAAAAAATGCAATGATTGGGAAGACAAAAAGAGCCTTTGAAAAGCTCTTGTGGCTTTACAAAAAGCCAATTTTTTCAGCTTCTAAAAGATCTTTTCACAGTGTAAGCCAAATTCCTACCTTCGATAACAGCATTTTTTAGCCAGCTCTCCTTGAAAGCTGTCACACAATAGGTCTTTTAGAACAGGAAGTTAAACTGGCTAATTTTAGCTAAATCAATAATCAATAGAATCTCCTATTGTTGGTCATCAATTGTGTGAATCTCTAAAAAAACTTAATAGGGCATACTCATTTCTCCTAAATGAAACAGATAGCTAAACTGCACAAGACAAACAATGTGTGAGATATGTCCAACAAAAAGCCAACAACCAAACATGAAAAGGAAAATATATGAAAACTAAACTTCATCACAAAAAAGGATAACTCTTATGTACAAGTACATATATCCTACCAATCGCTTGTTCATTTCTTCCTCCACAAGATGTGCCAAAAGCTTTTCTGTTTCAATCTGGGAAAAAAAAAGTCACAAAAATTATAAACCAACACAATTCTCTAATGAATCCGATGACAATAGAAACATCACTTATATTCTCATACCTGGGATAACTGTGCAGAGTCATCTGATTCAGGGTGAAGGAGAAGCTGCAACATTAAAATTCTCAATTTTAGTTAACACCAGAACTCAAGAAATTCTGCTGAAGTAATACATAGTGAGGAATTATAAAGGAAAAAAATAGTGAGGAAATTAGAACCTGCTTCTTAATAAAGGGTGGCAAAAATTCAAATAAGGCAGATGCCCAGGGTGAAAGTTGAGAAGAAATGTCATCAATAAAAACACCTAACCTATGCAGACCGTGAATTTCCTGACAAATACAAAAATAAATTTGAGTTCTCCAGCCAAAAGTAATAAAGTAGATTACAATAAAATGTGTCAATCATTTATATACCGAGAAGACAGGAGAGAGAACCTTGAAATGTAAAGGACATGATGCAGAGGAATGAAAGGAATGGCTTATGTCTATCAGTTACCTGCAACAGAGCATAGACTTCTGGTATGCTTTCTATAAGCCCTTCTGGCAGTAGAACAACCCCATGGTACTTGTCTGTAATAAAAACAAAAAACAAAATAAGAAAAAATGAATCAACAATGAGGTCACTAATGCGACAACACCAAACACAATGATTTACAGACCTTGCTCAGCCCTTGTCTGAACAGCATCACAGA
Source organism: Taxillus chinensis (assembly GCA_023512835.1). Lineage (NCBI taxonomy): Eukaryota > Viridiplantae > Streptophyta > Magnoliopsida > Santalales > Loranthaceae > Taxillus > Taxillus chinensis. The sequence continues at coordinate 11,339,455 of CM042091.1, forward strand.
TTTGTTTTGTCAAGTCAAAAAGAGTAAGCTTGGATGCAGCCACTTCCTCACCAAGAATGACCTACAGAAAGCAAATTTAGTGGTAGATGGAAGAAGGGGCTAACAAAAACCACAATGAAAATAGAAAAGCCCAAACCATATTTGGATGAGACTGAAGAGTGCATTCCAATGCAACATGAGAAGCCTTTCGACCCATTAATCGGATAAAATAATAGTACTGAAAGGGGAAAGAAAAAGAAATTAATGATGGATTTGTAAAGTATTCTCAGTAACTAACTACATAATAGAAATTCCCAGAATAAAGCCCATGGCAAGTAATCGAAGCCAATCATTCAATCAGTCTACCATTTTCAAAAAATAAAATGCAAGGTTCAGTACTAGCTAATAAATTGAAACTTGAAAGCATACTAACTCTGTCACTACAAACAAAGGATGATATGACAAATCTAATACCTTTTCCGCAGAGAGCGCATCAGTACACACATTGCTGATCAGCTGGGCATTGACCTGGCAACAAAACACACACATACAATGGTCTTGTTTGCTCAAATCGCTCAATATTCTCCACAAAAAAAATTACTTATATGCCATCATTGTTGAAATTTAACAAGCATACTTCACATGTTTTGATATCACCATTATATAATGGCACATGAAACAAGGGTCTTGATATTAATAACAAAAAGAAAATCACTTCCATTCATCTTGGGATTTGATGCCCTACCTTACAAATTGTATCGAAACCCACATTAGTTTCAACAAACTGATTCTTGAGATCTCCATTCAGAGTGACAGGAACCCCAACGACCTGTTTTAAAAACCAAACAAATAGTTTTAAATGTTGAAGAGTATAGAAGATCCAACAATTGCCTTTTGAACACACAAGCAGCACGAAAGTTACATATTTGGAGGTAAGAACACAAGATGTCAATACAAAATGCATAAAATATTATTGAACTAAAAAATATATTACACATGCAAAGCACCTTTGTTGAGCATTTTGCTTCAGCAAATGTTTCTGCAAGCTGAGCGGCATCTGTATTTGATGTAACCCCTTCAAAAATCCCCAAAGTTCATTAAGAAATTTAGAATTAGAAATCTAAACATCAACTATATTTTGAAACTCAGGTCTACCTCCAATAATAACAAGGCCATCCAACTTCAATTCTCGACAAGCAGTAAGTGCAGCGTTGACTTGCTCAGTTGTTCGGATTTGATCTCTGGTGCGTCCCAGCAAATCATAGCCACCTTCAAGGTACAGACATACAGCTCTAAAAATTGTAAGTTACAGAAGAAATTGATGATTTAAATGGAAAAAATTCTCTTAGAAGCATACCCTGATTTTTGTAAGTTGAAAGAATGTCGTCTGTAATCTCAAGAGTTTTCTGTGCAAATAAACCATCAGAGCCACCTGCCAACAAGCACAAAACCAAAATTTAAGACTCGCTCCTTGAAAGAAACCATTTTGAGATGAAAAGTCCATTTTCAACTGCCAAACTAGATGAAGCAACAAATGCATATGCATTCAATATGCAAGACTTGAGAATTTAAAGAAAGGTTTTAGTATTTAGACATACAGGCAAAAGAGACATAACTCTTCAAATTTGAGTTTACCTTTTTCAGTACATGAATATAATCTATCACAATATATTTCAGAAAAAAAAAGGCAAAAGAAAACAACTTCAAGTGCCACACACCCCATGTAAAATATGTAACATCTAAATCAGAAACTATGACATAAAATTGAGAAGTCATTACCCAGAAATCCAAGTAGTGTGCTGTTGGGGTTGTGAATTTTAAGTGCATTGTGAAGACCCCATATAACATTATGTCCTCCTGGAGATTGTCGGCCACAGAAAACCACTCCCACCCTGAAAAACAGTTAGGGTAAAGCCTTGTCATTGAACATGTTTGTAACTGCATTTACTGATATTTAGAATACCATATATCCTACATCAATAGTTCGCAACTATTTCATAACCATTCATCGAATTATATAAATGCACAAGTGGCTCAAACATAGTTATTGCAGTTACTTTTAAGTTTAACCAGTTTCCATGTGCCATTCAAAGAATTAATGTTTGTAGGCCCACGTTGTGTAAAAAATATTTCTGGGTTTTTTAACAATGTGTGTGACAGTGTGAGTATCTTAAAAGCGTCAGGACCAAACAATCAATAAACTTTTAAAACAGCAATCATAAATTTCATCAGTTGGTTTTCCTCTCATTTTTGGAGCCAGATGCCATTCTTCTAATCATTCAACCACCACCATACATTAATAACATAAAACTAAGAATTAAGTTCATACCTAATTGACGGATGGTCAGATATAATTTGAGCATCAGGGACCGTTGCAGTCGCCCTAAGGAAATGAGCTAAAGGCTGACCATAAGTGTGTGGAAAGGTCCGGCTTATGGTGTGAGCACCAGAATCGTCTGCAGCAGAGGTTGAATCACCATATTCAACTCTGACAGTAGTTCCCTGAGAATGGAAAAAATAATTTATAATATAGAAACCACAGGAAAGCATTTAATTACTTTTAAATAAAAAAATAAAAAGACACATCTTGCTTCCGGGGACCAAACAGAAGGCCAATCCCACATGCAGCGAAGGAATAACTCAGGAATTACTCCATATGGATATAAGTGTAGGCTAAAGAGAGGATGTCATCAGTAATGACAAGCAGCCCTGAGGCGCAACAAGCTGAAGTCTATTTTAAATGAATTTCTCGAGGAAAGATTTTCAAAACGACATATCCAGAAAAGAGATATTCATTGAAAGGTATAAAGAGCTTATAAAAGGTGATAGCCCATAGCCCTGAGCCCCAATATACAAATGGTTTGGCAAGGTATAAAGAGCTTATAAAAATATTAAAAAATATAAAGAAAGAAAGAAAGAAAGAAGATGCAGCAGCTCCAACCAAAGTTTTTTTTTTTTGTTTGTTTGATAAGTAGCTCCAACCAAAGTATTATGTACCCTTTCGGGATTTCTTTTAAAAGGGTGTATAGCTTCAAACGTTTTTGGAAAAGAAATTAAAGGGAGAAAGAAAAAGTTGAATAAGAAAGGCACCGAAGGTAAAACACAAAATAAGTTTTCAAAACATTTAGCATGTAACAGGACAATAATCTACTGATTAGGACAAAAGCAATCTGTCAAAAGCACTTTCACGGTCTCACCATCTTAAAACTCTCCCAAACACCCTCCTCTCTCTCATTGCACGACCCGGTGGAGTAGGAAGAAGAAATAGATAGCAAAACCATATAGACAGTGAGTAAGAATAGCTGTGCAAGTAGGACTAACAATGCAAATGGCATGAAGGTTGACCATAAAAACCACTTAAATATATTCAGAAACAGAAAGAGTAACTATATGCAAACACTTCAAATAAGATCAATAACATGCATGCAAAGTGGGAAAATATTATTTTCCTCCATAAGCGCCCCCCTGTGTTTTGCTTGATTATTTAAATAAATAAAAATTAAAAACTGTCAGTAGAGCAGAGAACTCGTATTAAACCAGAGGACTGCTGTGTAATAAAATATTCAGCTGGGTTTCTTGTTTGAATTTCAATAGTTCACGCAACATGTTTGACAATATTATAGAACACGAGTAAAAAAAATTTTAAACAAAACCATTAAAAAATACACTTGTTGTTTGGATTACTGACGTATTTTTTCCGCTCAATTATTTTCTAAGAATGCTAGAAGACTGTTTTTAAACAAATTGTAAGATCATAAAAGTGTTTTATGGCATAGTTTTTAAAGAAATATTCAGAAATAAAATAATAAAAAAGTGTTTTGACTTGAAAGCTCAAAGAATAAAAACATGCTTACGGCGTCCAATCTTTTTGAACATATAAATCAAAATAATAAATTTTTTTAAAGGATTTTCTTCTTCTTCTTCTTCTTTCCGTTCGAAAAACGCCTTGAAAATATTTTTAAACGTGCTTTTGAATAAATTTTCAAAAAAAAAAACACAGATAACAAACACGAACATTAATAAACATCACTGAACTCGCGCATTGGTATTGAAGTGCTATATTCTTTTATTTTGAAAGCCCATTTGTTTTTCCCAGAAAACCACCAACATGGGAAAAAAAATACGAAAAGAGGTGTTTTTTTTAAAACCCAAAAACAAAAAACAACTGATAAAACCATGAGACAAAACATCAACAACCTCTTGAGATCAAACGCCATGTGCTTCGATTCCTTCACGAAACATATCAAGGAACATGTCGCACTGATCATCAAATACACCGTACATTGTGTTCGTATAAACCGATGCGATGTTCACTTAAGCGCCCACAAAAAGTTTTTTTAAAAAAAAACGATAAAACCGAGAAAAGCCAGAGGCTTTTTTGAACACGAACAACAGATGCATAACCTAGAGACCAACAAACAAATCCAACAATTAAACAGAAACAAACAAAACAAACCACATGTAAAATTGAGGAAAAAGAACAAGGAGAGACCTGAAGGCAAGGGGGGAGCTCTGGTTGGTACAGAGATCGTTGCTTCTGCAGAACCGAAAGCTCTCTGGGTATGCCAAAATCTGAATCCATCTTCTCTCAATCTCCAATCTCCAACTCTCTCTCTCTCTCTCTCTCTCTCTCTCTCTCCCTCCGCAAGAGTGATAGACATTATATTATAAAAGAAGCACCCATTTATAGCACGGGCCTGTAGACAGTACCAACTTACCAACCTACCTATTCGCCGAGTGCTGCTTCGTTTTACCTTTCGGTCCTCGCCAAACCAGCTACTACCAAACTCGTCATTGCATTTTTTGTGTTATTACGATAAAAGGCCTGGCCTTATATGGAAATTACAGATACACTTGCCATGGTGTTTTGAATTAAGCTGATATATATATATATATATATATATATATATATATATATATAATATGAATATATAATATGTGATGATGATGATGATATCGAGGCATCGAGCTAATAGGGTCCACAGTTTCATGGTTCGTTCTGACACTGTCTGGTTCGTCCCCAGGGGTGAGTTTGCATGGTTAATAAAAAATGGTTTCACTTTGTTTATATAATATATAGAATTAATCTATCTTTTGGGGTAAAGTGGATTTGTCGCGGACCGTAAAGTGTCATTGCCCATGTTAATGACATGATTAGCTAGTAGCTACAACTGCGTCCGGAAAATAATTAATAACCATTTATTATAATTGAATGTTTGATTAGATAGTAGCTATAAGTTTAATTTTTTTCTGTATTATTTTTAAAAATAAAATTATTTATTAAAATAATAAATTTGTTGAATTTTAAAATATTTATAAATAATAAAAATTTATTTGAATTCATAATTTTTTAAAATAATTATATTATAAAAAATAACAAGGACAAAGATTGCCTTAGTTTCAATTGTTTTAAAAAAACTGACGGTTGTTTAAAACGTTTTTACCACTCATACATAGGAGTAAATTTAAAAACTTTAAAAATATCATAGGATTTTTACTCGGTGAGTAATGATATTTAATTTGCGCAGACCCATAAATATTTCTTTTTTCTTCCTCATTTTTTATTGCATTCTGAATTTTTATTTTTAACTTTTTACTTTTTTTTATTTGTTTGTTGTTACTCGCCGCTGCAAATTTAACAATAAAAACTAATATAATTAAAATTACTAATATTATAGTAGGATTTACATTTCACAGATATATTATATGGTATAATTTTTAAAATTCAAATGTTGAGTCTGTTTTTAACAGTTCAAATTGAAAACTTATTTAACTATAACTATACTACAGTTATTATACTGTAGTTAAATAAAATTTTAATCCATACCATTAAAAACATATCTAATGGTTCAATTTTGAAAATTTATACAATATAATATGGGATATAATTGCAGAGAATATGAATTCATTATACTATATTTTCGATGCATAATAGTTGATGATATGTTATTATAATTTATATCATACACTGTTTTTTTAATCTTGTTGAGCAAAAATTGACCCATTAAACTTTATTGAGTTTCACATAACTCATACCATAACATTATTAATATCATAAATTAAAATATTACATTGTTTATATTAATGTATTAATGGCATGAAATTTAATACTCTTATAATTGGATTAATAATGACATGATGATATATAGTATTTTTAATACAAAACTAATAATATCTTTTTATCTCCATCTCAATCAAAATGTATGGTGTTCTCTTTTCAATCTTTGTTTTGCTAGTATATAATAGTAAAAACTTACTTTTTTATTATGTTTTTTTCTAGATCTTCGTCAAATCACAAGTATTACACACAATTACCGCTTTTCAAAAGTCCTCCCAACCACATCATTTCATTAAATTCATTCCGCATTTGTATCAACGTTGCCGATAGAGACTATTTTTACAATCTTCTCAATGGAACTCAGAATTTATTATGTTAGTTATTTTTCTTTATGTATCATGCGTATGTATTGTGTATGAGACCGTTTTGACTTGTTTTCATTTGTTTTTGATACTATTTCCTTTAATTTTGCTGATATGGTTGGAAACGTAATTACATGTCAATGGATGTTTTTTGTAAAATTTAAAACTGTGTTTTTGTTTGGTGTCGCGATGGGAGAGGTCGCGCCATCAAACCGATGAAGGTTGCGCCAGTCAGATCGAACGGGTGGAGGTTGCGCCGGGTGAGGAGAACAGGAGCAGAGGCATCGCATAGGGGGGGAGGATGGGTCGGGCGGGGAGATAGGAGCATCGCATGGGGGGGAGTCATCGCAGTCACGCAGCGGAGCCGTCGCAGGGGGGCCTCGCGCAAGGAGGGAGCCATCGCAGTCCCGGGGGGCAGCCGTCACAGCCGCAGTCGCACAGGGAAGCCGTCACAGAAATCGCGTGGGGATGTTGCAGAAGTGGCGCGAGGATGTCGTAGGGGAGCCGTTAAGGGGGGACGTTGCGCAGGGGAGCCAAAAAAAACACGAGAAAACACACAGAAATTGTTTTTGATTTTCTGTACTCGGTACAGGTTATTTTCAAAAAACCAAAAAAAAAAAAAAAAAACATCCACCAAACAAACAACAACAATGGATTTTCTGTATTTAAATACAGAAATCCAAAAACAAAACCCAATACCAAACATGCTTTGAATATTAACAAAAAAAGAGTGAATCTGGTTTTGGATGTGATGTCGAATTTACACTTCAACCAATTTATTAAATGGCTAATATAGTGTTTCAATTCAATGTTTCAATATTTTTCTTTAGGTGTTTTGGCTTTCAATATAATTTTCCATGCAAGACACTTATATGAACAAACAACATGGTAGTCATAAATACTATTTAACGTTTTTCTTAGTATAACGCCAAACTAACTTTTGTATTTTTTATTAATTATTTTTACATTTGTTTTGTTTTTAATTTCTTATCATATATTACAATAGTTTAGGGGAAACGTTTTGAACGTAATAAGGGAAAAAAAATTATGATGGTATAAGTAATAATTAGAATATGCAATATTAGTATTTTAAAAGTAAAAAATCTAAAAATAATACATATATATATATATATTAAAAATAGATAGACAAATTAAAGTTGATATACCAAAATAAAATTATGGCTTTAGTGTAGTATAGTGTTGTTGATATACAAAATTAAAAAATTTAAAAATTAATATTTAGAAAATTTTAGATATTAGGTAATGCGTAAAGTGAAAGTAATTTTTATATTTATTTTATGTATTATATTTATTTTTGCTTTATTTTAAATTTTTTATATGATAGGAAAGTTTTGATGAACAAGCACTTAACAGGTATATTTAAATTAATAATTATTTTAAATATATATATATATATTTAAATTTAGCTGAATTATAATAAATAAATAATTAAAACCACGTCGATTGGGCGACTTCTTCTTCGCTGCCGCCGCCCCCTCCTCCTCCGTCGATTGAGTGGGATTTTGATAGTACCCACATGGCGCCCATGGACGAGTCGAGGCAGATGTTGGGAATGGATGATGATCCGGCGGCGTCGGTGGATGGTGGCGACCAACACGATGATTGCATGTCGATGGCGTCGACATCAACGTTCCCGCCCCCAAATTCCCATTTCCCTGCAACTGCGGCGTGGGAGGACGACGCACACTTCAACTCCTCCAGCAATACTGCATCGTCGTCAAGCGGCTGCAGCGGCGGGGACTTCAACTTTCATTGTAGCCTGTCGCCCAACGTGATGCCAACCCAGAATTACACGGCGGACGAAGTCGACGCAGCAGCTGAGTTCGATCAATTTTTGGCATCGTGGATCGCCATTGACTAGCGCTCTGATCTGAAATCTGATTCTTATTGTTGTGGAGAAACACAAATGTTAGTCAGTTGTTTTAGGAAACTATTATTGATTGTTTGTATTCGAAGTCTTTTTAGACGAAGAGAATATCATACTACTGTTTTCAAAGTCTTCTTTACCATTATCTTTATGGTTAGAATCCAATATTTTTTATTATGGATTTTTGATTCTACATACACACGTGGATTGAGTGTGTGAAGGACATGCATTTGAATAATTAAATATTAACTTGATGTGTTATCTTGCTTTTAATCATAAATATTCGCACCACTTCAATAAGCCTATGACTAATAATCAAATCTCTCCACTTTTTACTTGAGATTCACATAAACACTAACGAGTTTAATAATTGTAACAAACTAAATTCTTTTCCATTATAGCCGATCATTGTTTGAAAAAAGAATACCGTAATAATAAAATTAAATTAATAAACCTCGCTAATAATAATCCTGCTTCTTGCGAAATCGCGTCACCAAAAATTCATTCATAGACACATGATCATAGACCCTTAGTCAACAATTGTTACGACAATACAATATAACAAATAAAATTTGTCACATTAACATTCAAAATAGAAAAAATTAGGGGTGGGCAACGGATACCTGCCTCCGCTATCCCGTCTGCTATCTGCTCCGCTCCCGCTATGCGCGGCGGATTATCCCGCCCAGACAAGAGCGGGGTACAGTTTTTAAACTTGACACCCCGCCCCCCCAGGCAGGGATGAGGAGCGATAATAAGTAACAGGATACCCTGCCTCCACTCCCGTCCCGCTTAATTTTAATAATGCTTATTTATAATTTTATAATATTTTAAATATTATTATTTGACTATTATTTATGATTTTTTATAGCTTTGGATAATATTTATTATTGTAAAATTAAATTATTTTTGATAATTTTTAGGTTAAAAATGATGTCGAAATTTGATTTAAGCCAAAATTATTGATATGAAGAGATCAAATCAAAAATGATAACAAGATGCGAGCAAATGAAACTTCATTCACAGACACATTAAAGAACGATATAACCTATCCTGCCTACATATGGAACGAGATACAATCTTAAAATTTAATCTACCACTTAAGCGATGACAGGAAGTGATAATAGGTTGATTCCGCCTCCGATAATACCCAAATTACTCGTATCAACTATTTCATGGAGCCTCCAAAAGGCATGATTGTCTTAAGAAAGAGATCAATAAAAACCGGTAGCCTCCCCCATTAACCCCGCCATAGGACGGGGTATCTCACTCCGCCTACACATGGGACGGGATACGGTTTTAAAATTTTTTTACCCGCCTAGGTGAGGGCGGGGTACAGTAATAAGTAGACCTCGTCCCCGCTATAGTGTATAACACCCCTAAAAAAAACTTTCAATATTCAATTGAACCGTAGGAAAATCAAATGTCCAATATTACACAATATTTTATTTTCCAAACAACACCACAAAAGTTAATTAAGGATGGCTACATTATTAAAATCAAATTTATTACTAATATAGTGCATCCATCCTTAATGAAAATTCGAAGCATTTAATTGCAATGCTTCAACAATTATTCCATCCAAACGGTATCACTTTTGTTATCAAGTCTCCTTTGAGCCTAATGTCCCGACTAAGTCCTGAAACATTTACGATTCCATGTGCATTGGGCTTGCAACCTCGGTAGAGACCCATTTAATTCAATTTCTTTTGTTCCAACTGCCTTTTTTGCTAAACTTTACAAAGAAAACATTTGTTTTCAATAACTAAAATAAGAAAACGTATAAGTGCGCTTTTTATGATACACCCATTCTTTCCTTTGAATACTTGGATGAAGTAAGAGATGGAGAACTATCAACAGAAAGTAAGGGACTATTCATGAATTAGAATTTTTGGTTTTAAATAAATAGGTTACTACTATTGAATTCAGTCGTTATAATATTTTTTTGATATACCATCTTTATATCTATAATTTAAAATGATTTTTACTATTTTTTCTCTTTCATTTATTACAATGACTAAAAAGTCTCAATGTATTAATAAACATATAAAAAATATATATGAATTAAATAAAAGATCCTTAAAAATTTAGAAATTTATTGTACATAACCTATCCCTAAACCTATTTTAGGGAATTGGATAAAGAGCTTTTATATATATATATATATATATATATATATATATATATATATATATATAACTTTTCTCTAGGAAAAAAAATCATTATAAGAAATTAGATGATAATGCTCTAGGTGATGATGTTTTAAGCGGATTAATTTAAAAAATACACATATGTATATTTGTTTTATTTATAATTATATTAAAACTTTTTTTTTCAATGTTTTTAATATCACCATAGATATAATATTATACTCCCATGCCATTGATAAAATAAGGCAACTGCAACATCTCTAGATGTAATTTGTTTTTACTTTGAAAAGGTAATTTAACAAAAATCTCTAAAATCTCACTTTTCAGTCTTTTCATACTAACAAAAAATTTAGTATTATAAACCTTACTCTTTCAAATTTAACATTTATTATTCTCTAACTACTCGTTAAACAATTATATTTTTTTTCTTTTTTTAAATTTCTCTCTATACTTTCTCTTCTATCTTTTATTTGAAAATTAATATTTTATTCAAATAATAAAAGTAAAGACCCTAGGGTGACATTTATTTGTTCATTTATTTGTTGAAATGACAACTCATCACAATGATTCAACTACTATTATGTGATTAAACGGAGTAAAGACCCTAGGGTGACATTTTTGCACTTACCTACATTTCTGTTCCCTTTCCATTGTTCTTATTCTCTTTGGCTTATGCATTGCTGTTCCCTAGTTCTTTTTTCACCCCCACTCATATATATAATTTCATGAACAGCCTAATTATTTTTTAAAAAACCTCAAATTCTAATTCAATTGATCCCTCAAATCCACCCAAGTGGCAGTAATCAAACTCAAATGCGTCAGTTAGACTAGAAATAAGTCGCGATTGCAATCATAATTAGCATGATTCGAACTTGGCACGCAGTAGGTACCCTTTGGCAACTTTCATTTCCCAGAAAAATGTTAGACTGGTAAAAACAAAACTGAAGGAAAGCGTGCAACAATGGTTGTAGGTCTGGTGGTGCGAGGTAGAAGTAAGCAGTAATGGCAAGACACAAGTGAGGAAAGGAATGACAAAGCAAGGCACAAAACAGAAGGGAATGAGTATGATCAAAGCTTGAATGTCGCAGCAAGTAATGAATGCTCTAACTGGACGAGGTATTTTCCAAGAAAAAAAACACATTCAACTTTGAGAGGCTTTTCTGTCCCTAGAAAAGAAACCAAATTGTTGTCCCTTGAAACATGCCATTTATGCTGTTCCTGTAGAAAGCCAACACATTTCTAACATCAAAATTTACCATTTCACATGCTGGCAAAACCAACTTCTTGTCCAGCTACACCCTTTTCGAGTACCCCAAGAGATCCTAAAAGTCCAGTTCAAAAAACCATTAGAAACAAAAAGAATGGGGACTATCCAATTCATCCCATCCATGTGGATAAAATAAAATTGGACACTGGACACAAGTCACACAATATTCATATATGCACTACCTTCTTCACCTAGAAGATAGAACCCGGATGTTAGGTCGAGTCCTCAAATTACCACAATATGCAGTCCTCAATCTCTATCAATGGCACCGAAATCACTGCATTAGCTATGTAAACCCTACATAACTCACCATTAACGACAAGCTAGACACTGAATGAAAACAGCAAGGAAATTAAAAAATCAAAGAATAATATTCATCAATGGGAACATGAAGTGGTGGAAAAGGCAAAAGCATCATACAAACATATCCTTGAAACCATAGTAGTCAAAAGAGGGTCAAAAGAAATTATCAAAACAATGTAGTTTTAGATTAAAACTACGTTGTTTTGATTGATTTTTTTTCTTTAATGGCATCATGCTGCCACACAACATACTCACAAAGCCCCTACACAATGTTTTGTTGTTATAAAAAATTGTTAAATATATGTGATGCATATATAAAGTTATATATTACACTTTGTTTCTATATATGCTGCACAATGTTTCAATTGCTATTCCAAGTAATGGAAATGGAATAGCATCCAAAAGATTCTACATGCATTATGCAATACGAAATAATTACCCTTTCTATTCTGAATTTAAGGAATGCTGAATTGAGATAGTAACTTGTTTAAGAAATTTAAAATACGGAACTGCAATGCTACCACTAGTTATCTAGACAAGATGCTGGTCAAGGCCAATCGTTACCTTCATTGCAGTTGCCAGATAAAATGTTTCATGTACTCATAATCTACCCTTGTTAAAAGTTAAAAATAGAAAAGCACCTCCTTCTTTAGGGGTGGTGCCAACTATTTTTCTCACTTTTTCCGTTTCCTTCCTCGATGGTGTCAGAAGACATTGATTTGATGGGATTTGCCTTGGCATCAGATTCTATACTTGATTTGGGCTCTATCTCTACTCAAGTTAAGATATCAGTATTAAGATTCTACTATAAATGGGAAAAAAAAAAATTATAACAAAAGCACACTAGATAACACAGCACTACTATAATAGATTTCAAAAACAAAGCACTAAAAATGTAATAATCAATGACAGACAGGTTACTTAACCAACCATAGTAGCGAATACGAAACATCAGCAGCTAAAAATTGTTCCCACTCAAGGTTCAAAGGAACAATCAGTTCAAGTTGGCAGCAGCAGCATGAGGAAAAGCATCTTAAAATAACATTGTTACCCATCAGCGAGAAATGCAATGCCAGCCCCCATTACAGCCAGAGAAGCGCACAAGATGGTTAAAATCACAGCCTGCCTTCCCGCTCTAGGTTCCACTGATCAATCCTGGCTCTTCGCTCCTCACTCCCCTCCCTAATAGGACTCCGGATAGGCTTGGGACTGCCGTACCTCCTCCGTCCCACATCGTCGTACTTCCCATGCCCATCCCGGCTCCGCCGCCCATTGCTGCGGTAATCCCTATCCCGGTCCCTGCTGCTGTCCCGGTACTCTCTACCGCGCCTGTCAGAAGAATCCCTATCCCGCCTGTGACGCGGGCTAAGACTCCGGCTCCGGCTCCGGCTCCGGGTAATACGGTAGACGCCGCGAGATCTTCCGAAGAGCTTCCTCCTCAAATCCCGGCCAATGAGCTTGACGTGCATGAAATTGCAGTAGCCACCTCGGTTGCAGTTGTTCTCCTCGAACTGTCGGCAGGTGGCCTCGCGGAAGTCGGTGACGGGGGAGAAGTCGGCAATGATGGGGCGGGCGGAGTAGAAACGGCCCTGGAGGGCGTGGAGGGCTGCGGCGGCCTGGTCCTCCTCCCTGAACTGGACGTAGACGTTGCCGATCATGTGGTCGGCGAGGTTGTCGCAGACGTTGAGGGACTCGATCTGGCCGAACTTGCTGAGCTCCTGGAAGATGTCCTCGTAGAAGTCCTCAAAGTGCTGCTGGATGGAGTCTGGGTGGATGGGGTGTCCCTGGGCGTCGACGCCGGGGGTGATCATGTCGGGTCGGTGGTACATGTTGGAGAGGAGGAGGGTGGGGGAGATGGTGGGGCGGTTGTGGAGGCGGGAGCAGCGGTCCCCGTGCCGGCACGCCCCGATCTTGAAGTAGAAAGGGCAGTTCACGCGGTCCTTCTCTGTGCCGAAGATCGATGCCAGGTGCTCCGCCATTATTGATGCTCCTCTTCTTCCTTCTCCTCCTTCTTCTTCAGGTCGTCTAAGGTTAGCGTTACGCAGCGCATCAATACATAAACATATATATTTATATATATATATGTATGTACACACACTATAATTCTATAATAAATTAAAGATTATTATTATTATTATGAGAAAAAGCAATCTCATCTATCTATAATTCTATATCTATCGAGACAGACAGAGAGCTGGGGGGACTGAAGAAAGCTGGGAAGATTCTAGACTGACTGCTGTGGGACTGACTGGGTAGAACCCTAGTTGCTTTAATTTGTAAATTGCGTTTAATTTAGCACAACACCTATCCCCCATAAATTTTATATTTTTAATAAAAATAGATTTATTTAGGGAATAACAACGCATCAGGTCGGGGCTCAGACACTGTTAGAAAGTTTAAAACGAATCGAGGCGTATTAATTTTTAAAAAATAAAATAAAATATTAAAATTTTTTTAAAAAATATTAAATCAAAACCAAACAAATAAGATTCGGGCCTTAAAGCATATATAACTTGTTATAGTTATTATTTAGTTACTACTTCTTTTGTTAAATCATATTTTTTTTCGATTTTATCTTTTCCTAATTACCTTTTCAACATTCCCGATTTCAATTCTACCTAAGGACGTGCAGAGGGGGCTCTTACAATCCAGGTGTGTGCCGGTGCTAGGGGCATTGGACGATGGATTTGGGTGACACAAAGGGAGGTGTCACCCTTTGTCTAATAAGGGTGGTGCGGTCTTCCCCCACTAGAGAGAGGGAGAGAAAAAAAACAGAGAGATAGTGAGAGTGTGTGTGTGTGTCGCGTTTGTTAAAAGCTAAAATTTTACTAAAATTTTAGCTCAGTCTATATATTGCTGATGGTATTATTGTATTATTGGAGCACATATTTGTTAAAATTCAACTAAATTTAATTATAACTTTTGTTATAACTAATCATATTGGAAATGTTCTAATTGAGTCAAATCCGATCGAATCAAAACAAAACAAGATTGTAATCATATTGGTGAGTTAACTATTCATTTATACTTTTTGTGTGTTGTTGTATTCAATGAAAATGACGTAAAAAAATAATATAAAAATAAGAATATTATTTTAACAAATAGATATAAAAATAAGTAAACGATGTAGAGGATTTTTTAAAAAATAAACAAATAATGATCTAGTCGATATATAAAATTTAGAATATAATTAGATTTAAAAAATCAAGCAATAAATTAGTTGTTTTTAAAAAACATACTTCAGCCTTTTTCTGGTTTCAATTTTAATTTTAACAAAAACATCTCTTCTTTTTATTTTATTATCAAACCCTACCAAATAAGTTTCAATAAATATATTAAGGATGTTCAATATTTATTACAAATATTAAAAATAACATTATAACAAATATTACGTGAAATATCATTAAATCCTCTTAGCTCTAAGTTTTTAAATATAACACCACTAAAAGAATATAAAAAATTTAATAAAATCCTCGTGTAAATCTTTTGATATTTTTGTATAATACCAATGGTGTCAAATTAGCTTAGAATAACCAGGAAATATAACTCTTGATTTCATTATCACAAAATTATCTATTATAAAAATAAAATATAATAGCTTAAAAATGTATCACAATATATCAAACACTAATCACTAGATATATATATTCATATATTTTAAAATGTCTTAAATGAAATTCAAAACATTAACAAATAGCAATCTAAATTTCAATTTAATAGCAAATTACTAGTTATCAAAAGCAAACTTATGACATAAACTAAAAACAAAATGAGAGACAAATAGCATATTACCAAGTTTATGGAAAAGGTGGAGACATGCTCATAAGAGGAGGTGTCATAGTGGACACGTTGGGTCAATGCCATAACTATCGTTGTCAATCGTCATTGACATCGGACCATTGGAGAGTGAAGAATGGCATCAATGTCGCTCATCATTATCGGCAAGAGGGTAAGGGGAGACAAGAGTGTGGCCGAGCCACCAAGCTGTGTGGGATTGGGAATCAGGTGATGCATTGACCACTACTAGGTTAAGATGTGCAAGGGTGGGCAGACAACTTTAAAGTTTGAATGAGTGATGCACTGTTAGGTGTGGTCATTCACCTTTTTTTTTTTGTTATTTTATCTTTTTTTCTTTCTAATAAACAACAATAACATATTAAGTATACTTATTATATTTTAAAAAAATTCAGTATGTGTAGCTACACACCCTAACACCTTAATAACATCGTCCCTACTACCATATTGCATTTTTATTATTTTTTATATGATTTAATTTTAAAAAACATAATATTTTTAAAACATATTCTATCTCTACACCGAAATCGTTTTCAAAATTTAAACTTCAATACCAATAAATATTCAAATTATAGAATAAAAAAACCAAAATGAAAACACTAACCAAACAACCCTTTATATTCCAAAATAAGAAAGACTCATACTTTTAGTCTGATAAAAAAATATATTCAATGCCCCAAAAATAAAATAAATAATTATGTTTAGTGATAATTTTTGAAACAATAATTTTATATTTATTGAGTCAATAATTTAGACATTTGGCTGAAAGCCAAATATACAATAGCTAACTAGACAGTTTTAAACTTTTTTAGTTAAAATTAAAGTTAAATTTTAAAATTTAACTTTAGCCAAATATTCATTTGATAACTCTCACTACTGATTAGTCAAATATCAAAATATAACCAAAACTTTTCAAAAGTATCCACAGTAAATTTACTGTTGCTACAGTATATTTAGCGAATGTTAAATTCGATGACCATATTTAGTCAGTCAAAAAAGTTAGCTATTTTTTTTTACCCATTCATCTTCATCCCCAAAGAGAATACACTTACGGAATCAATGATGGTTTAACAAAATTAATATTGAAAAAACAAAATACTAAAATTTTGTAAAGAGTTATTAAGAAATTAATATTTTAATTAAAATACTAAAAAAAGTTATTGAGTTCATTATTTCATAGACTTTTTTGTTAAAAAAGCTGTTAGACAGTAAAATATTTATTCACGTGAAATAATTAATAAGAAAATAAATTTTAAACTATATAATAGTTTTATTGGTATAATTCGTTTTTACTGAATTAAAAATTAAGTCATAAAGCAAGCTACGAGGTTTATTTTGATTCTGCTGTCTCAGGATGAATATATATATTAATGGTTGAGTCTTTGGTAACAGTTTTTGTAAGTATTAATAGTGCTTTTAGGGTAAGGGTGGAATTGTATTTTACTTTATCCATCTCCCGCCCTTCCCTGCTTGGTAGTTGTTTTGATTTTTACATTCTAATTCTTTTATTAAAATAATTTTCATTTAATAGAAAATTTTAAGAAAAAATAAAGCAAATTTAATAAAATATAAATATAAATATAAATATAATGAATTCAAATAAAACAGGGAAAAAATTAAATCTTTTGTTTAAAATATATTTGAATTTAAAAATAAAAAATTACTATAAATAATTTTTAAAAATAATTACCAAACCACCAGTTTTAAAGCAGTTTTCAAAAATTTGGCCCTCACCTACCGAATTTGTTTTGTGTTGTTTTTGTGGAATCGGAAACTGTTCTTTGGGGTAAGCAGTAGCACACAAAAGACTCCATTGGACAAATGACATTAAATAATCATCAATCAATCAGTGACTTCTTCCATCATTCTGGAAGCTTACAAGTAAATTTAAGAACCAGATGAAGTGTACACAACAGAAGCCTATTTAAGAACTGGGTTGAAGTGTACACAACAGCAGCCTATTTATTTATTCAGTTCGAGAGCACCAAAAATCCTGCAAACACACCAGCCTGCTTTGGCCTACCCTAATATATAAATAAAGAAGAGCAAACATCAAAATTTGTGGCTTAATTGGATGGAGGTGGTGGAACCTTGGATGGATAGATTATAGTTCAACAAACATAGGAAGGAAGAGATAAGGGAAACCAAATGTTTTTTTTTTTTTTGCTTTCTGTAAAAAGAAAACATCATAATAATGGTAGTTGGGACTTGGGACTGGACGAATTTGATTCAAGCTTAAGAGAGAAAAAAGCCGAACCAACATTGAATCACTCAATGCAACCCTTGGCGAGGAAAGTGTGGTTTCAAATCTGGCAGATGCCTCCAAATAACAACACTCTGCAACACCCTCCCCCTCCCTCCCATTCACCTCGGTAGACGACTGATGGGAGGAAAATTGCGGAGTGGATTTTTCCTCAGTAACTCCCCTTCCCTGCACGAGAAAAGAACCACCCAATGTGCGTGTGTGAGTCACACTTGTTAACATGCCCTGCTCACTACCAGAAAACTGAAGTTTCAATTACAAGGACTCACTTCTTAATGTCATCTCTACCTCGGCCCTGCAAACTCAAGCTCTTCTCTGACTCGCTGTCCATTTTTTGTGTTCTGATAGAAATTTCAATTACAAGTTATTGGCAAACCAAATTTGAGGCATCAAAATGCTTAAAAAAAACATTTAGCTAAGCCAATTGAAAACGCACTTACTACAATATATATACACATAGGCACACACACATAATAAACTAATCCATGTAAAATTAACCATTTTAGTTGTTGCGCAAGTGGCAGTAGCATGCAAGAACAGATTTTCTGAGGCATTAAAATAAACCAAGATTCGATTAAGCAAGAATTCAACAATTGAGAAAACTTAGAAAAATAAACGACTCACTCTGCACATTCCTCGTCAACAAACACCTCAATACAAGCACCTGCAGCCATTGAGGGTGCACCAGTTGTGGATCCATGGCTTTGTGGAACCTGTAAAAATATGTTTTAAATGGTTCTCATTTACATAAATAATAAATATATTGTTGACAAAAACACTTCATAAGAACACCGACATATCTGACATCTAAGAACCTTGGTCGCTCTCTCACTTTAAATTCCCATTAGCCTGTATATAAACAAAACATTGGAGTGGTTTCCTAGAGGGAATCTGACATCTACCTTGTACGTTTTCCATTTGGCAGGAATCTGATTATTTTCTTTGTTTCTTTCTACTCGAGATCCAAGACTTGGCCAGGGTTTCGAGTCTGACACCGACATATCTGCCTGGTGACTTGATGCAACATTCGCTCCAGAATCTTTATAAACGCTAAGTGACTCATTGCCAGACCTGTGCAAAGGAAGGAGTCAAGGCAGGAAGAATCTTAAAAGAGCAAGAATCAAGATGGTAAGAACCATCAAACAATCTTACGGACAATAAGATATAGGAAATGTAATTTTTTTAAAAAAGTCTCACTAGGTAACAACAATCAGAAAGGTATCATAATGGGTAAAAAGTCTTAACATGCAGCCTAAGTAAATAAAATTTCAATAATATAATATTCTGAACATTGAACACAATCTCGTGAGGTAAAAGAAATGACAGGGTAAAAGAACAATAGAATTCCCTTTATAATGAACCAACATTGTAATGTAATCTATACTCAAATTTCATTAAGACTGTTGGATTTTAGCAACTACAATTAGTTGTTTGTCTTTCCCATTTTGGCCTTAATCTAGTTTATTCTATTGAAATTTTAATATTCGAATCAATCACCACCAATGAAAATATACATCTTAAAGAACAATAAAATTCCCTTATAATGAACCCACATTGTAATCAATACTCAAATTTCATTAGCATTGTTGGATTTTAGCAACTACAATAGTTGTTTACCTTTCCCATTTTGGCCTCATACCAGTCAACATATATGATTAAAATCATAAAATAAATCACATAATAAATTACTTATATACTAACCAAGACAAAGAATTGCCGGCTTATCATCTTATTGTCAACATATTCATCCTCCCTTTCGAAAGGTAGAATAGAATTTGTCAACATATATGACTAAAATCATAACACAAATCACATAATGAACTACCAATATATTGATTGACCTACACATTAAAAGTCTCACAAAAACTCACCTATTTGGTTTCAAGTTTTTCTTTAAAAGGTCTGAGTTCCCCATTGGTAGCCTTCCTGCGACATCAATGAAAGCTTAAGGGGGCAGAAATAAAAGATTAAAAATCCCCAATTTGGGAAGAAGTGATATCCAAACTCACGTCAGCCTGCAAGTTAGACTTGTCCCAAATCATAACCACTGGAACAAGCCCACCACAAACTTTAATTGTAGCATACTTGAAAACTGAAACTTACTATTTTCTCCCCTAGTCAGGACAGTTCCAAAGGTACGGGGTGGTAGGCAATCCTCCGTTGGATCCTCCTGGAAATTGGGGATAAAAAGTTCAAAGAATGTATTATACGCGTAAACAATAAAAATTTACTCCTTTGCTTAAAGTGGCATACATTTGTCACTTTGGGTTTTCCCATAGATCGTGCAAAAAACTTTCTATATGCTGCTTCCAGTTTTTCCATTGGTTGAGCTTTCTTAGATATGCCACGGTTAAATATTTCATTGGCAGTTCTATTTTTGTTTTTAGACTCCATGTGCAAAGCATATGCTATGAAGAACACAGAATGGGTCTGGCCAATTTTGTTTGCTTCCAGGAAACTGAAAATTACTTCAGCATCCGCACAATTTTCAGCCTGCATCCATTTCAAAATAACCAAGGCATTTCAGACGACAGAACAACACATTATATCCAAAACAAGCAAAGGAATATCGACCGTAAACAAAAGTTCTAGTTAAACCACACTGATTAAGAAAGAAGAAGAGATCCCACATATTCCAACCACACTTTGAGGTAGCGGAGGTCATCCCGGTAGCGGTCTGAATGCCAAAAGGTGCGCACACACTCTTCATAAATTACAATTAACCCTGAGGAGTCTCCTCCGGAGGGGAAGGCCTCCTGAACCCATTTAATGCACCTATAGCCCAATCAAGCAAACAAACAACCACAACAAAAAAAAAAAAGGTTAATGCCAGGAATTCCCTAAATATCACAAGCTGTAAGAACATGCTGTGAAGGTATGTATAAATAAACAACAGAATAAGGAAAACTGATGAACACTAACCGAAAAACAAACAAACAAACATTGTTGAGCCCTAAATCACCAAGTGGATTATGAAATATACTGTTGGAGTTGGTGTCTACTTGGACATGTAACGTCTTGGTGGTGATTTGTTTTTGTTGGCCTAATGTATTATTCTTATTATTATTTAATCAGCGGGTTGCGGTAATATTTTCTAGCAGAGGCAATATAGTATATCATATGAGCATTCATCCTTCACTAGTGCAGCATACATATGGTCAAATTTTCTCGTTGTAGAGGGTAGGGTGGATTGTGGAGGTGTCAATTTACCGGGACGTAGCCACTATTCCACTGTGAAAGTGTTCGATAAAGCCTCCATTTGTGTACATAAATGACTGTATACAAAGCTTTTTAACCCATTAAATTTCCAAAATTTCATAAGTAAACACACTCACATACGCATCTTTGTGCATTTCGCACATTTGGTTTCACTTTCTCACTCCATTTCTGAGTGACACTGATTGAACCTAATAAAAATTTTCTAACGACTTTACAATTTAAAGCAGCGAAAAGCAGAAAAAAGGGCAATTATAGAAGAAAAATACTCACTCGAGCCAAGGGTGAAGAGGGTCTTCTCCTTTATATTCATCAATGGCTTGAATCAATCTCCTGGATTACCCACTAAAAACAAATCAGTTTTTCTAAAGAAGAAAATAACCTCGAATTTAATTGAGTTGAAGTGAGGAACAAAAAAACAGGGAAGTTGAAACCTCCTGGTTTCGAGGAGAGAGATCTTGCGTCGACGGTTGGTCTGTGATTTGAGGGCGTCATTTAAGATGCGAACGTCGCGACCTCTCTTCAATGGCCTCACGTTCTCCTTGAAGAGCTCCCACTCATTGCTTGTCTTCCGATCCGAGTAGAGAAATAATGTTTCTGGGTCTACGCTCCCGTTTATATGATCAGCCATGCCTATTATATACTGGTGTTCTTGGTGGTTGTCGGATGCAGTTTGGTTTTGGGTTTGAGACGACGGAAACGAGGGAGTCGGGTTTAGACCAAATAAATATAGGGTGGATCGAAATTTGAATTCAGTTTTCGCATTTGACCGTTGGAGCCTCTTGGTTGGTTCCCTCTATTCTATGATTTTACTACTGTACACGCACACATTAACTTATTTTCGTGTACTAAGTTTGTATTTTGTTTAATGGGTTTCGAGCATTTTCAATTATTAGTAAAATTAAAAGTAAAATGCTAAAAAATTTTTGCATTAAATTTAACTTTTACTTTTACTTTAATTAGAAATATCATATTATCAAACAATAATACTTTTTTATATCCACCCCCCATCTCCCTCCAACGCATCCTTGACTCCTCCACAGCCTACCTCTCTCTTTGTCGCACACATTAACTTATTTTCGTGTACTAAGTTTGTATTTTGTTTAATGGGTTGGAGCATTTTCAGTTATTAGTAAAATTAAAAGCTATTTGACTAAAAATTCTTTTTAATATATTAATTAAAATTAAAAATATCATATCATCAAACAATAATACTTTTTACGTCCACCCATCTCCGATTCCGTTAGAGCTTTGCTACGATCTCTGTTTATGCTTTATTGTGCCCAGAGTTCCATAGGGAAATCATTTTTAGGATGAAAATTGGACAGCCTTTTATATGCACAAGAATTGATGACTCAATTTCATTTATTCCGTATATACTACTTTGTTAAGGCGTGCATGTTTTTTTTTTATATTATCCTTGAGATATTATATTTAATTTTTTATATGATTTTTAATTTATGTATTTTATTGATGTTGTGTTGAATTTTAATTTAAAAATAATTTTTATTTATAAAAAATAGATTTTAGGCATATAATTCCGTAGATTTGCGATGCACAACAAAAAAGAAATCAGATTTCCAGAAAAAAAACTATATTCTAACAAAAATAATCTTTTCGATCAAAAATAATTTTCATATATTTGATTGAAATATTTTCTGCTTTTGTTTTTTAAATGTAATAATTATTTTTGAAAATTTAAAATAATAATAAAATATTTTTATTTTACTTTTAAAATAAAAATATTATTTTATTATTTTTAAATTTATATTTTTCATACTTAAAAATAATAATCATACTTTAAACATAAAAAATATATATGAAAGATCTGCTTTCTCTTAAAAGCACTACCGGCTAGCAGTAAGTAAGAAGGCAAAGCTTCCAACCACCACGTCGCGCCGAGAGTAATCACATGCAGTCCATTGGACTGTAAATCTAAAGCTAAAAGTCCATTTCATATATATATATAAAAGAAGTTAATATATACAAACAATAAGCGATTTTGACACCAACCCACAAACTCCCCCCAAAGCAAAAACAAATAAAAGGAAAAAAGGAGGCAAAAACAAAAACCCAACAACTCCTAGTTCTTTAGCAACCTTGAGGCGTTTCCTATCCTTTTGGACTTTGCAATCGGATTTGGAGCTTGGTCCCGGATCTAAGAATTCATATTCTAAATATATTACATTTAGAAGGAATTTCATTTTAAATATAATTAACCTTGTAAAGATCACATCTTTATTAATTATTTTTTGTCTTCTAACAAACAAAATATTTTCAAAACGAGTATATGTGTAGTAGTGATGTAATTTAAAAGATAGCCGAAAATCTCTAATATATTTCAGTAGCTATAGTCAAAAAAAAAAAAAACTTCTTCCCGTGACAAGTGACGTCATTTGATAGTCTCAATTTATAGCTATTAAATAATAAATCCGAAGTTAATTTAGGTTTTAGTTATTTGTATGTGTAATTATTATATACACAAGTCGAACACACGCGCGAAATTGGAAACCAACAAGTGGCTTATCCTCATATAATTTTAAAAAAAAAAAAGCAAAAACAAACAAACAGTAGTTTCGTACTGCGGGACCCAAGACAAAGACGACACACGAGGTTGTACTATCTGCTTCCCCGCAACGATAGGCCACCGCCTCTGACGGGTTCAAGGCTTTTAGGACTTATCAGGAAGCATGGAGAAACAGGCATCACAAGCTTCGATGCATGCATGATTCGACCTGTCAAATTCCACGTGTACCCATGTAGATTGTATCGGTTTTTTTTATTCGTCCATTTGCATTTGTATTCAATCCGAAAGTAAAACTATATCGTTTTTAAAAAATTAGTACATATTTATTATAAAATTATTATTTAAATTTAAATTTATTTGAGAATTAAAAATACTTTTTATTTTATTATTTGAAATCATCATTTCTTATTTTTAAAATTTGTATGAATTTTTTTAAAATATATTATTTTTTCTACTAAATAAAAATTATTTTCAATTTTAATATAATATACAAAATATAATACATAAATTAAATATTAAAATATAAGGTAATATATATATATACACTTAGTAATATAAGGTAATATTATCAGTAAGTACAATGGTTGGTACAATAATAATATGTCCAGATTAGTGCCATGATAAACATATAAGAAGTTTTAAAAATTATAAGTCGAGATTTATTATATATTATGTATTCTATTTTATAATAAAAGTTTATAATTTTACTAGTTGAAACCCAGCACCTTGAAAACTTTAATTATATAGTTGTAATGTATTAAATTATAAAATAAAATAAAAATTGACGGATAAAGGACACCTTAATGCCTTATTGTGTACCAGACAAAAATTAGGTAAAATGTACCCACCGGTAGCTGCTTTGTAGGTGCAGGGTTCACTTGGCATTGACATATATGTGTGCATGTGTATATCCGGATTAGTTATTTTTTTATTAAAATTTAATTAGAAAACATATTATTATAAAATTTAACTATTTATTATTTACAACATTTTAATATCTTTTTAGCTATTATAATAAAATATTATCATTATTTGCGTGTAGAGGTGTTGCTGTAGGCAGAGAAAGTCAATGTAGCCATCCAGGTCTTCGTGATGTACTTCCAGATCTGATCTTCCTGTTCCGAACGCGACCACTATGCCATCGCCGTCGACGTCGAACGCGGCCGCTGCATCATCGGCCAAAATCGGGCTTCGGGGGCCATACCCCCTGCGACGGTGCATGCGTAGCCGCGCCTGTTGGGACGCCTGGGACACGTATCTCCCGGTGGCAATCCACGCGGTGTCGGTCCCGTGCCCGTCGGGACGTCTTTGATTGAGACGTCTTTGTTCGCCGTCAGGGAAGGCGACGATCCGGTGGGAAGGAAGGAGCGACGATGGGTGGTCGGACGGGGGCGAGACGAGGACAAGGATGTGGTTAAACTTCACCATGTGAAAGTAGAGTTTAAATTTTTGATATTTGTTAAATTCGTTTTTTGCAAAGTCAACTTTAATTGATGTGAAATTTCAAGTGTTTTTTTGATATTTAATGACATTTCTTACCCCAACCCCACAGGGCTTGCACGGATCGAACGTACGACCCCCACCCAATGGGGTTTGCGCACCAATTGGTTGAATTTTAAGGATAGTATATTTTATTGTGAATTCAGTTTTATGTTTTTAAAAATTATTTTTAAAAATTACATTCAAAAACTGATTGAATACCTGTAAATTTATTTGGCAATAGTTTTCAGTTGAATTTAAAAAAGGGGGCACAATTTAGATTAGGGGTGATCGTCAATCAGTCGGTTATATCATTTCGTTAAATTAAAATTTTGATTTTTAGTTGGATTAATAGAATTACTTAACTCACTCAAATCGGTTTATTTGATTTTTAATTTATTTGATTTTTAGTCGACCGATTTGTCAGGTTAAATTGAGTTAACAGTTTTACTATTCAACTCTAGCATCACTAATTTCTCACTTTAAATTTACAATATCAATACAAACTAAAATACAGAGTCTAATATCTAATCTCAACAAACAAAATCAAATAAATTGTCATCGTTAAAAATACTTTTTGATTAAACTTATGAAGTTTGTAATCAATAGATTTTCACTTCTAATTCACGAAACATTTATATTTTTTATCGTAAGAAAATTTATCATCCAAAAATATTTGACAGTCGGTTTGGATGAGTTGCGCTATTTATCTAATCAGTTTATTCAATTTTTGATCGGATTGAGAGGTCAGTTAATCCACCTAAAAAAACATCGGTTTATACGATTTTCGCTTTATTTGATTTTCGGTTGCTAAGTTTATCGAATTAAATTGTTTTGTCGGTTTTTCTAATCGTCCCTAATTTAGATCCACGGTCGTCATAATGACGCAGGGCGTCGGAGGTGTCGCAGGAGAGGTTGCTAGTGTCACAGGAGGTGGTGGGCGAGGCTAGGGAGGCATCGTTGGGAGTCGCAGGGCAGGTCGGAAGCATCATAGCAGGCGGTGGACAAGGTTGGTAAGGCATCTCTGGGCGTCGCGAGAAGCAGATCCAGATGTCGGGAGGTCATCAGGCATCGCTGTGGGTGATGGACAAAGCTGGGGAGGCATCATAGGGGGTAGATCCAAGCATCGAGGGGGAGGGTGGTTGCTGGCCAGTGGCCATCGTGTGAGAAGTCACCAGCGTCACAACAAGTGGTAGACGAGGTTGGGGAGGCGCAACAGTTTGAAAAGTCGAAAAGGAGACAATGTCTTGGTGTTTTTATTTCTTGAGATTTGAAAAGCAAGTAGTAGTTGAGTTAAAAAAAAAAAAAACACTTGCCAAACAAACTGGTACATTTTGATCCTTATATTTAAATACAAAAAACTACTTTCCAAAGCAAAAAGAAAACACTAAGAATGTAAATTTTATTTTTCTATTTTAAATTTTTATTAAGATTTGTGTTATATTATAATTTGAAAATATTTTTTGTTTTGTACGAAGAAAACATATTTTTAAAAGTGTATGTTTTTTAAATTTGAGATTTTTTTAAAATACTTGGTGGTGGGTTCAAGTAATAAAAAATAAAAAAATGATGAAACTTGAAAAAGAATTAAATTTAAAGTTAAAAAAATTAAATTAAATTATTCTTTTATGACCTACCATTTAAAAACTATTTTAAAATTTATATTATTATTAAATTAGGATGAACTCACACCACACCAAAGCCGCTACTTTTAAAAACAATTACGAATTGAGCTGGTACAAAACATAATGATTTCAAAAAGTTCAAAACATTTAAACAAGAGTGAGTTCATCCATGTTACACGTTTTTATGAATGTACGTGCAATTAGCACATGTTTAAAATTTGAGAAATAGTTTAGGTTGCGAGTTTTTTTTTCCACAATTAATGTGATAGCATTTTGCTGACTAAGATTTCATTGATAATTTGGCCAAAACCAATAAGATATTCCAAAAAATTTATGCGTAATATTATTCTGATAAATTTACAATTGTTTATAATATTTGTTTCCTGTTTTTTTAACACAACTAACCACTTTATTCAATTACTTAAATTAAAGTAATTTACCTCACAATAGTCATGTAATGCGTAATCTCTTGTTTTTAAGAATAAAATGAGAGTTTGTTGTCCATTAAATAAACAACCACTTTCAAACTAATTATTTGTTAAATTTTAAAATAACAATTGAAACATGAATTAATAATATACTAAATATAGGGTATGGCTCTTATTTTGTTTTCATAAAATTTAATTTGTCTCGTTAAAACTTGTAACAGATAACATAAATAATTGCAAATTTGTACATGGGTAGATCTATAGGAAACTTTTTATTAGCATGTGTCTAGGATGGACAAATTATTATAATAGTTATTAAAATAATTTTCATAGTATAAATTTTATATTAATTTTTTTCGAAATTTATATAATATTTTTTAATATATTAAAAATTATCATTCATCCTTTATAATTATTAAATTATATACAAAAATTATCTCAACTATTTTCTTCACTTTCACCCCAACTTTTATTTTTATTACATATTAAATTATACAACTTTATTACTGAATAAAAAGTAATATATAATATTATTTTAATGATATAAAAAGTAATTAAAACAATCTATGATATTTATTTATACATGAAAAGTAAAAAATAGCTTAAATCCTTAAATGTAAAAAACAGTAGAGAAATCGATAATAGTGCTCTTAGTGAACTAGATAAAAACTTATTCTTTAAAATGTGATGATCAAATTATTTACCAAAACAATGTTTGTTTATTTATTTTTTAAAACACTAACTGTGTATTAAAATATTATTTATTTGTTTTCAAACTCTCTTGCATGGAGTGCGTTAGGAATTTATTTCCTTTATTTATTATTTAGTTATTTATGTATTACATTTTATTGAGTTTTATAATTATCAATTTAGAGTTTGATGAGTTAATTAAATTGACGCCAAAATATTGTGTCGGTATGAAAATTATATGTAATATTTAATTTTATTTACACACCAATTATCAACTAATAAAATTATAATACATCAATCTCCATTTAACTCATCTAATATTTTTTTACCAAAGTTTTATTCGTGCACATAACTTAAAACACTCATAGTAAAATAATTAAATATTATAATAAATTTACTTACATTGAGTAATATTGGACGCAAATTTCACTTGAAATATGTGTCATGATTAAAAAATTTATTAAATATCAAACTTTAAGATACCAATTAATTAAATTTAGCTAGCAGGTATCTCAAAGTTTATTATTTAATAAAATTCTTATTCAATGTATATATTCTAAGTTGAATTTATAATTAATATTACATTATATGTGTATATTTATTGAAACATTTGACTATTTTCCATTCGAGTTTGGATTCGGTAGTGAGCAAGGTCAGCTCACTACCGAGGTGATTTAATTTATTTAAGACTTTGTCGATATTTGTTTTAAAAATTAACTGTCAGATTGAATATTTATGTAGTATATATTATGACTTTAAAATTTCAAGATGATCTAGCGGTTCATTTTTATAAAAATTTAATTTAAACAATTTGAATTTTAATAAATTAAATTTTATTTATTTATTTCCTTATTTTTTTTCAATTCGAATAAAAATTAATTGTTAGCTCATTTTACAATTTTAGAATCATAATATATATTTAATATATATGATATGAATATTTAATTTAATAATTAATTTTTAAAATAAATATCTATAAATTTAAAATAAATTAAATTATTAGCTTGTGAACTCAAACTCATTTCATTCCCGACGCAAAAAACAAAAAACAAAAACCGTATTTGTTCGGTGTCTCATCGTCATCGGTCGCCTAATCCTGTTTCCTCAGTGTAACATTTGCAGCTGGACATCATCAACCACATTATCAATAAATATGAATCAGCGAATTTTCGTACCATTAAGGTTGTCCGGGTCACATATTTAATGTCGTCGCGAGTTCGAATTTATTGTTGCACTCATTTTATTACATTTTTATTAAACTTTTAAACATTTTATTGGATATTTCAAGTTATTTGTTTAAAAAAGTAAGATTAAAGAGCATAACAAAATTCACATGCTTGCATAATTTTTAAAACACATAAAACTATGGGTGATCAAGAACCGAACCAAACCGATGAACCGAACCGAACCAAACCGTTTGGACCGAAAAAAATTGGTTTTTAAAATTATATTGGTTTATTTGGTTTTTATTTTTGAAAAACCGATGTTATTTGGTTTTTTCAGCGGTTTTGGGGGTTTGGTTAACCGAACCAACCGACGGATGTTATTACTTTGGCACGTCGGCCTCCCAATTCCCATGTATCTCTTAGTTTTACGCTTTCTCAAAGTAGAAAGGCCAAAGGTTGACATTCTCACTTCTCAATTTCCACTTATCTCTCGCTTCGGATTTCTCATAAAGTCGTAAACTTAGCGATTGGTGATAATGTTTAAGAATTAGAATGTATTTTTTATCTTAATGTATTTTTTTATTTGCAAAAAGCCGATTCAACCGATGAACCGAACCAATTTTTATGCACCAAACCGAGCCAAGACCAATGGTTTTTAACATTTATTGGTTGGTTTTGGTTTGGATTTTTTCAAACCGAATGTTGTTGGTTGGTTTAAAAATTATATTACAAAGCATAACAAAATTCACATGCTTGCATAATTTTTAAAACACATAAAACTCACAAAAGATCAAATAATCAAATTCGTGAACTTTAATCGCGTATTATTTGATCACCTAAATTGAACATCACACACACACACACACACATATATATAAATTTTATAAATATTTCATTTTAATCATGTTTCTGAATGGTTTTAAATTTGGAGATTTTAGTGGCATAAAATAATTTGACGAGGTAAAATTACAAATAAAAATAAAATTCCAAAGTAATAAAAATATTATACCTCCTGGTCTACTATAGAAAATATATAGAAAAGTAGGGAGAGGATAAAAAAGTTAGAATTTTTTTTCTCCCAGACTTGCTTGTTATAACAAATAAATTTCCACGCAAAAGTTAACATGAAGTACATGCTAAAATAAATAAAAGCTTTTACATAAAATCAGATGAAAAACTATGAAAATTATATAATAAAAATTTTAAATCGAGATTATCCTATTGAAACCCTTTTTAACCCTAATCAACCATTTTTTAAAAAAAATCCCCCTTTTTATACAGGTTCTTTATCTCCATTCCTAATTTCCTATTCCACCTATTTCCTTTTCATCCATATTTCATATTTAATATCACTTATTTATCTGTTGAGTACCGTGATAGTTGACTAGAATAAGGTCAAGCACCACACGTAACCAAGGGTTGAAATTATTATTATTATTTTTACTTTTTTACTTTTTTGGTTTTGTAGGAATTTTACGCCCTTGCAAGGATGGGGCCCTCGAAGGCAGCCTAGAGCCAGCCCCATCAGAGGAGCTGAAATTATTATTATATGCGCCACATCCAATTTAAAAAAAGCGATATTTGAAAACATTAGTTATATAATATTATTTAAGGGTAAAATTATAAACCGTCAAATTATCTGATTCAAATTTACTGACTAAAATTATAAATTTATCTGTTGAAATTGAATACAATCGATTTGATTTAAAATTAAATAATATTATCAATTTAAATTTAAAATTGTAATTTAAAGTTAATCGAATCAATTAATATTATCATGTACTTAATTTTTTATTTTATGTTTTAAGACTAATTTATTTATTTAAGAAAGGCTTAGCTTGATGTGTTTATAAATTATGTTATCTAAATTTTGAAACTTTTATCATTATAATTTTGATATATGTTAACATTAATATGAATACACATTATTTATTTATTTTGTTACATCATTTTAACTTTCAAAAACTAAAAAAATGATGAACCAACTCGATCCAAACTATAATTTTTAAAACTATTTGTTCGATCCAAACCAAATAATTTTGATCTGATTTTTTTTTTCAAACCGAAAAATATCAATTTGATTTCAAAAATAACTCAAATTAATCTAAACCAAACCAAGTTCACTCCTAATATTATTAATATTTATAGTTAGTTTTGCCTTATATTTTCCATCTAACACTATTCCGTGAGTGAAAACTAATGATGGCAATTTTGCCTCGCTTTGCTCACCCCGCCCTGCCTTGACATGCCATCGGCCCGATTCGGGTCTTGCTTGAATCGTTCTGATCCAATTTTTCTAAACAAATTTAAGCTAAAAAATATTACTCCACCCCGACCTGAAGTACCTAATTGCGGGTGGGGACAACTTAAAAAATTTTAGATTGAATTCAAGTTAGGTAGCATCCGAGCTCAACCCAACCCGTTGCCATGCATAATGACAACCGACAAGCCTCAATAATAATGGTTTACACTATGTTTTAATTAGTTCACCTTATATTAATGCTAAGTGCACTCATAACAAAAAACAATCTACATACAAATTTAACTATGAAGCTTTCCAAAGAATAGATGGCTTTTAATCGATGTACAACATTTTTTAGAAATTATTTGTTACGGATTTATATATATATAAACTTTTATTTTTATAATAATACCTCAGCCCTACCTAAGTAAAAAAAAATCTGAATCACCATAGGTGGTATAATATGCATCAACCACCACGCTAGTCTCGTGGGCTACATGTATTTCATTTGTAAAGACAATCAAATTATTTGCTTTTGAAAATTTGTCTCTATTTATTTTATAGGTAAAACCATCAAAATCTGTTTAATAAATTTTAAAAATACTTATTTTTTTTTTGTTTTTTATAATATAAAACAGAAATTATTTTTAAAAGTTAGCCAATAACTTTGAAATATGTAAAATATCAACATTAATTATACTTCAAAATAAAAATAATGCAAGTTTAAAAGTAAAAATATTTTTACTTAATATTTTTTATTTATCAAATACTTATTAATTACTTTTTATATTTATAATACTTTTAAATTTATAATTTATAAAATACGATTTATTTTCATAATATTTTATCTAGCACAACTAAAAATAATTTTTTTAAAAAAACTCAACACTACCAATAATAGGCTAAGGGCAATTATAGCAGATACCTACATATTTTCTCTACTATTATATATTTAAATTGCTTTTTTATTTTCATATATAAATATATAATACAATAGATTCTCTTAATCACTCTTTATATAATTAAAATAATATTATATACTTTTTTTATTTAATAATTTTTTTTAATTTAATGAAAAATAAAAATAAAAATTATGGAAAACATAAAAGAGAGAACTGAAAGAATTTTTTTTAATATAATTTAATAATTATACAGTACTTTTTAATATATTAAAAAAATACTATACAAATTATATAAAAAAATTAAATATATAACTTATGTTACGAAAATAATTTTATATTTTTATATATATTTTTTCTAAATAAAAAAATCAACTTTAAAGAAAATCTCTAGCGGTAACTCACAAAAACACCCAAAGTATTCAATAAATTAGGCAATAGAAATATAGACGCCACCCGTGCGACTGCGGAGTGGTTGGCGCAAGTAAAAACTCACATTCCCTCCCTAATACTAACCAATAAATGTAGAAGCGGTAGCATAGCACGCATATAAAAACAAAACATATTTATGGGTGTGGGATATGCCTTGACTTCTGTTTGTTTCATGCACCCCCCATGGATCGATTGGTACCCATCTCTACCTGAACGTTTGTCATCCGTAGCATAGGCATTGATTGGTAGGCTCTGGTAGCTATTTTATAGATCAGAACAGAAATGGTTATCTTATAAATTGATTAATTTAAAGTAAAAATCAACTGGGTTGAACCATGAATGTGGAGAGGGTGTTTATTACTGTTAATTACAACCCTTTTAATCCTTCTTCTCTAAATGTAAAATGTGAAATGTGAAATGTGAAATGTGAAATGTGAAATGTGAATGGGAGAGAAATAAGCTGTACGATCGAAGACAATAATATAAATAAATAAATAATATATATGAATTATTATTATTATTATTATAAAAAAAGGTCAAAAGCAGAGCTGCTGAACACGGACTTATTACTACTCACTCAATTCTCGCCGACTTCTCAGAATGGTCAAATCCATGGTCTCTGATGGTGAAGATTGCAGAAGATGAGAGAGAGAGGGAGAGATATTCATCAGTCTTCAAATATCAGATTTGATGATAACGATGAAGATAGAGAGCTTGATTAGCGTCCAAGCCCCGATTCGATTCAAACTAACGACAATGAATAGGCGTTGTGTTTGAATTCACACCACGATTCTTGTTTGATGTTTATTTTTATTTTTTTATCATCGTCGATCGGTCGGGCTCGGTCTTTAGGGTTTATCTTGTTTTTTTTTTTTTTCTTGGGGCCCCCAATTTTGATTTGTGAAATTTGGGTTTTACCAACACATGGATTTTCCATTCCGGGAAAAGTAGAGTTTTGATATTTTCTCGGGGAAATAAGAAGGATTTTCGGTAAAATCGGGAGATGGAGGAGGTGGGTGCGCGAGTGGCATCTCCGATTTGCCTCCGCCAGAAGCTTTCGATGGCAATGAAGAAACGTGATCTGCCCAGCCACCACCATCACAGGCAGCAGAGGACGAGCGATTGGAGCTCTAAGAATTGGTATTGGGACAGCGTAGGGTTTGTGGCGAGGCCAGTGGAGCAGGAGAGGCGATGTGGGGAAGGAGAGCACGACGAGAGCCTACGCCTGCAGCTTGGCGGCGGAGGCGGCTTGAATTCGGGTGAGCAGGAGGTGCGAGACGAACCGGCTTCGAGGCCCAGCAAGAGGCTTCGGTCTGGATCACCTAGCGCGCCCGTCTACCCCATGTGCCAGGTTGATGACTGCAAGGAGGATCTGTCAGCCGCCAAGGACTATCACCGCCGGCACAAGGTTTGCCAGGTTCACAGCAAGTCCACCAACGCCATGGTGGCCAACCAGTTCCAGAGGTTCTGCCAGCAGTGCAGCAGGTATGCTTACCTTGTTCTTGACACCCTTTCTTATAGGGGTCCTATGTTGTTAGCTCCTGGGCTTCACCTGATTTGCTCCATTTTCCTTTTTTTTTTTTCTAAAAATTATTTGTTGTTGCCATTGCGTCTCTTTTAATTTCCTCTAGTTAATTTTCTGATTTTTTATTAATTTTATTTAAAATTAAATTATGCATGTGGTATATGTGAATACTTGCAGGTTTCACCCGGTTTCTGAATTTGATGAGGGTAAGAGAAGTTGTAGGCGGAGGCTTGCTGGGCATAACAGGAGGAGGAGGAAAACCCAGACAGAAGATGATACCTCGCCGCAGGCGCTACGTGCAAACCGGATTAACACCGCCAGTGGAAGTTTAGATATGGTCAATTTGTTAGCAGTCTTGGCTAGTGTACGAGGTAAAGGAATTGGGAAAATGGATTCGTGCCTCATTCTTTCTCCTCCCGGCCTCCTCCCTTCTATTGTTCCAATTTGAATTTATGTTTTTGTAATACTAGGTAACAGTGGGGATGAAAGGGCCGATTGCTCCATGGGTGCTGTATCCGAAAGGGAGGAACTCATTCAGATTCTTGGCAAAATTAAGTCTTTAAATCTTCCGATGGACTATGCAAAGTTCCCTGCATCTGAAAGGGAGAAGCTCACACAGATTTTTGGTAAAATTAAGTCGTTGAATCTTCCAATGGACATTGTGAAGTTCCCTACTCCAGGAAGTCTTGGTTGTAACATTCCGGAAGATGCTGCTTCAGATCAACAAAGCAGGTTGGATGGAAATGCATGCTCATCATCATCTATGGAGCTGCTTCCTGTTCCTTCTGCTACTCCAGCATTTGTACCTGATGCTCATGGAACAGTATCTAAAAATAGTCAGAGCACCGGAAGCGAAGATACTAATCTGGCCTGTGTGGACCATGTTATTGATTTGAATTTGCAAGAGGTATCGACAGTAGAGTTTCATTCAGTTCAAAGGGATGGAAGTAATTCTAGTTGCCAGCCATCTGTCAATGGTTTGGATTCCCAGGTTAAAGAGCCTCAGGCTAATTTACCATTGCAACTCTTCAGTTCCTTGCATGAAAATGGAGGCCTTTCAAATTTGGCATCCACGAGGAAGTATTTTACTTCTGAAAGTAGTAGCCCCATGGAAGATAGGTCGCCTTTTTCTTCTCCTTCTCCTGTTGCACAAAAGCTGTTCCCGATGCAGACCTTAATGGAAACCATGAAACATGAGACTAAAAATAGCAAAGAGGCCAAAGCAAATATTGAAGCTAGTATTCACGATTGTGATATTTCTCTTCAACTCTTTCAAGAACCAAATAGAGGGGTTGATAGTGCTTCATTTCAAAACATCCCACACCAGGCATGGCATACT
Organism: Taxillus chinensis; assembly: GCA_023512835.1. Classification (NCBI taxonomy): domain Eukaryota; kingdom Viridiplantae; phylum Streptophyta; class Magnoliopsida; order Santalales; family Loranthaceae; genus Taxillus; species Taxillus chinensis. The sequence continues at coordinate 11,375,088 of CM042091.1, forward strand.
TCTTCATCTGGGTCTGATAATTCACATTCTAGTTTGAATTCGGATGCTCAGGTTAGCTTTAGACCCATATATTCTCCAAGACTTATTGCTATTTTTTAATTTGTTTCCTTGTTTGGCCTGTTTTAACTTGTGCTTTTACCAAAATACAATGAGCTTGAATTCGCTTGTACCATTTGTCCAACAGAACAGCACTGGTCGGATAGTTTTGAAATTATTTGACAAGGATCCTAGTCAGCTTCCAGGGACATTGCGAACTCAGGTATCATGGATACTGTTTTGTTTGTCTATGAAACTGGCTCCAAGTCATGAGCAGTTTGTGCCTAAACAAATTTTCCTTTACAGATATTCAAATGGCTTTCTCACATTCCATCAGAAATGGAGAGCTACATTAGACCTGGATGTGTTATCTTTTCAATTTATGTATCTGTGCCGCCTGCTGTCTGGGAACAAGTGAGTTAGGTGCCTCAATGTATTGTAGTTCCTTTTATGTGGCCTTTTGTGCTGACCATTTGCAGGGTGTTGTCGTGGTGTGTGCAGTTCGAGAAGAACCTTCTTCAGCATGTTAATTCTTTAGTTCAGGATTCAGATTCTGATTTTTGGCGAAATGGAAGATTTTTAGTTCATGCCGGCAAGCAATTAGCTTCGCACAAAGATGGTGAGCACTTTAGATATTATGCTGGTTTTAGACTGTTATTACTTTAATTCATTTAAGTGGCTCTCTCGGAGTTAATATTTTTGGAGCAGCACTTTGGATTATCATTACTGCAATTATATTTAATTAATGACGTATTTATTCAGGTGACATTCGCCTTTGCAAAAGCTTTAAAATATGGAAGACGCCAGAATTAGTCTCAGTGTTCCCTTTGGCGGTTGTTGGTGGGCAAGAAACTTCTCTTACATTGAGGGGCAAAAATCTCACTACCCCAGGCACTATGTAAGTAGAGCCCAAGTTTTATAATGTAAGTGGAATCCATATGCCACTGTGAACTATTTTTTCAGTATTGTAGCTTTGATTTTTGTACAGGATTCACTGCACATATATGGGTGGATACGTGTCTAAAGAAATTTCTAGCCTTGCCTATGGAGGAAGCATGCTCGATGAGATTAAATTTGGCAGCTTTAAAGTTCAAGACGCAGCACCTTTTGGCGTGGGACGCTGCTTCATTGAGGTAGTTTCTTCATCGTCATTATAAAATTTAGTATTATTATAATTGTCGCTGGTGCAGTTTTTTTTTTTAAATAATAATTGGCCTTCTCCACTTTCATGCGCAGGTTGAGAATGGGATTAAGGGAAACAGTTTTCCATTAATAATAGCTGATGCCACCATCTGTGCAGAGTTGAGGCTTCTTGAATCCGAGTTCGATGAAAAGGTGAAAGTGTGTGATACAAATGTGGAAGAAGAAAGTGTTGAATTTGGGAACTGCAGGTCAAGAGAAGACGTGTTGAACTTCTTGAATGAACTTGGATGGTTTTTCCAAAGGAAGAGAATCACGTGGAGGCTTCATGGTCCTGATTATGTGTTGGCACAGTTCAAATTTCTGGTCACGTTCTCCGTTGACAGAGATTGTTGTGTCCTGGTGAAAACACTTTTGGATTTGTTGCTGAACAGAAGCCTTGGCGGTGATAGACTGCCAAGGGACTCTTTAGAGGCTCTGTCTGATATTCACCTTTTGAATAGGGCAGTGAAAAGGAGATGCAGAGACATGGTCGACATGCTTATTCATTATTCTGTAAGCATTGACACCTCCAAGATGTACATTTTCCCGCCTAATCATGCCGGAGCTGATGGTTGTACCTCTCTACATTTGGCGGCTTGCATGCCTGGGCTGGATGGAATGGTTGATGTTTTGACTAGTGACCCACAAGAGGTAAGCTGTTGTTTAGTACTAAGTTTGTGTTGCATTGCAACAACTTGGTGCCATGCTGTTTGGCATCAATAGATATTGAGGCACTTAATGTCTTTTATGAGTTTAATTTTGATTTTTTTTTAAAATGCCAATGCAGATTGGATTATACTGCTGGGATTCCCTGCTGGATGTGTATGGGGTGTCTCCTTGTGCCTATGCTTCGAAGAGGAATAACCACTCATATAATGTGCTGGTCACCCGGAAACTTGCAGACAGAAGAAATGGGCAAACCTCTGTCACACTTGGCAATGATTTGGTAATGGGTGGGCAGGAGCGCATCCCGCAGGCGGCAATATCTTGTGCTAGATGTGCCTTGCGCCCGACAAACCAAAGGAGGAATTTGGGTTCACGGGGTTTGCTTCAGCGTCCCTACATCCACTTCACGCTTGCCGTTGCAGCTGTGTGCGCGTGTGTTTGCTTGTTCTTTCGGGCTCTTCAATTCGGTTATAGGTTGGAGAACATTGAGCATGGTACTCTGTAATTAGAACGAGGTAGAACACGGCACCCATCGCGAAGAGGGGAGAGGGGGAGAATAAAAACTAAGGGAAATTTATGTCAAGGTAGCGGTGACTTTCAGGTACGTGTCCGGATGTCCCTCCCTCGTTTCTCACGTGCAGTGTTTGTTTTCAAAGGAACAACAAATAATTTAAGGAGGGTCTCACGTTCACTGTTTGTCTTGGAAGAACAAATTATGAGGGGGCTGGACCGGGGAGAGCATTTTGACCGTGCACACCTATTTCTTCACGCCTGAGACTGAAATTACATAGATTGGTGGTGGGCCTTTGGAATGCGGATGCATACTTTATATAAACAAAGGCAGCTGCTGCTGCCGTGTACATTGTGGTGAAAGCGAATTTGTTGGAGGTGACCCAAAAAAAGAAAAAGCAAAAAAACAGCAGGGGCAGAGCGATGAAACAAGCTGCAGCAATCAATTTTACTGTTGTAAGTGTCATATTTAGCTGTTCGTGTGTGTGTTTTTTTTTAGTTTCTTATTTAATTAATGTATTTGTGGATGGATAAGTAGGGGCCTAGGAATCGTCATATTCACATTCTCATAATTGTTGAATGGTTTATCATTTGTTGGAGAGCATATTATAACTCACACACAGTTGTATTAATTCCCAATGATTAGGTGGTTGTTGTGGTGTTTCAATTTAAATTTACGTAAAAGCATTAGTCCCTCCCTCCCTGGCATGAGGCATCGTATGTGGCCATTCTAGCCAGACAGCCCACCTGGGTGGGAGAATCGATCCAACTCCAGCACCGTCTAAGTTCACGCCAACCGCATGTAGATCTGCGACGCACGAGTCAACCGATGTTCCCCGTTCATTGAATTTGTGTCTCTCTTGTATGGATTTGAGCTCCCCAATGATTTGGGTTCAGTTCCTCTTTTAAGGCCTTGTTTCAAGTCAAATAACGTGAAACATGGCGTCCTAGGACTTTCTAGTTTCAGGTACAAAACCCGGCTGTCACTCACGTAGGTTGCCCGATTTAGCGCAGGAGCCCATAGTCCCACCACTCCCACCACTGCAGTAGCAGTACACATGCACACCTCAGCCCAAAAACACACGCACAAAAAAATAAAATAAAAAAAGAGTTAAGAATTATTATATCCTTTTGACTCACCAACCACTTAACCAAGGCAATAATATCATTTTCCTTGAGATTTTATCTTTAACATGGGTGCATGAATCCAAGGGTTTTTCACCTTTCAACCCGCATCCTAGTTAACTCCGTCATTCAAACTCGCCAGTTCAGATCTTAATCATGTTGTCCCCTCCCCCCTAATCCCCGTGAGCTGTACTATGTTTGCAATTTTCTAATCTTCATTGTCCAATGCGGCCATCTCTTCCGTACCCTTTGGTAGAAGAGGTGTTAAGTTTTTAATAATAATTTTATCTTCCTGCAATATATTAACACTATTTACATTAAAATTATTTGCCGCCTCACTACCTCTAAAAGAAATTGTGTTATGACTTTTCAAAAATAAAATAATTTTAAACTCGGGTTAGCGAGGTTATTATAGGAGAAAGAAGCTTCATACAAATTAATGAATGCGTATTTTCGTATCATTATATATGCCCTTTTTTTTAAAAAAAAAAAAGCGAGTTTCCTTGCTCTAGTCACGGACTAAATAAACCCTGGGTTTTTAATGACACAAGCTCAATCAACTCACTTGGGTTAGGAACATACACATACTAGTCGTTCGTTCAACAATAACAATAGAAAGTAAACCTGATTAGATTATTATTGTTGTTGTTATTATATTGAGACAATATATATATATATATATGACGTCAGCAGTGTTATCATGACTTCGCCAGTGTTATCCAAAGTGAGCAAAGAAAATATCTGAGAGCAATATCGAAAGAAACATGAAGTTATGACTTAAATAATAATCATAGAGATATAATAATTATTTATATAATAAAAAAAAGTTAGGCAAGCGTGACCCAGTGTTTATGTACCCCCCCTCATTTTCGATCTTTCCTAAGGAAGACATGGAGGGGTAGTACAGGACAGGAGAATCGGCACTGCTGTCGATGTGGCCGTCGGATAAATCAATCTGCAAGTGTCCCGTTTGCTGCCAACGTTTGCTTCATCTCCATCCACAATAAATATACATAAAAATTAAAAAATAAAATAAGGTATAATCGGTTGAATATTATCTCCGTTTTTAACTTTTTAATGTGGTCTCTGTCACCGCCTTACAAAGTAGCTTTCAAATCCCTGTTCTCCTCTCCCTCCACTGTACTTCGCACACCTCCTAAAGCAGACCACAACTGATTGATCAGAACTGTCTGTCTGCAGCAGTCTTCTTCCCTCTCCTCTGGTGAAATCGTAGTCTTCGGTGTGGACAAATCGTGGATAAGGTTGCCCATGGGTATATTAGATATATAGATAGATAGGTGTTTGTTTATGCTTGAGACCCAAAAGCGTTTGTGTCAATAAATTACAATCCCTCAAATTTTGCTGCCGATGAAATTGTACCTCCTTTGATTCCCGGAGCTGGAGACTCTGACTATCGAATACCAGAAATCGATGGTACGTGTTAGGAATCAATCAATAAACAAATACCGACCGGACCAACACTGTTTCTTGTTTCTCGTTTGATTCGATTTTTGTCACAAGATTTATTCTTGTTTTTGTTTTTTTTTTTCCCATGTTTGTATGTGGGTTTTCATATATGTTTGTGTGTGTATATGTATGTGTGTATTTATTTAAAATTTAGGTGAATCCGATCGGTGAAATGGAGGAGGACCACCGTGACACGGGGCCGGAATGGCTGAAGCCTCTTTTGAAGGCGGCCTACTTCAACCCCTGTAAAATCCATGGCGATTCCAATAAGAGCGAATGCAATTTGTTCTGCTTGGACTGTACCGGAAATGCTCTCTGCTCCTACTGTCTGATTCATCACAGAGACCATCGCGTGATTCAGGTAAACCTTTTTGTGTTGTCGTTTTTTTTTTTTTTTTTTAAATTTTGGGTTTTGGTCCTGAACTGTGAACGAACTTGAACACGGAGAGAGGTTTATGGAGGTTTGGTTTGGTTTGTGTTTTGGGTGTTTAGATAAGGCGATCCTCGTACCATAACGTGGTTCGAGTGAACGAGATTCAGAAGTACATCGACATTTCTTGTGTCCAGAACTACATAATCAACAGCGCCAAGATTGTGTTCCTCAACGAGCGACCTCAGCCCAGGCCGGGAAAGGGCGTGACCAACACTTGCGAGATTTGCTGCCGCAGCCTCCTCGACTCCTTCCGCTTCTGCTCCCTCGGTTGCAAGGTATGTGTCCGTTTCTGTATCTTCCCGTGTTTGTATATTCGTCTTGTCTGAGCCATTCCGTCTTCACAGCTTATTACAAGATCGATTGCTTCGCCTCGCCTCGCCTCACCTCACTTTTTTTGCTTGATTTCTTGAAATTTAACGTTGTGCATTTTCATGGATCACCCTCGGGAGGGCTCGATTTTGTCTCAATTTTTTTTTTTTTTTTTTGGCTTTGTTGGGTCAAATTTGTTGTGTGTGATCATTTCTGTAAGGCATTTTGTCGAACAGCTTGGAGGCATTAAGCGGGGCGACCCGGGGCTGAGTTTCACGCTGAAGCACAAGCACGGCCGAGAGGGTTCCGAATCCGACGAATCCTCGCCGCCGAGGAAGATTCCCCGGAAAGCGCATATGTTCAATCATCGCCTGTCAATGGCGGTGCATTGCTCCACCCTCTCCTCCGATCTCATTCATCACAACGACGCCGGAGACTATAAGTCCTCGACGTCCTGCTCCGGCGACGACGCCATCACCAGCAGCATTTCTCCGGCGACTCCCCCCATTTACAACCACCGCAATTCCAGGAGGAGGAAGGGAATACCCCACCGCGCCCCATTTTGAGGCTCCCGAGGTATGCATTTAGAGGCCCTTGGTGTTGGGACTTTGGGAATATCCAAAAGAACAAATAAAAATAAATAAATAAAACCAAAGTTTCCCAAATTGTATATGCCCTAGGGGTGGAGTAAACGTGGGATGAAACATCATAGGAATGAATGGTAGATCTCAAAAAAGAAAAAGAAAAAAAAAGAAGCAGCAAGAAAATGATTATACAGTCAGTGAAGTATAGCTGGAATCCCTGTGTACTGTAAAAACAAAAACATGTAATGAGGAAATGCCTACATATTCTATAGTAGTCTTAGGTATTCTATAGTGGGCGTAGGCTAGTGGGTTATACAATATTATGTTTATTTTGTTGTATAGTTTCTTTTATGTACACAGAAACGCCGTCTTATTGTGCATATTAATATGTGGATGGAGTTGTATGTGGTGTGATGTTTTGTTTTTTGTTTTTTTGTTTTTTTTTTTTTTGTGGTGGCGGCTGCTGTTTTTGAGTGGTTTTGTTTTATGGGCCAATGATGGTAGATGTAGTGCCATCTCAATTTTGAATATTAGTTATATCTTTCATATATTATTGGCAAAGAACTCAAAATGAGGAACCAATTTAAAATTTAAAATTAGGAGCCCCCATTGTCCATTATAGAACATCTCCACAAGGTTAAGTATATCATTAGCTCTTGATGAAATGTTATTTTAATAAGTTAGTTATGTCGCGATCTGTATCAATAAAATTAAATAAATTTATCTTAAGTTTATAGTTTACAGTTAATATTCAATTATTTGAAGCCTTGCATTGCCCACTTTGCCGTCCTCTTCCTGTGTCGTCACCCTTTCTACCGCCGGTGTTGTGCTCACTGCATCACCTCTTTTCCTCTGTTCGCTGCTCGTTGAAGACACTCAGAATCAACAATTAGGGAGGAAAGATTAAATTTAAAAAGAATTAATAAATATATTTTTTAAAAAATATTATTAGAGTAGTATTAGTTAAATAGTAACTGTAGTAAGTTATACCGAAGATCTTATATATAGTTAGTGTTTGCTCTCATTTTTTTTTTTAAAAATCAACTATTTTTCTGTATTTGGGATGGAGTGTGTGGCTGTCAGGCTGTGTGGATGTAAAATTAAATAATATAAAGTCAGGTTGTGGGTGATAGGGCTTGGGGGGGAGGCTGTACGGGGGGGAGGTGCCTTCTGACGAACTTGTCCACATAATGCGCGAGAGGGACACGTGGAGGTCATATCTTGGACGCCACAGCGTGTGACACTTTAAAGTGGACGCCTCTTGGGCGGTCGAGATTAAACACGGAGGGAGGGAGCCGTAAGGAATCTGAACTCTGTTCGTTGCTTGCGTGTCCCCCTTGTCTTTTCCTTCCAATCATAATATAATATTATATATCTATATCTATACACACACACACACACACACACGATCTATATTTATTTAATGCAATACCAAATGCATAAATCTGGATCGTCAGTCACATTATTTGTTTTCAATGATTTTCATATTAGATTTTTTTTTTGTTTAATGATAGTTCAGCAACCGATATTGCTATAGTCTTTTACTGTTGAAAATAGATACCAATGCAATGTTTGTTTTTTTTTTTGGTCGTACTGATGGAAATAGATGTATCGCATCCAATCAGGACTGGTCTTGACGTTTGGCAATCGATAGCGACTGTTTTAAATTTTGAGTAATTTGGGACTACAAAATTTATTTTATATTAGAGTATTTATATAGGTTGTTTTTTTATTTCTATTTTGGAATGTATAGTATATTTATTTCTTATGATTTATTTATTTTTTAAAAATTTGTTATAATTCTTTTTTATTTGTAATTTTATTCTTTTAAATAATATTTTTAAAAAATTTATAAAACTAATCAAAACTTTAATGTTTAAAAGTATATATTAAATAATTATAAGAAACGTATTGTTGGATAAATAATAAATTTATAAATATGAGAATTTGTTTATTTTTTATTTTATTTTAAGGAATTTTAATTTTATATATATTTGTAAATTTGTAAATATTATTTTTAAATTATGAGAAAAAATTAATTATAAGCAAAAATGTAATAGGATAAAGATACAATAATGATTTTAATATGAAGAAAAAATAAATATAAAATATAAATGGGTTTCATTTTAGGATTTCATTGGGACACTGGGACGTGGACGGCATTCAATGCAATGTTTTTGTTTTGTTTTTCTGTTGCATGTGCTATTATTAATAAGAGAAAGAGGGTAATGAACGCAAATACGAGCTACTTAATTTTATATTAAAATTCTTTATTTAATTGTATCAGGGTATTGTGTATTTATTTTTTTCGTTAGATACCTTTGCACTTTAATTAAGGGGGTTTTTATTAATAACTTTATTATTATTTTTTTATAATAATTTTTAAATTTTTTGATTGAGTCTAAGAACGTGAATTGTGAGTTAATTTTTCCTTTTTTTAAATTTGAAGCGTGCGAAGTTTTAGTTCATCTTGTTTGATATATGAGGTGAATCTTGATAAGAATGAAATAAGGTTGAGATTCTTGGATGCTATGAGATGAGGAATAGGTGATTCAAATATTATGTCTAACATGCAAAATCAATAGGGTAAAGAATGAAATTATTATTTCATTAAATGACAACAAAATAATATGTAAGAGTTAAATAACGTTATTTTCATTATCAGACGCAATCTTGAGAAATCTGTGGACAATTGGGAAGCATCCCTCCCATCGACCATCGCTAGTGCTGCAACCTGAACCTCACCACCGCTTCTAGTACCGCCACAAGAACATCAGAAGCTCTGCTGTTTGGTACTGTGCCAAGAAGCAGCGCTCCGTTGCCCACCCTGGCCACATCTCCGTTGCCCACCCTGGCTAGTGGTAGAACGTAACGTTTTGGGGTGGTGGAGGTAGGATCTGACTTGAGACTTAGGGATTCAATGTGATTATTAAGTTGAGAGTTCTTATCACGAATGATGAATCGTTAATCTCACTATTAGAGTCGCTGAGTTGGGACACCCGACGGAAGGAAGGGCAGCCGATGCCGTCCAACTCTATGTTGTGGAGTGTGTTGGTTGGACTCTGGAGTGTGTCAAGTTGCCCGTGGAGATGGAGCCGTTATATATGTTAGGCGTGGAGTGTAGGTTGTGTAGTGCGACAGTGATAGTGTAAAACGTATTGTTGGCTGCCTTCACAGGTTAGGTCAAAAAATGAAATGTATGAGATGGGAGCTAATGATCCTAATTTTAGTCTAATTTTTTACGGCCAAGGCGCAAGACTCACTTGGCCATGAGAGGTGAGTTTCTCTCCCTTATATTTTAAAAACATTTACATTATATTTGAAATAATTTTAGTAATAATTTATATTTTGTAGTAATAATTTATTTTTTTCGTTTTTTTTTAGTATTTTATAGAAAAATTTTATAATTTCAATTGAAAAAATTGACCTCTACAAAAAATAAATAAAGCTATCCTCTTGATGATCCCCTAACAGAAAAAGCCGGATTTGGGCATCCCTCAATGATGACCTCCTGGTTCCATTTCAATTCATTTGCCTTCATTCTTGGTGCGGGTTTTCCTCCCTTAATTTAAAAAAATTGTCATTATAAATGGTTGAAAAAAACTTATAGTAAAAAATTATTCTCTCGGTTGAAAAAAAAATTGTATTCCATAACAAAAAATTGATCTTTTAAACTGAAAAATTTTTCTTAAAAAAACTATCCTTTGAATGATCCCCTAATAGAAATATTCGGATTTTAGCACATCCAAGGTCATCCTTGAATTTGTCGGGTAAAAGTTTAATTGCATGTATATTATATAGTTACTTCATAGATAAACACTATTTTAACAATGATGGTATTGCGAATTAATTATATATCTATACATAATATTACCCTTAAAAATAATAGATATGTAATCATTTTGCCCATAAAATATTATATTGAACGATCGTTTCGGGTTATACGTATAATGCAACCGTTTTTTTTTTTTATTAAATTTTCATATTGAATTAACATTGCATGTTTATTTTTTATTTTCGTTTTAAAAATAATAGTTATTTTTGAGTAAAAAAAATAAAAAAGTTAAAATTAATAAAAAATTATTTTTTAACTTTTAAGTTCTAAAAAATAAAATTATCTTTTATTATTTTTTTTATCTATACTAAAAAATAATTATAATATTTTAAAAACAAAAACAAAAAACCATCGTTTTGGTTATGCTTAGTTACTTTGGAGTTTTAAGAGTATTTTGATAATTTTGGAAGGTAATTATAAAGTACATAATAAAGATAAAAAACGTGTAATAATGGACGACCATGGGGAGGCCGCGGCCGGCTGAGGAAGGAGATGGCGAGGATCGTCGTTGTTCATCGCCTGCAATCGAGGTGCGTGGTCTCTAACTCTCTCTCTCTCTTTCTCTGTCTCCAATGCAATCGCCTCTGATTTGTAGGGAAACGTGTTCATGGGGTGTTTTTTTTTTAATCTAAAAATATGTTTTCCATATGTTTATTGGAATAAATTGATAGAAACATTTGTTTGGAGGCCCGGAGGCTAAAAATTCATGTCCTCATCTCATGCCTATGATTTTGTTTGTTTCTTTTGGTTCGGGTCTGAAACCCTAGCTTTTCCCCTGTTGCTTGCTTCACTCAGCAGCTGAAGGTAAGCCTTTTAAGAAGCTCAGGCCAAGCAATCTTTCTACCTTGCAGTTCCCCCAAGCAGACGTCATCTAAGTAATTTTAATATGCATCTATGCACTGCATTCATGCATGCACATTATACATATATACACTTGTAAAAGACTTTTCTAGCCACAAGAAAAATGTCCTATCTAAAATCTGGGTTTATACCGACGGAAATCAAACCCGACAGTATAGACCAATATATAGTGACGGAAAACAAATCCGTCAGTATAGGTTTCTTTTATATAAACATATTACTATTTATCCTTTGTAATAATAATACATACCTATCATGTGTCTTTCTTATTGATTTTGTAATAATAATAATAATAATAATAATAATAATAATAATAATAATAATTATTATTATTATTATTATTATTATTATTATTATTATTATTATTATTATTATTATCTGGCCGGGTAATACACTCATCTGGGTTTTGTAAGAGCATTGTTAATTTATAAGACTTTGCAACCGTGGGCTGTATCAGGGTGCACAAAGATGACCGTCACTCCAAGGATCTCCATCAATGATGGGCACTTGATGGTCCATGGCAAGACCATACTGACGGGAGTGCCAGATAATATTGTATTGAACACTGGCTCTGGTGCGAGCCTTGTCACTCAGTCGTTTATTGGTGCCACGGCTTGGATAGCAAAAGCCTCCATGTTTTCCCCATGGGTAGTCTAGAGTAAGCACAATAACTGATTACTTGCTTTATTTTTCAGTCATTTTTAAATACAGCTTCCATATTAATTTGATGCACGTAAAAGATAAATTATGTATATGTTTGCAGTGTTGAATTCATATTTAGATGACTCATCTAGAAATAAACAACTGAAAGTTCATTTAAAATATTCAATGGATTTTTTTTATACAAAATTTCTCCTAAAATTAGAGCCCTTTAGCAATAGAAGACAGAAATATACGAATGCATTTGCTGAAATCGAGTTAACTTTGACGATTTTTATTAAGTGTCTGCAATCAAGTTGTGGATACTCATGAATACTGTGGATAATGGCTTCATTAAGTTTTAATTATTTCCAATGTCCAGTGACTATTGACTAATATGGATTCTTGGGAATAGGATGTCAATGCTCTTGCCATATCAAGTATTGACTTACTCGATAAGGCCATGGATTTCTATTAAGTTCTATCCCTCCCATCCTTTACGAAAGGAGACTTACTGCCTGAACTTTGTTGGGTGGAGCTATTAATGCAAGCACAACCAAAGTGGTGAAATCAGACAAAATCATTCGAATGAAACAAATTAGTTACTGCAGAAGGAAAACACAAAAGAATTGTAGTTTGAAAGAACCAAAACGATATTTTTCCTGTGATTTTATTTTACAGGGGATTCTACTGTTGAAACCAATCGAGGCCTTTCTCTTGTCTATATGCATGCGGGTACCAATCCCTTTGAAGTCATCAACCAGGCTGTGAAGTTAGTTCCTCATTTTGAATGCCTTAATTAAATTTATGCTTCATTATTGTTGTTCAGTTGTTGAATCAAATGATTCAAGAGCGGTTAACATTTCTTCTCTTCTGAAATAGGACTGTAGAAGCATATGGGAGGAATTTGCGAACAGTGTTTCAATACTATATTTATGTTGTTTTTAGTTGTGCAGGTGTATCTATGTCTAGCTTGCTTTAACGGGTTATTGGGGTGGAGTCAACCCAGCGGCCTCTGGCATGGAACATTATGACTCTGGTAGCATATCCAGTCCAGGCTCATGTATTGGGTAATCAGCCTTACATAGTCATGGACAGCCTGTCTGTTCATGGCCTAGGATTGATTCATCATAGTTAGCAATGTCGAACGCTTGACGTTCAATTGTTTTTCTCTGGTGATATTTATTGCTTTAAAAAGCAAATATGCATAGGATTGAGTATTTGCACTGATTCGTTGTTTCTCTATATGACAGATTGGAGCTACTCCGATGCTAGAGGAATACCAATATGAGGTAGACATATTTGGCGCTCTCTTTTGTGCTCATCTGCTATCACTACTGCATTTTTAGTAATTTTTAATTGAATTGTTTCCATGCCAGAGGCCGCTGGGTTCACTCCACCCCAATAACCCGTTAAAGAAGGCTAGACATAGATATACCTGCACAACTAAAAACAACATAAATAAAGTATTGAAACATTGTTCGCAAATTCCTCCCATATGCTTCTACGGTCCTATTTCAGAAGAGAAGAAATGTTAACCGCTCTTGAATCATTTGATTCAACAACTGAACAACAATAATGAAGCATAAATTTAATTAAGGCATTCAAAATGAGAAACTAACTTCATTGGCGCTCTCTTTTTTGCTCGTCTGCTATCACTACTGCATTTTTACTAATTTTTAATTGAATTGTTTGTAATGCTTATGCTTTATGATGGAACAACACTATTGCTGTTACAGATCGAACAAGCATATACTCAGTTGCTAAGCCTATTTTGCAGGTTCTCGTTCTCTGCAATGACTGCAACGAGAATAACCGAGGCTTCTTTCACTTTTTTGGGCACTACGCATACAATACTCATCTGATTTCAAATCCTAAACCGTAAATGACGTAGACGGCTGATTAGAGAAAACTCAATCCAAATATAACCTGCTGTATATGTTCGATCTTAGATAATCACATGTATTTGGGTAATTTCATACAGATAATTTCGTACTTGTAATCGTTTTGATGAGCGTATTTGAACTTTCAAAATTTGTTAAAATTAAATACACATTCGTAGTGAATTGTAAGATTGAATGGGGAAGTTTGAATTTTTATTTGGAATTATCCATATAATGTAATAGAAATTTTTAAGATTGTTAAAGATCTATATCAAAGGAAAAATATTTCATTGGAATAGACTCATGGGTCTATGAATAAGGTGTTGGTATAGATTCTTAACTTGTAGGTCTATAGAGACAAAAGTTTAAGCTTTTACTGATGGAAATTTCTGTCTATAAAGATAGGAGTCTGAGTAGATGGAAGAATCAATTCTTAAAATTTTTTAAAATTTGGTGTTTGGAAAAAGTAGACAATGGATTCTATATTTAAAATCTTTCCAATTTGGGGTTTATGCTAACCGAAAAATTCTGTTAGTGTAGGTCTCTTTGCTTAGGATCATGGATATCAAACATCATGTACATGAATACAAAGCCTGGTGTATTTCAAGAACATTGCCAACTCAAGAGCTCTTTTAGTTATCCCAAAGTCTACCAAAATATATCCTAAAAAAAAGAAAATTTCTCTTATGGGTTTTCTTGAAATCTGTTAACCTCAAGGTTTCCTTTAAATCTGTTAACTTTAAAGATATCTCTCATTTCTTTCCACCTTGAACTTGAAGGTTTTCCCATTTAAGTCAATCTTAATGATCGTTCCAACTTCATGGACATTAAGGGTATTTCCAAAACCATTTTATAGTTAATGAATTCAATTCTGTTTATTTTAAAAAATATAAAATACATTTTAATATTTTATTATTCGATTTGATTCGATTCGTTTCATTTTAGATCTCGGTACACAGCATAATTCATCTTCAAATATTCTAAAATAAAAGGGCTCATTCATAATTTTTTGTAACATTTGCATCGTTAATGGTATATGAAAATACCATTTTTAGTAATTATGAAATTATCATTGTAATATAGTGTGAAGCAAATATTATCTATGAATTTCACAATCCCAAACGTTTGTAAATATAGCCTAGCTTTTTCTTTTTAATTACACTTTTAATTCATATATTTAAAGCGTCAGAACTTCTGCAATCTACATTAAATAAAGGTTTGCACTTTGCATAGACCCAGGAATCAAATTGATAGTTGAACTCAATGTAGTAAGTCATGTGAATTTTTATTTTATTTTCAACAAAATGAAAGAAAGATTAACGAAATTACTTTGTGTGTGTGTGTGTCTATATATATATATATATTGCCGTAGCCATATAGCTAGGCATATCTGCCCAAGTAGAGGAGACTCTTCTTCCCCATATCACAACATATAAATAATAATTAAAATTAAAATTGACCCCGCTTTTGCACGTGCGGCGTAAATTAAAACATTGAATCAACCCTGGAGCAATCCCAAACATTCCACGACTTAGGATTAAAAAACACTAGCCATTTGAAAAACGCACCCGCTAAAGAAAGTTAAGTTCATCAGTTGATTTCAATTTTAAAACGAATAGAGGACTTAAATTAGTTTATCTCTTTTTTTTTTAAAAAAAATCAAAATTAGATACTGATAATATGGATGGAGGCACGGACTCGGAGCAGGAGTTGAGCTGTCGTATTTTATGCACGCATGGGATCGCGCGAGTTGTGTATGCGTATATGTGCATGAGACATGTACGTAGCTTTCATATATAACCTTACCTCACCCACGTAACCATCATATCCATCTATCGTGTTAAGACTCTCGTGCATGTGGTGTTATATATTAGTTGCCGCCATCTCGTCCTTCGGCTACCTACACGCAAAGAGACACGACACTTTATTCATCAAACACATTGAAGTTTAAATCATTGACCCCCAAAAAAAAAAAAATCATTGACCCTCAGTCCTGAGGTGAGGTGATAATGCGACTTTGTGGTGTGAAGTCTCTCATAGGTGCGGTAGCGCCGTTGGCGCCCGGTGCCAGCATAATATTAATTAGTGAGTTTCCTAGTTTGCCTTAACATGGTCATTACAATGAGCTAAATCATTGACCGCTGTGGTGAGATATATATATATATATATAAGTAATGTACTTAATGGCGTGAAGTAATGAATTCTTACGCGTATGTCGTGATCGTCGTCGTCACGTATATGGATCGGGATTTTCCTAGTTTACGTATATGGATGCGCTTGGCGCTTGGCACATCGGAGGTGATGAATTTTCAATGTACGAATCTACGGGCTGTACGATCTGATGAATGTGCAGCCCATTTTCTACCACCACTTTATATTTGACGCCCACCACTCCGTAAAAGTTATACAATCGCCGCCGCCCGGCCAATAGGATGGCGTTTGGTAGCTGTATGCCTTTTCGAATTTTATTTTTTGATTTTATAATTTTAATTTTTTATGAAAACTGGAAATTTTATTTTAGATATTGAATATATATATATATATATATATATTTAATAGGAGAAAATATATATTTTAAAAATAATATACTTTTAAAGCTAATTCCCATAAAAATTGATATAAAATAGAATAAGTGGACCCGGATAATTAAGTAGAAGAATAATTTATTTCTAGAAAAAATAAATTAAATTTTATAAAAAAATATTTAATTTTTAAAACATAAAACAACTAATTATGATTACAGTAAAATAATAATTTACAAACACCTTTATTTTTTAAAATATAATCATATTTTAAAAACACTTAACCAAACAAAAGTCGTAATATTCTAGGCAATTTGGTAACATTTGATTTCCACATGAATTAAAACAAGATATTGTTTACTTGTAGATTGTACGTTAAATTATCCTATTTTAGATTAATGTTAATATTTTTTAAAAATTAGACCAATCCAACGCCACTATAGATTATTAGTGTACCATCACATTAAAAAAATGCTAATTCAATTAGTTTGTGGCGGCATTTTCGATAAACGTATGTACAAATGACCTCTTACTTGTACTTTTTAATAAGGTTTTTTAAATTTAATATATATTTATTTGGTGGTTTAATTTAATGTTTAAATTATATTAACAAAATCTTATTACCTTTCATGTTAAATCTAATTATAATTGTGTTTGCATCGTATGTCGCATTTGTTCTCCATAGGTAAGCATAGCTATCTCACTATTTCCCTCTAATTCATCATCTCACACTCACACTCTCTTTGGATTTGAAATTGGCAACAGTGTGACCACTCCCTCTATGTGGATTAAGCTCCACCCTCTTTCATCTATCATCCTCACTGGGCAGATATGTTAGGGAGAAAACCCTAGTGTGATGGTGAGTCCTCGACTTATAAAGAAGGTAATAGTGAAGTAGACTGCTTTCATCTTTTAGTGATTGGTCTGAATTCCTTGCTTGGTGTTTGCTTTATCCTCATTTGTTTGTTGGTATAGGTTTGTTCCAAACAAACATTTTCATTTTTTTTGCTTATTGGTAATTTTTGTTGGATAATATTTTGACTTTCAAGTATTTCTGTCATATACATCCAATATTGTTGTCCTTTTTTTATCATTCGCATTTTTATCATACGTATCAACTGGTATCATTGTTTATGAAATATGATAATTTGTGGGTATTAAAATAATAGAGATTATTTGTGTGTCAATGGTGTCTATTATTGAGTGATATTAAATTATCAATAAGTTGTTTTAATATCCACAATTGTAAATGAGTTAAGCAGAGTAAGCTTAGTCGAGTTCAAATCGAGCTTGTATAGTAATCGAGTCAAGCTTATACAGTAACGAGCCGGACTTGTATAGTTTTGATCTTGAGCTCGAGTTCAAGTCGAACTTAGTCGAGCAAATATCAAGCGAGTTGTTAAGTGTCTCACTTATTTAAAAATATGATAGATAAATTTATAAACGAGCCGAGTCGAGTTGAACTTGTTGTCACGCCTTGGATTTCCGACCCGCAGAAACCAGTTAGTGAATCCTCATGTCTACACCTGAAAGGACAATATTTTAGTGATAACAGGATCTTAGCCCAAGTGTCGTCTTTAAACCATATCCCACATATACATAAATCTCATTTCAATCCATAGTACAAACACACATATATACATGTTTTCCCCTCTACATGTGAACATTATAGTTTTACAATCCAACAAAATAAACAAATACATACAAGATCTTCACATCTGGTGAATCTTTTAGCTCATGTAAGCACCTGAAACAAACAAAGACAAATATAATAAGAGGAGTGAGCAACCACACCTCAGTAGGGATCATGGGCCTGTGCTCGTGTAGTATCACGTGTACATAACCAACTCAATTATATACTCACGCAATTAAAATATAAAGTAAGTCTCCTATGTAATTTAAAACATTGCCCCTTAGATACCGCGTTGCTCCCTAGGCACAGTATTGCCCCTAAGGTACAATAACCTTTTATATATAGCATGTTTGGTATGTGAGAAAAAAATGTAAAGAAATTAAAAACATTTCATTTTCCACATTTGACAAGCCCAATGTATGGCATAAGTCATTCACTTGGTAATCTTATACCCCTGGATAATGACATGTTGATTCCAACCACATATAAGGTTTAGACTGATTCCTCTACGTATAGGAATCAAAATTTAATTTAAATTTTTCTAAATTTAGTTTAATTTTTACAACTTTAGCTAATATTATCATATTATTTTCTTATTTCAAAATCTAAATTTGTCATTCATATCAAATACAAAATATTAAAGAGAAAAAAGAATATTTTAAGGGTAAATTGAGAAAAAAATTAATTAAATTAATTAAAATTAATTAAAACTATTAAATTTATTAAAGATATATTTAGCAAGTTAAATATAAATTTAATTAAAAATTACCTAAACATTACTATTAGAAATGTTCTAAATTTACAAATCTTGGCAAATATGAAACCACCATGGTCCATGGGAACGCGTAAGCAGTGGGAGATGAAACGACACATATCAACAAGAACGAGGACGACAACTCGAGTAGTGAGCCAACCGATATAGCTGGCTGGTTGAGACGAGTACGAATTTTTTGCCTTCGAAAGTTCTTGTGATAGTTTTGTAGTACATGAAAGCATAACAAACTATATAGTTTTGACATATTTAATTTTTTCATAAAAACTGCTTATCAAAGTAAACACAATTACAATTATAATCAGAGGATTCTAATCAAATTAGAAAAGCCTAATTCCTTAGAAAAATAATTAAATAATGTATTTTCAAATAATTTTTATTATCGACAAAGTTAAATACCATGAAAAAAATAAAAATAAAAAATCACATCACTATTCCCTTATCGATCATCTCACACCACTCTAACACAAAATGGTGACTGAAAACATACCTGTTTGATATGTTTAGTTAGAGTATTTTCTGTAAGACCCGTAAAAATTTAAGCTCTTCCTTAAATAGTAATAATAATAATGTCATTACTAAAAATAGTTCGAAAGAATGTGACTAGTAAGTAGCTGTTAGAATAGTAACCATTGGAATAAGTAACTAACCGTTATGAATAGTATCCGTTTGAATTGTTATAAATAGGTATGAGTATGTAATAATGTTTTATAATATTATACTTTATAGGTTTATAAAGTAAGAAGTCATGAAATATAATGTTATCTTACTTTATTGTTTATTGATTACGCAATTATATTATTTTATCCGCGTTAATATTAAATACGTTATAAAAATAAAATAATTTCTTATACGTCATAAAAAGTTTAGATGCTATATATTATGCCATTTAGTTTCTTAAACCAAATTACTATGGGTAAGTAAGTATTACAAGCCTTAACTTTACCAAAAGTATAAAACATAGGTAAGACCCAAAAATTTGAATAAGGCAGATTCTAGAGGTCCCATTCAAAAATCCATAACTTGAATTATACAGATCCAATTGACATGAAACCAAAGCCCATTTGTTCATTTATGACTTAGCTAAAACTTGTAGAAAGTTTAGAATTTAATATAAAGCCAATCAATTCCAGAAGTTAAAATACTACACATAGGTTCAGTATGAACGGGTAAACATTTTAGTATGACTTTAAAATTCAATAACTTTTGTTATACATATGTAAAAATTATAAAATTGATACTCATTTGTAGATATTTGAGTTAGTAATGCAATACAATTGGCCATTTGTCAAAAACTACAAAATTAAAAACGTTATAATTGAATTAGTAGGGAGTACACCAATGTGGACTTTTGATGCCAAAGGAACCTTTTAGGTGTAAAAGTCTTAAAACATTTTGTAATGGTAGGATGAGATAACTACATTTTTAATAAGAGATAATATGAGGAAAATAAAGTATTATATATATTTTAAATAATTTAATTTAATGCCAAAGTTAAATTCGTACACTATTTTTCACACTATTACACCTACCACCTTACCTATAAATAGCATGCCTCACTTCCCTTCTCAAGCACTCTTTCCATTCAAATAAGCCACAAAACTCTCCTCCAAATACTCTCCAAAAAGTTCTATTAACACCCAATAGTCCTCCAAGCCTTCTCTTCTCTCAATCTTCCTCTCACCCGTTGGAAGTTCCAAAAGGTAAATATTTCAAGCATATATTAATCATGTTCTTGGAAAGCTAATCCTCCTCATACATATATATATATTATGGATGGCCTTGCCCCTCAATATATATATGTATATTTATTAAATAATATGTATATGTGTATATATATATATTATTATTATTCCATGGAAGGCTAAGCCTCCTCATACATATATATATTATGGATGACTTTGCCCCTCAATATATATATATATATATATATATATATATATATATATATATATATAATACGTATATGTGTATATATAGATTATTATTATTCCATGGAAGGCTAAGTCTCCTCATACATATATATATTATGGATGGCTTTGTCCCTCAATATATATATATGTATATTGTATATTATATACATATATTATATAGGTATATGTATAAGTATAGATTATTATTACCATGAGAAGTTTTTCCACCATAATATACTTATATATGTCTCTCAATATATTATTTATGAATATACTATTATTATTAAAACTAAAATATTAACTTTTAAATTTTGTTTCAAGGTTTATAAACGTGGAAGACAAAAAAGATTGTAAGGATCCCCTCTCCTTTCCTTACCACGATCTCCGACGTGGAAATCCATTTCCTATTTCTTCTCTATATTTCTATCTCAAGATTTCTCCTCATAATATTATTTTAAGAAGAATTAACTTTCTTTGGCACTTCTTGGGAATTTGGTAATCTAATTTATTGAATGATGAATAACCCTTTTGCTTATCGAGGCTATTATTGCAAGACCTTCCTTTACATTGAAATTTACCATTGATGTGATTGTTTGAAAATTTATGAAGATATGTTTTATGTTTGGCAATATGTTTATGGGTGGTTCCAGAAAGACCTCCAATGCATTGGGTAAAGAACATCATTGGAGAGTGTTAATCCAGTTGATAACAAGTTATGCAAGATATCTAGGTGGTGAACCTAGATGAGTAGATATTCTTATTTTTCCATGAGTTGATTGTTCTCCATATATTATCCCTTACTTTTAACCTTACTGGGCTATTTGAGCTCATTTCCTTTCATGTTTTATTTCCAACCCCAGGGAACTAAGACAAAGCAAAGATGCTAGGATAATGGTGTCCAGAATGCTTGGAATAAAATCATAAGAAGATTATGCATGTAGTATTTATATGTCATGTAAAACTATAATAGGTTATCAATACCTAGTCTCTAAACGCTAAACCTTAGAGATCTTGTGATGAGTCTTGATGTAATAAATAAACCATCGAATTTATGTTAAGTAATAGATTACTATTCATATAATTGTAATATTTTATTTGTCTAACGCATCCGGTCTGAAAGTCCAGTTTGAAGGCGTTACATTTTCTGTTTTTATTTTTAAAATATAATATTTATTTTTGAAAAATTTAAAATTAAAAACAATAAAAAATTACTTTTACTTTTTTAAGTCCTAAAAAATAAAAATAATATTTTATTATTTTTAATTTTATATTTTTATACTAAAAACGGCTAAACATTTTAAAAATAAAAACAGGAAAAACGAACATAAGCTTCAAAAAGCTTGTAATTTATTCCCCACGTTGGCCAGTTTTGTAGTGTTGGACATTCAATTCTGAACGATGATGATGGCTGCAACGTTCACGCGACTTTCAGGACTTGGTGTTGCTGTTCCAGTTCCACCCATCATTACAGTATATAAATAATATCAGAGAAAAAAAAAAGAGAGATGTGATTAACGTGTGGACCTGGCCGAATTGTCCATGGTTTTATTTTTTAATATCATTTTACCTTTTATTATTACAAGAGTAATTTATGAGCTATTAGTGTTACGCACTAAGCTTACTTTTCCTTTTTTTAATTAATGGAGGTCTACGTAGTCCGGTCAACTCACACGTATAATACTGGGGGGCATGTAATGTAATAGACACAACCTAGACCTGAACACTTTCATTCATTTGTCATGGACAATTTCGTTCATTTTTAAATTTGTAAATATGTTACGACTTAAATTAACTTAGCAGCCGGTCGCTCATGTTACTGTTTAAATAATACATTTTATATGAAAATAAATATAATATTAATTCAGACAATCTATGTATTCATTATGAAATTTAATTAATAATTCAAAAAATTAGACTCTCCTTAAAATAATATAAGAAAAATGAAAAAAAATGAACTTAAAATATTAGTTTAATAAAAAATCTTCTAATTACTAAACTAATTATTTTATTGCATACTTCATTAAAACAATTAATATAAATAAAGTATAAGTATAAATTTATACAATATTAATTGAGCCAAACCCGGATTTAACTGAGTTCAGCTCATTTTGACAATTAAGTTTTAACTTCTACGCCATAAGCACATTTATGGCATACAAGTTTAATTCGAGCCGAAAAAAAATGGCTAAAATAAATGTTTTTTAAAACAAAATTTAAAATTAAATGATGAGTTTGGCGTTGGCCTGTCCTTATTATTTTTAAAAGCCTATACCTAAATAATTATACCTGATATTCTAATAATAAAATAAACGTAAATAAAATAAATAAAATAAAAAATTATAAATTACGTATAATCAATAAACTACAACAAAATTAAACTATGAAATATAATCTAATACATATGAATTGTAATTGTAATTATTCATTGGATTTCAATATCAATATATATATAAATTGTATAAGAAATTATATATATAACATATATAATCAGCAAACTATAACAGCATTAAATTATGATATATAATCAAATATATATCAATTGTAATTTTAATTACTCATTGGATTTTAATATTCATATAACTATAACATTTAATTATTTTATTTTATTTTTTAATAATACGAAAATAAGTAATTACTTGTAATAGTTGAATTGTTAGTTTTACGCATTTAAATCAAGTTATAAATGTAATCAAAGCTTCAATTTGAATAGTTTAAATTTATTTTCATATAATTGCTTATTTTCCTATAATTAAAGAGGCAATTACTTATTTTCCTATAATTTTAAAAATAACATAAATGATTGAATTATATATATATATATACACACACACACACACACAAGAATCTAGGAAAAATTTTCGATTACAATTAATACGTATTAAATTATATACCATAATTCAATTTTTATTATAGGAGCGGAACCAGAATTTTATCTTTGGAGGGGTCGAGTCATAGCCATAACAAGGCTAATAGGCAAGTGAGGCCTATGCGTTGAGTTCTCAAATTTTAGCGGAAAAGAAGTTTTCCATCAAACCAATTTATTGTCTTTATATTATATTATTTTATTAGTCTCTTTCTGTTGTATTTTTTTAATTTATAATTTTGTGATATATATTTTTAAAATTTATTTTATTTTTAAAATTTAAGTAAATAATAATAATAATAATTTGATAGTTTATATATACCTACAAATATTTGAGATAGTAATTTTAATTTGAATGTTACTTTGAACTCCTTAAATTTCGTGATTATGTTTTGCACTTACAATCAATAAATTATAATTTCCATCAAATCATTCCCAGTGTCTACCTTCATAGACGTACGCATGTTTAGTTGCAGTTAACCCTGTGTCATTATTTGGAGCTTTACAAAAGTTTTAGTGAATAACGAAGAATTGCTAATTCTTATGAATTTTTATACCGAATGTTCTAAATCTAAACGAAAACACCTACATAATAATGTTAATCTTTTGGTTTAAACTGATTAATCAATATTTTCTTCATTTATTAAATGTTTTATTTATAATGCAGCTACTTTGTAATTAAATTTATTCAAATTTGTATCATCAAGCATATTTATATGTTTATATTTTGTTGTTCGATAGAATATATATATATATATATATATATATATATATATATATATATATATATATATTTATGCAGTGATGGAGTTGGGAACCGGCTGGAGTCATGAC
Organism: Taxillus chinensis; assembly: GCA_023512835.1. Classification (NCBI taxonomy): domain Eukaryota; kingdom Viridiplantae; phylum Streptophyta; class Magnoliopsida; order Santalales; family Loranthaceae; genus Taxillus; species Taxillus chinensis. The sequence continues at coordinate 11,399,155 of CM042091.1, forward strand.
TTCTTTCCAATTCTTTTGAAAAATATATATATTAATTATATATGTGTCTTTTAATTAAAAAAAATAAACTTGTATGGGTAGTTTATTTGTGGCGTGATTATATTTAAGTTTTTCCTGAAATTTAACAATGCATTCAATGATTTGTTCCCGTCTATATGAGCTTAGATCTCTTATATGAAGAAAAGTTTTTTAAATTTTAACCTCAAAATTGAAATATTTTTTTGGTAAATATACGAAAATTTCAGTATTTCAAGCTCAATTGTCTCTTTTTTCCTTAAATGCTTTTTTGTTCTTAGTTTTTAATCATTATTTTGATGTTGACAAAAGTTTGTGTTATATGATACAGTCTATAATTAGACTGGGTTTTTTTTAAGTTTTTAATGTAGCTTTACTTAAATCAAAATTTTCAACATTTTATCAATTTTTTGAAAAGATTGAGTGAATAAGATCATTAGCTTTTTATGAATCAAACAAGCTCTTGTAATAGTGTGTTCTTTTGTTTACACTTCATTCATAATTTGAATGAATCTTAAATTCTCATACACATGTAAAACTCTTTTGATCCTCACAACTATTGGAGCTCATATAACTTTGTAAAGAGGAATTAGACCAACTTGTTAGTAAGATACATAATTATATGAGGTTAATTATAACTCTTCTTGCTTGAAAATTCAATTATGTTATTTCATTTGTTGATTTCTATCCAAAAACAAGTTCATTTCAAATTAAGTGACATTTCAAATCAAATTGGTTTCAAAGTGAAAAGCATAATTTCATATTTTCTAATGCTACATTCAAAATAACAAATTCTAACTAATAAAATTTGACTTTCTATTGCTAATAAATTAGAACAGTAAATATCAATATATGTTTTTTTATAGCTTTTTATATACTGCAAATATTAATATTGTATTTTGACTCTCCTAATTTAAATTTCTAAATCTACGGTATTGTGTTTTTGTATCAATAAAAATATTAGTTTTTAAAATTTCAAAAATCTATCTAAAATCGACACAATACAGTGGGAATGAATGAATGAATTACCTCGACTTTATGACAAACTATAGATCTATGAAGTGAACATGAAACCATTTTAAAACATCAAAAAAAGAGGGCAGTCAAAGATTGTACAAGTGTTTATTCATGGATGGCCTATCTCATTACGAGAACATGAATAGATACATAATCTTTTAGAAATGATTTTAAAAGAATGAATATTTTTTTAATAGCCTGTTTTTTAAAATTTATTTTGAAAATTATAGGATACTTGACACGCATAATATTTAGGTCCCAAGACAACTGTTTTCCACTAATTTATAACCATTGCCGATAAAAATATATATGGTAATATAAAAATATTTAAAAATCTCACCTTGGAGATGAACAAGATCTATTGTTGGCAGGTGTCATTTAGGAGTGGATAACGGATGCTCGTACTCATTTGATCGGAATGTGATTTTTAAACTTGATAACCCGTATGGACAAGAACAGGGAGCAGTAATAGGTAGCAGGTGTTACGGGGTCAGGTTTCCTGCGCCTCTCAACCCATTGGGGCACTTAGCTTCTCTATCCACGGTCCGCTAAGTTTAGCCTTTGAGGGTTGAAGCGCACGTAGACTGGTTTCGCCCTGCCACTGGGCTCATCGGAGAACGGCTCCCAGTTCCCGACCGGTTGTGTAAGGATGGCCAAATCCCTTCTTCAACGTCAAGTCCTCGACTAGCGGCGTGCTCCCCGCATTCAACCGGGTCGGCACGTCCGAACTCCAGAAGGGGTTCCATCCGTTCTCCTCCACGAACCGCCTGGAACCTTCTCGCTGCGCACCATCTACGCTTCAACCAACCCCTCTCCTTTACGTAGCACGAATCCATTCCTGAATCGTGCCACTAAGAAACGTCCCGCCAGCACCACGCTGCTCGGGTCGTGACACAGGGTATCCCGCTCTGCTCCCAGCCTACCTAAGTTTAATAATTTTTATTTATAATTTTATAATATTTTAAATATTATTATTTAATTATTATATTGATTCTTGATATTTTTGAATGGTATTTATTATTGTAAAATTAAATTATTTTTGATTAAAAATGATGTTGAAATTTAATTTAAGCCAAAAAATTTTATATGGACAAATCCAATAAAAATCGATTGCAAGATTCGCGTAGATAAAACCTCATTCGCAGACACATTAAAGAACGGGATATCCTGTCCCGCCTATATATGGAACGATGTAAATTTGATTTACCGCCTAAGCAGTGGCGTGAGATGATAATAGATTGATCTCTCTCTCTCTCTCTCTCTCTCTCTCTCTCTCTCTCTCTCTCTCTCTCTCTCTCTCTCTCTCTCTCTCTCTCTCCCCCCCCCCCCCGGATAGGACCTAAATCACTCCTATCAACTGCTTTATTGAGCCTCTAAAAAATAAGATTGTCTTAAGAGAGATCAATAAATGCCGGTAGAAGGGAGTAGACGGATGAAGCCTCCTCCCACCAACCTCGCCATAGGACAGGATACCTTGTTTTGCCTACACATGGGGCAGGGTACAATTTCAAATTTTTACTACCCACCTAGGCGGGAGTAGGGTACAGTAATATGTAGACCTTGCCCTCGCTAAGGCGAGTAGCACCCCTAGTGGCATGAGTTTCATTAGAGCAGGTATATTATCAAGTCGAGTAGAATATGTGTTGCCTGAGATTGACCGGAATATTTATTATAAATTTTTAAGTTTAATTTTTAAAATATTTAAAAATATTTTTTTAATGGTATAAGTAAACTTTTTATTTTTTAAATTTAATTATCTATCAATTTAATTATTATTATTATTAAATATTGATTTATTTTTTTAAAATGGAAAAGTAAATGTAAAAAATAAAATAAAATAAAAAGTAAATGGGATAAGAAAAAAATATAATATTTTAATGAATAAAGATTAGAGAGTATTGCTCTTAGAGCATCTCCAATGTATTAGGTAAAGTCATAGCTAAAGCTATATTTAGCTAAAATTCCTCTCAAATGTATTAGTTATATCACTAGTAAAAGTTAAAAAAAAAAAAAAAGACAAATAAAGCTTTTGCTTTTGCTTTAGCTGATGATGCCAGCTCAGCATATATCCTCTCTTCTCAGTATTGCCCCTCCACCAACGTCACCCTTCTCCCCACAAACCCCATCATCGTCGTCCTCCCACCCACACACCCCATCGCCAGCTGTCCCCCCACAGACCCCATCCTGTCACCCTCCCTCGCGTCGCATGGATTCTCTCCTCGCTCGCGTCGTGCGGCTTCTCTCCTCTCCTCCCTCGCGTCGTGCCAGCCTGATCTCCCGGATCCCGGATCCCCCCCCCCCCCCCCCCCGTGCGTGCGTGGTGCCCCCTACCGAATGTTAGGGATTTGAAAAATAGATTGATAGTGAAAGAGGGTAGATTGGTAACAATAATTATTAAGAAAAAAATAGATGATCTAACATTAAAGTAATATTAGTTAAAGTGATACTGTAGCAAGCTAAATGTAACTTTAGCTATCCACTTTAACTAAGACAGATTGGAGATGCTCTTAGCTACTAATGTTCACTAATTATTTATACTATGCCACGTTGTCACCCGGCCCACCCCTTTGGGTGCAGCCTGTAGACAAATTTATTATATGATGACATCGTTTTATGTTGTCCTAGAAGAATCCATGATTTCACACCAAAATGACGTATTCTATTCACTGCCATTAACTTAATAGATATATAAAAAAATGGTAGCCCAATTTATTTGACATATTATTCTTTAAATTATATCAGTAATCATCTAACTTCAACACGCATTTTTTATAGATTGTTGAACTTTTTAATTATCATTAAATCATCATTAAAATTTGTTCACTAGACTTTGTAGATTTTTTTGAATGGTCACTAAACTTTTAAACTAAATTTATTTATTTTTTTACGAATATAAACTTATTGAAAATCAATAAATTATTTGTATTATATTTTTTAATATATATACATATTACTAAAAAAATAAATAAAACAATACTATAGTTTAAAATATTTTAATCATATGCTCGTGTTAATATTTATTACTTTTAGTAATTAATATTTCAAATATATATTAACATACTATATTTATTTTAAGTATTTTAAATTATTATTATATAATATTATTATTTTGGTACTTAATATTAATAAAGTATTTCAAATAATTGAAATTAATAATTTGATTTATTTCATGGATATTAACAAATGAATACGTGTTAAATGTTTGGTGAACATTTAATAATAAATAAATAAAATTAAGTTGCATGTTTTGATATGTTATTTACAATTAATAAGTATAAAATTTTTAATCGATTATAAATTCAATCAAAAAATTTAGTAACCATTGGAAAAAAAATGAACTTAGCAACCAGTGATTTTTGGTTTTTTTTAAATAAAATTCAATTTTGAGTTATTGATAATTAAAAAGTTCGAATTAATGATAAATGAAGAATGTATGTTAAACTTGGATAACTATTGATATAATTTTAAAAATGTAATCTCAATATGTCACCATTATTTTTTTCACATCTATTGAGTTAAGAACAATAGTTTACTGGGTTTAGAGATGATTTATTGACAATTAAAAGTTCAATAGCCAAGTAAGAATGATGACTACAGTTGGATGACCATCCTATGTACAAACACATAAAGCAATTTCATATATCTTTTTGTTTTTTATTATGAAAGCCAATTCACATGACTTTCGTGCACTAATAATTGTTTCCGAAAAATAAAACTCAATATCAATGTGACGGCTCTATTTAAAACTCTTATTCAATGCAGAAATTGCCAATAAACACTTTAAATTCATGCATCAAAGTTGTAATTTCAATATTTAATGAAATTCAGCGATGATATTCGTTTTCACACGATATTATGGTAATAAAAATCTATATTTGAAATTACAATTTTACAGAGCACTAAAGAAGATGAGAACTTAATTTGAAACGTTACAAAAATTTATTGCTGAACGATGTGCTGTACTTTCTGGATATTAAATACGCTGTGCTGTACTGTCTGTTTGTACGGATAGGCAGGTTCTGCCGGCGCCAAATCTGGATTTGATCATTAAATTTGTATATAGCGATTTTGGGCAGGTTCAGACATTATAAAAAAAAAAGTTTTAAATGTGATTTACTGCTTTAGTGTGAACTAAAAGTTTGAATCCATGTAAAGGTGTCAAAGACACACTCTATTAAACTATTAGAAATATAGTTCATAAGAGCACTCAGAAATTTCAATTATAATTTAGTTAAATAATTATTTTTTATAAAATATAATTAATTTGATTTTATACTATGAAATATCATATTCAATAAAATTTTAATATTTTAATTAAAATATTTTTTAAGTTTTACTAAACCCAAACTTGCATCGTGCTCTTTCTCTATCTGTGACCCCCTCTCAATACTCTCTTAGTGTTCCATCCTCGCTTGCACATTCGCTGCCGCTCCTCCAACTGGACAACTGTTGTGCTCATTACTTCTTGCACAACCGTCATTGCCCATAACCTTACAGGCGCCTCCATCCTCCCCATGCAAATAAATGTCGCCTTCTCCCACATGCGTGCCACCGACACCCACCCCCAACCGCAACATCTTCCCCTCTCCCCTCAAGGCATATTGCCCTACTCCCCTATCACGTCCTAGGCCTCCCCGTCCACGTCTACCACATCTGCCTCAACCTCAACTTTGGATCAACTAAATTTGGGCACTCCCCATCTACCAAGGACATCGCCCACCACGCCTTCTACCACATGCGTCATCTTTGGGTTCACTTTCGTGTCACCCTTCCCCTCTCCCTCCCATTCTTCTAATGTCTACACCAACTCATTGATTATTTTAAGTTTCACGAGTATAATCGCATCAAGACCATTTTCACCCTTTCTTATAATGTCAATAACTTTATCAACTAACTAATGAGGAAGAGTAATACATATTCTGTTCTCATTTCTGTCTATGAATGTACACCATAATGTGTGACCTCACTTAGTTTGCTTTTTTACCTAGTCATTTAATCTCTTTAAGGCACATAATTTTAATGCTTCTATCGTAACTCCAATTAGCTTTATATAACATGTAAGAGACCCTATGGTTTAAAGTGACCCTGATGTGACTCATCGTTTGTGAATAAAAATTTAATCATCTTTATCCATTTATCACTATTTTTAGGTCTCAAATATATAACACATTACTTTATAAATATCTCACTGATTTTTCGCGATTCATCTTAAAAGATTCTAACGTACGGCCATCTTTCTCTTTCATCAGCTAACTAATGATTGAGAGTAATACATATCATATTCTTATTCTTGTCTATGAATATACACCATAATGTGTGCCCTCTCTTAGCTTGCTTTTTTACCTAGCCATTTAATCTTTTTAAGGCACATAATTTAATGAGTTTGCTTATCCTAACTTAAATTAGCTTTACATATACATGTAAGAGACCCAATGTTTTAAGGTGATTAACACATTGTTTGTGAATAAAATTTTAATTATCTTTACTCTTTTATTACTGTTTTTAGGTCTAAAACATGTAACACGTTACTTTATAGGAAATACCTCACTAATTTTTTCACGATTCATCTCAAAAGATTCTAACATACGGTCATCTTTCTCCTTTATCTGGACTGAGAGTGGATAGTATAAGCATAGAGTTCAAAAAAACGTGGATATTTACTTGAAATATGCCGTCAATATTATGAAAACTCTTTAATTAAAAAAAACATAAGATTTGTGGCATCATGGAATATTCAATCCCGCGATTATTTTATAACGGCCCAAGACTTGGAGCGCAAACACCCAATAAGAAAGAAGGAGAAAAGCGTCGTAGGGAATTTAAAAAAATAAAAAATAAAAAAATGGTGCGCGGGACAGCGATCGCATGACTCAAAAAGCCACCACGTGTGAAAATAGGCCGCGTAACGCGTACACCGTAATCCGTTATAGTAAGCGATTGAGCTGCATCGAGGGGGGTGTAGGTCCCACCCGCTCACCAATTGACTTCGCGACCCTGTCTAGACTTCCTCCGTCGTGACGCTCTCAGTGACGTCATGCCGTATCCATCACGAATTCAATATCAACCCCCCTCCATGGACCGTAGTCGATCCGTACCCTCCCTCCCACTTTCTCCCCCCCTCTCTCTCTCTCTCTCCCCCCCTCTCTCTCTCCCACACACACATACACCGACAGAGCAGGCTTTGCCTTTTCGGTGATCGGAAAAGATGGGAAGCTGTTGGTCCAAGGAGCAGTCTTCCTTGTCGGTCCGTCTCCCCACCGCAAACGTCGTCTCTGCCGACGGAAGTCTCCGGCAATACCCACTTCCGATCACCGCCTCTCAGGCCATCCAAAGATCAGCGGCGGACGACGCTCCCGTTTCCACGTCCCTGTTCCTCTGCAGCTCCGACGCTCTTCTCTACGACGAGTTCATCCCGGCGATGGAGCCCCACAACCTCCTCCACCCCCACGAGATCTACTTCGTCCTTCCCGTCTCCAAGCGCCAGAATCGCCTCTCCGCCTCCGACATGGCCGCTCTCGCCGTCAGGGCCAGCACTGCCCTCCGCCAGATCCCGTCGTCTCGCCGCCGCAAGTCTAGAATCTCTCCGGCGGCCGGCGGGAAAGCGGTTCGGACTCCGCCCTTCAAGACCTCCTCCGACGGCTTGATCGGCGCTTCCAGCCTCGGCCGCGGCAATAATACCATCAAGAGAATTAGCAACACGCCCTCGGCGGCGGCGGCAGTGGGTGCGGCGGGGCCAGGGATTTCAAGATCTGGGTCTTTCAGGAAGCTGCACAAGTATTCTTCGAAGCGGGCTCGTTTGGCGGTTCGATCTGTCGGACTCAAGCTGTCCACCATTTACGAAGGGTCCGTGCTCTGTGAGTCGTTCCGGCGAACGTTCGACATCAAGCGAGTGTGATCCTGGTGTTGCCATGTTGGAGTGGATTGTAATTCTCTCTTCAGATTAAATTATATATATATATATATATATGCTATATATACATATAGAGGTCTGCTCTTGGCCTCTCCTCCACCCTGCAGGGACCAATGAGAGGGTTGGTAAGTGAGAAGGCCGGTTATGGACTGCTGGGGCTGGGCTCTTCCTGCTGGTATATATTAGCTTACATAAAATCTCTTTTTTTTTTTCTATCTTTTAAGCCGTGTTGAAGTTGCATGGATGTGTCTTGCGCTGGAAGAAATACAAATGCAATATAATTACCCTACTTTGATAAGAGGTAAATATTTTAATTTTATCGTGTTGAACCATATAAATATATATATATATATATATATATATATATATCCCCGATCAGCATAATATATTTTAGGATTAGGACTAGGATTAGGATTAGATACAGAACTCTCTGCTGGGCATGCAGGTCCTGAATCCTGATAGTGTATTAGTGTACATGTGAAACTGTTAAGTTATAGGAGTTTCATTAATAATACGTGATCTGTCTATAGAGTTTGTTTCTTCTTCCGTTTAATATATTGCGCGCCTTCGGGTCATTTTAATTCAAAGGAAACATCAAGACATAGATCAATGAAAAATCTACCCTACTTGCATGTACGTGGGTATATAGGATGGCCAGATACTGAGGCTATACGTATGTACAAGAGCGCGCGCGAGGGGCAGGGTGGGTGGTGTGGGTCGAGTTGCAGTACTGTATGTTGTGTCAATGGTGTGTGAAAGGGGAAGTCTGTAACGTTCTCTAAATTCACAATAACGTTACATGTTTGTTTGTTCAATTTGTAAGAGTCCATCGCCACGAGATTATATCTGACATATAATTAACTTCATATATTTGCAAAGATATATATACACACACACACACACACACACAAGGACAGTGTGTTATTGCACAAAAAAAACTATAATACTTCTGACAGAAATATAAAAGTACAGGGAAACCAAAAAAAAAATGTTCTTGTCTATTTTTTAGGGACAAAAATAAAAGAGTAAATTCATTTCAGTGAATATTGTCAAGAATTAAGTTTCGAAATTCTGGTCATGTCTGTGAAACATAGAGATCTTCAATGGGGTGCGTTGCCAGAAACATTACAAAAAGGTCTTCGTTGGCACCGTCTCTCTCTGTACATATATTAATGATTTGTAGTTATTATTATTATTATTATTATTATTATGCCTATATAAGGAAACCATAAATACCGTGAATTCATAATTGAAAAGATATAAAAAAAATTGTCCAATCCGCTATTATTGTATGATAAAGATTGTATAACTGTTCGCGATTCTAGAAAGCTATTTCCGTGGAATTGATAATATCACTTGCTTCGACCGTGGTTATTTGTTTTAAAAAAAAACACAAGAGAATTTTAGCTAATAAGAAATGACCATCAGAAATATTTACAAGCTTAATATTATTTACAAATAAAAATTTAAATAATATTATATTATATTTTCGCACGAAAATAAATAAAAAATTATTCTTTATTTATGAAGAGTAATAATAAGTAATTTTTTATTTAAGATTATAATATTTTTTCTATTTTTATTTTCTATTTTTCTCGTGTATTAACATGAAAAGATTAAAATAAATTAAATTAAATTAAAATAAAATAATTATTATTTTAATTATGATAAAAATAAATTAGAAAAAAGTATTGTAGTAAAATGTAAAAATTAAATAAATTAATCATTTTTGTGCTTTAGACTTTTACTTTTACTATTATAATTCTCCTTTACCAATTGCTGATCACCGTACGGGACACCATTGCCGATGATCACACGGACGATGGGGCTTCTTAATCGTGTTACTGGTTAGTGTTGACCAACATATATATGGTGTTGTTGTCCGACCAATATATATGTTTCTGATAATAATTTAGAGCTATTTTTTTTAAATTTCTTTATGGCAGAATAGTGAGGACATTTTAAAACTTTTATATGAAACTATATATCTTCTTCCTCTTTGGCATGTGAATTAAATTTCCATCATTTTACTTTAAAAATTCAGAGTGACTTCTGTATCACCTATTAATATTCAAAAAGCATCTACTATATCTTCAGCTCGTTCAACACTATATGACATAATGCTGTGCATGTAGACATCATGGAACTAATTTAATCGCTAGGACATCTATTGTGACACTTGTTTACATGTGGCAAAAAATATGATGATTTGAATTAAACTTATATGTGAAAACCAATGATTCCGTAAGTGTAATTTTGGCTGCTCCTTTGGGTAGGTTATGATTTGTGACAAGCCCCAAGATGCTACGTACATCTAATAAAATCCTTCGTTGTTCTCGACATATATGTCCCAAGATGTTGCATATACATGTCTGGGCAATTATTGAACCTGTGATTATCTGAAATGCTTATGAGTGAATTTATTTACATAGTTTCAATTTTATGTCTCTAATTTTTATTTTTATTTTTATTTTTATTATTTTTTGTGAACTTGGTTTATGTTTCTTTTCATTCAAGAAAAAAAATTCTATAGCGTAAGTTTTTTTAATAATGTTTATGAAACTTCCTACAATTACTATAGGAACGATTGTTAAATTTCATTTTGTCCAAACTGAATATTACTTTATTTTCCCTTAATTTCACTACACTTGCTTTTGTTTTTAATAATAAGGGTGTATTTTAGGTATGTCTTGCTTTTTTCATATATTATTGTTGTAATTATTTTTGATGTTATCATTATTATTATTATTATTATTATTATTATTATTATTATTATTATTATTATTATTATTATTATTATTATTATTATTATTATTATTATTATTATTATTATTATTATTATTATTATTATTATTATCAGTTATGTGTTATTATGACATGTTTTCTTATTGCCACTATTTTTAATATTATAAAATAACAAAAAGTAAAATAGAAAAAAGAGGGAGGCACGACCATGCCTATTGGAAATTACCAAAAAAACAAAAAAAAAACAAAAAACAATGCATACATGTGATGCTTTCAGCGAACTGTTCCTCTAATAAACCTTTAACATCTCAAACGAAATTAAAACAAGTTTCATCCCAACAATTAACATTCAACCAACCTCACAAAAAAAAAAACAATAATCAAAACACCACTGAGGGAAAAGATTCAAACCATAACGCAATAATATAATATTAAAGTTAAAACGTAGATTCAAAATATTAATCAAAGTGATGAAGTCAAATCAATTACAAAATATTACTCTTGAAATACCGAAGAAGTAATACTGTTGCTCCCTAATTAATATGGTGAGTCCAAAGTAATGAAATAGACAAAAAAATTAAAATTTAAAATAATTTATGTATTCCGTCAATAGTTAAAAATAACTATTTTAAAAACAATTACTTTATTCGAATCATGAATAAAGTATTATTTTATTCATAAAACGAAAATAGGTATATCAAACAACTTTTCAATTATAGATTATGTTTTTGAAAATAAAAATATATTTCCAAAAAACGGAAAATTATTTGTACCATATAAAGAGCATTAGTGTTTGATAATTTTTTATAGTATGCTTATAGCTACAAAATCTGAAAAGTTTAAAAATCTATAACATACTTAATTTAGGTGGTCAAAAAACATGCTGTCAAACTAAAAAAAAAAAATGATTAAGTACTATTTAACAACCAAAATTGAATACGTTATAAATCTTTAAAAATTCTATAGATACATGGACTTTAACATGAACCATACACTAATGATAATTGATCCGGCCACGCTTATCCACCTTCTACAGTTAACTTGATTTTTTTCCCCGTCATCTTAAGGGAGAGCAAGATTTGGTGATAATTGATCCAAGATTTTTGTGGGCCAATTGATGATGCATTTAGAAGTAGTCAGTAGTATGTCAATATTGCTTCATAATTAAATTCGTAACCATATATATACTTCGTTATATCTCACATAGATATATTTTAAGATAAGTAAAATAACCCCAGCATTTGAATTAACATCCACAAATTAACTTTTAATGCATTATAATTACCCAATAAATGCATGCAGGCCGACACTAATTATAAATCGCACGCAGGCCCAAAACTGGCGAAACATATGCAAGAAAATTATGTGGAAACGGCACAGGGGTGTTTGGCCGGTCATCGTAAAATTTACAAGTCATATATGTAGACATTTTTGTTCCCTATAACTGTCCTAGCAAGGACGTTGTGACTCTTGTGAGCTCTATGTTAATTAGTAGATGGATCAACGACTATCTTTTGGAAGAACAATACAACCCGATTAAAGAAGGATGACAAATAAGAACTTGATGCAAATAATTAATGGAATCACCAAGATGCTTATATATATATATATATGAACGCATTGTTTATATGTGGCCAACGATGTTCCAAGTCATTGGGGCGTAACTGACAAACTAAAGAGCTTAATTGATCTTTTTAATCAGTTTTTCCCTGAATGGAAAGAGCTGATAGGAGAAGATTATTAGATCATTCCTCCTAAGGTTATGGTTTTGGACATGGACACCGAAAAATCTACAAGTAAAATTATATTTGTAGTTATGTTATATTCGCCTAGCTATATAGTAGGATCATTAATTTTATCCTTAAAATAATAATAGCTACACAAATTACTTGTACAGTCTACTAATTAATTACTTACAGTAATTTTTAAAACGAAATTCATAAGCTCAAGATCAGAATTATGGATCAAGGTTTCTTCCTCTAGTTGTTTTCTTAAATAACCACATTCAAGGGTAACAGATTCCTCCCTCTTAAATCGACCTATATATGACTAGACCTAAGAAACGTAAGTCACATTATATCACGAACCACTAGCATAATTCGAGAGCGAAAGCCAACCTTATTATGACTTTTAGAGTGACATTTAAAGTTTTATGTTTGACTGTTTAAGAAGTTTAAGAAGTCTGTATTATGTTTTAAAACATAATTATTTTTAAAGACAGTAAATTTAAATAAATTTTTATGACTTATAAATAATTTTAAATTTATTAAATTTACTATTTTAAAAAAATTATATTATTTTTAAAAATAAAATGCCATGATCCTCACACAACCACACAACCATGACTCATGTTTTGCCGGCCGGTTAATCTGTCATACGCAACCGTGGGCGAGCTCCCTAGATATGAATGCTTCTTGTGTTACGAAGACAACAACGATGACGGGATTGGCCAAAAGGACCACGTGTACGGCGGTTGGAAATGACCGACCATCCATCACCCACTCGTCATGTGAAATTGGGAAGTCCACAATTTTGACAATCTGGTGGAATACGTACACAATTGAAACTAAACCACGACACATTTGAGTATTTGGTATCCCATTTAATAATTTACAAATAAATGGCTGATGTACCCAATTCCCCATTTGGACGTGTATGTAGTGTACGGACTACGGAGCCTTGAAGTGACCGTTATCTTATTTTATGTTTGTAGCGGTTTGCGTTTGGGTTTTACTTACCACGATTAACATGACGTCTTTGTTTCAAGGGACCAAATTAAATGTATGTTTCCCATTCAGTTTTGGGGCATGGGTTAAAATTAAATGTCTTGGTCTCCATTTGACATTTTCATACTCCAAAAACATTGTTTGTAATTTAAAAAAAAAAAAACAGGTCATTTAAGAGGTAAGAAGCCATCTCCAAACAAGTATAGGCTAGGGAGGGGTTCCAATTGACTCATCCAAAAGTTCTCTATAATTGTCTCGAACCATGGGTTGTCGTGTCTCTACCAAGAGCAGCTTATTAAGCACCATACAGACAGTACTTAAAATAAGAAACAAAGAAGCAGGTGACTGCAAGTATTTAATTCTAATGGTTATACCTGCATAATCTTCTCAAAAACATCGTTCAAATCCTGATTTGAATGTGCAATTATTAACGTCCTTTGAGAAGGACAATTGTAATAAAAAACATTTAAGAATATCAATATTTCCAGTATACGTACTATGAGGACTAACAACCCTTGTCAGTCCAGGTTGTATACCTGAGATGGCTCTAATGCAGCGAGGTCGTCTGGATGGAAATGAGGTCAAGTTTGATGAAAATGCAGTAGTAATTCTGAAATTCAAGAAAAAAAAAAAGGTAAAAATTACACTGCATACAATCTTATAATTAAATTTGCATATTTATATGGCTTCTTTTATTTATTTGTATAGTTTAAATAATTATTTTAAGTAAATAAGAATAATTTGTTAGTAGAAAAAAGAAAATAAATAATTATTTAAGAAATATTAGTCCTTATATAAAGATATATGGTGAGATATATATAAAGTTTTTTAATGCCTGTGTATTTTTTAAAATATATATGAATAATATGTAGTTTATGTGATGCGGGTAGAGCTAAAAATATATTCAAAGTACAGATTTGAAATTTTATTTTCAAAATATTATTTATATAGTTTTAAAGAACGTGATACCAACTTGTTGTTGTTAAAACTTTAATTTAGAGCATTTGATATTACAATGGTACAAATTAGGCCTTTATTTAATTGTAGCTTCATTACATAAAATCTGATATGGCTAAATGAAAGTTTAATTTAGACCATTTAATTTTGATCCAACGATTCAAATTAAAAATTCTTATAATAAGAATGTGATTTTACATTTAGGTTGACTTTCTCTCTCCCATATATATATATATATATATATATAAATATATATATATATATATATATATAAAAAAGGCATAAATGATGTAAGAGCATTCACATCAATTTTGGTATTTTTATCCATATTTTGGAGATAAATAGTATTTAATTTGCTTATTTTTCAAAAACATCAAACATCCATTCCCTATTTCTATCTACTTTATTACTTTAATTTATTTTATATTATTTTCTCTCACATCTTTTCATTTATTATCACTAATAAAAATATTACAAGTATAATAATACATATTAAAAAATTATAGGAAAAATATTTAGGGATGAATAGTAATCCCTATATTTAGGGTTTTCCATTCATTTCCTATCCCTATATCCTATTTTTGGGAACCGATGTGAATGTAATTTTAACAAATTAACATGCATTTTTTCCCTAAATTATGGAAAAATTTAATTATCCAAACCTCATTGGATGCCTAATATAACTGTTTTATTTTATAAAATTAATTATAAGCGCAGTATATTCTATTATTGCAAATATTGTTATATTTAAACTATTATTTTTAGTTTTGTATTACGTTATTTGTCCGGCGTGTTTGTTGATACTTTAAACAACACAATACTACAAAACTGATGAGTGATGACTCATTGGTCATTTATTTTTTATTAAATAATTTAATGTCTGAAAAAAAATTATTGGCCACAATATTTTATTCTTTTTCGTTTAATTTATTATTTATTATATATAAGTTATATTACATTAATAAAAACTAAACTTCATTTGTATTGTTTAATTGCGGGAAAGGATTACATTCATGAAATTTTGTTTTGAACTCTAAAAATAAAAAATGAAAACTGCGGTGCAGTCGTGGCGGCTGTGGCGCGGTCTCATTGGATTACAAGAGTTGGATTTGACGGTTATGCAGTTGTGAAACACCGCAGCAATTGGGGACCAGGATCGAAGATTAATATGGGCTTGTATGATTTGGGTCCAAAAAAAAAAAAAAAAGAGGCTTAGGCAAAAAAAAAAAAATTGAAAACACCGCAGTTGGATTTATATTTTTTCCCCCTTCCGCCTTGGCAAAATAAAAGATGGAAGTTAAAAAAAAAAAAGAGGTTATCATAAAAAACATGTATGCTTCAAAAAATAGTAAAACAAATTCTAAAAAACCAGTAAATGAAAAAAAAATAGAGTTTTGCATATACATGAAAACATCAAGCTAAAAAAATTGAATGTTAACAATTAAATGTAACTAAAAATCTAAAAATGCAAGCATATTTATTTAATAATTTGATATCTACGGCTGCCATAGCATAAAATAAGTTGAAGAAATAAATACTCAAACAGTTTTTTTATATTTCTAAGGATAACACTAAAAAACAATAAAAAAGAAAAAAAGAAAACTTTTAATACAATGAGAGTAGCAAAACCTAAACTCACCCATCTAATAATGTTTCTAGCTGAACTTATTTTTTGAATGCATACCATTAGAAATCTTGCCCTGTAAATATTATAATAGAATTCATAAATGAAAGGAAAAACGAATAAGGAAGAAGTAAAGCCCATAATTACTAGAGTAATGTTACGTATAAGTCAATCGTACCATAATATCTTTATTGCAATTAGATTAATATTAATTTTTTTAAAAAATATATTCATGAAAGATTTATGTAGTAGCCTTTGCATCAATTTTTTTTTTTTATCTCAAAAAAAAAATGCGGCTATTCATTTCAAGCCAAAATTTCAAATGTTCCATTTTATTTCTTTAGAATTCAAACTTTGTTTTCTCCCTTACTTGCTTACTTGCTTTGTTTATGCTATTTATTATATAACTATTGGATTTATGCAGAAACCTTTTGCCCAAGTTCTAATACACTAAAGCTACATTGAAGGTTCTAATACCTTTTGCAGGATTTCATTACCGTTACACTTAAGCTAGCTAGATAAAAATTATAAGAAATAACATAATCCATCCCCCGGTTTTTTCCATGAGAGAGAAAGTGTGTGTAAAATCCCATTTTTTAGATTACTCAGTGATGAAATGCATTACATACAAAACTTTTGTTCTTGTTTTCAAAATACAATAGGGCCAAGGAAAAAAAAAGAAAGTAAAATCTCATTGTTCATATTACTAAGTGATGAAATGCAGTACATACAAAACCTCTTGGTTTCCAAAATGCAATAGGGGCAAGGAAAAAAATCCTGCTAAAAAACTGTCAAAGAATACGGCTTCAACAATGGGTAGCTGGTGTGCTTCACATGGACGGCTGGCAATGACTTCACATGGACGGCTGGCCTATTTTGTCAACAAGAGGGTGCTAGAAAAAGCCTATAAATAGGCATCTTATTTGCAATGTAATCCCATCCCAAAACAAGCGTCAAGTGTGAGATAACTTGAGAGAGAGAAAAAAGAGTCCCACTTCGAGGAAGAGAGAGAAGTGTAAGAGAAATAGAGAATTATCAAATTGATAATTTCTCGAGTGTATTTGGGTATTGGGATTGAGTGTTTGTAAACACAGTATATTTTTCTCTCCATAGTGAAAATACTGCAGTAGCTCTGCGGACGTAGGGAATTTTTCAAACCACGTAAAATTCTCGATGTGCCATTTTTATTTCCTCCTATTTTTGTATTTCCTCCCAACAACTAGTATCAAAGCTCCGGATTTGAATTCTCTTGACAAATTCTGAGTATGCTATGTGGCTACATCTATGTCAAATTTGTCACATCAGAAAAAATTTATTCTTGAGTATTTTGATATTGTGTATACGTATCACTCGTGTATATGGTACTGTTCACATATACGGTGAAAAGACAGCTTTTCTCCATGGCGACTTGGAGGAAGAGATATACATGCAGCAACCAGAAAGATTCACAGATGAAGGCAAGGAAGATCTGGTATGCAGGTTGACCAAAAGCTTGTATGGTTTAAAACAAGCACCTCGACAGTGGTACAAGAAATTTGATGGTTTCATGCAGGATAATGGCTATTTGAGATGCAATGCTGACCATTATTGTTACTTTAAAAAAGTTGATTCCAATTTTATTATCTTGTTACTTTACGTTGATGACATGCAAATAGCATGAGTAAATTTAAGAGACAGTTATCCAGTGAATTCGAAATGAAGGACTAGGGTGCAGCAAAGCAGATACTTGGAATGAAAATTAACAGAGACAGACAGAAAGGTACCTTACAATTATCTCAAGCAGAATATATTCGTAAGATATTACAAAGGTTTAGCATGAGTGATGCCAAACCAATGAGAACACATCTTGCTAATCATTTCAAGTTATCAAAAAAGCAATGTCCAAAGACAGATAAAGAGAAGGACTACATAGCTAAGGTTTCATATGCCTCATCCATTGGAAGCTTGATGTATGTCATGGTGTGCACAAGACCAGATGTTGCTCATACAATGGGAGCAGTGAGTCGATTTATGTCTAATCCTGGAAAACAACATTGGGAAGCAGTAAAATGGATACTTAGATACCTGCGATGTACTACTAATAAATGTCTATGTTTCAAAAAAAATGAACTGAAGTTGCAGGGCTATGTTAATGTTGATTTCGCTGGAGAAATAGACCACATGAGGAGCACTACAGGATATGTGTTCACATTGGGGATTACAGCAGTGAGCTGGAATTCTCAGTTGCAGAAGATTGTGGCTTTATCTACAACTGGGGCAAAGTATGTTGTAGTAACAGAAGCCAGCAAAGAGTTTATTTGGTTACAAGGATTATTTGCAGAAATGGGTTTCAAGCAAGAGACGGATGTATTGTACAGTGATAGTCAGAGTGCAATCCACTTGGCCAAGAACTCAACATTTCATTCAAAAACCAAGCATATTGGACTTCGTTACCATTTCATTCGATCATTATTGGAGGATGAAGTGTTAACACTTGTGAATATATAGGGAAGCAAGAATCTAGCCGATATGTTTACCAAAGCAATCACTACATACAAATTAGAGTTATACGCAACTCTAATTGGTCTTCAAGAATAGTTGCATTGGAAAAAGCTACTGTAAATGTGAAGACAGATTAAAATCAGTCTTCAAGTTGCAGATTGTCAAAGAATACGGCTTCAACAATGGGCAGCTGGTGTGCTTCACATGGACGGCTAGCAATGGCTTCACATGGACACTGGCCTTTTTTGTCAACAAGAGGGTGCTGGAAAAAAGCCTATAAATAGGCATCTTATTTGCAATGTAATCCCATCCCAAAACAAGCATCCCAAGCCTCAAGTGTGAGATAACTTGAGAGAGGGAAGAAAGAGTCCCACTTCGGGATAGAGAGAGAAGTGTGAGAGAAATAAAGAATTATCAAATTGATAATTTCTTGAGTGTATTTGGATATTGGGATTGAGTGTTTGTAAACACAGTGTATTTTTCTCTCCATAGTAAAAATACTGCAGTAGCTCCGTGGACGTAGGAAATTTGCACTCTTGACCCTTTGGATTTCTATGCCCTCCGCCGCCAGGGGAATGCAACTGCTTCTTCTCCTTCCCACCTCTCAACTTTGTGAGACTTTTTGGACCAGCGAAAATCAGGGATTCTGTGATCCTCTGGGAATGATGATCGTTGTTGCGGAAGGTTAACTCTTCCCTAGAAGCGGGGGCTAATGGTGCGGGTGCCTATGGAGGAGCAACCTTGTGGTTGTGGCGACAAGTGATGGCGTGAGTCCCATGAAGGACAACCCGTGTCTCTTCGTTCCTTAACATGACTGTCACAAACATGGTGCTGACTCGCTAGTGATCTCAATCCATGGACCTTCATCCGCTGCAACAGTTGATAGCGCAAATTTAACTCATAAATTTCACTTGGGCTCCCCCTTTCACCTTTAAAAGCTTCCATGCGCCCATGAAATTGGAAACGATCTCCTGGTACTGGTAATTTTTTAATAGAGCGAAGAAACGATCTCCTGGTGCTGGTAGTGTGTGTTCTATCCCAATCCGGGTTGGCATTTTGTGGTGTAAGAGAGAATTGGGGTTCTGCAGGAGGGAAGAAATGAAAAGGGAGAGGGAGAGGGAGATCAAACACTTCGATCTAAATCTGCTTCACGGACGGAAATTTGCAACCAAACCCAAATTTATTTATAAGAAAAATTAGGAAACTTGGTGAACGAAGAAGATAGGAAACCGAGTGACGATTGAAAGATAGGAAACCGAGAAAAAACAGAGGAAACTAGTTGCTATTTGTTTTTTATTTTTTAAATTTATTTTATATTATTGTTATCTTATTTAGTCTTTTATTATTTAAAACTTAAATTTAAAATTTATGAGCCAATACAATACAATAATGTTAATATTAAATGTAAATGTATTATCTAAATTATAAATAACTTAACATTTTAATATAAAATTCTGAATTAATAATATTGAAATGTGTTTTATATATATTAGGCCAATCTTATGTTTAAATATAAATATATACATATAATTTAGGTAAAACAATATATTAATTGTTATTTATTATTATTCTAAAAACATTATATAATTAATAATTAAAAAATTAAATAAAAATTTTATATTTAACATTATTATTACTATATGCATATTAATTCAGAAGTTTTTAATATCTATATATTATCATATAGTAAAATAATATTCATACCATCAAATTAAATATAATTTTAAATTTAATTAAAATAAGTCTAATTAAAATATTTGATAGAATAGAATTGACAAATTGAGACAAATAAGGTAGAGTGAGTACTTTGATTCCAATTCCTAAGTAAACAACCCTAAAATCATTGAGTTCGTGAACTTTCATCCACATGGGCAATTTTGCGTGGTGTTTAGGGTGTGCAACTATACACTTGTCTTTCTAATTTTTAAAAATATAATAATCAAATATTGAGAAAAAAACCTACATTTAACATTGGGCGTTAAAATTACATTGTCGATGTACAATCTAGTGACATTTTTATATAGAACTAAATGGAATTAATCAACTTTGAAAAATCTAAAATATCAACTAAAGAAAATATTTTTATCTTTTAAATTTACACAGTCTTTTTTTTTTAAATTTATTAAACACTTATCATCTAATTTTAAAATTTAAAGTAATTTTAAAATTATATTTTACCAAATACCCATGTACTTATTTACATCAGCATATTTTTTTTAACACAATTTAGAGTAGATTTCACAATAACTTATTTTTCCAACACAATTAAAATCAGATTCTTTTAAAAACATAACATTACAAAAACTTATCAGGCTAATATTATGTTTAAATATAAATATATAAATATAATTTAGGTAAAAAATGAATTATTACTATTTTAATAATATTTTATACTTAATAATTATGAAAAAAAATTAAAATTTTATCCGTTAATATCATCGTCATGGAATCATCCTTCTGTGAATTTTTCTGTCCAATCCTTTGAGCCCAATATTGCATCCTTTCGATCTTAATTTATATATGAACTCAAATCAAGGGATTTACAAAATAACAAATATTAGGTCCCTTCACGGTTCGCCATATTTTTACGCCATATTTTGATGTTGTCAAATATTAAATGAGTTTTTCTTTTGAACAGACTAATATAATAAAAAGCATATAAAACGCTATGATCGTTGTTATTTTATTTTATTTTCAGAGATCATATTCTCTATATAGTAGTATTCTTACGCTATAGGATTATACTTGTTTATGCCGTTTTTACTAGAATTAACACATAATAAGATGACAACCCAACAAATTGGGTACAGCATTATTCATCACTATAGAGGCTACATCAATCACAATTCACAAGACTAAGTACTCCACATATACGTATACATACTCAAAGCAGATGCGCTAACTTGGAGCACCTTACAAAGCAATCACCAAATGGACCGAACAACAACCTAGTACTACAGCACCTACAGGCCCTCAAAGATGTAGCCAGTTTTGAATATATATATTATATATATATGTATCCTACATAAAATAGACGCTTTCTTATTGCTTCGATCTGTCACGATGTGCGGAGAAGGAAGATGCTGAGTTCCTGTGCCGAGCTCCCCACCGGATTTATGATGTGGAACGCCTCCGAGTCCTTGGACCCCACCACCCGCTCAAAACTCGCCCGCAGGTACATCACCATGTCGCCCTCCAGCTCATCGCACGCCGCCGAGAAACCCGGCGGCGGCAACACGCCCGCTCCCATAGTCACCGACCGCATCCCCCGGAGCATGGCGGAGTCGCCCTCCGAAGGCCGTCGGCGCACCGCGTAACCCAGCTTCCGGCCGTTGCAGTACATGGACCAGGCGGCGACGCCGTACAGGGAAGGGGACCGAGCTTTCTGATGGCTGGTGGCGTCGCACTCCAAGGCGATGCGGAGCGAGCCGTGCTGCATCTCCTTGGCGAGGTAGGCGGTGGGGACGCCGAGCTCGAGGAGGAGGAAAGGGGAACTCCGGCTGTCGTCCTGGAGGCAGAAGCTCACGCGCCGCCCCTTGCGGTGGCCGAAGAACGTGCCGGTGACGGTGGTGGTTGTGTTGTCGGCGTGTGAGGGAGGCGGAGTTGGGAAGAAGCCGCAGCAAGGGACCATGCACTCGACCAAGGAGCGGAAGGAGCGGCGGAAGCGGACTTCGCGGGCGCAGTCGACGGAGGTTGGGGCGTCGATGATCCGAAGGGGGCCTCCTCTTTGGCCTCCCAAGTCCACCATCATCCTCATTTTCTCCGAATTCAAATTTAACCCGCAGGCTCAATAATTAAGCACTTCCGTCACAGTCTTCGATCACTGGAGCTTTGTTTTGTTAAGCTATAGTGTCTGTCTGATTCGCACCTAGGGTGATTTGATGTACATGTATAGTTCATTAATATTGGATGCGACTATGCGAGGGTTGGTCTGGGGTGCGTGTGTTAGAGAGAGGAGAGAGAGAGAGAGAGAGAGAGAGAGAGAGAGAGAGAACTGTGGTGGACGGGTGATGATGAATGATGATATATATACGTATATACATATATATGTATATATATATATATATATATGTAGCGTGCGTGGTTATGTGTGTATTATATTTTACGTGTAGAGTTTGGTCCGGGGAGGGGGGCAATAATTTTGCGGCCCACGAGGCGGTGCGGGTCTCCCTCTGTGGAGGCACTTTGGACGGAAAGTCTCGGGTGACATGAGACCCTGCTTGTTTGTCCGCTATTGAAGCCACGCCAGGCAGCCTGGCAGCAGGCCAAAGCCTTTTCTTTCTCGGAGAGGGACAACCGGGGCCCACCCATCTCCCCTCTCGGTGCTGTGCTGTTCTCAATGTGCGTGCGATATCAGCTTCGGGGAAGAGTGCGGTTTTGTTTCGGTGTACTATTCTAGCGTTGACTCATTAATTTAAGATTTACGGAGGTTGCACGTAATTGTACTTGGGCAAACCCCTTATCCATCAAATATTTTATTAAATATTTTTCTACGTATGTGTTTCGATATTAATCATATATATAATCATAAAATTTTATTTTAGCTAAATTATAATTTTTACTCTATTAAAATTTTAAATTTGAAAAAATTAAGAGCAATTCCAATATGTTCTTTATTTTCTGTAAATAAAGATTTAAACTTAAGAGCACTAGTAGTAAATTTCTTTTAGAAGTGTGTTTTTCTTAAGATTTGTATTTAAAAAATAAGATTTGTATTAAAAAATAAAATTAAAAAGTCATAAAAATATTTTCACAACAAATGCTTTATATTTAACTTTTTCATAAGATTTGTATAATATTTTCCAATGCATTAGGAAGCTCTATTCATCCATCTATAATTATTAAATTATATCTAAAAATTTTCTTTTACTTTTTTCTTTCACGATTCATATAATATTAACTTTTATTTTATATCACACTATCAAAAATTTAATATTAAATAAAATAAGTAATATAAAATATTATTTTAATAATATAGAGTTTGATTTGAGAAATCTATTGTAATGTATATTTATATAAACAAACAAAAAAGTAGTTTAAAATTATAAATTTATGGAAACTTATTAGGAAGCTGATGTCAGTGTTCTTAAATTTTCACTCCGACGAGTTTTCTATCCTACTTTCTATAAATAAAATTTTCTATAGTGATTCCTCAAAAATAAATAGTCATTATTCACTCTCTATATATTATTATATTATTTTTTATTCACTCTCCTCTATCCTTTTTTGTTAATTTTTTATTATTTTTATTATTTAAAAAAAAGTTAAAATGAAGATGATTAATTGTTGGAGTTGATAATAACAAATTCATTTCCACACCTAAATAAATATTCATATGTGAAGAAAAAATACATATTATTGTTAGAAATGCTTTAATGAGTAAAAGCCATAATTGGCTTAAATTTTTAGCTAAAATATGTATTTTTATAACACTTTATGAATATATATAATTAATATTGATTCATGCATGTACAATCTAGATAAACATTTGATGGATATAATGTCAGTGCTTTTAGTGTCGGTTTTACAGCCCATTAAAAATAAGTAATAATACATATAAGTATTTAATTTGCACATGTTTTTTTTTTTGCATGTATTTGATATGGTAATATTTTTGTTGGTTTTGATCAAATTATGGGTGAGACCTGATCATATTACTGAATAATGTAATGTTGTCATTCAGATGTACACAAAAAATGTATGCACAAATGGCTTGTATAAAGCATTTCTCATAAAAAAAATATAATGAATACTTTGTAGCAATTCTATTTCATGGCAATTTTAGCAGCAAATGTTTATTTTTTAAAATTTAAATATTTAAAATATTTTTATTTACATATATACATATATATCATAATAATGTTATTAAATTATTTTTACATCATTAAAATTATATTTAATTTTTATTTAGTAAAAACTTTTTTATAAGTTAATATACAAGTAAAGTAAAAGTATGGAAAAGATGAATATAAGTGAAACAAATAATAATTTTATAATTTAACAATCATAGTGAGTAAACAGTTCTTCTCAGTGTATTTTGAAGATAATATATAAACCTTATTGAAAAATTTAAATATAAAACTTATGCTATACAAATAATTTTATAATTTTTTACTTTTTTCCAAAAGTAAAAAGAAACATATTCCTATAAAAAACCCAACAATAATAATATTAAAGCAATAGCATTCGATTATTTTTTATAAATTTAAGCATTTATTTTTTAAAATCTTACTATATAAATACACTGTATAATAGTTTCTCTTAATTATTTCATTTATTATTAAAATAATATTTTAAATTTTATTTTTATCATTTGTTTCTTTTCATTCTTTTTTATCTTTAAACTATCACTTTTAAATTAACTTATATTACTACTTTTTATAATTAAATAAGTATAAAAATTAAATAATACTTTTTAATACATTAAAAAAATACTATACACAACAAAGGGAGAATGTTAAATATAAATTTTATATTATGATAATAATTTTATGATTTTTTTATTTTTTAAATATATGATAACAAATTCTTATAAGTAATCTATTGTTAGGGTTCCTACGGATTAACTTTGGCTGAAAACGTGAGGATTTTCAAGGACCAAAATTGTGAAAGGTTTTATATAAAACATCATTTCTTGACATGACTACCGGGATTTTATATAAAACGTCATTTATTGTATCTGCGGTACCACTGATACAATATCTTCAAAAAAATTGATTTGGCTAATACTTTAATTAATCTATATCGAGGAGGGGAGATGATGTCAAGTCAGCACTAATGTGGTATGCATTCATTGCAAAATATATTAGATCACATCAATCCCGACAACACGATGTCTCCTCCTCCCAACTGTAACGATATGATAATCTCTTTTGATACCTTTTTTTATACAATGATTTTTTTAAAAAAATATTTAAAATATTATATTCCTGCCATCATATAAATTTTGTTCTCCCCTTCCCATCCTTTGAGTAAGCCCAAATATTGATCCATTACCGGGGCTGTGCTATATGTTGAAATAAGTTAAATTGATTTTGAATCTCAAAATAAGGCAATAGGAGGTTTAATATTAATTGTTACTATTCATGTGACATACACGTGAAATTTTGACATGTGACAGTTTTTTTTTCCTTTTCCCAGTAAGCCCAAATTCAAAGTAAATTTTGTTCTTGATGCATTATCGGGCTAGGATTACATGTTGAAATAAGTT
This sequence comes from Taxillus chinensis, assembly GCA_023512835.1. Taxonomy (NCBI): domain Eukaryota; kingdom Viridiplantae; phylum Streptophyta; class Magnoliopsida; order Santalales; family Loranthaceae; genus Taxillus; species Taxillus chinensis. Next base: position 11,424,840 of record CM042091.1, read on the forward strand.
AAATTGATTTCAAATATTAAAATAAGACAAGAGGACATTTAACGCCATTAGTGAACATGTGATATGCACATTAAAATTTGACACATGACAGTCTTTTCTCTTTTTCATCCTTTGAGTAAGCTTAGGCTGAATGTAAGTTTTCGTGTGTGTATATATATGTGTGTGAAAATAAAAAAAATAACTATTTTTATTATTTCTCCTATACAGGGAAATTGGTTATTACATAGCTGAGTCACTAAAATTTGGGCTATGCTATGCATAAGCCTCCTTGTGCATGTTTTATGTCGTAGTATCATATTGGTTTTGATAAAATTATGAATTTGCCTAACTAAGTTACTGTGCCAGTTGAATTTTATTATGTCATGGGTGCACGGAATGCGTGTGCGAATTGCGATAATGCTTGTATTTAAACTTTTCTAAAAAACGTAATTTACAGTTATGTGATAATTTCCTTTTAAAAAAGTTTACACCTTTTACACATGCCTCCTGTACATATCTGATATATCAACATTTTAATTGATCCAATGATTTGATATTTTTTACCTGTACTTTGATTTGAACTGATAGAATATTATCACGTACAGATTTGTGATTCGCTCATTATATTTGATTCGAACTTAATTTGATTCGAGCTTAAAAAGTTTGTGATTTGTATTGTTCTTACTTTTTTATAAAGATAAACATTTAAAAGTAAGTATCCTTAACAGTTTAATTTATTTTTTACGAAATAAATGAGGTTCAACAACATCGTAAGCCTAAGGTCGCTCACATGCAATGCCCATTTGGCCATTTTCAAAATTAAGGAAAAACATAATTGAAATATATTATATAAATTTGCTTTTTTATTCTTTGTTTTCCTTCCAATACAGCAATACGCGGACTCTTTATATAGTTGACCCAAATAGATTTTATTACCAATTAGTTTATTTGTTGTTGAAATTAATATTAACTTTATCGGGATGGATTTTTGATTTCTTTCCAATCATGTGGTGTCATGTGGTATGTATGCTTCGCAAGAGAATGGGATGCGTTACTAAATGACATCATGATCATCTAGATTAAAATGATTTGCATCTTCATTGCATTTATTATTTTTTATCCTCTCAATAAGATAAACAAAGAAAAGTCATATATATTACAGTAATTGATAAAAATGATGATAATGCTCCCATATTCTGATTAATTGGATCTACACTTTTCCTGTCTTTTATTTATATTTAGAATGATGATGGAAGGTTAAGATTGATCCTAATGAAAACTCTCATCTTCAATTGATTGGTTTATAATGTTTGTTTGTTAGTATCATTTAGCCATTTTATATTTTTCTTTTTACCTGTCGTCTAGGGCATTCAATTCATTCGAGTTAGTGAGAAAGATTTTTATATTATTCTTTCTCATAAAGGTTTATATAATATATTCATATTTTATGAGTTTGGTTACCTTCATAGTATAACTTAACACAACTAGGAAGAATATTTAATTATACTTATATTTTACTTTAAATAATATACTTAAAGTAAAAAAAATATTTAAAGAAATAAAAAATTAAACATGAGCTTAGCCATCCCACATGCATATTGGACCAGCTCGTTAAAAAATATACCTAAACCCGATTCCACGGTTTAATACTTTTATTCATAGGTGATGAAAATTTGTTTGAGTAATATTTTTTAAAAATAATTATATATTAAAAAATAACATAAGTTTGACAAATGTAGAACAAACCATATATATAACATAGGATTTCCATGGCATGGGCCATCAACATGCATATCATTACATCAATGCTGCAGGGTGATAGACAATTGAGGGGAATGAATGAATGATAAGGAGGAGCATGCGCACGGAGGCAATCATTTCTGCGCATATTGGCCCAGCATGTCCGTGTACTTGGTCCCCACCCCCCGCCCTTTCCCCATTACCCAATAATATAATATCGGACTCCTCAAACAATATAGAGTATATTTTAAATTTTAATAAATTGTGACAATTTGTGTTGGAGGGAAAAAACAGGAGTGGATGCTACCTGGCGTGGTCCAATGTGTCGCAGAAAGTAATAGCAGAATGAATCTTGCTTGGGCCTCATCATTTTGAATGATATCTGGAGATAAGATTTTGTGAAAAATACCATGAATGCACGTGGAAACAGAAGATTGAGGTAGCACAATTTCAACTCTACGGCCAGCTCGTGGTTGCCGGTCTATACGTAGTCACTGCCGAAGGGAATAGACAACAAGCATAGCGGTAATAAGGAAAACAAATAAAAAATAAAAAAATTGCAATCGCGATGCAATGAGCTGACGTGACAGATTCAATGTGATTTTCATTGCATTTGTTTGTTTTTTAAAAAAAAAAATTGCTACCGGTACTTTTTAAATATTTGCGGGATTTGTGTAATATTTTTTAATATATTTAAAAATATTATTTATTTTGTCTAATTATTAAATATATAAAAAAACATTTATTTCTTACTTTTCATAATTTTTATTTTTTTTTATTAAATTAAAAAAATTATTATTAAATAACAAAGTAATATAAAATATTAGTTTATTGATATATAAAATAATTTTAAAAAATTATTGTGGTATATATTTGTATATAAAAGCCAAAAGTAATTTAAATTTATAAATATAAGAAAACTTGTTCCAAATCCCATCTAAGTGCTCTAAGCATGGAAATATTATTGTTTGGTTAGTGTGTAAAAGAAATGTAAAATATTTTTTTATTTAAATTTGAATTATAAAAACATGTAAAAAAAAGTAGTATCATTTAAAATATTAAATTTATTTTTATGTATAAATAATTCTCTAAATTTATATAATATGCAAAAATGACAATTTATAAATTCGACCCTTTTTAATATGAAATCTTGCAATTTTAATTGTCATAAAAATAAATCCAATATTTCATATCTTTTCTTATCATTTTTTTATCTCTCGTTAAGTGCATTAAATTAAAATTTCCTTATCTTTTTTATTTGCTCCTCATTTCCGAGACTTTTTCTATAGCAACCAAGCATAAAGTACGTGAGAGAGATTAGAAAATAGGGAAAAAAAAAAGACATGTTAAAGCTTGTTGAAGTTTGTGAAAATGAGGTAGGAGAGAACAACTCAAACTTTACCATTCTTTTGTTGCAAACTCAAATTGGTGTTATGTAAGACTTAAATGTGTGTTTTTTCCATAATCTTCTTGAATTTGAAGTAACAAATTGAAAAGGATTGAATTAGGGTTTGATTGTTCAAAATGGGGGATTTTGTATTCTTTTTGATTTATCATAAATTTAGGGAATCTAACTTGTTGTAGTTGTTATAGTTCACACTCTTTTATCCTTAGTAAGAATTTTAGAAATTTTGGTGAGGTTTTCGTGAAGAAAGTTTGGGTTGTACTCTTTTTCTTCTCTTTATACTTGTTTTTTATCTCTTCCATTTCGATGGTGTTATGCTATGTTTTCTAATCTTGACTTTCTCATAATTATTGTTTTATGCTATACAAAATTACAAAAGGGTATTACTCTATTTGGTTGTTTTGATTGTGCAAATTAGATAAGAAAATAGTACAACATGTAGATATCCACCTCTCATATCGTTTTTTATGCATGCCTTATTTTAGTTCTATAGTATTCCTTCTTTTAACTGAGTTTTGTTGGAGTTAAAACGTGTATGCTTTATGGGACTCAATTCATCAAAAATACATCACGTAATAATGAAGTTGCTTTGTTGCCTTTCATTATCATCCAAAAACGCAAAGCCATTTCGTTGTTTATGCAACGTCTCTTGTAATTTTCCAAGTACCATTTCCCTCAACCTTAACTCGTATTCCAAACCTAAAGTAGAATCTTTAGGCTTCAAGAAATTATATCAATAATATTATTACCCATTAATAACAAGTTATTAAACCCCAATGCAGTTACCACGTTTAAGTTTACAGTTCTTTAAATTTTATCTCAATTTCATGCAAAACATGTTCATGTTGGGTTTCAATCATTAATTCAACTAACCCTAGATGTTGTAAGATTCTAAAAGAGATAAAGAATGATAAAATCACCTACCTATAGTATCTGAAAAAGTCTACATTACAAAAAACAACAAATATCAATGAGAAGTATTTAAAAATATATTAAAAATGTCCCCATGTGGCCTTTTATCTCCCTCATCTTCTAAAAAACAGCTAAAAAACTACAAATTCGAATTTTAGTCCTCATAGCCGTCTAAAAGATCTCATATATCCCAAAATTTGGCACTCATCTCTCTCTCTCTCTTAGTTTTCAAAACATCTTATTAAAGGTATTCTTAACTAGCAAGTAATCATATTAACCACAGAGCCCCTTTACTAATTAATCTCATTTTTCATTTAATAATAAACAATAATAAACTTATATAATCACAAAAAATTACTAGAATGATAAAAAAATATCCACTTAGGGTCTCAAAATTCAAATTAGACTCAAATACAATCAAAACACTTATAAAAAACTCATATTGGCCACATCGGTGTCCAAATTGTCAACATTATCTAACCATAATCTTATAAGCGTATTGAAATACGGGTCCTTACAACAACTTTGATATTGTTCACTATAACACAGTCATTTTGGGTTCATGTAGAGAAGTGTGGGGATTAGAATAAGCTTGTAAATCTTGAAGGATATGCTTGAAAATAGGTGTTTGCCAAATTTGGTGTCTCATAGGACGTTTGTGAATGGGTTTTGAGATTAAAAAAGTTTGGGGGGGGAAAAAGTTGTATGCATGTAATGATATTAAAGGGGTTTCTCCAAAATTTTCAATGCCTCCTATTGTGGTAAAGGGCTTTTGTAATGTGAGTAAGAATGAAGAGGCCTTTGGATACTAGGAGAAATGTTGAAGTATGGGAAAGCTCCTCACATAGAGACTTGGTTGATACTTATACCTAGAATTTGTAAGGGTGATGAGATGGTTCAGATGAGTATTTTGAAGGTGGAGTTAAAGCGGCACATAAGGATAGTTGAAGCAAATGTTGGTCTTAAAGAACACGTGATTAACAATAGATACATTATAGATCAAAGAAAGGTTGGACAGAGTTTCTCATTTGGGTGATTATTGATAGACCTGCATAGTTCCTCCAGCCTAAATCAGTCTCTTTGCAATTTCGTAGCAATGGGAGGACATCTGACTAGACCAAGTCACTCTAATACTATCTTAAATAGCTTATTCCAGTATTACAACTAAAAAAATGAAAATAACTAATTTATTATTAATTTTAGTTAACATCAGTAATAGCTAAAATTCTTTTTTTACTATTTGCCAAACAAAGAGCCAAAGCTTTAAGAGGCCCGGCGTGATAATAGGCGGGGTGGGGTAGGATTAAAAAATTTGTTTCTATCACTAACAAACCCACAAAGCATTGTTCTTGTGAAAATATTAATTACCAGTGTAATAATTAAATAGGAGAATGATCTATTTGTATTTTTTCCCATAAAAATAAAATTACAACCATATGAAAAAAGACTTGCCAAACATTTTTTTTCAAACTGATGACGCGCGAACTTTTGCATAATTTAACATGTGAAAAAAAAAAGAGATACACTTTCTCATAAGTACATGCATCACTATTCATTATGTTTCACATTTTTATACTACATAGAAATTCCTAATTAGTGATTTTATTTATCTACGTTGTCTAGGTGTGTGAGCCAGATATCACCACGAATGCCAATGATTTTAGTTGATTATCAGTGTATTAAAATTGTTTGGAAATTGGTATGGTATCATATGTAAGTCATTCGTTACACTTACAACTCATATTAGAGTAGGGGTGTAAAATGGACCGTCAGTTCGTGGACCAGTCCGTGGTCCATGTCGACTAGAGCGGACTGGATCAGAAATATTCTGGTCTATTTCAATCATGGGCCTAAATAGACCAGTCCGTTTAGGCCCAGTCCATGCAGACCAAATTCGTGCAGATGCGGACCGGTCCGCGGACTAGTTTTTTTAAAATATTTTTTTAAAACTATTATATATTCTATTTAGTATATTAGTATCTAGAGCTTAAACCTATTAATTTTAAAATTAATATTTAGAAATATAAACTATTAAATATAATTTTAAAATTTAAAATTTAAAATATTTTTAATAAAATTAATTTATAATAAACTTTTAAATAAATAAATAAATATGAACCGATCAGCGTCCGTATGTAAATCGGACCGAATCAGAAAAATTTTAATCTATAAAAAATGTGAGCTTAAACGGACTTGTCTGTTTAGACCCACTTCATCATGGATCGGACTGTTTACTCAACCCTACTACTTTCATAAAGCATCAAGACAAAACAAAATTATTATATGCATTCCACTACTTTTGCCTCTTTTTTATTTCTTTTCTGACCAACAATACTGTGTGATAAAGGACCAATACATTTGTTTTCTGTCGGGGTGCTCCGGAAAAGAACAAAAGTTACCGACATCCTATATTCTTTATGTAAAGCAAAGTTGTTCGCTGGCAAAGTGTGGCACTGATTTGGTTTTCGCTAGACGTGACTTATCGTGTGTCACAAACCAATATTCTAGTTAAATAACGGTTAAAAAATTATAATTTAAATAACAACAGTGAATTAAACTTTAATATGAATAATTAAAAACAGATTTAATCATTTAAAGTTAAACAATTATGTCATGCAGCCATGCAATATATTTGGACATTTCATGAGATGTGATTCTAGTCTCAGTAAATTTATACCCACCCCCCCCCCCCCCCCCCCAGAAAAAAAAAAAAAACAAACAAACAAACCATCTTGTGTGTAAATTGTAATGTAGTACTTTTAATTAATTAAAATAGTTATTGTGAATTTCTGTATGTTCTGATTTTGCCATGGCCCACTCCTCAAAATTTTGTGTTTTTTAATAGGAAGATAATCACGTGGTAAACTAAACACACTCAAACCAAAACAAAACGCAGACAAGGTACCATGTTTCTGCCCTTTTATTTTCTCTTAGTGATTTATTTCGTTTGTATGTATGTTTATGTACTCCGCTTGTATTCATTTTTACCATATAATCCGAATAAGAAGTTTTAGTAGCAGAAACAGAAAATCATTTCATGCTGTTATTCACTTGTAGTTGCTTTTTGGGACTCTCATTATCCCTCCCAGTTGAAATTAATTGAGAAATTACCCAATCATGTCTGCAGGGGTTAAAACCAATGACCAGCAAAACAACATTATGAAGCTGCAAATGTCTGTAGGTGTATGCCGTTGGTTTGTTTTTTTACTGGCCTGTAGTTAATGATTATGTGTGTCGTGATCTGTTTTCCCATTTCTGCATTAGTTCACAATACTTCCCAGGATATCTCTCCCCTTCTTTTGCCATTCCAGGTTATCAAAAAAAAAAAAGCAGCAAACAAACTTTACCAATATTGAAATTTCATGCCCATTTTTCATAGATGGAATATCAATGGACTCTACTTCCGTCTGCCCTTGGCATGAACTGTAAGTAGAGCTTCTAAAAGATTCATTCGAAGCAGATGAAGTCAACATCGATAGAGCAATAGTTGCTGCCTGCTGGAGGATCACATAAGATTCAGAATACCTTTCACAGACTGAAGGTGCTTTACGATGTTGTTTCATGCCACCTCCTAGCGTAAAAAAACTGTTATCTGTATGACGCTTCAGAAACTGTTGTAGATCCTTTTTGGCAGTTGAAGATCAAAATGTGCAGGTGCAGTCTGCCTTGACCCTGTACAAATAGCTTGCAAATTTTTGAAATACATCTCTCTCCTCAACTGATTTTCTTTGGGCCATATATCTTGCTTTTTAAAAACAAGTCCTATTTTGATAAATAAAAATTAAAAATTTAAAAAACTTCTTCCATTATCATTGAAGGTATTTATGATAGAGGAGAATGGAGGGGAAAAGATGATATAGACAGTATATATGTTAAAAGATATATATCATGTCCATCCCATCATGTCAATCCAAATTAAGTACTGATTTAGTGTTTTTATTATGATACGTTACAAGGTATTGAACCTATACACTGTACACATGCCATTTTATATTCTTTATTGTCGCAGCAGCAGAGTTTACAAAGAGACAAAGGTCACTGGTAATCTAAAACAGTGAATCAAATGTGCAATAAACTTGGTTGTGAATCAAATGTGCCATAAATTTGGTTTTGAATCAAACGTGGCCATATCAAATTCTATCATTTATCTGTACCACCCCTCTCCCAGTGAATTCATGTATTACGACGGTTTTTGACAGTTACTTCCAATATAATTTCATTTTAGTCACGTTTGATTTGATGATATTGTTTTTGAAAATAATATACTCAATAAATTTAAAAATATTTATGAGTAATATAAATTTATCTGAACTCAAAATAATCTTATTTTGAAATAAAAAAAAACATAGTAAAATCAAACAAAATTAAACTTTTTCCCCAAAATGCCACTTTTATAGTTGAAATTGGAGGCTAGTCGTAAGTGTTAATGAACGGCCGAGAGCATCTTTAACCTATCAGGTATAGCAAAAGTTATAGGTATATTTAGCTAAAAATCATCTCCAATGCATTAGGTAAATCATTAGCAAAAGCAAAAAAATAAATAAATAAATATAGTTTTTGCTTTTGCTTTAGCTGATCCTGGTAAGCCAGCAAATAGGAAAAAATTACTGTGTCACCCTCTCCCGTCTGTCCCTCCAATGTGTCTCTCTCTAGGCTGGCCTTAACCTTGCAGTCCCACTGCCAGATCCACTATGATATCAGCGTCTAGGGTTTCGCCGCAAGCGATCTTGCTCCTCTCTTGACCACGGTGTGGATGACGCTCGCGGATGACCTGCAGTGGTGATGCTCCGATGTGCCGTCACCTACTAAAACCGACAAGGATTAGGAAGCAAAGTATCAAGTGGTATTGTGGTCGACACTATTGCCACATGCGGCGAGCTCTTCGAGTAGCGATCCAGAGTCCTCAAGCAGCTGCTAACAGAGATGAATCAGCACAATCCTCAAGCTCTTGAGGTACGAATCTCCCTATATGTTCACAAATCTAGTTTTTGTTTTCGTTTTCAAGTATAGATTGACCTTTAATTAATTGTTGCGCATTTGTCGAGTTGAATAGTATTCATTTGTTTGATATATTGCATTAATCTATTTGTTTTTGTTGGTAACAATTAAAAATAACAAATTAATATGCAACATGAGTAGATACAGTGGAAGGAGAAGTGCAAATGGTGGGTAATGAATGATGATTACAAAAAAGAAACTAAGAACGAGTCGATCGATGGAGTTGTGGACTCCATTTAGGGGTGTTAAATGGGCAGACTGGGGTGGGTCGGGCCCAAACCATTTACGCCCGCTTTTAAACCGGCTAGAAATTTCTGGCCTGGCTCGGCCCGTGGGCTGAGTCCTTATTATTATTATTATTAATTATGCATGTATATATTTAACAAGTAACATGTAGTCTAGTGGTTAAATACTATTTGTATTGTACATGAGTTCTTGAATTCTAGCTTCCTTGATAGCATTTTAGTGTTTTCTCATCAAATATAGCCGGATTGGAGGGTTGGCAGTGGGCTGTGCAAGGCTTGGCAAGGGGGCCTGGTGTGTTGCTTGGGGTAGAGGCCTGGTGGACTGTAGTGGGTTGTGTTGGGGCGGTAAGCTATGTGGGTTGGGCTGGGCGTGGATTATGGACCAAGCCTATACAAGGTTATAGCCCGCGGGCTAGCCTATATCCGTATGAGCTAGGCCCATTTAAAATGTAGCCTGCGAGCTCGAAACCATATAGGCCCGTCATTAAACAGGCTAAGAATATGAAGTTTGGGCATCTTTAACTTATCTATGAAGTTTGGGCCCGTCATTAAACCGTATAGGCCCGCTGTGTGTTTTTTTTGGTAGTGTTAGCTGCCACATGTATAAATGAAAATTTTGGGGGGGGGGGGGGGGGGGCATCTTTGTAACTCATTTTTGGTTTTTCATTTTCGGTGTGACTAAGATATTCCATATTCAAGTATAATACTGTCAATTTATTTACTGGGTCTGGCATGCATGAGTTTGTCATGTGAGTCTGTGATTATGTCTGCCTGATCGGTTTGGGCTGATTATTGACATTTTATAAATTTTAGTTTTACTTAAATTGAATTATAATTCTACAAATGGTTATGGTTGATTAATAATAATTTAAAATTTATGAATTTATAAATAATTATTTGTTTAAATTGATTTATTATAAATTATATTTGTTTCTTAAATTTATGTTATTCTTAAAATTATAATAATAAATTAATAATTTAATATGTAATTATAATATTACTATTATTTTAAAATATATAATAAATTAGAGTCTCGCCTTGAACTTGAATTCCCGCTTTGGCCTCCCAAAATCTCGAGATCAACCCTATCTGCACTGCATAATATAGCTACATGTAATATTGTTATATGCATGTATAGATAAATCATTTATTGTATATTATAATAAATATATATATATATATATATTATTTGTCGTCATATTCCTAAACTAACATATTTTACATTTCAATTTAATCTGGACCTACATATCCAAATCCAATGATGAAATCGAAAGATTTCACGTTGTATTGGATGTTTGAGAACTTTCAATCAGGCAATTAGATTTGAAACCAACTCTCCAAATTAGATTTAGAGTAGTAATTCACTATTCACTAAAAATTTAATCCAACTTAAAGTTTGGGTTCTGCGAACGAAGGTTGCGCGTGCTTCGGTCGAACGCTGCCAATCACACCCCCATACCGGCGAAGAAGAACAAGAGGCCGACCGGCACTCCGCTGCCGCAACCTCCGCCTGGATTTAGTTTGGTCTGGTTCCGCCCTCAGCTCTCAATCTCATGGTAACGCCGCCACTCCTCCGATTTATTTAGTTGTATTCCTAAATTCGATGTGTTGAGATTATGTTTGCTCTACAACATTTGCGAGATTCTAGATCTTCATTTGTGGTCTACTGAATTGTCGTATGACCTTCTGATTGCAAAATTGATTGCAACAAATGAAACGAATTATATATATATATATATAGCCATTCGACGAGTAATCGTTTTTTTAAGGATGTGTAAGTGTAGGATTTATCATTTTCATACTCAAAAAAAAAATTTGTTACGATATTACAGTCCTTGGTTGCCCAGAAATGGGTTCCGGTCCCAGCTGCTGTGTAGAAATTAAAAATAAATCTGAACCAAAATATTTTCAAACACAAGAGTATAGGAATAGCAAACGCAAAAGTTACGTGGTTGGGCTTGAGGAGCAAATCCACTAGGTACAATAGGTGGTGGTTTAAAATTTGGTGTATGGTATGTATACTTTGGAGAGGTAGGTGAATGTGTAGACTTTATGTCATGTTGAGATTCAAGGCATTTGACATTTAGAAATTTGATTCTTTTGATTCCTTAGTTCGTAACGACACCGAGCCTTCCTGCACCAAGTCCTTAATCTCATATTTGACTACAACTGCCTGCGCCAATCTGCCTCCTGCCCTTTAAAGAACCCACAACCAGAAATGGGTTCCATCTCAGCTGCTGTGTAAATTTATATCTTATATTGGCTGTCTTTAGATCATTCACATGCTTCTGTCCTTGTTACAGATTCAGTTTGTGTTTCTTTTTTTTTTTTTTTTCAGGATGTAAAAAAATAGGATTAGCATTTTTATATTCAATCCAAACTTTGTTACGATATTACAATCCTTGGCCTCCCTGAAAGGGGTGTAAGTTTTTTTTTCTTATATAGCTGTTTTTACATCATTCTCATGCTTCTGTACTTGTTCCAGATTCACTTTGTGCTCCTCATTAGCCGGCAAGGGAAGGTGAGGTTGACAAAATGGTATTCACCCCATTCTCAGAAGGAAAGGGCTAAGGTACATCTACTTGCCTAAACTCATCACCGTGAGAAACTATGGAAATAGGACTTCAATACCGATATTATTTATGAAGCTATTTATGTTACACTTTGACTTCTGTCTTTCTTGTTCTTCCCTTGAATAGCTAGTTACACATTTATTTATTTATTTATTCTGACAATATTAAATATCAGAGATTCATATAGATGTGACCGTAGTCTATTGTTCTGTTGAAAAATATGTTACCCGATCGCACAAGTATTTCATTGAAGGTCTATACTGTTGCTCAATGGTTGAAAATTTACTGCATGTGTACTCACGTATAAAGGCAATTCAATTGAAAAATATGTTATCTGATAGCATAAGTATTTCATTGAAGGTCAATACTGTTTCTCAATTGCTAAAAATTTACTGTATGTGTACTCACTTATAAAAGGTAATTCGAGAGCTCAGTGGTGTAATTTTGACACGTGGTCCCAAGCTTTGCAACTTTGTGGAGTGGAGAGGACTTAAAGTTGTTTACAAAAGGTACTGCATGACTTTCCATCTCCTGGTCTGTAGTTCTTGATTGCAAATCGAAACATGTTTTTTCATCATGTTTTCATTGGTATGCGAGTCAAATTTTGATGACTGGGTGCTCTTGATATGTATTATGTGCAGATATGCCAGCCTGTATTTTTGCATGTGCATTGACCAGGATGACAATGAATTGGAGATCCTTGAAATAATTCACCATTTTGTTGAGATATTGGACCGCTATTTTGGCAGTGTGAGCATGCTATACTGAACCTTGAATCTGTAAAAAAATACATTAGGGATAATTAACTTAACGTAGATAATTTTCTGATGGTAGTTTTCTCTGTTGTCCTATTAGGTGTGTGAGCTGGATTTGATTTTCAATTTTCATAAGGTATTTTGCTCTAACTTACTTCATGATTTTGGTCCTATTTTTCTATCCCGATTAATTATTCTAGACTCAAATATAAATGTAATCCCAAATTATACATGCAAAATAAACTTTCTTAATAGTATTTGTTCAAAGAAATTTCTTAACAAATTGGAAAGAAGAATTTCTGTACTTAATTCAAAGTGGTTGGGATGTGGCTGTGGATCCAATATAATAAATTCTGAAAGGTGATAGAATTGGATATATGTATTAGGACAGTTCAGAGTTCAACTTTTAGGCATTTCTTCTACCACTTTTAGTTCTCTGTTCATAACATCATTGGCAATATTAAAATTTGCTAACACTTCTATTGTGTTAGCAATATGTTTGGTTCCCATGTCTTATATTCCCTTACTGGAATATCTGAAGGCCGCTATGGAGTTTGAAAATTAATATGGAAATGGCTCATCGGGTCATTCCATGTTACTGCATTCATCTATGCAATTAATGTACTTCCTCAACTCCATGAACATTGTCTGCAATATTTTGACTCACAAACAAAAATGGTTATAATCAAACCTCCAAGTCTGACAGCCAATCAAAATCCCTAGAGTTGAGTAGCTGATGTTGCAGCCACTGTTCAGTTTGAATTTTAGTCTTGAATGTTAAAACTATTAAAGGGGATACAACATTTTTGTGGCACCTAGGATCAAAGGAATAATAATGCTATTCATATAAAGTTGACATTTTAATCAGATGTGTTTTTTTCAATACAACTCACATTTTTTTTTAGTATTTGTGGTTGAAATAAAACAAATTGTAGATAATCAAAGATAATATACATCCAAGATCTTTGGCGTGTATGTATTAAAAAGAAAAAAAGAAAAAAGAAAGAAAAAATGAATACAAGCAAATATTTAAAAAGCACATTATAATTTCAAATTCAAGTGTGCCAGTTCTAAGCAAATACAAGTTATCTCCATCATCATAAACCGACAAGTAACTAGATTACGAGACATAACAATAGTTACTTCTCTTATTTGGGCTCTGTTGATGAATGCTTGGGGCACTTCTAAATGTTTATTCTAACGTTTTACAGGCTTATTATATATTGGATGAGCTTCTAATTGCTGGCGAACTTCAAGAATCGAGCAAGAAAACAGTTGCCCGGCTGATAGCTGCACAGGTATTGTTGACTTGGTGTTATGTTTGTTGTTTGTTTTACAATAATATGATTTTGAAGGGGGCTTCGGATTTGTTTGCAGGATTCACTAGTAGAAACCGCGAAAGAGCAGGCCAGTTCAATAAGCAATATAATTGCGCAGGCCACCAAATAAGAGCAATTCAAATGTAGGTCGCCACATTTGTTGGTGCTGCGGATTTTATGGAAGCTTACTTCCACTGATTATTGATGAACACGTTTTCTTCTCTTTTTTTGCCGACTATTAATTGCTGTGTTTGGGTGCGGGGTGCCATATAATTTTATATTAAATCCCAACATTAGCATGTTTTAAATTTGATTTCTATTCTGTTTTATATTGTTTTAGAAGATATATTAACTCCCATAGTTCATGTGTATTATTAAGTGATATGTTGTGACCAAATAAGAGCAACGAAATTTGGCTTTGGTTTCATCAAAGTCAATGTTAAAATTTGATATAAATTATATTTTTTTATAAATTTAAAATATTTCTATCCATAATATCACATTCATAAAAATAATAATATAATATGAAAAGGCTAAAAGTAAAAAAGAGGAAATGTTGAAAGTAGAATAAAAAAAACCTTCGATGAGTGTATAGGAGTATTTGATTTGTATTTTTGTTTTTGTATTTTAGTTTTATGGTTTGAATATTCATTAGTTAAAATTATTAATTTTGAATAAATAAATTGTTTGGTATGAGAGAAAAATATATTTTAAAAAAAAATTGAGTGTCTCAATTCTCAAAAAATAAAAAATATGTTGTGTCCAAATAATATAGTAAAGAGATTAGGAGAATTTTTTAAAGGGTTTCTGAAACATATTTAAATTTTAAAATATAAAACAATTGGAATATGTTTTTAAAAACAATCACCTAGTTTATATGATTTCTATCTAATCATAATTTGAATTTGTCAGTGAAAATTTAATACCAAACAAAAAAAATTGGTGGGGTTTGTGTTTTTTGATTTTTAAAATCAGTAACCAAGGGGTCATTTGATACGTATTTTTCTTTTTGTATTTTATTTTTATAATTTAAATTTTTATTGAAATTAAAGTTTGAATTTTATATTTTAAATTTTTTTACTTAATATGAAAGAAATATATTTTAAGAAATATGTGTTTTTAAAAATCAAGTCCTAGAACAATTAGAAAAAAAAAAAAAATAAAATATGATGCTCCGTATAAGATGGCAAATAAAAGGGAAAAAAATAAAAAATAATTTAAGTATTTCATCAAAATAAGTTTATATTTTAAAATATAAAATAACTAATATATTCAAATTTAAATAAATACATTACTTTATTCGTATACCAAATAGTTTTTGAATCTCATATTCTGTTTTTTAAACAAAAACTTGTTTTCAAAAAAGAAAATACAGCAACAAGTAATCTTCTTTTTCAAATTTGAACAAATAATAAAATTATTATAGCTCATAGTTCTACATTTTGTCATTTGGCAAGGCCAACGCAATTGTATTCCTAGCATTCATTAATGGGGAGGGATATACATATGGTGGGACTGCTTATTCGAGTTGAACGCTGTACGAGCTTGGCTCAACTCAGATAGCTTGATTTTATAAAATATATTTTTAATCAAAGATTTAATGTGTATACAATTAACTAATAAGAGCAACTCCAATAGGCTTAGCTATAGCAAAAGCTATAGCTAAATTTACCTAATTTTTAACAAATGTGCTCCAATAGGGCAACCTCTAAATATTTTAGGTAAAATTTAGAAAATTTGGTAAATTTTAGCTTTTAACGAGAGCCACATACATTTACCTCTTTCTCCTAAAATCCACACCCTAGGTGTCGTCACCCTCCCATCTTCTTCCTCGGCCTCTCGTTCCCTTCGTCGTTCCCTCACTCCCCACTCATCATAGTGCCTACCTCTCTCTGCCCAGGCGAATCTGCCGGCCTTTACGCCTCCCTCCCCCCCGCCACCGTCCCTACCCACCTAGGCCTTGCCACAAGCCCCCTCTTCCTCACTCCTCCCTTTCACCCTTGCCGAGTCTTCCTTTGGCAGCGGTGGCGTCCCCGATCCCGCCACGCGTCCTGACTTGGGACGCCCCGATCTAACGTCCCTATCCCGATCCCCCTTCTTGGCTTTGGCCCCTACGATTTCGTTAAAGGGTTTGTAATGCTTTGGGTGCATGTGTAAATGTCAACCTCCCTTTTGGAATTTGGAAATTAAGAGGGTATTTTTGTGAAAAAATGGTTTAGCAATAAATAAATGAAATACTACCTGGAGGCTAACCAAGGTAAATTGGCGTAGCAAGCTATATTTAAATTTAGCTAATCATATTTAAGTATACAATTTATAATTATGTGTGCTAGATTATAGGTAAAGTAATTATAAATCAATACATATATATGATATATTTATTTATGATATATGTAATATAATTATATTTACGAATATCATCTTTACTTTATTGTTTTTATCTTAGTAGTATATTAATAATTACACTACGTAACTTATAAAGTTGACAAGTAATTAATATAAAATTATATTTTAAATTTATAATCAATATAAATTTATTTAAATTATAGAAAATATTAAGCTTATAAATTAGATGATACTCGTGAACTCGACTCATTTACTATATAATCTCATACTTGTTTACATCCCTATAACACAGGTACCAAATTGATTAACAAACTAACCTAATATATGTAAATTAATAATTTGATGAAAATTCCTTAGCCCTCATATTTGATGTATGACTGGTGATGTCATGTGAGTAAAAGTTGATTGAAATTATTTTGAAAGAAATTCAAATATGGATGTTAAGATTCAAACAGGTTACCTTATATAAGTAATTTAAGTTTTCAATAATTGAATTGGAATGACTTGAGGAGAAGTTAAAGTTAGTGTATATATACACACATTCTATATTATTAATTGAAAATTTAATACAAAACTTACATGAGAACTCACAGATAATTTTATAATTAAATTTATAAATTAAGTATGCATTTGTAATTGAAATTTATATTTTAACTTTAAATTCTAGTTTATAATCAAATATCAAATTCATAAAAAAAATAAAGTATACTTAAATTTAATATATAAATTAAAAATAAAATTAAATAATTAAATATTTTTTTAGAAATTTTAATTAAAAATACTAATTGAGAATTTAATGTGAAAATTATAAAAGTAATTATATACTTATAATTAATTTATAAAATTTACTTATAAATTTATTTGTGGATCTCCATATAAATGTTGTATAACATTTCTCATGAATGATAAATGGTATGTATATAAAACTTATTTCAATTTCACAAAGTAATCTAATTTAGCTATTTAATGCTTTTATAATGTTACTAATAAGAGTATTGCCATCATCATTTGAGTTTTAAAATAATTTTAAATAGAGAAAATCTATTTACAGGCCCATGTGCACATATGAGTTGATTGTATTTTATTGGCCCAATCTATTTTAATTTGATCAATGTTAGTAGGATATTTCAATGTCATGTGTGAGTGGAAGGTTTATACGAAATGAACTTGTATATATCGTTGCTCTTTTAAATAACTCATGATTCGGGAAAATGGGTGTAGATGGTAGGATATGAGTAATTTGTTAAACTATAAATAGGTAAGTGTATTAATCAATTTAGTTAGATGTATCATATGCTTCATTAATTTATGCATTTGAATTGGTTTTTGATGAAACTAATGTTTTAAGTATGGTATTAAATGAGATTTGCCATCATATGTTTTAAAAAAGAAAAAAATTGTCCTCTTATTTATTGATCCCCATTTGTATACATATAAAACAAAATATATATGTCCTGTTTCCTTATGACTTTTTAATTTTTTTTTCATAATTGTAATTTTAAAAGTTAAAAAAACACAAATTCAAAATGATTTTGTAACGCTTGATTCAAGCATTTTTTTTGACATAAAAAATGTAACTTTTAAAAGCAATCCAGATAAATTAAAATGCTTGTTTTAAAATTCAATGATTTAAAAAATTATGTTGTACTTTTTTTTAAATGTGTGTTTTATCCCCAAAATGCTAGTTTTTCCATTGCAAAATATTAGCGAGGGATCAAAGAAAAAGTGTTTGTGTATATTTTTTGTTGGGATGTTGTCTTAATTTATAACCTTGCACGTAGATCCATAGATGAAGGAATAATCTAGCGTGGGAATTACTTTATGATGATAAGAGTATCTCTAACCCATCAACTATAACAAAACGTAGCTAAATTTATTCTCCAACGGTTTAGATAAACCATTAGCAAAATCAAAATCTAAATATAGCTTTGCTTTAGTTAATCATTCTATGTCAACAAATAAGAGGAAATTCTATTCCCCTCTTTCCTCTCGTTGCGCGTGCCCCCTCCTCATTTCCTCTATGTTGTGCGGCCCTCACCCTCTCTCCCCCAACCCTATGCCACACGCCCTCTCCTTTCCTCTCTTTCCCGTCGTGCGCATCCCTCACACAATGCACTCCCTCGTCACGCCCCGTCCTCCTCCAGCCCAACGTTGCTTGCCCCATCCTCATCCCCTCCCCGTAGCATGCCCCCCGCCCAAAGCCGCCCTCCTCCTCCCTCTCCCCCCAAAGTTGCTACTCGCACGCCCCCAATCCAACACCGCTTTCCCCCCTCTCTCCAACCTAGTGTTGCTCAAATTGAACGATTAGGGATTTGAGATTGTGGGAGGATAAGGATATTTGGGAAAAAAAAGTTAAACAAAAATATAATTAATATACTTTTGAAACATCATTATAGCTAATGCTATTATAGCAAACTAAAATTAATTTTAACTACCCATCATAGTATGATAGGGTTGAAAGGGACAGAAGTTTAGATTTATTACATAATAGTATAAATTGAATATCAACAATTTTAAATTATACAATTTTTTTTATTCAAATACTCTTTTGAGTAACAGAATGCCTTTTTTAAAAAACCTGCATTATTAATTAATAAGCTATGAACATATTTTTAAAATGCTGCCAAATCATAGCATAGTATGAAGCATAATATAATAAAACATGTTAGCGATGCCTATGCTTACAGGCAGCAGGCATATAAATATGTGGCGTACAGACAACTAATTACCGCACCCCCGCCCAACACAACGCGTGCCTGTCGCAGTAGCCGCGGAAACACAGCGTGACTGCCGCTACTGTTTCTCAAGTCCCGAATAGTTTCGAAATGGCAAAATTGGTCTCTCCGTCTCCCTCCCTCCCCCTCCTTCCATTGATGCAGCACCGACCAACTTATTAGTCTCCCCTTTTGTTTTTGTCTTTTTTCTTTTTTTTTAAATAATTTTCTTCATCACCCAAATGACAGGAGGAGGAAGAAGACGTTGCTGCTGTCCTGAGACGCTTACAGGAGTGTGCAGATTCCCACCCCGATGACTCGTCACATCACTTCAATCTCGTAACCCCTTCTATTCATCATCAATTTCTCTTGAACTGTCTAATTGTTGCTGTTGTTGTCGTCGTTGGTTGTCGATATTAGGTTTCTGTGGCTCGTTCTATGCTCTACTTGTTCTTTCATTTCATTACAGATTAGGCTTGTTCAAAGCATTTATCATTTATATTCGTTCCTGCCTTCCTAAGGCAGGGGAAGAATAAAACCCTAGACAAACCAAGCTTGACCTTATTATTATTATTATTATTATTATTATTATTATTTGTTTTTAATAAGAAAAATTAAAGCAAGATGACATAAAGGATGATATTTCTTTTTTCCTCTATATTTGGTTATCAAGGCGTTGTTCTTGTGGGAAAACAGTGATGGCAGACAGGAGATCAAAGAAAAAGCAGCCGAGCACTTTGTAACATCAGTGAAGTTAAATCCTCATAATGGAGTTGCTTTCAAATACTTGGGGCATTATTACAGCGGAGTGTGTGTGGATGCCCAGAGGGCACAAAAGTGTTATCAGAGAGCCATCACTGTCAATCCTGATGATTCCCATTCTGGAGTTAGTACAATGTTTTCTTTATCTAATATTCAATTATATTCATTGGCTTGTTAAATTTTCTTCTCTTTTAAAATTTGCGTTTGCTGTGATTAGAAATGTAGTAATTTTTAACGATTTTTTCTGTAAAAAGGAAGCGCTGTGCGATATGTTGGACGAAGGGGGGAAGGAAAGCTTACAAATTTCCTTGTGTCGAGATGCTTCAGAGAGGTCACCGAGGGCCTTTTGGGCTTTTAGGAGATTGGGTTACCTCCAGGTCTACTTTAGTCTCTTGTTAGTGGTTGCTTGGGATTGAAATATACACTTTTCCTTCATATTTTAAATTTCTGCAATTCAGCCGCGTCAATAAGAATGACTGCAATGGTGCCTTGCCCTCTGCAGGTACATCAAAAGAAATGGTCTGAAGCAGTACAGAATCTTCAACATGCCATACGAGGCTACCCTGCTTGTGCTGATCTGTGGGAAGTCAGTCTGTCTTTCTTTGCTTCATTTTTCATCTCATGTAATTCTATGTTTGTGTTTCCTGCTGACCTGTCTGTCCCGGTTCTTCTTTGTATGAAGTTTCCCTGCTTGTCCCTACTTTTCCTTTTTCTCTGCAGGCTCTTGGTCTTGCCTACCAGCGGCTTGGGATGTTCACCGCAGCTTTAAAAGTTAGGGCCCTTCTGCTTTCAATCCTGTTTTTTTCCCTTCTTTTTCCTAGTACCAATAAAATGTTTGTTGTGCTACATCAACTCTGTTGTCTGAGCCTAACATAATAGGTTGATGTATTGTAACCATTTACAGAATTGGGTCTGAATATGATGAACTTGTTTGAACATAATTTATATGCCCTAGACCATTTGAATTTAGCCCAATATAATAA
Organism: Taxillus chinensis; assembly: GCA_023512835.1. Lineage (NCBI taxonomy): Eukaryota > Viridiplantae > Streptophyta > Magnoliopsida > Santalales > Loranthaceae > Taxillus > Taxillus chinensis. The sequence continues at coordinate 11,445,571 of CM042091.1, forward strand.
ATAAATGTTTTGTAACCATTTAATATGATGTATTTTAATTTTTTCAAATTTTAATTATATTATGCTGTTATTTTAAAATTTATTTATCTGTGTATTTATATTTTATCTTCTAATGGTTTCTGTGTTAACTAATGAAAGTAACTCATTATATTTTTTGTTGGGATGCTAAAAGTCTTATGGGCGGGCAAATGAGCTGGCGGATCCAAGATTTTTTGCGTTGACTGAAAGTGGAAATATTTTCCTGATGCTTGGTTCCTATAGAAAGGTAATATTTTATGCTTTTACAGTAAATTGTTTTTTTGTTTTATTCTTATTAACGCGCGGATGCAAACTCTTTATTGAATGGAGGTGGGAAAATGTTTCAAGATGGTTCAAAGGGGGATTGAGTGGGCGAGGAGGAATGCACACTATAAATTTAGAGGGTAGGAGATGAGAACAAGTCCTGAAATTTCTTTTTGATAATATTATTGTGATGCATGGTTTTGTAATAATATTAATTTTCATTGTACTTTGGTAGCCTTTGGTTGAGTTGAGGGATGCCTGAATATCCATGAAGCTTGATTTGCTTAAACAGGCAGTGGAGCAGTTGGGAAAATGTTGTGGTTAGGTTTGGGTCTCTCTTTGTCTTCTTCTTTGATATTGACATAAAAACCCTAAAAATATTGAGGGATCTGTTGAATAAGCCGCAATTGATTTGAGACCCAAAATCAACATCATATGCAAATTTGAACCCTAATTTGTGATTTCTTCACTGCCTTCATTTAGTTACTTTCCTGTTTCTCTTCATATCCTCCATTTCTGACTTCAGTGCCTTCTCTTACTCTTTTCTCCCTTCTTGCAATTCTGTCAACACAAATAACAACCCTCAATGTTGTCAAGAAGCTTGATGACCTTGAAGAATTTGGTCCAATATTCAACTCCAACATTTGCTTCTTCATCAATCACTAACTTGATGGCATCTGGGAAGACCACCCGCAAGTTGCCAATGAACTTAAATGCAGTGTGAGTGTTGAACTGATGGTTGACATGGAAGATGGTATAAGGAGAAAGAAGGAGAACTTCCAGCATACCCGTCATGGTGATTTCAAGATCTGGTGGGATGAAATTGGGTTTGTGATTTCTGGGATGAAGTCTATTTGTTTTAACTAATTTATATTATTTTAATGCTGGTACACTAAAATATAGTTATTGCGATGTCCTAAATAAATTCTTAACCAAATGGTTTCTAATAGACAAACTTCAGTTCTAGTTGTTTCTATCATAAAAATTCAGCAAGGGTTAGATAATGAATTGGATTTCAGCTCTTATTACTTTAGGTAAACAATTGTCACCATAAAGTAATGCTTTATATCTAATCTGATTGTATGTGAAATGGTGAGCAGTCTTAATGGTTAATAGATTGTGTGTTGAATTAGTTTAAAATCAAATTTTTGTGTATGGAATTTAGTGGTAATCTCCAATGTATTCAGTGGACATTGGAACAATAGGAGAGTGTTGAATTAAGTGACTATAGAATCTTGAAACAAAAAGTAAAATACAAAAAAAACTTGACATTACAAAACAAGGTAAGTATAGTAGTTATCCAAAAGAATACATGTTGCGCGATTCTTTGATGAATTGTCATGTAAGGTACAAAAGGGAGGACAAGAATTTTATTTTTTGGAATAAAAGGATGGCATGGAGAGAGATTGAAAGGGGAGAAAGGACCTAGGGATATCATGAAGATGATGTGTAAAAGAATAAGTTGTTTAAGCATTCTTGTGTTGCTATTGGACTTGATATGTAATTATACAGATGCTAAGCTCTTCTTATATCGAGGGATTTTTCAGGACCTGCTCTCTCTCACTCACAAAGACATTATATGTTCCTCTAATTTGGTTTATGTTTTCTTGTTACAATATGATGCTTTTTTTTAATTCATAATTTCTAAAATTTATAATTATCATCTGCATTAAGGGAGCTGAGCAGTTTCGGGAAGCATTAAAAATTTGTCCTCAAAACGTGTGTGCTCACTATGGGCTTGCTTCTGCTCTGCTTGGATTGTCAAAGGAATGCACCAATTTGGGCGCATTTAGTTGGGGAGCTTCACTATTAGAGGTTATTCATCTATAATTTCAGAAAATATACTCGTTCTCCATATTTGCAGCTGTTAATAGGGAGAATTAAGTTTTCTTTATGATTGATTTCAGGAAGCTTCTGAGATTGCCAAAGCAAGCACCTATTTAGCTGCCAATATTCCCTGTGTTTGGAAATTGCATGGTGATATAAAGGTTTGAATGATTGATCTATATATATATATTGCTGTAGGGATGTTTTGTTTTTGTTTCTTGTAGATGCTGAAATCTTGTAACCTAGGGTCACTACATATGCACATATGCTACATTGTTTTGTTGTTTTTATATGTATGTTAGGATTTTTGAGTATGCTGTCCCTCTTACTGCCTCAACCAAAACATCGTAGTTTTTTTTTTGGTGACAGTATGCTAAAAGGGTTATAAGCCATTTTTTCTGTCACAATAATGCTATCAAAATAAATAATTCCTAAATAACTTATAGCAAGGACAATTTAGGGTCTAATCCACGGGGACATGGAAGAAATCCTTATGTCTTTCTCGAACTAATTGTCTAAACTATCAAAGCGATATACCTTACAAGAACTAAACGAAAATAATAAAATAAAGCAAATAAGTTTAATAAGAATGCAATGGAATGAAGCGCCTAGGGATTTAGGGTTTACCACAAACCGAGCATCATGCTCATGAAAAGAGATATTTAGTATGCAATCATCTACAGAATATGAGGGTGATTTATCTTATTATATCTGTTAACCGCTTTTGCATGAACAATGGTGTGCCTAATCCTAATAATAGACTACTCTCGTTATTTGCTGTGGTAGGATTAAATCCATTTGGGTTATGTGATAAAATTGATTTCTCTTAGGAGTGTGAATTACTCTTGTGACACGCACACCTTAAGTCTTATTTTAGGGTTCAAATAACTAAATTTTTTCTTTCGATCTGTCATTCAATTACCTAATAATCATAACATGTTGGCCAAGCATATTAGAATAAAGGAAAATACTAAAATGAATTCATATTCAAATAAATAATTATTACACACCAATATTCGTCAATCCACAAGCATTCAACCGAGATTGGGCTATTTGCAATCCCTAGACTAAGAAACTACTCACTCATGGCGATAAAAACAAGAGAATTCACCAATGAGAGCAATATTCTTACTTCTTACAAGAAATAGGAAGCAATTAAACAAAGCATGAAGAACTATGGCTGCCCCTGTCATAGATCAGCTCCAGCCCTCCGTTCTTGATTTAATGCTCTCTCTATTCCTTGAACTGTTGAAGATGACGCCTCCAAATTCCACACACCACGCCCTAGGCCTTCAAAGGAATATTTATAGCGCCAAGAAATACCAACAATTGGAAACTCCAAGTTAAAGGACGTGTCTGCCCTCCAATTACACGAAAAAGGAAATTGCAAAACTCAATAAAGCACAAACAAACATGCACAAAATACAAATATAATGCAAAACAACACAAACTAACACACAATCGTGTAAAATAGATAAATATCACACAAAATAATGGGAAAATTGTATGACAAAAGTGTATATAAATTAGACTCATCAAAGGGCAACACTCACACGCTCCTCCATTTCTTTTTAACACGATGTGTGGGGTGGGAAGAGATCTTTGTGGGGCATGTTCAGGAGGCTGCCATCGACCATTTTTGGATGGGTTGTGGGTGGGAAATCATTTTCACTTGAACTACACAAGATTGGGAGGTTAATGAGTTTTTGAGGTTCTTGTGGTAGTTATTTAGCTATGTGAGGGGCAGCTTGATGCTGCGACCTAGAAGTGTTCTAAAGGTGGCAAATTTTCAGTTGGCAGTTATTTCCAAGTAGTTTCAGGGGTAAAGATCGGAGTCCATTGACCATTGCATGTTGGTGGCGCAGGATTTGGAAATCTAAAGTCCCTCCTAGGTTGGATTTTTCACTTGGGAAGCTACCTTAACACGAATTTGACCTTACACTAGCTCCAAAAGTGAGGTATTTTGACAGTAGTTGATTTCTGTTGTGCAAAAATATGGCAGAGCAAATTGATCCCATTCTTCTTCATTGCACTTGGGCTAGCGAATGTCTAGAATATGGTTTATGCGTCACTTGGCTTTGATTGGCTCCGGAGGGGTTGAGTGTGCAATAAGTTTGGGCCCTGACACAAATTCATGGAGCCTACCTGGGCATTAGTTTTGCTAAGCTATAACCTTGGTGGTCTTCTGGGTGCTCTGAAAGGAGAGAAACAACCAGATGGATGAAAATTCAGAGCACTCAATTCAACGAGTGAATCAAAACTTGTGGTCTATGTTTTTACATACAGCGGAGTGTTGTAATCTCTCCTGCTCCGGCAGGGATTTGGATACCTTGTTTTATTGTACTCTAACTTTGTCACCATCTTTTGGTTAATAAAATTTGTTTTTTTGATAAAAAATGTTATCCCCTATGTGTGTGAGAGTGGGTGAGTGAAACATATTTTTTGATTTGCGATATGGTTGACTCTAACACCAGCTATGTTTAACTTGTTTAGCTTGCATATTCAAAATGCTTTCCATGGATGGATGGAAACCAGAACATGAACATTGATGATCAAATTTTTAATGATTCCCTACTTTTGTGGAGAAGGACCTGTTGTTCGGCTGCTATCTCTGCTCGTAATTCTTATCAGCGGGCTTTGCACTTGGCTCCTTGGAAGGCTAATATCTATACTGATATTGCCATTGTTTCAGTTCTCGTCTGCTCATTGAAGGAGAGTTTTAAACATGATATAAATGATTGGTAAGCTTTTATTAATCTTGCCTCCCTATATGTATTTCTTATGAATGGGCACTTTGTATCTTAATTTGCCCTATCTTCTTTTAGGCAGCTGCCTGAAAAGATGTCTTTGGGTGGTCTGTTACTTGAGGGCGACAATAGTGAGTTTTGGGTGGCACTGGGATGTCTGTCCCATCACAATGCTTTAAAACAACATGCTTTAATCCGGGGGTTGCAATTGGATGTATCTCTTGCTGTTGCTTGGGCTTATCTTGGGAAGGTAAATGCATTATGGCTGTATGATTGTTACTATGCACATTCTCGTGTTTGTTAATATGCGTTGACTCGTAACTTCTATCTCTCTCTCTCTTTAAAAACTTGGGACTTGACTAGACCTTTTGCTTTTGACACGAGAGAAGCATGGTGATATTAATGAAAAATATTTATATATTGATATGATACATAAACAAAAATATAATTCCAACTCCAAAAACAATGCAATGTTATAATTATTAATAATCAAAATTAGTCATTAATTTTTTCAACAAAACAATAATATAAAAGCATCCTAAGTACCCATAAATTAAATTGAAGGAACAATTTTTCTTCAATAAAAGCGAGTGCCATGTGACACTTGTGTGCAAACATGCTGATTTGACACATGTTGATTGAACTACAAATTTAGTGGGATCCAATTCCATCCAATCATGTGGTGCTACATTAGTGGCGCTTGCATGAGGCTTGCGTCTCATGCTTGTACATATCATTTTCCATTAGAAAATGCAATAGATATATGGAAGCTTAAACTATTCATAGCTGAGTAATTCATTTGAAGTTTGCGAACATTTTAGCCATTTGCTTACCGATTTTCATAAACATTTATTTATTAATTATTTTTAAGTTTTATATTTTGGGAATATCTTTAAACCAGAGCCTCCCAAAAACGGAAGCTAGTTATAATCAGCCACGTACGAAGTTTTTTAAAACCTCGGTATACACAATGCAGCTGATCAGAGCTTTCTTCGTATGCCCGATGTAGCCATTTCTCTTGTTTTTCACTCCCCACAAACCACAAGACATGTTGATTCGGCAAAGTAGAGGAAATCATCATATCCATGCTAATGAAACCCAGTGCAGTGCTTTGTTAGGTGCTTAATATTAAAAAGACAATTAAGACATATACTTTATGTGGCTTATGTAATATTATATATGGGGTCGGACCTTGAGTAATATATGAAATATATTTTCAACGTCATTCTCTCTCTTAACATGGTATCAGAGCCTTTGTATTAATGTATTGTCCTCGATGTTTCTCGGATGGTGATTGATGATCGACGTTGAGGATAAAACCCATGCTTGTGACAATATAACCTTCACTCTCTCCACAATAGATGATAGGCCACACCTTCTCTGTGACGCACATCATTGGCCACGCTCTCTCTATGACGACTTTCATCAACAAGATCCACACTCTCTGCATCTAGTGACAACAGTTGGCCTTTGCATCTACGCCTGGAAATGACGATCAATGACCCATGCTTTCTCTGCATCTGGCGACAAAGGTTTGCCTCTCTGTGACGATCGACCGCTTTGCGATGATTGGCCACTGTGCGTCTTTTACAACAATCAGCCTCCGTGTCAGTGACGACAATTTCTATCAACAACGATTAGTGGTGACGTATCGCTCTGTGTTGTTCTAGGTTGGATTTTTGTTCCTTTTTTTACCACTTGTAAGATACATATAACATTTTTGGCTTGCCATTTGGTGGTGATGCATCTCTCTGCATCGCTTGGTGACGATTGTGATGATGATGGTCTGGCTTTTTCAGGTTAGCTTCACCCCATATATATTATCTTGTATCTTGTTAAGCCTATTCATGTACTGTGGTTTGGATTGATGCATTTTGTGACTATTGCTGGGTGATGCATGATTATTACCCATGAATTTGTGAGACTGTTGCTCCTGATACATGAATCTGTGATTGATTGGCTAATAATTGAATTGGTGACAAATGTAATATATATATATATATTCCTACGTTGATTCTTTGTATGTGGAGGTGGACATTGACTTATTTTGTTGCTGCCTGCACTGCATTATGATGACACATTGAGCATATGCTGGCGTTGCTGATTCCCTTGAATCAAATACTTTATCCTGTGTTGATTATGCATTCTTGATTGTTTCTTTCCAGATGACTACATCTTTAGCACATATTGTTACATTGGCATTTCAAACATCAGGTAGTTTTTCTTGTTTGCTTACTTTCAAACCTTGATACCCGGGTCATAAACTCTGGAGCCACTTATCACATGACTGGTAATTCTACACTCTTATCATCTTTTCAATCTATGGAGCCCACCTCATCTCATCTAGTTATCTTTGTTGATAGTTCTCAAACCTCTATTACTGGAACAAGGACTATGCGCCTAAGCCCATCTCTTTCCCTTCTAACCATTTTGCATTTACCTCACTCACCATACAACTTATTATCCGTTAGATCCTTGACTAAAGTTCTTAGTTGTTTTATAACCCTTTCATCTTCTGGTTGTATTTTTCAGGATCTAAAGATTGGACGGACGATTAGTGGGAGAATTGAAGTAAATTGTCTCTATTACTTTGATCGGATTGAAGTTTTTTCTTGTTTTTAGCAGTTCTATTATGAAATTCAAAATCAGTTTCAAATCTCTATTAAATACTTGTGATATGACAACGCCAAAGAGTATTTGAGTACCACTTATGGGTTTCAGTCCTTTCTTGTCTCTCATGCGGCTGTGCATCAAATTTCTTGTTCTTATATCCTTAAACAAAATAGCGCGGTTGAACAAAAGAATTGCCATTTACTTGATGTATCCCGGTGTTTCGTTTTGTATATGCAACTTCTTAAATCTTTGTGGGGTTTTGCAGTTCTTGCAGGTTGTTATTTGATTAACAATATTCCATCGTTTGTCCTCCGTGGACGTGTTTCCTACTCCATTCTTTATCTTAATGTTTTTTTTCTCTTCTACTTCGTTACTTTGGTTGTGTTTGTTATGTGTAGTGTCTTGGACCTGGTCGTGATAAGTTGGATTTCCGTTCTGTTAAGTATGTTTTTATTGGCTATTCTCGCACTCAGAAAGGATATCAGTGTTATCACCCCATGAATGGTCGCATCTATGTCTCCGTTGTTGTCACTTTCCATGAGGATGAATCCTGTTATGCTTCTTTCTCACATAGCCAACCTGCTCCTCCGGTTATTCCGTCCCTCGTTCCTCCAGTTGTCTCCTCTCTTGAGTCGGCTTCGTTTGATACAAGCCTCCCACCTTGTGACCAATTCATTGGACAGTTACTAGACCCGATATTTCATTTGTTGCAAGTACCATAAGTCAGTTTATGAGTGCTACTCGCACTACCTATTGGACTACGACATTATGGATTGGTAACTACTTGAAGGGAGCATCAGGACGAGGTCTTTTGTTTACCAAGCTGGGGCAATTTCCGATTGATATAAGATTTATTATTGGCTCATGTGTGTTTTTTGGTGGAAATCTTGTCATATAGAAAAGTAAGAAATAACATGTGATGTCAAGATTTAGTGCAGAGGCTGAGTACAGAGCAATGGCACACGTGGCAGGTGAACTAACATGGTTGACAATGTTGTTATCAGTAATTGGCTTACCCTCTTTACGCACCTCAATATTGCATTGTGATAGTCTGTCTGCTATTTACATTGCTTCTAATTTGGTGTTCCATGAACTTTATTAAGTCTTGGGCACCTGTGTATATCAACTTTGTAACAAGTTAGAATTATTTGACATATATGCTCCAACTTGAGGAGGAGTATTAGAAAGACAATTAATATATATATTATATGTGGCTTATGTAATATTATATATGGGAGTCATACCTTGAGTAATATATGAAATATATTTTCAACATCACTCTCTCTCTTAACACAACAATTTTGAAATTAGTGAAAAAGTTGGTCTTGAGCTTAAACCTACGCCTAATCTCTACTTTTTGGTTGCAGAGCCAAGCCAGCACAAGGCATGAAACAATAGCTAACTTGTGTAGTTACCCCCATAGCAACATGGCATTGCTGAATGGCAAACAAATGACCAAGTGTGATTGGGCTGAGGCCATATTTGCCCAATCAAATGCAAATACATTTTACTAGGGCAATACCAAATAAAATATTATGCTTATAGATCAGACCAAGTCCCCAAACAGCCCAAACAGTGGTGGTATTGGCCTTGCAGGGCCATTCTTTCATGGAATTTTGATAGCATGTGCTACCTTGTTTTCTGGCAGAATTTCAGGATTTTTTGGAAATGATTCACAAAGAGGCATCATGAGGGCAAATGGGAGCAAGTCAATATCACTGTCTCTACGTATATCAGATGAGAACTCGTACACTACCCAGGAGAGAATCTGTGCATTGTGATGTTTGTTTTGACAATGTAAATGATGCAGAATTGAAAATAGAAGACCATGGTTGCAGTTAATGGCAGACCTTTAGGATTGCCAGCTGATGGTTTTAGACGACATAAACTAAAAAAATTGAACGCATAAAATATAAAATAATTATAATCAAAAGTATATTATTTTATTATTTAAACATTTATAATAATAAATGATGAAAGACATCAGATTTATGAATTGCAGCGTCACAAACTCACAATCATAGGCATTGCGTCGCATAGCTTTTACCTTTTGCAATGGGAGAAACAATAATGAACTAATGTCTAATATAGATGATAGAGTTTATTACCCCCCCCCCCTTACCTTTACCTCACCACCCCCCCCCCCCCCCCCCCCCCCCCTAAACCGAGGTTCTTTACCCCCCAAGTGAGGGTCATGCACATCGGTCTCACCACCCCTTTGTCCAAAAATTGATCCCTTCATCCATCCCCTCCCCACCCACAAAATGATGAGTTTATTTTATTTACTCAACCTACCGTAAAATAAAATTTTCAATCGACTCATTCATTTGTATAATTTTTATTCGCGGGTAGCGGATAGATTTGGATTGGGTCGGGCGGTAGAGTGGGTTGGACGAGTAGATGTACACCCTTAAAGTTTGTTAACTGTAGAATTATTATTCAAAGACAGTGAGAAATTCTAGGATTATAATTTTTGTATTTCTAGTACTTTCTAATAAGAAAATATGGTATTAGTCCGTGGAATAAAAAAAGAAGAGGAAATTGCCCTGTAATTTTTGTTAACCATATTTATATGCATATATATGTTTGTATTTTGATATTTGTGTAAAAGATGTCTTGGATATGACCAAAGGTTTCTTCAACTGATATTTGGTGGACTGTACTAGCAAATTGGCCTGGGGGTTATGCTTTCAGATGTTGTTATGGCTGACCTTGGTTTGCTATAATAATTATGTTATTCATTTAGAAACAAGTTAAAAATTTTGTATCTCAATTCATCATTCAACATATCTTTGGAAGTCTCCCTAGTTTAGTCCATAAATCTATCTATAAGGGAATGGCTGTACATTTTATGAGGATTTTTTTCTCCATGCTGGAGACAACCTTGTTTTTTTTACATTGTCAGAACTGGTTTTAAATAGAACCTGAGTTGTCTCGTGGTTTATATTAATTTGTAAGTTTAGATACACTGTGCATTGTGCTCTCTCAAATTTCTGACCCTATTTCACAGCTTTATAAAAAAGAAGGTGAGAAGCAGTTGGCCCGGCAAGCATTTGATTGTGCTAGGAGTATTGATCCCTCCCTTGCATTGCCATGGGCAGGGATGTCAGCCGATGCTCATGCGAGGTGAAACTTTGTTATTCTTGAAGTCTAAGAAATTATTGTATGTTTAAGTTAGCATGCCAAACTTTTATTCACACTTTGATGAACTCGATTCTTCAGGGAGCCTATATGTACACCGTACGAGGCTTACGAGAGTTGCTTAAGGGCTGTGCAGATATTGCCGGTAAGTGTTACTTCTATGTCGGGAACTTGACCATGTCAATATGTTATATGTATAATCTTTTATGGTTTTAAACGGACAGAATAATATTCTATTGGGTATATTGGTATTCTTTTGCATGTTGGCACATAGACGTGTTGAGTTTTCAATTGGTCTTATTCTATTTTTATACCCTCTATTAAGGTGACAAAATTTCCCCCTACTATCTTTGTGATATCTTGTGTAAAAATTGTATGTTACTATATGGTTCCAATTTATCTGCACTTCTAGTTCATGTTTCTTGCAGAGTAGTATTCAAAGCTCTGATCTCAGTGCAGCTTGCAGAGTTTCAGATTGGTCTTGGAAATCTCGCGTTGCTTTCAGATCATCTTTCATCTTCACAGGTGTGGAATGAGAAGCAAGGAGTCAATTATTTTACTAATTTTAGAAGGAAGGAGATCTTAGAGGATTAATTTTTTTCGTAGGTTTTTGGAGCCATCCAGCAGTCTGTGCAGCGTGCACCTCATTATCCCGAATCACATAATTTGAATGGTCTAGTTTTTGAGTCACGATGTAATTATCAATCTGCTGTTGCTTCTTATATATCAGCACGTTGTGCAATCAGAATTTTTGCAAACACTTCGCCAAAATCCCATTTTAATGATATATCAATTAATCTGGCCAGATCTTTATGTAAGGTATACTTTTGTTCTTTTAATGTACCAGTAGAAATGCAGTGTAATGGAGGAACTGTTATAAACGTACTAATATCTATGCTATTATAATGCGCTTGTGAATTCCTCTCAGCTTATTTTTTTTCCCTTCCTATACGTTACCTTCCGTTGTTTTTATTATTAACTTTTTTAAAACTGTGCTATAACCCAAAAAACGCGCTGGTGCATATATGTGACTATTAGGTATGTGTGCAATGATTTTTTATAAATAAAATAACATCTCACCTTTGGCTAAGAGCTCTGTTTTACGTACTTTGTGCTTATTGATGTAATTTTGCATCACAGGCTTTTTGATTTTAATAAAATTTTCTTTTTTCAGTTAAAAACTTAATATAAAACCTTTTCTGTTGACCACTTTTGTTTGCTGTCCAGGCTGGGGATGCCCTTAAAGCTGTCCAAGTATGTGAAGATTTAGAGAGAGAAGGTTTTGCTATTGGTTTTAAAATTATGAATGCATGCTAGCACTTTTATCCACTTGTTCTTAATTGTTAGCCCTAATATGTTGGAAAATCATTGGCTTTGTTATAAAAAATCATTGCCGTTGCCCCTAACCTCCACATGGATCTTTATATTACCGGTTGAAATTAAAGTGCTGGAAAACTTACTTTTTTAGACTTAAGTTATGAAGTTGTTCATTTCAGTATTCTGAGAGATATTAAATATTCTAGATCTGCTTGATGCTCAAGTACTGCAAATATATGCTCTCTCCCTGTGGCAACTTGGAAGAAATGATGCTGCCCTTGCGATGACCAGAAAATTAGCGGCTACTGTTTCGGCCATGGATCAAGCTTTTATGTCTGTGTCTGTTAGCTTCATATGTAGGCTGCTTTATTGCATTTCTGGCCCAGAATCAGCAATTAACAACATTTCAAAAATGCCAAGGGAACTATTTCAGAGTTCAAAAGTTAGCTTTATAGTATCTTCTGTTCATGCTTTAGATTCAAGTAATCGGCTTGAGTCAGCTGTTTCTAGCAGCCGTTCATATATTATATCCCAGGAAGATATAACCAGAATGCATATCTTAATAGCACTTGGTAAACTGGTAAATTCCTTATTATCTATTTTCTAGTACTTTTTGACTGTTCACGTCCGACGATTGAATGCGCTATTAATTTGGGTGGCTAACGTTGGGTGTGCAGGTTAAGCAAGGATCAGGACAGTACCTTGGATATAAGAGTGGAGTAGACCACCTTAGGAAGGTTCTTCATAAGTACCCCAATAGCAAGTTATTAAGGTAGATCTCAATTACATGATGCCTTCAATGTTTATCGTGGGGTAGTTTAAGATAGCATCAATCTTGTTCACTACTTATGGACATGTTTTAATGACTATTCTTTTGCTGTCATATCCTAATAATTTTTTTCCTTTTAATTTGAGTGCTTTCAGGAACATGCTTGGTTATCTTTTACTATGTAGTAAAATGTGGAATGATACTCATGATGCAACTAGATGCTGCATTGTGGATTACAATGACAGTGTTAATGAAAAAGAATTAAAATCAGGATGCGAGATTCTTGGTGCTGGAGCAGTGTCTTGCTATGCCGTTAGCAATGGTAACCAAAGGTTCTCTTTCGCAACATGTGGATACCGTTGCCACGATGGACCACAAGCAATTCAAAAGCTTGAAAAGTATTTACTTTTTCCCTTAATCCTTGGGCTTAAATTACATTTTCTAAAATTTATATTTCAAAAAGTCCCTCTAGAATATCTCTATCTAATATGATGAGCCCTCTTGTTTTTTTCCTTTTCTTTTTATCTTTATAAATACTGTCTTTTCTGTCATTTTAAATAGGGTAATGAACATAGGTAAGACTTTGCTGAAGTATGTCACGAATATTAATTCAAATTATTATATTTATAATTATTAAAATATAAGTTATAAAAAACATTCTGTTGAATTTATCACATGTAGCGGACCAATCTTTTTGCATAGTGGTTAGTGCATAGCCTATTTCGGCAATTAAGTCTCATTAACCCATCCTTGTATGCACAGGCGCACATATGCATGATTGGTTACAACATTTCATAAGTTTATAAATTTATGAAGCCTTTATGTCATATGGTCAAATTTCACATGGTTAAAATTTTTATTTGACCGAAGTTTTTTTATTGGATCATGTAAATTTGAAGACAATGTATTTCCAAATTTTATTTTATTCTGTTAGATTTTTTGTACATAAATATACATGTTGTTTCAATTCATGAATATGGAAGTGAATTATTTGGAGCTCATTGAGCTACATGTGGGATCTTGGATTTGTTATTGCACTGTTTGTGTTATATAGCCTGTTACATGATTAAAAATTATATTTACTTAAAATTTGAAACTTTTAATAATATATGTTAAAATAACATGGAATAATTTGCATGCCTATTAAATTTTAATGTTAATTCATAAAATTTTCTTTGACTTTTTTTATTTGAAAATTAAAAATTTTATAAATTATCAAAATCTAACCAACAAACCTTAATTTCAATAAAATGGAATCAGTTTTAAATTTAGTGTCATATTCTGTTCATATAAAACTTCTATCGCACTTCTCAACTTATGTCATTCGGTTTTATATTTATTGTTGACATCACTATCAAGTTATTTGTTTCGCTGAATTATCGATCCTAGATACTTAAAAAATTCTTTAGTTGTTATTTATTGGTTATCGAGTGTAATAATACTTTGATCATTATTCTTTCGTTTCTTAAACTTGCATTCCATATATTCAATCTTTGATTTGCTTTATTCAAAACCCTAAGCCTTCAAAGTTTACTGTCACAACTCTAATTTTTGTCAAATTCTTCTTTAGTTTTGTCGATCAAAACAATATCATTAGCAAATAACATACATCAAGGTATATTTTTACGAATATTTTTAGTTATATCGTTTATTATTATTGCAAAGAGGAAATAATTCAAGGTTAATCTTTTATGTATTCCTATTATAATTGGAAACTCATTCATTAATCCGCCATCAGTTTTAAGTTTGGTTACATTATGAAAAATTTTCATACCCTTTTGATTTTTGTTTGAAAAATTCAAATTTGAAATGAAAGAATTTTTTACTTGATGTGACAAAAATTATGCAAAAGAAAATTCAAGTTTCACCCTTACTCACCTACATGCACATATTACCTCTTTCTATATTTACTAGGGTTTCCATATTGTGGGGTTTTTAAAATTCTTTTATTTATAAACAAACATTAGAAGTATTATAAAATCACTTTCTATTTCTACTTCAATTAGAAGTATTAGAAGTTTTATTTTCATTTCATTTCATTTTGTTGGAAAATCACTTTCTATTTCACCTTTTTTTTAAAATTTAAAATAATGAATCAGAAGTATTATAAATAGACAATGCAAAAAATAAATAATACATACCTCTTCTTTTCTACTTGTATATTAACCTTCAAAATTAACTCCGTTTTTCAATATATTTGGTATCTCATGTATTTGCATTTGGTTTATATTCAAATTATTTCTTTGCTTATGAATTCACATAAAAACTTCAAAAAAATATAAAGATATAATTTTTTTAAAAATAAAAAAAATCTGACTCCAGAGGGTTAGTAAACTTGTACAGGGCTGTAATAATTCAAATTATTTGTATTGCCTTTTGGTCAGGGCTGTAAACTTGTACATAAAGTTTCAGTTTCTTGAATATTCATTAGTGATTTTCTATATACAGATGGTTACACCAAATGCCATGGAACCATGAAGCGCGGTACTTGCTTATTCTTATTTTGATGCAGAAAGCTCGTGAAGAGAGATTTCCTCGACATCTTCTTCTCATCCTTAAGCGGCTGGTTTTTGTTGCCCTTTCTAGTAAATCATATTCAGAAATAGCTGCTTGTCAGTATCAGAAGCTTCAGCTTCTACTTTGTGCTTCTGAAATCAGTTTGCAGGCTGGTGACTGCAGTGACTGCATCAATCATGCTAAAAATGCTTCCACACTTCTTCTTCCCAATGAATATCTCTTTTTTGCACATTTGCTACTATGTCGTGCCTATGCTGCGAAAAATGATTTTGAAAACCTGCACAAAGAGTTTATGAGATGCTTGCGGTGCAAAACAGATCAACCTATTGGCTGGTTATGTCTCAAGTTCATTACATATCAATACAAGTTACAAGATGATTCAAATATCCTAGAATTCAGTTTGGAGGAGTTCTTGAAAGAGACTAATAATTCTCATAATATGTGGATTGCTGTCTTTGCTTTGGTCGGGGGTCTAATTTCTTCGTGGATTCAGGATTTCCTTGTAGCAGAAAAGTATCTTTTGCGTGCATGTTCATTGGCAAGTGATGAGAGCTGTCTTTTTCTGTGTCATGGTATGTTTGTCTTTGCAGGTTCTCCCTATTAACTTGGACATTGGTATTCTTCCAATTTCATTGTTAGCAAATGTGTAATGTTTTTAATCTTCAGAAATTGTATGTAATTATGATTAATCTTTGTGTCCTTTGTTTTATTGATTTTTTAGGGGCCATCTGTATGGAACTTGCCAGACAGCACCGTGGAGGCCAATTTTTATCTCTTGCCGTAAAGAGTCTTGTTAGATCTCAAGAGGCTTCTGCTGTGGCTTTACCTATTGTATCAATGTTGCTTGCCCAAGCTGAAGCAAGCCTTGGCTCCAAAAATAAGTGGGTGAAAAACCTCCATCTCGAGTGGATTTCTTGGCCACCAGGTTTGTCCTTTATTTTATTTGTAAGCTGAGTGCATTTGTTTTCTTGGAGTTGAGTTGAATCTTGGGTTCTCTCTCTCATGCAATGGCTTTTGTACTAAATTTCATATTCTTGGAATATAAGTTTGGTATGAGTTTTTATTTATGTATTCTAGTTTTTAAAATTTTGTTGGAATTCATATTGAATTATAATTTTAAAATAATTTCTGTAGGAAGGAAAATGTGTTTTAAAAGAGTATATTTTTTTAAAAAATAAAAAATAAAAAAATTATTTGAATCTTTCGACAGAGTTAAGTTTAAATTTAAAAAAAGAAAACAGTGAGTCATAATTTTTTAAAATAGTTATGAGATTCATTTGTTTTGAAAATTAAATTCCAAAATTAAATAGTTTTAAATTATTTGGATCAATAATTTTTTAAAACAATCACAGAATGCTATTGTACTAAGTTTATTGTTGGATATTTAGTTTTCCTCAATGCTGTGAGGTAGTAGCCTAGGATAAACCTGTGTGAGTGACCCTATCTTACTCCGGAGTCCAGAGACATGGTAGGGACAGGTTTTGTGACCCTATCTTACTCCATAGACATGATGGATTCGATACTAATTTTCTCGTGGATTGTAAAATCTATATCAACTCTTTTATATTGAGGTTGGTGGGGAGTGTAGGGAGCAAGCAGTACATCATATGGTGAAATCAATTTTTGTTGATTGAAGCTTTATATTCTAGAAATGAAGAAATATCGCCGTTCTGTTTATTAATCATATAAACAGTTTAAAAAATAATGCTGAAATATTTCAAAATTGATATATTGCAACCACATCAGAGGCTTGATATGAAATTACCATCTGATTATAAATTCTATAATTTCCAGACGACTGGAGGGTTCAGGTATAAAAGTGTGCTATTTTTCTAGACTGGCAATTAAACTTCATTTATTTCTTTACAGAAATGAGGCCTGCAGAACTCTTCTTTCAAATGCACTTGCTTGCAAGAGAGTCGAAAGCTCCATCTGACCTGTCCTTCAGCGAGGAGTTCTGCCAGGACCCAAAGAGATGGATTCTTTGGGCAATCCATTTAAACCCTTCCTGTTCTAGATATTGGAGGGCCTTGCAGAAGTTACCCACTGATACATATTTGACAGGTACGTAGATTTGACGAGGTTGGGTAAATTTGGATTCCAGGATCATCTAAATCTGATGGTTGAAAGTTCTACAAAACTGACATTTGATTGCTGTCTTTAAACTCAATGGAGGTGATCCTTGAATGTAGAATTTCCATTGGTGGTCTGTCTCTAGATTTTGTAGTGCCTTTTTTTTTTTTTTTTTAAATTTTATTATCATAGTCTCATGAAGTATTAGTTAATTTAGCTTTAGCATCTTTTTTGGTGAAAGAGGCATTTGAAATAACTTGAATTTGTATTCTACTAATTTCTGGAGTTCGTTCTTGATGGTGAACAGATCATCCATAGTGTTGCTTCCCTTAGCCCTGTACTTTGTCATCAATGTTGTAACTTTCCTTGAATATTACCTGTATTAAACAATAAATTGAGGCGTTCAAATATTCTCTTAATCTTTGGTTTATGATAAAATATAGGGCAATGCGTGTTAGTTTTCTGTTGAACACTTGAATTTTCTTTATTCATTGCCATTGTTGCGTATCTCCATTTTTTTAGAATGATATTCTAAAATTGAAAAAAACACCTACTCTAAACACATTCACTTATCATTTTTAATTATACATGAAATTAAGAAAATAGTATTAATTTTTTTAATGTTATTTGAATAATAATTTTAGAATATAAGTTTAATGTTTATATAATAATATTTGAATATTATGTTTAAAAATAATTTTTTGAATATTGAATTCATGATCAAATAATTTTAAAAAATGTTTATGTTTGAATAATATATATGAGATAATTTATTATTATTAATTTTGCAAGGAGTAATTTAATCAATAAACTTGATAGTGTAATTATTCCATCTTTTCATTATTTTCATTTTCATTTAAATTTAATTTTAGGGTTCTTAATTAAGCCCATACCATGATAGCATCTTGGAGGGTTCCTAGAAGTTCTTTTTTTTTTTTTCACTTTGATTTATACTAAATATTCCATTTGATTTTTCATTTCTCGTCTTTTGATAAGCTACTCATTCCTCTTATTCCTTTCAAAAGTAGCATTAGTTGACGGCACAGCAATTTTACTTTCTCATTTTTTCCCCAAAAATGATATTTGCAACGGGTTTGACTAATTATTACAATTTGGTAATATAATATTATTTAAAAATTTATATTTCTTTTGATCCGGTATGCTATAACATTAATAAGGTTACCTATCAAGGTAACAATCCGGTTATAATCCCGGTAATTTGTTTATCAAGAGTTTGGGTTTGCCGATAAGCAAAGTTAACTCACCATTGTGGTGATTATTATTTCAGACATTGTTGATATTTATTTTAAAAATTAATCGTTAAATTGAATATTCATGTATATATATTATGACTTTAAAGTGATCTAACGGTTAATTTTTGTATAAATTAAATTAGAAAAAATATAAAGACAAATAAATAAATTTTAATTTATTAAAATTTAAAATTTTTTAATTGAATTTGCACAAAAATAAATCGTTAAATCATCTTAAAATTTTATATGCAAGATACATATTACATGAATAATCAATTTAACGGTTAATTTTTAAAACAAATATCGACGAAGTGTAAACTAAATTAAATCACCACGATGATAAGCTAACTTTGCTCACTGCCGAATTCAAACTCGTTTCTCAGGCTTTTAACCATATAAAATATACCTAAATAGTATACTTTAAAAAATAAAAATCAAACACGAGCATGTGTTAAATCAAAAACTCATTTACTTTTTATTTTAAAATAGGATTTTTTAGTAAAATTATATATAGATAGATCGTGCAAGAATATTTTATTACTATTAGATTACTGTGCGAATTATTTACATACATGTGAATAATTTTTTGTTTTTGTTTTTTTACATGAAATGTAAGGTTATGGTATTAGAGTAATTCTATCAGATTATTAGAGAGTTAAATTTAGAGAATAACTCTATTATATACAAATAGAAAATTAAATTTTAAATGTTTTAAATTTATGTTCCAACAAATTTTTTATATTATTCTAAAAATTGCTATAGTAGTTTTTAACATATAAAGAGTTATTGTTTATTGTTTATACATTGTTTTGTTATTTTTTAAAGCTTTTCTTTATTTTTTTTAATTAAAATAAAGTTAATTTAATATTGAAAAAATATTTTAATAAAAGTAAATTTAAGAATAGTATCAGAATTGTGTAAAATGATTATTTACTCTTGAAAAACTCTTTGAAAAAAATAGTGTTGGATAGGGTAAGGGTAAAATCATTTTATTAAATATAATGTATTCTTCGATTTAACATATTGCAAAGGGTCCTAACAGGCTTTAAAAGATGGGAGCAAGAAACGAAAGAGAGTGGATGAATTATATTTTATTAATGTTTTTCAAACGAAAGTAAGCAGATTAATTGGGTAAGCAAATAGAAATTTTCTTTTATTAAAGCTATATGTTCTCTCAAATAATATAAAGAAAACGGAAAATAGCTATGGCGAAATTGATAAACATGCTGCCATTAGGAATTCCAATTTGCTCCAGATTGGCCGTAAGTAAAATTTTAAAATAATGCTCTTTGTAGGCTACTTTCATATTAAAAATATTACCATGTACGTGGCTCTTATATGATATTAAAAGTTTTCAAATTACTCTAAAATTTAAGGGCGTCAAGTGATCGTTTTATGTTGCAAAAGGCAGAGTTGGCCTTGTAGTTGATCATTATAAATTATAAACTCTAAAATTATATATTTATTATTATCTGTTGGCCTTAGTTAAATTATTGTACTATTGTTTGAATAAGTTTTATTATCATTCCTTAGATTGTTATTAAATCTTAATAAGAGTCCTCAACGGTTCACCATAAAATATTTCATATTAGTTATTTAATATTTCTCTAATCATATTTTTACAAATATATATTGAGTGAAAAAAAAGCTTTTGTGGTAAATTCATATTGTCCTTCAACTTACATAATCACAGCTGTAGTGTGACTAATTTAAAAAAAAAAGTTCGCTCTAATTATAACACTGATTTCGACCCTTTATTTAAATCAAAAAATAAACTTGTAATATTAGTTATTACCCTTTGTCTTTTGTACATCTCGTGTTGGTACTACTTCAAGTTATGTATTTACTTGAGAACTCAATATTATATCTCTACTATTTTTCTTTAAGTATAATTCTCTTATTCTATATAAATTTTGTCACACAATTCATCTATCTATATTATCATTAATGATTCTATTCTAATGAATACTACTATCCAACGATTATATAAATTCTAACGGTTATAATGACTAATTTAATATTGTAACAGTTAGTTTACTTTTCTAATTGTTATTTTCAATAAACATTTTTGGATAGTTGAGTTTTGATAAAATAGTTCATCAAATTTTTTTATATAATTATTTTCAAAAATTTATTTTTTAATTTATTACATAAATTGTAAATTTTACAGTATCAAATTGATTTCAAACTAACTTTTATGTGTTTCTAAAAAAATAGCATCAATATTTATTAATCAGAGATCTCCTAATACTTATTATTTAGAAAAAACATAAGAATCATAATTTTAAATGTTTTTTAAAAACTCAAAATTAAAATGATTATTTTTAAACAAAGAGCTAGAATATTAACTAGTAGATAGATAGTAATAAAAAATTTAATATGTATGTATATTTAAATTAAAATAATAATATATAATAAATTAGTTTAATTTCTTGAATACGTTAAAAAGGACAAAGCAAATAATTTTATGAAAGAGTAGAAAAGAAAAGAGAATACAACCATCAACCAAACTCACTATTGTTGTATGACTCGCTAAAAATTTGTTTAATATAAAAGTTAATTATTCATAATCATTTATATTTATAAACATGTATTCATAAGTATGCTCGTTAATATTTATAAATAATATTATTTTATATATTATTCATAGATCATAATTAATAGTTATTAATTAATGCATATGAAGTTTTAATTCAGTGAGTTAATATATATATTTTTTACTTTTTAAATTGCAATATAGTTGAAGTTAACATATTAATTATAGTATAATTTTATATAATTAACAATTTTATAAAATTATATTAAATTATAATATAATCATTTATTAATTTTATAAAAGATATTAATCTTACTTAAACTTTAAAACTATAATTAATTGTATGTTGATGTTTTAAATGTGCCATGTTAAAATATTATCAAATTAAAATCTAAATAGTGAAATTTCTTCTGACTAATTAAAGATATTTTAAAATCATATTTACAAATATAAGCTAACTAAAAAAACACAAAAAACATATTTAACTAATGAAATGTTGGCCCATAAAAGTATATTTGGCACGTGAGTCATGAATAAGGTTGCTTTGGGAAGGGAAAAAACACAATTCAAAATGCCACAAACTACTAGGCAATAGCCTGAGGCCATGGACTTGAAATGAAAGCGACAAACACATTGCATAACATTACAGGGTATGACAAGTTGTGACAACCAAATAAAGACAAAAGGAGTTAGAAATAAAATATAACTTTATTACGAGAATACTTTCTTTTACATATGAGGCACTAAGGCACAGTTTTGACATTACTGCTGGGAGGCTGATAAACAGAAGCAGTAAAAGGTGTTTGGTAACATTTAAAAAAGTACTTATGAAATAAGTTTCTATTTTTTTTACTCAAAAACAGAAGCAATTTAAAAGTTACTTCTACATGCTGCTTTTTCAGGAAGCAGTTTTTAAAAAATTAAAATACCAATACTATCCATTTCATCTCCATCCTAAAACAAGAACCTGAACGTTAAGGGTGTGGGATGGGATGGGAATGAGGGCGGCATAGGGTTAAGGGGGAGGGAATAGGAGTGCAACTGCCATGGGAGGAGGGGATGGGGGCAGTGGGGAGGGAGGAGAGGGGATCGGGAGAAAGGGTGGGATAAAAATTTTTAAATGTTTTTTAGAATTATAATATAAGGATAATTTTGTCTTTAAGATTTTTACAAGTATTTTTATTTTTAATTTATCAAATATTTATTATCTGCTTTGAAATTATACAGCACTTTTAAAATTATATTTTACCAAACACTCACCTGCTTATTTTAACAGCAGCTTATTTTTTCAGTACAGCTAAAAGCAGCTTCTTTTAAAAACACATCATTACTAAACTAAATCATTGTTTAATTTTCATATATTTAGAAAAATTTTAAATCATTGTTTGAACGTAAATTGTATTATGTTTTATCAATTAAAATAAATATATGTTTAATTATTATAAACTAGGCCGGGCATCCTCAATAACACGTTTAGGTGAAAGTATTTGCCTCCCCATTTTCTACCTCCTCCAATTTTCCTCTGGAAGGTAGATTTCATTTCTCACATCGCAAATACAAAACTGAAGGTTGGATAAAGCACCACAATTCACCTTAGTAAATTTTTATGACTGGTTTTCCTATGGTAATTTGGATAATTTATTTGAAGATAATAAAATTAGGATGATAATTTGTCCTGTACTGCTAATGAATTGGATTTTTTCCTGCTGCGCTGTCATTTCCCGGATCCATGCTATTGTCAGGGTTATGACGTCCTCCGTTCGGGTTTGCTCTTTTCCTTCTCCCTGGGAGGTTAGGGCTCTGACGGCCCTGCATTTACCCATCCTTAATTGCTCTTCTCCCCAGGGCCATTGGGTCCAATGGACTAAGCCTTCTCATGGTCTCAAGCTCAATTGTGATGGCTCCTCGTTATCTCACTCGGCAGCGGGTGGTGGGATTTTCCGTGACTCCCATGGGGCGGCTTGGGCTGGTTTTAGCTCGAATTTTGGGGATGTTTCTTCTTTACAGGCTGAAGCCATGGCTGTCCTTGAGGGCCTTAAACTTGCCCAGTTGCTTCATCTTCCTATAACGTGGGTTGAGCTCGACTCTTTGCTGCTGGTTGATTGTCTCCAAAAAACCCCCCTCCTAAAGAACACCTCTCCTCCTTGGCAGGTTGCCTATATTCTGCGCGCTTGCAAGTTGCTCTTGGCCCCAGATATCCACATCTCGCACGTTCATAGAGAAGGCAATCGGGTGGCGGATAAGCTTGCTGCTATTGGGCATAATGTCAATGGGCTTATTGTGTTCTAGTCTGACGCATCCTCTGATGCTCTTCCTCCCCTGTGCTCCGATCTCTTGATGCAAGATGCTGCTGGTCTCCCGGTCTACCGGCCTTAGGTTGTGTGTTGCCCTTGGTTTGGTCATGGTTCCTTGTGCTATTTCTGCTTCTTGTTGTTCTGGGGTTTTGAGTGCAACGGTCCAGCTGTTGGGTTTTGACTGTTCTTCTGATTTCGCTGGGCTGCTGGGTGCTTGGCCTGGATGGTGGCCCCCACAGCTGCGGGCAGTGTGGTTATGCTGCTGTTCTATGGGCACTTCTGTACTCCTGCTTGGTTGCTGGGTGTTTTTTGCCTGGTCCCCCCTGGCCCCTCCCGCCCCTTGCTGGTTGCAGGTTTTCTGTCATGGTTTAGTTTGGTAGGCAGTGGTTGGAGCCTCGTTATATCTTTTCCCTCTGGTTGTGGACTCTGTACAGTTCTGGGGCTCTGAGGGCCGTGGTTCAGATGCTGGTCCTTGGTGTTTGGCCTGGTTCTTGGATGCTGGTGTTATGTTGGTTGGTTTCGGCTAGCTGTGCAGCCTTTATGCTGCTGGTCTTTTTTTTTGGGCGCCTCCGGCCTAGGTAAGTGCAGGTATGCTTTTTGGTTTTTTCTTTCTTTTGCTTTGTCTCCTCCTGTCCCTTTGCAGGTGGTTCATCCCACATTTGTGCGGCTACCCTCTGCTCCTTTTGGGGGGGCTTGCCCTTTAATTTTCGTGCGGCT
Source organism: Taxillus chinensis (assembly GCA_023512835.1). Lineage (NCBI taxonomy): Eukaryota > Viridiplantae > Streptophyta > Magnoliopsida > Santalales > Loranthaceae > Taxillus > Taxillus chinensis. The sequence goes on from CM042091.1 coordinate 11,469,657, forward strand.
ACCCCCCTCCTCCTTTTGGGGGGGGTTCCCCCTTTTTTTTTTTTTTTTTTTTTTTTCCGACTTGTTCCCCTTATTGTGCTCACTCCCTTTTTATGACTGGCGTTAATTTGCATTTGTTTTGTTGTATTATTTTTTTTTCCCCTGGCCCCCCCCCCGGGTACTCTTTTTTTTGCCCCCCCCCCCCCGGGGTTTTTATGAAGGCCAGAGGAGCTCCCCCCCCCCCCCCCTTTGTCCTGCGTCCGCTTAGGGGCATGCCGCTATTGATATCTCTTCCTTTCTTTATCTAATACCTAAGTGATATAATTATATAATATACTAATATAAATTATTTCATTTTTGATATAAGATATGCAGAGAATAAGTTTTGACTTTTGATATATAATTATTTTATATTTAGATTAAAAACAATAAATAATATTATTAATTTAAATATTAATATATTTTTTGATCAAATTGAATCACATAATATTTAATCAACCTATTAATACATTTAAAATTAAATTTAAATCTAGTTAATTCATATTTTATATTAAAATATTATTAATATATTTATTTTTATTATAATATAAATATATATATTTTATAATTATTATTTTTCAAAAAATAAAAATAAATATTTTTATTATGATTATTGTTACTAACATTATTGACATATTAGATTTTAAATAAAAATACTAATTACATAAGCATATTAAACAACAATTATCTAGATTAATAGTTAAGGCCAGAACGACAATTATCATAGATAATTGAGTCTCCCAAACAATATTTTGATAGTATTTTCATAGATAAGGCCAGAACGACTTTGTCAGGATAAGAATTCTACGATATTGCGGAGATGGGGACAATGGGACAAGGCAATTCCCGTCCCGTGCCATTGCCATTCCTATTTCCATTTGAGTTAACCAATAAATAAAAACAGTCTATTTGTAGCCATCATCACCAGAAGCGAAATAAAATAAATAACAAAATCAAATAAGCACACCCGTTCAAGCTCAACAATGCTATGTTTATCCTATTTTCCGATTTTATTTTCATTTTAGAACATATCAAAACGAAAATAAACTTTTGTTATTTTTAATTTTCTAATTTTTTACCTGAAAACAACTACTTTTTAAAAACGCAAACAGAAACAAGTTAAATAAATATGCTTCATAAGGCCAAACATGTGAAAAATTACAGCAACTTGAAATAATATTCCATCTGGGGAATGGCAACCATCGTCGACAATACAAAATTGACCAAATCACGGCGTGGAATGATTGCACGACTAGGGTTTTCGGTTCTGGGAAAGAAAGTTACAAATAGGATAAATACTAAGCCAATCAAAATTTGATAATTTGTATAATTTTGATTTACCTGGGATTTATCCTACATGTAGCTCTAGGACTACCTAATTGGCACGAGTCACTTGATCATTCAGACTTGCATTTCTTAAGGCATCGCTTGCTGATTGATATAATTGCACACGTGAGTGCAACAAATGCAAGAACCAAGGCTGCAACAAAGAGGGTGAGGAAAATATAAGATGCAACAGCGAGCAAATTTGAGCCCATGAAGCATTGACTATATACAAATGGTGAACAAATTTGAGCCACATTAAGATGCCCATGCTAGTAAAAAAATGCTTCCAAGCATAATAGAGGAATACCTGCTAGAAAACAACATAATATTATGAGCAAGCGGTATCTGACAATCCAAGGCATATCCACTTCAAGGAAACACTGTTTACTGTGTTCTCCAGCGTTTCTAACTACACTATCACTCTGCAATTCAGATAGCGAGGTATTTATACTTGTTACGGGAAACCCATGAATGTCCCGAACTTCAATTTTCAAGCCCACTGGATTTGAATCCCAATCAATCTCAATAGTTCCGAAATTTGGTTGGCCTACACGTGAACCACAATACCAAAATTTATCTCAAGAAATATCAAACCCCAGAACTGTCTAAGCAGTGTAAAGGAATGTCAAAAGCAAGCTAGCACATACCATATGAGCAGTATCTATATCTGCAGCTTGGACTGACTACCCTCATGGTAGTTGGGATCAACCATGCAGCAATTCTAACTATAAGATGCAAAGGTGGTGGGACTGCCTTCTCTATAGCTTGGGTAAGCCCACTAGATGTAATGTCATACAGTGGATATCCAGTTGCACAATCATATCGGGTAATTTCTCCAAAATGAACATCTCCACTTATGAAGAAGACCCCATCTCTCTACCAAAAATAAAAAAACTGTAAAATATGGACAGTTTATAAAATGAAGGTTAGACACATCTTCCATCAATCTCCACCCCATCCGCACACACACCAAAATAGAATCACAAGAGAATCAACACAACCAATGATTTTAGCTGAACTGATCAGTGAAGTACCAGATTCTGATTAATTTAAAAGCATAAAAGAAAGAGCATCATCACCTTACTATCTTTGATTAATTTAAAAAGGCGATCTCTTTCACTTGGGAAACGTCCCCAAGACTCCATATAAAACATGGGACCCGTCATTGCTGAGAGATTTGATATAACCTAGATTGTGGGAAAATGTAACACAATTATGCAAAGATATACGGGGAAAAAAGCATCAACCCTTCAAAATTTATTTATTTATTTATTAATAATATTATTAAATCTATTAAGTGTCTTCATACAATTCACAAAATCAAATAAGAATATGCTCAATATGCATGCATCTTTCCTGATTAAACATTGTCATTACCTATCAAAAGAAAACTTTCATTTGCCACTGGTTAAAGAGAAAACTTCCTAATTCTTTTAAACGAACAGGGATTGAAACATTACTAGCACTTAAATAGAGAACCTTATAAGTTGTAACAAGAGTCTGCATAAACCTGAATGGATGATGCAATTATGGTAATGGCTGATGCCGGACCATTCAACTCTTTTTGTAACCATGTCCATTGTGAACTCCCCAAAATAGTTCCATTGCTGAACAAAGGATCTCTGTGGTACCTAGTATCTAAGAGAATAATCTGAAATATTTTTATTACGAATAGCCAAGGGAAAAATATCAGTCGTTTATAACACAATATACCCCAGTTTTCCGCTGATCATTATAAAATGAAAAGAAGAAAACAGAATAACAGATAATAAACAATTAAGGCCTCTCCTCCCCAGGAAGCTCATTTGACTCCATCACTTATATAAAGAGATAAATATAACCTGAGTATATGAAATAATTTACCTTAACTTGTTTACCTACGGGCCCAACTGTATATGCTGTGTATACACCAGCTTGGTTGCGCCTACAATATCAAAGCCCAGGCAGAAAATCAAAAGGAATTAACCGTTTAAATAAAATGGGCAAGTAAATTCTAGGCTCCACTGAACTGAACCTTAGATAACCACAACCATTACTACTGATTAATGAATGATGCACAACCAATAAGAAGAAAAAGCATTGCTAGGATGCTGACAAGAGAAGTCCTCACTCCTCACCGTGGGCTATCTTCGGGTTCGTCTAAGAAATCAAGGAGAAGCCTCTGATTAGCAATCTTCCTATCAAATTCGTTCCCAGCGTCATTTAACCCGTAGTCATGGTCATCCCATGTGCCCATTACCTACACTATTCATACAGACGTTGTCAATATAGAATTGATATAGCCAGCCAAGAAGGGTCCAAAGCAAATCAAAAATATGGTAATTTCAAGAAATTTGAGAAGAACATTTAGATGGGCACCACACCCACAGCGACACCAACCATAGCCTTGCTCAAGAGACGTGAATATCCAGGATTAGCCTTAGCCTTGTCATACTTGGATTGCATTTCTTGCTCGGAGGAGGGAACAAACCTTGGAGAGTTCTTCCATGGCCCAATGTTTCTCTCCGTCCCAAATAACTTATACGGGCGTCTAATGTCCCCATAAATGTTGTCCCCAAGCCAAATAAAAATTTGAGGATCAAACCTGAGTATTGCATCCCAGATTGGCTGTCGACATACACGCGCATCACACATGAATGGGAAACTTGTTATATATTTCCAAGCAAAGGCAAACAAGTCCCTCAATCAAAGCTATAACAATATATATATATATATATATATATATATTGAATGGTCACGAAGCACCTGAGGAGCGCTCTGGTTGGCGCACGATCCGAATGAGATTCGAGATATGGGAGGAGGAGGAGTGTGTTGACACGAAGCGCATGAAATGGGAATAAGGAGCAGAGCGGCGATGAATGGTAGTCGGTGAAGAAGAAACAGGAAAGGCGCTACCATGTCCGTGGTATTGGTTCTCGTAATCGGCATGGTACGAGGTAGAGGCACACTGCACTGTCTGAGGATTGGCCGGCTTCATATGCAAATGGATTGCCCAGAGCCAGCATTAAAAAAGGAGCTCAATTTTTTACCAAAGAAAACGGCTGCAAGTAGGGGTATGCATATACCGAACCTATACGCTATTGTTGGATAAAAAATATAGCTTTAGGCTTGATTTGTGATTATTTATAATATTTTAACTTGGTTGAAAGAAAATCGTAGATTTTCTTCTATTAATATTAATAGGTAAAAAAATAGAATATTGTATTATCAAACTTTTCATGCTCGAAGGAATTCGTGTATTTAAGTATTGATACACGTGTGTGTGTGTTTGTTATACAGGTAGATTATGATTAACATAAGAACTGATCATCACTATATTCTCATTAATAATTTTGCATATAGAATAAATTGTCATTTATAATACAAAAGATTCGTATTTGAAATAATTTATCATATAACCTTGGAATAGCTTTGAAAATATTAGATTGATAACATAATGCGATTGTTTGGCTATAATTAGTTCTAATTTGAAATTTAAGGACCTCAAAGACATTTTGATAAGTTTAGTTATATTAAGTGGATCATTAGGTTTTTAAAATAAATAAAAGAAGGCGTGTGGTTATTTGTTTGACACACACAAGCATGTAAAATGATGATAGAGAGAGGAAATAGGAAAAAAAGGAGGGCAAAGCTTGGAAATTCTAATGATTTGGCATTTGGCATTTGATTCCTAGGGAATTCTTCTTTAGCTACTCTTTGATGTTTTTATCATGCTTAGGCAATATAGACTTGATTTAATACTTGATTGTTGAGAATTCGTAAAATAAAGTTCTTGATTCCCAAATTTATAAAAATTAGAATTTGATATGTTTTTAATGCTATTAATTTGTATAACTGCTGATAAAAACCGGTAATATCATTCCTTAGCCTTGTAGTCTTTGTCGAGAGAAAGTGCTTGGCTAGAAAATAGAAACTTTTGTGTAATAGCCTCCCATGTAATAATTGCATATTTGAGTATCAAATGCAATCATGCATTGGCTTTATCTCTCAATGAGAATAGAAAAAGTCATAACCTCAAAGTATCATCAATCACACCATTGTTTTTGATGGTGTCTCAAATCTTAAAGAAATTAGAAATATGAGTATACGGATCTTCATGTGCTAGACCACAAAATTATATAGATTGTTGAATCATTTAAATCGGCACGGGCTTGATTTCAAAATTGTTCACTTGAATTGTAGGCCTTTCGATACTGCTTGTGCTTCTATTTATTGAGGGTTGTGAATACTCCCTCAGTGTTCATGTTCATGTTCTTACTCTTGTCCTTCTATCTCATACTTGCTTTGTTATTTTACTCTTTTTTCTTTTTTGGGTTGATGGAAGGTCATGTAATTTTTGGATTATGAATCTAAAACTAGATTACTTGCTTTCAACTTCTTTTTAAATTTAATGCATTGGCATGTGTATTCTTTCTCAATTTGGATTCTAGTTCGAATACATCAAACACTTAGACAAATTTTAAATTTTAACAAAAATAACTAAAAGTCTAGAATTATGATCAAATTACCAAATCAAGTAAGGTATTAGGTGATTATAAAATTTAATTGAGTTTGATCCAACACTTTACAAATCTTGATATGACTCACTTCAAGTTGAATATATCATCGAAAGCGCCCTCCAATTAAGTCTTTTTGGGAGCACTACATTAGAATATTGTCATCCCTTAAGTAGGGTGACATTAAACCTTTTAGTATCAAGTAGCATTGAACTTATAGTAGTGATTTAGAACTTGATTAATATGATTATCTTTATGAATTTATGAGTAGGGATAACTCTTTCCGTTTTTATCTATTATTTGTAATTATCTTATAGTAGTGATTTAGGTTATAATGATCTTTTTAGGTGCATGCTATTTATATGACACAAACGCATGTAATAAGGCAGTGATTAATCAAGTATTTCCATACTATCTCTGTTATTCTCTATAGTCCATCTATCGCTTATTGTATCAATGAGTTATGTTAATTGTAGTGGATAATTGATTGTTTTATCTATCTTTTGTCACTGGTTTGAGGTCAATCCGATCTCTATAACAAAAGTTATGAATGTTACAAATTAGGGTATAGATCTTGTTTTGGATAGCAAACCAACATGGTTTTTGCTTCTTTTTATTTTCATGGATGATTCAAATCAATTTATTTAACTTGAAGAATCCATATAACTCAACTGTGGATAAAATGGGATTAGATTGAGGTCATTTGGAACTTTGTAGCCAAATTTATGATTTTTTGAAGTTGACGTCTAGGGATTCTATGCAAGAGTTATTTAAACTAGTATAGAGGAGATATTTGAGTTCGAGGGAGCATAAAGTGGCATCCAAATTCAAATAAGGGCATCAAAGTTCTAAAAAAAGGCTTTAGAGTTTAAATAAAACTTTTTGAATTTGAATAAAATTTTTGGACAATTGATATAGATTGAATTATTTTGCCCAAAACCTTTTCAATTCTTAATAAAATCAAATTTGAACAATTTCTTTTGTTAAATAACTTGTTCTCATATTATTTCCAGCCTGTTTGAGATCGATATAATATATATAGTCAAAGTTATAAAATTTTAAAATAGACAAATAGATTCTAACAATTCTAGTGGACATCCCTGCGGTTTTATCCTTGGATTTCCCTCTTAAATTATTTAAAATTGTTCATTCCAAATTTAAAATATATCCACATCAATTTTAAAATGTAATTATAGAAAAACATTAAATTTATATCATTTTCCAAGGAAAAAAACAAAGGAAAAAATATATAGTTAAATAAAATGACTCATTATACATTTTTTTCCATTTAAATTACATATTGGTATGACTTAGCCATTAAAGTGCCTAAGGTTTTTTAAATTTATTATTTTTATATTAACGGTAACCCAATTGTAAATAATTTAATAACAATGTGTCAATATTTATTCATATTTTCACATCATAATTCATTGAATAAATGGCAAAAAAAGACTAAAAAAATTAAGAAAAAGTAATTAGTTTATTATATTATTATTTTAAATTATCATGCTAAAATATTATTAATTATTGATTTAAATTAATTTCAAATTTTAAGGGCTTGTTAGGTATGAATTTTATTTTATGTATTTTGATTTCTATTAGAGTTTATATTGAATTGTAATTTGAAAATATATTTTTTTGGTATGAGAGAGAATATGCTATAAAAAGAGAGTGTATTTTTTAAAATTGCGTCAAAAAATAAAAATAAAAATATTTGGTAGATTCATATAATAAAATAAAATTAAAGTAAAAAAATTTAAAACTCTATTCAATTTGACAAAAAAGGTTTTTAAATATAATTTTTAAAAATACTTTTTGAAAATAGAAAACAAAAGACAACAACAAACATATGGGAAAACAACTATGGGATTCATCCTTTGAGCATGTTTTTTTCAAAACATAATAGTTATTTTTGGGTTCGAAAAATTATAAACAAAAAATAATAAAATGTTATTTTCATTTCATGAGAACTCTAAAACAAAAACAAAAAAATATTTTCAGTTTTATATTTTATATATCCAAAAACATCAACTACTTTTTTAAAATGAAAAATAAAATAAAATAGCCAAAAATGCCAAAATACTTTTACATGTATTTAAACTTATTATTTTTAAAAATAATTAAAAACTATCAAATTACCCCAAATATGTGATTTTAGCAAGGTGTTTGTTACACTGTGTTTTCACATATATTAAGTTTTTTAAAATTTAAAACGTGTTGAAAATTTTTGTTTGGTAAGTAAAGTTGAAATTGATATGATGGGTTCAAAAATGTCTTAATCTATGGTTGTTTTTAGAATTGAGCGTGTTTGGTGCCCTCTGTTTTTGACCGTTTTCTCTATTTAAATACAAAAAACGGCCGATGCATTTTGTTTGGTCATCGCATTTTTTTAAATTCAAATACAATATGCTTTTAAGTCACCCAAACGAAAACGAAATGATGTTTTCAATATTTGTTCTCTATTCTCACGTTTTTCCTCTCCAATTGCAACGCCGCTGCCACCGCTTAATGCCCGCTACGACACCCGATGACTCTCCCTTCGATGCTCGGCGACCCCCCCCCATGCCTGGATCTATCCCCTACAACGCCTGGCATTCCCCCCGACACCTAGATCTATCTCCCGCGACCCTCCCCTGACGATCCCCGGCCACCCGCAAGGCTTCCTCTACCTACGACCCCTCACCCTGCAACGGCAACAGCGAGACTCATCACACGTCCTTCTCCCCCAGCGACGGTGATCGACTCTCCCTGTCATGACAGGCTGCCTGGGCTTTTTTTTTTTTTTTTTTTTTTTTTTTTTTCTCCCCCCCCCCCGCTCTCTCTCTCTCTGACCCCCCCCCCCCCCCCGTGATGACAAGGAATCGCCAGCTCTCCCCCCTGACAAAAAAAGAATCGGCTCTCTCTTTCTCTCTTCCCTCCCCATGCTTCTCCCCCTGCCTGACCTCCCTCCCCCCCCCTATCCTTCTTCCCCAATGCCCTCGCCGGCGCTGCGACTACTCTACCTAAAAAAACGAATATGCTTTTTGATTTTACAAAAAAACACATGCCAAACAAGAAATGAGTTTTCAAATTTCCAGAAAATAATTTTTAAATATAAAATTTTAAAACGATTTTTTAAAACGGAAATTCAAAATCAACGCCAAACATTAAAACGGAAATTCAAAATCAATGCCAAACATTAAAAACAATTTTTTCAAATATTGTTATGTTTGGTGTGAAACTCAATTTTATGTTTTTAAAAAGTAATTTTAAAAGTTACATTCAAAAATCATTTTCATAAAAATTAAAAACTATACCTTTGTTTGGCAATAATTTTAATTTACTTTTAAAAAATTGTATTGGCAGGGGAGTCGCCGGTTGTGGATAGATCCAGGTGTGTGTGTGTTTGTATGTATATGTGTGTGTGCGTGCTCATCGAATGTTGCAGAGGGAGTTGGGGGGTTGCTGGCCGTCATCCGAGAGGTCGCCAGGCATCTTGGGGGGTAGATCCAGGCGTGGGAGGGTTACCGGCCGTCGCAGGGAGCAGATCCAGGGGTGGTTGGCCATCACAGCTAGAGGTCGCGCAAGGGGGTGGGAGAAGGGGGGATCGAGCAGCGGTGGAGGAGATTGTGCATCGCTAAGGGAAAATCGAGTAGCAGCAAGGGCGGGGTGTGTGCAACGGCATGGGGATGCAGCGGGGGCGGGGGGTCACGCAGCGCCCAGGAGAGGAGGGAATCGCACAATAGTGGGGAGATCGACTGGTGGCAGGGGGAGATTACGCAGCGGTAGGGAAGATCGACCAGTGACGAGAGTCGTATAGTGTGGGAGATTCAATGGGGGCAGGGTTCATGTAGCGGCAACGCGACACCCGGGGGAGAAGGAGAAGAGAGGAGAAAACAGAAAATAACAAGAAAAAATAGCCATTTGCTGTTTAAAAAAACACAATTAAATTTCATTTAAATAATATTATTTTTTATTTTTAAAAATTAAAAATAAACGCCAAACAACTTAACAACAGCGTTTTTAATTTTTAAATACAGAAACCATTAGAAAACGGGCTCACGCCAAATTAAAATCATTTTTAATTTCCTACTCTCTGTTTTTTCAATTTTAGAAAAGCACATTTATTTTAAATATCATTTCAATCATAAAATAACCAAATTCAAAATTTTTTATTCAAATTAAAACCAAATCACATTTCCATTCCATAGCCAAACAGCGGCCCAAACCTACACCACAATCACCCGATTCGAGACTCAGATACGCCTGGAATCGAGGCCCCTCTCCCTATGCAAACACCAGCCATCTTCTGTGGGAAGCCACTGTGGGCACCGATTCGCGTAAAATCGCTTCACCTCAGCAGCCCATCTTCTTCTTCCACAGGCAGCATGGCTGCTCCTAGATGGGCGCAGAAGACCATAACCCTCCCTCCCCAATCCCGAGGCTGTCACCTTGTCACTCCAAAGGTGTCCCCTTCTTCCTTCTCCTGACATTCGAATAGCTGAAACAACAATGTTTGGCCAAGGATGGTTGCATACTGTTTTCTTACAGTAATTTGTCAGGCACACAATTTAGGCATCTTTTACTTCTCCTAGATCGCTGAAACAATTTTTTCTTTTTTTAATGATGGGTACTTTTTTCTTTTACCCACCCATATGAATTTGTGGCAAATTTCAAATGATGTTTTCTGTTATTATTTTGTTAACAGTTTTAATACATAACTTAAACAAAATTTGTTTGTTTATAAAATCCCACCTTCCTTGGAGTTGGCCAGAAAACCTGATACTAAATTATTAAAATCAGAAAAAATAATAATAAAAATCACGCTTCCTCTCATCCGGTCCCTCGCTAATACGCTAAAATTCCATAGTAGTAGTAGTTGTTGTTGTAGTTGTAGTTGCAGTAGTAGTAGTAGTTCCTGTTATTGTTGTAGTAGTTGTTAGTCAATACTTACACTAACTTTGGTACCCTAAGACGGGGTACATACTTACACTTTGGTGCCCAAAGACGGGTCGGCTTGCACTCCTTCATGTTTCCTGTAATGGGTTCTTCCGAATAGCTGAAACAAAATGTTTAATTATGAGTGAATGTAATGTATTCATATACTATTTTATCAATTATGATTTTGGCAATTTTCTGCACTGATGGAATGGGCCTTTAGTCTTAAAATGAGTCAGGTTTTTATCCAACATGCTGGATTTGTAACCTTTTTTTTCATTTTAGTAATGAGCTAGTTTGTTATCAGATAGTGAGGGAAATAGGACAAGACTTGTCGGGATTCAAATGTGGCCTTGCTCATTTCTTCTGTAAGCTACCTGCTTCCCAAAATAATCTAGTGAAGTTCTTTTCTGGTTTCTAGTTTGGTTGATGGAGCTTGATAAAATTTATCTTATTTGCTCAAAATTAAAATGTTTCAGTGCAGCACACAAGTGCGTCTCTGACAGTAAATGAGAATTACGACTCTGATGTTAGGGATGATACAGAGACATTCCTCAACAGAGTAGTTCCTGAGGTTAGTTGTGTCATACTTAATTTTTGCAATATGTTCTATTTGACCCAAGAGCTCACTCAAAGTGTTTCTATGTTTCTCCAGGGAAGGTCTGCACCTTGGAAACATACACTGGAAGGTTGGTTTGGAACGTTTATTTATTTTAATCTTTTAATGGGTGCAGGGATATGATCTTGCTTTTGTTCTCTCTGATTTTCTCATTTTCCTAGGTATTTCATTTTTTATGCCTTTCTCTTTTAAATTGTTTGCTAGAAATAGATTAGCATGATTTGATCCTAGATGTTATGTAATTGAGAATCAATTTTTTGGGATTTATCCTCTTTATGTTTGGATGCATTTACTGATAAAAGCTCCTTCATCCTTGTACATAGAATTATTCTTTCTTTGTTGTGTAATCTAGTGATAATGTGTACGTGCTCCTAATTTGTTGAACCTGAGCTTTGCTTGTTCAAAGTCCATCTATTTGACACCTATCCTTTCTCGTGTAAGGAAATCAAATAATCACATGCATTATATTTTCATCCGATAAATAAGCTCATAGAATATGCTGGTCAATTTGCAAAAAAGAAATACTCTTCTACCTAAGCCATTATTTCATGGGCCCATCACTCAAATGTTGTAATTATTGGCATGCATATGACGTGTTACAAAAGTCAAAAGGTGATGATAGAGTTAGTGAACGAAAATGCTGAGAAATGAAGTTAGTGAAGGACAATGTTGAGAGATGGAAATGGAGTTAATAAAAGACAATTTTGTTTTTTTTTTAATTTTTTTTAAAACCCCACCCCACCCCACAATTGTGTGGAGTCGAATGCACATTCTCGCCTGTTGATTGAAGCGTGATGACCACCATGCTACCCATGTGGGTAGGGACAAATCTGTTTGAAGAAACCAAAATTACTCTCAAAAGGGACTATTATTTAGCATCTCAGTAAAATGTTTTTCGGAAACTATTATTTATCATGCACAGTGTTACTCTTCAGAGTGTTATTCAGGAAATAGCAAATGCAGTAAGAGCAAGCTTTTAACTCGAAAAGGCAATTTCTAATAGCATTTTAGAACACTTGGTGAAATCTAATTTCAAGAAGCTATGTTTATTTAACTCATATAGTGTTGATTTTGAAGTCACTTTAGTAGCCTATTCAGCAAAAGCCTATTTTGCCTGTTTCTCACTAAGGCTTGTTCGAAAGGAACTCGGTAGGCCTAAGTTCGAAAGAATGGACTTATTTCACAAGGAGTCAGTAAGTAGACAAAGTTCGAATGCTATTCAGTAAGGAAGTCTCAGCTTATTCAAAATGCTCATGCGATTGAAAGCCACAATCCAAAAAAAATTCAAAAAGGGTTATTCAACAAGCATTTAGTAATCAAGATTCAACTTGTTCGATAAAGCTTATTCAGAATGCCCACGTGTATAAAAGTCATTCTAAAAAAAATAATTCAGAAAGTGTTATCTAGTAGGCCATAAAGGCTCTTTTAATGAGTCTCAAATAATTAGAAAGGAGTCAGCAAGCTTATTAAGTAAGCTTACCACGAAAATCTTGATCATTCAAACACCTCCTAACCTTATTCAATAAGCTCATTCACTAAGCTTATTTAGAGAAGTCAAAGGCTCTTTCTAATTAATGTAATTGAATAGACTATTAAGCATGATAATAAATAGTGTGAATCTTGACGTGGCTAAATTTCGATGGTTATACTTGAAGTTTCAATAAGATCAAAACTAAAATTAAAGACGTGGAAAGGAGTCATTAATCATTCCAAATTTTCAGGGATTGGTTTTGTCGCTTTTCAGAACCTATCAAATTGAGGCAGATACTCAGAGAAACCCTAAGATGACAATTATGGTGACCGAGATTGGTGTATAAGTGTAAATAAAAAGAAATGTCTTAAGCAAATAGTTGTTGTTTGTGAATATTACTGGGAAGTATAAAACTACACGAGAGACTAGTTGAGATTGTTAGAGTTTTGGGACCTTACAAAGCTTCTAAAGAAGAGAGGATTGAAAGCATAGATAAATAAAAGTAAGAGAAAAAAGAGACACTAGGTGACCTTTCAATATCTCGTTGATTATTGTAAGTACTATAAAATAAAGAGAATTGTAAATCATGTGCTTGTATTGTATTACTCAAAGTAGGCATATTGGTGATTACTCTTATTAGTGGATTTTCTTTGGTGAAGGTAGAAACCTCAATATTAATGGAGTAGTTCACATTAATCAAACAACTTACATTTGTCTTTCATATTTCCTTTTTGTTAAAAAGGCCCTTTCTAATTAAAATATTTAAAAAGGTCACTATGCAAGATGATATATTGTGTGATCTCGACGTGACTCAATCTTGACAGTTATACCTAGAGTTTTAAGAAGATCAAAGGCCAGAATTAAATGTTGGGAAAAGGAGAAAACATGTTAAAAGTCGTTGGATTGGTTTTGTCACTTTTTAGAACCTCTTGGATTGAAGGTGGGCTACCCAAAAAATATTAATTAAGGGGCAGGGCGACTGAGACTGATGTATAACTAGAAATGATGCCTCTCAAACAAATGACTGGTTGTCCTCTATTTGTGAATATTACTGGAAAATATACAAGTACACCAGAGACACTTGATATTTTTAGAGCTTCTGGAAGCATAGAAAGGAGTTGAAGAAAAACAAGACACCAGACACAAACAAAAAATGTCAAGTAACATAAAATACGTGAAGTAACCTTTTAATATCTTGTTAATTATTGTAAGTGTTGTAAAAGAAAGAGAGAGAGAGAGAGCGCATCTCGAGAAGAAGAAAACACTTATACTTGTATTATATTGTTCAGACACAAAAGATGTCACACTAATGATTTATCTTATTATTAGATTTTCTTAGGTGAAGGTAGAAACCTTTAGTTATGGAGTAGGTCACATTGATTGAATACTTCTTGTCTTTTTTATTTCCCTTGCGATCAAAGTGGCCTAAAATCAACAAAGAAGATCTAAAGAACTTAACAAACAAGAGTGTTAAAATAATGATTTGAGGGATTTGGTGTAATTAGTAGGTACCATCAAATCAACCCTGTATGGTGATATAAATTTATTATCAGCTGTCTCAACGAATGTACTTAAAAGGAGGTATTATACAAACTTTAAAGTTGGCGCTTTTGAGTTGTGTAATATAATTTTTGAAGAGATGAATTTTAAAAGATATTGATTCACCCACTCCCTCTTCTCAGTATCAAGTTCTAATGTTCGATTTTGTAATTGCATCTTTTTCAGGCCCTGATGATATGCCTGCCCACATCAAGTCATCAATGTTTGGTTGCTCACTCACGTGCGAAGCTCTCATTTTTTCTTTTTGAACTTGGATCTCATATCATGACTGTCAAGTAGATAATAGCTTTACCATTTGATTTCCGTTTACCAGGCTTCTGTGTTATTGCAGGATCCCGATTACAAATGGGCAGCTTAACATGGGAACATGGCAGGTATATTGTATGTATGTTATTGTAGAATTTATTTGCGATAGTGATGGTATTTAATTTTGTTTTGAACAGCACATGTCAGTCCATAATCAATATCAATACATCTAGGATTGGGTGATTTTTTTTTTCTCTTGGTGGAATTGAATGCCAAAATGAGCCTGAAATGGTGTAGAGAGGGAGGGAGGGAGAAAACGTGTTAACCTTCATTGGGTATGCAAACACCTTTGATATGGTAAACAATCATAGTACATCAAATTATGGGCCTAACCCACTCATTGTCAAACCTCACCGCAGCAGCAGGTGACTAGTCCATCTGTGGAGTTGCCTGCCCACTCATTGTCAAACAATAGGCGACTGCTTCACCGCATGGGCACTCTCTGTCCATCTCCCATATGATCACAATTATAACAGGGCATAAAATACTTAAGTAGTTGTTTCTACTTTGGTTACTATAAGAAACTATTGTGTTCAATTCATCATTAACTTTTTTGAAGATGAGCATACATTGCATGTCTCATTCATCCAGACCAAAGGGTTGGACACGGACTTGCAGTAGGCTTTTGGCCTAAAGTATAGCATCCAAATTTTGGAAATTGTCCATCGGTGATTCCAACTGTTTTTGGTTTGACATGCTTCTATTTGATTCAACATTCGACAGTGTTTTCAGATTTAATGCATATTCACTTAATTGAAACTGTCCTTGTGGAGCCTGTCTGAACAGTGGTGTGTGGGTCTGATGGCCTTTCAGTTTATGGTGTATTTCCCTGTTGAAATAATTTTCTTATTGTTAGTCATGTTTACCAGGTTCTTTCTTCTACGTATCTGTCTCCTAAATCCTAATTCCATGTATGTTTGTGGTTCAGGGAATATGGCTGTGTGAGCACCGTGACTCGGCTACTGCACGCAAAGTTGTAGTTACCCTTAATGGTATATAGGGTTCTGGTGTCAAGCAAGGCGACTTTGCTGTTGATAAATGATTTCAAAGATCCGATGCCTTAGTAATTATGTTTTATTAAAATAAAAGATATGTACATGGCGTGAAAAAGCAATATCAAGGAGACATGATAACTGAAACTGAGAATTTGCCTTTAGGGGTGGACATTTGCATGAGAGAATGAGAAGCCAATCAAAAGATCAGGTCAATCTGAAAAGAAACCGCGCTATGTTATTGGTCATTGTTTACAAAAATCTTTCCCATCTTGTCAGAGATTCGAATTTCTTTTTTCTAAATACCATAATTTGTACAAATTAATTTGATTTTTTTTTTTGAAGTGTTGTATTTCATGAAATTTGCTCTATTTTTTATTTTATTTTATTTTTTCACGTTTTTTTCTCCATCTATTCATTTGAAATGGCACGATTAAGCCAAACTCCATTAAGGAGTCCTAAGGAGTCATTTTAAAATTATTCTTATAAGGGAGAAAGAGGCATGATAGACCCTTAGGTAAAGTAACCTAATTTTATAATTTTGGTTGTGTTTGATTTAGCATGCTTATTTTGAAAATATAATTGTTTTTAAAAATTATAGTTTCAGTTGAATTTTTAATTAATTATTTTTTAAAATGACATTATTTTAAAAAATAATATTATTTTATCAAATGAGTTTGATTTCTTTTTAAAATAAAGAAAAATCAGTATGTTTTCTCGAGTTTTTGATAATGTGGGATTTAAATTTTTAAATAAAATTCTAAAACTGCATGAAAGCATCTCCTACCCTTCTTTTACCAACGGCTTGCAATTAAAATGTAGTGTCATTTGGTAGTTAAATGTTGATATCTACATTAGTTCTCTTGGTAATTATTCATGTTTTGACTTACTGCCACATGTTGTGTTAACTGTTCTGTTAACTTAGGTTTATGTGTGAATCACACTATAGATGGTTGGAATTTCCTGACAATGGAATGCATGCCGCATTCTGGTTGTTTCATAAAGCTAAGGGACAATCTCACCACCTCTAGCATTGTATAGACAATCTAGTATGTCAGTCATTAACATAGTTAAATCCGATCATTATTGGCGACATAGGGCTTGTCTGGCTAGATGATGCATTTGATAGAGCACAGCAATGCTTATTACCATTCCATACCGAGAAGGTAGGAACGGTCAACTGCTCTCAAGCTTATTCTAGCAATGTTGCTTGGTGTGGAGTGGTTTATTGACCCTACACCAAATTCACTGCAGCAAATCAATCGGTTTGTGACAATATGGAGGTGTAATTAAAGTTCTTCTTGAATCTCAGTGTTTTCAAGACCAAATGTGACCCAAACATACATTTTGTTTATATGGTTTTTTTTTTTTACGCTAGCGTTGCTTTCTGCGATTGTGCTACTATTCTCAACTTGCATGCATACATCCATACCAGATGGTACTGGTGGATTGTTGCTAGCTAACTGGAATAAAAAATTTATTAGGAGTGACATGCTTTTGTAGTTAGCGTGAAGGAGGTGATCGCCACTTCAATACTGGTGTAAAATTCATACAAAGATTGTTTATCTGAATGTTGACAATAAATTTATTTCCCCGTTGAAATGCATACAGCTTTTGTCCTTGTACACCTTAAATGACGAGGCTATCTATTGGGGTTCTAAATTTCTAATTGCCTTTGCAAGATGAACAGTTTTGGGGTGCTAATTATTGGGCAATAGTTCCTCTAGCACACCTTAAACGGCGGCTCACGACAGGCCTCCCACCCAAAAAAAGCCATTCGTGTTGGCCTCTTACAATGGTTTTGTTGTTTTTGTTTGTCAGGGGCTTTTGTAATGTTTTATTATTCAATTTTGTTGTGGGAGAAAAGTTAACTAGATTTTTTCCCTATTTTTGGATTTGATTAAATTAAGCAAAGGTTGAAGTATTAGAAAACTTATTCAAAAAGTTCAAGAAAATCACAAGTATTGAGAGTTTGATTTTTAATTTGTTTAGAATCGGAGTTATTTCGTTTCGAGAAAAAGCTTTATTTTTTTAGTTGTGAAAACACTTTATATTTTGTTTTAGATTAATGATAATATATCGAAGATATCTCAAAATAAATAGGTGATAATCATTAGAATTCGCATAGTGAGTCATTGAGTTTCCATAACAAGAAATAATATAAAGGAATACATCTCGAAGAGTTAATTCGAGAAATTTGCTTGAATGATTAGAATGTCTCACAGAAGTTCAAATCGAAATATAATTTCGTATCATGAATTCATTATGAAGTTATTATTAGCGAGTTTGTTTTTCAACTGAAGTTTATTCAATTCGATTCAAGATAAGGATGTTCGTCTCGTCTTAATATTGTTCAACTCGCGGATTGTTTAAAGATATTCATTTGGTTTCGGTATGAAATTTGATATAAAATGAAAACATTAACTCAAAATGAAGTTAGTTGCTCTGATGGATAACGTGTTTGAGTTAGGTAGTCATTCGGTTTGGTAAAGATAATTTATTATTTTCTTATTTAAATTGTTTGTCTTCCATCCTATTGCAAATAAATTTGAATTTGTATGAATGCAGTCATAATTCAGGGTTATAGGTCTATTCTTTTGGCTTGGGACATACATTTTATATTAAAAGAATGAACCTTTGCTTAATGATATGCAGATTCAACTCCTCTTGCTTAAAAAAAGATGTAAGGGTGTATATAATCCCTTTCTAGATTCTGCACAGCGAGAGCTTCATGCCCTTTTATTGCCTTTCGTATTAGGTGTTTCACGATTCAATTTTCTGGTTTTTATTTATCAAGCCACGCAGTGCTATGCCTGGCCCTGGGCTTCCAAATGATACACAAAAGCAAGCGGATCTGTTCGCATAACAAACGTGCCTTGTTTGAATTTGCCATTTCTAATCGCGGCAGTCTACTTAGCACTTTAAAACATCAGGTATCAGCACTACATACGATTTTTTTCACTGCAATTCAGCATAGATACCACCAGTCCTAAAAAAAAATACACGAGGGGCTCACAGGTCATGTGTCGGAAGAAACCGATACAAAAGCCTCCTCGATACTGGGAACCGCGGACAACAAATTATGGGCACATGACATCTTTCAGCCCATGACAATGTATAACATTATGCAAACAAAAGGGGCTAAAACTAACAGGACAATCCCACAACCAAATCTCGAGCAATCTGTGTTGCAGTCCCAGACCCCACCCCCCTACTTCAATTATAAGAAAATCAAATTAACCGCATACATATGCAGTGACATCTTAACCATTTTAAGAACCGCAGGGCAATAGAAATACAGAGACGACAATACATTCATCAGCCAGAAAAAAGGTCTCCCAAGCTACATAAGAGATACATCGTGAGGCAGATTGTTCAAGGAGAAGGGTGAAGAAAAAAAACTAGCAAATTAAATTACATTATGAGAAACAATTGTCATATTTTCAGGTGGAAGGACGGATGGTTTAGTCACGCCGCCATTCAAATCCTCCTCCCTTCTCTCTTGCTTCTTCCTCTTCTATAATCAATTTCTGCATCAGAGCTTGATGAACCCAAATGATATTTCCTGCTTACACTATATGCCCCCATCCTGGCAATTAACTCCTCTTCATCTTTCTGTATGTGTTTACCAGGCAAACTCCGTTCTGAAGCATCATCTCCTGGTTGCTTCTGCAATTCATGATCTGTCACATAAAAACACAAAATTTACATCAATCACCCACACAAAGTAGGGATACAATAACAGTATAGCCAAGGAGACATCATCTCAAATCGCCTCAATGGAAAATTTCAAGCACGCAATGCACATCTTGAAAATGTGCACTCCTTGTTGCTGAATAGAAGGCAGACTTCAAATCTCATCACAGTATATCCTTGACGTGGCTAATGCAAAACTCATATAGGAAAGGGTGAATTGTTTGCAATATAATATCAATCTTTGAAATCAACTATTAAAAAACTATATATAATGACAAGCATATCATATAGATTTTTAAATTTGAACATTAGTCACTACCATCAAAAATCATAATCATGTCTTCAAGATTGGGCAAGAAGAAAAGAAAAAACATTAAAAAGAATAAATCATATGTATAGCACCTAGAGATAGATATGGACAATTTAGGTGTCAAGTTTTAGAACTTGAAAATTAAAAGCTTGCTCAAAATTTCATTAGATATTGCCAACCGCATATTTACTTAGAAATCCAAATGGTGAAAATCATGGTTCTTTAAAGAATAAGAACCGTTCACCACCGCTAGGTGTATATAACACATACAGGACCGGGTCCCAATAATTTTGCATTAATGATTAATCTTTCTCCCATATGACACCTATCCAGAGATATCCATATCAGATGCCCGTATGGTCACACTTGTTTGAAGCATCCAGGATCAAAACTGTCATTTAAAAGATTTCCTCCACAACAAAATTAAGCAAAAAATCTTAAAATGAAAACATGACAGTTAACCTTTCAATTCATTGCTGGTTGGAGGCACTTCACAGCAGATTGACCCATTTACTTGAACTGGCTCTGATTTAAACTTCTGGTTCAGCAAATTTGGCTGTGTTTCCTGTTGTTTTGGTCCTCTATTCGCCAATGCAGGTTCTGCATCGTCTTCCACGAATGGTTTGGTAGAGGGAAAAGGTGTCATGGTAAAGGAGTCATCCAAATCATCAGAAATCTCCACATAATGAGAGGTGGTTTGAATTTCATCGGCACTGAACCCAAAGGATGCTCTGTAGGCTTCTATTTCTTCAACTTCTTGCTTGCCATTTTTATTGTGCCTGCTTTGCTGCCCATTACCAACAGTAGAGTGAGAATCTGATTCTTTGGAAACACTGAGTCTCCCACCAGCATGAGGAAATGGTGGATTATCCAGATAATATTGTGCAAATGTTGCAGGACAGAAAAAGTTTGTATCTTGAGATGCCATGGTGGCAGCTGTACCAAGCCCAAATATTCTGCCTGACCCACTCCTGGAATACTTGGCATTTAGAGGGGATGTTGAACGATCCCAATCTAGAGGGAAGTCACGTTCAGGAAAAGATGAAGATAAACAGTCACCTGATGCCCTTGAAACAGGTGATCTCAGACTGCTGGCAGGACTTCCAGGATAAGGTGAATATGATATTTGAACATCATTAGCAGATATGTAATTGGTCTTCTCAGTGTTTTTATGCTCCACAGTAGATGAAAGAAATCGAGCATAAGGCACATCAGGGGAAGAAGGAGTAGTTAGGTGAGCCAACTCTGGTGGTGGAGTGAAAGGAGCAGTGGATGGCTCAGTCGTAAAGGTTGAGAAAACAGGAGGTGAAACTAGTTGTGTCTCGTGGGCATATGGTCCTGTTGCAAACATGGCAGATGAAGGACCTCCAGGTGAGTTGGCCGACAATGACAAGAAACAACTGGGTGACTGAGCTGTTGAAGGAAGTGCAGAATTCGAGAAGGATGCAGGTGAAGAAGGTGGTGCTAGAAGAGAAGGAGCTAATGATGTGGCTTGGTTTGTCAAACCAACAGCTTGAGGTCCATTTGGCTGGGCTGCTGATGCATTGCCCTCTGGAATACGGGACGAAGGTACAATTCGTTTTCCACCTTTTGATGTACCAAAGCATGAGAATCCACCCAAACAGCCACTCCATCTTTTCTGCTGCAATTTAAAAAAGCATTACCACAAGACCTCGTAGGTTACAGGAAAATTTCATTACAACTAAATTGCAACAACTAAAAGGTCGTAGCAAAAACAATGCAATTAGAGATATGTCTATCTCATCCTAACAGGATTTAGATGATAAATAGTTGTTAATTTCATTATGCCCAGCATGTACATCAATACAGCACTATGGGCCCCATCAAAATGGACCTGTATTATTCCATTCTATCATTTCAATGCACAAATGAATCCACTAGCATAAAAAAAATCACAAATATTGGCTCCATGCTATAATATATATATTGACACTGCCTTTATCTTAAATGATTGAATTTTGAAGGATAAACTTGACACTTATCATTATCAATGTGTAAAGGATGTCATACGTAATTTATATCCTCAGCATGCTACTATATATGGGTGTGTACATGTGGGATGTGTGTGTGCATACTCTGGCAAAAGTAAGCCTAATTATGGCTTATATTACTCATTCCAACAAAATATTGAAATAAAAAGATTTCAAGTATATAAAAATATCTTTATTAAATCAGGGTTTCTCGAATACCCTTCAGCCCCTGAGAGGAGAGCATTTAAAAGTGCCTCTTTTGAAGGCATAACTCTGCTGGGACCCTTGCAGAAAACATTACTGAAATAGGTCAGTTTTAACTTTCAATTACACTCTAATTTCTTCCTAGATGACAAAATGTATCTTAGCCGGTAAACTGATTTCACACTGGTTTACAGACAGCACGTGGATTGTCTATCTTCCGCAGAAATGCAGAATATATAAAACATCCTGCAATAAATCAACTAATGATCAGCCAAAACTTTAAAATAGCCATTGCGATCATTCATAATCAACTAATAATCTTTTTACTCCATATTCTCCATTTTGACATAGCCATTGCGATCTTTCTTACCTCAATATACCAAATTCTCAATCCATTCAAATCAGCCATGTGTTTTTCTCCTTCGTCACTGGAATACAATTTTACTTGGAAAATATTTTAATTTATTCAGACAATATTCATTCAGATCTTAACACATGTAATGCATCCAATCCATTTCACTAGTGCTTTTAATGTTTTAGCCCATATCATTATGTTTCCATATTTGCTGTCAACAAAACGGACAAATTTGTAGTAACTCATCTATTGACCTTTAAAAGTACAGTTGTGTAACCCAGGGATTAATCGGGCAAGGAAAAATAACAGCGATCAAGTTATTTAGACAGCTATAAAAAAAATGGTAACCTTAGGATTAAGAGAAGTTACAGAATTTTATTAAGTTGAGAGATTACATTTTCAAATTCATAAGCGTTTGTATGAAAATAGTCCAACAGCAACTAGCCTTCCTCTCACCCACTCAAACTCTAAAGCCTCATGGCCACAGGTCTCGAAGAAGTGACTTGCATCCAAACAACTTCATCTTTTCATCAGAAGCCTAGGGGAAAAATTGCATTGATTGTTAAGCTCGGCACTTCCATAAAAGCTTATTTGGAAAACCATATGGATATTTAATGCACAAACCGTATCCTTCAAGACATCATTAAACTTTGACCGACAACATTCCCACAGCTATGACTGAAGGATCCATCTGTCCAAAGCTGATAAAATGTCCTCTCACCCCATTTTCATAAAGGATGAGACTTCATTGAACAAGGGCTCATCTTCATGAATAAAACCTTAAGTAATGCTAACTAGTTTTTGGAGCTTTCTATTGATGATGTCCAAATCATAGACAAGAAGACCCATCATTAAGAGGAGGTAAAAGGACCATGGAAGGTCCAAAGGTGTTGGGCTTCATTGTCAAAATTGGTATTTTGGCTGATAGGGTGGCAGCAGTTTACCTCTCTAAGGGGGATCAACCCTATTAAGAGCACTCTCTCCAATCTTCTCACTTACTTTTTATATCTCTTTCATCTCTCCGCAATTGTGGCTACCCACATTGAGAAAACTCAACGGAATTTCTTTTGGGGGACTACTGTGAAAATGACCAAGTTTCACTTGGTCAAGTGGGATTTGGTGTGTCATCCCCTTATTCAAGGTGACTTGCCATAAATAATCTATGACGATTCAATGAAGCCCTTCTAAGTAATAGGTTGTGGTAGTTTGGTGTGGAAAGAAATATTTGTTGGAGTAAGGCCATTGTGGAGAAATACTAGGTGGGTAGATTTCCAAAGCCCCTGATGGGCCATAGGTTGACTTATGGAAAGGCCCATATTTTCCAAATTTGTGATGTTTAAGGTGGGAGATGGATCTTCTATTTGCTTTTGGGATAACATTTAGTGTGTTGTTGAGCCTTTGAAGTTTGTCTACTCTAAGTTATATCACATTGCTTGTTCCTTTTGTGGCTAATTTTGCTCGTTTTTGGGACTTTGGTGTGCACTGGGAGGTGAGTTTTACTCGGTCAACTCAGGATTAAAAGTTGGATGCTTTCTAATCTTTTTTGATTTGTTGTCTCCTCTATCATACCTTGTAGTTCTGAAAAAGATAAGATGTGTTGATGTTCTGACTAGTCTAAAGGCTTCCGGCTAAAGTTTTTCTAATTTATTCTTCTTCCTATTGGGCCTGATGCTTTCTTTATATAGGCATTTGGAGGGCTAAATTTCTCTAGAGTTGCTTTATTTGTTTGGATTGTTGTCCTAGGGAAAATCTTAATTGTAGATTTACGACAATGACTTGTAAGTTGGTGCTACATGTGCAAGATGGATGGAAAATTCGTAAATCATCTTTTTCTTTGGGATTTGATTCTCGAGTTGTTTGGCCTTCACTGGGTAATGTCTCAAAGTTTTCATGACCTCTTTTCTCTCTGGTATGGGAGTGTGAGCCAACAATATATGATTTGATGGACTATTTCTCACTACATTTTAAGGTGTCTTTGGTGTGAGAGGAATGCACAATTGTTCGAGCACTATGAGCTCAGTGTGGAAGCACTTTAAGTCTCATTTCTTTGGTTCTCTTTTTGATTGCATGTCTATTGCTAGGGTCTTTAAACTTTCTTCTGTGCCTAAGCTCCTTGATTTTTATTCCTTTTAAGTTGGTTGTTTTTTTGTTATCTCTCTAAGTTAGTCGTAAACTTGTCATTGATACTTCTTGCTTACTCGGTTTGTTTAATAAAGTTTTTTACTTATAAAAAAACAATTAAGCGACAATAATTGGACAATGAGATGGTGCAATCTTTTACCTATGAGGATAGACAGTTTATAAAGCTGTGATATCTCAATGACCATGCTATATCTAGTTCGGATAAACTTGTCCAGTCGGTACAAAGGTAGTGACGAGCTTGGTTGAGCTGTATTAGAATCATTCTTGTCCAGTCATGAAAGGCAGCCACATTTAAAATAAGATCTCTCTTCTTCCTATATTTTACGGTCCTAACCTATCAATCAATGAATGGCATCTCCCTTCTTCTTCGTTGCACCAACCAATCCTCTCTTCTATTCCTTCCCTAATGGAGCAGTAAGCCTCTTCAACTCACACATGTATTTTATTTTTACTAATTTATATGTTGACAACAAACCATAACTGTACACTTCTACTAACAAACGGTGACCTGATCCCCAATAATTAGATGGAGAACATAGTGAGAGCTCAACAAAACCAGACATTGAAAATTAATATAACTTTGGGCAGTAACAGATTTGGGTTCAGATCCATCCTCCTCGTTACATGGAATTTCACCAACTGCCGCTCAATTTTTAACAAACTTGATTCAACTAAGCTTAAATCTAAAAGATCATGATTATTATTGATTATATGAAAAAGGTAGTCGGAAATCTACGGTTACCCTATTTTATGGTTACATTAACCATCAGTTTCTCCGCACAACCAAAATAAAATGAGGACAAGACCAAATCGAACCCCCAGAAATGCTGATAAAATAAATTATAATAGCTGGTTGACAGCTGAGAGCTTCCAAATCTGAAAGTACAACCAAAAGGTGATGGCTGGAGCCTTCCTAAGATCAGATCTGGCCGGATTCACGAACACATGCGCAGCATTAAATTAACACATAATAATAATAATAATAATAATAATAATAATAATAATAACAATAATAACAACAACAACAACCATACTAATAATAAAAGGGTGTATAAAACACAAGAAGTTAAACAACCAAATGCAATAACAGCTGCGGATCTTGATCCGGTGATGAACACTCACCACTCTCGCTCAAACCCAATTCACACAGCCCAAATCCAAAGACAAAAAACGAATGCGCAAGGGTAAATTTTTAGTACGAGACGGGGAAATTCTAGGGATTTAGTGGACTCACCCGTTCCTGCTGTGGGAATCTGTTCTGCTCCGAGCCCATAACATCACAATATATTTATATATTTATATACGCTGGGGTGTGGTAACAAAAAGAAGAAACAGATATCCCAGCTTTTGTGTTGTTGCCGCGTTGGTTCCACTAGTTTCTCCAATGCTTAGAACCAAACCCAGTTGGCGTTTCTCATTGGATTATAATGGATTAAACTGACGGAGAAAGACTAAACCCATGTTGTTGTGTGTGTGTTTGTGGGTGAGCGCGCGTGAGAGAGAGAGAGAGATCTAGGATAATCTTATCTTGGAATTAAATAAAAAGGGTTTTAGATCAGGAACAAGGAAAGACAAAAGCTAGAAAGATTGGAGAGAGAGACATTGGCACATAAAATATAAATTGTTGATGGTGAGGTAGTACTATAGTAGCCCCCTAGGGCCAGCCAGCCAGCCAGCCACAACAAAAGAAAAAGGAAAAGGGCAACAACACCTATGGTAAAAAGGAGCTGCAGTAACAAACAACTTGCGCTGAGCTTAAAAGACAAAAAGTAAAACAAAACAAAACAAAAAAAAAACCAACGACAACAAAGTTAATGAATCAAAAAACAAGGTTAGCCACAAACAACTAAACAGAAGACATGAGATCAGACCATTAAGATCCAATACTGCTGGACTCTCAAGTCTGGACTCACTCCAGGAAGATGACCGACCTTGCTAGCAGCCGCACGCTCACACGTACACGCCATAAAAGTCATGGGGAAAGAGAGAAGCCCCTCTGCTTCGCACCAACTAAGCAACAGCTGGGATGTGTCCGCTCTTGCGAGCGTGTATCTCACTCGCACACATTCCGGCGTGCAGTGGTGATTTACAGTTTTACTTTTACACGCCCTTGGGTTTTAAGTCAATTTAGTGTGACCATTACTAATTTTGAGACTCGCACGTATATATATATAAAATTTTACAGTGTTCCACTGTTGGACTTCGCTGTCAATTAAAGTTAATCGAATATAATTTTTGTTTGATTCAGGTCTCCAAATATTGGAAAATGTATCATCTACCTGGTTCATGCTTCTCCAATGATAATGCGGGGAAATTTTGTGATTTTTAAATGACTTACGAATAAAATATTTATTAAAAATATTTTTTAAGAAAGAAATATTAAATTTATTTATCAAATATGATTTTTACCGTGACACTTATTAGTTTCACATAATTTAAAATAGATTTATAGAAACGTAACATGTTTTGTTTGCATATAAAATCAATGATATATGATTAAAATAATTTTATCGTATTTGTTTTTCTTTAAAAAAATAAAACAGAAGTTATCATAACATTTGGGTTATTCACACACATCTCATTTGTAAATACACTTATTTTACAAATATTTAAATATCTTCTCAATAAAATTATAAATGTTAATACGCCTTTTAATTTACAATTATAACATTCCAAGTGTACTTTTGTTTGATATTTCTAAATTTGCTTCGAACTATGATCGTAAATAAATCTAACGTTTATAAATCCAGGTCGCGTTAGGGAGATCGCGGGGGGGGGGGGGGGGGGGGAACCACCAGAACACCGAGAACAACCCGAAAACATAAAAAGATGTTGTATCGTTTTGTTTTTGAAAACTTAGTCAAAACGGTAACAAACAAAATGTTAAGCCGTTTTCCCCCCATTTAAATGCGAAAAAGAAAAAACGCAAAACCAAACATGCTCTAACATTCCAAGTGTCTTTCAATTGTGATATCTCTAATTTGCTCGAACTATGACTGTAAATAAATCTAACATTTATAAATGCGTTTGTTCGGCTCGATAAATATTATTTTTGTTCGTTCGTTAGTAATTATAGTATCTTTCGTGAATAATTGCAAAAAATTCTAATCGTGAATTTTCCTTATGAATAGTTTGTAAAAATTATTTGTTAATGAAAAATTAACAAATTAATTAATATATATATATAAGTTATTCATTAAATATAAATATATTTTTATTAAATATAATTAATAAGCATATATTTATATATTATTAGTAAATAAAATATGTTTTTATTTATTATTACTGTTATTATAATATTTTCGTGAACTACATTTAGTAATTATTTAAACATATTAAACAGAGATAACATAACCTAATAATTAATTAATTATACTTTTTTCGATAAGTTTACGATGTATTTTTTTTTTTTATTTTTTATTTTTTTCAGATTTTTTATAATTTTATTATTATATTTGTAACTCATAAACAAGTTTGTAAACACATTTTCGTGAATGTTCGTAAACGGTATAATAATGTTCGTGAATAGTTTGTGAGGTTGTGAGCATCATAATTTAATACTCGTATTCGGTTCATTAATGAATATTAATGAATACGTTCGAACACCTTATTATTCAGTTCGATTTGATTTATTTACAATCTTAACTCGAACGTATGACTCGAAAGTGCAACATTCAAGTTATACCAAGAAACGAGCATAGTTTTTAACTCACTCAAATGCTCGAAATGTTGGGTGTTGGATATCATGCATATCAAGCAATGGGAGGTTGATATTTTGCATTTTGAGCAAAAAAAAAATACATATTGAGCAGCAGTTCAAATATTACAAGTTAGTTATTCAATAAGTAGAGTGCTCAAGATGCTAAATGTTCAACAACATGACATATCTAGTAGAAGGACATGTATTGAGTAGATGGATTACCTGATCCCTTAAGGTGTGTCTCCTTCGAGTTGAAGATGTAGAGCTAAGTTAAAGCTTAAATATGGATGACTCGAAGTTACACTAAAAAGAGCTGATTGAGTCATTGAGTGTTCGATAAAAGAATGATATGCTCGATAACATGACATATCGATCAGATGAACTATTTAATCCTTTGAGGTGTGACTCCTTCAAGTTGAACATGTAGAGCTGAGTTTAAGCTTGAAGATGGTTGACTTGAAGATGTGATAGAAAGAGGTGTTCGAGTTGCTGAGTGCTCAACAAAAGGAAAATATGCTTGATAACATGACATATCAAGCAGTTTGATAGATATCAAGCAGATAAACCGCATAATGCTTCGAGATGTGACTTATTTTGTCCATAAAAGTAAAATTATAAAGGGATATTTTTAGAGATAAGATTTTAAGTGTAATTACAAACAATGAGAGCTTATATAACAAAACTCATGATAATGGACACATTGATGATATTATGTTAAATTCATTTTTTTAAATTTAAAATCCTAAAGGATGTTATGCCCTTAAAATTGTAAAATTCAAAATGAATTAT
This sequence comes from Taxillus chinensis, assembly GCA_023512835.1. Taxonomy (NCBI): domain Eukaryota; kingdom Viridiplantae; phylum Streptophyta; class Magnoliopsida; order Santalales; family Loranthaceae; genus Taxillus; species Taxillus chinensis. Next base: position 11,498,549 of record CM042091.1, read on the forward strand.
AAAATAACCGCAAGTTAATTTCTTTGTGAAATAAAAACATTTGCACATATTGTAATTTCTAAATAACATTCATACAAATTTATTATTTTATTGACCATTTTCATGTGTTGGGAAAAACAACAACACATTTTTTAATGAATTTGTAAGAGACTATAGATAGTGTATGTATATACGTATATTATTCAAACACTAGAAGCACATGATCTAGTTTTTATATGAAATACCTTTCAATGAGAAGAAAAAACCATGGGGCATTGTACACTTAAACAATTTTACCGTCACCAAATAAATGAGAATAACAAATGTTTTCTCTAAGTTACACTAGAGCCACGCAATAACAATATCAACGTCAAACTATTCAAGAAGAACTTGAAATAAATTACAGAAAAATCTTCCAAATTTTGTTAATTCCAAAATTGTTCAAACTTGCTAAGTTTTAAATTTCCAAATGACGATCCAATTGTCTAATTGTAAATGAATCCCTATTATATCAAAACTTTAGCTTGGTACATGTTGAAATACTAATAGAAGCTCTTACATTTTTGCTTTTGCTTGCTACTCTTTTTCTCTCTCAAGTACAACATAAAATCAAGGGGTTATTAAACCTTACTTACCTAAAAAAATGATATCTCCATATGGGTCACTCTATACTCAATCCAACAAAATCCCTTCCTTTTTTATTAGGTGGAGGGGTTTGCCATAATGTAGTCATTATTAGATTCTGCATTAACATATTAGAGTCATTATTATCAGTTAGAATTTTTTCAAGAGTTAATAACTTTTCATTAAGAGCAACTATTATACAATGGTACTTTATAATGATATGTTTTGATATTGAATGAAATAAAAACTTTTTTGTAATGTAGGTAGTACTTGATTATCACATAATAAATACATTTTTGTTACTTGAAACCAAAACCATCTAAAAACTTCTTCATTTATAATAACTCTTAACTGTTGTTTGCAATCATCTATCTCTCCCCCTCTCTCTCTCTCCTCTCTCTCTCTCTCTCTCTCCCTCTCTCCCCCCCCCCCCCCCCCCCCCCAAAAAAAAGTAAAAAAAAATAGTTAAACGGAATAATCCAAATCTAATGTAAGACTAAAATCATAGTCAATTTAAATTAATTTAAAATCAAATTGAAATTATAATTTAATGTAATTTTCAGGCATTATTTTTAATTTGAACATTATTACACAAAAAAATAACAAATATTCATCTTTTTTTTTAATTTGATTAATTTATAGATGATTATTTAAAAAGAATTATACATGTTTATATAATATTAGACTTATTTGATAGATCTTTTAAAATAAAACATAATTATATATATATATATAAAATTAACCTTATAAGCAATTGAAATTAGCTGTATGGGACAAAAAACAAAAAAGAAAGAGAGAAACACAAGTGAGGGCGATTGGGGTGGAGGGCAACAGCATCTCCAAAAACAGAGAGAAAGAAATAAGATTATTGCATGTCTTTCAAGCGGCTAATTGACCTTCAAATTGTTATAAAAGGAAACCATTTTACACAATTTAAATTATCATTCACAAAGTTTTAGTTGGCTAGCATTTGACATCTAAACTGTATGTCTGTTTATGAAAATGTGAAAGTAAATACATAGCGTCCAAAAAACCTTCGCCTGCACCGTTAAGTAACAGCAAATCTGTATCATTCATTTGTGTCGCCCAAAACCCGAAAAACGTTAAATAAATAAAAGAAAATAAAACGGAAAGAAGAGAGAAGGAGTTGTCACCGACTCACCCATTATTTTGATGGGTGATGTGATCGGACGCCACATCAAAAGGCGGTAAAAAATAAAAAAAATTTACGTTGTCTGAATTGATAATATTTTAATTTAAAAAAAAATATTATAAAAATATGTACATTAGTTTTAAAATTTTTTATTCATATTAATCTAATAAAAATGTTTCGCGAATTATATTTAATTAGATTTTTTTATTATTTTTTTAAAACACAATTATGAGATAGAAATTTCCTATTGTCTCGCATATACTTGGGAAGAAAAATAAAATAAGATTTAAAAAATGCACAAAATAACTAAAAAAGTATATATTAATTTTGTACAAAATACTATGTAGGTATAAACAATAATAACAATAATGATAATAAAAAATTTTGAGAAATAAAATGATAAGCATACGAAGCAATTTGAATAAACAATATCTAACCCCAACCAAGATGGAGGCTGGCATTTTGCAATAACGGCAAGAAAATTTAAAAAATAAAAACGTAATCATAAATAGCATTGAGAGCAGCAAACGTAATATAAATATCATCCTCATTAACACATTAATCTTGTAGCAAAAAATGGAGCACTGATTGCCAACTTCCCACCATTCAAAAAAGAAAAAATGGTTCATGTATTTGTGAGGATGAGAATTGAGAACCTTACAGATAGATGGCTAATCACAGAAGCATAACTTCACCATGAAACAAATAAATAATGCTCACAATTTACACCTAGCCCTTATAGATGCGTATGAAAGGCATTGGTGTTACTTAATCTTCATTGCATAGTGTAGGCAAGAATCTCATACGACCACTGCAACCAGATAATTCAGCTGTACTACTGAATCAAAGTTAAACAACCAGGAAAACCATAAAATTTGACAAACATCATTCCCCTCCTGGTAATTAATCATAGCTGCTGCCAATTGCTCGTTAACCTCTAATTTAACAAAAAATCTCCATCAAGTGAGATCAAAGGGTCTTGTATGCAACCGAGAAACCAGCTATATAACATCACTCACGGGTGTAGTGCGCTGTAGCAATATGATAAGACATCTACTGATCTACATCAGTATCCCGCATGCTTAATTAAAAATGGAATATAAAAAATGCCATTCACAAAGGTCCAACCACAGTTCATGTTCTTGTAATTTTAAAGTTCCAAACAAACAACAGAACTTTCAAGACGGCAAAATGACAGTTTTTAACGCATGGCCCCAAACAGAAATACACTGACATCAGAACCAAATAAATTGACTCCAATTTTGACAGGTACCGAGATAAGCAAAATAAATTTAACATCAATCCTAAATCTCTCCCACAGTGTGTTGATAAATAAAATCAGCGCTTCTGAGGATAAGAGGCACAAAAGAAAGGAATGAAGTAGGCATAACCATAGGAAGCCTCTTAACAAACCGTCACTTCACTGGATCTATAAATCTCTACAGCTACTGGCTATAGATGGAAACAACAAATAAAACAAAGTAATGTTTTATGTTCATGGGTGCAGGCCTGCAGGGAATATGAGCATCCAGTCCGTAACCATTAAAACCATTTAGAACCAGATAGAAAGAACAACGGAAACCATGCTAAAAGCCTCATAATGAAAGTATGCACAAACCAAACGAAGAGATGACAAAAATGAATAATACAAAGTGAAATTTACTGAAATAAAAGATACATGCCAGAATTAAAAACTATATTGAGCAATCCACAAGACCTAAAATCAGATTGGGTGGACCAAAATACCAATAATAAAGTAGTTAGTAGAAATGCAATAATAAGGGGGGGGTGCAGAACTCTCATGTTATTATTACCCATAATAGAATGCACAACTCTTAACACATGACGCCAAGATTTATTTGATCAATAATAATAACGATTCTACAAAACTAACAGCCTAGAGGCCTAAGTTTGGTATGTGCAAGTGCGCGAGCGAGCATGTATATTTATTAAAATTAAAGTGCCCTCTAAAATTTTGCAATATTAGATATTATCTATTGAAAAACTCACCACCATGAAAGTAACCATACTTGAGAGAAAGAAGCCTAAAGATTCATACTATATCTACCAGAGTCCAGTAAGCTTGGCTAACCTTTTAAAGTTTTTATCTGCCAAAGTTTTAAGCAGTAGGAAACTTTCTGTGGGCAGAAAATATTCAGCAGCAAGTTACACAGTTAACAGCTCATATGACCTAAAAAGCATAACTATTTTTTCGTACTTAGCCTCAGAAAATCTACATTCACCTTACTTTTGGGAACCACAGTTGCAGGTATCTTTTTTCACTTACTTTTATTTCCCCTGGGGGAAACGTATAGTTATAGGTGTTTTCTTCACCAGCAACTATGTGCCATTGTGCATAAATAAAAATCATTTCCCGGCTTGGCGCAGCAGCCAGGGTGCAAGGAAATGAAATTTATATAAACTTTCCAAAAATTTAACGGCAGAGCCTACCGTTCCAGCTGCAAAATCTATGTTTTTTTTTTAAATTATAGTTTAAAAATACAATTTAATAAAAATACTAAAAACTATATTTTAAAACTCTTTATTATAGTAAAAATTTTAAGTTGAATTTAATTTAATATTATTTACTTTTTATTTATTATAATATTATATATTTTTTCCATATATTTATTTTTTCTCGTGATATGTTTATCTTTTTCTTATTTAAAAGAATAAAATAATATTTTAATTAATAAATAGTTAAAATAAAATTAATATAGACTAAAAAAATAATTAAAATAAAAATATTTATTAATTATTTTAAAGAACTAATTTTATAGATGTTCTTTCAAGCCCAAGAAGCATATGGGATCCGTTAACAAACAAAGGGCTGCAGGGCTTCTGCAAGATCGTCGCCCCTAGTTCCAAGATAGATTGAAAGAAGCCATATCAAGTAGAACACTAAAGCTCGTAACCAAACTCTTGATCTGTATGTGCTCCTTTGTTTAGGGGCAACTTTTTTTTTTTTTTCTTTTTTCGTTAAAACCATTCGGATTGCATTTATTCAATAGTATCGCCCATCCTAGAAAACACTTTGGTCATAATAAACACTTTCGTTTTTAGTGTTTCATTTATCAGCCAAAGAGACAAACTTGAAGAGATAGAGCTGACAATTCATTATAACAAATAAGTGAATATTTCCCATGCCTCACACATTTCACACAAAAGAGCTACCTTAATACCTACCAATCCCATCACACTTAGTAGCCATAGTTTGAACGCAGAAATACAAGAGATGACAACAGAAATATTCCACTTTGTTAGCTCATAATTAATTTGATGAAAATGTACATGAATATAAGTGTAATCATCAAAATTGATAGCATTCTAAAAAAAAAAAAGAAGGATTACATTCCAACCACCAAATTGTCGCTGAAAATTTTAAACTCCATTATTTTATCTGTCTTTCCTTTTGACTACAAAGGCAAAATATGTCGTCCCGCAATCGCTTGTACAATAACAGAAAATGGGAATAACTAATCAGCTGTCACGGAGAATGAAGAAAGTATTAAGTCAAGGAAATATACAGGATATGAGTACAAAAAGAAAGGCCGCTGCTTGTACAATTCCCAGGCTCTCCTCGTCAAAACTTTGATAATGAGTGATTTCTAAAAAAGCATTTCCCTCTTTTTTCCATTCCAAAATCCACTTATGTGCCATATTAGTCCTCAAGCCTTACCCAGAAAAAACAAATAGAAACAGATTAAATCCTCAACACATGGACTTATCAACAGATGCTGCCAATTCTGCAAGCTGCTTCCTGCCAAGATTGGACACGAGTTCCATGGAGAATTGTTTTGACGCATTTGCCAGTTCTTCCTCAAATTTGCAATCCACTTTAAGTGTTTTTGCTTCGGATTCTGCTGATTCTGCCTCTGCAAGCAACAGATTAGCCTCTTCAACATCACCTAAATCTAAGGCGGCATTTCTTTCTGCCAAAGCAGCCCCGGCAACTAAACATAATCTCTGGAATCTAGTAATTTCAACTTCCTTTTCCTTTGACGAAATCAATCCTTCAGTCTTTTGCAGTCTATCAATAGTGTTCTTAATTTTTTCCTCTACCTTCCCCAGTTCACACATGGTTCCTTCCATTTTTCTCAGCACATCATCCTTTTCAACAGTCAATGTCTTTGCTTCTGCAGCTATCCGTGCTGCTTCCTTAAAGTTTCTTGCAGCAGCAGCTACTTTTTTTTCTGCTTCTAGCTCTGGCACTCTTTTGTCTATGAAGAAAATCCTCTGCTTTGAGGATGCAATGTCTTGCTGATGGCTTGACTTTGTTGATGATAGTTCCTAGATGCAAGAATATATATATATATATAGGTAATGTAAAGGATCATGGCAACTGAATTTCATTAAGTAAATTTTGGTAGCCAGACTGAAAAAGTGTAACTTGCAGTGCAATCATAACAAATTGCAGTACATGAGAACAAATATGACAAAAGGCTGATAATAGTTAATATTAGATACTTGAAGGAACATCATGTACAACTTCAACGGTACAGAATAGCCATTTCATAATCCAATCTCAAAGCCAATAATGAATCGTTCATAGAGAATAGCAACACAAAGGAGCTCAGAGCAATCACACTAGCTTCTCACACATTTTTTTAATTTATAAATTTAAACTACCTTTTTACTTTTCTATATAAATATGTATAACAATAAATTCTCTAAATCACTTTTTATATCATTAAAATAATATTTTATATTACTTTTTTATTTAATAATAATTTTTTTGTAATTTAATATGAAATAAAATTAAAAGTTAAATGTGAAGAAAAAAAGTCTAAGAAATTTTTTATATATACTTTAATAATTATAGGAAGTGAACAGTGCTTTTTGATATGTTAAAAAAATTATAAAAACTCTATAGAAAGTTAAATATAAAACTTTTATTGTATAGATGATTTTATAACTTATAACTTTTTTTTCTAAATAAAAGAAAACATACTCTTATAAGAAATCTACTATCAGTGCTCAATTGATTAGAAAATCAAAATGCTTTTTCTTCCATCATATAGTTGCCAAAGAGAATTTTCAAGGAAAAATGGAAAGTGCAAGATACAGGGCTTTCAGATGAAATATCTATTGTTATGTGAATCACTGTGAACAGAATCATTCAGCCCACATCTGGATCTCATAAAAGGAATGAGCCAGATTAGGGGGTGTTAGTTTTTACTTCAAAGAATCTTTAAGGCATGATATTTGATCCTGTAGCTAAAGCGCCCCCCATAAAACAGTTACTTAAAAAGCTGACCACAAATGTAAGACCAATCATATTGTAGCACCCATTTCCCAGACATTATGGCATATTTAAAAAAAAAATGTCAGTCAAGCCTTCAAAATTTGATCTGTAAAAACGATTGAATCCCAACTTTCTTTAGGTCAGACTTGGTAACTGGCTTCAAAAACCAAGTCCAACAACAGCACTATAAAAAGTACAAAAAAAAATAAAAATCCACCTAATAAGATCATAATAATATCAAAGCAATAACCACGCCCCAGAAGATTGTTTACAGAAACGAATATGAATCTTAAAATAATAATAAAAAAAAGCAAAACCTTTAGGGAAGCTCTTTCTTCAGATGCTTCCTGTCTGAGCCTTTTGACATCCACAGAAAGCTTCTCCTCTGCTTTCACAAGCCTCACTTTGTCCTCCATTGACTTCGAAATGGACAAAAGTAGACTCCTCCTCAACCCAACAATCTCCAGGTACTCTCTTGCCTCATCTTCAGAAATCTTGACAAGCTCCCTTAACTTTGCACTCCTGTCTCGTTCATGGGAAATGAAGTCATCAATCTCATTCCTTTTCTTTAATAAAGCCTCACTCTCCAACTCCATCTCAGAGAGGACTGATTGCAGTCTACCATAATTCACATCAATGCTTGATTGTGTCTCCTGAAACCCAGAAGTAACATTAGAGATTCTTTTCTCGACATCTTTGATGTTGAAATCATTTTCTGCGATCTCATCCTCCTTCTGTTTCACCAACTCAAGCAATTTGTTTAGTTCGTCAATCAGTATCTCCTTCTTCTTGAGAAGATAGTCTTTCTCCTTTAGATCACCGTCAACTGACTGCCTGATGGAATCATCCAAAACCAAGCGCGCGCCATTTACTACATGTGATTCAACTTCAACCTCCATCTTCTTGAGCTCTAAGGCTTCAGTTGATGAAAGCCATTTATCCATTTCTTTCAAAGACACACTCTCAGCTTCCTCTGAGACTAAATCAGCAATATTAGCAGCATCCTGAAAAAAATATTGAATTTTTTTATTTATTAAAAATAATTGTTTGCCTATTGTAAGACCCTTCATGACTTGATGTTAATATGCGATGGGTTCTCCAAGGTAGATTGTGACCCTTTTTAAAATAACAATTATGATACTTATTAGAGATGGCCAAATCAATTTTATAATCCGAGATTGCGTGTAATTTGAGGTGCTAAAAGTGATCGATTAATTATAAACAAGATTGGTTTGGTAACCGCTGGAATATCATTCACACACATCGAGAAGATATGAATCATGGTACTCGTACACTACTCACCAATGCAAAACGTTTCAACAAAGAAGCACACTCTTCCTCAGCAGCAATCTGGCACTCCAGAACCTCCTTCGAATTAACGTCTCTAGCATCCGACTCCGCTTCCGAATCCCTCAGTGCATTCAGCAGAGCTTGCTTCTCCTTCTCAGCAGCTACGAGGCTCTCACTGAGTTTCTCTGCCGTCTCGAAATCCTCGGCCTCGCAGGCTCCCTCCAGCTCCTTTTCAACCTCCCGGTACTTCTGGGACGCCACAATAAAGTCCTCCGCGGCTCTCCTCCTCCTCCTCGTGCAGTCCTTCTTCTTCGACGAAACCTTCGCCGTTAATTCCCGGGTGCGCTTGAGCTTCTCCGATATCTGTGCTCTAATTTGCTCGAACCGTACCTCAGTGGAAGAAGCTGCGCCTCCTGCATCACTCTCTGGTTCATCAGCCGCCACCGGTGTCGCATCTGGGTTTGAAACAAGGCCATGACCTGGCTCCATACTAGGTTTTGGAGAATCGCTGCCGACTTGTACGGCGGCGTTGTCTGAGGAATGAACCTCAATTTTCTCCTCTTCCTCCCCATCGGAGGGTGGAAGCGACCGATGATCGCGATCACCTGAGAATGGGCCGGAGCCACCTCTGCCGTATCCAATTCTCATACCAGGTCTCCGTTTCTTCCTCGAATTCTGTCGGAGGGTTGCTCCGGTGGGGATAGTAGGATCGGGATCGGAGCAGTTGAGGCTGGGCGGTGGTTCCAGGGTTCGGTCGGAGGGGGTAAGGGTGAGGTCGGAGAAGAGGTTTTCGTCGAGCGGTTCAGCGAACGAAGAGGAAGGCGACGAGAGAGTTGCGCCGGGAGTGGATGGGAGACGATGATCAGATTCGGGTTCGGTTGATGCGATCTGGGATGGGTTGAAGAGGGTCATGCCCTCGAACAGGGAGTCATCCAGTTCCTCATTCGCCGCCGATGCCGACGACGACATTGGATTCGATTCGATCCGATCCAACGATTCGAGTTCGCGGTCTGTGTCGACTGTTGCGTTGGGTGGCGAGAGGCGACGGCGTCACGGAGACGGAGGAACAGGAGGGGTGGTAATCAGGCTAGTGCATCCGCTGCTAGCTGATCGCTGATTAGTGACGGCGTTGTGGAAACTTGGGAACTTTCCGGCTCCACTGATTGACGAACTTTTTAAAATTGAAAATTTCTGATTTTTTATTTTAATTTTGGTTTTTCACATGACAATGCTTTGTGCTCTAATAGTAAAACGCATATTAAATTTATTTGTTAACTCTAATATAATATGTACATATTTAATTTTTTTTAAATCATCACTCCAAAGGGCGAAAATATGAGCCATTTGATTTAGATGTATTATTTTTTGAAAACTGTGGGCTCAATAATTTTTTTAGCATTTATGAGTGGTGTAAATTCATCTAAGTTCACAGTTTTTAAAAATAATCGTATTTTGAAAAATAATACAGGTAAGACAAACATAGCCATAAAGTGCATATACAAATCTCAAACCAGGAATAGATTTGATAGTTCCCCGCAAAAGTCTGGTCTCCGGCTCAACAAATCTAAATTTTTATTAAATTTTAACTAAAAAGCATTAAAAGGTCTTTGCAGCAGCCTCAACAAAATAGCTATTTATATTTCACTGGTCAAATCTGGCGAACCCTTTCTTATTAGCTATTCTTTTTTTAAAATAAAATATTATGCATTCTCACTCCTCTCTCCCTCAATCGACAACAAAAACGCACCTTCGTCGACGACGCAACGACAATGCACCTTCGTTGATGACGCAACGACAATGCAACTTCGTCGATGACGCATCACCATGTGTGCTGCGCCATGAGATTTTGGACTTGTTTAGTATTTAGAATTGTAGGTGAATGATGTCGTCCGCTCGTTTTTCACCCCCCCAAAAAAAACAACCCCCCCCCCCCCGCTCAACGTAGAAGGGGGCACCTTCCCCCCCCCCCCCCCCCCCCCCCCCGCGCCCCGATTAGGCCATCGGGATGGATTCGTGCTACGGAAAGGAGAGGTTGGTAGAGGGGGAGATGGTGCGCGAGAAGGTTCCAGGCGGTTCGTGGAGGGAACGGATGGAACCCCTTCGAGGTACGTGCCGACCGGTTAATCGAATGCCCCCCCCCCCCCCGAGGACTTGACGTAAGAAGGGATTTGGCCATCCTTACACAACCGTCGGAGCCGTTCCCTGATGAGCCCGGTGGCGGGGCAAACCGGTCTACGTGCGCTTCAACCTCAAAGGCTAACTAGCACCTTCGTGACGACCCCCGGGGCCCCCCCCCCCCCCCCCCCCCCCCCCCCCCCCCCCCCCGAAGACCGCCGAGCATCCGCGTGATCCCATAGCTCGAGTGACGTCGACCATAGTGTCTTGCACGCCTTGCGTCCATGAGATTTGGACTTGTGATTAGTATTTAGAAGTTGGAGCGATCTTGAAAGCCTATCCTTTGGACTGGGCGTGGCGGGCATCTTGGTAAAGTTTTGCAACCTCACACGTAGGAGGGGGCAGCGGGAGGCGCGAACGATGCCATCGGCTGCGGGGTAAGCGCAACGGGACGTTGCGAGGATTGGGTGGAGGAGAATGTCACGACCCGAGCGCGTGGTGCTGGCGGGACGTTTCTTAGTGGCACGATTCGGGAGGGGGTCGTATGGAGGGGGTAGCGTGGTTAGCCGGCGAGAAGGTTCCGGGCGGTTCGTGGAGGGGAACGGATGGAACCCCTTCGGAGTTCGACGTGCCGACCCGGTTGAATGCGGGGAGCACGCCGCTAGTCGAGGACTTGACGTTGAAGAAGGGATTTGGCCATCCTTACACAACCCCGGGAACCCGGAGCCGTTCTCTGATGAGCCCAGTGGCGGGCGAAACCCCCCCGGTCTACCGCCGCCCCCCCCCTCAAAAGGCTAAACTAGCGGACCGTGGATAGAGAAGCTAAGTGCCGCAAGGGGTTGAGAGGCGCGAAATCGACCCGTGACAAACGGGAGGCAACGACACGGTAGGGGAGGGGCGATGGGGGCAGACTACAAGGGGAGGGGGTCGATGGAGGGGGGAGGGGAGCCGACAGGGGCAATGGTGTTGAAGGGGGGTGATGACGCTGCAAGGGGAGGGGACCTTACAGGGGCGATGGTGCTACAGGGGGGAGGGGCCCGACAGGGATTGTCGCCGCTACAGGCAAAGGCGAGCCGACGGGGGCAATGGCATGGGGAGAAGACGCACTGCGCGTGGGGAGAGTTGGACCCAATGAAATTAATATTTTAATATAAATATTGAATTTTTGTTGAGCCTGTAAATGCTAACATAAATTTTAATTAGCTAAATTTTATAAAAGTTGAATTTATAGTTAAATTTTGACTAAAATTTATTGAACCCACTGTGAATACTTTAAAGAAAGTAAATGAAACATCACAATATCTTGGATCTTTACCAAAAACAATTAGGCTTTAGCCTAACAATATAATACATCCTGAGCAAGCAAACATAAATATGTAAAACATGAACATCATGATAGCAAGGCCATAATCTTCCGACCGAAGGAAACTTCTACAGTATACAACTCCTAAGGACACTTGCATGATCTTTCCAATAATTTTTCTTAAATTTACAGATTTAAATACTATTTTGCTTTCATATATAAATATACACTAAAACAGATTCCTTAAAATTCTATATATTATTAAAATAATATTTTATATTATTTTCTATTTAATAATATTCTTTATAATTTAAAATAAAATAAAAGTGAATATTATGATAAACATGAAAGAGAGATGTGAGAGAAAATTTTTTATATATAATTTAATAATTATACAAAGTAAATAATAGTTCTCAATATATTAAGAAACACTATATAAACTCAACAGAAAAAGTTAAATATAAAACATATGTTGTGAGAATGATTTTATAACTTTTTAACTTTTTTTCTTTAAATATAAAGAAACAGACTTCTTTAGTGAATTTGCTACTAGTGCTCTAATGCTTATTGGGTCTTGAAAAGATGTTCAAAGAAGGAATAAACAAAATCATAACTCTAAGACTACAATCTCCCACCCCTAGGTCTTGTATATCACCCTACATGCCCTTGGTCTTGTATGCTTTATATATGTATCATGTATATCACCCACCCCTAGAGGTATATAAATAAGGCCACCATTGTTATTTAATAACAAGGATAAGTATAACCATAACATTACTTATCCACAAACTACTAGTTTTATAACAAAACCCTAATTCATATTTATATGAGAATCACTTTAGTATACACCTTTATAAGGTATTACAATACATTTCACACTATTAAGGGAATTATAAAGTTAATCATTAGACGAAACTCTATTTATTTAATGTTTTAATGTGCTTTAAAATACAAATGAATATTTGCTATGTTTACTTTAAATGATAGCAATTATAGGTATTGTCATTAAATGTTTCCCTTAATGGATCCAAGAAGAAGCTGATATATGTATCTTTTGGCTAAATTCTTTATTAATTTCTAAAAGAAAAATTCATTAATAGCATATATTTTAATGTTTAGTTTATTGTTTGAAAATGAAATGACACAAGCATTTATACATATTTGTAATTAGAGCATTGGGTGCTTTGTCCTTGAAGTAGTTTGTAGTTTATTTATAAAGTATTATTTTCTCCAACTTTTGCATTCTGTATGTGTTTAGCGTTTCAAATTCTACATGTCCACAAGAGTATTATGGACTAGCATTGTCAACTTCTGACCTATATAGATAAAACTGCACTTATCAAATTCTTATTTACATAAATGACATTGGTACTGTCAAATTTTGCTTTCTGTTTATGGAATTTTATTGATCATGTTTTGTAATGTGCATAAATGTGTTAGTAAACATGCAAGACTCAAGAGAACCTACCTATGAGCTATAAGCCTTAACCTATAAGTTATAGCTGCAAAGTTGAGGAGAGCTTTTTATAATTTCAAAAGTTAAAATCATATGGCTGCACAATATCACATGAATTTTTTGTTAGAAGTTTGAGTGAATTAATAGAAGTACTCTTATTAAATCTTAATATTTACAGTTGAAAATCTTGATTCCTAGTTTGGAGAGATTATAAATTTCTTGGACCTAATGTTATTGAGTATTGATTATTTGAGTTTTAGCATTTGTGTGATTACAACTATTGCTAGAAATTTTAATTATATGAAGTGATCTCTCTCTCTCTCTCTCTCTCTCACACACACACACACATACAAACGCACACATTTCAGTTTAACTATTGCTAGAAATTATGTTTTGAATGTAGAGGAAAAAAGGGACTGCAATGTAATATTGTTAGGAGTGTTAATTTTGATAAAATGGGTAAAAAGGGATTCTTGTTGTTCCGTAGGACTGCTTGAGTTCTTAAAGGACTAAGAAAAAATGGGTTTGCATTTTTTATGTTTGCTCATCTACGAACCAATTCGTCTATGCGGATCGGATCGGACCAGTCTATTATTGGTCTATATAAAATGCGAGCCTAAACGAGCTGCCCGTTTAGGCCTGCCTTGTGATGGACCAGACCGAACTAGTTCATTTTACACCCCTAGATAAAATCTAGGTAAAAGATTTATACGTGAATGCAATGGTTATATGGAGTGAGTAGATATACTTATACAAGTAATATGATGGCATCAAACTAAGCAACCAAGCAAATAATCAAGTATAAAAACCTCTTATTTTAAACACTAGCCTCAGTTCTATAAAAAAACACATCGTTCCCAGTAGACTTGCTAGTTATTATCACTAGTGTTTTTATCTGGGCACGCTTGAGATGAGCCTAAACTAAATCTAAAAATATGAAAAGATTGAGTCACTACCAATTGTTTTAAAGACGCGATTGATCATTTAATTGTTCTACGTTTCTAGAGCAAGATTTGAAAATCTATTATGTGCGGGGAAGGTCTAATAACCCTACAATGCACTAAAATGATACATATATTAGAAGTTGAAAGTTTCTACTTATGTTAATATGGTTTTGCTTGGTTTTCTAAGTCTTGTTTATATGTTTTTGTTTTGCTAAAGACCTTGTAGTAAAGTACAATGTATTCTTATGGGGGAGTAGTCATTACCATAATTTTGGATCCTTTGTGACAATAATGAAATACCCTAATTTGAAATCTAAATGCCTACGATGCCCTTGTCGATTTGATGTAAGTTCGAACAAATAGGTATAAGCATTGTTTACCTAACTATGGGTTCACTTGGATTGAATAACACCTAAGATTCTACATTTTAATTTTATAAGTTTTCTCTATTTTAGTTGGAATTAAGATAAGTTATTTTCTTAAAATTGAACTACAAGACAGCCCTATGATTAAATTCGAAGTGTTTATTAGGAGTTTTTGATGAGACAAACCTAAAGGTTTTAAAAGTAGAAGCCCTTAGGGGCATAGACCCACATACGTGTGCTTAGTAGTATGTTATTAGTAACTATGCTATGTTTGCACTATTTATATATTCTTTTTCAAGTAACCTTACCTTAATTCATTATATGATCTCTATTTTCACTTCGTAATAAAACATTAATTTTCATATATATCATATCATATCATGCATCAACATTAAAAGGATATAGAGCAAATGGCAAGATTTAGTCAACTCTTGGAAAATTTAGAAAACCTAAAGAGAATTGAAGACGTTGCCTAAGCCTTGAGCCTAATTATGACTTTCAAGGGACTTTTTTTATATGAAAAGATAGTTCAAGCCAATATGATCCTCTTTAAAGCCCAAACAACCAATTAAAATGAGCTAATGGCTTATCCAAATCCAAAATGCACATATGGAATACTTTGGGGGCTTGTTGCACTTGAACTAAGTGCTTATTGACATGGGCATGGTCATATGATCTATTTATTATTGGGACTTGAAAGACAGATGCTTCATTTTCAACCATATAGACTTAGCCCCAATGCCAAAAGAATATAAGAGGATATCCAACTTAAATAACACATCATAATAAATTCATTAAGTGCAAGTCACATAGGGTTTGGCTGCCAAACCCGATATCTCGACATGTTTGATATCCTAGTTGCTCATATGAAAGTTTGGCTGCCAAAGCTTAATAAGCCCACACACATGGTAATGGCTATAAACAAGTGAAATGCTTGGATTAATAGCTAAAGGCAATTACTTACAACGTAACTCCAAAAATCATTTAACCTCCTGATCAACTTTCAAGACATTAAATAACAATCATGTACTTTCTATGGAAAATATGACACATTAACTGTACAAATTGTTCAAAACTGGAGTCTGATAGACCCATCTATTTAGCTAGTTATGTCCTCCATTAGGTGAGAGTTTTAATGGTCACCTATCTCTTAATAATGCAAAGTAAACATACCCTGAAAGGTTCACTTATTGAAGAATGTGCTAGTAATTAATCCGATCACACTAGTACATGCATAGTTTTGCTCATTACTCCATTTCATTTCATTCAACTTAATTATTAACTTTTAGTAACACTAGTAATATATTTAGTAATATATTTTCTTATATTTAGAATAAAAAATAAAAAATCATTATCCTATATTTAATTTTCTCTATAAGATTTATACAATATTTTCTAATATATTAAAAAATACTATTTATTGCTTATAATTATTAAATTATATCTAAAATTTTTCTCTCTTTTTACGTTTTCCATAAGATTAACTTATATTTTATATTAAATTATAAAAAAATTATTATTAAATAAAATAACTAATATAAAATGTTATTTTAATAATATAAAATGATAATTTAAGAATATTTATAAGAAAACAAAAAAAATAAAACTTGTAAATTTAAAAAAATATTAAAAAACTTATGCAAATGCTCCAAGAAAGTGATTTTGCTAACACATTTTCGAGATAACTCATATCGAGATATCCTTACGTTCACAATACTTCTTGTACAACCATCATCAATTATAAAATAATCAAAAAGACTAAATACAATTGCAAGAGACTAAATCAAAAAGACTACCTTCAATATGTGCATACAATTCATTACTATAAAATTCCTAAGAAACTACATTTGTTCTACGTGAAAATCTAATCTACTATAAATCTACATTCTTATTACTATAATTATCCTTGATAATTAAAATTACCATTTTACTACCTAAAATGGTCTTCCACACTCTAAGTTATTTGCAATCCTCAAATAAATTTCATATAAGCTTAAGAGAGAGATGCACGTCACACATGTTGTGAGCACCAGAGAATCCCTCATGGACAACCTCCCAATCGCACACGGAAACTCTCTCAACAATGAAAGATTCGTGTGAAGGGAATCATGGTCATTCAAGACCTTCAGAAGGGATTCAGAGTACTCAATTCTGATTATCTTTTCCAGAATTGTCGAGCCTTGGAAACAATCTGAATCTCTTTACCTAAATTGTCAAGCTTTGGTTTATCCAAGCGTGCAGTCTTATCAGAAGACAAACTACAATGCAGTGTCGGTTCTAAACAGAAAACTTGGAACAATCAACACCAAATTATCACACATTAAACAAAAAGGAACAAAACCTTGTAAACCTACAATGTACAAACCTCAAACACGAAAAACAGACGCCCAAAGCACAATGCACTCACGGCACAAGCACACCCAGCCAACGGGACAGCACATAGCAACTCCAATGCCTTCAACAAACCCCTTCATGAAATACAAAAAATTACAGTATGACTGTGCACTGATGGGAGTTGACAAGCACTCCCCCAATAAATGCCATCTCAGGCACCCTTTTTACCCCTACTAATGAATAATAGATAAAAATCAGCCTTATGCTATAAGGCTACGAGCAATTCATACAAACAATTCAAGTACGTCTCTGTGCACCGGGTGGGGCTGTTGGTTTGGGGAAGCTGGGGCTCATATGGATGCCTGGAAACTGAGGTGCCTGCACATACGGGCTCTGTCCACATGTAAACGTGAATTAAAAAAAGAAAAAAGAAACATACCGACTTCCAGTGCAAAAAAGATGTTAAGGTATTGCAGTGATTTCAACTGACAAAATATTTAGGACGTTTACTGTAATTGATTCTGCAGAGCTAGAGAAACTCGTGCATGAATATAACAATGTGTGGCTGCGCTATGTAGTATATCTAATTTATGATTCTCCTAGTGTGTTTCTCCAAAATTTCTGCCTCTTCTACTATATGTAATTTTTAATAATATTGTAGAACTAGACATTCGTTAACATATTTACTTCCACTTAACTTTCCAAACATGTTGTGCAGTGCCTTCAGCATTGAATGACGCATCACCGCATTCACAACAACAGATTGAATTCCTCCCATGCCTCCGACAAGAAAGAGAAAAATGACAATTTAATGACTTTCTTGAAAAATTTTCTTCCATTCCATTTTAGTAAGTAGTATGTACTTCTAACTATATAATTTTTTAAAATTCTAACCATAAAACTCAATATCAAAAATTTCAATTATTCTCCCTCCCATTTCGATCACGAACTCAGACATGTTATTAAATTTGCTCAGCAATGGAAATCTAACTCCAGAAAAAGGAAAAAAAAGTTAAAAGCTCAAGTCTGTTTCTCCATTGATTGTCCAGCTAAAAGTTAAGACCCACCTCCAAAAATCCCAGTTATGCAACCTAACATTTGGTGAGGTACAACTATTATATGTAATTCCAACTGGTGATCTATGGACAGTGATTTCCCAATGCATCAAAGTGGTTATGCTTATTCCAGTAGGACTAGTACTAAACATTGAAATTTATTTTATAGTGCTAAAAATTGAAAGGTATATGGATGACCCCTCAGGAGGTTCAAGGTGAAAGTACCTGTGCCGCAGGTATTGTGTTAGATAGCTCCTCATGATTCAAGGATTTTGGCAATGAATTTGAGGAATCAATATTGTTTTGTTCATTTCCATTCAGTTTATGGACCCCATCTAGCACGCTTTCGATCTCACTTCCATTGGCCTTAACCCTCTACATTCATACAATCATTTCAGGAAGAGTATTATGCAATGGCAAAGAATCAACAACTTAAAAGTAAAATAAAAAATAAAAATTTTTAAAAAAAAGGTACAAGAAAAATACCTGGAAAATTTTACCCAAAGTTTTCAAGCCCTTGGCTCGTCCACGAAGATCCTCTTTCTTGACAGTACTGTCCTGAAGAACCTGAAATAAACCATGACAGAATAGCACCAAACAAACTGGATTGAGTATTAAAAATTCCTATCCAATAACAAAAATCAAGAATGATTGTTAAAACAACCATTTGACAAACACGAGAAAGTGTTGCTTCGATATCAGCCACGTTGAGCTTCCAAAGGGAATCAATCATCAGCTTCTTATGAGATTGCATGTATGCTTCCAGCTCTTCTTCCGTATAGTTTCCTTGTGCACTGAGCTGCCGTTTCATGTCCTCCTGAAGCTGGATCAAAGCAAGAGCACCTGCATTGGCCATACCAATTTACACAGGATGTAACCTTATGTTGAAAATTACGTACAAAATTTAAAAAAATGAGACGTAGAAAGATGCCTCGGATGGGAGGCATAAAACTAGATTAAAGCAACCATGCAAAATCACAGGAAAAAATCTAGTAATATATATATATATATATAGTAGCAAAGCAATGGCCTATCTACTAACAAAGAAAATTATTCTTAAACCTGGCATCTCTATCTACATGCAAAGGTCATGGTTACATTACAAAAATCCCTAAAGGCCCAAGGTGCATCTAAACACAGCACTGACAATGATCGCAATGGGCATCTAGCTGATAATGGCAACCGACTACAGCTAATGTCCAAAAATGGTGGTGGGATTTATCATTTAACACTCATAACTGACCTGTTGCTGCCGTTACTTGGGATTTAATATAGTGACCTTTGTTTCTGAACCACTCAGCAATGAATGGCACCCCTAAAAATATTGCTTTCTTACCCAGCTCCTTAGCCGCCTGTCTCGAATAAATATATCCAATTGTATTCAACATATCAATACCATAAGCTGCAAAAAAAGAACAATCAAATCAGTGACGACTATTCCTCTTTTATGCTGACCATTGAAGCAAGAAGGGCAATGGCCATCATTAGGTTAGTTTAGTTAACTTAATAAAAATATAGAAAATATATTATAATTTCTTTTTATTTTTATTGAAGAAGAACCAATCAGCAGAAACCACAGGGCAACAACAGCCCCTGCATATCCTGACAAAGTGCAGTAGCAACAGCCCGAGGAAACTCCAAAGACCAATGAAGTGCCCAGTTCACAGTTCACCATAAAAAAGTTGTGATGGGTATCATTTTGTTACGGTGCATCAAAGTTTATTGTAACATACGTTGAGCCCAGGCTGTGCATTGTCTGCAAGTGTTTTCCAAAATCACTCTAGTTACTGAAAACGCAAAATCTAAACTAGATACAATACATTTGTCCAGCAAATGACAAACAAATGAAGGAGATTGAAATAAGAATGCAGAAAAGGATGGAATACTAAAATATTTCTTTCTTGGAGCTTCTTTGCTGAATTTAAAGATAAATGAGGTGAAGAAATATCTTAAAACAATCTCCAATGTTTTATTGATAGCTGATCCAAACACAAATTATAGGTTGGATAATTCACAGTTTCTTTCTTATTGCTTCTTATCCCTCCAAGAAAAAAAACTCACAAATGTGAAATTATTAAGAAATTTGAACATTGTTAATTTCATTACACTTTCTTACATTTGTGTTATTTTAGTTTGATTACAACTATATTCTATCCTCAGCAATAGTTGCAAAGTAAATCAATGTGACACTGTTCTTGGCGACGGTGACTAAATAAAACACTATGGGACTATTTGGATTAACAACTGTTCCCGGGGTGCTTCTTAAGTTTGAAATGATAAAATTAAAATTTTATTATTTTGTTTTTAAAATGAAGAAATTGAAAAAACAATATTCTCCTATTTTTTGATATTTTTATATAAATAAATTAATGAAAAATGAATCCATAGACACATACTCGTTTGTTAGCCTTAATGCACTTACAACAGTTTTTATAACCGTGGTGACAGTAAGGCCAACAAACCAACCACATAAACAAAGAAGAATGCATTGAGATTGTAATTCATTCTATTACCGGCATTTGAAAGCCTAGATACTTCAGATTCAGCATGGTGAGTGAAATCCTCTTTGGATCCATGTACATACTGGTTTAGACGATTTTTAAGAATTTCTGCAAGCTTCTCTTCCCTTTCTTTTTGAACAACCTGTTGCAAAGAGGATTTGCAAAGGACCTCTAAGTATCAATGCAATTAACAAGAAAATATGTAGGATTGAATAAAGTAAAGAGGTTTCAAATAGGTATTGCTTATATTTGCTAAGATCTGTAGAATCAGAAAAATCTATAGAAAAGATGATCATACAGGAAAATGAGAAATCATATTCCAGATGCCACGGAGGCGAAAAGGTCATACAACAATAGAGGAGGATATTCAATTGAAAAAGTATATAAAATGCAAGACCTGATGATAAGAAGTAATGGGAAATTAAATAATACCTTCATTTTTTCTTGCACTTTTTTAGCATCAAACTGTTCACTCTCTGTGAAAATGTCTAGTGAAGCCATTGATGCCATAGCAAGTTGTCCTATGTATTCCTCAAAAAGCTCACTCCCAAAAAGCATAGCAAAAATAGCAGCAGGATCAATGATTGAATCCCTAAAAGTAAAAAATACATGCAATGCTGGATAGGGTTATAAATAATAACCAGAACATCACACAAAAATGCATCTTGGTCAACTTATAAGTTCATCCCACAGATGAAGAACAGGGAACAAACGTTGAAATTCCTGCTTTCCCGTGAACATCATAAGCCTGCCTTTGGGATGGATCACTTAGAACTTGATAAGCCTCACCCAAAACCTAAATGAACATCAATGAAACCTTTAGAGAAAATTTAAGCATTGATTCTGAAGTTGTTCTTCTTAATACACAGAAACAGCAGAAGAAATCTCTCACTAAATATGGAACATGACATCATTTGCCGGCTTGTCCTACAATTATAGACAGAAAGGTTGGGTTTCGATAACACAAGATAGTAGTGCAAACAGTTTCTTCTCACATTCCAAAATCAAAATATGTAGATGTTCAACCACTGCTACAATTCTGTTTCCCCAACTAAACCTTCATACCACACCTTCAACAACATTAGTACCATGTTCACACACATTCATGATTGCCGACCATAGTCCATTTGAAAGAAACAATAACAAAACTGATGAGCCAGAACTTAAATATTGTGACATGCTGGATTCTAAGGTTTTGAAGAATTGGAGAAGGTTTAAAACCATAGTTGTCAAATCATGAATTGAATCACTAATCATAAGGTTCAAAAACAAGTTAAGAGAACATAATAACACAATTCATAGTTAAAAGCACAATCACTTAATATAATTAAAGAGTTAAAATGTCAAAGATCTATACTCAAATATCACTTAAGTCCAAGAGTGGGAATCACTCAATAGAAATAATTAATTATGAACAATGCTATATACAAGTATATTGTACGTGTAAACTGCATAGGGACATCCCTTTTGCCCTTATTATTTAAAAAAAAAAGTTTATCCAATGATAGAAAAGGTATTCCTGCATATAGAATTTTCCATCAATCATTAGTATTACCTTTGAGGCTAAGGCCAATATCAACAACATTATCATCCTTAACATCATCTACCATAACCACTTTTTCTTCCTCATCTTCAATAACTTCATAAATCAACATCTTTTCCATTATCTACTAGTATAAATTCTTATCATTTCTTACTGGCATTTTCTCTATTACCAGAGCTACAAGTTGCACAGGACCAGACAAGAGGAGAGGAGAGAACATCAGAAATATCTAGACTTAGGGTTTCCTCACTTTTCTTAACCTTTTAAATTAAATTGGTTTATATATAAGGGAAATTATCAAGGAGATAATGAAATTTTAGGGAAAGTAGCCACCAAGGTTTCCCAAAATATCAAAAACCTAGCTAAGTTTTGCTGCAATTATCAAGCAACCGCCTGCAATCTAAAAAAACTATATGAATACTCATAAATGATTTAAATTCCCATATTACCCCAATATGTATAAATGACAAATCTGCCCATATTTTACAAAATTTAAAATAGTAACAATTTATAAATTGTTTTAAGGATAATAAAAATTCTAAGCCACTTGAATGGATTAAATGATTATTTTATATGTAAAAGGGTAGTATTGTAATTTTAATAAATTACACCTAATTACTTGATAATTATAACAAAACATGGCTAAATTTTTAATATTTTGAAATACCTTTGTGGCTACTTGTTCTTTGTCTAAAGCTTTATTACCAATATAACTTTCCCATCATGCCCAAGTTATTAGAAAATATGAAATCCCAAGATTTAGGTCTAAATTTATATTTAAAAATAAAAAATAATCATATAATTATATTGAATCAAACTGAACTGTACCATGAGTCGTACAATTCAATGTTAAAATGATTCCAAGAATGGTTCAAATCGTTTTACCTTTGTATCCTTGAATCAAATCAAATTGTACAACTATAATTGTGAATCGTACAATTTTAATAGCATTGTTTAGGACTGATGGCAAAATTTTCCCCATGCCAATAATAACAGATTCACTATTATATATGATACACAAACAACCACAAGTTTAAATGCAACAAGGGGCAATACCAAAATTTAAGAAACTAAATTTCAAGATACTGCTGGAGGTGACATTAAAAGCACAATGGTTACCAAAAGGGAACCAATTAATCAAATGAAGTGTTTGAGTCTTGTTATATAAATTATGTACAAGCCTGGATAAGAAAATATATTAGACCAAGCCTATTTAACAAATATGCCTGGAAAAGTATTAAAAAAACATTTCAACAAGGATAATAATAATAATGATGATGATGATGAATGCATTTACACAAATAAAAAAGTAATTCTTTCAGGTTTCAAAAAAAGTAATATGACAGACTTTATTTAGAATATCGCCCTGAAGGTGACATCAAGTATCAAAATTTCCACAGCTACAGAAATAAAAATTTAGACCAGAAAGATTGAACTATCAGAGTGAAAACTGTGCTAGGCATCAGTGATCTGCATCTTTCATATGCTTAAGCCCAACAAGTTTTCCTACATAAGAATGCTACTTGTTTTCTCACTGACGTAACAGACTGTTTCTGTAATAATAATATATCCTGATGCCAAGATTGCATGTCATTATTTAATTTTATTGTATACAGACCCAAATGGAGCAAAACAATTACTAATACATTCTTCTGCAAAAGTCTTGCCTGAAAATTTTGTGCAGCAAGTGGATCATTTGGATTTTTATCTGGATGGACCTGCCGTGCCTACAAGGCAAGAAAAAAAAATCCATAATTGACCATAATAAACCAAGAAACATTCTCCATAACTTCTTCAAATTGCAAGCCATAAAAAATATACACGCATAATCTCAATATAGAATATGTAAACCACAACTAGTTGGTCAAAGGGTATGCATCAATGATCTCAATAGTAGAACTTGGTTAAATCCAAAAAATATAGGAAGGATAATTTAAAAAAAAAAAAAAAACTCTCAGTAATACGGGTGACACCCTTCATGCACAGCCAGATTTTGAAAACACTATAAATGCATGTTGGTATGTAAGAATGAATAGGGATGGAATGCAATGAACATGGGATTAAGAATGCAATGAACATGGGATTGGGATTTCATAGTTACAATTCTGTGTTTGGTAAGATAAGGAATGAATTGGGAACAAAACGCATTTATATAAAATTACCAAAATATCACCATTCGAATAATAAAAAACATATGAAAACCCTAATCTCTCAACTTTCCTCTCTACCTCGTCCATACCGTAGCACCAAAACGCACAACCGCTCCCCTCGCATGTTAGTTACCTTAACTGAGGAACCCCCAGAAAGTCGATGACAAGACAGAATTACAAAACCCTAGAAATCCCAATTTCGAAGAAATTAACAAATGAGCATTTTCATAGCCAAATTGAGGGGAACAGATGATCCACTGCATGGTATAGGAAATCGATGACGTAGATAACAGAAGCTCTAGGGTTCTGGTTGGAAAAATTCGCAGCAGCAAAAACAACAACAGCAACAATAACCCTAAAAATGAGAATTACCTTGATGTAATAGGCCTTCTTAATCTCGGCTTCGGTAGCTGCGGGGCTGATCCCCAACACGTCGTAGTAGTCGGTCTCTTTCACCATCGGAGAGTCCTGCAGGTTCAGTGGATCCCTCGACGATCAAATCGGCCAAATTAGCCTCTTCCAATCCAAACCATGAAGCAATCGACCGAACCACCGATCCAATTGGGAATCGCAATCGAAGTCGTCAGAGTTGCGGGGAAAGGAGGGGACGGCGATCGATCTGGAGGGAAGGAACAGGCAGAGTGAATTGGGGTGGGAAATTGGAGGAATCGGAATCTGAAAAGAAACAGCAAAAAAAATAAAGAAAAGGACAATAATGTACGATCCGGCGGACGTGGGGGGCGCGCACAGATAGAGAGAGAGAGGGGGGGGACAGGGACAGGGACAGGGACAGGGACAGTGGAGGAGTAGAGGCGTTAACGCGCGCGATACGTCCAATACTACGAAACCGCGTAGTTTGGTTCGCTACGCTTCGTAGGCTGCGCCTCCCGGCGATGCCTACTCGTTCCAGTGATAGGGAATCGTTAAATCATGTGTTGACTTTCATTTTATTAAAACTCTCTGCAAATTATGTGAATATTTAATTTGAATTATTATTTAAATTAAAATTTATTTATTCAGATTAAATTTTTATTTAAATAAAAATCTAATCTAACAGTATAAATTAAAATTCTTACGAGCAAAATTAGATATATATTTAATCACGTCACCTTTTAATTTTGATTACTGAAACAAATTTTAATCAATGTATTTATCAAATATATATGTCATAAAAAATCTAAAACTACTTCTAATTTTATTTTATTTTATAACGATTTCATTAATCTTCATATGGTATTGCCCGTAATTATATACACACACGTGTGGTCATACATTGTTTTGTCAACCTCCTCGTTTCATTATCTGAATATGCATAGCAAATTAACATTATATCCGAAAACATTCAATTTCCTATCCTTAAATAACACATATAATTAATTAATATTATACCATTGTTTGTTTGCTATACCATATTATACCATTAATTAATGAATGATTATTTCTCTTTTGGAAGTATTTTACCATATCTGAATTTATTGTATTTATCGTGAGCTTTTGAGTTACACATTCAATGAATGCTTCAACGTCTTATTCGAATGGGGTTGAGTCCATTATGTTGTGTTTGATATACCTGAGGAGATTGATATAAAATTATCACATTGAAAATTTTGCACGGCTATAGAAAGAAGATAAAATAATATTTAATATTTCTCATAGTGCATTAAATTAAAATATGAATAACTAGTTTTTATTCTATATGCCTCTCAAAAAATATTTAATTTTTTTATTTAACACACACATATATAGCTTGTTTTACTATTTATAGCGAACACAACCTAATTCTTAGCTTACAAGATTAATTCTCATATTTTTTTCAAATATAATAAATTTAGTTGGAAATTATTTTTAAAAAATATTAATTACGGAACATTTACATGAGATCAATTGACAATGGTTTAGTAAAAATAAAATATACTTGCCAGACAATTTTAAAATTGCAAAATTTATCATAAATTAAAACGGGCAATCAATGTATCATCATATTTTACCGAATATATAGTACTATCATATCTCGTACAACTCAAACAATGCAACGTTAAAAAAAAAAACTTGTTATCATTAGAAAAAATAATAGCAAAAATTGAATGACAAATTTAACAACAAATACAAAAATCTGTCGATTACTTAACAAAAATCTTCGAGTATGCATTGGAGCTCCTCTAGATAGGAAACTTCTAGATAATCTGTCGATTACAATAAAAAATCTTCTAGATTTTTTTTCCCTGGAAATAGAAGTGTTTTTCAAAGTCTTTTAAACGGACAGCATGAAATTTAATTGAAAGTGATCCTTATTTTGAAGTAGACAAAGTTTTAATATAAAATTTAATTACTTATGAGACGAAAGCTTTGTCGACTAGCATCACATGCATGCTTTAAATTTTCTCTTTCGAATAGCAGAAAAATTGATAAATCAATTTAACTTTAAATTAATCAATCAAAATTAAATAAATTAATATTTATTTGAACGGGTTGATTAACTTATCAATTTAACTAAAAATTAAATAAACTGATTAGATAAATAGTGCAGTCTGCCCAAACCGACCAATGAACATTTTTGGATAATAAAATTTCTTTCATGCGGTAAAATTTTATAAATTAGAAGTGAAAGTCTATTAATTGCGCACTTCTTAAGTTTATTTCAAATGTGTTTTTGATAATGACAATTTATTTGATTTAGTTTGTTGAAATTAGATATTAGATTATGTATTCTAGTTTATGTTGATGTTGTAAATTTAAGGTGAGAAATTGACAATGCTAGAGTTAGTAGGAAAATTATTAACTTAATTTAACCCAACAAACTGACTCACCAACAACTGAATAATTCGAAAATCAAATAAACCAATTTAGGTGGGTTAAGTAATTCTATTAACCTGACTAAAAATCAAAAATTCAATTTAGCAAAGTGATTTAACCCGCCCATATCGACCGACAATTACCTCTACTTTTGAACATTCTCATGTGATTACCATGATAAAGTATGTTTAATTGGCTCTTTTTTAACCTTTTATAGTTTACTTATCGATTTCTCATGTGATGTGCTAAATATTTATTGCATAATGGTCCCACAGGTTAATGTATATCATATAAGAGCACTAACATTGGACTAACCAAATATTTTTCTAAATTATAGATACATGGCTAAATATTAACAAAAAAATATTAACAAATTATGGTTTTTACTTTGTTAGTTTCCCAATTTTGGAGAACTAATGGAGTAAAAGCCATAATTTGATAAAGTTTTTTTGTTAAAATGCGTATTTTGAGGGCATTGTATAGCTATATATGGTTAATATTTAATCAAGTACGTACAATTTAGAAAAATATTTAGTGAATCCAATGTCAGTACTCTAAAAATATTACTTTATTCTTCAAAATATTATTTACAAATGACTTACTATCTTGTATGGCTAAAATTACGTTAGTTTTACTATTTGAGTAACATTTATAATAGGAAGTGTCAAATTTTATCTAGCATATAAGTTCTTTGGGATAAAAAAAATTATAACTTCAAAGTCTTTGGGATATCTAAATGTCTAATTTATAAACTTTGTCATTTAATGTAAAAAAACCCTTGTATGTCATGTAGTTGTCAATTGCTAAGTTACATGGTACAAATGAGTTATGAAGAAGCATTATAAAGTCATAAGTTGTATCTTTGAAACTTGTTTGATATCTAAGTCATATGAGCTTATAAATTATCTGATATCAAGATTCATTTAAAACTCATTTGATATCTAAGTTGTATGATATCAATGATTATTTGATTTTTAAGTTATCTGATCTTTAAGTTGTCTGATATAAAGACTCATATGCTTTTCAAGTCCTCAAATCTTTAAGTCCTCTATTTTTACTTAAAATTCTTGTATCTTTTAAGTCATCTAATGTTGGTGAAAATCATTTTAGTGAAGACTCTTTTGATTTTCTAAGTCTTTTGTCTTCTAAGTCATTTGATGTCAAATAATACCCTTATGGTGAAGACTTCTAATTTTATCATTCATGTGTCTCAAAGCCCTCTTATGATTGAATGCTCTCTTATCCTCTATAAGTCGTCTGATTTGTAGAGAAAACCCTTATGATATTTAAGTCTTATGAGGGAAAGCCTTCTAACGAAATACCTTTAATTTTTCTTTTCTTTTTCTTTTCCTTTAGTCTTTACAGTAATAACATGTCTTTGTCTTTATAGCATGGTAGTATGATTTTGCACTTTAGCTCGACATATTTGACTAGATGGTTTGAACAATCTATTTAACCCATCAACTTGAACCAGTAGTTTAACCTGTCCATTTGACTTTTCTAGTTTTTTGTTCAAAATATTTTCTTACAGTTTTCAACTTTTCTTTTCCAAGTAATTAATACATATACATATTTAGACCCCAATTACAAGTTTACTTCACTAAGTGATCAAGGTAGGTGGTTATATTCTTTTGTGTCTCTCTTATATCTAAAATTACTAAAAATGAGTGTTTGATTATAAACCGATAAGAAACCCTAAAAATTGGTAGTTTGTTCTAAAATTTGATTATTGATTGATTAAGTGTAAACCATGATAACTTAATTGTTTGTACCATGTTTTGACTGATATTGCTCTTGAAAGACGATATTTTGATGTTAAGAATGGTTTAATTTGGTTAGATTTGAGCTCATGTGATAATTAACAGAAAAATAGGATGAAGAATGAAATAAAGGTATGATCAAGTCATACAATCAAGACTAGCCACTAAAAGACACTCATTAAATTCTTTAAATATTGGTTTTGATCGCTAAGTGACTAATTTGGATCACTGGATGATTGACTAGCGATCAATTTTAGTCATCTAACCAGTGATTCTAATTGTTAGATGATCCAAACTGATCGTTTGTTGAGTATAATCACTAGGCGAGCAAGATCAATCATTAGTCAAGTCCTTATAAATCATCTAATGCATATATTAGATCATTTTATCAATAAACAAAGTCAATTTATTTGAAAGACGAGATCCTTTAATCATATAATGAGCATAATTGCTATACAACCAATATAAATTGTCTAATGAGCAAATCCAATCACTAGACGAGTATTTTGGATCGCTAGATAAATTCAATCATTTGATGAGTGGATTGAATCATTCAAATGAGTAATCAATTCTTTAACTTTTAAAAATAAAAAAGAATTGATGTGACATATCTAAACTAAATTTATAATCGAAATCAAAGGTTTATAATAATCAGATTTCTAGCATATTTGTGAATTTGAAGGTGTAAACAAAATATAAAGGAATATAAGATTGTAACAATATATCTCAAAAAAAAAATCAGGTAAGAGAATTTGTCGTGCCACAAAAAAAATAGTTACATGATATTATATTTCCCTCATGAAGTCTCGCATATGGAAATCAAAGGACCAAATCATTGTTTCTTGGGTTAACATTTGCTTAAAACAAGTTCTAATTAAATTAGTACTTTATTATTATCAATTATCATAATCTAAAATTTTATTTTTAAACAATAATATTTAAAATTTATCCATTCAAATATAAAATAAGTGTGAATACAAATATATTTTTAAATGTTTAATATTGCATTTGAAATTGCGGTTCATGCCATTTGTCTGACATTCCATTGATGCCAATCACAAGTTTTCAACTGCTTAGGTGACCACAAGCGGCGTCGTCCCAGCAGGCTGAGGGCATCGTATCGGGCAGCGGGGGGCGTCGTCGCAACGAGCTGGAGGTCCTGGGGGGCATTGCATCGGGGGGCGGGTAGGAGGGCATTGTCGGGCTTGGGGGGGAGGGTGGGCTGGGGTGCGGGAGGCGAGGGAGAGGACGGCATAGAATGAAAACCGTTTTTCTCAAATTAAAAACAATAAAAAGACATTTTCTATTGATTTTTGAAAACCAAAATTGAAAACACTTTTTACCAACCAAAAAAACCTACTTATTTTCTGTATTTGAAAACAAAAAAACTACTACCAAAAACCACTTACCTCCCCCTTACTAAAAGCCAATATAATTTTGAAGGTGTAAACAAAATATGAAGGAATCAAAGCGAACCCCTCATTTACGAGACCAGAGAAAGCTAAGACAGCAAGTCAGCGACACATACCCCTGCTGAGAAACTGATTAATAACACCACCTGCACCGGTACTGCTAAAAAACTTCTCAAACATTTTATATCTACGTAACTCTATGGAGGAAAGGAGCACCTTTGTCCAGCAAGCATGACCCAACTACTAAATTTCACCCAAAACTATTTCCAAGTGTATCAGATATAAAGAGAAAAAAATAAATCAAAGTGAAACTCCAAACTGTGCCGCAACTCTAAAGGGCATCTACATACTAACCCTTATGTTTTGCACCTTCAATGACAACTGTTGTTTATGATCCTCGATGTCTTTCAGAACTCGGAATAGGTTTTTTCGGTAAACTTCGCACTTGCGCTTTGCACATTCCAAATCACAGGTAAGTTCTTGGATTTTCTTGTCCATTTCATCCTATCAGAGCAAAGAATTCTTAGAAGAGCAATTAGAAGCCATAGGAGATTGCAATATGAAAATATACACAGCAACGTTGCATCAGCATCTTAGGTTTGCATGAGCATAGGAAAAATGATACGAATTATAATTTTCAATGACAAAGGATGTTCAAATTCTACATTCCACAGCTACAAGAAGAAAAAACGATGAGAATTATAATTTTCAAGTTTCTGTCCGAAAAACAGGTGCAGAAATAAAATGTAGACCTCTTTTATGTACAAGGAACAACTAGTGTCTATGAAATCTCAGTGCACCCACAAACCACAGTGGAACCAAGTAAGACAACTAATTTGGAAAAAAAATTAAAATCAATGCATCACAATATTTTAATTAGTTGAACATAAATGCTGACATTACTTTGGTTCAATCACAGAAGCCAAGTTTTGGCATAGAAAGTCGAAGCAGTCTATTTTAACTACAGCAGCAATGGTAGCTATTTGGGAAATGCTAAACATGCATGCCATGTCAAGCAATAATTACAAGTTACACCCAATTTTCCTTGATTTGCAGTGAAATTATTTATTGAAGGCTTGAAACGACTTCAGGATCCTAGAATTGTTTTCATGAAGCCAATAGTCCCAAACAGTTAGCCACCGCCACCTACCTTTCCCAACAGATAGATTGGGTAAATTTTAATTTAATCACTCATTGTTGAGTAAATTCCCTAATTTCCATGTTCTATGACAGGATATGTTATGCGCATCAAAGATTCAAAAGTATAGCGAGTGACATCCCCAGAACACTTTTTATCATGCTTCTTAAAAGCTAAACAATTTTGAGGACTTGTGCTCTGAGATGCTGCTTGACTATTATAGTAGTAAAGCACCGGTTGGAAAACATTTTTTGAAACCACACCAATGTCAAAGGGTGGTCACCCCTCTCACAGGTTGGAAATCGTCCTATGCGGCGATGCCAAAGGCAGGGATGAGGTAAAGGGTGGTCACCCCTCTCACATCAGCAGAGAAAAGGGGGAGAAGGTGGGGTAAAGCAAGGGAGAAAGGGTGGCTGCCAAAGCCATGGTAGTGACCCAGATTGGCCAGCCAGAGCGAGAGAGAGAGAGAGAGAGAGAGACTAAAATGGTCTTTATTAATAACCACAAGCTCTTTCAATAGGCCCACTACAAGCCTATATATATATATATAAAAGACTCTAAATCTAATGCAATAGAAACCAATTACAGTTTTCTCAAATAAAAAAAAACTATAAAGTAAGGAATGGAAACTGTAATTACAGATACAAACCAAAGGTGAACAAAAAGAAAAAAAGAAAACCGTAAAATAATCGTGACTCATAGATTTAGGGATAGAGTATTTATTCTTTAAATCCTTGAAGAATGGCCAAACATCAGTAGCATAATTAAGATGCTAACAAGATTTTTGTGGTCTCCAAAACAATATATAAGCCTTTAAAAGGACCTCAAGCTGGTTTCCCTCATGTTTAATAATTGTAAATTGAGGTCCACTCCTAAACCCCAGCCCAGACATGCACCATTTGGAATAAAAAGAGAAAGAAATACATCATATCAAGAAATCCAATACCCATATTTTAAACAATTGTTAACCTAAAAAATAAGTACAGAACAAACAAGGCATAAAGCAAACTTTTAAATGCGTGAACATAAATGAAGCAAAAATAAAAATAGCCATGCTATGTGCTATGCAATAGTTCGATAAGACAGCAGGAGATTCTGAATGTACCTCAGATAAATGCTGGCCCAAACTCCCCTGATTGTTTCTAATATAATTTGATGGATTCCCGTCGCTTGCTGAAACATGTTGATTATGCCCATTGACTGTGGAAATCTTTCCATTGTTCTTTGTTGCCAAGGCAACTTTTTTGGAAGCCTCTTGTAATGCTGTCAATGCCACATCATAAACATCAGCAGATTCTACAGCCTCATCTACAAATTTGAAGGCTTCATGACGAAGGGTATTATATCTAACTGTGTGGGATTCTAAATAGCTATTGAAATCAGTGACACGGTCCTCAAATATGACACTGCTCTTGGCATTTCTTGTCCATCGTTTCAAAATGTAGTAGGATGGGAGAGTAAGAACATTTGTCACTCTAAAGACTGCCAATACATGTCTGCAAAGGAGACCTGAGAACTCAAACATTTGGCAACTGCAAGATGCTCTCATCTCCAAAACATTGAATTTAACATAGAAAGCTTTATGATCGTCACCATATTTTGCCACTTGATAAGTAGTCGTCTCCCCTCCATCTCCTGCCATGGATGCCATAAAGGTAAGCGTCCCAACCAACTCTTCCTGGAATCTCACAAATAATTTTCTTGTGTAGAGCTCAGACGCTTGTTTCTCCATCGGAGATGGGGTCTTCAGAACTGGAGGGAAATTCATCGTATCATAATCCGCCTTTACTTCTTTCTCATTCCGACTCTCTATTGCTTTCTCATACAGCTTAAAAAACTGACTCAAATTGGTTGAAGCATTCACATATCCATCAAAGTAAGAGTTCATACTATCACTGCGTTGTGTTATTGACATCTCGGCAAAGAAGGTGTCTCGTAAATACACTGGCACCCACTGTCTGCGGGAAGAGTACATGGTTTGAAGCCACTCATGATCCCCGAGACTGTAGCTATCGAAAAGTGAAATCCAGCAAGACTCAAACTCTTCAATTGAGTCAGTCAAGTTCACGCATTTGTGGAAGTCCGCTTCAAAATTTGGATGTTGAAGGAAAACATGGGACAACTTCTCCTGGCACTTTTTGAAGATATGCCATTTGCAAAAACGGTGGCGAGTGTTTGGGAGAACCTGCATGATTGCTGACCCTATCACGACATCATAATCAGTGGTTATAGATACTGGGAGGCGACCTGACATGGCCGTCAGCCATGTCTTGAAAAGCCAAACAAATGATGTTTCAGATTCATTTATGAGGAAAGCACAACCAAAAAGTACAGGTTGGCCATGATGGTTTACTCCGGTGAATGGTGCAAAAGGCAGGCGGTACCTGTTTGACCTGTAAGTAGTGTCGAATGTAACAGTATCGCCAAAGTAGGCATAGTTCATCCTCGCCTTTGGATCTGCCCAAAAGACATTACTCATACACTGATCCTCATCATTCTGCACAGCATAAAAGAAGGCATTGTTCTCAGCATGCATTTGCCTCATATAATCTAGAAGGTGCTGAATGTCTCCTTCTAGGCTCCTCTGGCGATTATTCCTCATGTAATTCCTACAATCAACCTCAGTAAATCCAACTTTACTAATTCCGCCATATTCTTTTATTAACGCAGACATAATCCTTCGAGGACCCATCCCAGCTGCCTGCAAGGTGTCAATCAAAGTTTTTGCAGAACCAGAGATTTGCCTGTGAGAACGAAGGCAGTGCACTTGATCCGGGGGGACAAGTGGATGGTTATGATCCTTTGCAAAGCCAGAAACAACCCATTTCCCGGAATCCTGTATC
The DNA here is from genome assembly GCA_023512835.1 of Taxillus chinensis. Classification (NCBI taxonomy): domain Eukaryota; kingdom Viridiplantae; phylum Streptophyta; class Magnoliopsida; order Santalales; family Loranthaceae; genus Taxillus; species Taxillus chinensis. Next base: position 11,532,552 of record CM042091.1, read on the forward strand.
TTAACAGACAGTGACGCCTTGCATCCCACCCTAGTGACAGTCCTAGGCCGCTTAATCTCTCTATCCTTGGTTCTCTTCTCATTCATATTTCTAAACCCTTCCTTAGCACAAACAAATGATCTCTGTATGATAGCACCGTCCCGTCGTGATCTCCGGGAGGAACTGACACGGGTGCTGAACCCGACACGCCGAGCGTAAGAATTGTAAAAGGCTTTGGCAGCTTCCTCGGACTCGAATGCCATCCCTTCAGAGGGTTCGAGATCCAGGTCAGCTTCGGGTGAGTAAATTTCTCCGGCGCTGGAACCGGGGAGTGGGCTCTCCGCGGCTGCCATGTCTTCATCGTCCACAGTGTGTTCCATGTCGACGCAATCGTCTTCCACAGAGCCCTCGCGCCCGCTTCCCCGCCCCAAACCAATATCAAATTCGATAACCTCGTTTTCCATGTTTTGACTTTGAAAACTCAGCCCCAGTACGATGATTCAAATGGTGCTTTGTCGATGTCAGGCTTATGTATCGAACATGCAATCATATCCCCACACATTTGCAATCATCCAATTACAGATGACGACAACAGCGACTATAAATTACATGTGTTTATCATCATTGAAATTCAAAAAACGAGGCAAAATGGAGAAACACTGACCAAACATCACAAAACACCACGGCCAAGCCAACCACACGAATCCAAGCAGGTGTCGTCGTCGTCACTGTTATAGAATCGAACCCTCCCTCCCCCGATTCTTAGGATCTTTACACCAATTCTAGGGTTTCTGGGGGGTGTTCCTGGTGAGTGTTGAAATTGGTGAAGGGGCATGCATGATAAGGGGGACTTCAAAGCTTGGCACTGGAAAAAAGTATCTATTTCTATTTTCTATTTATTTATTTTCCAATTTGAGGAAAGTTTCCCTCCCCCCTTCTGCTATGGAATCGCTTTTCCTCAGATTTGATTTGATTGGCCCGTCGACCAAATACGGGACACGAGCTTTCTTGGTAAATTTTTCATTATCATTTCAATTTCTTCGTATCTTCAAATCGGGCTAAAACTTCCATATCATCCTTCAAGTTTGGCCATATTCAACTCACCATCATCCATTCAATTTCTCAGACTACTACTATATAACAATCCTCGCGTTAAAAGTAGCGCTTGGTTGGAACCTGCTTGTTGAACTTAGCTCCCCGTATGACTAGATGATTAAAAAAATGTTTGAGTCCAAAGGAATAAGACAAGATAATTCTTACAAAACTTTGTTAATTTTATATTAATCATTTTGTATGTTCCATTAGAAATGAATTAGATATCACTAGGTAAGATCCAAAATTAGTTATATCAACATCTATATATTCACATCCTCAAAACCAACTAAAAATGCTATCCAAAAACATTAGTCTTTATAGGATGTGTTTGTAAAACTTTTCTATAGGGAGTACTTTTCCTGTCCAGTGCGGCAAGCACGACGGAGAGAATATTACAACTTAGAGTAAGACAGCAAGACTATGGCCGAACATATCCAAGCTTTTATCGATTTGAACAGTTTGCCCCAAAGGCATGGAGGGATGATGCTTGCAAAGTGCAAGACTTCAATCATAGATTGAGATCTAGGTTAGAAGTGATGGAGTTAACCTATTATCATGATGTGTTTAACAACGCCACCATAGGTGAGAGGAATCTATATCAGACAAGGTCTAAGAGACTAAGGGGAAACATTGGATTTGTAAACTATAAGAGGTTGTTGGAAAATTGTCCCATATCAGAAAAAGTGAGAAACTCAAGAAAGCTTATATGATGAAGTAGACCCATAATTATCATAACACGTTTTAAAGCCATACAGGCTGATGAGACACGGGAGTGGAGCTCCACATCAATGGCCAGTACAATCAAGACAAGCTTCTTAGCATTAGTGGACATGTTACAGTGTAAATAACCAGATTGTTATGGCAGCTGGTTAATGGGTGAGACTAACCTTTAAAATTCCCGAGATTATTAAAATCGAGAGCTAAAATTATTTTAGCTAGGTAAAAGCGGAATAAGATAGTAATTAATTTATTAAATAGTAAAATATATTAAAAATAGTAAAATAGTAATACAAAATCAAATAGAAAAATAAAAATTTATTAAATTTAATATATAATACATCATAAAAATATACACTTAGAAAAGCGCATTAGTAATTAATTTACAAAGCCACCGAATTACATAAATTTATAAAATTAAATAACACCCTAAAAGCACATGTTGAAAATAAACTAAATGAGTGCTACAGGCCTACATCCATATCTCATCTCCAGAAAACACATATCCAAATTTTACTGTCATCATTCATGAAGCATTAGAAAAAAAACATGTAACTTGTAAGCCAATTCAACAGCTACCAACTAGGAAATAAAATCGAGAAAGAGAAGCGCCTACCTCTGTGTGTGTGAAAGTGGAAGGAAATGAGCAATGTGTGGATATATGATGGTGGCGATGAGGTAACAAGCTCCTACAGTAGCTTGCAGGAAGACGATCGGACGAGTAGGTGAGTAGAGATGATCAGAATCGCGGTCTGGGTCGGTGAAGAACTAGAGGAGGCACTGGTCCGAGCCGCCGGGGACAAATCTAGAGGAGGAGGGAGGAGGCATCACCACGTCGAGATCACTTATAGCCTGCCAATATTGGTAGCGATCGGTGGAGGAGGAAGGAGGCGTTGCCGCACTGGTTCGATCCGTTGGCGAGAGATCCAGCAGAGTTGCAGACCGTCGTGCGTGAGCTGCCGTTGCGTAACAGCGTGTGAGTAGAGGCTGCAAGCGCGTTTTCATCAGGGTTGGTCATAAAATCGCGACTTTACGATTTTGTTTCTGGGTTTGAACAAATAGGATTACAAGTTAAAATTCGAGTTTAATAACCTTTGGTCACGAGATTATAGACTAATTTAAAACTTATTTTAAAATTGAGTACTTGAATTATGAGTTAGGAGTTGAAAAGTTCTAATAATTAATAGTTTTTTTTTTTGAAATTTTATGCAAACTACTACTTTTTTTTTTTTAAAAGCTCCTTTGTTTTTTGTTTTTTTTAATTTATACCATATTCGATCATGACGAAGCTTAATTGCAGAAAACTAGCATTAGGGTCAACTTTTTTTCACCTTGCTTGGCCTCTTTGGAAACAAATTTTAATCAACCTAGAAATTAAGAAAGTTGATACAATTAGATAACGTCGAACATTAGTCATGACAAAATATTGGCGCAGGCGGATCGTAATGTGTTACATGTGAACAATAATAGGCCATTCTTTGGATCTGTATCATGTTTTCATACACAAGGATGGCGAGACAATGAAGTTAAAATTAATGGGGAGGGGAGTGGAAACCCGAATGTTGCTGCGTTAATTAACTAAACCCGAAAAAAAACGCTTTGTTGTTGTTGTTGTTGTTGTTGGTCAAGCCAGCTACAATTGTACCTAATGTCTGTAAATCGTACAATATCAACTAAAACCACAATGATAGATGAGAAGTGATCATTGGAAGAAAGTGGTCAATGGCAGAAATCTGAGATTGCTATCATCATGGGAATTGGAAGGTGCTTCCACTGGTAGTGGAGGACGTAGGAGTGGATTTAATGGGGCTGATGGATACCCAGAGCAAGGAAAGGGTGATGGCAATGAGACCCGACCAAACAAACACAATGGTGGGGGTTTTACCTCGCCTGCCCATCAAGCCCTTGGCAAAAGGGTACAGGTGAGCCAACACCCAGAAACTGAAGAACGCTCCTCCCACAAACTTGCTCCACTGAGGGACCGTGCTGTAGATGGTCCTCGAGAAAGCGATGGCTAGCGCGATTATGTTCACCATTGCAATGACGATGGGTGGGATCATCAGGGACGTCCACTTCACCAAGTACAGGTCTGCATAGATGTCGTCCTCGTCCTCCGCCGCCGACTTGCTGGTCAGTGTGAAGGAAATCTCGATCCCAGCGATGACCTTCAGCAGTCCCTGCAACACGGCTGCCAAGTGAGCACTGGTCCCGGATATGAGCCAAAACTGTTCGTTCCTCCACCAATCCTCTAAAGACACACCCGACCACTTGACCTCCAAGATGGCTAGGCCAATGAGGCAGATTGTTATGATGAGCAGGTAGATCAGGAAGGCCACGTTCAGTGTTTGGACGATGAAGTGTCCGGAGATGAGGGAGAGGGCGGGGAGGAAGCAGTAGACAATGAGGAACATGGAGGTGAAGGGGTAGATGCCGACATTAAGGTAGGCCAAGCGTTGTAGAAACTTGAGGCGGCGGGTGCCCAGTATAGCATTGTTGCGGGAGAAGAAAATCTCGACCGACCCAGTGGCCCATCGGAGCACCTGGTGCAGTCGATCCGTGAGGTTGATTGGGGCTGAGCCACGGAAGGCGTCGCGCTTGGTGATGCAGTAGACTGAGTGCCACCCACGGTTGTGCATGCGGTACCCTGTCACCACATCTTCGGTCACTGATCCATAAATCCACCCCACGCGATCCCCCCACTCGGTTTTGTCCTCATACCTATAATAAACATTAATACTCAATTCATTAATTACTACCAATTGCATACGCACACACACAACATACATAAACAGGGTTGGGTATGCATGTAAGCATCCGTATATTGCCAACATACGTACGCACGCTACTAATTAATATGCACATTACCGTTGAGTGTGTGCAGTGTGTATATATATGTAGTGATATCCGCATATATATTTACATATAAATTTAGCTTCGTACCAACAAGATATGACATTGACGGCTTCTGCAACGCAAGTAGCATCGAGCGGCTCCCGGGGTATCCGGAGAGCACCGGGAGGGCGCCCATACTTGACTGCAGGATGATCAGCAATGGGTCGGCCTTGGAATTCTGCGACTGGTATGGACTCGGACAGCATCGTAGAATTCCCAAACCGCCTAGGGAGCTGATGGACGTCCAGATCAGGATCAAAGTCGCTGTACTTCAATGCTTGTGTTTCCGCATCCCCTCTGTTTAGCATCTTTTCCGGGTCGGGTGGATCGAACCCATACAGCGCAAAACGCCTGAACATGCATCCAGTTCCCACATAAACGGGACCCTGCAACATTACATCACCAATTACCGTCCAATATATGCATGTCCACATTACGCACAGCCTCTGGACCGCTTCATCTATCTATCATGTACAAGGATCCAAGGCATTAATTAATTCTTGTTCTTGTGTTGGGGTATATATTAATTACCTGGACACCGTCCAAAGCGCGCATGTTACCATCGAAGAAGACTGTGTTGTGATTGGCATAGCGGTCTGAAGGATCAATGCCTTCGAACCTCTGAGGGAACTGAATATAGCATAAGATTTCGCCGCCGCGGTCCATCATGAAGCACATTCCTTCCCGGATGGCCTTGCAGTTGTAGAAGTAGTGATCACAGTCGAGGTTAAGAATGAAAGGGCCGTTGGAAAGGATGGCCGACGTTCGCACCAAAGCATTCATGGCACCTGCTTTCTTGTTGTGATCATAGCCCGGCCGCTTCTCCCTCGACATGTACACGAACATGGGCAACCTAATGTCCACGTCAGAGAAGTCTAAAATCTTGTCGTCCGCCCCTCCCATCAGTGGATCATTGCTGGGAGGCTTCAACATCACCTACACAAAAATCGAACTCTCTGATTGAATTAATGCCTGGTAGCTAGCAAGTTACATTAGGAATTTAATAAGGATGAACACGTACTATTGTGTATATATATATATAGTTCTTAAATTTGCATTATCTATATGGAGCTGTCAAATGATTATGCATATATATACACACACAAGGTGGTTGTCTAGATAGGTAGATACCTGCAGAATTCCGGCATGATCGCCTTTGGCATGATCACTGGAGGACACAGCCCAGGAACCAGGCCAATGTGTACCATCGGCCATCCAAGTGGCCTTCTGCACCTTCAATTTTTCCATTGGATCAGCGCCGGTCTCCCTCATATGCTTCGCCATCTTCATCTCTTCCCTGGTGTTGAACGCATCGGATCTCCTCCTGATGGAATCGGGCAGCCCATTGATCCGCACCTTGAACTCCTCATATTCCCTCTTCACCTTCCTCCGGTCCTTGACGAAATCCGACCGGCTCTTGTTCTTGGTGGGGTCCCCCTTCACGTTGAAGTAGCTGTCGGGGTTCCTCGGCTCGATGTCGTGTTTCTTGCAAAAAGGGACCCAGAGGTTCGCGAAGCTACATGCCTCGGCCATTGCCTCAAAGGTGAGCAAGGCGCCTCCGTCGTCGGAAATGTAACATGCCACCTTCTCCACGGGGTAGTCTACCGCCAATATGGAGAGGATGGTGTTGGCGGTGACGAGAGGGGGCTCCTTTTCGGGGTCTGCCGTGGACACGAAGACGTCGACGCCGGGGAGGTCGGACCGGCCGGTGGGATTGGAGGCAGAGGGGAGGTCGAACTTGTCGCGGAGGGCCTGGAGGTCGGTGGAACGATTGATGGGGCAGAGCTTTGGAACCTGGTCCAGGATCCATGAGAAAGCAAACCAGAGCTCGCACACAATTGACAACAACCACAGCCACATTGCTTCTTCATTCGGATGCCTAACCCGCCATGTCAAGAAGAGTGAAAGCACCACCAGCCGAATCACCACCAGCAACCTGTATGTCGGAAAACAACGAACTTAAAAAAAGTATTGTCATGCACAAATTAACCACATTCGTTAAATCTACATGTAGGCCATAGATATTGTTTCTATGTTGTTGTTGGAAGCACCCATATTAATTTAAGTTAACCGAAGAAATTGAACCTGTACGGGCTGATGATGGCAGCGTCAATAGGAATTTTGCGGCTGAGGGGTTTGAAAGGCTTTTCCATGGTTTCCATCATGCTTCCTTGCAAGCCATCGTCTCCCTCGTCGTAATCATCTGAGGGCCAGTAGGCGTTGCCGTAGCCGTAAGTCCCCTTGGTCTCGAACAGCCACCGGTGGTGGTCGAACTGATCTCCTGTCTGATTCCTTTTCATCATGGACATGTTGTTTCCCCCTTTGTCCGGGGCTGGTAATGGCAGTGCCCCGCTTGAATAATCTTGCATATCATCATCGTAGTCCGCTGTTTTGTACGGCTCCTTGCACCCCGCACACATCCCATTCTCCTTCTGGGCTTCTAGGTAACAATCCCTACAAATCTTGAACCTACAATACAAACACGTACACCCCCCAAACATGCATGACCATTTGAGCACATTTATTAATTATTTTATCATTCATTCTATTGAGTTTCCACTCTCACGTGTGTTATTAAAACTACAAATTAACGAGAAACTGTGCATGCAACATAAGCATGCATCCATAACCATTCATTCAATCATCCAAAACACGTACGTACGTGCATGCCTCCAAAACCGTTCCATGGTTAATTTTCATCATGCATTCTTGTGGTGTTGAGTCTTTATCGATAAGAAAATGTACCGGCATTCACACGGGGTGACGTCGACGCCTCTCTCGTCTTTCATGACCTTGCCATCACATCCGGGCATGGAGCAGGCGGAGCCCCTGGCTCCAGCCATCTGTGGGTGGCTCACCTCGGAGTCGATCACCTTGTCCATGAGATGGGCGCGGGTCACGCTGTTGAAGCCGCCGGTGAACAGGGAATTCGACACGTACTGTTCCTCGGCCTTTACTGCCACGGACGTGTCCATGGGCTGATTGTCCGGCGTGGGAGGGATCTGCACCGTGTAGTTCAAGTAGTCGCCGGACATTTCCCCGGACATATCCAGGTCCTCCCTTGAGAGGCTGACATACCGGCCGCTCGAAGTTCGTCTCGCGAATTTCACAGTTTGGCCGCTGGAATTTCGTTGAGCCTGATTAGAATTACTGGAAGCTGATGCCCCAGCGTTGTTGCGCATTCCCTTTTTGGGAGGATTATTGCTTAGCGAAGCCATTGTACGTGTTTGCTATACGTATAATATGTATGTATAGTAGTTGAATATATAAACAACTGTTGCTTTATATCTATCTATCTATATATATATATATATATACATATACAATCTTGGCTTTCTTTCGTAGTGTTTCAGCTTCCTAGACACAATCAACTTCCAACCCAGCCAATGTATACAATCAATTAAATCTGGATTCAAAATAATAATGAAGCGAAGGCTAGCAATTCTGGTCAGGACTTATCTGGGCATATGCTGTGCATATGCTGCTACACATGTATTGGTTGCTTCGATCCCCTGATCCATGATATATAATATGACCATCTCTATCAGAATTACGTTAGCCGCACCAAACCTGCCTCATCCTGTCTCTGGGGAGCCGGGAAATTTATTTATTGGCGGTACTATAGTAAGGTTCCTATAGGATTATTATGAACATATCGTCACACGTACGACAGTTGTGACATCAATGGCGGAATGGCACCAGGGGAAATGTGATGATTAGGTGATCGTGGTGATAGAAATTAATGGAGGAGAGAGATTTGATTCAGAGATCAGAGGGGGCAGAGAGAAAAGGAGGAAAATATGGAAGGGTGGTTAGGGTGGAGGCTTGGGAAAGAAAATAGGAAGAAGCGCAGATTCGCGGTGGAAGACCAAGTCCACACATATATATTGCCGTTTTTAGCAGAGAACCTGGCATACCCACCCCCGCCCTTTTTTTTTTTTTTTTTTTTAAAACTGTTATTCCATATATATATATATATATATATATATATATATATATATATATAATTAAATATATGGGGAATACTGTTGGGACTAAAATATAAAAAATAACTACACATCAAACATTTTATGGGAATCTAAAAAATTTCTATGTCCATGAGAAAAACATACATCAAGTTTACAAAACTCATGACTCTTTATTTCAAAAACTCAATTAACCCTAAGAATCTTATCACTAATTCTCTTTTCCCATTACATTTTCAACGGGTTCTGTCACTTTTGTAACTGTAAGTGATTATTATTATAATGATTCAATAGTATATTATTTATATTTGAATGACCATTGCTTTCAAAATCACACTAGCTTTGAGATCTAAACACCTAGAGTTTGAGTTTTCTTCCTTGGAAGCTCAAACTTAAAGGAAAAATACATTTGTCGGTTGGGATGATGATAACATTAGTAACCCTTCTAGTTCATGGAAATTCGTCGAAAAATACATCGAAGATCATGTAGAGTCAACTTGTTTCATTGAAGCTGATGACAATATATAAACATTAGACAAACAAATAAATGAGGCAAATTTATAATATTTGGAAAAACCACCATTTTAAAGAGTGCTTGGAATGCTGTTTGAAAGTCAGTTGAGGTTCAAGGTACCTAATTAATTACATGTGTTGTAGTGGTTAGTGCTTCTCCCTAATAAGATAGTGACAAATGTTCTTTAATCAATAAAGCACATACAACCTTTAATTAGTATTTATAGGTCCTAACAAACAATTTAAAGGGAATGAATAAACCAAAAATAATAGATTTCTATTTAGTCAACTCTCACAACCTCATTTTGTTTGCAATTAATAAGACAATGTAACACAGAAAATAAATTGAACAATAAAAAAGATATATTAACTCTTAGAAGTTATTAAATACAAAGAGATGATTTAATATATTTACAATGAAAACCTACTCTATATCATAGCAAACTAAAATGGGAAGATGAATAACATAAATTATTCAATTACATTGACACCTTATTTGTGCATTACATATGTTACATACATACACATACATACAAATATAGTGACTTATAAATTGAAAACTTGTGATTCATTCCGCACCTTTGCTTTATCTTCGGTGAATGATAATTCACATAAAATTTTCACAAATCTATGTTAAAGTTACCATTGTTGAACACATTATTCCTTTTATCTATAAGAGTATTAACAAATACCGACTTAACATTGAAGTCTTAGAATATCGAATATAGTGTTTTTGCCTCATATTAAATAGGTTCAATTCTAAAGAGTTCCTAAACCTCTTCTCTTGCATTAAATCTTCTCTTCAAACCTTTTTTTGAACCTTGCTTCAGATCTTCTCTTCCCTAGTGAATCATCTCTAGCTCCCTAGACTTGTATTGAACCTTTTTTCTCAAGGCTGGGATCTGCCATTAACTCTTGAATCATGTCTTCATACTGAAACTCGTATCAAGACTTGTCTTTTGATACTCTATATCAAAACTGTCTTTTTCAAACCATGTATTGAGCTTTCTCTGTTCTGAGTCTTTTGTTCCCAAACCAAACTTAATCTTCATAGTGAATATCTTGCATTGAATGTAATCTCAATCCAAAAGAAATTCTGATTTGAATTGTAGTCCAATAATCTTAAATGAAATGTCAAATCTTTAATATTTCTTGTTGTGGTCAATAGATTTTCTAAGGTAGTACATTTTTATACCTTATAATAAGACTGTAGATCTTTTATAGCCAAAACATTTTTTAGGGAAGTTATAAGGTTGCATGGAGTGCTAAAGATCATTACTTATTATTGTTTAGTTATTTTTTGGATGACACTTTAGATGATGTTTGATTTATCATTGAATTTTAGTACTCCAATACACCCACAAACTCATAAGGTCATTTATATAACATTCAGTATAAGAAATCATAACTATTGTAACACCAAATGGTAACACTTGAAAAAGAATTACCACAGCGGTGTTTGGTACCATATGAGAATCAAATTATTTTAAATAATAATGAGTTCCGTATGAGTTTGACCTAATTTAATAATAATATAAACTTAAAAAATAATTTTAAAAAATATGAGTTCTATAATTATTTTTAAAAATTATATTTTATTTAAATCTAAATTTAATTTTGAAAGACTCAATTGCCACTTATTCACAGCTGCTAATCTTTATTTTATATTATGTACCAAAAGTCTCCTAACCAATAGTAGCGGGAGATCTTAACCAACATCTTCGAGAGGTCTAAAAAGATGTCAGGAATGAAGTGCAGAGTTATGATATTCCAATGCTAATAGAAGCCCAAGCAGGAGATTTAACTTGTTCGTGGAGCCGTTGCCAAGGTAATTTACCGGGCCACGGACGTTATGTTGGAATCAAATATCTGAATTGAGGCAATCAACTTCAGGGAAGCGGAGTAAATAGATAGTGATAATGGTTCTTTATGTAAAACATGAAGTACAGGACCGCAGTTGTACAAGTGCCATTAGAAACGAAAAATAAACAAATAAATACAATTGAAAAGAGTCGCCCACATCTCCTCTCCTAAACCAACGCTCTGCCAAGACGGTTTACAGCAGGAAATGAATGCAGCCACTCCCCAAGGGATTCTGGATCGAGAACAGGATGATTTTCATCAACGTCCCTTAATTAGTGAATACACATTTCTATTCTCTGTCTCTCTCAACCTCTCTCTCCCTATCCTTAAATATGCATAATTTATTTTAACATTGACGACAACAACAAGCACAACAAAAGAAGAAACAACCGTAGTCTTTCTTAAGCTTTGGAAACGTCTTTATTGGACCGGTTGTATTTCATGTGACTATTCACAAGCTGTCCAGCTGCAATCGCAGACATGAGGGAGAGCTCTGCTGCGAGAACAGAACCAGCGACGACGGAAGCCAATTGCCTAGCGTTGGATCCTGGAATCTCCTTGCTCGCACCCTTCACCCCCAACAAGTTCAAACACGCCGATTGTGATGCCAGTTGCGTGCCCCCTCCCACTGTTCCTACCTGCAGTCCCCAAGTTCAAAATGTTAACATTCATCACAAAAATAAATAAATAAAATAAAAGAAATATTCGAGATATAGACTTTGTATTACATAGCCAAGTCCAAGTGAATATGAAATCAGGTGAAATAGGACTGTACACTCGACCATGAAAAGGAGTAGATTTTTTTAATTTTTCTTTGGGTCGGTCAAGTGACAAATAAAATGAAAACAAAAGGAAGTCGCATTACCTCAACGGAAGGCATGGTGACAGAAATGTGCAGATCCTTTCCATCATGGACAGCTTCCATCATGGTGATGCAGTGAGAGCTCTCCACATTCTGGGCCGGGTCTTGGCCGGTGGCCAAGTAGACGGCGGAGACAATGTTGCTGGCGTGCGCATTGAAGCCCCCAAGAGCACCGGCCATGGCGGAGCCAGTGAGGTTCTTGAGCATGTTGAGCTCCACCAATGCCGCGACATTTGTCTTCAAAACCTTCTGCACCACTTCTCCTGTGATGATGGCCTCGCACACCACCGACTTCCCGCGCCCCTCGATCCAGTTCACGGCGGCCGGCTTCTTGTCAGAACAGTAGTTACCTGATCATGACATGAACCAACAAATTTAAACAAACCCGTAACAACAACAACGTCACCACCACCGCAGAAGCAGAAACAGTGTCATAACATAACAGTAACTGAAAATTAATGTGATTAATTACCGGAGATGCCAATGACATCCATGTCGGGGAAATCGGCCTGGAGGAAATCGAGGACATTCTGGACGCCCTTGGACACCATGTTCATCCCCATGGCGTCGCCGGTGCTGCAAGTGAACCTAATGTATAGGTTTTTGCCGGCGATGGCGCACTTGATGCTCTGAAGCCGACCGAACCGGCTGGACCGGTTGAAGACGATGGCGAGGGTTTCGAAATTGAGGGGGTTTTCAAGGAAGAACTTGAGGTCGGCGGCTCTCTTGGCGGTGCCGAACCTCACCACGGGGGCTCGGGTCATCCCGTCCTTGAGGAGGACGCTGGTGGCGCCGCCGCAGGCGGCGATGGCCTTGAAGCCTCGGTTGGTGCTCGCCACCAAGCAGCCCTCGGTAGTGGCCATGGGGACGGAGAACTCCTTCCCGTCCAGGAGGAGAGGGCCGGCGATCCCCACGGGAATCTGGACGTAGCCGATCGGCATCTCGCAGCACTGGCCCAGGATGGAGTCGTAGTTGAACCCTTCCAGGGGGAGACCCTCTAGGGACTTTCCAGTCGTCCTCTCCAGCGCCACACGGCGGATCGCCGCAGCGCGCTTGCAGTCGCCGAGCTTGGATTCCAGGGAGTAGGAGGGCGTGGTCCCAGCGACCACCGATTTAATGATCTCCTCGTCCTCTTCCGGGACCAGAACAGGGTCGACAAGCTTGACGGCCTTGGGGCAGTCGACGGTGGCGGTGCGGGAATCTTCCTTGAGGAGGTCTCTCTCGTCCGCTGCCGCCAGCTCCTTCTCCGCGGGTATCTCCTCCTCCTCCTCCTCCTCCGCATCCTCTCCGTAGATGATGGATTGGCGGGGGGAGGCGGCGAAGGATTGGGCGAACTCCATGCCGAAGAAACCGAGGAGGTAGATGAAGGACGCAAGGAAGGTGAGGAGGGCGGCCATCTCGGAGAGGGAGACGACGTGGAGCGGGGTGGAGTTGCGGATCTTCTCGCGCCACCGCGTGAGGAGGAAGTACACCACGGAGAAGAAGAGCGTGAAAAACGCGCCGTTGAAGAGGTACACCGGCTTCGGCGTGACGTCATCGCCGTGGGTGCTCTGGTGGTGCTGGTGGAGTTTCATGGGCGGCGGTGACGATCCCGGGGGAAGGAAGACGGCAGGGGTGGGGCGCTGGGAGGCCTTGGAGGACGGCGAAGAGGAGGCTGAGGAGGAGCGTCGTCGGACATCCATGGCTGGGTAGGCCAGCTGGTGGTGGCGCTCCTTCGGTGATTCTGGCGATATGGCAAGGGGGAAGGGGGCGAGGTGAGAGGTTGTGGGTGAGACGGCATTTATAGGGGTCCGAGTCCGAAGCGAGCGGCCAGAGACGGAGAGGGGACACATGCTGACTCGCAAAGAAATGGCACGTGTTTCATTCAGTCTGCGCTGCTGATCGATGTGCACCCAGTCCTGTTTCCATTGCTCTCTTCTCTTTTGTCTGCGACTCCGCTAGCTTCGTTGGACCCAACCAGCATTGCGGCTACACCTCGCCTTCCACGACCCTGCCCTCCAGGTTCTAACTACCCACCTCTCTACTTACGAATGTGCAAATTAAATATTAATTAATAAAAATAAAAGATAATTTATTTTACCAGTTCAATCTTCAACTGCTATTATTCTAGGGCAGTGTTAGATCGCACCATCTTTTGCGTCTGCGGTTGACGTGGAGTTTCATGACTCGGCGTGCTTCTAAATCATCTGCTCGAGCCCTGCTCGAAGGGTGCTCAAGCTTAGCCTTGAGCTAAGATTCAAGCATAAACTCAAGCAGATCTCGAGGCATGATCGAACCTTTGCTTGAGGCAAGGCTCGAGCACACCTCGAGCACAGGCTCAAGCATATTTGCTCGAGCCATGCCTCGAGCACGCTTGAATAAGCCTCGAGCAGGCGTCGATCATTTCTCCTATGGCCAGATCGATTTGTTTCTGGGTTCCGTCGACTGTAATTTCCGATGAAAACTTCAAACAGTCATAACTTTACGTACAATGGTCGGAATTAGGTTTTTTTTTTTTTTGATTTGAAGGTATTGACGAGAGCTTCGAGCCCAAAATCCTTATTAGGGATTTTTCGCTCTTGAATTTCCAAAAAAAGCCCTCTAAGGCCTTCAAAATTAATTTGTATGCCATATTTCTGCTTCCTCTCATCCAGATCCACACAGCTTGAGCCTCCTCCCTCCCTTCCCTATGTTCTTTCTTTCTATCTTTCTTACGGTGCGCTGCGCATTAAGTTTTAAGCTTTTTTGTTGATGTGTCAATTGTCACATCAGTCGATTCCATGGCAAGTATGCAACCGTAATTGCATTTAGAGTTTTTGATTATTCTATAGTGCATTACATCATCGTTTTAATATTTTTTAAAAAAAAATTACATATCAAAACATCCTAATTTTAATATAAAAAATACTAAAAATGCATGCAGTAATAGAATACAGTAATATTTTTGACTCATCATAATGTTTGAACCGGTAAATTTGTTTTCCCATATTTTCATTCTTTCATAATTTCTAATCATGTGTGTGTTGTTATGAGAAAATTTCTTACGTTAGAAAGTTTTTGAATTAAATATTAATTAAATCAATTGATCTTAAAATAAAATTTCTTCCGATTCTAATATCTTTTTTTTTCAACCAAAAGATATTTATTATTTTTATTTGGGCTGCCTCAAATAAAAAGCCCTTAAGACTCTGAAATCATCTTTTTGGACCAAAAGATATTTTTATTTATTACTTTGTTTTTTTATTTGGGCTGCCTCAATTTGACTATGTTTTTTTTTTCCTTCTCCAAACTTCCGCCCCATTTTTTTTTTAAGGTTATAGACGTCATGTTTTAATTTTAAGTACACAGTGTAGGAATGCGAATCCAGAACAAGTTAAGTCAAACGGACATATATAATATTAATAATAATTACCTCCGTATAGACAAATTTTTCAATCTTATATTTCAGTTTCTGTGGTCCTTCTTGTCGATCAAACATGCAATGGTGCAATATCGTTCTGTGTACATCCGCACAACAGAGGCATAACGGTTTTTGCTAGTTGCTTCTTGTACTTTTTTGGAGTATTACAAAGTATAAACTTTTGAAATTATCATTTAAAGAAAATTAGAACATTTTTAATTAAAAACAAAAACCTGTACTGCATGAGTCTATCCAAATGCAGCGTAAATATTTGATCTCGTATTAGTAGATACATATTTAATTACTTGGCTTGCCAATTGCCATACATCAAAGATTGAGAGAAAAGAAAGAAACAACAGATAGCTAGGGTCTTATTTAATTAGCATTTCATTCATATTATCTACAATTAATGTTAATGGTCTAGCCATTAGCCAAGTCCGATTCCCATCTTATCTTGCTCCTTTACATATAGCATCCTTTATAAAGACGAATTTTGTCCCCATATATTTTCTCTATTTCAGGTTTTGGCTTTCCACTAATGCATGGTAATGAAGCCGGCGGGAATCCGGCCGGGAGTGTACTGGAACTTGAAAAACAACAAATAACTCATTTTCCGTTTAATTCCAAATTACATATGCTGTGATAGAAAAATATTTATATGATATATACACTTGTGTCAGCTTATCACTACAATAAAAATAACTTCTAGCGAACAGTTATCACCTAGCGGATAATAGATCCTATTATTATATAGAGAAATATATTTGCTAAATTAAGTGAAAAGAAAATGTCACCTATCTATTAGGTAAATCTTATCCTTTACCTAATGAATTACTATTAAATGATAATATAATTTTGTATTTTAAAATTAAATATTAATATACTGTTATCTTGTATTCTTTGTAACTCGATCCCTAAATATTTTTTACAATTTTCATTTTATTTTATTTCTAAAATATACTTGAAATATTATATTATTATCAAAATCATATTTCATACTTTGTATACGAAACATCAAATTTGCTTTTGTAAAATAAAATTTGATTTATGTCGCTCAAATCGAACACATATTTTATTTGGAGAGGACTTTTAAAAATTATCTTATATATATATATGCAAATACTATACACATAAATAATATATATTAAATGATATTTAACGCACACACATTATATATATGATAATATATTAATGATAGTTCATAACAAGGATTAAGTATTTGAGTTATCAAAACATCAATAACTCTGCAATTAAAAGTATTTATGCTAGAAGAATAAAACAAATTTGGATGACTTATTGTGAAGTTTATAACTTTTGATATATAATGTCTATAATATTGTGCAAATATATAAAATTATCAATTTTGGCCATTAATAAAAGTCTAATTTCAATAAAAGTATTAAAAATTATTAAAAAAAATAAAAGTATAGAAGTATTATGCAGTTGCCTACTAGGCGATGATGAGATTTTACCAAACTAGTTACAATAAGACAATGACAATGAATTCAAATTGGACGAAAGAAAAAAAACTTAGGCAACTTTACCACTTGAAGAAGTACAACACTGCGAAGCTCAAATGTTAAAGAGACCTTGCAACGATGATGTTTAATGTTTTGCAATGGTGGTTGGAGACTGGTGGGAGACTTATTGGGTGACCCTATCAAGTTAAAAGGGCAATTTCTCAAATTTTCTCTTGAGGACAAGAGTAATCTTGAAAGGATAGGGAAATAATGAAGACATCATGCTAAGACCATTACAAAGCAATCGAATTCAAGCAAAGAGTGCAGGAAGAGCTAGCCCTGCATAAGATGGTGGAGAGTCGCGACATCAAGCACATTGTACACATGGTGCCGATCAAACTAATCATAAATTCAACCTTAGTATTTAATCAAATGTTGCCCAATGATTCTCTACGAGTTTACTTAATGGGATCACTTTATAAAGTTACCATTAAGAAATGACACTTGATATTTAAACCGAATTAATTTTGTTCTTGTTAAGGGTTGGCTTAAATTTTTGAACTTGATTTAAATGTTTTTTTATATTGGTTTGTTTTAGTATTCTAATTTATATTCTAACTATACTCTTTATGGATTCAACACTCAACCATCTCAATAATCAATTTCTACATATATTTTAAATTATATATATAGTTATTAGTTATCAAATATAAATTTAATATATTAAGTATAATATTTAAAATATATAATTATAATATATACAATATATAATTATTCATACATTAATAATTTAAAAAACATGAATCATAGGTGACCGTTTTGATTTTTTTAGAAGTGAATCTTATGCAATCGCCTTTGATTTTGATTTTGATTTTAAAATTAGGCGATAACTAAAGTACACCTTAGACGACTTTGTTTTATTAATTTTGACATTTAAGGGTTTTGTTTTGTGAAATTGACTTTAGATAAATATTGTACTTTTTAAAAAAATTACTGTCATAATATCATTTTGTTATACATAATTTTAATAAACCAATAAAATTTTTCATTATAGAATAAAACTTCATGTCTTACCGCCTTTTACATTTTAAATTATCATAAGCACGCACGCATTATTTGAAAGCGTTTTAAAAGTCAAATGAAATTTATTTGAGTATGAAATTCAGTTGAATAACTCCAATCAAACCTAATTATCATTAATATATTGATTGCGCGCATTAATATTTCATATTAACACATTTTATGATTGTCTAAAATAACAATTTAATCAACAAAAATAATAATTTGATTTATATCAAAAGTATCTCACGTCAGTCACGTGTACTTAAAGCTAGCCGTCTCTCTCATTAATTAATTCATCTATTTATTTTCCACATATAAATGAATATAACTCGAAATTGGCCAAAAATTAAGCATTAAAATTCAATCGAGTGGCAACATATATATATTAAACTAAACGCCTACATGCACAGACATATTTAAGATAAGAATACAGTAAGCATTAAAGCGGGCCGGGGAACCTTTTGTCATAAAATTCCGCGACTTCAATTTTCTCACGCTGCATACAGCGTCCTAATGTTGAAGATTGACAAGCTTAATTGATAAACTGGAGACCATAGAACGACTGGTTCGGGCCGGGTTGCGCTTCATGCGAGAGCTGGAAGGAGGCAGAAAACAGTGTGCGGACTTTTCCATGCATAATGACGAAATCCACGCGAAAAATTGGGGCGCATGCAGGGCAGAGGGGACAAAACATCGGTCTAGCCGTCCGTAATGGGACCCATGATCTTAATTAAGAGATCATGGATGCGTCGGGTATGGTCCCATAAAATAATAAATGTTTTGTAGGCCTGTAATTGTTTTTTAGTGCCTCACAATGTCTTAATATATATTTTTTGTTATCTTTTCTTTAAAAAATAATTACAGTGTTTTTTCAAATTAATTAAAAAATTTAAGCTTTTTTATTCCTGCTATGAAATTTGAGTGAAAAAAAGTAAAAAAATCTTTTTTCTCATATCTTTTCTATAGGAACCAAGTAGGGAGTTAAATCTTTTAAAAAACCTTTTCATATAATAATGATTTTTGTAAATAGTGACCTCATAAATAAATAATCAATTAATATAAATATTTAGTTTATTTTACCACAATTAAGTGTATAAGTACAATTGAATAATTATCCTAAAAAACTTTCTCACAAGCTTTAAAATAGTTTTTCTATGGCTTTAGGTGAATTGAGTCATATATACATGCAAAAACATGTCTTTGTTTTCTATTGTATTGAACCCTTTGATTAGATTGACCACTAATTCCTAGTTAATTATTATTTTGAGCTAGATAAGCGGTTGATTTTAGTAACAATTCAAATTCAAAAGACAATTTAATATTTGTTAGCTATTATGAGTTTGTCCGGTATTACGAGAAAAGTGGATATAAGGCAAAATTATAGACCCAAAATTTTAAGACACATTTTAAAGCTATATATGTAAGATGATATGGTGCTCCTAAAATAGGTAATATATTAATACAAAAAATGAGTGCACACATTACTTCAGCTTTAACAAAGTGGTATTAAAAAACATAATTTGTTTAAGTGGTTAGATAAATATTGAACTTCACCAAAAGGTGATAAAGTAATAAAAAATAGGATACTAGAGAAAATGATTATAAAAGGTGGTCAAGTGTTCACAAGGTCATCCCAAACACCACATACCAAGGAGGGCAAGCTTAGTATGACTTAAGCTTTTTGAGTGGACCAATAACTAGTTCATGAGAAAAAGGAATTCAAATAATCACTAAGGTTATTTTTTTAGAGATAGTTCAAGGACATTTCTACAAGGAAACACTTTTTACAACCTCTACAATGCCATGGAGGAATGTTCTAACTTTTTTAGACAAAGATAAAATGTACAGCCTAATTTAAGACACCTGTCTCAATTATCATATTTTTGGTAGGTCATTTAAAAGGAATTCACATGGATTTGTGACATGCATAATCATGTATATTAGCACATGTCTTTTTTGTTGGAATAAATTCCATCATATAGGGCCAAACATGTAAATATTAAATGTGTTGTGCTGTCTTTGGAAAAGCCTAAATTAAAGTGATCTAATTACATATTTTAAAATAAGGCTTAAGGGTATACTTGTCATGGAATTATTGTGTAGATACCAAACTGCTATTTTTAATTTGATGAGGGGCCGAATTGAAAATAGCAAACACTATATATATAGGGTTATGGTCCCCAAATCACATGACGGCTTATTAGGTCTGTATCCCCATCGACAGAGCTATTGAGAACAACGGTTCATAGGAGTCGTGTTGATTTGGAAGATTACAACCCGTTGATCAAACTCCAGCGATGAATTCAGGTACGCTTCCGATTTATTATTTCAGATCAGATAATCTCTAGGCAAATAAAGATCCTGCAGTTTATTAAATTCTAACATTTTTTTTTCTTTTTATGAATTTCTTGTTTGTTTTATTATTTCAAGGTTATTGAAATTTTTCTATTTTTATTAAGTTTTTATGCCAATATATAAAAGTTAAGGATTATTGTAACAGTAAAGTATAACATTATTATTGAATTATTCATATTCCAGATTTTCTTTATTGTTCTCATCCTTCAATCAACCAAGGGCTAGGACATCATTTCTAAACAAGTATAGCGAGTTAATTGTGGAGATAACAAAGGTTCTTGTAACTGATAGATTATAGGTCTCATTCATACCAATGATAAACTTTTACTTACAGTTATCAAGTTAAAATAAAGATGAAAAAGGCATGGAGAGTCCAAATTTAACATGGTTGATTTATTAATTGATACACGAGAAATGAGATTTATTATATATATGATTTATGGAATAGATGGAAGTTAGTATGTTATCAATATTATTTTTGTAAATTCAAAGTTTATTTTGATAAAATTTGATAAATTTATAGGAATTTAGATCTGTTGATTAATATGAAAAGGAAGGATATTTTTTTATAAAATATTAAAATCAAACTTAGAGTTAAATTATCAGAAAATTCAACCTTTAATGAAAATTTTAATGGAGAAAAAATTGTTCTTTTTTCATAAGGGCATTAATGGGTAATTCAAATTTATAGTTTTTGGCTTTTTATATAGATAGTAAGATATATGTTTTAAAAAATAAAGCTTTTAATTATTTTATTATGAAAATGTTTCAAGATGTAATTAAAATTTATAATTTATAACACAGTTTTAGCTAGGAATAGTTTTTTTGTTTTATATTCTTTATTATTATTTTAAAAAACCTTATTGTTAAACAATTTTGTTTCACCCGTGGTCAAAGAAGATACGCTGCCATAGGATCTCGAGTGCGAGAAAAATGCTTCATCTTCGATTCAAGTCCAATAATAGATGGACCTTCTAGATAGTTTTTGGTTGAGAATTCTCGAACAAAAACATAAACGATTTATATGGTTTTCAGCCATCTTAATCTATTTGATATGAATATTATGTAACTTACGTGGTGATGATAAAGATATGAACTTGAAATTATTATAAGAGCATTTTCAAATGAATTTTTTTTATTTGTGAAGAATGTTTTTACTTCTAATACTAATAATACTCTTATTTTAATTTTATTTTTATTAAAATAGTAATTTTTATTATATTTTAATATAATAAATTTTTATTTGAAAATAAAAATAAAAAATAAAAAATAAAAAATGATTAATGACTTTAAAAATAAATTTATTATTATAATATTTTATACATATTAGAAGTAAAATAAAGAGTTGATTGAAGTTTATTTTTAACATTTGACTCTTTATAGATGATAGAAAATTTTTTGAAATTTTTATATATTCATATAACAAAAATGATTTTTACTTGATCGGTAATTTATTTATTTATTATTTTTAATATGAGTATTATTATATACAATCATATTATATAAGTTTTATGTATTATTAGCTAATAAATTTATGTTATATCAATAATATATCATTTAATTACATATTATTACGTTAACCGATAGCACATACAATAAGACCGTAACAAGTCGTTTCCTTATTATATACTATATCCTGGTTAATCCGATCCGTTTCCAACTTGCTAATTAATTACTACCCGAACTTAATCCGACGAATGAAAATTTTGACGGATTCAAGGAAATGGGGTATCATTTTATTTGTTTTATATTTTATTTATTTTTTTACACTCAACGCGTCGAATCACTCACTGCCTACAATTTCGGCTTCAATGATATATTTATACTATAAGAAAAAGTGGTTACCTAAGATCACTTTAGTGATAACCAAAAATTTTAGATGATGGCACGTAAGAGATATACCTTAGAAGATGACTTTGGCTGCAACTTTTTTTTTTTTTAAAAATAAAAATAAGTGAATTGACAATGACTAAACAGCTCACCCTTTTTTTTTTAAGTAACAGCTATAAGGGCCACCTAATGTTTTAAAATTATTTAATATATATTTAATAAGCTTTTAAACATATTTAATTGCTCTTACAAATATATTTTATAATATAAATTATAATATTAATATATATGGTATGTATTTTATATATATACATATTATATATATGTTAATTGAGACATTCAATATAGTTTAAGTATTAATATTTTTTTTATATCATGTTAAAAACTTTAGAAGTATAAAAGTAATAACAATTATCAAAAATTATTATTTTAAACTTAAAACATGAATAATATTGTGCAAAATGGGGAGAATAATAACTAAATTAAAGGATAAATGGTGATTAAGGTAACAGTAACAAATACCTTAGTTCACTAAAGGTCCATTTTCATCTCCAAAAATCTTTGGCGATTAAAAAAAAGATTGCTAAACTTTTAAGTAATAACATTTTAAACTTAGTTGATGATGGTAAGGCATTCTTGAATTCTTATTTTTTATATTTTTAAAATTATATATTGTAGTGATCCCTAAACGATGCTCTTGATATATTCTATTTTCTCTATTTTCTTTTAATTCAACGAAAATAGCAAAATATCTTCCATAAAATAAAATCTGATTTTTCCTCTTTCGCAATAAAATATTTTAATTAAATATACTCGAAAACTTATCTAAAATAATGAAATTATCCTTCGAAGCCCAAGCTTTAAATTGGACTCCAATATAGTTAAAACTTTTCATTTAATGTGTATATTACTGTGTTAGTATCTATTAACCAACTTAAAGACTTTAACATATAGCTAACACCCAGAACCTACAAATATGAATCCTTACACTTTTGGCTTCATATAACTTCTCACTAAAAAATACAATCAATTTCTTCTCTTGAGATAAAACTACGCCTATGTAAGGACTCATAGTTGAAATAACCATTCAGATAGTTTATATTTGATGATAATAATATTATTTTGAGTATGCAACCATTAATACAGTCGTTTTAACTATATTTGTACTTAATTTGGAGTCTGAAAGCTTTCAGAGGTTATATAGTAATTTTTTAGAGTTAAATTAAGGACTAATTAATAAAAAAATAGAATTTAATATTGGTTTTTGGGAACTTGAGAGGAGAGGGTGCATGAATTTTAATGAGAAAATAGATTTTAGGGTTTTATTAATGTCTCATAATATTTTTTGGGAGAAACCCTAACTATCGGGTGAGAGTCTTGGTATTCTTCGTATTCTTTATCGTTCTTCGCCGATTCTAGACTACTCTTGTAGGTTTAATCTCTTCAGAAGGCTAGAAGTAGGTGGTTCTATCTTTCCTCATCTTATATTTGTTAATTAAAACTAGAAAACAACACTTGATGCATGAAACTAATATAGGTTGTGGGAAAACAATGTTTAGGTCTGAAAATTAAGTTAAGGTTAGTGTTTGACTATTCTCTCTTCAAAAATAAGTATAATATGTCCACATAAGGTTTAGTGGGTTATTATAAAGCTAAGAGTATTTCTGGTGCCACTGGAAATACTAGCTGAGGCTAGACCGTGTTTGGCTACAGGCTTTGGGAGCCGTAGACCTTGGCTGTTGGTTTTGGATACCGTAGTATTTGGAGGCAAACAATGTCTACATGCGATACCAGTTGAGACTAGTAGTCACAGTCCACTATCAAACTACAGCCCCAGGTGCCCTATGTTTCGATAAATGGATTAATGTTTGACTTTATCTATACTATTTGAATACTTAATTGTTATATTGATAATTATGAGTTGGGTGGTCTTGTGACACTACATGTAGCGCGCATACACACTAAGCATGTAGTATTATAGACATGGTTGGGTTGTAGGGTTAGTGCGAATTGTGATTCACCTACTGGGCAATTGTACTCACCCTTACATATTGTTGAACTGTTTTACATGTATTGATCGAGATTAGTGGAAGGAAGCTCAAGGATATTTACAGTTTACATTTTGATGTAAAGACTTGACTTATATTTTGTTTGGTGTTAACTTTTGTTTATTTTTTGAACATGGGTTCGTAAACCTTATATAGAATTATATTTATTATTATTGATGACGTGTTGATTTGGAGCATTTATTATTGCATATCTATCATTGAGTGTGTAAAGGAATATGCGTGGTATGTTTGTACAAGGTATCTTGAGACAGCACCCGTGACGTGTCTATTGGTGCTTGTCACCAATTCCTTGACCCATCGGGTGCAGGCATGGGGTAGTCACATTCTAGGTTTCGGGTCTCTTAGAATTGGGGACGTGGAAGCCTATGCCTACTTTACTATTCTACTGATATTACAATTCACCTAAAATAACTTCTCAAAATCTGGCAATTTTATAATATGTGTTATACTTAATTTCTCTTTAATCAAAGCAAAGCTTCTTTCTTGTTCTTCTCCCCGGTGGAATCTGTTGGGATAATGCTATATAAAGCAATGTGTAATCCTAATTACGTTAAGACTATTTCTAATTAATTGAAATATATTTTGTTTAAGTATTTATTAGATTGCATTCTTGTGCTTTCTTGTGTGGTCGTGTATCATAATATCTTATTACTTATTAAAGTCTATTACTGGGTATGTGTAAGACACATACAATAGATCCACTAATTAGACTAAGTATAAAATTGGTTCACGATCGGTGAATGAAATTTGAGATGTTTTATTCTGATAAGATTGTAATACAAACTATTTTTATAATGGGAGTGATCTAATCTAGGATCATTGTAAAGAGTTTACAAATAGTAGCACCAGTATGTATTTATATATACTAAACAGGACCATGATAGAATAAATTTTTCAGTTAATCTCCGTTGCATTGTATCAAGAATTTTATATTCTATCGCTGGACGACTGATTTATGGATTGATTTTAATCCAGACCGTTTGATTAACTCATGTCTATAATTTATGTCTTTTGACTTTATCAATGAGTGAGAGGCTTAGTACTTTAAATACCTCGATATCTTAGAGATATAATATTATAGATAGTTGGAGCATCAAGTCAGGTGTGTGGAATCCATTGCTTCACTATATAAAGGGTAATGATATTTTCATGTTATTTAATTCAGGATTCTTGGGTGAATCAAATGCATGTAACTATATTAGATATAATTTATTATAAATCTTAATTTATAATTGCACTACAAGAAATCAGGCCTACCGTAACATCAAAAGATAACACTATTGAAAAAGTATTACAATATGTAGGTATTAAAAAAATTTCCGGCGGTAACTTGGATTTGAACCGCTCGGATTTTTGATCGCGGGTGTTTTGGCGAAATATAGTGTTACGGCCCCAAATAATCTCCCCTCTTTGCCCATCATGTATTCTATGCTCTGCCCTAAACCAAAACGCCTCCTCCTCTCTCCCAAACGCTCTCTTCTCTCTTCTCCCCCCTCCCCCCCCCCCCCCCCCCCCCGTTTCCCAATCCCGTTGGTGCGCCTCCGTCCGCACGCACGTCCAGCCGGCCATTGGCGGTGTCTCACGGTAGTCAATGGTGGTGGAGCTCCTTGTCTTCTTTGTTTCGGTGTTCCCCAACGATGGCCGGATCGCACCCCCCCCTGCTCGGCTCACGTGATTCCATGGACGCGCGTCACGTAGTGCTTCTCCTCGGCGGACGGCTCAGGCGCGGCCCCGGGACCTCCTCCAACCGGCGTGGCCTCGCCCGGTGTGTGCGGCGGGCTTGTATTGGAGGGACTTGTGTGAGCTACTAGGTCTTCCACGTCTCCCCTCCCCACCGCCCCCCACCATCGCCCCCGCCGAATTCCTCAATGGTCTTTTTCTTCCTTTTTCCATGAAATACATTCATATGTGGCTATTTATCCGCTCTTGTAACAAAATGTTGGGTTTTGTTATAAAATTGGATTATCATGTTAATCCATATTCACCTGTGTGTAATGAATGCTAATTTTATTTCTCTTTTTTGTCTATTGAAGGTATGTTTTAAGAAAATCCGCCTTGCTCGTCACCGATAGGACCCGCAGATCTACTCACTTGAGGTCCATGGTTGAGTTTTGATTCCCTCACCTATCAAATAGAAAAATGCATGATTGATTAGGTTAGGTTATTATTCCCTGCCACCAAAATGCATATTTGATACGAAGAATTTGGTTGACAAGCACTTGTTACAATGATAAATTATCTTTAATTGTAAACAATTCATGCTATGAAAATGCAATTGTCAGTCATGTGCTGCTGAAAACTTAAAATTTGCCTCTCTATACAAGCAATCTTTTCAAGGGGACTTGTATTAAAATACTGTTAGAGTTGATATTCACTATTCAAAGTTATGATCGAATGCGTACTTGCATTATGAGGATTTATTTTTAATAATTGATATTGTATTGATATTAAGAAAATATGAACTCCAAGAAGCCCCTTTTATATGTATATTTTTGTTATGTAGAAATTAACGCCAAAATGAATATTTGGAAACTCCCAAAGATTCTTCCATTTTTCTAACTTGGACAGATGATGAATTTAGTAAAATCTTGGTGCCCATGTGGCGGTTTCTGCTATCTTGTTTAATGTTGGACGAGAACCGTTTTGGTCCCTGTTTTGAGATGGAGCTCGGTTAAAGTATGCAACCATTTTGTGGGTCAAAGATTCTGGGTGGAAAAAGTAGCGGTTTTTTTTCCAATGGACCTCTTTTTCCTTCCATGCTTTTACATTTTAATAGGAACTATTTTTTTTTGAAAATATTTCCCATTAAATTTTACTTGTTTCTTCTTTTTATGAATCTATAGGAATGACTCAAATTTTACTTGGTACTTTATAACCCTTTTGCTTCTTATTTTAAATTAGATATTAGATCATCATGATATGTTGGTTTTAGCCTCTATGCTTTTGGTTTATCTTTCTACTTGCCACCTCAACGACTTTCATTATTTAGACAACAATTACCGTCCCATTTGATGATTGTCTTCCATCGCACAAAACTTGTAATTGCCAATGATGTTGTAGGCATTATCATACATGACCAATCACAGAGGGAAAACTTGATAATGTTCATTCTATTCCAAAAGAGTTTATCACAAAGTAGTTCATATATTTCAGGGTTGCTATGTGTGCTTGTTATAGGGTATTGTGGAGGGGAGACATGAAGTTTGCTTCTTGTTCAAGCTTGCTTGTGATGTGTTAGATGTGCCTCTTGCTCCTCTCCGACCTTGATGATATCTTTCTTTCTATAGAGTAAGCTATAAAAGAGCATACAATGTTCATTTTCTTGAGGAGGTTTTTTCATTGACAATCAAATTTTATTTTTGTGCTAATTTAAGTTTTTCACCCCGTCTGTATTAAAACTCGGGATAAAATAGATACTTTCAAAAGCATTTATTCATTTCAGTGTTTTACATGCGAAAGTGTATTTATGGTTAGTGCAATTGCTCATGGCTCTTGATACTTGACACAAACCATATTCTTCATTGTGATGTCAAGGTAAGTGTTCTTTTAGGTGTTGTAAGTAAGGGTGTTAGTTTTTAATGATTATATGCAACGTCCGATGTTGATTAGATTTTGCTTTCGGTGTTCAATTATTTTTTGACAAAAGACTAGGATGTACGTCAGATAATTTTATTTTATTTATCTAAATCCTTGTTGTTTCCTAATCACTTGAAGTTTTAAATCCTTGGTCTCCATGATTCCATTTATTTATTCCGTATTAGATTTATAAGCCTCACATTTTGTACAGGTGACTTTGGTCTTGCCAAAGTGTTAATCTTTGACAATCTTGTATCCTCCGTAGTAATAGCCTCTGCATCAAAAATAACTTGGTTTGTATTTTCCAGCATACTTAATCAAACTTCTGTGGTTCTTTTCTTCAAAGTTCAGGGCACACCTACTTATATGTGCCTTGAACTTCCTCCCCCCCGATATTCCTTATGGTTCCAAGTTAGAGATATGGCCTTTAGGTAAATTACCTCACATTCCGCAATGCAAGTATGCTTGTATCTATTGCATGCACAAATAATCCATAGATTATATTATTAATTTCTTGCCGGAACTTCATTATATGCCTAATATTTATTCTATACGGTGCAATAAGAAATATCCTTCAAGCCTATATTTAAAGCATTTGTAAGTATCAATTGATATAAGGTTGAATTGATTATTGGTTTTTTCAATAAAATTGGTTGATTATTGGTTTCTTCTACGAATGGAGTGTTTGCATTTATTCGGCTGGATTGAGATGCATTCTGGGATTTTGTTGATCCCATTTAGTATTTATATTATGGTTTGTAGAGATAGATGTTATAAAATATTTTGGACTGTTGGTTATTTTTTATTGA
The DNA here is from genome assembly GCA_023512835.1 of Taxillus chinensis. NCBI lineage: Eukaryota > Viridiplantae > Streptophyta > Magnoliopsida > Santalales > Loranthaceae > Taxillus > Taxillus chinensis. Next base: position 11,560,978 of record CM042091.1, read on the forward strand.
ATACTTTAGAATTGAGATGTTAATAATAATTTGGATAGTTTGGTTTTTTTGAATATTGGTTGTTTTTATAATATATAAGTATTTATGAAATTGTAATCAATAATTGAAGCATTTGAAAAGGCTTGTCATATTTCGTGTTATTAATTGTAAGCCTTTTTGGTGTGTTAGGTCGACTTGGCTTATGGTATGTTGGTCACTCCCTATAAACAAAAAAAGTCATATTGTATGATTTTCACACACATAATTGTAACATAATAAAAAGTATTATATAAAGAGTGTATGGTAAGCTAAAAAAGCTTACAAAAATGTTTCTAAGACAATAACATGTGTTTCGTATGATCTATCGTAACATAAAATCGTAAACACAAAAAGGCAAGGTGGGGACTTTCCATAAGCCAGCGACCTAACCCTAAAAATTTCGTACCACTTCACATTTTGTTACTAAAGGCCTTTTTTTTTGGATCATTAATAGGTCGTCCATTGGAGAATTAATGATAATACTTGGACAAAGATATAATTAGAGAGGTTGAACGGAATTGATACCTGTCTTTAATTATGAATATCATAGTGGAAGATCATATTACATGACAATCAGATCGATAGACAAATCTTCTGTTATGGATTCTTGTAATTATATTTGCTTAATCTTAGAATGTAATTTTAGTTCCTGATCGTGGCTCGGATTTAAACTAATAAATAATAATTTAATTGATTAATGAGATTAATTAATTAAATATTATTTATTAGAGCTTCAATTAAGTAAATACATTTGGTCCCTCTAGCTAGCACTATTTATTCTTGTATGAAGCACTGAATCATTGTGAGATAATTCTCTGGTTGTGTTTAAAAGCTAATTATTTAACGTGTGTCAATATATATTTAAGAGTAAAATATATATTATATGGTTATTTATTTAATTACATTAAATAAATAATTATATTATTTTTTTATTTGATAAATAAATAATATTGAATATTTATTTAATTAGCTTTAATGCATAACAATTATATTATTTAAAAAGTTTAAATAATGTGTGTTATTATTATTTAACTGAAGGGGCGTATGCGTAATAGCACAAGGAGAACCCTAGGTTTATAAATAAATGCATACCCTCCTAAGTTAACGTGTGCAATCATTGACCGCCAAGAGAGATAAAGAGACACGTGACGGCTAACCCTAACAAATGTTGCATTCCTGTTCTTTGATCAGAGCATACCAGAACCCTGTGTTCCTTGAGAAGGTCAATAACAGAAAAGACTACTTGGTGATTGAATCCAAAAGGCTACGAGGACGATTAAAAGCTGATCATGAGTTTGTTCTTGGAGGGAAAAGAAGAGGGTTCTTGCTTTACCGATGTTCATGTTGGTTTCTTCTTTTCGCTCTTCACAGAATTAAATTAATTGATTTATGTTTAGATATTGGTGTTTGTTTGTTAGAATAAACATTTTAAAATCCATTTCCGCTGTGGGTAATCGTTAACCCTATTCCAGTATTCCAACAGAATCTCTCATTTTTAAACATTTAATAATAGATGTTATAATACTATTAAACTATTTATGAACCTCTTGTAAAAAGTCATCTATCCATAAAAAATTCTTATATCATTCACATTCTTTGAGGTTAGCTATTCTCGAATAGGCCTCACTTTCTCTTCATCCACTTTTCACATATCCAAGAAAAAACAAGTTGTCCCTTATAAAAGTACATTTTTTAATACTTATATATGACTTATTCTTCATTAGCATTGTAAAGACCCTTTTTAGATGTTCTATATATTCTTCCTCCAATTTACTATAAATCAAGATCTCATAAGTGTAAATTACCATGGTAAATTTGCCATTAAAAAGTTATAATATTTTATTCATCAATCGCATAAATATATTAGGAACATTGGTTAAGGTAAATGGCATGATTAAGCACTCAAATAATCCATCCCGAATCTTGAATGTTATTTTTACCTATCACGTGGATGGGTTCGAATTTGATGATAATCGCTTCTTCGCTCTATCTTGCTAAACACAATAAGTCCATTTAGTTGATTAAACATATCTTAAAATCTATGAATTGAAAATTCGTAGCAAATGGTAATATTGTGTATTTCCCTGCTATCAATGCGCACATTCACCAAGTTTTGTATTTTCTTGGTGTCAACAAAGCTAGAATTGCATATGGGCTCATGCCAGATTTGATGTCCCTTACTCAACAATTCTTCTACCTTCCTTCCTTTAAGACCTCATTCTTCTTATAACTCATCCTCTAATGAGGTAAGTTAGGTAGGGTAGCACTAGGAACCATGTCAATGTGATATTGGATAATTCGCACAAGAGGTATATCCTTTACCCTTTTGTTTAGCAAGGTATAGAAAATTTATGGAAAAATTTGAGGTGGAAAAGAGATGGAAACAAAAGAGATAGAGAAAAATGAATGGAAATTTAATTTTTCATAGGTTGTTTGGAAGAGATAGAAAAAGCATTGAAAAGTTATTAAATAAATAATATTTAAAACTTAAACAAAAAGATAATATTATGAAATTCCATTTTTAGCCATGTCATTTAAATGCAGTATAATCCATCGTCAAACTAGCAATAAACTCGTTGTCAAACCCAATAAATGCAGTAACAAACATAAAAACTGGGTTCAACAACTTAGGGTCCGCTTCTCCTCCAATTGCAATCGATGTTGTCAACCCACAAATTTAATGCAGCCGCTAGCGTGCAAGATAGGGATGGAGCTCGGATCCACCGAGATGGCGATCACAAACGATGCAAGGAGATGGAGCGGGCGGGCGATGATGGCGAAGGGGCGTGGGGGCAACGACGACGACAGTGAAGGGGTGAGAGGCCGGTGATGGAGAGAGGCCAGGGACGGTAGAAGATCTCTGGCGATTCGCAGAGGGCACGAACCATGCTGCGTTTCAGATCTGGGTTGATTTTCTGTACCGGCATTTTGGATGGAGGGGTAGATATGTCAATTAATAATTACTGTTTATTTTCCACAGGAAATCACGACATTTAGGCTGTCAATAAAAACTATCCATTAGCCATTTTGTTTTCCACCGATATTCCATATATTGTGCCTTTTCTATATCTTCCAAACACGAGAAAAGTTTATTTTACCTAGTTTCTCTACTTATTTCATTTTTCACACTTTTTCCATGCCAACCAAACACATGGTTAGGAAAATATTTAAAGACAACATCATTGAATTTTCTAGCAATTTCTTCACCTTCATTGGAATTTAATCCTCCATTATTTTTTTTGTTATTATTCTCTTCTTTCATCACCAACAAATGTACTTCCTTGGTTTCCTTACACTCAATTGCAAATATAGAAGAATCGTGCACTACAAATAAAAATTTCTTCCATGTCGCCTTAGGATTATTTGGTGAGGGTTTCCAATTGAATGAAACTAATGTATACCTCACACCTCCCTTTTCTAGATAATAGTTTCTTCTTGAGTGTTTGTCATTGACATTATTGTTAGGATTTTCGCAAGTGTATGGATCACTACAAGTAATAAAGCAGACTTAAAGTCCGAATATCGAACCCACAGGAAAGGTGGCTAAGTGTAAAGTTATTTTTGTAATTCCATTATTCAAGTTAAAGTTTATTAGTTTTGTAAAAATTGGAAGTTTCAAGTTTGTAAAAGAAATTAACAAAATTACTGTAAATGATCTTATGGGAGAAATAAGGATTCAGATTTCAATTGATGTAGTTTATTCATTCCAAGTTCTTTAAGCATGTTAATTCAAACTTTCTCTTTTTATCTAGAACCTAATACTTTTGCATGAACTAGTCTCTTTCAAGTGATCTAGCCGTGTATAAACCCTAGCTTGGGAGACGGGTAACTCATTAAGTACTCAAGTTATTTAAGTGTAGATTGGTATCACACCAATCTTAACTAGGTTACAAGAAAAAATACTGACTTTCGTAAATTATATTTTTTTTCAAATCAAATCTCTTAACTATCTGGTTATCAACGTCTTCTTTCGATCCATGATTAATAATTCTTAAACAAGAATTAAGATGGTCAAACCTAATTCTAACATGCCTATTCAAAAGATTTAATAAATAAAGAAGAGAATTCAAATTAACATACCAAAAGAAATGAAAGGCACAAGTTTACATCAACATTCATTCTCCTCACATGGAGGTTTAAGCTATCATTGTATCAAACAATACAAATGTTCTTGCCATTGGAAACCCAAAACGTTCTCTCTCTCTCTCTCTCTCTCTCTCTCTCTCTCTCTAATGAACGATACCCAAAAGTTACATCATTTCCCCTTTTTGGTTAATTCCTAGGGTAACCGGCTGTGCAACTGCCAATAACCGTTCCCTCCACTATTTGAAACTCGTTTCCCTCTCAACGTGCTTGAAAAAGAGTCATTTGATCCTTTAATGAAGAGTTATGAGCCGTATAAGAGGCATGTGTAGAGTCTCACTGAACTGCAGTGCACGTCGTGTAAAAATTACGCGTGGCCATTCAATTTGGTCAACTGAAATTCAATCGACCATCTTCAACATTTCAAATGACCATAAGTTCCTGAGAGTGTGGTTGATTCATTTGGTCATTCAAAATCTTCATGGTCATTTTAAATTTCAATTGACCATTCTCTACAGATTGTTCATCACTCTTTTCTTCTTTCTTTGAACCTTGTATTCATCCTATTTTTCATTCAAAATCAACACAAACAATACATAAGGCTCTACATTCACTATGTTAGGGGTTAGTTCATTAATCAATCAATTATATCAAAATAAAGGTAAAATCATAATTATTTACATATAATACTCATTTATTCAACATCAAATTATGGTTCAAAGAATCCTCTAACAATTATACTGCCAATGATGCCCAAATAAGATTTGACACGCACTCATATCCACCATGTTGCGATAAACTTTATCATTATACTTCTTGGTAGAAAAAAAAGTATGTTACAATGCTCTTTTGCTTGAATGTCGCCAACATCTTTAATATGCAAATGATTAAGAGAGATTCAAATATATCAAAATAAGAGACATGGATAAACATAGTAAAACTTTAAAAAGAATTCAAAATTTATTCAAAGATAATTACGATGTAATTCGTATATAATATATTTATATGGTAATTAATTAGGCTTATGACAACAATAACTAATTAATAGTTTATTATTTTTTAACTAAGAACAAAAACATAATTGGAAATCGGGAGCACATCATGAAATTTCCTTTGCAATGCTACGCACAATATTGTTTGGATTTGCTATGTTCGATTTGCCACTTCAAAACTTTCTCTCCTGCCTAAATTTGATCTCGTTCAAATATACACTCCTTTTGGTACACACAAAATTATGGATTGTTTTTAAAAACAATAGCTCATTTGAATTTAATAATAATATATATTTAAAAATAATTTTTAAAAATGATGAATTCTATAATTATTTTTAAAAATTATTTATAACTATTTTTGTTTTCAAATCTAAACTCAATTATGCTAGGAGCTGAGATTCAATAATTTTTTAAATATTTTATTTTTTTAAATTTTAAATTTTATTTTATTAATTGAGCCTATCAAACATTATTTTAAAAAAAAGTAAATTTAATTTAAAAAAATGTTTTCAAATTACAAATACTATGTCAATTTGTGATTTCACCAAGCTTACATCAAATATATGTTATAATGAGTGCTTGACTCCCAGTCGGCGCGCGTTTTAGTCATTATGTTTATTTTTTTCTTTGAAGAAAAGTTGCTCCAGTCAACGTCTACGCTTGGGAATTATTCAAAAGTGCCATTAAATATGTCAACCATCTTGTCTGTGTGTGCCGTCGACGGCCGCTCATCTTCCTAGTGTTTTCTTAGTCCAGTAGCACACCGCCAATCATACCATGTAAGTAGACGGTCGACGCAGTCGCTGTTAAGATGATGTATTATGCTTTCAAACGTAATTCATGACTTGGATTCAAAATTGCATATCGTGTTCAAGTATGGCATTATCAATTATGGTGGATTCGATATTCTTCTCCTCCAGTAAGTATATTGGAATAATATGAAGATCATTACTTAAAAGCAGTCAGCCTAGACTCCTCTTATCATTTCCTCGGGCCAGTGGGTCCATTATGCAACATGCATGGCCAGTGACGCTATTTCCTTCGACTCCCAATCATGAGTGGCTGTGCTGAGATATATATTTAGTGAGTGGTATCGGTACGTTCAAAGAAATTGAAGAAAAAACAAAGAATGGGTTGGTAATCACGGGAAGATCAACCTCGGCAGTGAGCCCGGGTAAGAGGAGGTGGTAAGGTGAGTCGAATGGAATGGAATTTAAAAAAAAAAAAGACAATATAGGGTTACACTAAAATTATTTAAATATTATAATGGCTCAAAATTATATTATTCTAATATCTCTTTGTTTTTTAAAAAATATAATTTTATGTTTTTTCAAATATTTATTAATATTAGAAAAAAATAATATTACAAAAAATAACTTTCCTTAAATTTTTATTATCTTTAAAATTATCTTTTGACTTGGATTTCTTATATTTTCTTTCAGATTCTAGCTAAAACAATTACTCCTTAAAATTTTATTCTAAAATTGATTCATTTTAAAAAATGTTTCTACATTTCATTACCTATAATGTTTTTATTCTATTAAAATAATATTTTTATATCTTTTCTCTATTCTTATCAAAAATCAATATATATATATATAATGTAAAAAATTATATGAAAAACTTTTGAAAAATAATTAATGAATATCTAAATATAAGATAATATTATTCATTTTTTATCTTCAAATCATATTTTTAAAAAGTCAATGGACAATTTTATTAAAATCTTAATTTATTTTTAAAATTATATAAAAACATTATGCATAGGAGAGCATAGAGGTGAGTAACTGCACTCGCTATTCCGCCCGTTTTTTGTTTTGATCTTGCTATGCAGGATGGGTTATCCTGACCAAAGAGTGGAGAACAATTTTTAAAATATGATCACCTGTACATGCGGGGGCATGAAGTAGTAATAAGCAAAAAAAGATACTTGCTCCACATACAATTTAATTTTAATTATTTATATTTTAATTTTATATTAATTTAAATATTGTTATATAATTATTTTATAAAAATTGATATTTTAAATGGTATTTTTTATGTTAAAAATAATATAAAATTTTAATTTGAATCAAAATTATTTATATGAAATGGATGAAACTTTGTTTGCCATGGAGGATGAGGTACGCTACCTGAAACTATATTTTAAAATTTGCGGTACTAAACAACGCCTTAATCACGACGAGAGAAAAGTACTCCCTGCTTTTGAAATCAATACACACACACGTGCCCCATAAATATACTCCAGATTCTAACAAAAAATAGCGAAATTATTTAGAGCATATTTGATAAAGCCATTAAAAAATGATTTTTTATTTTTAAATATAAAAAAAATGATTTAATACTTATTTTCAATTTTAGTTTTTAAAATAAGTTATTATAAAACATGGGAAATAAAAAAATATAATTTTTTGTGTTTTTATTTTTTTTTAAATTATTTTTCGATGCATGCCACCCCGTTGTCTGCAGCTGCAACAATTTTAGGTAAAAGCCTAATTCAGCCCACTCCCACTAGACGGCCCAGCCCAACAATGCATGCCAGCCTAACCCATCCCACACTAGCTGACCCAGTCCAGCCCGCCCAGCCAACATACAAGCCAACACAGTTACCAGCCCTGGGAGGCGGGGGTCTCACGGGGACGAGAAAAATTGTCATCCCTACTCTCCCCTCCCCATGCGATGCACCTCATGCCTTGCAATAGCACCCCCTATGACGGATTTGCCACTATGCCCTGCCCCTGTGACCTTCCTGCCGCCCACTCCAAGTCGTTTCTGCCCTGCCATTGTGACGCACCCCCACCTTATGATAACGCCCCTCTGCGACGGATCCACCATTGCACCCCCATATACCCCTATGATGACCCCCTCTGTCCCGGCAATGCAATGACTCCCTCCCTCTCACTGCTGCAATGCATCAATCCCATCGCTATAACATGCTCGTAGTCTAATTTTTAAAAACTATTTTCAAATTGACAAAAAAAATCTCCAAAACAAAAAAGTGTATCAAATTTGCCCGAAAACAATTTTCAAATACTTTGAAAATACTTTTGTAAAATAGTAAATCAAAAACAACACCAAACATACCTTTAGTAATTATGAATATATTCGCGACTGCTTTTAAAGTATTCATGAACAATTCGTAAATATTATACGTGTTCATGAGAATTATTAATGAATGAAAAATTAATAAATTGATTAATATATATAAGTTATTTTATTAAATATAATTTAATAAACATAAAATTTTATATTATTATTGAATAAAAATAAAATTATTATTTATTTATTTAATATTATTATAATATTTTCACAAATTACATATAGTAATTATTTAAATATATTAAATAAAAATAATACATAGTTAATTAAGTATACTTTTTAAGATAAATTTATACGATTTTTTATAAATTTTAGGACTTCAAAATTATAAACGTTTATAAACTATTTGTGAACAACATAGTGACGCTTGTGAGTAGTTCATAAAAATTATAATTTAAGACTCTTATTTGATTTGATTTGTTAATAAATAGTAATGAATGTCTAAATATTTTACTATTTGGCTCATTTGAATTTGTTTAGCATGAATATTTAATATAATAATTAATTTTTAAAATAAATATCAATAGAATATTAAAATAGGTGAGATTTATACAATCTATCTCAACTAAATCATTAATAAATTCACAAATTGAATGTGTGGGTAAAGTTGAATGGGTGGATATTTGTTTAAATAAAAATAGAATATAGGGTTACACTAAAATTATTTAAATATGATAATGGTTTAAAATTATATTATTTTAGTATTTTTAAAATTATTTAAAATATATTTTTAGGTGTTTCTTTTTTAAAAAAATATTAATATTACACCCCGGTCTCACGTTCTTTTTTATATCAAACTCTTTCATGATTACCCTCGGTCCCTACTTTTCTTTTCCTTTCTTTCCGACCGCTTCATCATTGTTAATCACGACGAGAGAAAAGTACCCTGCTTTTGAAATCAAGACACACACGTACCCCATAAATATAATAAAGAAAACTGGTTATTTCTTGTTTTAGATATGGACTCCAGAAAAGAAAAACGAAGCTATTTAGTGACTTACGAGTAGGAAAAGCAAATCAGAACAGAAACTCAAAAAAGTGCAATAAAAAACATATAGATCCCATCAATATTAAAAAAAGTGCAATAAAAAACATATAGATCCCATCAATATTCAAAAAAGTGCCCATAAAAGATGCCAGATGCAAATAGCGACTGATTGCGATCAGAGAGGTGCCAAACGCCCAAAATATATTAAAATTAGATGAGTAAATTAATTAAAATAATATAAGTAATATATAAACTTATTAGTCGTAAATAAATATATAAACAAACAAACATGTTTTGTATCGGGCACAGCCGAAAGGCATGCGTAGGCCAAACACAATGGCAAAAATGAAAAATCTATGGAAAAATATCAAAAAGCAATATGTATTATATTTAGTCAAATTCACATTTTATTTCATCCTTTTTAATTCAGTCAAATCTATTTGCTTTTAACGTATTAATTCTCCATCTGTCCAACTCCCACCTACCTACTGATTTGTATAGACCTTCCGAACATTACACTAGCTTCATAATATTTATTTCTATTTTAAAGAATAAATAATAAATTATTTGATATATTTTATTTTTCTTTCATACTAATTTCATAATATTCAACTATATCTCTATAATTTTTTTATTTTTATTTTTTTTTCTATTTATTAGGACCAATAAAAATATACATATATCTATAAATATAATAAAAAAAATTTAAAAGATGAATAGTAATCCTTTAAATATGAAGATCTTCCCTCCAATTTTTATTTTTATTCTTTAAAATTTAGAGTTTGAAAGACGTGATGTAGAATATTTTTTATCTAAAATTTAAAACTTTCTCCAAATTTTAGAGAAAATATATTTTTGATGGAACTAGTGTGAATGCTTAATGGTGTGCAGATCATCAGGATTTTGAATTGGTTAAAATGCAACAGGTATTCTTTGTGTTTAATTCTACTCATACTCATGTGCTCTTGGTCTTCGCATAATGGGTTCACTTATTAATTAATTACCCATCCATTCAACTTCCACCGATTCATTAATTTGTTTTTGCTTATAGTCTTTATTGGCGTGCCCATTATTTTCCAACTAAATCAGGACTTTAAATATATCTTGATTTCGCTCAAAAAACAAAAGATTTTAATTTTTTAAAAGAGCACAATTTAACAGAATCAATTTAGTTTTAAAATGTACCAACAACTAATCCAAAAATAATTTTTTACTATAACATTTTTCTTTCATTCCTCGAAATATTATAATTGAGTAAAATTCAAAATAAAATAAATTTATTCAATTAAAACTAATAAAAAAAATAACTAACCCACAAATTAAAAAGTGAAAAATAAAATTTACTTTAAAAAAAAAAAAGATAACATAATACATACTCAGAAAAATATTTATAAGAAGGAAGGAAATAACCCAATAATAATACAGCAACATTTGAAAAAAAAAATCAGTCAAGCCAATCCTAAAAGAATAAAAATAAAAATACTTTTTTAAAGTAATCTAATATAATAATGTAAGAGTAATAATATCATATACCCAATTATTTTTCTTAAATTTACAGATTTAAATTATTTTTTACTTTACTATATAAATATACACCACAATAGATTTCATAAATCACTTTTTATATCATTAAAATAATATTTTATACTATAATTTTTATTTAATAATAATTTATTATAATTTAATATAAAATGAAAGTGAATGTTATGAGAAACGTGAAAGAGAGAGTTAGGAGAAAATTTCTATATATAATTTAATAATTATAGTGAGTCAATATTACTTTTGAATATATTGAGAAATATTGTACAAATCTCATAAAAAAGTTTAAATATAAGGTATCTGTTGTAACAATAATTTTATGACTTTTTAATTTTTTTTCGTAAATATAGAAAAACGGACTTGTATAGGAAATTTGTTACTAGTACTCTAAGTCGATCATATCATAAAAAGAGTTATAAAAAACAATTGAGACAAAACATTTACATGAAATAAAGTAGTTATTGTATCAAATAATATATATATATATATAATACCATAATTGAAAAACCTTGAATTAATCAAGAACATAAAATCACCACAAAGCATGTGAAATATTTTGATTCCATTACGTACTTTGTAAAACTTTGCTTTCAATACATTAAAATTTATTTATGAAGAAATTTAAAACTCAATCTCTCAAAAGAGACACATTCCCTTGCTCATCTAGTTTAAAAAAAAAATTCGAGGATAAAATTCAAGCCTGAAGAACTAGGAATCCCGATAAAAATTACAATCTTATTATACCAGCTTCACCCAATAGCATCCTCAAGAAAAGAAAAGATAGCCTAAGATGATGAGGATTTTTTTTCCATCGATTTTGTAGTTCAAGCATCATATATTTGTTAAGTTAAAGCAACTTTAAGACTATTCTGTATTTTATATTTCCATGTAAAGAAAATTTTACATGTGTAAAGAGTGATTTTTTAAGTTTAACTCAACAGTCTTCTCTATTTTATATGTATTTATGTTAAAATAATATTTTTTTTTTCACATGAAGCATAATACCGGGTATTAACAGAGGCGAACCGGAACCAAAGAACAAAGAAGACGGGACTGCGGTGGTGACAATCCCAGTATGCCAGGTATGGTTGATACGAGTATTAGCAAAGGCGAAACGTATAATAAAGAAGACCCTGGTATCACGACCCGAGCAACGTGGTGCTGGAGGGACGTTTCTTAGTGGCACGATTCAGGAATGTATTCGTGCTACGTAAAGGAGAGGGGTTGGTTGAAAGCGTAGATGGTGCGCAGCGGAAGGTTCCAAGCAGTTCGTGGAGGAAAATGGATGGAACCCCTTCGGAGTTCAAACGTGCCGAACCGGTTGAATGCGAGGAGCACGCCGCTAGTCGAGGACTTGACGTTGAAGAAGGGATTTGGCCATCCTTACACAAACTGGTCGGGAACTGGAGCCGTTCTCCTGATGAGCCCAGTGGCAGGGCGAAATCAGTCTACGTGCGCTTCAACCCTCAAAGGCTAAACTTAGCGGACCGTGGATAGAGAAACTAAGTGCCGCAATGGGTTGAGAGGCGCAGGAAACCTGACCCTGTGACAAGTGATATCAGAGCCGAACCGGCCCGTATCCTGAAGACTCACCAAGCACTCTCGCGAGTAGCATGATCCCAAGGTGGGAGCTCACAGAGGTGAGTCGACCGATAGTGTCTTGCACGCCTTGCGTCCATAGAGTTGGAGTATCCTAGAGTGTGATACAGAGTTGGGCAAGGGAGTACGAAGGAGCGGGCCAGAGCAATCTTGGAAGTCTCCTATTCTTTGGACATTGGGCGAGTGGGCGAGCATCTTGGTAAAGGTGTTGCAACCTGCGGGAAAGCGATGTCCAAGATATTGACATTGGACGAGTGGGAGGGCGTCGAGGTAATGATGTCATCGCCTGCGGGGAAGCGATGTCGACAAACGCAACGAGGACGTTGCGAGGATTGGGTGGAGGAGAATGTCACGATCCGAGCAGCGTGGTGCTGGCAGGACGTTTCTTAGTGGCACGATTCAGGAATGTATTCGTGCTACGTAAAGGAGAAGAGTTGGTTGAAAGCGTAGATGGTGCGCAGCGGAAGGTTCCAGGCAGTTCGTGGAGGAAAACGGATGGAACCCCTTCGGAGTTCAGACGTGCCGACCCGGTTAAATGCGGGGAGCACGCCGCTAGTCGAGGAGTTGACGTTGAAGAAGGGATTTGGCCATCCTTACACAAACTGGTCGGGAACTGGAGCCGTTCTCCTGATGAGCCTAGTGGCAGGGCGAAACCAGTCTACGTGCACTTCAACCCTCAAAGGCTAAACTTAGCGGACCATGGATAGAGAAGTTAAGTGTAAGGACCCATATTTGAGGGGTTCTTGGAGTTAGCCTTGCAATTGGGACTTGGTCCTAGACAATGGACATCATAACAGTGATGTACTAGTCGAATGGAGAATTTTGACTATACTTGGGCTCAAGTTGGAATTCGAGGCCCTGAGGGATTTATTTAAGTAAATAATATTTATTTGAGGGATTTATTTTAAATATTTGTTGGGCTTAATGAATTGGGCTGTTGAGCTTAAGAGATGGGTTAGAAAACCTTGGCCTTTGGGCTTTTAGATGTTGGGCTTTAAATTAATCAAAATTACGTCGTTTTGATGTAGGGATTCTCTTAATCAAAACTACGTCGTTTTGATTATGTAGGAAAATATATATAAAAAAAGGGCTTGAAAATTAGGGGATTTTCTCATTCCAAAACCCTAGTAGCCGTCACCCCTTGAGAGAGAGAGAGAGAGAAACACGGCTAGAGAGGGAGACTGCCGGAAAGAGGGAGACACGGCCTGAGACGGTGAGGACGATCCAAGGCCGGCGATCCAAGGTCGGACGGGAGCCCGGAGACGTGATTGCTAGAATACGATGACCAGTTGAATTCTCTGACTTTGAGGTAGGGATTCGTTGTCAACCTTTGTACCTCCTCCAAATTCTAGAATTTCACCTGTTGTGATTTTCATCTGTTGTTATTCTTCTCTCAACCTCAATTCTGAATGAGATGATTAATATATATATATATATAAACATGTAGATGCGTGTGGGATTAATATGAGATTTTTAATATATATAACTGAAAATAATTGAGTTGGATGCCCTGGATTTGTCTAGATGGGTAGTTTGGCATGAGTATTTTGACTGGAATTGAAAAGTAGGTTGTGTATCCAATCTTTAAAACCTAATAACTCACAAACGAAAAGGAATTTGAGATGGATTCTTTAAAGAGAAGTCATTAGAATAACAAAACAATGATCACTGTGCAAAAACATGGTTGCACGCCATATTGCACGCCATATCCCCATAGGGCATGCACACCCAATTAGTCTGAAAATTTACCTCAGACTTCCTTGAGATATGTAGAAGGTAGGGAGCTAAAAATACCTCTGCACGTCATATGACCCATATGATGTGCACCCTTCATTTTGCCTCCTTTGGCTGCCCCGTTTAGCCAGAAGTTCTTTGTGTGAAAAATAGAGTGACTTGAATGATGTCCATGAGTTGAGTTTGCTTAGAAACTTGCCAAAACAGTTCAAAAACACTTACATAGGTAAAACTATAAAATGTGAATGTTATTGAGTGTTGCTGCACTGCAAGAGCTGAGTGCACTGTTGAGTTATTTTGTTATGCCTGAGTTGCGCTTGCTAAGCTATATTAACATGTTTGTATTGAGATATATTGTTAAGTACCTTGTACTGAGTTGGGATGTACACCAGGGTGTATTATTAGGATATACTTTGGTGGTTTCGAGATGTAGTTTACTCTTGGGCTTGGTTGGATGTTGTGAATTTGTGATTGAGTTTAGTACCTAAATACATTTGGGTGAAGCGGAAGGCAAACACATCCTCACCAGCACCCCTATGAAACCACTTAGCTCAGATTTGGCCAGCCTACATCCGGGTCTCGATGTAGCACTCACGACGGTGGGCTAAGTCTGCACCCATTCCTGAGGGTAGGTATGGCGTCCGAGGAGGTGATGGCCATATCTGACGTGGGTGGAAAATATTGCATTGGTGACCATGCAACATTCGCCTAGATGTGGTATGTCATGTCGCCGTGGTGGCGGGGTGTCCTCTGCCCTCCAGTGTAGGCACATGTAAATGGTGTGTTACTGGGTGATGTGTGTTGTTTAGTTTTAAGCACTACACGAGCACAAGCATACACTTGTCATGCATATTATAGAGTGGGACGGGTCTGGGGAGACTTGAACCCTCTTGAGCTATGGTTTGCTCACCCCTCCTATAAACTGTTCTTCCGCGGGTCCCCGGCGGTAGGTAAAAGAGCTGTGGTGGTAGGCTACTGAGGCTGAAGACTTATTATTAATTTTATTGCTTTTGTGGACCTGTGTTTTATGGTTTGGATTGGCTATAAACAATATGTTGTGGTTTGATGGGAGTTTTTTTCCAGTTGAGTTGTAATAAATTTGGAACTCTTCTTGAGATGTAATAGATTGAGATATGTTTATTGTTTAATCTATGTTTGTGTGCGTAGTTTGGGATCAGGAGCATACCTCGTGGCATGTTAGCCTGGTTGTACAGGTTTGGGACAGCACCCGTGACATAAGTCCTTTGTAGGTGCTTGCACCAACCCCTTGACCCTTCGGGTGCGAGCATGGGCAGTTACTCCTCATTTCCAAGTGAGAGGAAATTGGGGCGTGAAACTAAGTGCCGCAATGGGTTGAGAGGCGCAAGAAATGCCTCGACCCCTGACAAGTAATATTGATGTAGCCCGGGATACCGTAGCTAAAATCCCGACGGTACTCTCGCGAGTACATGATCCCCCCAAGGTGGGAGCTCACGGAGGTGAGTCGACCGATAGTGTCTTGCACGCCTTGCGTCCATAGAGTTGAAGTATCCTAGAGTGTGATACAGAGTTGGGCAAGGGAGTACAAAGGAGCGTTCCGGAGCGATCTTGGATGCCTCCTATCCTTTGGACATTGGGCGAGTGGGCGAGCATCTTGGTAAAGGTATTCCAACCTCATGGGGAAGCGATGTCCAAGCGTTGACATTGGACGAGTGGGAGGGCGTCAAGATGACGATGTCACCCTACCGTGAGGAAGCAATGTCGACAAACGCAACGAGGATGTTGCGAGGATTGGGTGGAGGAGAATGTCACGACCCGTAGGTGGTGCCTTGGCGGGACGTGTCCTGACGGCACGACTATAGAATGTATTCGTGCTACGTAAAGGAGAGGGGTTGGTTGAAAGTAGGGGTGTAAAACGGACCGGTCCGGTCCGGGTCCGGGATCCGTGACGGAGCGGGCTTCTAACCCTACTTTGTTTAGACCACTTTAATGGCCAGGAATATTTCCCAGTCCGGTCACGCCATGCGCGGACCGGACATCGTCCAGGGACCGGTCCATATTTATTTAATTATTTAAAAACTTATTATAAATTAATTTTATTAAAAATAATTTAAATTTTAAATTTTAAAATTATATTTAATAGTTTATATTTTTAAATATTAATTTTAAAATTAATAGATGTAAGCTTTAGGTACTAATATATTAAATAGAATATATAATAATTTTAAAAAAATTATTTTAAAAAAAATAAACAAGCCGGTCCAGTGGACGTCCGTGTCCGCACGGATTTGGTCCGCATGGACCGGGCCTAAACGGACCGGTCCGTTTAGGCCGGATAGAAATGGACCAGAATATTCCGGTCCAGTCGCACGTTTCCGCACGGACCACGGGAATGTCCGCGGACCGTAAGCCCCGGTTAGTTGAAAGCGTAGATGGTGCGCAACGGAAGGTTCCAGGCAGTTCGTGGAGGAAAACGGTTGGAACTCCTTCGGAGTTCAAACGTGCCGACCCGGTTGAATGCGGGGAGCACGCCGCTAGTCGAGGACTTGACGTTGAAGAAGGGATTTGGCCATCCTTACACAAACTGGTCGGGAACTGGAGCCGTTCTCCTGATGAGCCTAGTGGTAGGGCGAAACCAGTCTACGTGCGCTTCAACCCTCAAAGGCTAAACTTAGCGGACCGTGGATAGAGAAGCTAAGTGCCGCAATGGGTTGAGAAGCGCAGGAAACCTGACCCCGTGACACTGGGGACTGCGGTAGCGATAACCTCTATATGACGGGTATGGTTAGTATGAGTATTGTCGGCAATAGCATGGCCTGCCCTGAGGCTGGAAAAATCAGAAAATTTATTATTCTATTAAATCTTTTAACAAAATCTTGTTTCATTTAGTTAAACATTGTTGTTTAGATATCCAATAATTTTTCGTTCAATATGTCTATGTTCGATAGAGCTTTTAGTAGCACCGGATAATGTTATTCGAGTATTCAAAAGTTTTAGTTCATTATGCTTACGTCTAGTAGAGCTTATGATGCTATGAAAATGGCATTGTCAATATTTTTAAGCATATGAAATATTATCATATCGCTTGTCACAAGTTTCGTTGCATAATCTTCTTCCATGTTATCCTACAAGTTATTATGTTTGGCTTGAAATAAGATTATTCTCAAATTTAATTCATTTTTAAGACTAAATATAATCCAATTAAAGCATGAGTTGACTATACAAAGTTGCTTATTTTTGGCTTTTAATTTAAATTGAATTAACTTTGTTCTTAAATTAAAAAAATATTTGAAAGTATTGGTGCATAAATACTAAATCACAAATAAGCTTAAATTCAGTTTATTTATTAAATAATTTTAATGTCATTAATATACTTCTAAGTTCTAAGTAGAATATTTTATCAAAAAACTGAAATATATAGTATTACATTACCACTGCTATTAACCATATATATAAAAATACTAATTATATTTTCATATTTTGTTATGATTATGGACTGCAATCGAACCGGATCAGGATAGTGATTGATTCGAATCCGTCGTCTCAGATGTGTTTGAAACGAAACAAAAATGAATATGACAGATCAGGATTGAAGGGTTAATACTCGTGATCATTCCGTTGTATCTTCGGAACAGGACGGGATGAAAAAATTGCTCGGATCAAAGCGGAGCCAGACGGGTCGGAAGAAGAAGAAGAAGATAATGATAATTATTATGGAATCACACTTCAGATGATCTAATTCGAAAATACGTGATTTTGATAAATTAATATTATTTAGTTTATTTTAGTACTGCTGGACGAGACAGCAGGGAAAGCCAAATCGAAGATTGAGGGTGCCAATGCGAGAAGAGTGACGAACGCATGAGATTTGTCAATTTTACCTGAGAACGAGATGGGACGACAGTGCTCCAAAAAAAACAAAACATATAACAAAACACAGTGACCTCATTAAAATAGAATAACCTAAAAATGGAAACACTATATTCATCGAAATTAAACTCTTTTCGCCCGGCAAAAGCTGATAAAAAAATTTAATATTATATAAATTTAATGAATTTCTTTAAAATATTCATCGAAATTAAACTCTTTTCGCCCGGCAACGTCACTGTCAGCGCCCCACCACCCGCATCGACCCTCCTCTCTTGGCAGCGCCCAACCCCCCTCTCACGGCAACAACCCCCCCTCCCAGCAGCGCCCCCCCCCGTTGTTTGTGCAACGATCGGGGTTGAAGATTGTTGCATGGAGGGTTGATGACGCTACAATTTCTCACTAAATTTGGAGAAAGTTTTACGTCTATCGTAGCTAAAAGCTAAATTTTTAGCATTTCATATAAATTTTATCAAAAATCATCAAAAATTTAAATGATATCTTGTCTTTAGCGAGACCGCTCTTAATATGTCAAGTAAGGCTGAATATAAGTGGAGCGGAATTGAATTCTCTTTCTCCTACTCCTTCTTCCCCCTCAACCCCCACCCCTCTTTTTATAAATGCAGTCATTAATGTTAACTGTTACCTCCAAGTATTAAATTTTAAGTTTGAAATTTAATAAAAAAAAAAACACATTCATACAAAAAAGAGTCGGGAGAGAGACAATTTTTGGCTTAACCGATTACATATTCATACATACAGTGAATGTCATAACTGTAAAATTTCATAGTTAAATTTTACACAAACAAAATTAGAAGAAATAAAAAAATAAATAAATAAACAAAACCCCTCAAGATAATTTCACATTCTACGTGACATTATTAATACCCATACCTAATATTAATTTACTATAAAAATTAGTGATACATCAAACAATGTATAAAATTTGGATAATAGAATTAGTAGTGAAATTCGCACCCTTCATTAGTCTAAAATCATGGTTTCATTATCGCATGCATTTGATAAGAGTGAAAATAATACAGCGTAAATAACACCAATTATACATTCAAATTCAAACACGTGCTGTTGTACGCGTTACGCGAGTAGATACGCACGCACATATATAATATAGGACACATGAATAACGAATGCAAAAAAGAGCGAAAGTTGGGGGGTGCGGCGTAATTGTTCGATTTTTTAAAAAAAAGTACTCTAAAATTTATACCCAACCCAATATCATATTATTAATCCTTGTAAACATATCACCATATCAAATTAATGATTTGGAGAACTGTGCAGTGCACATTCCAAGCTGGGAAAAAGGCTTTCTCAATGTGTACGTATCGTCAGCAGCACTGTAATCTACAATCGCTAACAAGAAACCACCTCCAAGTGTCCCCTACAAAAAAACTGAAGGAAGCGAGGACACTTTCTTAACAATGAAAAACAATGAATAGTTTGCCTCACAATTCCAATATTATGGGGCCTATACACGATTCGAAGATGCTGCTTAGGACAAACTGAACTTCTGCTGTGCTGTGCTCACTCCTCACAAGATCTACTAACAAGGGGAAGACCTGGGGAATGTACCTTCTAAACGATTCCCTTTTCAAACCACTCAATACCTGCAAGGCTGACACAACTAAAGAAGTCCTGGCAGCCATTTCCTCCTTCTTGGCCGATTTTAAGGGCAGAATCCAGTGCAGCGAAGGCTGGTTAAGCACTCTCTGCTGAGCAGACAGGGAACCAGTGCAGTTCAAATATATCTGCAAGATTTTTTCACATATCGTCACAAGTTGTGATTCAATGTTCAACGAATCAGACACGGAGGGATTGCATGCAAGCATGTTTTGCAGGAAATTGAGGTAATTTTGGTACGTCTCATTTTCAAAATGAACCATAGGTGGGTCTGAGAGCTCCAATATTGAGCACGCCTTTTTCAGCTTCATCTGCACAGCTGTTTCAGAATTCAACTGTTGGGCATGCAAGGTTATAGATGAGAATATTTCAAGAACTACTGTAGCATTAGCTGCTGACAAGGATTGTAGGTGCATCTTGTACAGATCGGTCACAACCTGTCCACAAGGGAGAGCAAGAGAGCATGAGCCCATGACAAAGAAGTTCTTGGACTCTTCTGAGGTATATCAAAATTTGGATACATAAAAAAAAAAAGGAAAATATAGTTATGCAGCTGGCTATGCAAGCTTAAACAATAGGATAAGGTGTTCACTGTCCACATGTATCCATGGTCGCCCAACAATAAAAATACTCATATGAGAGAGAGGGTGAACCTGTATAATTAGTAGCTGCACAGCTATGTGAGTTTTCATCCGGGAAACAACATATCCTGCAGTCTGCAGTTTATCATCATCTAGATCATTCGTCAAACCTTGGTCAGAATATTCCAAATCCATGTAAAATTGACCAACATCAGGCACTTCGATGCTATCCATGGTTCTCATGACTTTCAGAAACCCTGGTAGAGTAGAAGCTGCTGCCTCTTTTAAAGCCGTATAGATCTCTCCCCATTCATTTTCTGAGAGTTTGTCTCTTAAGTCACCTGTCAAGCGCACCATTGCAGCCACCCCAGTGCTAGCACGACCCTGAACAGGACTTCTCATGAAACCCGTCAGTATGTATAAAACACAGGGTAGTTGAGATCTCACAACATCAAAAAAGCTGACAAATAAATCGACTAGACACTGTGCTGCCACTCCAGAAGTTTCAGAATCCCATCTAATTCCTTCAGGGCGAGGAGACTTCGGTACTGGCAAATGCTGCTCATCATCTTTTATGCTGTTTTGTCTCATCTCATATACACACTGAAAAATAGGTAAAATAACAGAACTAAAAACGCCATTCCAAAATGAACGTGAGAAAAGATGACCATGATCCTTTAGAATGTTAAAGAGCACTTCCAAAGAACTCTTTCTTATTGCAGGCCTGGGATCTGATGTTAGTTTCGATAACCCTGAAAAAAATTTGGAAAAATTATTCTCAGATGACAACTTTACTCCATCTGTCAGAAGTAAAATAAAAATATTCATTTAAAAAACAAAAATCAGGGAAAAAGCTTAATCACCTGCATCACTAATTTATGATAGCTCAATCTATCATAAATTCTGGTTTCAAGAAATGCCAACCATATAATCAAGAGAACTATAACACTTAATGAATCCAAATTCAATAGCACAAACCTGTGAGCAAAGGAAACCAAAAGGACATGTGATCATCTTTGTCATTGAATGGCTGTCCATCCAAAGCATCTTCTGATAGAATGGATGACTCATCTTCCTTCCTCTCATTACAAACGAGTCCTCCTTCTGCAAGTTTAACAGCACAAAACCGTAGAAACGCAATGGCATTCAGACTAACATCACTGTTAAAACTGCTATTTGTAAAGGTGAGAAGGCATCCAACACAATCCGTAAAAGTCAAGGTCTCTGTCTCAGTTATGTAGGGGAAATACTCCCGCACTATTTTTTCCATGGTCTCAAAGGCCAACAAAACTATATTCTTTCTTTCATCATCAGCAGCAGCAGTAAAAATCTGAAGAAAGCGCATCACCTTGTAAGAAATAAGCTTCATAGATTTTCCAGTTTCTCAAGGATAAATACAGTAATAAAGAAACTGGATTGAAAACAGAAACACAAAGCTTTAATATCAAGAGCATGGGGTTGACTTGATGGAACTAAAAACATAAATTATCTTGTGCAGTCAGATTGAACGAGGATCACCTGATGCCATAATTAAACCCTACACAGAGCCATGACTTTTTCCTCTCCAAAATTGACATTTTTGCTACCATTCGCACAAAAGAATTCTGTATCTTTAAATGAAATCATATTTAATCTTCAACAACGACCAAAATTTACTAAATACATCAAGCTCCAAAGTTTGGAGTGGGAATCTAGCAGTTACGTATAAACAAACAGTTCCAGGAGCAAACTGTAATATGGCATTTGCTTCACCATACCATAGACTGATTGCAAATAAATCTTGCAAGTGGTAATGATGCAAATTGATTTTGGCTTTCAAGATTCATAGTGCGGAAGTTTCTTATTTAAGTAGGCTTACTAGTTTCCTAGTCATTATTAGCTTCACAATCCTTAGAGTTCCCAAAATAAATCAATCCCTTAATCCTTAAGAGCTTCTTATTCTTTTGAGTTCCTCGTTTTGTGGTACTTTCCTAGTTTATCAGAGGCATTGAAACAGCCAACTTATCCCTGTTATTGTATGTAATTTCCCTTTAATAAAATATTTTTCTGCTTATATCTGAAGCTAGGAATCCTTCCTGTGATTGGTCTACAACGAATCTACATTATTTGGCGTCAAAGCCTCAATCCAAATACATGCTAAAGATTTCCAGCAGCTTAATTAGGACCCATGCTAAAGATTTCAAGGACTTCCATCCAGATCTCTATGAGCATTACACATTCTTCATCAATTCATCAGATATGAATGTTTTGAAAATAACAGCCATTAAAATGCCAAACAAGAATAGGGCCATAAAATGTAAAACAACATCTAAGAATATGTGGCAATATTTTTAAATAAGTGACCAAAAATAACCATGAACTATAAAAGCATACCATAAAAACACTTTTCCAACCAGATTTCACATTATTCACGCGGCTGAGGACCATCTGTGAGATGCATCGAACTATCAGTTCCCTAATCTCTGCAGAGTTACTTTTCTGCATGACAATCACAAATGGTCGAAGAAACTCATTTTGGAAGTTATATTTTGCTAGTTCCTCACGCTCTAAGAATTTCATAGCAAGCTGACGCAATGAATCCATCACAAATATTGCAACTGAGAGATTTTCTGCCAAGCCAACTGATACAAAAAACTCTGAAAGAACATTCCATATGCGAGACCACACCAATCTGATTCGATTCATATTATAATGCCTGAAAAATAGAAGCCAATTCAACCAAATAAACGTAGTTCTTTTGGTTCTATTCTGAAAAAATTGAACCATTGAACTGCAAAGGAAAATATTAAGACAGAAATAGGCTTACGCAATTTCAACTATTTTTGTAAGGCTGAAAACCCGAGGGTCCGTTGGGGACTGCAACTCTAACATTGATACTTTGCAAAGGGCTGTCACAAAAGCTACTATTGCCTCACTGTTCAAACTTTGGCTATGAGCAAATATGTGGTTCAACTCAAAGCTCCCAATCTGGTCTAGAAGATTTAAATTTGTAATGAAGTTATTGATCTGTTCTGGAGTCACCAACCCAGAGGAATTTAATTTTGTAGACGTACTATCATATGAACCTCCTCGAACAACAGCCATCACAGCTGGATTTTGTAGGCTTCCTTTCTTTTTCAGAGATGGAAAGCCTGCAGCCTTCAGTGGCTTTTCTTCTGCTTCACCAGTAAAAAAAGATGCATCAGGCGGTGCACCCTCGCCCAACAGTTGCAGATGCTCAAATCTGGAAAGGCATGTTAAGATGTGCTCCCAAGCTTCCTGAAGAAAATTACCATCTTCAATGGCAATTGATATCATTGCCTGTAAACAGTAAATGTAAAGTCAAAACGATGAACAAAAAAATGTTACCAGAAGCATTCTCACAATCCTAACAGGGTAATCCTAATCATAAAACTACCATGAATTACCTTAACAGCATCAACATTTTTTTGTTTCATATCTGCCGCACAATGCAGGTATGTGAATTTGGCAACAGTTGTGACAAAAGCATCTCTCTGGGTTTGCATTCCCATCACTGCAGTAACATGAACAGCATAACGGAAACCAAGTAAGCATTGTGAAGTAGCTGCCTTGTCATCACTCTGGTCAAGAGTCACACTGAATGCAGCTAACATTGGACCCCAGCAGACTTCCACCATAAACCTCAATATTGCTAGATCTGTTACAGTATAATAAACACACCTACAACACCACAAAATAACAAATTCCATTAATCCTTTAATTAAATGTATAATGTATTATAGAAGGGCTTAAAAGCAAAAGATTTGTTGAAAGCAAAGGTAAACAAAAGAGTGAGTGATTCAACTCAGCACAACATCAAGGAGTAGCATGCAAAAAAACAAGCCACAACTCCGTTGAAAACAACAAGGTGACAATGAATGCAGATACCCACAACGGCTAGAAAGGTGACCATCCTCCATAAAGGTATTGCTAGATTGAGTGCTTTTTAGAAAATTGCAAAGCTTAAGAAAATTATCCTGGTTGGTTTTATTTGTTTGGAATTAAATTTAATTCTAACCTTGGAATCAGCAACTTATTTTCAAATAAAGCATTTAAATAATTCTCTCTTTGGACCTCTAACGTTAGGAATAAATGCAATCACAAAAATGTTTGAATTTAATCTAAACATCTCATAGTTTTCAAGGCGTTTAAGCGGCCTAGGCATTAGAGGGTCTAGGCTGGGCTGGGCAAGCACCACCTAGGCAGTAATTAGGTCTGTGTTTATAATATATTTATTTTATACAAAAAATTCATAACGTAGAAATTCATAAAAATGTTCTCAGTCATTCCAACCTATCAAATATAAATGAAAATGTTCATAATTCTATTGTAATTATTTCCATTTCACTTTTATAAACAATTACTTAAACCAACAATATAAATCAACAATTTTAACAAATTAAATTAAATAAATAAAATCTAAATAAATAATTTAAATTAAACTAAACTTAGAGCATTCACTGTAGCCTCTTCAAATTTGGCTCTTTAAAATAACCAAAAGTATATCTTTTCTATTTTAACAATCCAAGCATACTTTTTAGTCTCTCTATTTTAACCATTTTATCGATTAAAATATTACTTTTTAAATATTTATATATTCTTTTAAATGGAAAAGTAAATATGGAAAGAGAAAAAAGAAATAAAAACGTAAATATGATGAGAGAAAATATAATATTTTAATAAATAAAGAGTGAATAGTATTTGGTTAAATTTAAAGAGTTAGTATTCATTTTGTTAAATTTTTTGTTATAATATAGAGTTTGAAAAGTGTAGTTTTAAGGTATTTTTGTTAAACTAGTTCTTCAAACTAACAAAAAAAATACATATAGAGAGTCTATAGTGGATGCTCTTACTCAGTCAGTTTAAAGTTAAATGTACGGGTCATGATGAGTGGGATTGCGATAGAAGAGACAGACTTAGGCGACAACAACTAACTGGCGGTTGATGGCGATTGACTGGCGGTTGACAGCTACTAGTTGGCAACAGCGACGACCACTGAATGATGTCAATCACAAGTGAACAAGTGAAGAAGATGATGCATTGGCGATGGCACTGTGTGCGAAAACACTACTGGTGATGGCGATTTTGGATGAAAGATCGAAGATGAGAAAGGTAGAGAGAACCCTACGCTGCAAACGAAAGATCGAAGTTTGGCTGTGTAAGATATGTCGATGAAGGGTAAGAAACGTTGTTGCTTTATGCTATCCCTTTAAATTTAAAAAAAAAACAAAAAAAAAGTTGCCTGGGCGATGATGGTGCTCACCTAGATGGTTGGGCGAGCACCTTTCTCTATTTAAGCTAGGCGCCATGGCGCCTAGCATTCTCTCTAGCGCCTAACCGTATGCCTTAAAAACTATGAAGCATCTTTCATTAACATAATGAATTGGAAGATTTCAAATTATTTGACTAACAACTTTAAATTCATAGAAGTCCTCTGAGAGTTATGGCTTCAAATAGGTAGTTTTTTTGTTTAAATAGTAAAAAGGAGCATTTCATAAAGGTAGCTTAGCCTAAAAACAATTTGAAATTAACATGTAACGGAAAATTATTTCAGAAAAGCCATACGTTTAAGATTTTAAGCGTATATGTGCTGCCTCAACAATTATGGACAGGCACATAGCCTCAAGCTTACCTGAAACTTCCTCAAAACTTCAAAAAAATATTTTAAGCTTTACATACAATCTTTCAGACAGAATTTAATTTAGAATTATTAAGATCGTTAAGGCACTAAACAGATGACACTTGCACCAGGCTAGAGGCATTAGTGATGTCCTTGCATATCAGTGAATTTTTTTAGTGAAAATTTTCAAATAAACATGATGCAGTCTCCATTAAGCCCGCTCCTATGCCTTGCACCAGGGACGCAGGTTTCATTTGGAGCTTCATGTCAGTTGTGGGATTAGCAACGTCACCTAAAAAACTCAAAACAGCCGTTTTAAAGTTCCAAACCCTAACCCACTGAAAAACAAAAACAAAGACAAAACAAAACAAGAAAAAACAGAAACAACAAAGGCTCTTCATGCAGCACTAATCCTCTTGAATTAAGTAGATCAAATCTCTAACAAAGAAAGAAGCCTTACTCAGATTTTCCTGACTTAGCCTTGAATTGCTCTTGGATGTGCTTTATAAGATCACCATTTGCACCCAATGGTTTTTCCTCTGCCTGCTTCCAACTGACTAAATTCAGAATACCATCCAATCCCAACAATTTATTAAAGCCATTTGTTTGCTTATTTTGCGGTGCAGAAGAATCGGCATTCATTTTAATCTCATTCCTTACTATCTGATCATAGAGGGCACCAAGATGCTCCTCAGGCAAATCCTTCCCATCATCAATTCCTCTGTTATTCCGGATGAAATCTGCCTTTGTCATCTAGGTATCCAGATTCAAAGCAAAAGAAGGCAGAATAAAAGTCAAACTTAGCTCTACACACATCAATGAGTTTTCATTCAATATTTAGCGACATTTTCTAAGTTTCTAAGACATTCAGTGCAGTTGCATGAGCAGAAACATATACTCGCGCTTGTCCAGCTAGGTATTCACTATACCGAGCCATCAATATGTTCAAAAATATTAATGTCATTTAGACGAGGGTAACATGTTAAAAATGTAAGCTGAAGGATAAAGAGGAGGGTCCAACCCTCATTTTCTAGAAAATACATATTTTATATATATATATATATATATCCAAACAAAAATAAATTTGAGGTTTTGCAAAATGTTCCCCATATATGACAAACTAGTAGCCCATTTTCTTCTAACTCTATAACAGCTCTGTATTTTCCAAGATTATAAAATAACGGACACATCATTTAGATTCTAGAAAGAGAATTCTTTGCCTCATTTGATACTTCTATTTTAAAATTTTATATAGAATAAAATAATTAAAATATCCTAAAATATTAGCAAATGAAAAACAAAATCAAGGCCATAGTTCTACTGTCAAAATACAAATGGAGATGTTTTCTGCACTCACCTTATCTTTTACCATGCTGTTATGAGCATCAGTGTTGAGCATTATAACAGAGTAAGCGAGGACATATGCAGTATCTGCTCTGGAAAATGAGGTTGGGTTGCATTTACAGTAGCGCTCAGCAAACTTCTCCATGATACGGTCAATTTTCTGTGCTTCCCCAGGCAACCGAAAACCCCGTAAGAAAAACCTAATTGCTTCACCAAAATCCATTGCTTCAAATTTGAACGCATCTACATAAGCATGCATCACTTTTAAGGAAAACTCCTCCCTTTCACCCAAATAGTCACCAATCACAGTCTTATTCAGGCCAGTAGTATTCTTAAGAAACATGGCCACTTCTTCTGGGGAACCCCCAATCTTTTTGCTACTTATCAAAAACTCAATGCCTTTGGAAGGTTTCCGATTGAATAGTGCTATACCTTTCTGCAAGCAACCCATATAAACCATCACTACAAAAGAAGAAACTAAGCTATATTTCTTAAACAATATGAGACAGCATAATCAATGCGCGGGAAGGGGGTGATCATCAGAGAAGGCAATAATATATTAATATACTAATGTCATTATGTCAACGAAATACTAACACATAAGAAAACAAAGACCAAGATGCCAGTAGGAATTTCACTATGCAAAGCAATAATGTAACCTGAAGTTCTATTTTATAAGCCCGCCGTTGTTCAAAGTTAGCAGCATCTGATAACTCTGAATTTGATTCCGGATGAAGGTCATGGTCAGAGATATTGCCTTCTTCACCATTTAAGGTTGTTTCTGCTGACATGTAACTCTCAGAGTTTTTCTCTGAATAAACATCTACCGTGCTTAACTGTTGGTCCATCCAACCTCCCATTGACTTAATGATGCTCACCAAGCACTTTACAGATTCAATGCGAAATGTGATATCCTGGGCTGGAGACAAGGTCGTAGTGGAACCAGCAGGTGGACCTAGAGCAGTTTTAAGAAGGCCATTAACAACCCTGCAAATATCTGACGGAATTAAAAGTGTTTAAATACATGTTATTAAACAAAATGTCAAAATAAGAATAAAAAAGGACATGCACAGAGAAAGAGAGTGAGATAGTCAGTGCATAGGATAAAGGATTCTACTGTATGTGTGTAATTTTGGACACCAATGAGCGCAAACTACAGGAGTCTGATGGGGAGCCTTATTTTTTCTAGGCAAGGAAGGGACTTGAACCCATCACCTCACCTATAAAAGAAGTTCAAGTTGGTTGGAAAAATATGAATGGAAGACAACAGAGGCAAGAGGATTTGAATGTATTGCAGAAGCTTCCATGTTTAAGTTTATATCACAGAGAATAAATCAGCTTGCCACCGACATTAATAAACAGCTGGAAAGGTTTCTCGTAATAGTAACAAACAAAGCAAGAGGACTACATTTTATGGGTTCTTTTTAATTTTTTAAAACAAAGAATTGCAACATGCAGGTTCTCAAATGGTTAACTTGCACCAGAAACTTGAGACAACCAAACTACAACAGTAAGGGCTATTTAAGTAGCTACTTCCAACAGTTGAGCCCTGCAATGTAATTAATTAGATATTTATTTGTATGTTACTTTGTTTTTTTGGTTTAGCAGGAGCAAAATTAGAATAAAGAAATTTTGGAATTCCTTCACCATTTTCAGATTCCATATGATTAATGAAATATCTATTTATATATATATATAGATAGATAGATATTGTACATGTGTATGTATATAATCATGCATGGATACAGTGAAAACAACTAAGAGAGAAATCTTATTTGTGCATTGGCCATTATAGAAGTTGATCCAGAAAAATTGGCAATCCTCATGCAATAGCAATATCTATGTGTCCTTCCTTAATCCTGATTCCTGATAGATAAGATAATATATATATGTATGTACATATGCATGCATACATACATATGTGCATGCATGTACATCCGTATGACCGTATGTATGTATGTATGCTTGCATGCATGCGTGCATGCAAGTATGAATGTATACAGCCATCCATGGATGCAGTATTCTTATTTTTTTATATGTAATTAAACAACTAAGAGAGGAATGTTACTTGTGAATTGCCCATCATAGCAAGTTGAGCCTGAGAGATTGACAATCTTGACGTGAAGGCAATATATAAATTTCCTTCCCGAATCATGATACTAATGAACCCTTTTAACGACTAATCACTGATAACCAGAGGCAACTCTACCAGCGATGTGTAACTTGTCAAGGTATGCACTATGCCCTAATCCAACCCTACAGCACTTCCCACTGAACAAAACTGGATGACATATTATCCTCAGAAGAAATGAAAATTTTACAGCACAAGCTTGAGAGAGATGTTTGCATGTAACTTAGCCTAAAGAAGTGAACATAAACACAGTTAAGAATCGTGTTACCTTTCAAAAATATTTGGAGCATCCACATCACAATCGTAGTTCACAAAAATATCAATTACAATCTGTGGATCCTGAGTGATCTTCTCCAATAAATTGAAAACAATCATTTTCTGTAAGAAACTAGGCTGTAGAACATTCTCTAGCACCCGGAGGATGAGCATGGGAAAAAAAATTCCGATTTCTGCTTTCAGCCCTGATCTGAATTTTAATAACAAGCTCATAAAAATAGAACAAAGAAGCTGGAAGATAGTCATGACTGACAACACGCTGTTCTTCAATAACGATAGGCAGAGATACTGCTTAATGGCACTGAGAAACCTGTGAACTAAAGCTAACATCAGATTTTTTTATCCAAAAGACAAAGACAAGGCAACATATGTATTAATGATTTTAACGTACAGAAAATGAAATCAGAATCAAAATAACAAAACAAAACCACTGTGTTTCTTTATATTACTCAAGCAGTAAACGTGATATAAACTTAGAAAATAGAAGTTCCATCAGATTGTTCTCATACAAAAGGACAGATATGCATGTGTCCAAACTTGAACATGACAAACAAGGAAAAATAAATATGAACAAACAATCCCACTACAATTCCTCTCTTAGCTTGCCTAAAAAATGCTAATTTCCCAAGGCAATTACCTGTCATTTAACACGTTTTAAAAATTGTGCCTTCTCATTTTTAACAATTTGAAGACAATATTGTTAATGCACGACATAAACAAGAAGGGAAATTTCTTCTATTTGAAACATTAAGTGCATAAGGTATGGTGACATTAAACCTATTATGGAAATTTTAAATCAAGTCTTCTTTTAAGGATGATATTTAGTGGTATGGCCATGAAATAATTCTTAATGCTTAATGGTCATGCCTTTTTATCATTTTGATTTACTTGGGCCAGAAACCTAGCATGGCTCCTAAGCTAGTCTTCTTTGAAGGACGATATTTAGGGGTTTGACCTTGAAATAATTCTTAATGCTTAACCATTATACCTTTATTGCTATCATTTCAATTTAATTGGGCCAAGAACCTAGCATGGCTCCAAAGCCTCAAGCAATTGTGAGCCACCTTGGCACCTGAAGAGCACTAAACGATTTTGACAACAGTGGGATATTTCAGTGTCATCATCAAAAGCATTTTCAGTCTTGTACAGCAGTTCAGTTTGTCCATATTATAAAGCATAATGGTTTGAATCTTCCTATGCACAATATCAAACTAAAAGAATGAAACTTAAAAGTTAACCCAGAAACTATAGCTCTGCCGCTTTGACCATCATCCACAACAAAATGAATCCCATTAGCTGAAATTCCAACCAGCAGCAAAACCCCACAACATAGACTTCGTAGGAGATATCAAAATATGACAGATTAACAACAATGTCAGATGGCGGCTTAATTTCAGAAGAACTCTTAGCACTTGCCTCTCATCTGATCGCCAAAATGGACCTGCATTGTCCATCACTACCTTTAGCAGCTCCAAAGACAACATCTTCCCCCGCAATAGGATATTATCATCTGAATGCTCCTGTGATGAGAATTTCATGGACAACTTGCACAGATTCTTGAAAAGTAGGAAGCCGTCCTCCCTGATTTTACTGTCACCCGCACGGGAGTCAGACAACACTCCATCTACCGCTTCGCCTTCATCAACATCCCCTTTGGATTCAAGAGTATGTGATTTTGGGGGGTCCTTCACATCCGGGACCACCTCGCTGGCCTCCACGACCTCATTCAAAAAGTTCTGGGCGTAGTGTATTGAGCTCCCTTCATTCAAACTCTTGTCCGCGAATTCCAACAATGCATAAACATTAACTGTCCGAAAGGAGGCGTCCATTGTGTCCTCCTCGACCCTGGAGAAGATAATGACCATGATCTGCGCAAGGACGGACTTTGCGCAGATCTGATTGGTGCCACTCAAGCTTCCAAGGTACACGTTGTAGCAGGTTCTAACGATGTTGAGCAGGCACCCACCCCGAATCAACACGACGGGAGATCGGACGGCGGAGAGCAAGGTCCTAAGCACGCCCAGCTCGATCCCTTCGTCGCCGACGGCTGCGCAGCATTTGCATACTGATTCAAGCAGCCGGAAGACGATAGACGGCGGGTGCTTGTCGTCTCCGGCACCGGCACCGTCGTCGTCGTCGCGATCAAGCTCGCCGCGGATGAGGGAGAGGGAGAACAATTTGAAGGCGCACTCGAGGGCGGGCTCGGCGACCTTGGCGGCGGCGGAGTCGAAGGCGAGGACGAGGGGTCGGAGGACGAAGTCGGCGTCGGAGGGGGCGAATCCGAAGAGCGGAGAGGAGGGGTCGGGGGGGTCGGAGGAATCAGGGAGGGCTTCGAGCTTGTCGAGGGCGGATTTGCAGGCGGAGACGAGGTTGGCGTGTTTCCTCCAGGCGACATTCTTGATGATCTTGTCGAGGGAAGGGCCGAGGACGCGGCCGGCGCGGGAGGGACCTCCTAGGGTTTGCGACGCAGACATGGAGAACGGAGGGAGGATCGACCGGTCCTGGTCCTGGTCCTGGATCGGGGAAGGAAGGAGACGACGACGACGATGATGATGGCCCTGGGTGTGTGTTGCTTTGGAAATGTTGACGATCCGGAGATACGGAGTCTACAGTGCACGTTCCATGAATATGTTTTGTTTTTTGTTTTGTCTTTTTTTTATTTTTATTTTTTATTTTTGGACACGGCTACTACTAGGCTGCCGGGAGGAGCAATAGTATACCAGCCCGGTTGATTTTAATCAGGAGAAAAAATAGGCAATCCCCAAAGTTTAGGGGAAAAATATTAATTTATTAATAATTTACACAAAGGAATGTGGTTTGACTCGACATTGAAAATCAGGGGAAAGCAGTAAAATCTTACGTGAAATCCTTGAGAAGTATACGTCCATTGCAAATTGCAATGTCTAGTCACGTGATATCATATTAGTAAGTATTTGTGTTTTAGAGCATTTCCAATCGTTCTAGCTAACTAAAATTAGCTAAAGTTATATTTAGCTTGCTACAGTAATGGGGGTTGGCGATCTCGCAGGGGGTGTGACGTCGGCGATTTCGCAAGAGGAGACGCGGGGTGCGCGTGGTGTGGGCGATCTCGCAGGGGGCGCACGACATTGGTAGGGGAGGGGGGAGGGCATGCGATGGCGAGAAGAGGAGAGTAGGTGAAGGTTTTTAGTAATTTCTTTCTATGTGCTGACATGGCAGGATCAGTTAAAACAAAAGCAAATGTTAAATTTTGCTTTTTTTCTTTAACTATACATTTAACTAATGCATTGGAGAAGGTTTTTAGCTAAATATAGCTTTAGCTATGCCTTTACCTAATGCATTGGAGATGCTCTTAGAGCATTTTCGGGAAATTCACGGACTTTAGCTATAATTTAATTAAATTTTTATTTTTTTATAAAATTTAATTAATTTAAGTTTATACCATAAAATAAAATGTTAGACTCAATAAAATTTTATTATTTGCATTAAAATATTTATTAATTTTATGAATTCTTTTTCTGATATGTATTCTCCTTCTCATACTGTGACGACCAAGCATGCGCCCCTGCTTTTCTCTCTCCTGCAAGTTCACCAGGCTTCAACACTTGGTGGAGGGAGAGTTGGAGTCAAAGGATTAGATCTTGGGCTGCTAGATTTGGGGCTAAGAGAAAAGCTATGAGCATGTTTGGTACCGATACTCGGTATCGATTTTTGGTTTTTTAATACGAAAAACACGCTCAGTTTTATGTTTGGCATCACTTTTCGATATCGATTTTCGAAAACATTTTACGTTCGAGTATCAAAAAACGAAAACACATTATTTGTGTTTTCATTTTTCCTGCAACCGTTTCCTGTCCAACCCATCCGTCGTTGCTGCTGCCCACCACCATGCCACTGCGACCTCCCCCCTAGATGGCTCAGCAGATCCTTCGCCGTTATTGACGCCGCCCACCCCGCTGGCCGCTGTTGACGTCGCCCATCCCGTTGGCCACTATTGATGCCGCCCACCCCGTGACGCATCCCCCGGCCTGCCCTCGCCAGCACCCCGCTGCAACCTCCCCGGCGACGGATTCCGCCGCCTCCCCCCCGCAAGGCACCTCCTGCGACGCGGATCTGCCGCTGCGACATCCTCCTGCGACGACTCCTCACCCGCGACGCAGCGCGCGCTGCCTGCGACGGATCTGCCGTTGCGATGGACCCCGGCCCTGCGACGGATCTGTCCGTTGCAACGATGGCCTCCCAGTCCTCCTTGCCCGTTGCGACGACGCCGACCGTCGCAACAACGCCACGTGACGATGCCCGCCCGCTGCTACGTTGCCCGCCCGACGAACGGAAAACAAAAACGCAAAACAACAACATAAAAAAGAGTTTTGAATGACAAATTTTGAGAATAGTCAAGTACCGATTTTTGGAAACTGAAAACCCAAACGTGCAACCAAACATAGCCTATGTTGCCAGAGGAAAGGAAGGAGTTATGAAGGCCTGTTGAATATTATTTTAATTATAAATAATATTTAGTTTATTTGACAAACAGTTTAACAAAATATTATTATTTAACATTTATTGAG
Organism: Taxillus chinensis; assembly: GCA_023512835.1. Lineage (NCBI taxonomy): Eukaryota > Viridiplantae > Streptophyta > Magnoliopsida > Santalales > Loranthaceae > Taxillus > Taxillus chinensis. The sequence goes on from CM042091.1 coordinate 11,595,013, forward strand.
CTCGATATGATTGCTCTCACACTTTAAGTAGCAATATCCTTTATATAAATATTAATAAATTGAAAAAAATTAAATGTTTTAAACATACTTTATTAATTATTACTTTTTTATGGATTAGTTTTAAGAACATGAATAAGCACTTTTTTATCTACTATTTTAAAATAATAAAATATAGTAGCATGCCTTTAGGAGTAAATGCAAATGTTACATTTTATAATTATAGGTAATGACACATTAATTTTTTATAGGTAAATGCAAATGTTACATTAATTATAGGTAATGACACATTACTTTTTTTTATGATTCTGTATGCAATGTTAACGTGACGCCCCAAATATAAAACTATAAAGCTCACGTGAATTATAAAATGTACGAAATAATTTTCAAAATAGTGAACATGTAATTTTGTTTTAATAATAGGCTTTTTTGGATGTTATTTTTTATAAGTAAAATAAAAGTATTGATCTCATGATCGGTAGTTGTTGGCAATTAGAAACAATAAACAAAATTTGAACTACACCTATCAATTAGTAAAGAAAACAATATACTGGATATGGTTTTAGAAAATGCAGGCTTCAATTGGAAGGGATAGAGTCATAAAAAGCATTACTCAAACTAGACTTAGAAGCCTAGACTCAAAAAGCTTTCTAGAAAGCATTGAAGCCACAAAAACACCTTTAATCAAAAGGCTTTGGAGCTTTGAGAATAATTAAACAGATGGCTTCACTCAGAATGTTTGAGGGGGGGGGGGGGGTTGAAGGTTAGTTTAGAGTTCTCAAAACCAATTCAAAAAGAGACTTTAATCAGAATAAAAGCCATGCCATTGAAATGGGAGTTTGAAGGCAAATCATAAAGCTTTATTTTAAAAGCTAATCCGAATAAAGAAGTTTAATACATGTTTTCTTAATGCGGATCTAAACGAGTAGCTATTTAAAGGAAAAAAAGGCAAAACAATTCAAAATTATCACTTGAATGTTAGTTAAATCGTTCAAAATAAGATTTGGAGAGATTTATTTTTCAAGCAAGTTAAGTTACTAACATCAAGTTTTAAACAATGTTTCACCATACGTGTTAATTTAAAAAGACAAATAATAGTAGTGTAATCTTTTTGTGGCATGATCCAATTCATTATTCACTTTTGTAAGGTTGACAAGATCAATGACTATGAGAAAAAGGCATGAAATAAAATGCAAAATAAGATAATACATGAGAATTGGTAGGGGTAACTATTTAGAGGAGTGCTACATTGTGATTTAAATGCCAGAAGTGCTACATGACAATCTAAACGCCCGCCCACCAGGCCAACATCTAAACTAGGGTAGTGGGCCAAGCACCCGTCTAAATATTCAAGAAAATAGGTTGAACTTAAGAAGCCAGTCAAATTTGAGGAATCTAAACCTACAAACCCGATTTGATGAGCTAATCTTACTCAAACTATTAATAAAATAGCTCTCTCAACTCATCAAATCATGATGAATTTATACGCTATAAAAAACACAAATAGTTTTTACAAACTATTCATAAAAACTTGTTCACTAATATATTCATAAATAATATTATTACTTAACAAACAAAAATAAATTATTTTTTATCAAGCTCAATGCAAACTTGTTCATAAACGTTTAATTTATTGACTATCCAAGTTCCACGGCAATCCGAAACAGAATAGTTGTTTAACACTGCTTCAGAAAATTATATGTTACTTGAAAAAGAAAGTCAATTCTGTTGAAAAATAGGCACAGGTTCAAAAAACACAAAAAGAAACAAAAATTACTGCTAACTCCAACAATTCAGGTGGCTGCAGGCTCCATGAGAGGCTGCTCCTGGTTCAAATCCCATTTCACTTCCCTCAAGATTTTAAATCTCTCACCCAACATCACAAACTCAGCTTGAGGTGTAACAATGCCAGAGCTTCCAGCTCCATGAAGCAGAAGAATGCTAGCACTCAGATCGGGACCATGAAGCTTCCCCGTCAGCAACACACGGAGGGGCATGAAAAGTGATTTCCCCTGTCATCCACGGAAACCCATCAAGCGAACAATAATAATAACATCATCATCATCAACAACAATAATAGTTTTTTTTTTAAATTAACAAATTCTGTTAGGCTTGAAGGTTCAGATATGGAGGGAAACATTATCACCAATTTCATTGACTGAACTCACCTTACGGCTCAGCGATTTACCAAAACTCTTCACCCACTTCTGCCACCCAGCATGGCCGCCTTCAACTGCACTGAGGAATTCACCACTGTCATAGGCTGCTAACAGGCTGGCTGAAACCTCAGAAAGTTTATCTTCTATTACAGGTTTACCTTCAGGACTGCACACAGTGAAGTTATGCATTCATCAGATAGGGAACACTATCTAGAACAAAAGGGCAACCAGAAACCAAATCTAAAACTCAAGAAATCCCATGTAAATGATAACCCAATACATTTTTCATCTTACTGAGGTTCCAAAAACAACCGCCATTTACTTGTTTAAGACAATCAGTTTTATCACAAAATAAAAATACTTCAGTGCCATTTCTAGCTACAAAGCCTCAACAGACAAGCTTTAGTTTAATGGTTGCCATATATTAATAACAAACAACTGAGGTTGTGCAAGGAAGCATATTTGTTAACGCAATGTTGTGGAATATAAGTTTACAAATGAATCAAGTTGAACTGATTAGTAAGGTATTCATTTTCATTTGTTTAACTTTTTAACAAATCAAATAGAACCGAACTTAAGCTTTAAAAGAGAATATTCATGTTTAATATTTGCGAGCTATTTGTTAATATTTGCGAAGAGTTTACAAACAAGTATTCCTTTGCTTTCCCTCAATCACACAGGCTACATTGACTGTTGCTCCTCAACTTGGTTTAGGTGATTTCAGGCTTATATCACTGTTGGACTATATCATTCACAAACATATTTTTAAATATAATTTGAAAATAATTTTAGTCATTGTTCATGAAGAATAAAATCATTCATTCATTTGTTCAATTAATTAATCAAAATTCTAAAACAAAGAAAATCACTATTTAAATTCTAATTTGATAATATGTTAACTTTGAGTTAATTAATTTTAAAGTAATGTTAATTTATTTTATAAAAAATTATAAAATAATTATATTATAATTTAGTATAATTATTAAAATTTAATATAATTAAAATGTTAATCATTAATTATATCTAGTAATATAAATTTAAAAAGTATAAAAAATAACTCAATGATTTGAATTTCAAATTTTATATGTATTAATTAATAATTATTTACATAATACAAACAAAATAAATATTACGTATCTATTGTTTACATTAATAATATAAATAATATTAACGAATAATATTTTTTAACAATATTCACAAACATTAATAAATATATTTATGAATATATGTTCACGAACATAAGCAATCCAAAGACTAACACATACATGTTCTTTTATTTACATTCAAGAATATAAAAATGATGTTCGTGAACAATTAATTTCTTAACAAATGAAATAAACAAAATTTTAGTAAGTTAATCCAGAAAATGTAAATGAAGGTTTAATTTACTTACAACTCCAAGTCAACAAGAGAACACATCCAACAAATACAATTAAAAAAAACTCAAATGTTACCTTGCTAAAGTAGCAGCTAAAGGATATGATAGCAAGTTTGTAAGCACTTTATCTGCATCCGATATTAGTTCAACACCGTCTTTAAGCAGCTCAACAGCTTCCTGCTCATAAAAAGGTATATCTTAGTAAGAATTAAGTATTAATGCATGCTTCCTGACAAAAACGCGAAATAAACCCAAAAAACAGGTTTTTGTTTTAATGGAATTGGTAGAAACATAGGAATTTCTTCAGCTGCAAAGTTTATCTAGATTGAAAATTGCTGAGAAAGTAGTAATCCTCCATGGCGAACTGACCAATTATGTAAACTACTTATTTGAGAAGCAATAACAGCTCCATTCCAAAAGAGAAAAAGTAACCAAAAAACTAGGTTAAAAATAAAAATAAAAAACATACCTCATGATCCAGCAAGAATAGATACTAGTATTGCTGATAACGAACTGGATACCCCGAAACTGGAAAATTATAAACCACAAAAAACTCAATTGGAATCTGTAAGAGAAGCCATACCACTACAAACGGCCCTTTTGATTCAGTGATGATACCACTGCTTTTCCAGCGTTCCCCAATAAGCTTGGCCAACTCGTCAGATGGAAGTGATCTTAGATGTTGACCATTCATCCACCTTTGGAGAAACAACAAAAGGCCATTAAGATAAACAACAGTTACAAAACCTTGGAGACATGCATTATATATCTTTTGGATCACCGGTAATTCAGATTTAGCACATGGAAACCAGCCTGAATTAATTATAAATACATCATTTAAACTAAATTTTAAAAATGACTACAAAACTATGGTCGCATCACCCAAGGAGCATACAACCATACGTAACTGTAGAACACTCGTTCAACAATAAAAACCATAATTACCTCAATTTGGTAGAATCAAAGACAGCGCCACTTTTATTAACACGACTAATAGAAAACTTTTCAACTGCAACTCACAAAAAAAATCAATATAAAAAGTCAGTTCACTGACCTTGCAGTTCATTGACGGCTATTACACGTCCATTTACATACAAGCAATGCATAAAATGACTAACCGAGTTGCTCAAGGGTGAAAAATTCATCTTCAGTACCATCACCCCAACCCAATAGTGCTAGGTAATTCACCATGGCCTGGGGCAGATATCCCATCTCCCTGTACTATTAGATAAGTATAGTTGGAATTCAAAATCTTGACCTTACTACAATCACTCTTACCATACACAAATGAAATAGAAACCTAGAAAAATCAACACAAATATAAAAGTTTGTGACCCCGGTTTTACCAACTATTATAACTAACCTGGCCCACAGATGTAGCCCCATGACGCTTAGAAAGTTTGCTTTTATCGGGTGCAAGAATTAACGAAACATGTGCAAAGTAAGGCATGGGAAATCCAAGAGCCTGTGATCAGGTTTCCAAAAGTCATTTCTACAAATTCATAAAAATAATGCAAATAATAATAATAATAATATGGGTAATTTGAATTTACCTTATATATTAATGCTTGTCTAAGAGTGTTTGGTAGATGTTCTTCTGCCCTGAGAGATAAGTATCAGATGAACATAAAGAGATCAAAATTTATATATACCTATAGCATATGTTGTGAGATAGGTGTGACTTGGCATTGGCAATATTTAAAGTTAAAGATAGACAATGTTTACCTTATAACATGGGAAATAGCCATGGTGGCATCATCAACAGTTACACAGAAGTTGTAAACAGGTTGACCATTGCTCCTCATGACTACAAAATCACCTAGTGTGTCCAAGTTCCAGCTAACCTACATGACACTATCAGATAAAATTAACAGTGCATACAACTCAAAAAATAAATGCAATCATGTGAAGTCAAGAACTGTAATAGATTACAGTCATTGGCCCTTCACCAAGGTTGGACAGTACATTTAAATTAATTGTTGTGGTACTTCAGGTTCAGGGTCTTGTAGCCTAAGATGCTTAAGATGTTTTTATATTTCTGTCCTACAATTTGGGATTTGCTTAACTGGCTATTACAGCAGCAATAGAAATGCACCAAGTGCTAATATAAACTACAAAAACAGCTTCCAGGAATCACTGATTGTGAAAACCAGAAACCTAAACCTAAAAGCTTGTTAAAGTACATTCGACATGGTTATTGCACCAAAGGCATTCAATAACAGATCTTACTTGGCCTCGAATAAGGTCATCAATTTTCAAACTCCCTTCCTTGGGAACACGAAATCGATATGTATAAGGAGTTCCTTTTGCGAGCTCTTCTTGGACCGCTTCATTTGTTGCAGTAGCCCACTTTCCAGTATACACAGGAGGCAGTTTTTTTTGCTTAGCAACCTCCTTCATTCTTTCTAGCTCCTAAAGAAGAGAATAAAAGGTGGGATTCCCATAATCATCACTCACAACAATGAAATGTAAGCAAACATAGAAAAATAAATAAACAACAATGACAACAGCAAAGCAGATAAAATTGGGAGGACACCTGTTATCGTACCAATAACAAAGTTATAACCAATGGTTTTTTTTGTTTTTTGAGAAATTAACCAATGGTTATTTATTTGACCTAAATTTCCCTTAAGGCAATTATCCGGTATATGGTGTCGGGTATGACATAGTTTGAAGGAAATGAACTGCAACATTGAAGAGAAATTACGTCATTAGAACAGAAGCAGCGATAAACATGATCAAACTTTAAGAGCTCCTCTGCGTACTGCTTGTACAAAGTATTCCTTTCAGATTGCCGATATGGACCATTGTCACCACCAACACCAGGCCCTACATATTGCCATGTATTATAATCATCAACATTCATCCTTTTTTTATAAGAATAATCAACATTCATCCTTACATAACTAGTATTTTTATGACATTACACAAAGCTTAATCATTCTCTCAAACTAAACATACAAATCAAGATGGAAATGAACAAATCATTCTCTCAAACTGCAACGTTGGGCTAGAAGGAAAAGTGTTACACTACGCACGCAATTTAGGGTGACACAGAGGCAATAGTCGTGGCTCTCTACTTCCTTGCGTTGCTGGCTGGGGTCCAATTGCGGCGGCTGCTGGCGTCCACGCCAGCATGCGTTCTTCTTCGAGCATTCTGCGCATGGAATCGAAGCCCTTTGAGGTGAAAGTTCTTGATCGGGAGGTTTGGATCGTGAAGTGAAGCCGGACATGGATCAATGCAGTCTCGCTTAGTCAGGCCGTGGCATCCTAGCTGGGTCGCGCAATTGGGGAGATGGTCGGCCTTCCTCTAACCCGGCTCGAGGTGTGTTCTTTCCGCAAGGGAGGTCTACCTGGCTCAACGGCGCCGGAATCGGAATAGTAGCTTCATTTCGTTCCCTGCCGCCGGAATCAGAACAGTAGCTTCTTTCTATCGCTTGATTGATTTTTGGTTTTCGTGTATTGGGCTGATTGGTACGTGCATTTTCGTCAGTCGTGGCTCAATCAATGGGGGTCTGATCACTTTTCGATTCTCGTGAAGTGTGGTCCTTCGCCTCTGTGTGTACGTCCCTTCCGGTTTGAGAACATGTGGTGTCTAGCAGACAACTTTGTGAACAAAGTGCAGTCTTGGTGGGAGTCCTATCATGTGGAGGGCACTCCGAGTCACGTGCTGGCCTCGAAGTTGAAGTTGTTGAAGGGGGATTTGAAACTATGGAACGCTACTGTCTTTGGCCAGGTTGGAGTTCAGATGCACTCTTTGCAGGCGGATTTGGACGCTCTCGATAAGGTGGCCTTGCTTCGGCCTTTATCGGAGGAGGAGAGGGGGCGCCAGGTTATCTTGGCTTCGTTGCTTGAGCGGTTGCTTCTGATGGATGAGATATCTTGGCAGCAGAAATCTCGATCCCAGTGGCTACGCAAGGGAGATAAGAACTCTAAGTTCTTTCACTATATGGCTAACTCTCATAGGAATGTCAACACCATTAGCAGATTGCACATTGATGATGTTCTATCTTCTAGTCAGGAAGCTATTCGGGACCACGTTGTGGAGTTTTATGAGTCCCTCTTTCGAGAGAAGGATCACCCCTGTCCTTATTTTGATGGGCTTTCTTTTGATGTCCTTTTCGAGGTGGATGTCGGGTAGCTTGATCGACCATTTGCAGAGGTGAAGGTGTTGTCTGTAGTTCGTGATTGCAAAGGGGATAAGGCCCCAAGTCAAGATGGATTTCCTTTGGCATTCTTTCAACATTGCTAGGCTATGTTGTGGTTTGATATCTTGGGTGTATATGCAAAGTTTTAGGAGCATTGCCACTTTGAGCGGAGCCTTAATGCGACTTTTGTGGCTCTACTCTCAAAGAAGCCAGGGATGGAGGCCCTAAAAGATTTTCAGCCTATCAATTCGGTAGGGAGCATGTAAAAAATCGTCACTAAGGTCCTCGTTAATCGGCTGAAATCTATATTGGGGAAGCTGATCTTTCCCGCGCAGAGTGCCTTTGTGCCAGGTCGACAGATCTTGAATGCGGTTCTTATCGCGAATGAGTACCTTGATAGTCTCCTTAAGGCTAGTCTTCCAATGGTGTTGTGTAAGCTTTACTTTGAGAAGGCTTATGATCATGTGCATTGGGGGTTTTTACTCTATCTACTTTTGTATCTCCACTACTCGTTTTTCAGTCCTTGTTAATGGCCACCCCTGTGGTTTCTTCTCGAGTTCTCGAGACCTTCTACAGGGGGACCCTTTGTCACCTATATTGTTTGTTCTTGTTATGGAGGGGTTCAATCGCATGGTGGACGAGGCTTCTTTGACTGGTCTTCTTTCTGACTTTTTGGTTGGTTGTCTAGGCAGAGGATCACTCGCAATTGCTCATCTCCTTTTTGCCGATGACACTCTTGTGTTGTGCGAGATGGATCAGAGCCATCTTTTCCATTTACGGTCCATCCTTGTATGGTTTGAGGCTACTTCGAGCCTGCAGATTAACCTCACTAAATCTGTGTTGGTTCTTGTTGGAGAGGTGCCTTCTTTGGGGGTTCTGGCTGATATCTTAGGGTGTCAGATTGCTCATCTCCCCCTTCTGTATTTGGGGCTGCCCTTGGGGGCATTCTTTAGGAACTCTGCTATTTAGGAGCCGGTTATAGAGCGGATAGAGTGGCGTTTGGCCGGCTGGAAGCACATTTACCTTTCAAAGGGGGGTCAACTCACTTTAATTAAGAGCATCCTTTCCAGCTTGTCGACCTACTTTTTGTCCTTGTTTCCTCTTTCTACGTCTAACACGGATCCAAAGGCCTTTCCTTTGGGGCTCTAAGGTTGGCGTGCCCAAGATTTCTTTGGTTAGGTGGGAGATGGTGTGTCGTCCTTTTTATTTTGGCGGTTTGGCCATTAGGAATTTGTGTCAGTTCAACACTACTCTCCTGGGAAAATGGCTATGGCGTTTTGGAGTAGAACGTAAGACGTTGTAGTGGAAGGTTATTGCCGCCAAGTATGGGGTCGAGAGTGGGGGATGGATCTCATTAATGTCTCACGGTTCTTATGAAACAGAGTTATGGAAATTTATCCGTAAGTGGTGAGATTCTTTCTCTTGGTTTGTGGTGTTCGAGTTGGAGAGTAGTGCTACGATCCGTTTCTGGCATGATGTGTGGTGTAGTAAGTCCCCCCTTAAGCTTGTATATCCCAAGTTGTTTCAGCTTGGTGCTCTCTTAAAGCTTTTGTGGCAAATGTTCATTGTCGTTGTGGTTGAATTGGAAGTTTTCTCCTTTTTTTTTATACCTTGTACTCCGTTCCTCCAGCGCGTCTTGCTACGGATAGGATGTGTTGGCACCCCAATCAGGAACGCGGGTGCCTCATCCAAATCTTTTACTCCCTGCTTACGCCTGCCCGAATTGAGCGTTTTTCTTGGCGAAGCATTTGAAAGGCGCGGGTGCCCATGTAGCCTTCTTTGCTTGGACTGCCGTCTTGGGGAATATTTTGACTGCTGATCATTTGAAGAGCCAGAATTTTGTTCTAGTTAGTCAGTGTTACATGTGCAAGTCTTCGTCGGAGCATGTGGATCATCTTTTCCTTCATTGCCCTTATGTCAGGGGTTTATGGGATATAATTCAGGGTCTTTTTGGCGTCCAATGGGTGATACCTTCATCTCTTCACGCATTGCTTGCTGGTTGGCTGAGTGGTGTAAGGCGACATTCGACGGTATGGCGGGCTGTCCCTCGTTACATTCTTTGGAGTATTTGGCGAGAGAGAAATGCGCATGTGTTTGATGATCGGGAGCGGCCTGTTGCTGAACTATATTGTACTTTTTTCCATTGTTTGGGTGATTGATTGTATGCTTCAGGCGAGTTGCATTTTTCTTCCATTTGGGATATTGTCAATGTCTGCTCCTTTTGATCGGGTTGTTATTTTCGCATTGTAATTTCACATTCTCATGCACTTCTTGTGTGTGGTTTTGCTTCTAATAATAAAATTATTCTTACTTTAAAAAAAAATGAAAATGAGCAAAATTGATTGCACAAACAAAATGGAGATATACTATAGGGAGCAGAAGGATATATGATACGCCATTCCGATTCTGCAATGCATAACATAGATCCAAAGACTTAACTCATCTTGTTCCCTTGGCCAACCAAGAGCATCGATAGAAGTTCATTGTTTGTGTTACTCAAAGATTAAAGGTTCCATGAAATTAAACCAGCACCAATCAACTCAAAATTTGACATCAATTAATGAATCTAAAAATAAAAATTCCTGCATCACATGGATTGTGAAGCAATGCAATTATGCAAACCAACCATAATTATTACCAATGCAACACTCAAGATCACAATAAATTTTAAATCTTGACCAAAGAGAGAAAAAACATCGCAAGGTAATTTGTGGAGCCTATGGTCGGTTATATAATGAACTTAGAAACACCTTCATCCCAAATGAGACCAAGCCATGAGAGGTCTTTCAACACAGCTTCCTCAGATTCCTTAGTAGACCTCTCTAAGTCTGTATCTTCAATTCTGATGACAAACTTCCCACCTTTTGACCTAAGAAAAAAAAAGCTAATCAATCATCAAATCTTAGTTGAACTCCATTTCAAACTTATTTGGGTCCCAAATAGTCATTTTGAATCAAATTCAAATATTCAGTTGAAGCAACAATAGAATATAACAATGTTGCTTTAAATGAGTGAAGTATGAATTCACTTAAGATGACTGGTCTGATGGCCCCACATGGACATGTCATCCATTTCTAGGCCAGTTCTACAACACCTCGGTTCATCAGACTACCTAAGCAGGGCAATAACTGATTTCAACAATGTCAGGAGCTTTAAGACCTATATAGACTCATCCAACCCACAAGGATATGAGTGATCCAAAAAACACACACTCAATGACATTATTCTCTCTCTCTCTCTCTCTCTCTCTCTCTCTCTCTCTCTCTCTCTCCACACACACACACACACATCTCATTTTAGCTGATTTTATTTACTTCTATGTCCTACATTGCTTCAAATTGAACTGAACAGTGGACTGGACACAATTTGTAGAAGCCCCATTTTTTGAAGGTAAAGGGTAAAAACACAAAGTGGCGTTCAAATCAAATTGGGTCGATTTCCATACGCATCATTTAAGATATTTTTAAAACCCTAACTCATAACCCATCGAACTTCAGAAACGAAATTTTAATCCAATCTGTATCTATAAACCAAACCAAGTGTCAAAATAATAAAAGCAAAAGTGCAACTAAAAAAACGGAAATCAGCAAACAAAAAGAGCCATTCGAATACCTAGCAAATAAGTAGTTGAAGAGAGCAGTTCTTGCGCCTCCAACATGGAGGTTCCCGGTGGGAGAAGGTGCGAAACGCACCCGAACTTCACCTTCGGCTCTCTTGGGGATCGCAGACGCAGTGATGGCAACGCTGGTGGCGCAGCCACGCCGTAAGTCAAAGACGGCTCGGTTTTTGCGGCGGAGGAGGGCGGAGCGACGCCATATCGGACCGGCGACATTGTCCGCCATCCATTGCTTCCCAGCTAGCGCCGCCATCCTTATCTTTTATTTGTTTGTCTTTCAAGTCCTAGGCTCGTGTGTTTTTCCAAGGCTTTAAGTAAAATAATAAATAAAGACATGAGCCCTTTGTTTTGTACGATATAATGAGGTAGTGGGAAAATTTTAGAATAGATGGTGGGAGAAAAAGATTTGGATAGAAAATAAATAGACGAGATATGAATTTTTTGGTTGGATAAAAAAAGTTGAAAAGATATGGATTTTTATATATATAATTTGGTTTTAAGTAGGAAAAAGTAAAAAGAAAATATGAATATATTAAATATAAAAATATGAATATATTAAATATATTTTTTATTCTAATTCTTTTGGCTCCAAGACTAGACAAGTGAGCCTTGTGCCTCAGGCTCTCAATATGAGGCTCACTCTTACGGCCTATCTCCATGTCTCGGCTCTAAGGCGCATACCCTAACCTAACATTAATCATGAAACATGCAAGACACAGCCTATTGCCTAAATGTAACTATGCTCCCTCGTCTTGTCGTCCCTTTAGGCTCCAGCCCACTGCCACTTGCCACCATGATGGCTTGACCGAGTCATTGTCTCACCAACCAATAGCAACTACGCCAACCACGACCAGCCTCCACGAATTAACGAGTCCATGCCTAGCCCAAATGCCCTATCGGAAGCCATTGCCAATTGTTGCCCAACAACCCTCTAGATCGCCATCGCCACTATTTGGTTACCAACTTACCACCCCACCTAACGCCCTGACCTGACCTAATGCCTCATGCCTCTCTGTTCTACAAATTGTAAACGGTTTTGTTTTGATTCATTGCTCTATCAATACGTAGTTTTTATTTAATTTGTAATTTTAATGTGCAATTGTCACTTGATTATATATGCAATACTTCCAATACACTGCCTATTATAAAAATTAAATTTATGATCTTGAAATTGTATTATGAATGATTGATTGATAATGATTTATGATTTTAAATTTATGTTTATAATTTATAAATTTATGAATGATTGACTAAAAATTATGTTTTGTTAGTTAAATTGGGATTAGATGTCATAGTTATACTTTAATACTTATTTTGTATAATTGCGTTTTAAATATAAATTTTAATTGAATGGAAAATGTTTGAATAGTTATAATTTATTTTTCCTTTGTTGTTGTATGATAAATAATAATATCTTCTCAAATAAAGCCCCATGTTAGAATGAGCGCCTTGGGTCTCCCAAATTTTGGGGTTAGCCCTACTACTTCTTATACTTCTTTTTTAAATTTAGTACTTCAATACTTCTCTCTTTTCCCCCTCTTATCCATTAAAGAGAGGAAAGGATTCTATCCAGCTTCATGGTTAACTTATTTATTTTAAAATCTATATATTTTTCTTTATGTGTACACTTATGTTTTTTTTACGCCATCAGCCTAAAACCATACTTGAATTCAGCATCGACATTGTCTCCATCACTGCCGAAGCTATCAGATCACGCTATTCCAATTCCAGCCTTTAGCCTCACCCTTGCCTCATCGTGATTTGCCTTATACCTATGCAATGCTCACTCACCAATCTACTCTGCCTTTTCCCAATTCCTCTGCCTACCTCCAAACTTTCTTTCCCTTGATACATAGTTTATCGACTTGTCATGCCATCATAGTATCCATGAATGTCAGCATGTAGATTCTTTCTTTATTTATATTAGAGTGACTTCTTCTTTATGTAGCTTTCAAGTGCAAACAATATACGACTTTAGTAGTTTGTTACTTTGGGATGATTTACCATTACTTTGGTTTATACGGCTTTGAGATATACCACTTCGAGATAAGTTCTATGACTTGAATTACTTTGATTTAGACTTAGTCCGAGTTGATCTCTATATCTCAAATCGAAACCTTAAATATCTTTAGCGTAAACCATTTCAAGATATCGAAGTCTTTATCTCATACTGAATTCTCTAGTTAGTGTTACTTTGACATTTTAAGTTCTTCGATATATAAATCTTATCTTAAACTTTTTCGTGATATGAAGTAAAGTATCTCTTAAATTGAAATCTCTACACTTGTTTGAATCATAATGAATTACTTTGAGATATAAACAAAACCTCGACTTGAAGTAAACCAGTTCAATACAACTAGTCTTAACTCGATTTGAACATCAAATACTTAAATACTTCATATAAGTTAAATACTTAACTCGTGATTTTCATATAAGTTATCCAACTCTGATATAATAGCTTGATTTAATTAGATATAAATATCTAACAAAATCATTGCATGTTGTGACGTTTATTTTAATCATAATGTTGTCATTTAAATATACTATGATTAACATATAAAAGCTTTACTTTTTATAGCATCTCCAATAGACTTAATTATAACAAAAATTATATCTAAATTTGATTAAGATTCATATAAAATATACTCAAACTTTATAGCTATATTATAAGGTAAATTTACCTTTGACAATAATTTAAGGTAAATATCCCTAAATTATTAGTTAGCTCTCATGCTCTCATCATCTCAAAATCCAATTGTATACTCGCTTGGTTTTGGTCCCAATGCACGTGATGACGCCCATGGTTGTGGTTGAGACTCAAATATTTACGTACAAACATGATAATTGTAGGAGCTAGATTAGTAATGCTTGTGGCATATTTGTTATATGATTTTTATATTTTATTTTCTAGATTCTATAGGAGTTTAGGTTAAATTATAATTTAAAAATAATATATGTTTAATATGAGATAATTGTTAACGGAAGTATTTAGTTAGAAGATATTATTTTTAGAAAGAAAATTATTTTTTTAAAAAAATTATAATTTTAAAATTTATTTATTTTTTTTTATAAAAATTATAATTTTAAAAAATAATTATTTTTTTAAAAATATAAATTAACCAAATAAATTTGATTCTTTCGAATTGAATTGAGTTTAGATTTTAAATTTTAAAATAATTTTAAAAATTAAAAATTAAAATTAAACGTTTTGTTTCAAATATTTGTGATGATTTAGAATTACTAACCCTATGTTTATTTTGTCAATCTCAATTCTCAAACAAAACGAAATATATTTAAAAAAACATAACAAAGTCCAAATTGATTTTTAGTATTTGATATTTTATATTTAAAACCCAGAAATACATTCCTGGACTGGAGAGTGGAGACGACGACGACGACGACGACGAATATTACTTGATGAATACATTCGCCCCACTGCTGCTTCCACCAGGTCGCAACCCGCCGTTTCCGTTGAAAATATCACATCTCAGCAGCGTAGGTCGTCTCCGTTCCATGGCATTTCCGTTTCCGTTCACCAACACCCCACACCATCGAAGTTGCAGAAGCAGTTCTGGCCCTGTCACCACCGCGAGCAACCGAAGCAAGAACCGGAAGCCATTGCAGAAGGGAAGGAACCTCAGCATCGAAGCCATCCAAACTATTCAGGCCCTCAAGCGAGCCTCCAAACAGGACCCCCTCTCCCTGCAGAGAACCTTCCATACCAAGGTCAAGCGTCTCTTGAAGTTCGATCTCATGGCCGTTCTTCGCGATCTCCTCCGACAGAACCAATGCCACCTTGCACTACAGGTTGCTTCGTTTCCCCTCCCCACCGCGCGGTTTTTTTTTATTTTTTGTTTTTTGTTTTATTATTGTTGTTGTTGTTGTTTTTCTGTTGTTAGGTTTTTGAATACGTACGGAAGGAGGAGTGGTACAAGCCTCGGCTTATATTG
Source organism: Taxillus chinensis (assembly GCA_023512835.1). Classification (NCBI taxonomy): domain Eukaryota; kingdom Viridiplantae; phylum Streptophyta; class Magnoliopsida; order Santalales; family Loranthaceae; genus Taxillus; species Taxillus chinensis. Next base: position 11,610,261 of record CM042091.1, read on the forward strand.
TACGGCGACATGATGTCAGCGTTGGCCAGCAATGGGCTGGTTGATGAGTTGAATTTGATCTTCGGCTATCTGAAATTGGAATCTAATTTGGAGCCTGATATTGAGGGTTTAAATGTGCTGTTGACAAATCTCGTGGCATCCGATGCCACCACGGCTCTTGCCGTGGATTGCCTCGTTGCGTTGAAACAGTTAGGGTGTGAGCCTGATAGGTCGTCTTTCCGGATACTGATAGGTGGTTTAGAATCCAAGGGAGAGTCCAGTCTTTCTGCTACTGTGAAGCAGGAGGCCCAGAAATGCCTCAGCTCGTGTTCCGAGTTTATGGAAGACATTTCAGATACGACAGTGAGCTGATTGGCTCGTTGTGAATTGGTGTATTCGCTCTGTATGTTATGACTTGTTGTCAAACTGAAAGTGATAGGATATATGCGTCGTTTTGTGGCAATGGAAAGTTAAGAGGACATCATCTTTGATGCTTAGTGCAGCTAGAGTGCAATGGGTATTGGAGCTTTATTGCAGGGAGAAAAAATATGACTTATTGAATATGCATTTATATGTACAAGTTTAATCTAAAAGTTTCAGTTGTATATTGTTTTGGACAAGCAACTCATGGTAGAAACGTAGAGTTTCGAAGATCTCAGTTTATATAGCCCTCAATGTTCCCTCTTATTGAATAGATACTTCTTTGCAGTCCGTTCCATCATACACCGCAATCAAGCTCTACCAGGTATGCTAGGAATCTTAGTTGTTTTTTAGTTTATTAGTTGTTGTATGAATGCAGTTTGCAGATCTTGAAGGTAAAACCCATTTCATAATCAATACTTTGGTGTGGTGGCATTTTTCTAAAAGAATTGTTTTGGGTTCTATCGAGTCCTATTAGTGGTGTGCTTATTCCCAGTGTAAGTGTCCCATAATGCTAAATTGAGTGATGAATACCCCTCTTAATGGGAAATTCACTTGTTTCCATTTCATGGCTTTGTCCCCCTTCTCATCAAGTGCTAGTTGAATTGCCTTTATTCTCACGGGCTTTTAGCCACAGCAAGAAGTAGGACCAAAAGTTTTCTGCGGCTTTTGTTGTGTTGGATAAGGAGGGGAGTAAGTAAATGTTGTCCTTTATTAATATTATCAAGGCTGTTTGACAGTACATCGGATAAGAAATAGAAATACATAGTAAAGAACAATCAATTATTTTACACGATTGTATTACTTAATCATTTCACTTACTAGATAATACTCTTAGAAATGATATGTGCAATCGGCTCACGACTTTACCGCAAAATCGTGATTGATATGGGTGGCTGTAATTTATTTCTAACTTTCCTTCCTAATGATCTGATATGCTGTCACGTGTCATCGTCATAGTTATTTATCACCCATAGAACCCACTAAATGCAATATTAAATTATATGCTTTTGTTGGCACCACTAGAGTAGTCCACTAGTGGTGAATTGCCTATTTGTTTTGTAGTACAAGTGTTAATGGAAATTTATTTCCATCGTAGTCCATTGCCAAGGTGCAAGTTTTGCTAATTATAATAATGCCACGGGCCATGTCTGGAGTTTATGAATATTGTTGCTTCATAATTTGGACAAAGTAAAATCATGGCAAGTGGAGGGAGATGTATCTTTGCTTGTAATTAATAATCATCACAATAACAACTCCAATGGATATATTATAACCAGTTGATTAGAAAGGGGACAGGTCTTGGACCCTGTATTCTGTGTTCTTTGTTTGTAATTTTGCTGTTTTGACTGCAACTCCAACCTTAATTTATATGCTTGAGCAGTTAGGGAATCTTTTTGGAATGGCTAAACATAATGAAGGAAGGAAGAAGGAATGTAGTTTGTTGGTAAAATTATGTATGGTTGGATTTTGCTCTCCCATTTATAAGGTAAGTGTTGCTTTCATATCTAAGTGTATAATTAAGTCATAGGATACTTGATATAGTTGTATGTATAATTGACTTTTAATCATTTGTCTTTTAACTGCAATTTTTTTTTTCAAAACTTAATTTCTTACTGCTGTATTTACCTAACATTTGCAGTGCTTAGTGTTGCCCCTCAAATTCAGGTCTTCCGCCACCCGTTTCTGAAATTGTTTTCCTTCAAATGTTTGAACTAATTGCCAGTGTAGTGGAGCAACATTGTAGGACGTCATGGTTTTCCCACCGCTGAATGTGACCTAAAAGGTAGTGGTTGTCCTTGAAGGTTTATGTTGCAGTGTCAGTTTTGTCCCCAATTCCTTGCCACAGGTATCCTCCCCATTTTGGATCCCTTTAGTTTCACTGCAAGTACTTCTCCATCCAATCCAACCCAACATTAGTTATCAGGACTTGGAAGAAATTATGATATCCCTTCACTGTGAATCTTGTGTTCCCTTCTCTTTCACGCTTCACCCTGCAAGCCCCAAAAAATTATTGGTCTTAGATCCTTTGCCTCGTTTTACTTATTTATTTACTGCTTGTTAAATATTAGGCAACAGATTAGAAATCATTGAGGTGAGCGACAATTCGTCAGTTTTACCTTATGTATTGAACAGGCACCTTGGATGCTTTGGTTGCTGCAATTGCATGAAATGCTGCCTCATACATCTCAAAGTGTTCTCGTGGGAAATCGCCCAGGCACCCTAATCTGAAGCAAGCCTGTAACTGGGAGGACAGTAATCTGTGGCAGTGAGAGTGACAGGGGCTTTCAGTGAGGCACCATCATATATGGTTTATACATCGCACCTCAAAGCAACCCGCAGGCCCTTCCTCCGTTGAATAGGCTACTACAGAGTTCAGTCCTGTGTTTCCCATAACTGCCTTGTATGTCCCCATAGCCGTAAGCTCCTGCAAGTGCATGCATATATGGAGGAGATGAGTGTATACATTGGTCATGTAAATATGAAATATCAAGCTAAAGAGGTCAGAGCTGAGGGGAAAGGAGTACCAGTTACGATTGAAGCAGTTGTGCCTTTGGAGAATGTGGCAGTGCCTTCTTTACAGTCATTTTTCTAGGCAACACTGGCCTTGCATGCCTGCAACAAAATCGAGCAGAGACGTTTGTGTCTTGTTGTGGGGCTACCAATGCCATTAGATATTAGTACAAGATTGAGAATGCACCCAAAACTGGTGGATTTGAACTGCAATGGGACTGATGTAGCTTTGCTACTCTTTTTTTTTTTTTAAAATAAATTTAAATTTCTATTTTTGATATTTTATTGAGGATTCTGGATGGAATCAAGTCAAGGCTGGCGCAGAACTGCCGTTCTTTTTTGCTGCATGGGGGGAAGGAACCAAGTTAGCTTCATTTCTAAAATATATATGAGTCCTGATACAATACAAACTTATGGTCTACTACTGGATCAACGCGTGGAACTATTCTTTTTGCGGTCCATCTTTCAGCATTAATAATGCCGATCCAATTTAAAAAAAATGCTCGCACTGCTGCTGCTCCTGGCGCTGCTTCTCTCTCTCTGAGCTTTGAGGCACCACTCCTCTCTCTGAACAGCTAGATAGAGGAGTGCGGAGAGAGACCATAGTGATCTGTCGATTGAAGAACGATGAAGATCCAAAATGTCGCAGCAGTTGTGCGTGGATGATCACCTAAGGTGCGAGATTCAGGGCAGCAACCACCTCGCCACCACCGCCATCTTCGGCTTTTAAGGCACCATTTGGGTTAAGGGCACCTCATTCCCTCGTGTTTTGTAACCGTCCATCCACCTATTTATCAATCTTCAACAAATGTATGTGGATGATCACCTAGAAATGTTGTGAAGGATTAGAAAGATAAAATTAACTTTATTTTTTTTAATTTAAACATGTATTTATTTTATTTTTAATTTTAAATAAGGTTAATGTTGAAATTTATAAATTTTAAAATTATTTTTTAAAAAATAAAATAAAAACTTATCAAAAATGCTATTTGGAACCGGTGTTGTGTTCCCTTTGCGTAATCGGCTGACGTAGTAATTGCAATGTCAGTAAAAATAATTAAAACCTAACGTGCAACGCACAAAGTTTGAGATAGAGAGAAAAAGAGCAAAGGAGGAAGGGAGGAGGCTCGAACCGTGGATTTGAACGTAAGAAGGTAAAAATATGACATAAAATCTGATTTCGGAGATAATATATGACTTTTTTTTTTTGAAAATAAGCGAAAAATCTCAAATCGTTGAACAACAAAAAAAAATGCTTGGAGTGACTTATTCAAAATCCATAGATTTGACCTTGAGAAGATGATCAACGCCTACTTGAAGCCCAAAGATGCTCCTGCTCAGCGGCCAACGCCTCGAGTAGGGGCTCGCGATGATTTGAAGCATGCCAAACGTGAAAAAACGCTCAATCAGCTGAAAGTTGTACCTAGTATTACTCAAAACTTATAAGTTTTTTTTTTTAATTTATAAAATTGATTTTATTATTTTTATTTATTTTATAAGCAAAAATAATTTTTTAAAAGTAATGTATTAGCTCAATGTTCTTTTTCTTTTTCTTCTTTTTTTTAATACATTTGATTTTGAGGTTTTTTTTTTCCGTTTCTATTATGATTGCGTCATGTCATGGTATCGTGATTGCCCTTACTTTGTATGACATTTTGTTGAAATTACCATTTCTATAGCGTGCGCCGACTGTGATGGAAATGGTAAGAGTATTGGTAGGTTTCATTAACGTCAATGTAAATTTTCATAAAAATTATTATTTTTGTGAAAATTTAAAGTCTCTTTCTATAAACTTAGATTGAATTATTCATTTATTTATAAAGAAATAATATAATAATGATGAGTCTACAACACTGGCAAAATTTTAGTTATTTCAATGCTAGTTTTTTTTTTTATAATCTTCATTAAATTTTAGATTTGCATATTGTAATTCACGGTTGACAACTTCCTTCTTTTTCTTCCTTTTTCTGGCGTGGCCATTAATTCTAGTTGGTATCTCAACATATATCTCCAATTGAGATATTATATGCTCTAGATATTTATGCCATTTAATTAATTTGACTTTTGGTTTACAAAATTAGTGAATAATTTGTATCTGGCTAATAATTATCTACATGCAGCTGCTTATACTTGTTGTCGTGGGCATTTGATATGATTTAGGTATGAAAACACGTGGAACTGAGTCCTAATGTCAGAGTAAACCGGACTTGTTGCCAAGCACATTGAATAAAGAACTTATTCCTGGTTACAGAAAGCATATCTAAAAAAAGCTTTTTTTTATGTACATAGCATTATTGATTTAAGTAAAGGGAAGTAAATAGCTTTAAGTTGAGAAAAACAAATTTAGTGTTGATTTGTGGGTAAAAAGTGAAGGGCAGAAGTAAAATGAAATGGGAGGGTGATGTAATTGAAGCTTTTAAAGCAGTTCATCAATTAGTTGTTAGTTGCGGGTGCTGGGGTGGGTTTGGGTTCTTTTCCACTACCATCCATT